>FR997815.1:1947360-3426996 GCA_905475355.2 Clostera curtula | reverse complement strand
GGTTTAGTGGGTAGGCCCCCACTATGGGGGAGAGTCCCACACTCCCCTCGCTGGCCATCCCCGTGGCCGGCGAGGAAGTCCATAAAGGATTTTACCCCGGGCAAAAAAAAAAAAAAAAGGTTTTTCTATCAATTTTTTCTGCTCACAAGGCTAAGTTCCGCCTTGTCGTTTCCTTTTGTTGCTCTTACGGTACGCTCAGGGTGTAAAAGGCTGGTGACACTCCCATAATTGGTATACACATTAAAGTAAAATCTAATTATATTCTATTCTATTCACTGCTAAACATAGGTCTCCCCCAAGGATTTCCAGAAAGGCCGGTCCTCTGCCGCCCGCATCCATCGTTTTCCGGCGACCTTAACCAGGTCATCGGTCCACCGTGTAGGAGCCCTACCAGCTCTGCACTTTCCGGAACGCGATCGCCACTCGATGACCTTTCTGCCACATTGGGCGTCAATCCTGCGCGCTATGTGCCCTGTCCACTGCCATTAAAGTTTGGCAATATTGTGGACTATGTCGGTGACCCTGGTTGTAGACTTACTCCATCACATAAGACTTCTTTGGCTATACAAGTCCCATATGTACATTGAAACTGTTCAGAGTGACAATGGGATCCAGAACAGACTGCAGCCGTCTCGTCCGAGTCATCGTCACAATTGGAATATCCATCACAAATTACGTGATTTTCAATGACATCGCCATTCGTGCAATTGAAGAGGCCACTAAAACAAAAAATATAGTTAAAAAAAAATAATAAAGTGACAAAACGTGGGTTGCTTGATATCGAGGGTGAATATCATTTTATTAGCTTCAGATGTATGTAATACGCTTCAGATGTACGAGTATGTAACAGAATCTTTGAACATGATTTTAACCCAGTTAAAAACGTCGGAATAACACGAAATTTGGCATACTTAATAAATAATAACCGATTAATATTTTAAACAGATTGATCCTTACAAGGATAATCAGGATTTGCGATTTTTTGTTCGAAGAGACCGTCACGGTCAAACACCGCTCTCCTATGCAATAGCTCATAGAGATATAAATATCATGAAAAGATCACTAAAAAAAACCTACAAGTATTTGTTCCGGGTCTGGGTGTTTTCTATCTATAATATGTATGTATTTACAAAAAAAAAATGTATAATAGTTATTTGTTATACAAGAGTGCAAAGTTGCTTTTTAACCGCGTGTTCAATTTTGATGACCGAGCAAGCGAAGGATTCTAAAATTCCAAAATTAGAATCCTGAACGTTAGCGAGGGAATCAAAAGAGCACGAGGTGAAAAATCTTTGCACTCGAGTGCAACACGTAACTTTTCATTCCACCTCAGCGAGGAAATGACTAAATGCAAAAAAAAAACGTTTACAATCACAAGATAGGTACACTTTTATTTCAGTTTAGGTATTAATTACTACATTATGACAGGTAAGTATTGGGTGAATTTCAACAAGTCCAATAAAATTTTCATTTCCGTGGATTTTTTATTCTTCAACTTTAGAACAAGAAAAAATAGTGTTTACTCAAGTTTTTGATAATATATGTATTCTTGCTTAATCTAGCATATAGCATATAAAACTACAACGAGATATACAAGATTAAAAATTCCGTGCCACGGCGATGAAACATGCGTGCACGGAAATGAAACATACGTCCACGGCAATGCAAGAACTGTGCCACGGGAATGATAGAATCAATCCACGGTAATGAAAAAATCCAATAACACATGATATTTTTTAAATTAATATAACTACTTAAGTACCTGAAATAGATACATCCCTGTCTCTGAGAGAGAAAGGCATACAGAACACACACATACACTCTTTTTACCCTCTTCTCAATAACCTTCTCGCATCGGAGTAAAATTAAACAAAAAGTTAATAGAATTAAATCAACACAATCATTTATTTGAAGTTCTTTCACACAAAAAATAACAGACTAGAAATTAACAAATAATAAGATAATTTTCTAAGCTATTGCTAACAATTTATACGTTTCACAATATAATTTTTACTATTTGCGCATAAACAATAGGTAACATTTATAAAAATCTAGACTAAGCGTAGGGCCTACCTAATCACAGCCTTATTATCAACATTATATTTTTTTTGTAATACAGACTTACAGTAAAGGATTCAACAAGCTTACACCTTTTGTCTATGGTTTGTTCTTAGATCTGTATGTCCTGTAGCAAGAAAGATAAACCATAAAAAAGGGTGTAAACCTGGTAAGTCCAGCATTTTCCAGTAAACAACCTTTCTAACTTACGTCTAATTATCACAATATAGGTCTGATAACAGGAATATCGGCCTATCAAGTTCAGTCGTCTCATTATTATGAAGTATCTATACTTCTACTATCTTATCACAAAGATATATTTTTGCATATCACAAATTAAAATAGTCTACCTATTCATAAAATTGTACGTTGTAAACTGTAGCAAGTATCTGTAGTATGCATTTACAAAATACATAACTATTTAAAAAATATCAGCCTTTTATATATAATCTTAACTTAATCTGGGGTTTAGTTGAAAAGTCATAAAATCCTAAGTGGTTACCGTGAGGGCATTCTTTGACATTGTTAAGACATTCAATATTTGTGCAAGATAAACGACGCAATGCTAAACGGTTGCCTGATTCTGCAGCCCAGACAACTTGGTGGACTTTTAAAGTACCTGGGAAAGGGTTCAAATTATCAGGGAGTAACCAGTCCTTTTCAGTGACCTGATAATCTTCCACGAGTTTAATTTTAACGCCCTTAACAGAGGACTGCAAAGCATTCACGAATGAATTAAGATCAGGAATGTCACTCTGTAATGCAACGTATTGGTCTGCAGTTCTCTTTAAAAGTCCACCAACGCCATCTGGAGAACCTTTGCCGTGTCCGCATTCGCAATAATTCCAAACTACTTTAGTAATTGAGGGAATATAGACAGAAAGTCGAGACATTATATAAAATATTTTCTTGTTGCGATATTGTCCAGAAGGAGAATCTGAAACTATGTAAAGATTTTGAACAAAAGGTACTGTTTGTTCTATTTCAGTCAAAATTGGAATCAGATGGGCCCATACTGCAGCAGCATCGTGTCGTAAAGATGTACTTAAAGTACAAAAACATTGCGTCTTTGTCGTGTGACCATCAATATTAAAATAAAGAACTGCAGTATGTAGAGTAAACTGCTTTCTACTACCACCAAAGTGTACCGATTGAATTTCAGAATTATATTTAGCACTGTAATTTTCACTAAAATCCATATGAACAAGACAGTCAATCTTAGTTAAATTTTGCTTAATTTTTTTTATTGCATCTGTCTGATTACGTATGTTTGCACAATGATTAAGGAATGGTTTAAGATTAGTTTCAAAGTGCTTTATGAGTATTAACGGTTCTACGTGATGTCGTACTTTTTCAACGGTAATGGCAGTTTTCTCAATCCCATTTTTAATGTATGAATTTTTCTGTTTTTCCCATGCCCAATATAAAACTTTTTCTGAGTTATCAATTTCTTGGTATAATATATGTCTGTTTTTGCAAGTAGTACACTTTCTCTGTAGACATTTTAAGTTATAAATATCGCAACACATGCTCTTAATAACATCACTTGTCGAATTTTCTTTTATGAAATTATTCTTTTTTAGAGATTCAGTTAGCAGATCCATGTTTTCGTGTTTTTCACACAAGCAAGTGTTGCGCATATTTATTTTTGGTTGTAGCACCCAAAAAGGTTTTAAACGTGAAAACGTTACGTAGCTAATAGGTGGATAGCCAGAATCGATGTATTTACTGTGTAAATTTTTTATAGTATCTGTCATTAAACGTTTCTGTTTCTTTGTTCCATTTCTTGTTATTACGTCTTTTTTTCCTGGACACATGCTCGAATTTTCATCATCTTCATAGAATTTTATAACAATTTGACGGATTCGTGTCTGTTTTTGGTTACTTGTATCGCTCTTATCATTTAAATTTATCACTGACGGTTTTTCTTTTCTTTTATTGGTAGCCTCATCTTTTCCTTTCTGAATAAGTTTTTCAAACCGTTTCTTATATAAGTTCCTTTCGCGCACAACTTGAGCCAATTTTTTTTGTAACGCAATGATTTGAGAGTGTTTAGATTTTTGGTATCTACGGAATTTTTGTTGCAAATCACATTGAAATTTTAAAGTGGCAAAAGAAGAGTTTGATGCTGGACTATCAGGACGTAATGTAGAATCTATACTGACATTTGGTGCTAGTTGTGGTGATCCTAGGGGTGTGTCCTTTGGACTACTTGTGGCCAAAAAAAATGAGCTACTTACTCCAACCCGCAAATTGTTACAGTTTGGTTTTAAAGATTCAAGACGCGAGCTTCGTCTTGTTAGAGGTGTCAGCGGTATGTTATCATTGAAAGCTACTTGAGATAACCCAAAAGTCGTTTCAGTTGGCTCCGTCGTTGGTGTTTCAGCATATTCAACGTCATAGGCAGCATTTGGACGTTTGTTCTTACGAAGAATTGCTGTCTTTTTTTTATAAGAAGCAAGTGCACTCACCAAGTTTTTCTTGCGTAGACCCCGAAGCTTTTGAGAAGACATTGCACTTCGAGGAATAACTATTCCTGCAGCCTTCTTTTTTACATACCTTTCTCTTTCTTTTCTTAAATACTCCTCTCGTAAAACAGGGTCGCTTCTTAATTTTTCACGTCGCTTCTGTTCGGCCAATCTTTTTCTTTCCTTTCTCTCGTCTTCCGATAGTTTCGTCTTTCTCTCGTCTTCCGATAGAGAGGTTAGGCATCTTGGCTTTCTTAAAATAAACAATCCATTATTATGTTTATAATTAGACTTTAGTATATGTAAGTGAGTGCGTGTGATAGTGTGTGCGTGCGTGTCTATGTGTGTGTGTTTGTGTGTGAGTCGGCGTGTGTGTGTGTTTGTGTGTGAGTCTGCGTGTGTGTGATTGTGGGTGCATGTGTGTGTTTGAATGGCTATCGTGTGACATTCCTGTGTTAACGTGGGAATATCTTTTTGAAGTTGACTGTACAGTACAGATTGTTTTTTTTCTTAATCATGCCGTGGCGATGAAAACATAAGTCACGGAAATGAAACAACTGGTCACGGCAATGAAAGTAAATTGTTTTAAAAGGTATGGCAATGAAATTTTGTTTCATCCCCGTGTCTTTTTTTCATTGCCATAGCAAATTTTGCCCACGGAAACCACGGCAATGAGAGCACGGCAATGAAAATCAAGGCAAAAACATCAAGTAACCAAAAATCTATTAATAATTCACAGTAATTAACACGTCACAAATAAATATAAGATAAATGGCATTCTGTCGAATGCCTAAGCAAGAGGATAAACTTATTCAAATAGAAGTTAGATCTATCCACGGCGATGAAAGAAAAAATGTCCACTAATATAAAAATCGAATACTTACATTTATGGCGCGAAAACGCAAGCACGTATACATATCGTTCCACGTCGAGCACCAAGCGACACTAATATGCAACGTTTAGCGTACAGTGGTGGGGGACGCAAGTCCTTGGATTATACAATATTTTTAAATATTTAAAGGACACGGCGATGAAAGGTAGTTCTAGGACAAATGCATTTTTGTAAACCTTTCGTTGTATTGTTTAAATAAATGAATAAATGTATTCCGTAACAATACTTTACCTATTCACGTATCAAATAAATCTATGTTTTAATATAAATAATCAATAGATTTTTATCAATGACGTATAATGCACATCAATGTGATGTGTGGACAAACACGGCAATGAAAGATTTCGAGGTTAATTTTTTTTTTTTAGTATCTTTCCATCCTATTTTTAATTAAATATTTAGTGCTACACATAGATTACTATTTCACCTAACCAGAAAAAAATGTTGGAGCATTATAACTATGTTATATAGTACCGATTCCATTGATGCCACGTAATTTTTGTTCCCGGGAAATTCACCCTATTACAGAATAATCTTTACTTTATTGTCTAGCGAATAAAAACGGCTTTTGCACTCAGATATCGAAGAGCAAAAATACTTTATTCTCTAGCGAATAAAAACGGCTTTTGCACTCAGATATCGAAGAGCAAAAATACTCTTTCCGAGATGGGGGGATGATAAAAACTACTTTTTCATCCCCCCATCTCGGAAAGAGTATCATCCATCTCGTTACCATAACACAAGCATTAAGTTGCTTAGCTTGGGACGAGATGGCGTTGTGTGAAATGTCCAAGGATATTTATTTATATACGCTTTTACAGAATATCCAACTAAAAATAGAAAATATTGTTTTATAAAAAAGCGTGGTGTGCTTTTCTGGATATTATCAAAAGATTTTCTATAAAAGCGTATTTTTTTTTGTTTTTTTTTTTAAAACTAATGCCTAGATCAGCGACGTAGTCAGAGTTTTACAACCGCCCCCTTGCTGTTATCAATTGAAATGAATCTTACTTTTGTATAAATTTGCATTTGGGTTCTTTTTCATCGGCGCCATCTTCGCAATCATTGTGGCCATTGCAAACCAGGTAGTTTGGAATGCATGTTTCGGTTGAACATCGGAATTGAAGAGCTCCACATCTGTAAATTATTATAAATGACAACTCTTTAATAAATGGACTTCAAAATGAAACCGGATCATAAAGTGCTAAATAAGTAATCATTGCAAGTCGTAATTATGTTTTGCAAAAGTGTGCTGATGTTCCTTAATGATTGAATTAACGAATGAATAATATATTGATTGATTAATTAATTGATGATTCAACCAACAAGCTATCATTGTTGGTTGATTTATTGGTTATTCAATTAGGTTGATTGATTAACCAATAAAGGTTGACCCATACCACCTTTAGGGTGTCGTAAGAGGCGACTGAAAGAACGCAACAGGCAGTCCCCAGAGATGGAAAACTTGATACAAGCCCTGTGCCAACCCGTCTTGCCAGCGTGGTACAGTAGGCTAATTTCCCTCCATGAACTTGGAGGAGACCCGACCCAGTAGTGGGTCATTTATGGGCTGAAATGACGAATTAAGTTGATTGATTAATATTTTGGTTGGATGATGGATTGATATTGGATTAATTGAGGATTGATCGATGATTAGTTGATGATTGATTGTTCGATTTTTTAATCATGATTGTTTAATGGATGGCATGAATGAATAATAATTTGACCTAATAGCAGCCCGTGTGGTGACGGATTTAGAATACATAGTGTCACCACCCCATTCCATACTGAGGGTGTCGCAAGAGCCGACAAAAGGAAATGACAATGCCAAAAGTCTAGCCTCAAGAGGAAACTTGAAACGTAACTCTGTGCCAATCCGTCTGGCCAGCGTGGCACAGTAGGCTAATTACCGACCGTGTATTGGGAGGAGGCATAACCAAGCAGTGGGTAATTAATGAGAAGAATAATCGTAGGAGTAGTAGCATCAATGTAGGTGGACGCAGGGATTGTGAGCGATCAAGAGAGATGAAGTGATTGTAGGAGTGAGGAAATGTGTATGAAAGGTGTGAATGTAGGTATGCCGACTGATAGGTGTGTGTGGAGACTACCACCTAGTGTGGGTAAAGGGTAAGAGCATAACTGAAAAACGACTGGACCAATTTGGCCAATTCTTTTTTGAAATGTTCGTTGAAGTGTTACGAATAAGTTTTACGGCGAGAAAAGTTCGAATAATTGCCGGAAAATCCCTAAACACTGCCTATTTCTTTTTCCCATACTTACAAACGTTTTCTACCTGAAACGTTGATTCAATATCATTATTTCACTATCACTACATAGTATAAAACAAAGGCACTGTCGTCTGTCCGTCCCTATGTATGCTTAAATCTTTAAAACTAAGCAACGGATTTTGAAGCGCCTTTTTTAATACATAGCGTGATTCAAGAGGAAGGTTTGTATGTATAATACATGCATCATATTGTAGAGAAACACTGATACATCAAATGTTCATCATTGCACCCGTGCGAAGCGGAGGCGGGTCGCTAGTGGTAATTATAAATATGACGATTTACAAGAGTTTTGTGATAAAACCTGCGTAAATAAAGTTCCTTTTGGGTTTGAGTATGACTAGTATAAGCAGCGAATAATACCCACTTATGGTTTGAACACAGCGATAAAGCTTCATCCGAGCCGTCGGGACAGTCTCTATGGTTATCGCATATGTTGTCTTGGTTTATGCAGTGGCCACTATCGCAGAGAAACTGGTGTTGGCGGCACCTGCAACATCATCGTCGTCATAACTTCAGCAAGAAGAAGTCCATTGATGGACATACCTATACTCTATCCAATCCAACTCATCCAATCCAATCCAAAAAATTTAACGTAAACAAACAATAAGGTCAGCTAGAATAAAAACAACATGGCGGGTATAATCCGACCGTAATAATAAAACACTCCTTCTAATCGACAATTTGACAAATCAAGCGTTGAACAGTACACTTATATTTACCAGCATATTAAAACCAGAGAGATTTGGAAACATTGTCTTTTTAGTTTTTTTATTGTCAGTTAGTTATTACAATTTAATGTTATTATTTTGCAAATTTTTTACACATTAAACTTATCATTCCTATTAGACCTATTAGTAAATATAAAATTAATTTATGTGTTTTTTCTAAAAATAAGGAAGAGTAATATAAAAAAAATAAGAATATAGGAGAAATTACTAATAAATTATTAACAGTTGCTATGATAATTTTTAATATCCGGATGACTGGTTTTTTTTTTTTATAAATTGTGTTTTTTGGAAATTATATTTAAGTACGAATTACGCAAACACTTATTAACTTCGTGTTACATAACAACGCCATCTGCTGTTGTGCTCACAAAACAGTAGTATTATTATTCGCCAATAGATGTCAGGAATTAAGTCTAACCTCAAAGCAAACACTCATTGACTTCGTGTTATTTAACAACGCCATCTGCTGTTCTGCTCACAAAAAAGTAGTATTATTATTCGCCAATAGATGTCAGGATGCCTAGCTAGATCGATTTATCGCCCCCGAAACCCGAATAAAATGACATTTTCTAAAAATTATTCCTAGCTAGATCGATTTATCGCCTCCGAAACCCCCTATATACTAAATTTCATGAAAATCGTTGGAGCCGATTCCGAGATTCCAATTATATATATATATATATAATTGCTCATTTAATGATATAAGATATCACGTTGATTATCCAGTTGCGGGTGGCATGTGTCCCGAACTGGCCCCATGGAATAGATTCTAAAATGCTTTATTATACAGGGTGTCCCAAAAAATAGTGTAAAGCGGAAGTCGAGAGATAGAGCACCCCTTGGGGTACCCGAATCACCCCCATGTATGTTGTGAGACTTTTCATAGTTGTCGTGTTATGATATTTTTTCTTTGCCAAACGTTGCGGACAGTAGTTAGACGTGTCAAGGTGAAGACAGGGTGCTGTGGCGCTCTTTAAGGTAGGCCTATGCCAGCAGTCGACTAGAGTAGGCTGTTGATGATGATGATATACCTCGACAGGCAGTTGCCTATGGATACTGTACACTCCACCCGCAAAGACAAATCTTAAACAGTTCACGTCCAGATTGCCTAGACTATAGAATTCTATGAGTCCTATATGAGTTCTATGAATCCTATAGTGGATGTTTTCTACTCCAATCTTCAGAACTTTAAGAAAGATGTATTGGAGCTTAAGTTAAGTGTGCATAACATCAAACTGCCATAACAATGTAGATTTCGGCCATAAATTTATTAATTTTCTTTTAATTTTATATAATAATCCTTTTTACTTTTGAATAGTGTTACAGTCCGCGCCAATCTTCATGGCCGGTCTAAATGTAGTCGCATTTAAGTATTAAGGTGGGTACTGGCCAACGTGACGAGGTGTAACATGTTACACAGCGAGCATTAGTGCAGTCAGTACGTTGTGTTAAGAGGAAACCAGCGACCCACGACGTACTGACAGCACGAATGTTCGCTGTGTAACAAGTTAAATTACGCCCCGTAACGCCGGTCAGTACCCAGCTTTACGATGCGCACAACACAAAAACAGGTATCAGTGGGACGTTCACGGGGCGGGGACGCAGGGCACGCTCGCGCGCGCCGTTTTTCACCCGCAAGCGCCCTCGCCACCCGCATGTTAGTGTGAGTGAGCTACGTTCGTATTGGTTATGAAATGTACGATGCGCAAGTTCGTACCCACGGCTACATTCAGACCGGCCATAAATATTGGCGTGGACTGTACTTATCATGTTTAAGTGCATGCTGTGGCATCCTACTGGGCATTTAGCTTTAATGACTTTGACAGTATGTATCAGGTTTTTTATGTAAATGCAACTACAGTGGTTGTTGGAAGTCCTAAATAAATAAAAATAAAAAAACTGATAAAGTGACTTACTTTCGATACCTGCAAAGACTTTCAAATTCGTCTGAGCCATCTGCACAGTCTGACCGACCATTACAAACCCAATAATTGAGTATGCAGCCCCCGTAAGCGCAGTGAAACTGGTGTCCTTGACAACTGAAAGGAAACTAGGTAATGATTTCTTAGGTTTTCGCGATTATTACACATTGAAATTAAACACTTTTTAAAGGATTTATCGCGTGTATATTACATTATTTAATTCCCGAAGTTTCGAATGCTTTGCAGCAGTCGTGGTCGCGGGAGAGACTAGATGACAGTTGTCTTCAAAAGTACATTAAAAACATCCAATGAACATCCAAGATTAAAAAACATCCAAATTTTAATAGACAGTATGGTTGGCAAGTACCACCTGCCTGGGATCCAGACATTAAATTGATCAAATCTCAAGCATATCACTCATCTGCAAGACCTCTGAACACCGTGAGCGATTTCTGCGTGCACGTAAAACAAAATTATAGGCGGTAGATTTTAACTGTTTCTTTGTACTTTTGAAGACACTTTAAGCACTCACGAATGATCATCCAGCCAGTCGACGTGGTATGACTGGCTAGGGGTCGCAGCGCCTATCCCCCGATGGTTGTAGTCAGGGAATTCTTAACCGTGCGAATTTGCTCTTGGAACTTCACTATCGCGGTGTAGGACTTTTAGGTAATTCTCGGATTTGTAAGCGATATTTCCTAATTTAGATTTTTCGGGTAAATTGTTTTTAGTATGTAGAATGTAGCATGCATTGCCGATCTTAAATGGCAGTGGGAAGGGCACATAGGTCTCAGGATCGACGCCCGTTGGGGCAGAAAAGTCCTCGAGTGGCAACCGCGTTCCGGAAGGCGCAGTGCTTGTATGCCTCCCACATGGTGGACCGACGACTGGTTAAGGTCGCCAGATACGGGCGGCCCACGACCGGCCTTTGTGGAGATCCTGGGGGAGGCCTATGTCCAGGAGTGGACGTCTATTGGCTGAAATGATGACTATTTAGCATGCTGGTCGCTACAACGCATCTAACTGTAATTAAAACTGCCTCGTTGGTCTAGTGATTAGATGTGCCGCCTTTGGATCAACGGTTCCCGGGTTCGATTCCGGGGTCGGGCAAGTGTCTTTGTCTAAACCAGAGGCACTGGCTCGGAGTCTGGGTGTCATTTCTATCTATAATATGTATGTATTTACAAAAAGAAAATGTATATAAGTAATTTATCATCCATAACACAAGCATTAAGTTGCTTAGCTTGGGACGAGATGGCGTTGTGTGAAATGTCCAAGGATATTTATTTATTATTAAAAGAGGGCTTTTAAGCAAGCTGAGGAGATCAAAGATTAAAAAATAACTTACGTATTGTTGGCACAGTAGAGCTCGTCAGACCCGTCTCCGCAGTGCTGATACCCATCGCAGATGTTTTCCGGTTTTACACAAAACTTGTTGTATTCACAAAGGAACTCGCCTTCCTTACATCTGTGCAATGAACTTTAATCAATGTTGCTCGTTTTCGATTTCGACACTTTAGGTAACGTCCTAACATTAAAAGTGTGAAACTCAAACTCAAAAGGAACTTTATTTACGTAGGTTTCATCACAAAACTCTTATAAATCGACATTTTTATAAATACCATTATCATCTTACGGCCCCTGTCCCACACTAGGTGGCAGTCTCCACACACACCTCTCAGTCGTCATACCTACATTCACACCTTTCACACACAACTCTTCACTCCTACAATCCCTTCATCTCCCCTGATCGCTCACAATCCCTGCGTTCACTCACATTCTTGCCGAAACTACCACCGGTTCGGAATGCTGCTCTATAGAGAAGAGCCGGCAAGAAACTCTGTAGTTTTTTTTTAAAATTATTGGTCTTGTTTACAAAATTAAAGTTGGGGGAGTTAGTGGGAAGAGAGAATGGTTGCACCGTATTTTCGGTTTAATATTCCATCTCTGTGTTTGTGTGTATGTGGGCGCACGAGCGTGCATACACACAAACACAGAGAACATGTGTTTGTTAAATTCTATATTTTCCTATACAGAGTTGATATGACAGAGGGACATTAAATTACACTACGTATACTATATGTGATTAGTATGAATTCGAAACGGTACAAAAAAATTACACGTGATTTTTCATGGGGGGTGGAGGGGTAGTCATAAACCTCACCAGGTATCACACAGGGGGAGGGAGGGGTTAAAAAATGTTAAAAAAACATCACGTGATTAATGGACAGCCCCTAAGGTTAATAAACGATGCGTTAGGCATAAACATCTGTTAGGAAAGATACATCATGTTCAAATGAGGCAAACATTTTAAAAAATCATTTTCGGCTAAACTATTGCTCCAATTTAATTGATTTTTGGTACGGAGCCTGGAAATGATACCTAGTATAGGCAGTTAAAAATATGCCCCTATGTCGTATCAACCCTGTACATAAAATTACAATAAACAACAAAAAAAGAAGAAAGGAGTATGTTTGCTCAAGGAAAAAAAAACAGTTTTACATAGTAAGACGAAGAAACTAGAAAATAGTATTAAGAAAAGTAAATGAAACTAGTATCAGTTCGTGGCCCCTTGCTAAGGCTGCCTGTCCACCGGAGTGGAGAAACGGAGAACTATTAACCAATAATGACATTTACACAAAAGCTCCACGCCACTTTAGTTGTGCAATCTTATTGGTTATATTTCTCCGTTTCTACGCTCCGCTGCCTCGTTCCGCTGCGGTGGACAGACAGCCTTATTCAGCATGTAAATCGACAATTCACATGCCTTCGATGGTCGATTTCAACGTTTTTGGGTAAACCACTAATACAGGGACAGTCAGAGATGAAATTTATTTAAAAACACACGCCTACAACATACTAACATTACAATTACTAAGTACTAAGTCAAAAGTCTCCACACGGATTTTAGTTAGAATGCTGGTAATAGTCATAAGTTTGCAAGAATACAGGTTTCAACAAGGAAAATATAACGGATTTACGAATAACACAAGTATCGCCAAATGATTTAATTACATTTGTAAGCCTACAATCCGGAACGCATACGATTTGCGGCTTTAACAACGGTTGTCAAACATTTTTTAACCGGGCCCCAAACTAGGCATAACCGGCCTGTATTGCGGGGGCTGTTCGCGAGCATCAAAAGAGTTTGATGGATTGTAAGAATGAGGAATCGTGTATGAAAGTTGTGAATATAGATATGACAACTGTTAGGTGTGTATGGAGACTATTACCCAGCGTGGGATTAGGACCGTAAGATGATAATGGTATTTTTAATATTTACTAGCGACCCGGCCCGGCTTCGCCCGGGTGCAATTATGCATATAAACCATCCTCTTGAATCACTCTATCTAATAAAAAAACCGCTTTAAAATACGTTGCGTAGTTTTAAAAATTTAAGCATACATAGGGACGGACAACGACAGCGACTTTGTTTTATACTATGTAATGATGACGATTTATAAGAGTTTTGTGATAAAATCTACGTAAATAAAGTTCCTTTTGAGTTTGAGCTAGGTATAACCTTTATTTACAAACATGTAATTCACGAACACAAATGACACCCAGACTCAGAGCAAGTGTTTTACACAAAGACACTTGCCGCTAGGCCTATGCTTGGAGTTTCCCTGCGAGATCAAATCAGAAATGAGGAGATACGCAGGCGAACCAGGGTAATCAACATAGACCACAGGATTGCCAAACTTAAGTGGCAGTGGGCAGGGCACATAGCGCGCAGGACCGACGCCTTCTGGGGCAGATAAGTCCTTGAGTGGCAACCGCGATACGCAGTACTGGTAGGCCTCCCACTCAGTCGACCGATGACCTGGTTAAGGTCCCTGGAAAACGATAGACGCGGGTGGCCTAGGACCGGCCTCAGTGGATATCCTTGGGGGAGGCCTATGTCCAACAGTGGACGTCTTTTGGCTTGTATTCGCTATAATTTATTAATTTATTTATAATTTATCTATTTTTATTTTGTGGTCTCCACTATTAGTTTTTTTTTTTAAATACTATCATCCTGTTTATTGCACTTCTCGTATGTGTTCTTTTTTTTTTTTTTTTTATGGAAGAGGTAGGCAAACGAGCAAGCGGGTCACCTGATGGTAAGTGATCACCGCCGCCCATGGACACCCACAACACCAGAGGGGTTGCAAGTGCGTTGCCGGCCTTTAAGAAAGGAATAGGCTCGTTTCTTGAAGGTTGCCATGTCGTACCGGTTCGGGAATACCTCCGCTGGTAATTGATTCCACAAAGACGTTGTGCGCGGTATAAGTTCTGTTGAATAAATATGTTTTCTTTTGGTTTTCTACTAACTGGAGGAGGCCCGACCAAACGGTGGCTAACTACCTAGATACTGGTAGAAACTGGTAGTTCATTCATCATCATCATTTCAGCCAAAAGACGTCCACTGCTGGACATAGGCCTCCCCCAAAGATTTCCACAAAGGCCGGTCCTGGGCCGCCCGCACAAAGGCCGGTCCTGGCCCGCCCGCAACAAAGGCCATTCATGGGGAGATTTGCCATAGTCGCCAAGCTTGGCAGGCGGGTTGGCGATCGCAGTGATGGATGGTGTGTTTTGAACAGAGCGTCGCTGCTGCCCAACGTCTGTTGTCCCTTAGTCGCCTTTTACGACACCCACGGGAAGATATGGGGTGGTAGTATTCTTCCTCCGCTACCACACGGCAAATTAAAGCCAAATTAAACTTGACTGGTTAATGAACAATGAAATTGGGAAAAAGGCGACGATAAAGAATAATGGTCTATCTTAATTAATCTTCTAGGATTTCTAATGCTCTTAACGAATCTAACCTTGCTGTATCCGGTTCCGCATACTGAACTGAAAAGCAAAAGACATTAATAGCTTTCTATTTTCTTTATTTTATTGTTAGTTCGTATATTCTTTATTCATATTTTTTACATAATGTTTATAGAAAAAAGGAAAAAAATAGGGAAGGAAAATAAGCCTGCTGTGCCACGCTGGCCAAACGGGTTAGCATAGGGTATGTCTCAACCAGCGCCGCAGGGCGTTGGCTGACCTCCACCCGCCGTAAGTGGGCCTGCGGGCGATTGACCTGGGAAGTCCGTCGCCTGCGCAAAACAGGCCCCGGGAGGACAGCGCGCCGCGATTCGCGTGCGCCCCCTAGCGGTGGAATGGGGGAGGGCAATACAGCCACCCCCCTCATAATCGGAGGGGCCTGTCTTGGAGCGTGGGGCTCCACTAGCTTTATAAGAGGCGGGCCAAGGCCCCCAGGGTCACGGAGCATGCTCTCGTAAAGGGAGTGAATCCCGTGGCCCTGGTTTGGGCAGTCGAGGATCGCCGTCGGTTTTAGTGGGTAGGTCGGGGCGCAATTCACCATCACTACGCGCCCCGGAGTCCCACATACCCCGGCCAGTCCCCAACGGCCGGATATCTATGAGGATCTCGGACGTAAAAAAAAAAATTCCTGCTTTTACGACCTGTATCGTGGGGGCTAACAGGATATAACAAACATGAAATTCACTGAAACGAGGCGAGTCAAATTGCAATAAATTAGAAAATCTAACATATCAATATCAATCAGTAACTCGTATCTTACTAATAATTTAAACGCGAATGTTTGTAAATGTGGATGGATGGATGTATATTACTCTTTCACGTAAAAAATACATAATGACTACAATTTATAAGGATATTGTGTGAATTGTCCAAATTATAACAATATGTGTCCGGTAATTAGAAAAAATATCTGACGTATGTAGGTAATAATTTTAGAACCACTGCACCAAATTGGATATACCAGGAAAAACAAAGAATATTTGTTCAAACTGGTTTATTAATGACGGAAATATGCTGTAACCAACCATGAATTTGGAGGAGCCCGACTGAGCAGTGACTCATGTAGGGACTGAGTAATGGTTAACAAAAAATAATAACACAACAGAATTGAGAAATTTTCTTATTGAGGTCGGTTAATCATTATCCCTGTGGGAATACAAAACGTCACCAACCCATATTATTCTGAGGGTGTCGTAAGATGCGTCTCAAGGGATACAAAAGCTTGATACAAAACTTGATACGAACAAGCCAGCGTGATACAGTACGGTAATTTCTCTCGACGAATTTTGAGGATGCCCGAAATAGTGTTTTTTTTCAAGATGGAGTCGGCATCCTACCTCTGACATGATCAGAGCCTATGTTTGGCTACCACTCCTTTCCATCTCTTTCGCACTTGGCATTCTTCTTCTCTTCAATCTTGTACCAATTCCCATTCATTCATCGCTTACATTCTGAGTCTATTATTTTAAAATCTAATTCTACTTTACTAACATTTATGATGTCCGAAATACACAATTTTAATTTTTGGAAGTGATTTTTTGAACTACTTTGAATTTTTTACTTATAAATACTGTTTATTTAAACTACGCTATTTTAAATAGTGGGTTGTCATCGTGATCGTTACAGCCCATTGATGACCCACTACTGAGTCGAGCCTCCTCCAAATTCACGGAGGGAAATTAGCTTACTATGCCACGCTGGCAAGACTGGTTGGCACAAGGTTTGTATCAAGTTTTCCTTCTCTTGCGGCTAGGTGATTGGCCTCTTGCGTTCCCTTAGTCGACCTTACTTACGACACCCTCGGGATGGTATGGGTTGGTGACGCTGCGTATGCTAAATCCATCACCATACGGAGAGTGTGTTGTGGGTTGTACTGATGAATAAATATGAAACTCACCAAAAACTAAGACAACTATTACTAGTATAGTTGAATTAAATACAGACATAATATTGACACTTGAGCTGTTTATATTCTTATGGTTATTATTCTATGGTTTCTTAAATTTACATAAAATTACTATGCGTCATGACACGCTTGAGGAAAACGGAATACTAAATTTGCAGATACGTTGACCGTAGAAAAACCGGTCACTCAATTATTGAACGCGCAGCAGTTAGTGCGGCTGCAATCAAACCGTAGAAATAATAGACAAATAATTTGCAATAAACTACAGTCCGCGCCAATCTTTATGGCCGCTCTGAATGTAGCCGTGGTTACGAACTTGCGCATCGTACATTTCATAACCAATACGAACGTAGCTCACTCTCACTATCTTTGATACTCAATGATTTTAGTCTTCAAGCGACACACAAATCGAGTTGCGGGACGAATGTCGGCGACGCAACTCTTGTACGAACCACAATGGATTTGTATAGCAGTAGTCCCTTGAAGACTAAAATCGATGACTACCGAAGATTTGCGTAGCCTTGTGTACGAAGGGCCTAACACGCGGGTGGCCAGGACGCTTGCGGATGAAAAACGGCGAGCGGCCGTGCCTTGCCTCCCCGCCTTGCGTACTTTCCGCTGATACCTGATTTTATGTGGTGCGCAGCGTAATGCGGTTATATTCAGAGCGGCCATAAAGATTGGCGCGGACTGTAATTGCGACTATACCTTACTGATGACGAGATGTAAGCTATCCCATATTTTATGTCGGATCAAAGTGCACACGGGACACGCCACACTTTGCACACATTGTTGATTAAAATCGCTACAGTAGTTTAGGAGTCCAACCTAACGCCAAACAACGTGACACGTAATTTATATCAACACTGAACCTTTCATGGTTGATTGCTTAGATTTTCGCGACTATTACACATTGAAATTAAACACTTTTTATTGGATTTATCGCGTGTTTATTACATTATTCAATTCCCGACGTTTTGAATGCTTTACGGCATTCGTGGTCGCGGGAGAGACAGGATGACAGTTGTCTTCAAAAGTACAAAAAAAAACAGCTAAAATACCACCGCCTATAATTTTGTTTTATTGATGGAGCGACGATCTGCGAAAGGTTGCGGGCAGCAGCTGGATGCATCAAGCTGAAGACAGGGCGCTATGGCGCTCTTTAGGGGAGGCCTATGTCCAGCAGTGGACTAATGTGGGCTGATGATGATGATGATGATGATGATAACGTTCCCTGTGCAACCAGACATCGCTTACGGGGGTCCAGAGGTCTTTCAGTCGAGTGTTGTGCTTGAGATTTGATCAATTTAATGACTGGATCCCATGCAGGTGGTAGATACTTGCCAACCATCCTCACTATTGAAATTTTAATGTTTTTTTTAAATCACAATAGCCTTGCGGGTCATTCTTGGTGTGTAATGATTTTCTTTGGCAAGGATTTGAGGTCCATCACAATGAATGTAGTGGTTCGTCTTGTTGAATGTGTGCTCACAAACTGCAGACTTGGTCGAGCGTGTGTTCTTCATGTCCACTATATTTGAAGTAATAGGTTGGGGAATAAGTTTCAACGCATTTTTTAAGAAATTTCCAAACATTTTATAATATAGTTTATTTACATTTAACTAAAGTATGTACCATTTTGTTCGGTAACTTTTTGCCATCTTGTAGGTAGGGACATGATCCCGATAATGATGAATAGGGATACTAAAAACAAATGAAATCACACATTTTCCTAATCTGAATTTGGAATTGTTATTTAAAATTTAAACTTTCAATGATACCAAAATCAGCCAGATACAAATAGTATAGTCAAAGAGATTTTATTACAAGTTCATACATACTATTATGCGAAAAGACTTTTTTAATACAGTTACTCAAAAAGTGGCATATTGCAGGGACGTATAGCGTTCGGGAAGTGGGCTATTACACACGCGTGCTTTTTTTACCATTCCCGCACTAGTGCGTTTTCTTTCCCAACTGTCAAAATAATGTCTATTATAAGGAAAAACCAACCATGAAGTTTTTACTAAAAAAGATCATAGAAGTTTTTATGATTCATATAATACGTATATTTATAAAAAGAAACTACTTACTCATTTGTTTCAATATCAGATTTAATGATTTGATTAAATGAGTTAGGTTAGGTTTCATTTCATTAAATTTCATTTTCATTTCATATCAATAAAATATTTCTACTGAAGACTTGGCTGTATGTATAGTTGCTTTTGCCTACTAGAATGGGTGAAGAAAAAAAAATCTCTGCTTATATTCTACGGTTGGCGCCATTTTTGTTTATAAGTCATAAATGATTAGTTAGTTGAGTTTATTGTGTTTTTATTATTTTATTAAATTGCTTCATTTTTTCGCAACTGTATTAAAAATAGTCGTTCAGTACACGTGCGGAACCGTCATTGCAACTTGTTCCGACTGTCAACCCTCGCCTTCGGCTGCGCCTCGGCTCGGGTAGACATTTGTCGGAACTCTTTGCAATGACAGCCTTTCCGCACTTGTAATGAAATTATACTATTTCCGAAACCTAATATTACAAACCGCCAGTAGTTTAAGTTTGTCTGTATAGAGCTAAAACTAAATGCAAGAAAAAAACACGAACTTTTTTGGAAAGTTCTTTATTCAAAATAGGTAAATTCCACTAGATACACCGTGGTGGACACACGATCGCCGTCACGTCATCATAAACTCGGCCCGAAATAATCTCGTTCTCGGTGACAGTCCGGTGACGGCGGCGGTGGACAAACAGCCTAAGGAAACTCTCTAAAAATGTTTTTTAATAAATATCCTATGCGCATAAACTGACGTCATCGTTGAATATGCGTCGATGTTGCAGTCATAAATATTGGTGCTCCTCCGCGGAGACACAGATGCTATCCCACGAAGAAAGTATCTCTGGACTCCGTTGAACGTCTCGGGGAAAGCTATGCCGCTCCCACTGTCGCCCATACACACTGCAGTGCCTAAGGAAGGAAAGAGATAGATATAGTGTTATTAACTTCGTCTTTAATACCAGTGGGACACAAAATAAAATCAACTATTTAATAATGAATGCCCATTGGAGCTCTTTTAAAAAATATATAAAAATTAAGCATTTACATTTACCACATGTTCGGAATGCTGATCTACAGAGAAGAGCCAGCAAAAAAACACTGTAGTTTCACTTTTTAAAACGCCATTTTCACATACAAAGCCGCGATAAGAGAGATTTGTGACACAAGAAAATAAATAAATAAATATCCTTGGACATTTCACACAACGCCATCTCGTCCCAAGCTAAGCAACTTAATGCTTGTGTTATGGTAACGAGATGGATGATATACTACTTATATACATTTTTTTTTTGTAAATACATACATATTATAGATAGAAATGACACCCAGACTCCGAGCCAGTGCCTCTGGTTTCGACAAAGACACTCGCCCGACCCCGGAATCGAACCCGGGACCCGTTGATCCAAAGGCGGCATCTAACCACTAGACCTAGCCGCAAGAGAAGGAAAACTCGATACGCAACCCAATGCCGACCCGCCTGACCAGCGTGGGACAATAGACTTATTACCATTCCTGTGGGTAATTTATGGGCTGAATAGTCCAGTCCGCGCCAATCTTTATGGCCGCTCTGAACGTCCCCGCCCCGCGTACGTCCCGCTGATACCTGATTTTGTGTTATGCGCAGCGTAATGCGAATACATTCAGAGCGGCCATAAAGTTTGGCGAGGACTGTAGTAGTTAAATCGTGTTTTCATACCCGCATTTAAGTAACCGGCACAAAACTTGTCCAACGTTATAAACTCCTTAAACTCAGGTGGCACGTTCTCGTTGCATTGGTCGGTGTCAACGACTGGTAACTCCACGACTTGGAGTGTCTTTGCCTTCGTGCTATTCGGAGCTGTCAGACCCCAACCTGCTATCTGCAGCATAAAATGTTAATAATATCTGATATGTTTAGCACCATCATCATTTCATCCAAAAGACGTCCACTGACTTAGGCCTCCCCCAAGGATTTCTACAAAGGCCGGTCCTGGGCCGCCCGCATCCATCGTTTTCCGGCGACCTTAACCAGGTCATCGGTCCACCGTGTGGGAGGCCTATCAGCACTGCGCTTTCCAGAACGCGGTCGCCACTCGCGGACTTTTCTGCCACATGGGGCGTCAGTCCAGCGAGCTACGTGCCCTGCCCATTGCCACTTAAGTTTGCCAAACCTGTGGGCTACGTCGGTAACTCTGGTTCTCCTGCGTATCTCCTCATTTCTGATTCGATCTCTCAGGGAAACTCGGAGCATAGCCCTCTCCATCGCTCCATTGCCCCATGTTTAAAAGACTTCAAAAAGGTCGCCAAAGCTCTACGAGGCGTGGTCCTAGTTTTAATCGTGGGAACGTATTTTGTACAGGTTACATTTTGAAATGGTATCCATATTGGAACAGTATGATTGAGAATCAATAATACTATTGAGCTGCGAAAACAAAATATGATTTAATTTTTTTTGCATAATTATATGTCGGAGAATTAACTGTTTAATTAAACCTTTTAATTTGAGCAGCGGGTTCAAGGTACCGATCTTAACTACACTCCAGTATTAACACACCGCACCGCAACCACTGTTTCTATCATAATGCCCGATCCACCGCGATCGCGCTCCTTTTATACGTTTTTGCCGAACGTCAAGATGGCGCCTCGACCCCGCTCGAGAACTACCCTCCGCTCTGACAATGTAAAATAATATAACATCTTCTTTTAAAAAGATGTCAAAATAAATTTAATAGAAAATCTAACAAATTAAACTAATTAAAATTAAGATTTAACAAAGTATTTTCTAGGCAAATTGATATCGTCTATATGTAACCAGCAATCAACTCCATTCTGACTACTTCCTCCGACATATATGTTTCATATGTGTGACTGTCATCATATGTGTGAATACATAGTGTCACCAGCCTTTCCATGCTGAGAGCGTCGTTGAAGAGCCGACAAAAGGATATGTCAAGGCTGATAACCTAGCCACCAGAAAACTTGACACGAAACCCTGTGTCAACTTGTCTGACCAGCGTCGCAATGTAAGCTAATTACACTCCACGTAATGGGAGAAGGCTTGACCAAGCAGTGGGACATATATGAGTAGTAGTACCTAATATGTTAGATTCAAAAGTTTTTGCGAACAGTACGTACGTCCCGAACTGTCACTCAAACTAAAACTCAAATAGAACTTTATTTACGTATGTTTTATCACAAAACTCTTATAAATCGTCATATTTGTAATTACCATTATCATCTTACGGCCCCTGTCCCACGCTAGGTAGTCTCCACACCATCTCCTCACAGAGGCGGAGGGGACTCCCACACACCCCCTGTTGGCCATCCCGAGGCTGGCAGGGATAGTCCACAAAGGATTTTACCCCGGGTCAAAAAAAATAAAATGTAGTATCCACACACACCTATCAGTCGTCATACCTACATTCACACCTTTCACACACAACTTACAATCCATCCATCTCCCTTCTAAATCTCCATCTCACTACGATACACAACATACTAAATGATACCAAAAGTGTCAAAATCGACGTCAAAGGCACGTTGGTCTTCTGCCAAGTCTGCCATCACCAAATTGACCAATGTGACGTAAGAGTCCGCGCCAATCTTTATGGCCGGTCTGAATGTAGCCGTGGCTACGAACTTGCGCTTCGTACAGTTCATAACCAATACGAACGTAGCTCACTCACACTAACACGCGTGAGGGTGAAAAACGGCGCGCGCGGGCGTGCCTTGCCTCCCCGCCCTACGTCCCGCTAATACCGGACTTTGTGTTGTGCGCAGCGTAATGCGGCTACATTCGGACCGGCCATAAAGATTGGCGCGAACTCTACCTTTCCCATACTGCCAGGCGTAAGTTGTCTTTCGTCGAACTCAGTATCGAAACTCAAACAAATTGGCCTTATGAAAGGCTTGTAGTCGAAAGGCTTTGACAATATCAGAACTGCTATATCGGCTTGGTGATTCTTCAAGCCACCTTCGTAGTCTTGCGGCACTAATATTGAAGTTACCTGGAATCAAACTTACTATTAACTGATACAAAAAAACTTACATTGCTCTGGTTTTTGGTTTACAAACATGTCATTCACGAACACAAATGACACCTCGGAGCAAGTGCCTCTGTTTTAGAACCCAGGACCTAAATGACCCAGTCAAAAAGTGTTTGTTCTAAATGTGGAATTTTGTGTATTTAGGATACACATACATACATTGCCCCGATGGGGCAAAAAAGTCCTCGAGTGGCGACCGCGTTCCAGATGGCGCAGTGCTGGTAGGCCTCCCACACGGTGGATCGACGACCTGGTTAAGGTCGCCGGAAAGCAGTGGATGCGGGCGGCCCAGGACCGGCCTTTGTGGAGATCCTTGGGGGAGGCCTATGTCCAGCAGTGGACGTCTTTTGGCTGAAATGATGATGATGATGAGGATACACATTGCCACCGCCCCATTTCATCCTGAAATTAAGAGCCGGCTTAAGGGAATTAGATGGCGGAAAACCTAGCCACAAGAGGTTAAGGAGAGATAAACTAATACAATACCCTGTCCCCACCCGTCTGCACCAGCTTCAGAAATACAGAAAGTCTAGAGTTCATTATCATATGACCAAGCGGGCCTAGGCCCCAGGTTCACGGAGCATGCTCCCGTAACGGGAGTGAATCCCGTAGGCCTAGTTTGGGCAGTCGAGGATCCGACGTAAAAAAAGCAGTTTATTATCATAATTTCAGCAAAAAAAAGGCTACTGCAGAATATAGGCCTGCCCCAAGAATTTTTACAAAGGGCCTGAGCCATCCATTGGAGGTCGGGGACCTTAACCAGCTTGTTTGATTTTTTGTGGGATGCGAAAGAAACCTTGTTATGATGAACTTACATCTGATTTCTGCACATCAACATCCTTTTGATTATTCCACGGACGGTATATCTTCCCGACAGCCACAGCGTAGTTCTTCGCTGGCAACACCTTTTCTTTGCGCTCCGCAAGATCCAGGCCCCAGAAGCAGTGAGCGGCTGTGAAAAAACAATCTACGCTTCATCTCCGGCCTTTTGCCCAACTTTATTGGGGTCGGAAGTAGTCAGGTTTAGGCTAACTCTCCCTCGACCGTGCTGCCATCTTGTTGTGGTGACACCGGGCCGCCCCTCTGGTGCTAGCGGCGGCAGCCCTGGCCCGCCTTTGTCGCGGCAGTTTAAGGCTCTCGAGGCAACTCTGAGGACCACGCCACCACGCCTCTGCTCCTCGTCTGGCGTCTCCCCGTGGGCCCGCCCAGCATGGGTGACCCTAAGCCGGTATGGCCCCAACGGATTCTACAGGCACGCAAGCTCCCCTAAGCAAAAACCTGGAATCTTCAAGAACCTTCCTGACCATCGGCTATAAGTTCCGAGAACTAAGCATATAACACTGTCAAAAGCTCTCACCAGATATCACGACGTTCCTATTGACTAATGTCCCACCACAGATCTGCTGGTAGAATTTCTTCTTCTTTTCATAAATGCCAGCGTACCATGGTATTTCGCCATGTTGCGCTGTAGTGCCATTCGCAATCAACGCCACTCCCACTGGAGTCACTTTGCCACATTCTGAAATATAAACAGTTATTACAAGGTGTGTTTTCGTAATGTAGCGAACTACCAACACCAAGAAATATCACCTACAAATTTTACTGCAAGATTTACCTAAAAAAAGTCCCTACATCTCGATGGTGGAGTTTAGTATGGAGGTGGTCAGATATTACAAACTAGCTACTGCCTGCGACTTTGTCTGCGCAGTATTAGTACTTGGTCAGTTTACAGAATATCTTAATAAACCTATGACGTATGTGCTATCTTAATTTAAATAAATATAATAATAATAATATAATATATTTAAATAAATTATGCTTCACGTTGTTTGTCCGCAATGGACTCTTATACTATTTAACAAATTTTAATAAAATTTGCACACCATGTGTATTTTTATCCAGCTTGAAAGATAGGATAGCAATTTATAGTCGCAATATTATTTTATTGCAATTTATTTGTCTATTATTTGCAAGGCACAATTATAATTATGTTAGATCCAAACGATTCTAACAGATGGCGATATCTGTTGACTGGATTGAGTAAGTATTCAATAGATGGCGTTGTGTTAAAAGTTAATGTTAAATGTCATATAACCTTAGCATCGCGTGGCCGGAACTGCTGCTATCCATCCCTACATGCATACAAACTTCCGGGCTAACAATATTACAAACCTGTAGAACAGTTAGCAATTTCGTCCCAAATTCCTTCGACACATGACATTTGGGGCAAATCTTGGAGCGAATAATAGTTCGGCCCGTTGCAAGTTGGCAGCACCACTGTTCCAGTCAGCTCGCGATTGTGGCAGGGGCGTGTTTCACCAGTTTCTGGGTCAACTAAACATCTATAGCTGATGCTTGGATCGTCTTCCAGGGTACAGTAACCTGGAAGATGCAGGGTAATTTTACCAACGCTGTCCAAAAAAATTACGGTATTTTAGTAAATATATTGCATAAATATAGCCCGCGAGATGATTAGAAGAGAGAGAGAGAGAGAGAGATTTAGAATACACAGTGTCACTACGTCATTCCGTCTTGAGGGTGACGTAAGAAGCGACTGTAGGAACCCAATAGTCAGATCACCTAGCCACAAGAGAAGTAAAGCTTGACACAATTTCCCTCCATGAATTTGTAGGAGGCCCGACTCAGTAGTGGGTCATTTATGGGCTGAAACGACGATGGTGGTGATGGCACATCACAGAATACTCACGAACACATTGCGGCAATGGATACGCACTCCATGTGCCATTACTGCAGAATATTTCTGCAGACCCCTTCACAGCGTAACCCTCGTCACAGAAGACGGTAAGGGAAATTGATTGGAAGACGTCTCCCGGTCTGCCCTCGCCTTTGGAACAATTGTATCTTCCGTGTTCCGGGTAGTGGGGCAAAGTACATCTAGAAATTCAACACTTTTTAATGTCGAATGTGGCTGTATACCCTCGACGAGAACATCTCGCCGAGAGTCTTGGCCGATATGGCCCTCGACAAGAGCATCCCTGTACACACTCATCTTTTATTTGTACTGAAGAATGAAGATCCTTTGACTAGGGCGCATAAAACCGACAAGCGACCGAGGATAAGCGAGGCGAGAAGCGAGAGAGCGAGACAAGACCAGAGCACCATGTACACACTCTCGGTGTGTCTCGACGAGTGTGTACAGCCGGCATAACGGATTAATCGCGTATTCGAATGCTTTGCAGCAGTCGTGGTTGAGACTAGATGACAGTTGTCTTCAAAAGTGCAAAGAAACAGTTTAAACTACCGCATTTAATTTTGTTTTATTGATAACGTTCCCCATGCACGCAGAAATCGCTCACATTTACGTCTAGGAATTTGTCACGTGTCCTGACGCGAGTTTGACATTTTAAACCCATCCCAAGAAAAGTGCTCAACGCCGTTAAAGAAGTTTTCCCTTCAAAACACAACGACAGCGGCAATCCTCGACTGCTCGAACTAAGCGCTCAGCGCGTCGGATGGACGCGTCGGCGAGCGCCGCCAACGACAGACGACGGCAGTCGACGGCTGCAGTCGGTTGCCGTCGACTGCCGCCGTTGGCGGCGCTCGCCAACGCGTCGACGGCTGCCGCTGGCCCGCCTCGACGGATGCAGTTGTCTGTGCCGTTGGCGGCGTGCCGTTCGTGTGTATGAGCGCTAAGGCCACGGGTTTTACTCCCCGATACAGTATCCCCACGTTCCTCGACCCTGAGCCTCGTAGAGAAGAGCCCCAGGCCCTCGAATTATTTTAATGATAAAAATATTTGAACCTTAATGTTGTGCATTTTTGAATATTTTGCAATGGTTAAGGAATAATTTCGCCCGAATTGCTATAATTATCAGTTTAAAGGCATGTATGTGGTTAAAAACAATATTTATATAATGGGCTATTGAACACAAAAATGACAAATAATATTACAAAACAAGATGTATACTTCAGAACTATCACAATTATTTATTACCAGCTGACCCCGCAACCCTATTGTGGTAGATAAGCGATGGTGGGTCAATATTCATAATAAGTTCCTATTTAATATTACAGGGTTATTTTTGGACCTTCCGCCAAATTTAATTAAGTGGTTCAGACCATGAAAGTAAACAAAAAAGAAAAGAAAATAATCGTTGTAAAAGTGTTAAATTTCAATGCGCAAAAGCCAACGAATTTTATTTCATAATGAAAATGTTTTTTATTCGAATATTGTCTTATAAAGTGAAGAAAAATTGATAAAGAATTTCACACATAATACACCATACCATCTCAATACAGTTACAAGTATTTTATTATATTTTGGATTACTAGATATTATCTGTTTCCCATCACTATTCGTCATTGCAAAGTAAAGATATGATTCCGAACTACGCTGCACGCAGAAGTGCTACCGCGGCACTACTGGTCCCCATTACCGCGACGTAGTTCGGAATCATACCTTTAAGTCGATCAGAAAAATTGACGTCTGTCAAATCGATCACGCTATCTTGAACAGGGTATAGGAATGATTTTAAAGAAGTAAATGCGATGATTGCATCAGATTTAGAAGATCATTTTGCAAACACGCGCGCCGCTGCCACTCGAAAACAATGCCTCGGTCAACTATCTGAATCTTCACTTCAAACACATTTAAATGTCTTACCTTAAGCTGTTACACATTTGAAATGATTCATCTGACCAGTCCAGGCAGTCTTTATTCTGCAAATTATGAGCAAATGATTAGTGTGATTTGGTGTGGTGACGCACTGAGAATACATAGGGGTTAGGTGTGCCGAAGACAAAAGTCTTCGAACAGTGCGTGTTACCAGCGATGACATACGGATCAGTGACGTGGGCGTTCACAATGGGCCTTATTAGGCGGCTGAGAGTCACCCAACGTGCAATGGAAAGAGCTATGCTCGGAGTTACTCCACATGATAGAATGAGGAAATGCGTAGAAGAACTAAAGTGACCGACGTAGCTAGAAAGATTGCACAGTTGAAGTGGCAATGGGCAGGCCACGTGGCCCGAGGAACAGATGGCCGCTAGGGCATAATATTCTTGGAGTGGCGTCCACGTATGGGAAAGAGGAGTGTGGGAAAACCCCCGACTAGGTGGACGGACGACTTTGTGAAGGTCGCTGGGAGTCGGTGGATGCGGTCTGTACGAGATCACACATTGTGGAAATCTACGGGCGAGGCCTATGTTTAGCAGTTGACTTCTGTGGCCTTTGGATCAACGGGTCCCGGGTACGATTCCGGGGTTGGGCAAGTGTCTGTGTCTAAACCAGAGACACTTGCTCTGAGTCTGGGTGTCATTTGTGTTCGTGAATTACATGTTTGTTAACTGTCCCCGCGATACAGGCTACTAGTGCAGGAGATTCGGTTTTTTTTAATAGTGTCGCTAACTCATTCCATCCTGAGGGTGTCGTAAGAGCCGACCAAAGAAAATGATAAGGCCGAAAACTTCGCCGCAAGAGTGGAAAACTTGAAACGAAACCCTGCGCCAACCCGTCTAGCCAGCATGGCACGGTAGGCTATTTTCCCTCGCTGTGAGGGGAGGAAGCCCGACCCAGCAGTGGGTCATTTATGGACTGAGCAGTACTAGCATCTTACCCCATTACACGCCGTACTAGGGAACGTATAGTCGCACATTTCACCCGTGCATTCCACTTTGAGGTTGTTGCAAAGTATATAATCTTCATCTGATTTGTCGTAACAGTCGTTTTCTTCATCGCAAGCCTTTTTGGCCGGAATAATGTTACCGTCTGAACATCTGAATATTGCTCTGAAATTATCGCAATTAATTTTTAAACTGACTTGAAAATATAAATAAATATAAATATCCTTGGACATTTCACACAACGCCATCTCGTCCCAAGCTAAGCAACTTAATGCTTGTGTTATGGTAACGAGGTGGATGATAAACTACTTATATACATTTTTTTTTTGTAAATACATACAAAACACCCGGAACAAATACTTGTAGGTCGTACAAATATTTCTCCCGTGCGGGAATCGAACCCGCGACATGCTGCGCAGCAGTCGATCGCTCAACCACTGCGCCAATAGTTTCGCCAAAATGGAGTTTCATTCTCAAAATGAACTTTATTCATCTAAGTTTTTGTTCCTGCGCATGAGTAGATCTACTACTACTTAGCTCTTAAACGGCCCACTGCTGATACGGGCCTCCTCCCATCCCAGGGAGGGAAAATTTTCTACAGCCCCATACTGGCAGGTTGCCAAAGGATTTTGTATCAAGTTTTCCTTCTTTTAAGGCATCTTTCGTTCCGACGATACGCTCAAAATGGAACGGATTAAGTACTGACAATATGTAAAAAGTCCGTATAAATAAATAAATTATAAATATCCTTGGACATTTCACACAACGCCATCTCGTTCCAAGCTAAGCAACTTAATGCTTGTGTTATGGTAACGAGATGGATGATAAACTACTTAAATACATTTTTTTTTGTAAATACATACATATTATAGATAGAAATGACACCCAGACTCCGAGCCAGTGCCTCTGGTTTAGACAAAGACACTTGCCCGACCCCGGAATCGAACCGGGGACCCGTTGATCCAAGGCGGCACATCTAACCACTAGACCAACGAGGCAGATTTAGAATACATAGTGTCGCCACCTCATTCTATCCTGAGGATGTCGTAAAGCCGACAGAATGAAATGACAAAGCCGAAATACCAGCCGCAAGAGTGGGAAAACTTGGCACGAAACCCCGCCTGGGCAGCGTAGCACAGTAGGCTAATTACCCACCATGTAGTTGGAGGAGGCCCGACTCAGCAGTGGGTCATTTATGGGCTAAGTAGTAGTAGTTTTGACTGCCTCGTTGGTCTAGTGGTTAGATGTGCCGCCTTTGGATCAACGGGTCCCGGGTTCGATTCCGGGGACGGGCGAGTGTCTTTGTCTAAACCAGAGGCACTGGCTCGGAGTCTGGGTGTCATTTCTATCTATAATATGTATGTATTTACAAAAAAAAAAAGTATATAAGTAGTTTATCATCCATCTCGTTACCATAACACAAGCATTAAGTTGCTTAGCTTGGGACGAGATGGCGTTGTGTGAAATGTCCAAGGATATTTATTTATTTATTATTTAGTTTCAAAGTAGGGTACTTACGTGTTCAGGTGTGAAGGTCGCAGACTCGGATCCGTGCAGTTCTTTTCATTCGTACAAGGCCAAAATCGAATACATCCACCATTACCACAACGAAATTGGTGATCGAAGCAACTAAAAAATACAGGTGAAAACAGCTTATCACCTTGAAACTCCTGAATCTATTTTGATAAAACATATTTTAGAACATAAACTGATAGTTACTAAAGTTAAGAGTTAAGTAAAAAATGTAGCGTACACGGTAAATGTGACGATATATTGATTTATATTTAAGTAGACCTATTTTGGCTTCGCTGGAGAAATGCTTTATGCATACCGCCGTCCCTCAGCGATTATGTGGGAAACTACTCGTCTACCCACTAAAACCCCAGCGGTATACCCTCGCACGACTAGCTGTGGGCGCCACAGGTTCGCGTAAGCGCATTCCACTGTGACGCCCCAACGAGGTGCCCAAGCGACTGTCGGTAGAACGCCCTCAATCAGTGAGGCTTTCGGCGGTGGCAAGTCCTCCGACCCACTGGTCTCTATGGCGGGGGCAAGAGGTGGGCGTAGGATCTCTTCCTCCTCCCCAGCCTCCGTCTGCAGCGCGGGTTGCCAAAACATCCTCCTCCCTAATCCGTTCCGCCGAGGGAACCATTTGCCCTGCCTACTAGCAATTAAGGCAACCTCAGTAACGCTGGTCCTTCTGTGTTTCTCCTCATTTCTGATTCAATCTCGCAGGGAAACTCCGAGCATAGGTTTTTTCATTGTCCTTGATTTTGAGCCTTCTGGTGGAGCCCATAGTGAGCGACCTCGTCCTTGTACCATATGTAATTACTGGCAACACACATTGATCGATGACTTATGTCTTCAAACGCCGCGGTATTTTGGACGAGAAGATCATTCGTTGCTTGCCGAAAGCATTTTTTTTTAAACGAAACTCCTGCACTGGGTGTAACCTGTATCGCGTGGGCATAATTGACGAGCACAAATGACACCCAGATTACGAGCAAGTGCCTCTGGTTTAGACAAAGACACTTGCTTGAGCCCGGAATCGAACCCGGGACCCGTTGATCCAAAGGCGGCACATCTAACCCCTAGACCAACGAGGCAGTCAATATACTTACGTATTATTTAGGCACACCAAGTAGTCTTCATCAGACCCGTCCACACAGTCCATCCTTCCGTTGCATGTCAGTATTTTGTGGATGCAAGCGCCGTAATCGCAACGGAATTCTTCGACGGAGCATCTGTGAGAAAGAAAAATTTAAAGGCCGCGCGCGAGCTTCGAGGCAGCGGGGGCTGAGGAAGCGGGCGGCCGATCAAGACCACGACTTTTACCAGTGACGCACGTCATAAACGATAAGGCACGTTATGATATCCTGGCTTTTAGTTTCATAATGGATTGAAGGTGGTTTGGAGGCCCCGAAAAGGCCTATTCTCATTTATTGCGTAAACGTGTAGCGTATTTCTCTCATCTGGCGAAATTGCTCTTAATACGACTAGTGTTTTTAAAAAAAAGCAACTACCGAATTTCATCTCTCTTGTCTGTAAAGCAGCATACCGAACCGGTGGTAGTTTCAGCATGAATGTGGGTGGACGCAAGGGTTGTAGGAAATTCGTGAATCTAGGTATGACAACTGATAGTCTCTGAAAACATACTGATAGTCTGTGTATAGTCTCCACACACACCTATCAGTCGTCATTTACCACCTAGCGTGGGACAGGGGCCGTGAGATGATAATAATAATCTATACTAATATAGCTGCAGAGTTTGTTTAACATAAAGCTGCAGAGTTTGTTTGTTTGAACGCGCTAATCTCAGGAACTACTGGTCCGATTTCAAAAAATCTTTCAGTGTTAGATAGTCCATTTATCGAGGAAGGTTATAAATTATATTTAATTTTCAAAAGAATTAGGGATCCGTATGAAAATTGCGATTTTGTAAACCAAGGTGTAAAATCGAAAACCTATTTATGCGTGCGCTGCAAAAACTATTGACAATAGAACAAAATGATGTACTATGGGTTTGTAGGTCTTTTAAAGATCTACAAAAAAGTCCGCGAGAGCACATATCTACCTATCATAGTTTAGTCACAATAACCGATTTTATGTTCATAAAAAATATGCACGGGTTCGAAGCCCACGAGGGCGAAGCCGCGCGTAAAAGCTAGTTTTAAATATGACCAATAAGAGTTTTGTGCTAAAACCTACGTAAATAAAGTTCCTTTTGGGTTTTGAGTTTGAGGACTGAAGGTGGATGGAAGGTGTTACTAGTTGGTGTATAGCGTCTGCGTGGTGTCTGATTTAGAATAAAATAGTTTCACCACCAAATTTCATCAAGCTTGTGTCGTACGAGCCGACTGAAAGAAATGACAAGGCCGAAATCTTAGCTGCAAGAGAAGGAAAACTTGAAACTAACCGCTGTGCAAACAGGGCTAGTTTGGACTTATGGACAAAGTGGGTTAAACCCCCCCCCTCCTGTAACCGGAGGAGGTCTGACTCAACAGTGGGTCAAAGGAAATAAAAAAGGACAAAGGAGGAAATAAATAAATAAGGAATACATAGTATATAAATAGGAATAGGAAAAATAGGCACATAACAAAAAGAGTCCCCGGAATGAATGAGGATGGATAAAAGAAAGATATAGTATGTAGAAAGAAAGTACGAGAGGCATGATAGCGAGAACTTGTATGAATGAGGTAAAAATAGGCTCTGATCATAATCAGAGGTAGAGAGCAAAATAAAAAAATACATATAAAAAAAAAAACTAAAATTAAAAAAAAGATATGGGCTTAGTAGTAGTAAAGTAACTTACTCATTTTTGCTACAGAGTTCTTCCGTTTCATCCGATTGATCAAGACAATCAGGACTCTATGGACGATAGAAAAACCATTAAAAATCAAATTGCTTTGCCATATAACTATCGCTATTAACAAAATAGAGGTTGATCGTTGAGGGGTGAAAACTTAGGTTTAATGTATTTTTATATGATGTATCATAAAAAGATTTTTTTTTAAATGTTTACAAATTCAATAATAATTCGAGGAACCAATTACAAATAGATGTAAGTCTGATTCGCAGACCTACCAAATGTGAATAAAAAATTTCATCAGAAACGGTCAAGCCATTTCGGAGGAGTTTAATAACAAACACCGTGACTCGAGAATTTTATATATTAGAAGATTTTTAGTTTCAGGTTTATTAATATGTTGTTTTGAATAGACGGATTTAGAATACATAATGTCACCAACCCATACCGTCTTGAGGGTGTCGTAAGAGGTGACTAAAGGAACGCAAGAGGCAAATCACTAAGCTGCAAGAGAAGGAAAACTTGATACAAACCCTTTTTTTTTCCCGCCCGGGGTAATTTCCTTTATGGTCTTCCTCACCGGCCACGGGGATGACCAGCGAGGGGAGTGTGGGACTCTCCGCCATAGTGGGGACCTACCCACTAAACCTCCCCGGGGTGCTCCAACTCGCGTCCTGTTGCGGCATTGTGGGATCTGATGCAGAACCACGCTTGATACAAACCCTGTGCCAACCCATCTTGCCAGCGTGGCACAGTAGGCTAATTTCCCTCCATGAATTTGGAGGAGGCCCAACTCAGTAGTGGGTCATCTATGTGCTGAAACGATGAATATGATTTTCAATACGATTTTTTTCTAAGTCTCAGAGGAACCTGTGCCGGCAGTCAGTTAGACAGTAACCTCCTAAAATTACATTTGGTATACGAGTACGTTTAAGGTTGTAACGTTAGAACATATCTAATCTATACTAATATATAAAGCTGCAGAGTTTGTTTGTTTGTTTGTTTGTTTGTTTGTTTGAACGCGCTAATCTCAGGAGCTACTGGTCCGATTTCAAAAATTCTTTCAGTGTTAGATAGTCCATTTATCGAGGGAGCTTATAGGCTATATTTTATTTTCAAAAGAATTAGGGATCCGTATGAAAATTGCGATTTTGGAACCCAAGGTGTAAAATCGAAAACCTATTTATGCATGCGCTGCAAAAACGATTGACAATAGAACAAAATGAAGTACTACGAGTTTGTAGGTCTTATTAAAATCTACAAAAAAGTCCGCGAGAGCACATATCTAACTATCATAGTTTAGTCACAATAACCACTTTTATATTCATAAAAAAAAATGCATAGAGATAAGCACGGGTTCGAAGTCCACGCGAGCGAAGCCGCGCCCAAAAGCTAGTCTATACTATACAGGGTTGATACGACATAGGGGCATTTTTTTTAACTACCTATACTAGGTATCACTTCCAGGCTCTTTACCAAAAATCAATTAAATTGGAGCAATAGTTTAGCCGCAAATGATTTGTTAAATTTTTGCCTCATTTGAACATCATATACCTTTCCTAACAGATGTTTATGCTTAACGCATCGTTTATTAACCTTAGGGGCTGTCCATTAATCACGTGATGTTTTTTTAACATTTTTTACCACTCCCTCCCCCTTGGTGATACCTGGTGAGGTTTAAGACTACCCCTCCACCACCCATGAAAAATCACGTGTATTTTTTTTGTACCGTTTCGTATTCATACTAATCACATAAAGTATACGTAGTGTAATTTAATGACCCCTCTGTCATATCAACTCTGTATACACTTTTATTTTTTCAAAATCCCATCTGTCTTATCTTATCTTTCCCCATCTGCAATCCCTCTAGTAGGACGGTGTACTTACCCCATTACAAGGACTAATGGCCATGCACGCCCCATAGGCACATTTGAACTGATTTGAATGACACGTGAAAGTGCTACACAGTTCTTTGGACTCGTCGCCAGCATCCGTACAATGGATTTTGCCATCACAAATTTCCCAAGCGTTAATTATTCTGCCGTTCCAACAGGTGTACTTCCCACTGTAATAGAAGTTGAAGAAGGAAAGTTCTTTCCAAGGGCTTGTGACAGTGGCTTCAGGCATTTAACTTGGTTGTGCAAAATATGGTGACGGATTTAGAATACATAGTGTTACCACCCCATTCCATTCTTAGGGTGTCTGTCGTAAGAGCCGAGTCAAGGCCGAAAACCAAGCCGCAAGAGAAGGAAAACTTCAAACGAAACCCATTTTTTGGTTTATGCATACCGCCGCCCTCGGGGTGGAGTCGGCTATTATGTGGGGTGCCGGAAACTAATTGTCTTCCCACTAAAACCCCAGCGGTAAACCATTCGCAATGAAGTCATCCGAGCGAGAACGCGTGTCATCGACATAGCCCATAGGATCAGCAAGCTGAAGTGGCAATGGGCTGGCCACATCTGTCGTAGAACTGACGGCCGCTGGGGCAAACAGGTGCTACAGTGGAGACCATGTACAGGCAAACGTAGGGTGGGACGCCCCCCTGCTAGATGGAGCGACGATATGCGACGGGCAGCCGGCAGCAACTGGTTGCATAGAACCGAAGACTGGGTTCAGTGGCGAGCCATGGGGGAGGCCTATGTCCAGCAGTGGACTGTAATAGGCTGATGATGTCATCACAGGGCACGCTTGGGCCACAGGTTTGCTGGGTACTCTGCCTCCTCCACCAGCGAAGAGAAACGTCGTTGCGAGAGGCGACGATACGGTTATGTGCGGACTCGAAGACCGATATTCCGGTGATGCGGAGGCGAGCGCCCTCCCTACCCAGTAAAACCCCCACTCATGTCCGTGTAGCCGTGGGTACGAGCTTGCGCATCGTATATTTACAATACAAGTCTCGGCTCGGAGTTTCCCTGCGAGATCGAATCACAAATGATGCAGGAAATCCAGGGTCAGCGACAAGCCCACCGGATTGCCAAACTTAAGTGGCAGTGGGCAGGGCACATAGCTCGCAGGACCGACGCCCGATGGGGCAGACAAGTCCTCGAGGGGCGACCGCGTTCCGGAAGGCGCAGTGCTGGTAGGCTTCCCACATTGTGGACCGAAGACCTGGTTAATGTTGCCGGAAAGCAATGAATGCGAGCGGCCTAGTACCGGCCTTTGTGGAGATCCGTGGGGGAGGCCTATGTCCAGCAGTGTCTTTTGCCTTTAATGATGATGATGACTCTTTGTATTCTATTCTAAATTGATGATTCTTGTTTTTACCTGGTAATGTTTTGGCAGTATGGTTGTAATTCGTCTGACTTGTCTTTGCAGTCATAAATACCGTCACATACTGACGTTCGGTACACACACCCACCGTAGTTACAACGGAAGTCAGTTGCTTCACACCTGCGATAATATGTATTTAAAGGTATATTTACTTTTTTTTTAAATAAACGAAACCTCTGCACTGGGAGTATTGCGGGGGCAGTTTACAAACATGTAATTCACGAACACATATGATACCCAGACTCGTAGCAAGTACCTCTGGTATAGACTTGACACTTGCCCGACCCCGGGAATCGAACCCGGGACCCGTTGATCCAAAGGCAGTACACCTAACCCCTAGACCAACGAGGCAGTCGGTTTAAATATGGTGTACGGAGTAATAATCTTAATCCCTACATAGTATAAAACAAAGTCGCTGTCGTCTGTCCGTCCCTATGTATGCTTAAATCTTTAAAACTACGCAACAGATTTTGACGCGGTTTGTTTTAATAGATAGAGTGATTCAAGAGGAAGGTTTATATGTATAATACATGCATAATTGCAACCGTGCGAAGCCGGGGCGGGTCGCTAGTATTATATAAATTAAGTGTCACGATGTTTGTCCGGAATGGACTCCACAACTACGCAACCGTTTTTAATCAAATTTGCACACCGTGCGTGTGTTGTTTTATCCAAGTTGAAAGATAGGATAGCTTATGTTATCTCAATTAATAGAAGCAATATTATTTTATTGCCAATTTATTGGTATTTTATTTGACCGTCATAATTATTTATTAGCTCCAAACGATTCTAACAGATGGCGGTATCTGTTGACTGGATTGAGTAAGTATTCAATAGATGGCGCTATGTTTAAAGTTAAATTAATGTCAAATTACACATTATTTAGAATACAGGTACGGTGTCACCAACCCAAACGATCCCGTGGGTGTCTTAAGAGGCGACTAATGGAACGCAAGATGCAGATCACGTAGCCGCCAGAGAAGGAAAACTTGATACAAACCCTGTGCCAACCCATCTGGCCAGCGTGGCGCAGTAGGCTAATTACCCTCTATGTAATTGGAGGAGGTTCGACTCGCCATGACAGACATGACCCATATATGGGTTGATTAGTAGTAGTAATAAAATACTTACTTATTGCTTGCACAGAGCGCGTTAGATTCATCGGATTCGTCAGCACAATTGATGACCTATAACAAAACTCATCATCAAGATTTCAGCCAGAAGATGTCCACTTTTGGACAGAGGACTCCCCCCAAACCAAGTCAAAGTCAAATAATTTATTTTGTATAGGACACAATGGACACTTACAAATTGTCAAGATTTGAATAAAAAATATACAAAGCAAAGTACAGGCCTCCCCAATCTTTTTTTTTCTCTTTATTTATTTAGGGGTTTATCTCCCAGTGGATATGTCAGCCCCAGCGTTACCCTTACTAACTAGTAAATACAATTTATTTATGTATTATGAATATCAAGAATCATTGAAGCAAAATCATATTGTCTATTAAACATCAGATGATGGTCTCGCTATTATACATAAAAAGGCTCCCTGATCTCGCCAATCTTTATGGCCGCTCTGAATGTAGCCGTGGGTACGAACTTGCGTCGCGCTCAGAGTGCTTCTCATTCTTTTTTTATTACTTTAGGTCACACTAGCTTATGAGCGCGGCTTCGCCCGCGTGGGCTTCGAATCCGTGCTTATCTCCTCTTTGCATATAGCCTCTTTCTTCAGATGATTCAATATTTTTTATGAACATTCAATCGGTTACTGTGACTAAACTATAATAGTTAGATGTGCTCTCGTGGACTCGGACGGACGGATATCAATAAGACCTAAAAACTTGTGGTACATTTTTTTGTTCATTTGTCTTTAGTTTTTGGAGCGCACGCATAAATAGGTTTTCGATTTTACACCTTGGGTTACAAAATCCCAATTTTCATACGGATCCCTAATTCTTTTGAAAATAAAATATAGCATATAACGTTCCTCGATAAATGGACTATATTAGAACACTGAAAGATTTTTTGAAATCGAAGCAGTAGTTCCTGAGATTAGCGCGTTCAAACAAACAAACTCTGCAGCTTTATAATATTAGTATAGATTTAATAACTTAATATTTATTTTCCCAACAAATTCCTAATAACGAACTGTTCTAAACTGTACATGTTCACAAGTAGGATAGCGCATGTGACAGCCATAAAATTTAAAACTTTAGTATTATTATATCTGTGATTAAAACCAAATCAAAACTCATTTATACAAGTTGGCTTATTAGAAGTCTTTTGATATGTCAAAAAAAAAACAAACAATATTTATCACTGGTTTTTTAGTTCTTTTCACTAACGACTTTTGGCTTTTGGTCACAACTCTCGGGTAGCCAGGTACAGGTGAATCAATAGGTACTAGCGTTTTGCACCGGTCATTTTGTCCCGTTTGCATATTCTATGGGCTTCATACTTTCGATTGGTATAGAATTAGTATAACAAACAAACCGGTGAAATGTTAAAAGAAAAAACATCTTTTTTCATAGCGTGGCCAATATTTTTTCAGGCCATCAATTTTTTTTAATAATTTTGAACATACTAATGTCTAATGAAATAATGTTCATCCATTAAATAAATAAATATCCTTGGATATTTCACAAAACGCAATCTCGTCCCAAGCTAAGCAACTTAATACTTGTGTTATGGTAACGAGAATGGATGATATACTACTTATATACATATTCGTTGGTCTAGTGGTTAGATGTGCCGCCTTTGGATCAACGGGTCCCGGGTTCGATTCCCGGGTCGGGCAAGTGTCTTTGTCTAAACCAGAGGCACTGGCTCGGAGTCTGGGTGTCATTTCTATCTATAATATGTATGTATTTACAAAAAAATAATTTATATAAGTAGTTTATCATCTATCTCGTTACCATAACACAAGCATTAAGTTGCTTAGCTTGGGACGAGATGGCGTTGTGTGAAATGTCCAAGGATATTTATTTATTTAATGGATGAACATTATTTTATTAGACACTAGTGGCCCGCCCCGGCTTCGTCCGGGCAAAGCGGGGGTGTGTTATACATATAAACCTTCCTCGTGAACCACTCTGACTAATAAAAAAAACCGCATCAAAATCCGTTGCGTAGTTTTAAAGATTTGAGCATACATAGGGACGGACAGAAAACATCGACTTTGTTTTATACTATGTAGGGATTAAGATTATTACTCCGTACACCATATTTAAACCGACTGCCTCGTTGGTCTAGGGGTTAGGTGTACTGCCTTTGGATATGTAGTGATGATTTAGTATGTTCAAAATTTTTTTTTTTTTTTTTGTAAATACTTACATATTATAGATAGAAAACACCCAGACCCGGAACAAATACTTATAGGTCGTACAAATATTTCTTCCGTGCGGGAATCGAACCCGCGACATGCTGCGCAGCAGTCGATCGCTCAACCACTGCATTAAACATATCAGTGAAGGTCGTTGTATAGCGGGATCTTAGACTATTACTCACCCCATCACAAATCTTTCCATTGTACAAACATGCTCCATAATCACATTGAAATTGATTGCCATGGCAAACATCTTGGTCACAGAGGTCCAGGGTCTCGTCTGTGCTGCCAGGGCAGTCAGCTACCCCATCACAAACCCTCCAGTACTCCCTGGTCGTGTTTCCCTGGTCGCAGTTGAACAGACCGCTGCAAAGATTTGAATGTTCATCATCATTATCATCAGTTCAGCCAAAAGACGGCCACTGCTGGACATAGGCCTCCCCCGAAGATCCAAAAGACAAAGGCCGGTCCTGGGCCGCCCGCATTCATCGCTTTCCGGCCACCTTAACCAGGTCATCGGTCCACCGTGTGGGAGCTACCAGCACTGCGCTTTCCGAAACGCGGTCACCGCTCGAAGACTTTTCTGCCCCTTCGTTTGAATATTATTCAAACTCAAAAGGACCTTTATTTACGTAGGTTTTATCACAGAACTCATAAATCGTCATATTTAAAATTAGTATTACCATCTTATGGTCCCGCTAAGTGGTAGTTTCCATTCACATCTATAGGCGTTATATCTTCATTTCAACTAAATTGATGCGCTTTTTGGCTTCATATTTGTTATCGTAGGTGTGTGTAGGGCTCTGAGGGCAGAGGAGTCCCTGGAGGCCAAACCCGCCACGACACTGTGTGCTGCTCTTCGTCTGGCCTCCCTATCTGGCCTCCCTGAACCGGTATGGCCCCAACGGATCATAAAGGCACACAAGTCTTCACGACAAGATAGCAACACAGTCGAGTGCTCCCCACATCCAACCCCTAGACCAAACGCAGTCTTTGACGTCATACGTGAGGTCATTATCGCCGCCGACTTCGGCATTTTCGTTACTATATTAAACGAATCTTAATCAGCGAGCGGCGGAACTTACTGGCCGAAGCTGCGTCTTCGTTGTTTCAGCCCATAAATGACCCATTACTGGGTCGGGCCTCCTCCAAATTCATGGAGGAAAGTAGCCTACTATCACGCTGGGAAGACGGGTGGGCACAGGGTTTGTATCAAGTTTTCCTTCTCTTGCGACTAGGTGATCTGCCTTTTGCGTTATTTTAGTCACCACTTACGACACCCAAGGTGGTATGGGTTGGTGACATTGTGTATTCTAAATCCGTCACAACACGGCAATTACGTTATCTTACCTGGTTATATTCTGACAGTGCCACTGGGATTCGTCAGCTCCATCCAAACAGTCCTCAACATCATCGCACACTTCTTTCATTCCTATACACTTTCCATGATTGCATCGAAACTGGTCTGCTTTACATCTGGAAATTAAAAGACACGTAATTTATGGGATTGCCAAACTTAAGTGGCAATGGGCAGGGCACATAGCTCGCAGGACTGATACCCGATGGGGCAGAAAAGTCCTCAAATGGGGACCGCGTTCCGGAAAGCGTAGTGCTGGTAAGCCTCCCACACGGTGGGCCGACGACCTGGTTAAGGTCGCCGGAAAGCAATGGATGCGGGCGGCCCAGGACCGGCCTTTGTGGAGATCGTCGCGGTAGCCACGCGAAGACTTTTCTGATTGCGTCCATCCTATGGGGGGGTTGCTATAATCGCCACGCTTGGCAGGCGGGTTTGCGATCGCGGTAAGGGATGTTGGATGTAAGACAGAACGTCACTGCTGCCCAACATCTGTTGCACGGGAAGACATGGGGTCGTAGTGTTGTTACTCCGCTACCACACGTGTGGGCGATCCCTTACCATGAGATAAGAATACATTTTAAATATTATTAATGTGTAATGTAAGAATAAGAAGAAGAAAATAAGTAGTTTTAGAAAAGTCCGCAGGTGGCGCTATTCGCGCACGGTTCTGTGCGCATGGAAAAAAAGGCGGCGCATGATTAAATTCTTTTGTCGTTCGCATATATATTTTTAAGTTTTTTTATTATCTTGGCTTAATGGTGTTATAATAGTCGTGAAGTTTCCTTTCGGCGTCCCCGTAGCCCCGAGGTTTTACAACACGGATAACCTAAAGTTTCCATAAACCGACTTATAATATGAGTTACTTACAATTTCACTTCACATAAGTCCTTATCTTCATCAGATCCATCGATGCAGTCTTCGATCTGTAAGAAATCCAATTTTACGAGTATTTGAATTTGATTCATCATCATCATTTCAGCCAAAAGACGTCAACTGCTGGACATAAGCCTTCCCCAAGGATCTCCGCCCGGTCGCCCGCAAACAGTGCTTTCCAGCGACCTTAACCAGGTCGTCGGTGCACCGTGTGGGAGGCCTACCAGCACTGCGCCTTCCGGAACGCGGTCGCCACTCGAGGGCTTTTCTGCCCCATCGTGCGTCGGTCTTTCGAGCTATGTGCCCTGCCCACTGCCACTTAAGTTTAGCAATTTGATTAGAACGATAAAAATGTTCTAAATAGAGTTGCGATAATCTTTTCCTAGCGGCACCGAACGAAATCGATCGAGAAACGCAAAAGGAAGTATAATGGTCGATCAGTTCAGGCATGCAGTTATAAATACTGACAAAATAATGCTGATGTTTGGCCTCACAAATCTGTCTTAAAATATAGGGTACCTTTTTTTTTTTTTATGTAAGAGCAGATGACTGCATTCCGCCTGATGTTAAGTGGAAATGCAGTCTCGAAGTGGGGATACCTAGTACCAAACTGTACATACAGCACTAGCCATCCTCGTCGGCTCTTTCCTGTACAACAACCTTCCGAACCGGTGGAACTCAGCCCATAGACTGTTGGGCCTCCTCCAGTTACATGGAGGGTCATTAACCTACTGTGCCAGACGCCAGACGGGAAGGATTACGTATCATGTTTTCCTTCTCTTGCTGATAGGTTTTCAGCCTTGTTATTTCCTTTTGTCGGCTCTTACGCCGCCCTCAGGCTGGAATGGGGTGGTGACGGGCAGATGTTGTCCTGCATGATATTCGTTTACCGACTGCAGCTACATCTGTCGGGCTGATTTGTGAATTTAAACCATCCTCGGTGCCATCCATACGCTTACAAAAAAAAACATTCAAATCGGTTCAGTCGTTCTTGAGTTATAAAGTTACAACGAAAAGTGGCATTGATTTTTATATGTATACGAGGGTGAATCAAAAAATTCTTGGAATCAATATTAAAAAATGCAAAGATTTAAATAATAATATTTTATTTTTCTACATAATCTCCCTCCAATGCAATGCATTTAGAATAACGCGTTTCTAACTTCCTTATTCCTTGTGAAAAAAAATTATTTTTTTGACTCTCGAAAAAGTCCTCTACGGCAGCCATAACCGCGTCATTATCGTGAAATTTTGTTCCACGAATTTCCTCTTTTAATTTTGGAAATAAGTGAAAATCACTTGGGGCTAAGTCCGGAGAATATGGTGGGTGGTCAAGGAGATTGAAGCCAGCACAGCGGATTGCGTTGAGCGCAACTTCCGATCGATGGGCAGGAGCGTTATCTTGAAGGAACAACACGCCCAACGACAGTTTTCCACGACGTTTTTCTTTAATCGCTTCACGCACTTTCGGGATTAAATTTGCATAATAGGGTCCAGTTATCGTCTGGCCTTTTGGCATGTAATCAATAAAAAGGATTCCTTCACTATCCCAGAACACAGAGGCCATAACTTTGCCAGCGGAAGGAGCAACTCGAAATTTCTTAATGGATGGAGAGGATGGTCGTTTCCAAGACATGCTTTGTCTTTTAGTTTCAGGATCAAAATGGTGGACCCACGTTTTATCCATGGTGACAAGACGACGGCAAAAATTATCCGAATCACGCTGGAACATTTCGAGATTACGCTTGGAAATTTCCAAACGTCGCTTTTTGTTTTCGTCGGTTAACATTCGTGGCACCCATCTTGCAGACACTTTTTTGAACCCCAGTGAATCAATTAAAATGGATTGAACGCTACCAAAAGATATCTTTAGGATCTCAGCTATATGTTTTATAGTCATTCTTCTGTCTTCCAAAACCAGATTCTCAACCTTTTTGACATTTTCTTCTGTAACGGAGGTTGAAGGCCGCCCAGAACGCGGGTCATCTTTACAGCTTGATCTACCTCTTTTAAATTCAGCCACCCAGTACGCAACCGTAGAATAGGGTACAGCATCACCCCCTAATGTCTGCTGAATGTCCAAAAAAATTTCCTTCGTAGACATTTTTTTCAAACTGAGATATTTTATCACCGCACGTAACTCACTTTTATCCATAATTTTGACTTTTTAGCAACTCGTTGCACAAAAAAATTTATTACATGCGAACGAACTGACAAAAACAAGTGACAGTCTGCATAAATATAGTGTGATAGACACTCTTTAATTTGAATATCGAACTTGATCCAAAAAGGTTTCATATATATGCACTTCTAAGAACTTTTTGATTCACCCTTGTAGATGTAAAAAGCATAATATTGTACACTGTATGTGTGAGCAATGACGCAATGGATAGCAATTAATTCGCGGATTTTTTTTTGATTGGCCCTGACCTGACATCGTTATCGTGTTGCGTGTTTCAAGAGAGACCAATTATTTGAAAAAAAAAAGCAACTACAGAGTTTCTTGCCGGCTCTTCACTGTAGAGCAGCATTCCGAACTGGTAGTAGTTTCAGCATGAATGTGGGTTGACGCAAGGGTTGTCGGAGATCAAAAGAGATGGATGGATTGTAAGAGTGAGGAATTGTGTATGAAAGGTGTGGCTGTAGATATGACGACTGATAGGTGTGTATGGAGACTACCACCTAACGTGGGACAGGGGTCGTAAGATGATGATAATGGTAACTGTAAATATGACGATTTAAAAGATTTTTGTGATAAAACCTACGTAAATAAAGTTAATTTTGAGTTCGAGATATATCGAAAGAACTCAGATGAGCCAAATAATTGAAAAAAACAAAAAGTATTTTCGTGGGTTAGGAAAACTTACACCATCACAGGAGGTCCCGCTGTGAAGACAAGCTCCGTATTTACATTTAAATTGGTTAGTGTGGCAGATGGCCTCCCTGCACAGATCCACCGTCTCATCCGAACCATCAGAACAGTCTTTGACGCCATCACAAACTTGCCAAAACTTGGTGCTATCGCCACTATTACATGGGAAGACACCGCTGCAATTAAAAATAAATCTACATGGTACAAATCCCTTTAGGGTCAGCGCCCACCAGCGGAGTGGCTATTTCAGTAAAGGGGCCCTCTCACCGCGAGCATTTGCGTGTAATGTAACATTATAGATTCGACTTTGAGCATTACATTACAATACTACCTCCCACACCGACGAGCGTGCGCGTGTAATATAACATTTAGTACATAGAGATTTAAATTTGCGAGGATTCTGATTTAGTTGTTTCCGTAATGTCAGACGAAGCGGTCATTGTGCTGAGTGCGGCATATAATTCGACATTGTTATTTACGTGAAATAAAAGAATCAAATCAAATCAAATCATCTTTATTTGTGAACACAGGTATTGAATAAAGGTCTTATTTATACATTTTAGTTGAGCTCTATGTCCTACCAATGAAATTGGCGTACAAATATTGTTTTTTTTTTTTTAGCAATAATTCTGGGTCTATACAATACAAAGTCATTACTGAATCAATTATAATTTATCTTTCATGCATGTCAACGGTAAATTATATAAAATTATATAAAATTAAGGTCTATATCTATTCAAGTCAAATTGTGTAGTATTGTAAATAATGTCAATTAAATATACTATTAATAAAAATCAAAATTAATTATAATAAAGGGCAGGTAATGTCATATTTTATCATTTAAAAATTCTTCAATAGAGTAATACGTCTTATCTATTAGAAAGGAATGCAATTTATTTTTGAATTTGCGGACATGATCTTCACTCCTTATACATTTTGGTAATTTATTATAGACCTTTGGAGCCATTACAAAAATACTGTTTCTGTATAGTGCAGTACTAGCACCCACTGTTTGCAACCGATCACAACGGCGCTGACTAGTTATTCGAGCAAATTTATGTAAATTATTTTTTACGAACATAGACGTTTCATATATATACGAGTACAACGATGGCATTGTTAATATTTTCGTATTTTTAAAAAACGGTTTGCAGCTGTCTGTTGTCTGCAAATTATAAATAGCTCTTATGCACCTTTTTTGGCACTTAAATACCATATCCTTACCCGTGGCATTGCCCCAAAATATAATTCCGTATCTCAATGTTGAAGCTACTAGACCATGATACGCCGTTAAGACTGTTGCTCGATTGGCCGTTTTACTTAACATGTGCAAAGCATAGGAATGTTGGTTTAGCTTACTGCATACTTTGTCAATATGGGAATTCCATTTTAAGGTGTTTTCTATGTTTAGTCCAAGAAATTTTGACACTTTAGCTTCATTAATAGTTTTGTCCTTGTATTTAATATTTAAGTCCAGATTGTAATTTATTCTTTGTTGAAATTTCATTAAACTGTTTTATCAATATTTATAATCAAATTATTATTCTGCAGCCAATTTACAACTGATAGTAAAGTAGAATTTATCTCAGCCTCCAATGTACCTACCTCGTCACTATTAAAAACTAAAGTGCTGTCATCTGCAAACATTGTCATAGGATATGATGATGCTGTCGGAAAGTCATTAATATAAACAATAAATAGCTATCCGCATACGATCGCAAACTGATCTGGAAATACTACTTCCACCGTCTTCATCGGCCGACGGGGCCAAGAGGGACAACAAGCTGCCAGCTTGTGCCGCAGCTGGTGCCGCAAGTATTCAGTAACTCTCTATACCCAACCAAAATATTTAATAGGTTTTTCACAATAATCATAGTTATATTAAGTTTATTTTTTATTTCCTTTTTTAGTTACCAATTTATTGTTGTTTTCAAGCTTTGTAACTCTGCTACTACTTACCTGAACAGTTCTAGCCTATCACTTTCCCGACTATTAGTATGCACTAGCCCCAAAAACATAGTCGCCATAGTAACATATGTTAAAATTATACGTTTTACTTGTAACCCAGTTTGTAAAATACTTATTTCTCTCAAATGATTTTTACAGATGACTTAGCATCTGAAATAGATTCTATTAAGATCCATTGCGAATTAATAAATGATCCATGTTTGTGTAATCACGTCTTCACACCAGAACACAATTTTAAATTACTTACAGTAAATATCAGAAGCCTACAGAAAAACTTCGATACTTTCCTAGTAGCTTTGGAACGGTTAATTTTTTCTGTCGATGTCTTGATCTTGACGGAATGCTGGATAAATGATTCATCAATTATTCCTAATATACTCGGATATATATCACTATTTGACTGCCTCGTTGGTCTAGTGGTTAGATGTGCCGCCTTTGGATCAACGGGTCCCGGGTTCGATTCCGGGGTCGGGCCAGTGTCTTTGTCTAAGCCAGAGGCACTGGCTCGGAGTCTGGGTGTCATTTCTATCTATAATATGTATGTATTTACAAAAAAAAAGTATATAAGTAGTTTATCATCCATCTCGTTACCATAACACAAGCATTAAGTTGCTTAGCTTGGGACGAGATGGCGTTGTGTGAAATGTCCAAGGATATTTATTTATTTATTTATTTATTTATTTATTTATTTAATACACACAAGCAGACTAACCAAAACGGTGGAGTGGTGGCCTATGTGAAAGATAGTTGGAACGCCACCGTTTCAGAACCTCCAATTGACGAAGCAGACTGTCTAACCATACATATCCCTAAAATCATCACTGTCATTGCAATATATCGTTCGCCATCGTTCCGGAATTTGGAAAACTTCTTATCATCACTCGAAGTTTACCTCCATGAAGTAGATGGCCTGCCTTTGTTAATTGCTGGTGACATAAATGTAAATATCATCGACACCTTGGGTGACTCGCAAAGTTTAGAGTACCAATGTTTTATGGCTGAATATGGCTTTCTTCCCGCCATAACCCAGCCAACTAGGGAGTCGTCATGCCTTGACCACATCTATGCTAAAAATGTAGGCAGATGGGAGACAGTAGTAGGTATTGTATGTCAAATTGACATCACAGATCATTATCCAGTTCTAGTAGGCTTGCACGTTAACGGATCTAAACCAATCCGACCGAGTCGCCTTGTTACAAGACGAGATTACGATGCTATTAAAATGAATCTCACATCTATTGATTGGAATACCTTAAAAAATATGACTGATGTTGACCAAGCTAACGAAATGTTTACTAAGATTTTGCTGGATATTGTCGAGAAACACACGAAGGTAGTCAAACTAAGCAGATCTAAATACACATTGAAGTGGCACATTCTGCCTACGCTTAACAAACGACAATACGGATTCATGCCACAACGGGGGACCGAAGACGCTCTCTATGATCTCATTGAACATATACGGAGAGAAATAGCGAACAAAAACATCGTGATCGCAGTTTCCTTGGACATAGAAGGAGCCTTTGATAACGCGTGGTGGCCAGCGATGAAACAACAGCTACAGAAAAAAGGCTGCCCAAAGAACCTATACAAGATGGTGGTCTCCTACCTCACCGATCGTAAGATTCAAGTTAACTACGCCAGAAGAACATACGAGAAGGAGACGACCAAGGGATGTGTTCAAGGATCAATAGGCGGACCCACCTTCTGGAATGTCATACTGGACTCTCTGTTAGAAAAACTGACCAACGAAGGCACGTATTGTCAAGCGTTCGCAGATGACGTAGTCCTAGTGTTTTCTGACTCATCTGTAGAAACCTTAGAACAGTCAACCAATACAGCTCTGACATCAGTAATGGAATGGGGAATACAGAACAAATTGAGCTTTGCACCGCACAAGACCAACGCAATGCTGCTCACCAAGAAGCTAAAATACAGAACCCCAAATTTAAACATGGCAGGAACTAGACTACAGCTCGCAAAAGAGATGAAACTACTGGGCCTTACGATTGACAACAAGCTCAACTTCATACCACACGTCACGGCAATAAGCAAAAAAGCAGCAGAAATATACAAACAACTAGCGCGAACAGCAAAGGTGACTTGGGGCCTAAACACTGAGATAACGAGGACCATATACGTGGCAGTTATCGAGCCAATAATGACGTATGCCTCAAGTGTGTGGTACCAGGCTACCGAACTAGAAACTGTAAAAAAGAAGTTAAGGTCTCTGCAAAGAGGCTTTGCACAGAAAGTGTGTAAATCGTATCGCACTGTCTCACTAACCTCAGCTCTAATCCTGTCAGGATTACTTCCACTAGATCTTAGAATTCAGGAGACCGCCAGCCTATACAAAGCAAAAAAAGGCATTTCACTGGATTACCTACCACCTAATCGCCGACTGGAACAAAATGTGAACTATTTAAAACAACCACACCCATCAACACTACAAGTAATAGAGTATGAGCTCCTTAACGACACAAACCTAGAAGCACCGCCAGCTTGTCAAATCGCAGGCCCACAGATCTACACAGACGGAAGCAAGATTGAAGGAAAAGTAGGAGCGGCTCTATCATGGTGGGAAGACGGCAAAGAAAAGAACCATGCAATTTTCACTCTGCACCCAGCTTGCACAGTATTCCAGTCAGAGATGTACGCACTATACAGAGCCACACAAATGGCGAGAACCAGTGGAGAACGAACCGTCAATATATTTAGCGACTCAAGATCCTCGCTAGACCTTCTGAAAAATCCGAAAGCCAATCATCCTCTAGCAATAGCTATTAAAGACAACATCAAAAAAACTAGAGCCGAAGGAAGAGAAATTAAACTATTTTGGCTAAAAGCTCACATCGGGACGTTAGGAAATGAAAGAGCCGATGAACTTGCAAAGGCAGCAGCAATAAAAGGCACAGCCCTGGACTACGACAAGATCCCTCTATCCTATGTCAAGAGAAAAATCCGCGAGGAGTCAACCCATAAATGGCAAGACAGATACACGACCTCAGAAACTGGAGCCATAACTAGAGATTTTCTCCCGGATGTCCAAACAGCATACCGTATCACCCGGAAAGTTAAATGGTCTCCAACACAAGTGCAGATAATGACAGGACATGGTGGAATAGCTAAATACCTGCATAGATTCCATCTGAAAGATAGCCCAGGCTGCGAGTGCGATCCTGAAATAGAAGAGACGGTATGGCACGTGCTGTTTGAATGTCCGAGATATGAGGCGACGAGACTAGAAACGGAGGTCATAATCAATACCAACATGACAAAATCCGAGTTACAAGGCATCATGACAGACGACAACAGAAGAACAGCATTCCTAGCATTCGCCGAAAACGCCTTCCGCAATGCAGCCAAACGAAACAGCACACTGCCTCTAGGACGTCAGCGGACATCTGTAGCCTCTCACCCCAACATAGAAAATACAAGCGCACCAGAACCGAGCTCAACAGACACTATTTCTTCATCCCTATCTCTACCAAAAATCGGAAACCTCAAACACATGCTGATACAAGCAGAAATCGGAACACCTGGAATCAGACTAAGACCGGTGCCACTCTTTATGGACAACCCCAAAGAAAGACTTGGCATAAGCTTCTGCAACTCACTACTCACGAAACGCGCAACAATATCACCAGGGCTGGCAGCTCTCCTAAACGGTAGTACCACCAAGGTAAAACTGAAAAAGAAAACTCTCCTCCAAATGCCTAAAATAAAAGTGGCGGATACCCAATGCCGGGTAGTACGAACAAAAAACAAAACCGTTCTACTACTTGAAAAGGAAGAACGAACGCCATATTCCCAAGCCAGGGCGATACTAACAAAAATGGGAGAGGCTGCAAAGGATAGCGATCACATCCCACGAATAATTAGCGTGGACGCCATGGCCATCGAACTAGACAAAGGCGAAGTCGAAGACTATATCGGATGCATTCAGGCCGCGGAATACCATGAGGTAGTCGTATATGAAAACAGAGGACAAGACCTCAGTTTTCTAAAAAAACAAAAAACAACGACTGTCCCCCAAAACAATCAGAGTGAACCATCAACATCCACACACCAACATGAAGCAAGCGGCTCCGAGCGTTTACAAAACAAGCAAGCCAGTGCAGAAGCAGAAGCTAGGCAGAAAGGAAACTCCACCAAGGACAAAGAAAGACAAAAGACAAAACACATAAGCGCACTTATGCACGTCTTAGATAGGGTGGCAAAAGGAACCACGAGGAGACAAAATCTAACCAGCAGGACAACACAGGCTACAAGAAAGCAGGAAACAGCGGTCAAAGCTTTCTTTAGGCGATCCTCGCGAAATCTGCCAAATGAAAGCACACCAAAAACAAGAGCTGAAATGGGGCAAGTCGAACCGCCGAAGCTTCAACCAGCAAGAAGCCGAACAGAACACATGCAGAATGCTCTCAGAGAGTTCTTGGCAATCACGCACGGGCGACACCAAGTCAACTTGACGACTTGTCAGAAAATCTTGGAGGCCTTCTTAAGAAACAACCGAGGACTGCTAAAGGTGAGACTCGAGGAAGCCAACGCCGCGATTTACAACAACAATACCGGCACTATCCAACATGGTAAACAAGAAGGTATATACATGGCGGCATACAATCTAACAGCTGGCTTCGTATGTCTGGATGAAGACGAAACGAAGAAAACAGGGCACCTTAAATTCAAAACACCTACAGAAGATCCCGTAGTAGTAACAGCAAAGTGCACCAAGACAATGCTAGAAGATAAAATAATAGAAAAAGCAGAAGCTGAAATTGCGTCGTGGGACTATTGGACAACACCAAAAGTTAAGTGGGTAAATGGAGTCCCCGGCTGCGGAAAGTCTACATGGGTAATAAACGAGTTTCGGCCAGCACAAGACATAATAATTACCACAACGTCTGTAGCTGCCAAAGACCTAGCAGAAAGAGTGTCGCACCGCCTAGGAGCAACTGCCCGAAACCGAGTACGCACGATGGCTTCCATATTAGTCAACGGTGTCAAAGAGCCAGCAAATCGTCTCATTATTGACGAGGCCCTTATGAACCATTTTGGAGCCATCGTAATGGCCGCGCAACTGACGAAAAGCAAAGAAATTGTCCTACTGGGAGACGTAAATCAACTGCCTTATATAGAAAGAGAAAACCTATTCTCACTGACCTATAAACTTCCAACAAGCGTCGCAAGAATCAGCGAGGAAATGCTGTGTACTCACCGCAACCCGATGGACGTCGCATACGCCCTAAGTGAGGTATACAGCGGAATTTACTCCTCCAATCGCAAAGTCAGATCGCTGCAGCTGAGAAGAATAACTGGAGTAAGAATACCCCCCGCCCTAGGAAATACCCTTTTTATCGTCCACACACAGGCAGAGAAGGAGGCCCTAACCATGGAGGGCTACGGGAGAGGGGAAGGCTCAATCATCCTAACAATCCACGAAGCTCAGGGATTAACCTACGCAAACGTTCTCATAATGCAAACACTCTCAGCAAAACTGCAACTGCACGATAGCGTTCCCCATGCTGTAGTAGCAGTTTCAAGACACACTGAGAACTGCACATACTACACAGACAACAACAACGACGCTATTGGAAGACTTATAAAGCAAGCCCTGGCTGCAGACGACCACACCATCCAGGAATACAACATGAAAATGGCAATAAAGGCCAGGAACAACAAGGCGATCGAAAACCTTGATCAGCAGAAAATATCACGGACACGGAATATAATTTAAATATCAAGACCAAACAGCTATTACCAAACATAAGCTAAGGAAGCACCTACTGAGAGTACGTTAAATGAAACACCAATGTCCCAGGTGCCGAGGCGCAGGGTACGACAGACGAAAGAAAAAAAAAAAGAGCAAATAACTACCATTCATTGCTAAAAAGAACACGGACTACAAGTCTGTGGTGTAGTAACAGAATAAATAAAAAAAAAAAAAAAAAAAAAAAAAATACACATTGAAGCCTTGGATAACCCCGGGACTGATGCGCTGTATGCGAAACCGAGATAAGCTACATCAGAGATCTAGAAACGAACCGGACAACTTAATCCTCCAAAAAAGTTACACACGTTACCAAAATTTCTTTGTTGACTTACTGCGAAAACTTAAATCGGAATATGAAAATAAGCTACTACAAGACAACAAAAACAACCCCAAAAAGCTCTGGCGCTCCATAAAAGATATTTGCAACCTTAATAAAGCTAATAAAGACCCTGTTGAACTTCTAACACTACAGGGAACCTCAGACGCACAACAATCCATTGACGAAGCAAACAGCCACTTTTCTACAGTAGGACAAACACTAGCTGACCAGATAATGTGTAAGATTAACAAGAACGAGGACGACCTTGCACGAGGTGTTCGAGTCAAGGATTCTCCTGTTGACTCATTCTTTATGAGCCCTACCGATCCGGAGGAAATCGAAAAGATAATTATTGGCCTTAATAGTGACAAAGCCCCAGGGATAGATGGACTTAGTAACTCCCTTATCAAACACATTAAAAATGAAATTGTACCTCCCCTTACACATATATTAAACCTCAGTCTTTCGCAGGGTATTTTTCCACGACAGTGGAAGACTGCTTTGATTTGTCCTATCCACAAAGGTGGACCAAGAGATATTCTTAATAATTACAGACCGATTTCTCTTCTGGGAGCCTTCTCGAAGATACTCGAGAAACTGGTCAACAAACGACTCGTAGGCTTCCTTGAACACCGCAACTTAATTTCCTCAAAACAATATGGTTTCCGCAAAAACTTGAGCACTGAAGATGCCGTCAAACAATTAACAACATTGGTAGCACGGCATCTAGACAGGAAGCAGTGCTGTGTCGGTATATTCCTTGATCTGGCAAAGGCTTTCGACACTGTCTCTGTTCCCATACTCTTGAAAAAGCTGGATGTCGTAGGAATCAGAGGACTCGCCCTAAACTGGTTCAGGAGCTACTTAACGGACCGGAAACAGTGTGTACGTATCGGTCGGAAAATAAGCACCCCAAAATTTATTCGTTTCGGTGTCCCACAAGGGAGTATACTCGGCCCAACACTGTTTCTACTGTATATTAATGATATTCATGAGATCCCGATTAAGAATGCCGACATGCTATGCTATGCGGACGATACTGCCATAATTTTCCACGGACCTACGTGGCCCCTTGTGTGCTCCTCAGCTGAAAAGGGGATGTCGCAAGTCTTTCAGTGGCTACAACAAAACGTCCTTACACTTAACACCAAAAAGACCGTGTACTTGTGTTTCCACAAAACCGCTGCCTCTGCCCCAAGCAGAGGAATTAAAATTAAAATCCATAATGACACCTGCAACGAGTCAACATGCCTATGCGAAATACTCACACGGTCAAACTTAATTAAATATCTCGGTGTACACATTGATGAAAACTTAACTTTTAGGACTCACATTGGGACTCTCTCAGCTCGGATCCGCAAAATGATTAAGGTTATGCGTAGTTTGCGTGATGTCGCTTGCAAGAATACCTTGAGATCAGTTTATTATGCGCTTTGCCAGTCACTGATTAATTACTGCATAACCTGCTGGGGTAGTGCTTCTAAATCTGTAATGATTCAGGCCGAGAGAGCTCAACGATCGGTGCTGAAAGTTATGATGAAAAGACCATTCAGATACCCCACCGCAAGTGTTTTTGAGGAGGTTGGCGTGCTCAGTGTGCGGCAACTTTTCATACTTAGAACATCTTTATCCGTGCACAAGCTAGTCATTTCATCACCCGTTTTTGAGTCTCTCACAAAACGAAGAGTCTTCAGACTAGCCACCCCATCAGTCAGTAGTAGATTCGCGCAGCGTTTTGGAGAGTCTGTTTGTGTGAACGTGTACAATAGGGTCGTCAGATATTGCGACATTAAAAATAAAACTGTGTCCGTAGCAAAAAATATTGTATCTGGCTAAGAACGTTAAATTATGATGCGACTGAAGGTCTTTTAAAAATTCAATGCTGGTAATTTACTTATAGAAATAATTTTAATATTATTGAATGGGTTTAAATTTGTAATTTTCCGAAGGGAGATAATCAAGAAGAACAAAACAACTGTTAACAGGTTTCCTCGATACAGAGTTGCCTAGTGAGGAAACCGATGGATAATTTAGTTTAAGTAAACCAAGCGCTCTGCAAAACTTTATAAATTGTAATCGTTTTATCGTTTTGTTAATCCTATGTTAACTATATTATGTAATTTTGCAGCAATAAATGATTTATTATTATTATTATTATTATAGGGGTGGTCCGAGTACACTACCTTGTGGTACTCCATAATTTACCGCTCGTTGACTTGATTTATAAGTTATTTCGTGTTTTTTTGAAATTCTACTAATGGACGTTATTTGTTGCCTATCACACAGATAAGATTCTATTAGTTTTGATATATTTCCTCTTATTCCGTATGCGTTAAGTTTATTGATTAGTAATTTATGGTCTACGCGATCAAAAGCTTTTGACATGTCCATATAAAGCGCTAGAGTTGGTAGCCTCTTATCCACTCTACTGGTAACCATATGTAAGAAGTCGTAGATGGCCATGTCAATAGATCTGTTTTTTTTAAAACCTTTCTGGTTATCAACGAAAAGGCAATTTTTCTCAAAGTATGAAGTAAGTTGATAGGATATTACTTTCTCGAGTATTTTTGAAAAAATCGGTAGTAACGCTATAGGTCTGTAGCAGGACATATCTTCTCTGTTGTCCTTTTTAAAGAGAGGTTTTATAATTGTTATTTTTAATTCTTCTGGAAAGTAGCCATGGTATATGCACATATTGATAAGATGACTCAACACAGGAGCAATTATTGTGGATACCCGCTTAACAATATTTGTACTTATATCGTCATACCCAGTGCTTGACTTATTCTTTAGTGACATAATAATTTGGTGAATTTCTTGTGGTATTGTAGGCGACATAAACATGGAAGTAATGCTACTGTTTATTTTATGTTTATTGTTATTAATGTCCAAATTAGTAATTGGTTTCACTTGATCTACAAAGTAATCGTTAAAAGCTTGTGCTATTTCAAGAGGATTAGTTAAGATTTTGTCATTTGATTTGATTTTTGTTATGGTTTCGCCTGGTAAGTTATGTTTATTATTATTTTTATTTATTACTTTCCATGTTGCTTTAGATATATTCTGAGCTGAATGTATATAACGACTATTACAAGCTCTCTGTGTGAGGTTTATTATTTTCTTCAGCCGATTTGAAAGCTTTTTAAAGTTGGTTTTATTTTGCTTATTTGGAAGTAACCGGTATTTCCACAACAATTCTCTTTTTCTCTTACTGCAAATCCTAATGCCACGACTAATCCATTTTTCTTTTTGTTTAGTCGATATCCGTATTTTTATATTTGGAAAGCATAGGTCGTATAACAACTTAAACAGGTCATAGAATAATTTGAACGCCTTAGCGGGATCCGTTTCCTCGTATACGTCAGCAAAAGTGATAGCTTTGATGCTGTCTATGAATTTCTGGATATTTTCTTTTGAGTAATCTCGTTTAGTTAAAAACCAGTAATTTAGGATGCATGTTCGTTTAACTGGACATCGTAACAGTTGTGCCGTATGATCGGATACCGCCAACTCTAAGACTTCGGTTTAAAGAATTTATTTCCCAAAAGAACATTACAATAGTTCACTTAAACTTGAGAAACTTAACTAATTAACATTAGAGTACAAAAAACTTAATCGATCCACCATAGCGATATACAATCTTTGACTGTTAAAAATAGCAAAAGTACACAATAGACGAAAATAATAATGGAAGCTGTCAATTATTAAGGAGGTGTAACATTAGTCTTTTTTTAAAAATGTGAACAGATTCAGACTCTTTTATAGTTTTCGGCAGTTTGTTATATAATTGAGCTCCCTCATATTGTATATTCTTCTTTCCATACAAGGTTCTGATCTTAGGAAGTTCTATATTGCCTCTGCCTCTGGTAAAGTAACGATGTGTTTTATGTTCAAATGTGATTTGGGAGTGAATATTATTGGTAAGTATTTTGTTTATTAATATGCAAGTGTGGTAGGTATAAAGTTTCTGTAAGTTGAGGAATTTAGTTTTACTATAAATTTGTATAGTTGGTGTGTGATACTTGAAGTTAAATAATACTTTGATTAGTTTGTTTTGTGTAGTTTGTAGGTCTTTTAGGTTGGTAGGAGCAGTCTGTCCCCAAACTTGTATCAAATAATCTAGATGTGGCTTTACTAATGTATTGTAAATTGTATGGCGCAAGTTAAATGGTACACATTTAGAAATATTTCGCAGAGCGCCAGTTAGTGATAATAATTTTGATTTAACTTGTTCAATATGAGGTCTGAATGAAAGTCTGTTATCTAAAATCAGTCCCAAATATTTCTCGTGGTTTGATCTTAAAATCTGTTGATTGTCTACAGTAAGCGGGGGAAAATCTGGAATCTTTTTATTTTTAGCTGAAAAAATTACGTACGAGGTTTTTTTGACATTAATTGTTAATAAATTCTGCTTTAGCCACATGTGTAGTTTATTAAGGTCGTGTTGAGCTTCAGTGACAACGGAATGAATTGAGTGCCCAAAGTAAAAAAGACAGGTATCGTCTGCATACAGTGAGATGTTACCTGTAAGCTCAATAGTGCTTATACTGTTAATGTAAATTAGGAAAAGTAGCGGCCCCAAGACCGAACCCTGCGGAACTCCACACACTATCTTTGCTGGTTTACTTTGATAATTTTCTATTTTTACTACCTGGTGTCTGTTTGTAAGGTAAGATTCAAAAAATTTGTGAGCTTTTTCAGTGATACCTATGCTTTCTAGCTTTTCTAACATGATAGATTGACTAATTGTATCGAAAGCTTTCCTAAGGTCTATGAAAACACCTAGAGCTAATTGCTTTTGATCAATATTTTGCTTAATTTTAGTTACTAGATCTATAGTTGCTGACAATGTGTTTGAATGTGGTCGGAATCCATACTGGTGTTTGTAAAGGAAGTCTATGTCTCTTATGTATTGGAACAGACAGCTATATAGTACCTTTTCGAATATTTTTGACATAACGGGAAGTACTGAAATGGGCCTGTAGTTGCCAGGGTCAGTCCTAGGTCCGGACTTATATATGGGAGTCACCTTAGCCAACTTGAGGCTATCCGGGAACATACCTTCGTCCAGACATTTGTTGATGCAGCTGGTAAGGCTGACTGCAATAAGGTCTTTCATACATTTAATGGCTTTGGTAGTTATTCCGTCTATACCACAGCTAGTATTATTATCTAAACTATCTATAATTTTTAATATTTCTTCCTTTGTACAAGGTTGTAGTTCTGTCAGGACAGAGGTGTGTTTCCTAGTAAATAGGGTCCTGCATTGGTTGTGTAAGTTTGATTGTATTTTTTGTGTCAATATAGAACCAATAGTGGCAAAATAATCATTAAAGCAATTACAAATATCTTTGCCGCGTAGAAAAGGCTTATCATTAACAATCAATTTTGGGGGAGCGCAACCATTACTGACTTTATTTTTAGCAAGAGTATTAATTAACTTCCACATCTTTTTAGGGTTTTTATTACATTTATTAAAAGCATCATAGTAATACTTCTTCTTTTCTGTCTTTATGGTGATGTTTACTTTTTCTTTTGCGACAACAAATTTTTCTTTTAGTGTTTCGTTTTCCGGTTGTTCCATATAGTTATACCAGTCTTGATTTCGCTCATTAATATATTTGATTATTTCCTTGTTAATCCAGTCCTTCTGAGGCAAGTTAAGGATTTTATATTTAGTTATTTTTGCGTCGTCAATTCGTTGCTTTATAAATGTTTCGAGACTGTTATAGCTGTCCTCTTCGCTTAATAAATATTTTTCTTGTATATTTTTATGTAATTTCTCATAATTTATTGCTTGGTATTGCATTTTACGCTTGAATGACTGCTTATACTTTTTGAGTTCAACATAGACTTGTTTATGGTCAGATAGCGATGATTCTATTAAAACAACGTGTATACCTGCATCCATTATATTTGTACACACATGATCAATTATACTTCTTGATGTTGTTGTCTGACGGGTAGCATACTACTTCTCCTTTTGATCCTCGTACATTGTGAATTATGTTATCTATGCAAGTCCCACTGCTTAGTCTTGTTGGAACTTTTATTTCAAATTTGAGATTGTAACCCGTAATAAGATATTTGAATTGCTCTAAACATGTAGTTTTTTTTAAAAAGTCAATATTGAAATCACCGCATAGAATAAGTTTTTTGTTAATGTGTAATGAAAGAGACTTTAGGAGAATGTTCAGGTTATTAAAAAATATATCAAGTTTACTTTTTATATCCCTACTAAATGGACTCCTATAGACACACATAATAATGATGTTGTGGTCAGTGAGTTCTACTGCGCAACATTCAATTATATTAGAAACACAGTACTTTTCCACCGATTCCAAAGCTCTATACTTAATTCCGTTTCGTGTCATTATACATGTACCTCCATGTCGGGATTTCCGAGTGAAATGCGCAGCCAGTGTAAAATTAGGAATATGTAACAAGTTAACATCAGATAGTATCATATTGTGCTCCGAAAAACACAGCACATCAATTATTTTTCCTGAATTGAATAGTTCATTAAGTGCGACAGTAAACATATGAGATTTGTTCAAGAGACCATTTATATTTTGATGCAGAATATTAATATTTTTATATACGAAAAAAGTTTTCTTCTTCACAAAATTTTTCATCTGCAGAAGATACACATTGGTTCGATGATATCTCTGTTATGGTTAACAATACAGTTTGAAAGATATTACGCATACCGCAGTTATTAATTTTTCTATTGAATTTAGAGAACATAGTAAAGTCATATAAAAGATTTAAATTAGAATCAACTGCAGTTGCATAGTTATATGTTTGTAAGTCTAGATGTAGCAAATTATTAAAAGTTTCTATACGCCAATTAAACATTGTCGAATAGTCACTTAATTTAAAAGTAGGAGCACATAAGATTATATTCGTATTCTGTACTGTCATTAATGTCTCCCTTAGTTTCATGATGATATTAACATAATTTTCAGTATGTAAAAAGTCTTCTTCTCCAATTAAAACAATACAATAGTCATTCATAGAATAATCAATTAGTTTTTTATGTAAGTCTTTAATAAGTCTAAGTGTGCCACAGTTCGGCGTGACGTAATGACACACTTGAAAGTCTTTAAATATCTCTTGAGCTGAGTACAAGACATTGTTATTTTTATTTGCACTAACAATGCACAGATTTCTTTTTATGGGAATTGTAGAATGGTCTTCACTTTCTTCGTTCTGTGTTGTTGTATTATCTAGATCTACCGTTGGAGCATTAATCGTATCTTGTTTTTCAAAAAATAGTCGTGTCTTTCTTGCCTTCTTCTGCGACTTTTTTTGAGAGTTTGGGCGCTGAGTAGATGTAAGCGAGCTTTTATTAGGAGTTTCCACTTCAGTCGTTAATTTTTTTGTAGCCTTTTTTAAAACGTCATTTTTACTTGTTAATTCATTTACTGTTTTTTTAAGCTGAACATTTTCCATGTTTAGGTTCTCTATCTCTTTGTGTGCCGAGTTAAGTTGTGAAGTAAGTTGTGCAATTTGGTTTTGTAGTTCCTGTACTTGTATATTGTTTTCGTCACTTGATAAGTTTGGTAAGCTACTAGTGCTGCCATCTAACTGCGAACTATCAAGGCTATTTTCTTCGGACATTTCTAAAGAACGTGTCTTTGTTTTTCTGAACGTAATGTTGTCAAAGAAGTTCATTGTGTATTGAAATTAAATATTATTAAATTCTGTTAAAAATGGAAAAAGATATGCAGTATCTGAGATTCGAGCTTGCGCCTTCTAGCGTAGTGATATCATGCAACACAACCACAGTAGCCACTAAGTCATTTGATCGTTACCAGTCGAGTTGAAATTGACCCTCTGTTAGTAAGCTCAAGATCCGTTACTTTTTATTTGGATATTGGAGGTGAGTTGAAAATCATTTGTTGCTTCGTATATATCGTTAGAAGGTTTTGTTGTAACTCACTGTTTTGACTTCACTGCTTGACTTTGAGTAGTTTTATATTATTCACCAGCGTGATTATTATTCACCGGTGTAAGTATTGTCACTTCCAACGATAATTCACTTAGAATGAGACTTCTGTTAAGTCTACAGCGTCTGAATTTTAGTCGTTAATAACTTCATTGTTTGTGAATATTTTAACTAGATAACATTTCCATTTGAGCATTGCAGTCCACTTTCACTAATTAACCACTTCAGAGCACTTAACTTGTACAGAAACTATTTTTAATTAATAAAATTGTCGATGAATACACGCTTTGTGGCCATCTTTTTCCATTTTTTCAATACCGCATCAGACAGCATGACAGTTTTCTAATTAAAGGAACAAATTAACTGCAAAACTTACAACTTTTAGTAGGCTTCTGTGGTATGCAGATGTTTTCCATAGAACTTAGACACAAAATCAAATACTAACTATTTCCATCGTTAGCACTAATGAGACAAATATTTGAATTGCTGATTGACAATGACGGCAGAAATTACGAAATATTGGACCAAAACCAAGACCGTTGTAAAATTGGACAATAACCAATGTGATTTGCTTACATTTGACCATATAAAGAAACGATATTGGTGCAATTAATTATTTCAAAACCGGCGAAATACAGGCGATTTAAATTTTTATTTTATACTTTTTATAGGTACATACTTATTTTAGTGTAGATTTTGTTAAATTGCACGTGATGCGCTTTCATTTGAGACCCCACTCGATTATATTTGCAGACATTCGGTTATTCTTCCCCAATTTCACCCCTCATAACTTTTAAACAGCTTACCCGATTTTCATCAAACATGTCTAAGAACACTCGCCCGTAACTCATCTTTCATACAAAAAAAACTGTATTGAAATCGCTTCATCCGTTCGCGAGCTACGGTGCCACAGACAGACAGACAGACAGACACGTAAAACTTATAACACCCCTCTTTTTGCGTCGGGGGTTAAAACGCCTTTTAACCAACTAGGTTGAGTGCCTTCCCGGTTTATACCTCGCAGGTCCCCGGAGCCCGAGCTCGCCACAACGCTGTGAGTCGCTCTTTGTCTGGTCTCTTCCCGGCAAGACTCTCCCATCCCTCTCTTTCTCTCTCTCTATCTCTAGCAAGGCTTAGGGGATACTTACTCTTTCAGGATACTGCATAGCGATTTTAATTCGTCTGAGCTGTCTATGCAATCGGGCCAATTGTCGCATACTTCTTCGCCTCGCAAACACTCACCTGTCGCTAAACAACGGAATTGGTTGCTGAGGCACCTGGAAGATCCAGTAAAATAATTGAATAACACCCGCATGCTGGAGCTGCTGAACTGCTGCGAATGGGAAAGGATCCCCCCCTACCTTATAGCAGCTGTCGTTTAATTTTTAAGTTAAGTTTAAGGTGAATGTTCCAGGGTAGCCCGCGAAATTCAAATTCTCTTACGTTTTTTGCAATTTGCAGGTCAGTGCTAGGTTGTATGTTGATTAAAGTGTTATTCGCGGCTGTAAGACGTATGTAGTTGAATTATAATCATCAAAATCATCAATACAACCCTCCAAGCTCATAAAGGTGCAAGAAAAACTTTTTCTAGCTCAGTCATTCGCGGGCTACCCTGGAACATTCACCTTAAGTTCAATTTGATTGGATATGAGAGGCTATTCTCTCATACCTAGCTCTATTATCATCAAACTAGAGCTACCATCGGGAAAGGATCTCCACATTACAGAATACCACAGCCGCATTAAAAAGTACCAGGCTCACATAACCTTAGTGGAGGTCGTTGAAACTTGATCGGGTATGAGAGGCTATTCTCTCATACCGAGCTCTATCATCAGCGAGCTAAAGCTGCCTCACTGGGAAAAGACTTCCACATTACAGAATACCAAAAGTACCAGGCTCACATAACCTTAGTGGAGGTCGTTGAAACTTGATCGGGTATGAGAGGCTATTCTCTCATACCGAGCCCTATCATCAGCGAGCTAAAGCTGCCTCACTGGGAAAAGACTTCCACATTACAGAATACCAAAAGTACCAGGCTCACATAACCTTAGTGGAGGTCATTGTAACTTGATCGTTTATGAGACGCTCTCTCAATGAGTTTTGATAAAGTCAGGTTAAATGAGAGTAAAATCTGAATGATAAAAATACCTGCGCTTAATAATTACTATAATTTAATTACCAGTTCTTCAAAATAGTAAACAATTACTCAATACTACAACTACTCGACCCATAAATAAATTGTGTTTAGCCTACTGTGTCACGCAGGTTGACACAGGGTTTCATATCAATTTTCCTTCTCTAGAGGCGAGGTAATCAGCCTTGTCATTACCTTTTATCAGGTCTTTGACACCAACAGGATGGAACGGGGTGGTGACACTATGTATTCTAAATCCGTCACCATGCGGACTACTTGAAAACAATACATACCCATCACTTAACGTTGCAAGAAACAACTGCGTTACTAAAACAAAATAAAACTCATCGGCACTTATTAACTTTTTATAAAGTACTAGTGGCCCGCCCCGGCTTCGCCCGTGCAAAGCGGGGGTGGGTTATACATATAAACCTTCCCGTTGAATCTCTCTATCTATTAAAAAAAAACCGCTTCAAAATCCGTTGCGTAGTTTTAAAGATTTATGCATACATAGGGACGGACAGAAGAATACGACTTTGTTTTATACATGTAGTGATGATGATAGTGAAGTGATAAATACTACATTAAATCATTATAGAGATATTACACACACTATCATGTATTTGACACACACGCGTTTAAACTCCTTTGTTTATTGTTACTCTGTGGTAAAATTGAGAATAGAACTTTAATGAAAATTAATTAAGATCGAATTTCGATCGCTGGGCGGCCACTAGTATAGTCTTATTCTGCTAAATTCAAAAGTTCTTGAGACTGTAATATTACTCAGTTACGACAACTGTCAAAGTGATTTTGACCAAAGACACGTAGATTGTTTTTTCATAGCATTAGCAACATTGGAGTCGGACGTGCAAAGATAACCTCTAAATTTTCTTAATACTTAATTCAATACGTCAATTCATATGCTAGGCTTCAAACATATTATAAATTGGCTAATACTTACTCAGAATGAAGAGCGTTGATAAACAAAACATCTCTGCGGTGTTACAACATGAGTCACTGACAAAATTAGACACTGACTTCTCGTCTCGATTGCTTAACCTGAGAAACGAAAAACTTGTTTATAAGACTTTATAACCACTACGACTCATGTGTCATGCTTGTGCATATGGGTAATGCTTGTGAACATGTGCCGTTGCTGGTCGGTTGACTCCAAACAAATGAGGCATTAAAAAGTTTCTTGTGGGTCGGAAACAGCGCGCGCGGGGGTGCCCTGCCTCCACGCCCAGCGTAAGTCCCGCTAATACATGATTTTGTGTTCTGTGCAGCGTAATGCGGCTACATTCAGAGCGGCCGTAAAGATTGGCGCGGACTGTACCTAAAAATGGCGATCACAACAGAGCAACTACGGACTTCCTTGCCCGCTCTTCTCTGTAGTTGCATTCCAAACCGGTGGTAGATGGTAACTTTGCAATTTTAAATGCTACATTTTTTATGTTATTTTATTGTTAGACTTGTCAAAGGAGCTCTAATGAGCCAACTTGATTAAATGTTTTTTATTTTTATTTCAGCTCATAAATTACCCTCTGTTGAGTCGGGCCTCCTCCAGTTACTTAAAAGCCTACTGTGCCATGCTGGCCAGACGGATTGGCACAAGGTTTAGTATCAAGTTTCAAATCTCTGGCAGCTAGCTTTTCGGCCATAACATTCCCCGCACATTAAATAACTTTGAAAATTAGGTTATACTTTTATACGACACGGTTGGCGCAGTCGTTGAGCGATCGTCTGCTGCGCAACATGTCGCAGGTTCGATCCCCGCACGGAAGAAATGTTTGTACGACCTACAGGTATTTGTTCCGGGTCTGGGTGTTTTCTATCTATAATTCGAATGTATTTATAAAAAAATGTATATAAGTAGTTTATCATCCATCTCGTTACCATAACACGACTTGGGACGAGATGGCGTTGTGTGAAATTTCCAAGGATATTTATTTAATTTAACTTTTTCACGCTATGTCAAACGGCTCTATGTTCGATGGAACGTAGGTAGGTAGGGTTTTAACCGGTTTCAGAAAAAGGAGGTACTCAATCTGAATTCCTTTTTTTTAAGTATCGTACCGAATTATGCTGTTATGTTTAAACCGGCTGAGGTTATTTTATAATGGTATATGACACCATAATAATATTAAAGTGCGGTATAAGGAAAACACCTCGAATTATGTGTCATCGCTTCATAAAGTAAGATACAGTAGTGTCATCATCTATATATGTATATAAAAATCAATGCCACTTTTCGTTGTAATTTTATAACTCAAGAACAGCTGAACCTGAATTGGAATGTTTTTTTGTAGGCGTTGGATGGTTTAGGTTCACAAATCAGCCTGACAGATGGCGCTGCAATCGGTAAACGAAGATCATGCAGGACATCGTCTGCCCGGTCAGCTAGTTAATTTATAGATTTCAGTAACTCAAACTCAAAGTATTTTATTCAAACTCAAACTCAAATCATTTATTTCAATTAAACCTATTTACAGATGTTTTTGAAAAGTAGAAAGTGATTTTAGGAATCTAGGTGCTTCTAGTTGCTTGTTCCAAAACGTAGATCCTATGGAGAAGACCAAGCAAGAAACTCCATGGACACTGTTTTTATCATATTTTCTGTTATATACTATTTGTGGTCGTAGGTTAACAAACATAGTGCTAGTATTAATAAATGTATCACCATGTCCTGCTAGTAAAGCGTACAAATATTAGGTTTAAGTATAATATACAGGGTTGATACGACATAGGGGCATTTTTTTAACTGCCTATACTAGGTATCATTTCCAGGCTCTGTACCAAAAATCAATTAAATTGGAGCAATAGTTTAGCCGCAAATGATTTTTTATTTTTTTGCCTCATTTGAACATGATGTATCTTTCCTAACAGATGTTTATGCCTAACGCATCGTTTATTAACCTTAGGGGCTGTCCATTAATCACGTGATGTTTTTTTTACATTTTTAACCCCTCCCTCCCCCTTGGTGATACCTGGTGAGGTTTAAGGCTACCCCTCCACCCCCCATGAAAAATCGCGTGTATTTTTTTTGTACCGTTTCGAATTCAGACTAATCACATATAGTATACGTAGTGTAATTTAATGCCCCTCTGTCATATCAACTCTGTTTAAAAAAACATTAATCTTAATTTATAAATATTTAACTCTATTCTACTTTATCATCTAAATTATCTATTACTACTCAACCCACACATGACCCACCGCTGCGGCCGGGTTTCCTCCATTTACATGGAGGGTAATTAGCCTACTGTGCCACGCTGGCCAGACGCGTTGGCAAATGACTTCTTATCAAGTTTTTAGCCAGACGCGTTGGCAAATGACTTCTTATCAAGTTTTTTGCCAGACGCGTTGGCAAATGACTTCTTGTCAAGTTTTCCTCTTCTTACGGCTAGGTTATCGGCCTTGTCATTTCCTTTTGTCTGATCTTGCGACACCCTCGGGATGAAATGGGGTGGTGATACTATGATTGTTGTGATTGTGGTTGTTAATGGGTTATAATTTGCTCCATGTAACTGGAGGAGGCCCGAATTAGCAGTGGCTCATCTATGGGCTGATTAGTAGTATTCAATCTAAACATTATGTACACACCTTTATTAAAAAATAAGCTTTAAAACACTATTTACCTTTACTCTTCTATTAAGCACTGCTATATCATAAAATTAAAAAATATTTAATTATATTAGCGTGACTAAATAAGGCCAAAAAATCCAGCCATCAATCACTGGTGAGCAACTATAGAATGACTATTCATAATTACATCAACTAGATTTTATCCATGGCTTTGTTCGTTCTCTCCTCGCCTCCACAAATTGCCAAACTGCCTCGTTGGTCTAGGGGTTGAGCCAGACGGCTCAACCCCTAGACCAACGAGGCTTAAACTATAAAGACTTATATCAGGGGGCTCCCGGTTGGATTCTAGGGTCGGAAAGTGTCTTGATGTAGACCAGAGGCACTTGCTCTAAGTCTATGTGTAATTTGTGTTCTTGAATTACATGAAAATCTAGCCGTAAAGGAGAAAACGGCACAGTAGGGTTATTCACACACCTAAAACTCGAACTCGGAACACTACTCTGTTCTCAGTGCCTCATCACCGCACAAATTATGGTAGTAACTCTGTTGTAGTGCGGCTACTTCGGACATACAACAGCAGATTTAATAAAACAGAAATCTTCTTGTTGACCAAAAATTGTTTTAAAAATAACATCATTCGAATTCTTGTGGAAATTTCCTGTTACTAATACCCTTTTGACGTCACGGTCGGCGCAGTGGTTGAGCGATCGACTGCTGCGCAGCATGTCGCGGCTTCGATTCCCGCACGGAAGAAATATTTGTACGACCTACAAGTATTTGTTCCGGGTCTGGGTGTTTTCTATCTACAATATGTATGTATTTACAAAAAAAATGTATATAGGTAGTATATCATCCATCCCGTTACCATAACACAAGCATTATGTTGCTTAGCTTGGGACGAGATGGCGTTGTGTGAAATGTCCAAGGATATATTTATTTATTATTTAAGGGCTAAGTATGTGTGATTATGTATCAAACATACAGACATTTAAATTTGCAATATTAGTAGCAAGGGTATATCATATCAAAATACAAAATGGCGTCGCTTCCTGTATCTGTCTTATCACAATATTATTGTGTTAGTGTATTGCAATTTAAATCAATATTAACAATTGAATTACCAGCTAACAGGAAACTTGTCTGTGTGGTAACGGATTTAGAATATACCATGTCACCAACACATTCTTTCCTGAGGGTATCGTAAGAGGTGACGGGAGGAACGCAAGAGGCAGATCACATCGCCGCAAGAGAAGGAAAGCTTCACACAAACCCTGTGCAAGGTTTCACCAGCGTGGCACGGTACGGCTAGTTTCACTCCATGAATTTGGAGTTTTGTGATAAATCTTTTTTTTATCATCGACTTGAATACCTTTGACCCTAGGCTTGCGTGGTGGAAAGCAACGCCAGGGTCTAAGATTGAGCAGGCAATTCAAGGAAATGCCCTGTCGGGCAGCGACTCTGACGTACACGCGACGGAACAGTAAAATTGCTTGGCGCCGGGATTACATGCGAGGGTGATAGCTAGCCGGGCGGACCATAAGATCCTGCCCCATCCCCATACGGGTGAACATACGTACAAAAAACTTATTAGAAATCTAATATATAAAATTCTCGTGTCACAGTTTTAGATGCCAAACTCCTCCGAAACGGCTTGACCGATTTTGATGAAATTTTGTGAGCATATTGGGTAGGTATGAGAATAGGACAACATCTATTTTTCATCCCCCTAAATTTTAAAGGGGGGGGGGGTCAAAAAAACATTGTTTATTTTTTAGAGAATTTTTTGCTTTTATTTTTTTAAGATTCAGCATAAAAAAATACAAACAACCCTAAATTTTCACCCCTCTACCCTAATTAATTACATGGAAAAACAACGTTTGCGATAGGAGATGTTGTATAGATAGATTGAGTCATCAATCAAGATATCTCTGGAACCATAAGACCTAGAGGGTTGCGCGGGGTGGGGATTGCGCGGGGAAGGGGGTTGCGCGGGGGATGGTTAATTATTTGGCAAAACAACGTTTGCCGGGACAGCTAGTGTTATTATATAAACATTTCCTGATTCAGTTTGGGGTCCTAATCCAACGTGGCACAGTAGGCTTGTTACCCTCCCGATAACTGGAGGAGGTCTGACTCAGCAGTAGGTCATCGGTCGGCTGCTTAAAGTGCAGGGGATTCGTTTGCAATAAAACCAAAGTATGTAATACATTTTTATTTGTAAACTAGCTGTACTCTAAGCGCAAACTCAAACTCAAATCTATTTATTTATTTATTTATCACTTTTTTGTACATTAAATACTGTTAGGTTGAAATTAGGTTATTATTATTTATGTTAGGTTGAAAGTGAAGTTAGGAATCTAGTTGCTTGTTCCAAAACGTAGATCTTTCGCGTTGCTACTGTTGGCGACCCGCAACCTCTTTGGTCTTTTTTTATACTCATATTATAATTTTAAATAGTGTTCCTTTTTAAGTTAGTTGTTTCTGTTTTTCTGTATTTCTAGTCAGTCTCTTGTAAAAGGTCGTAAGATGTGCACGTGCCAATAAATGTGTTAAAATTGTGCCCTCAACATGTTTAATTAACAAGCCCAGCCAACGTTAGTTCTTGTCCTTAACAGCTACGCCACTGACTAAAATATATTCGAAGGAAAGACATTACACAACTTTTTTTTTGTTCCTATACTTTCCTGAGCTCATGTATCTACAACATTTTCTGAAGATTACATGATCAAATGCATTTTTACGATTCTTTTATTTTATTTTAATTAATGTAATTTCATATACGTACATTCAGTAGGTATGAGAATAGGTTGATAACTAATTTTTACACCCCTAAGTATTAAGGGTGGTTCACCGCAAACATTATTTATTTATTTATTGGTCAATTTTATTTTTTGTTATTTTTTTTATTAGACAACACACAAAAATACATACAACCCTAAACTTTCACCCCCCCCTACGGACCAACCCCTATTTAATTACATGGCAAAACAACGTTTGCGGGGTCAGCTGGTTTATATAAATACTAGCGACCCGCCCCGGCTTCGCACGGGTGTATTGATGAACCTCTAAATTTACATAGTCGTAATGGCTGAGACCATGGAGGGCCTCACTACGATGCTCGATGGCCTCTGTGGAGCCTCCGAACGAGTCGGCCTTAAGATGAACATGGAGAAGACGAAGATCATGTCTAATATCCATGTTCAAGCCACTCCTGTTAACATCGGAGGTTCTACCCTCGAAGTTGTTGACCATTACATTTACCTGGGACACACTGTCCAGTTAGGTAAGTCCAACTTCGAGAAAGAGGTCAATCGTCGGATCCAACTCGGCTGGGCAGCGTTCGGGAAGCTGCGAAAGATCTTCTCGTCCACAATACCGCAGTGTCTGAAGACAAAAGTCTTCAACCAATGTGTGTTGCCAGTGATGACATATGGAACAGAGACGTGGTCGCTCACTATGGGCTCCATCAGAAGGCTCAAAGTCACCCAAAGGGCAATGGAGAGGGCTATGCTCGGAGTTTCCCTGCGAGATCGAATCAGAAATGAGGAGATACGCAGGAAAACCAGGGTCACCGACATAGCCCACCGGATTGCCAAACTTAAGTGGCAGTGGGCAGGGCACATAGCTCGCAGGACCGACGCCCGATGGGGCAGAAAAGTCCTCGAGTGGCGACCGCGTTCCGGAAGGCGCAGTGCTGGTAGGCCTCCCACACGGTGGACCGACGACCTGGTTAAGATCGCCGGAAAGCAGTGGATGCGGGCGGCCCAGGACCGGCCTTTGTGGAAATCCTTGGGGGAGGCCTATGTCCAGCAGTGGACGTCCTTTGGCTGAAAATGATGATGATGATGATGATGATCTACAACATTATGGATGTATTATACATATAAACATTCCTCTTGAATCACTCTATATATTAACAAAAGCCGCTTCAAAATCCGTTGCGTAGTTTTAAAGATATAAGCATACATATGGACGGACAGACGACAGCGACTTTGTTTTATACTATGTGGTGGTATAAAACAAGACATAAACCCTATGAAAATAAAGTTCATTTTGAGTTTCACTTAGAAATGTTGTTTTATAAACGTTTCGTGTTTAAGTATGTGTGTCATCACGCTATAAGCGTTGGTGTTGCATTTGTCGAAGTTATCGCTCCTACGCGGTTGGACGGACGCGATGCCGCGAAGATAATAGCGTTCAACTCCATTGTGCACTTCGGGGAACGCAAGGCCACCCCCGCTGTCTCCACGACATATTGAAATACCTGGCAAAGAAAAAGAGAGACTAAAGACTTGATGGATGTACTTTGGATTACGGGGTCCCGGGTTCGATTTCCGGGGCCGGGTAAGTGTCTTTTTGTAAACCAGAGGCACTTGCTCCGAGTCTGGGTGTCATTTGTGTTCGTGACTAAAAGAACACAAGAGGAAAACTTGATACAAACCCTGTGCCAACCCGTCTTGCCAGCGTGGCACAGTAGGCTATCCCTCCATGAATTTGGAGGAGGCCCGGCTTAGTAGTGAGTCATTTATGGGCTGAAACGAACCAATGGTTAGATGTGCCGCCTTTGGATCAACGGGTCCCGGGTTCGATTCCGGGGTCGGGCAAGTATCTTTGTCTAAACCAGAGGCACTGGCTCGGAGTCTGGGTGTCATTTCTATCTATAATATGTATGTATTTACAAAAAAAAAATTATGTAAGTAGTTTATCATCTATCTCGTTACCATAACACAAGCATTAAGTTGCTTAGCTTGGGACGAGATGGCGTTGTGTGAAATGTCCAAGGATATTTATTTATTTACCGACCCCACCATCGAGAGGCGGCGGTATGGATAAACATTTCCCCAGGGAAACAAAAAAAACATTAAGGTCGAATACCTTTGTTCCAATATCCGACACAAAACTTATCCAAGGTCAAAAACTCTTTGAACTCATGCGGTGACCTCTCGTTGCACTCCACGTTTTCGACCACAGGAAGCTGAACGACCTTCAGTTTTGCGTCTATTTCGCCAGAAGCAGTGGTCAAGCCCCAACCAGCAATCTGTGAAGAGTCAAAGAAGGATACCTTTAGATGGATGCGGCTCAAGACCGGTCTTCGCCTTTAAAACAAACTGCCCATGCAATGTAGAGAACGGCCAGGTCGGTCTAGGGCTTTTTTTTTTAATTATTTTGTTGCAACACCACAGACTTGTAGTCCGTGTTCTTTTTACCAATGAATGGTAATTATTTGCTCTTTTTTTTTCGTTCGTCTGTCGTACCCGGCGCCTTGGTACCTGGGACATTGGTGTTTCATTTAACCTACTCTCAGTAGGTGCTTCCTTAGCTTATGTTTGGTAATAGTTGTTTGGTCTTGATATTTTCGCCGCCATTATGGTTAGCCGCCATCTTGTTTTAAACTTCAAATTTTTTGTTTTTCTGAAATTTCAAATTTACAGCAAAAATTGCTGTATCCAAAATTGTTGGAAATTTAATTTCTCATAAGTTCAAGTGGTCATTATAATTTTGACGCTATTTTTTTGATTTAGCTATTCCCTGACAGGACTATTTCCCCAGCGAAACCAAAAACAAAGGTAGCCAAATCAGTGATGAATGTCATCGCTTTCGTCATAACTACAAACCACGTTGCATTGTTGTGCAATTGTTTCAGTTTGAACCTTGCACTAACCTTGCCTTTGTTTGTCGGAAGAAGCTGCTTGTCGTCTAAATCTGGCTCGAAACTGAGGCATATTGGTCGGATGTGCGGCTTGTACTCAAACGGCTGAGAAACTATCACGATCGCTATATCAGCCTGAAGGTTCTTCACAAACCCGTCGAAATCCTTCGGAATGATTAACTGTTTGACCTGAAAGCAATAATGAAATCTCTTTCTCAATTTCGTTGGAGTCGACATCACTCCAACCAGATTTGGCTAAGTACAACTACATAGAGAGATGCACCTGTGTTATCTATACTAATATATAAAGCTGCAGAGTTTGTTTGTTTGTTTGAACGCGCTAATCTCAGGAGCTACTGGACCGATTTCAAAAAATCTTTCAGTGTTAGATAGTCCATTTATCGAGGAAGGTTATAGGCTATATTTTATTTTCAAACGAATTAGGGATCCGCATGAAAATTGCGATTTTGTAAACCAAGGTGTAAAATCGAAAACCTATTTATGCGTGCGCTGCAAAAACTATTGACAATAGAACAAAATGATGTACTACGGGTTTGTAGGTCTTATAAAGATCTACAAAAAAGGCACGGGTTCGAAGCCCACGCGGGCGAAGCCGCGCGCAAAAGCTAGTTTAGAATACATAGTGTCATCACCCCATCCTGAGGGTGTCTCAGAGCCGACAAAAGGAACTGACAAGGAAGATAACCTAGCCACAAGAGAAGGAAAACTTGATACGAAACCCAGTGCCAGCCCGTCTGGCCAGCGTGGTATTCCCTCTATGTAACTGGAGGAGGCCCCACTTAGCAGTGGGTCATCTATTGGTTGAGGAGTAGTAGGAGATTGCATCAGCCTTCTGCAAACGATTTGTGGGACAACCAGATAGACAGACCAGGGTGCGAGGACCAGGGTGCGAATGGCAGATAGTAAGCGACCACAAGAACGTGGTAGGTTTTAGTGGGTGGACCAGGACCTCCCCCGTTCCTCACGCTGGCCACCTATAACAGTGTTCCCCACGAAAAGAAGAAGGCTATCAAGTCTCCGAGACTGGATAGCGTGTTCCTCATATGGTGCAAGAGTCGCCTGGATCCAGGAACTCCCAAAAATTTCTGCAGCAATGTGGACAGCGACTTGGTCCCTATGACGCATCAGTCCAAAACCAGGTGAAGGACGGGACATGAGTTGAGGAGAGAGGGAGTTGAGGACAGAGGGAGGCATTTAAGTGAGAAGGGGAGGGGCATGTCTGCCTCCACATTGAGTGAAACTTGTAGTGTTAATTAACCGCTTTTTATTTGTTTTGGCGACGGTATACCTATACTCAAAAGGAACTTTATTTACGTAGGTTTCATCACAAAACTCATACAAATCGTCATATTTATAAACACCATTATCATCTTACGGCCCTTGTCCCACACCAGGTGGTAGTCTCCACACACACCTATCAGTCGTCATACCTACATTCACACCTTTCACACACAACTCTTCACTCCTACAATCCCTCCATCTCCCCTGATCGCTCACAATCCCTGCGTTCACTCACATTCATCAGAAAAACTATTCATATAGCATTTCATCAGAAAAACCAAAGAAATACGGTACAGCTAGTACAAAATAAATTTTAATTTAACTTACGTCAGACCTCTGGACATCTGTATCCTCTGGGTGATCCCAGGATCGGTATCTTTTACCCGCAGCCACTGCATATTCATGGTCTGGCAGTCTCGTGGTTATCTTCAACTTCTTATTATATCCCCAGAAACAATGCGCAGCTGTTAAATTAAAAAATCGTAATCATCAGGGCACAGGGCAATGGAAAGGGCTATTCTCGGAGTTTCCCTAGGAGATCGCATCAGAAATGAGGAGATACGCAGGCAAACCGAGGTCACCGACGTAGCCCAAAGGTTTGCCAAACTTAAGTAGCAGTGGGCAGGGCACATAGCTCGCAGGACCGACGCCGGATGGTGCAGAAAAGTTCTCGAGTGGCGACCGCGTTCCGGAAAGCGCAGTGCGCGCTCCCACACGGTGGACCGACGACCTGGTAAAGGTCGCCGGAAAACGACGGATGCGGGCGGCCCACGACCGGCCTTTGTGGAACCATTTGGTTGAAAACCTTTTAAATCGGTTGTTTTACATTTATAGTCATAACTATATTATATGCCTAAAGCGCGTCGTCCACGCAGAGAGAATAGAGCTAGACAGCTTGACAACTAATTTTTTTATTTATTTATTTATACAGCATGGAAGACTTACAGCAAGATAAAACACATGCTAATAATTTTGAACGGTAGTCGGACAGCCAATAACAAGTCCTCACGTTTAACACTAGAGTATAAAAAACATAACCATGAACTTACAATTTAGAAAGAGAAGAATAAAAATTACTAAGAAACAGTACCTACTTAGTAGTTAATATAATAAAAAACATACATAATCCAATATGTGATTACTCCACATCGTGGTCTCTGAAAAACCCAAGACTTAGGCGCCGCCTGGCCGTGACTATACTAGTATTAAACACATCAATATCATGCTGTTTACATAACTTATTTAAATTTCTACTTGCACGCACAATACAAGAGTTTTTTCTATAGTTCGTTGACGCAAATGGCACAGAAATAGGTGGATTAGAGCGGGTTCTGGATGGTATATTAAAATTGAATTTAGATAAAAGTTCGGGGCAATTAACGTCATTTTTGAAAATTTTTAATAGAAATATGCAGTCAGAGATCCCACGACGAATTGACAGAGGTAGTAAATGATACTTTTTACAAAGATTAAGGTAATTTTCGGATTTATATGGAACTTTCTGATGGAAACATAAAAATTTTATGAACCTTTTTTGGATGCTTTCAATTCTATCAATATATTTTTGGTAACAAGGATTCCAAATTTCTGACGCATACTCTACCTGGCTTCGAACAAAAGTACAATATAATATTTTTAAGGTTTTTACATTTTTAAAAGATTTAGAGACCCTCATTATAAATCCCAGAGATTTAGTTGCCTTTGAGACAATGGTATCCACATGTGTTTCAAACAAAAGTTTACAATCGTGGTGTACACCCAGATCACGGATGGAACTTACTCGGGGTAAAGGCTGACCACTCAAAGTGTAACTCGTTTCGATTACTGAACGTTTACGTGAATATGTCACTACCGAACATTTGGCAGGATTAAGGTGTAACCTACTTCTCCCACAATATTCCTCCAGTCTCCTCAAATCAGCCTGAAGTTTGAGCATATCCTCGATTGATGATATCGCTGCGTAAATTTTCATGTCATCAGCAAAACACAAAAGCTTTGATGATATCAGACATGAATCGATATCGTTAACTTAAGCAACGAATAACAACGGTCCCAGCAAGGAGCCCTGAGGACATCCGCTAGGGACAGGAACCCAACTCGAAATATAGTTATTTAGTACCACAGCTTGTGACCTATTATGCAAGTACGAGGAGAACCATCTAAGTAGGTCACCGTGGACCCCCATAGTGTTTATTTTCGATAGCAAAATTCTGTGATCAATTCTGTCAAAAGCTTTACTGTAGTCTGTATAGACTACATCCACTTGGCCACCCCTGTCCATTACCTCCGTAATGTAGTCGTTCAGTAATACAAGGTTTGTGACAGTGGATTTACCCTTTAAGAAACCATGTTGTAGTGGACTCATTGAGTTCCTAAGAGCAGCGTAGACTTGACTGTAGACAACCCGTTCCAAAACTTTGGCTAAAATACATAATTTGGATATTGGCCTATAGTTAGTAATTATTGTTTTGGCTCCCTTTTTATGAATAGGCGTTATGAAAGCTGACTTCCACAGTTTAGGAACTACGCAAGAAGATAATGATTTTTTAAATAGAAGAGATACAGGATAAGCAAGAGAAGAAGCACATCGTGTTAACAAATTAGGCGATATATTATCCGGGCCTGCTGCTTTAGACATGTCTAATTGAACAAGTAAGTTACGTACGTTATCTGTGTTTATCGTTACGTTAGAAATTTCAGACGATACAGACCCAATAGGAAGAACAGATAAATCAATGTTAGGATTGTCGTTACTGGGATTCAGAAAATTTGACAGAAAATTTTTAGAAAAGGCCTCACATATTGACTCACCAGACGACAGTGTTTGATTTTCATAGGTCAAAGTGCTAGGAACCGCATTAGAATTATGACGCTTTTTAACAAATGTCCAAAAATATTTTGGATTTAATTTAATGGAGTCCTCTGTTATTTTTAAATACGAGGCATAACATTCCGATGCCAGTAGTTTAACCCTTCCACGCAGAAGTTTGAATGTTAATTCATCTGATTTTCTATTATAAAGTTTAAACTTTTTTAAATATTTATATTTTTCTTTGATACATTTAATAAGCGATGAACTATACCATACCGGATACGACTGGTTTCGAGCTGTCTTTTGCGGTATATACTTAGTTTGTAGGTCAGATAATAAATTATTGAAAAAGTCAACAGACTCGTCTATTGTTCGATTTGAGAACTCACGTTCCCAATCCGTCAACCGAATACTATTGTTGATTGCGGTATAATCACCTTTATCATAAAGGTAACGAATCCGCGGAGCGCAATCCAACAAGGTGACTTCCAAAAAATCTACATTGACGAGCAGCGCCGGATGGTAGGCATCGATGGGCACTAGTGAGTCCGAGCATTGAGAGACAGTAACTAAGTTATTAGAGAGTACTAAATCTAGGATTTTTCCGTGCCCATTAAGAACTCCATTATATTGCTGCAAGTTTAATGCACATAGTTCATCAGTGAACGAATATTCCTCGTGAGAATTAATGTTGGATGGAATCAGGAACAGATTGCCGGATGGTAGCCAGTTTATTCCACTCATATTAAAGTCTCCCAACACGAGAAATGTATCAGTGTTATTATTATTCATGACAGTTCGGTTTAGATTTAGTAGAAAATTGGATAGTTGCGATGAAAAAGACATACCAAGATTTTGTTTGCACAAATAAATGACACAAAGGTGCATGTTAATATAGGAACGCGTATTTGAATTTTTTAGTCGTATAGTCAACCACAGATCCTCTGCTGTAGATTCGAAAAGTGGTTGATGAGTAGTTGTTATATCTCTTCGAGTAGCAATTAAAACACCGCCACCGCGGGTTTGTCCAGTAGAAACATAGTCACGATCACGTCTCCATACTATATAGCGATTATCAAACAGCTCAGAGTTCGATATTCCATCCAGTAACCACGTCTCTGTGAGAACGATAACATCGAATGAATTACATGCCATTTGCCTATAGAAAATATTAGTTTTGGTTCGCAATCCACGAACATTCTGATAGTAAATATTAAACTTATTTTTGAAATTATTAGCCATTAGAAAAATTATCAAGAATCGAGTATAAAATAGTATAACAGAGTAGCATTAAATAATTGAATAAAATGTTTAATATGAGAGGGTAGAGTACAAAAAATAACGAGGTAAAACCAACAAACTTAGGATTACTTCTTGCGCCCGAGCATGTAAACAGCAAGATGGCGAATGTGCGAGAAAGCAAGCAATACTCTCGAAGTGCGAGCGCAAGCGAGATAATAATATAAAAGTGAGTAACAGCTTTAAAGTAAACAGCGCGACACCTCGCACAAAAGAGCGTTTGCAAATAACAAAGGATAGGTGATAAGCTCATTAGTACGGCAGGGGTTCTAAACATTTTACAATTTTTAGTTATAATGGTAGTATGGGATATTTTTATAAATTTTAAGTTTACAGTTTTGATTGGGAATTCAATAATGATATATTGTAATCTAAAAGGATATATAGTTATATAAATGAAACATTTAGTAGAACATTTTAGGCAATTTTGTTTAAATCCGACTCCTTTCTTATAATTAGGAGTTTTGAGGACTGATTTTTTAAAATATGGATTTTCCCATGTTTCACCCATACGTACTCATAGCTTCGTTCCTTAGCAATGACTTTGACTTTGCTTAGCAACTTCTTGTGTTCTGCACTTAGGTGATCATTAACGTAGATACGTTGAGATGCTCCTTGAAAGCCGATATCCGAAGTTGAAAGATCCTTGTCAGCACGTGCCGCTGCAATGAAATCTTCCTTGACGTACCTATTTAAAAAACTCACGATTATGAGTTTTTCATTTGAGTTGAAGATAGGAACCCTGGAGATATAATTCACTTGAGATTTCGGACAGACGTAATTAACTTGACGACCAATAGCCTCGACGATAGCAAAGAGATTCTCGTTCTTTTTGATTGGAATCCCTTTTATCTCCACGTTATTTAAGCGTGACCGTTGATCATGTGCTGCAACCTCAAACTTCACCTTCGTTAGATCCAATTGAAGATTGTTGACTACGTCCTGAAGGTTCTCAATTTCGTTAATTTTACTTTCCACCACTGATAATCGAGTACCATATTCCTCGAGCCTTCCTGCCGTACAGTCACAAGTCATCTTAACCTGAGACAGCTCATCCTTTATAACTTGAATATCTTCTACCAACGTAGGCAGGCTGAGTAGCTGACGCTTCAAGTCTCTTATTTCCGAGAGGATAGTTTCAATGGAAGCTGATTCAGAGGGTACCACGGCCGGTGATGATATTTTGCACATTGGGCATTTCCACTGAGCTCTTCTATCAACTCCCAGTTTTTTCCATCCAACTTCAGAAATTTTAGCACATCCAAAGTCCATGTCTCTGCAGCAAGACGTGCAGTAAACACCTTCGGAGAACTGTAAGCTACATACTGCGCACGATTTCATACTGATGTGTTTAGTTATAACTAAGTTCAAAGATTTTGGAATAGCACCAAAGGTTGGCGATCCATTAGTTTCGAGCGACGCGTACTGAGTCCACGATAGTTCACGAATCTAATCTATACTCTAATTTCTACGTACACGAAGAGAGAGTAGCCGAGCCTGTCTACGTAGACTGTAGTGACACATTAGCTAGGGTAGTCTCGCTTATATGTACACGTCCTAAATTGTTCTTAGACATATTTGATGAAAATCGTTTGATTTGAAGATGATGGTGGGGAGAAAATGAGGATGCGACAAGAATCTATCATCTACATCCAGGGGAACCAGGGGTCAGGTAATAAATAAGTAGGAACGGTCCCCCAACGCGATGTATTTTTATTATTTTTTACTTTTTAAAGGGAACTTAGGTCATTGTGTCGGGGGTTTATTTAAATTTTTAATTTAATTTAAATCTATCGTGGACGTGGCGCTTAAGAATGAAAACTTACCTGAAATAATAACATCATTATTGACGATAGATCCGCCACAAATTTGTGTATAGTTGTCTTCCTCTTTGTGGTAGATACCAGCAAACCATGGCAGCTCCCCCAACTCGGTGTAACTTCCACCAGCTATGAGGGTCTGGCCTAAAGGAGTCACCTTGCCGCATTCTGTTCAAAATAATCAACCAGCTTTATCATCTTCATTCATCTCACTGAGCCTATGGGTTTCTGTCAAGATTTCACTCTCTTGCAGCTAGGTGACCTGGAGATACGCAGACATACCCTCCGTAAGGTAGAGGATCATCATCATCAATCATAAACATCATCTAAGCCCGTACATGACCCACTCGTCGGGCCACCTCCAAATTAATTGAAGGACCACGCGTGCCACGCTGGACAGACCGGTTGGCACGGAGTTTTCTAACTAATTTACCTTCTCTTGCGGCTATCAGCTATCATTTCCTTTTGACGGCTCAAAAGACACTCTCAGGATGAAATGGGATGGCAAAACTGTGTATTCTAACCCTCCTGTAGCGACAGCATGCTACATACTTTACACAATTCATCCGAAAAATCTGAACTAATTGCATCAAGAAATATCGCCTACAAATGCGATAATTATGAAAAAGTCCTACACCGCGATAGCGAAATTTCAAGAGCACTTCGCAAGGTTAATCCCCGACTACAACTATCGGGGGATAAGCGCTGCGACCCCTAGCCAGATATAACACCTCGTCTGGCTGGACGATCATCCCTTTGCGCCTAAACTCCTAAACATATTACACAATCTAATATCCCCTGTGGTATTTGAAGTTAAAAGACAATCGACTTACCTGTAGTGCAGTTCGGAGTAGCATCCCACGTTCCATTATCGCATGTCATGTGGGGGAGGGCGTGAGGCGAGTAGTAATTCGGTCCATTGCAGGTTGGCAATGCAATCGTACCGGACAACTCTCGCTTGTGGCATGGCCTGGGTTCATAAGACTCTGATCGAGGGTCTATGCAGCGGTAGACGATGCTTGGGTCATCTTCGAAGGTGCAGTAGCCTGGGAAGAAGTTTTTACATTGCAGTCAGCATTGGTAGATCTTCTCGTCCAAAATACCGACAATACAAAAGTCTTCGACCAATGTGTGTATGTGTGTAGTCAGTGATGACATATGGAACAGAGACGTCGACGCTCACTATGGGCTCCATCAGAAGGCTCAAAGTCACGCAAAGGGCAATGGAGAGGGCTATGCTCGAACTTTCCCTGCGAGATTGAATCGAGAGGAGACACGCAGGAGAACCAGAGTTACCGACATAGTCTACAGGATTGCCAAACTTAAGTGGCAATGGGCAGCACATGGCTCGCAGGACTGACTCCCGATGGGGCAAAAAAGTCCTCGGGGGTGGCCGCGTTCCGGAAAGTGCAGTGCTGGTAGGCCTCCCACACGGTGGACCGACGACCTGGTCAAGGTAGCAGGAAAGCGATGGATGCGGACGGCTCAGGACCAGCCTTCATGGAAATCCTTGGGGGAGGCCTATATTAGCCTATATATGACCCACTGTTGAGCCAGGCCACCTCCATTTACATGGAGGGTAATTAGCCTTAACCAGGTCGTCGGTCCACCGTGTGGGAGGCCTACCAGCACTGCGCCTTCCGGAACGTGGTCGCCACTCGAGGACTTATCTGCCCCATCGGGCGTCGGTTTGCGCCCTATGTGCCCTGCCCACTGCCACTTAAGTTTGGCAATCCGGTGGGCTACGTCGGTCACCCTGGTTTTCTTGCGTATCTCCTCATTTCTGATTCGATCTCGCAGGGAAACTCCGAGCATATCCCTCTCCATTGCCCTTTGTGGTGGTGGCCCTGGTGTCATTTGTGTTCGTGAATTACATGTTTGTAAACTGCCTCCGCGATACAGGTTATACCTAGTGCAGGGGTTCCGTTATAAAAAACATGGGGGTCCTTAAAAAAGTGATACTTACGTACGCATTTAGGGAAGGGGTACGTGCTCCAGTTACCATTGTTACAGAAGACCATGGGGTCTCCATCCACGGCGTACCCTTCATCGCATGAGATGGCTAAGACCAAAGACTCCAGGACGTCTTTGGGAGTAACGGTACTTGCGTTGTAATACCCATGTTCAGGATATGGAGGCAGCATACAACTGCAAATAACTATTATTACAAAAATCTAAATTCAATCAATTAAGCTGTCGCTCGATGGGGCAGAAAAGTCCTCGAGTGGCGACCGCGTTCCGGAAGGCGCAGTGCTGGTAGGCCTCCCACACGGTGGACCGACGACCTGGTTAAGGTCGCCGGAAAGCAGTGTGCGGGCGGAACAGGACCGGCCTTTGTGAAGATCCTTGGGGGAGCCCTATGTCCAGCAGTGGACGTCTTTTGGCTGAAATGATGATGAATGATGAAGCTGTCGCTTCAGCCCCTAAATGACTTACTACTGGGTCGGGCCTCCACCAAATTCATGGAGGGAAATCAGCCTACTATGCTACACTGGCAAGACGGGTTTGCACATGGTTTGTGTCAAATTTTCCTTCTTTTGGGGCTAGGTGATCTGCCTCCTGCGTTATTTTAGTTGCTTAAAGATGGCATGGGTTGGTGACATTGTGTATTCTAAATCCGTCACCAAACGGATAATTAAGCTGTAATTTGGCTCATTAAGTAATTTGGCCAAATTACTGCTTTTAGGCGCAAAGGGATGATCATCCAGCCAGACGAGGTGGTAAGTTGGGCAGAGGGCCGCGGCGTGTATCCCCCGAAACAGTAGTCGGGCAATTCTTACCGTGCGAATTGTTCTGTAAACTTCGCTATCGCGGTGTAGATCTTTTTATGGGAATTCTAGCATTTGTAGGCGATATTTCTTGATGTTGATAGTTCCGATTTTTCGGGCAAAGTATGTAACATGCTGGTGTGATGCAAACAAGCCGTTTTGCCAAGTCAGTACCGGTAAATTTTAAATTTTACTCGTCCGGAATGCAGATTTACAGTAAAGAGCCGACAAGAAACTCCAAACGTACCAGTCTGGGGACGGTTTTATAATATATACTATCACCATGCCATTTCATACTGAGGGAGTCATATGAGGCGACAAAAGGTAACAAGGCCGAAAACCTAGCAACAAGAGAAGGAAAGCTTGATACGAGACCCTGTGCAAATCCTGGCCACCGGGGCACAGTCTGCTAATTTCCCTCCCTGAACTTGGAGGAGGCCCGACTCAGTAGTGGGTCATTTATGAGCTGAGCAGTAGCGGTAGTGGTCTCCATTCTAAATCTGCCATTACAATTACGGAGAGCGACTCTCTTAGGGCAATTTACTACCCTTGCTAGAGTATCACAACAGTCTACGTAGACAGGCCCGGCTACTCTCGGATGGCGTCGTGGACGCAGGCACGAGAGCGAGACAAGCGATGATGAATAGAGAGCTCTCGAATTATCTACATGCCATAGATCAGTCTAGCTATAGTCGTATTTTTAACTAGCTTTTGGGCGCGGCTTCGCTCGCGTGGACTTCGAACCCGTGCTTATCTCTATGCATTTTTTTTATGAATATAAAAGTGGTTATTGTGACTAAACTATGATAGTTAGATATGTGCTCTCGCGGACTTTTTTGTAGATTTTAATAAGACCTACAAACTCGTAGTACTTCATTTTGTTCTATTGTCAATCGTTTTTGCAGCGCACGCATAAATAGATTTTAGATTTTACACCTTGGGTTACAAAACCGCAATTTTCATACGGATCCCTAATTCTTTTGAAAATAAAACATAGCCTATAACCTTCCTCGATAAATGGACTATCTAACACTGAAAGAATTTTTGAAATCGGACCAGTAGTTCCTGAGGTTAGCGCGTTCAAACAAACAAACAAACAAACAAACAAACAAACAAACTCTGCAGCTTTATATATTAGTATAGATTAGACGTACTCAACTGACGTTTACTGTTTATATATTATGAATATCTAGTCTACGAGTAGTGTAGTGTACGCAAGCCAAAATGTCACTATGATAGAGGGGATACGATGGGGCAATAAACTGCTATAGGGTGCTCTATTGATCTCTATGTGTAAATAAAAATTAGAGTATAGATTAGATTAGTCTTCAAGCTGTCTAGCTCTATTCTCTCTCCATGGACGACTTGCTTAATATCATCTGATGGTAGATTCTCACCGTAAACTCCCGCACATAGCTGGGGATTCATCGGAACCGTCGAGGCAGTTTGTATACTGAAACAAAAAATATTCATCATCATTCCAGCACAATGGAACTGGTAGTAGAATGCCCATCCTCTGGTCTAGATGTTCCTATACCCCCTTCCCCCCTTGTCCATTGACCGGCAGGGAGGATGTTCTGGCTGACCCGCGCCGCAGTCGGAGGCAGGGGAGGAGGAGGCGACTCTACGCCCGCCTTCTGTCCCCGCCATAGAGGCCGGTGGTGGGTCGGGGGACCCAGTTGCCCGGGACGCCCTCCGATGGTCGCTTACCTACGTGGCGGGCACCTCGTCTAGGCGTTACAGTAGACTGATTTTACGCGAACCTGTGGCGCCCCAAGCGTGTCGCTGGGGTTTTAGTGGATATACGAGTCGTTTTCAGAGTCCCACATAATCGCCGTCTTCTCCCCCGAATGGTTCTCCCCGGTGGTATGCTTATAGCATGTCTCCAGCGTCAACAAAGAAAAAAAGGGTTTATCGCTGCTGACTTGGCACTACCAACAAACCCCTCAGTCTGCAACTACTATGCAGCCCATACACGACCCACCGCTGGGTCGGGGTAATTCCAGTTGCATGGAAAGTAGATTAGCTTACTATGCCACGCTAGCCAGACGGTTTGGCACAGGACTCGTATCAAGACTTGAAGGCTAGGTTATCATCCTTGTCATTTTTACGACTTGATAAACATAGCTGGTACCTGCTGGCCGCAAATAGCTCAAGATAGAGACACATGGCAATCTTTAGAGGAGGCCTTCACCTTCACTTGAGGAGGGGTTCATGCAAACAAACTTCTATACTATATATTACTTCTATACTATTACGATTTTAAACATTCAATAACATAAATATTATTTTGACACGGTTGGCGCAGTGGTTGAGCGATCGACTGCTGCGCCAACAAGCGACCTACAAGTATTTGTTCCGGGTCTGGGTGTTTTCTATCTATAATATAGTAGTTTATCATCCATCTCGTTACCATAACACAAGCATTAAGTTGCTTAGCTTGGGACGAGATGGCGTTGTGTGAAATGTCCAAGGCTATTTATTTATTTACTATTTTCTTTTTTTCGACCTTAATCTCTCTTTAGACTATGTTTGTATCATGCTTTTTCTTGCATGAAATAAAAGGCTTATTATTATTATTATTTATCATTTCCTATTGGCAACCCTTACGACAATGGCTGGAATGGGGTATGTATACATATCCAAAATCCGTCATATCATGGACAAGTGCTGCCAAGTGTTTGTGGCAAAAGCGCGTACTCCTCGAACTACTACTTAGCCCATAAGACTCACTGCTGTGTCGGGCTTCCTCCATTTACGTGGAGGGTAATTAGCCTACTGTGCCACGCTGGCCGGTAGTAGAAAAGTCTCTCGTAAATTGGGATCTTTGTTGGTATTGGTATGGCGGGTCGTTCTCTTCCCGGCAATATGGTTGAGGAGGGCGATGGCTGCCACATGCGTCATGCTTGTGAAGGTGCCGTTGCGGGGGGTCGGTTGGCTCGGGCATTAGAAGGTTATTATTTTTGACTAAATCTGGCTGTTTTTGGCCCTTTGCGACTATTGCGCGAGTTTGCTCTCACAAATATGTCTTATATCCAGTCTTGTACCCAAAAATGGCAATCTAAAAAGGGCAACCACAGAGTTTCTTGCCAGCTCTTCTCTGTAGAGCTACATTCCGAACCGGTGGTAAATAATCAATTTTAAATTTTAAGTGGTAAATTTTAAATTTTATTTTGTTGTTTGACTTGTCAAAAGAGCTATTGAGCCAACTTGATTAGATGATTTTGATTTTTTATGATTTGCAGCAAATTATTTCTTGATGGTTCTGGTCGTTTCACTTTAGTTAATTCCCAACATTTCAGACACTTTGCAGTCAAAAAATCATTTCCTGCAATGTGCAAACCAAAGACGTCATTATCTTTGTTGGTCTTTCAAGCAGATAGACTCCTGAAAAAGCTGACTTACCCCATCACATGCTGTCTGTGGGTAGCTGAACTTACAGCTTTGATTTTTGCACAAATACTGTATATTGTCGCACAGAACCTTGACTTCATCAGAATTGTCTGGACAATCCCTGACGCCATTGCATATGTCACTTGCGCTAATCGTCGAGTCGTCTTGACATCTGAAGTAGTTACTGGAACAAAAAAAAAATACTGACATATCGTCGGGGATAGTGCAAATCCGCCAATCTACCATACGTAAAGTGCGCGTAAAGACCACTAGTAGGTTTACAGGAGATGGTTCTAAGTTTATATTTCAAGGGCTGATAACATTATTTTTACATAGAGAGTATATATTAGCATGTTATTATGTATGTATGTATTATAGTATGTTAATAAAAATACCCGTGACATATCAAATTGAGTTTATTTATCAGATACGCGGTATTATCCAATAATGATACCGCAGATTTGCACTATCCCCGGCGATATGGTACTGACGCGTGGTCACTCACTATGGGCTCCATCAGAAGGCTCAAAGTCACCATAGGGGCAATGGAAAGGGCTATGCTCAGAGTTTTCCAGCGAGATCGAATCAGAAATGTAGTTATGAGTTACTGACATAGCCCACAGGATTGCCAAACTTAAGTGGCAGTGGGCATATAGCGCGCAGGACCGACGCCCGATGGGGCAGAAAAGTCCTCGAGTGGCGACTGCGTTCGAAAAAGCGCAGTGCTGTAATGCCTCCCACACGGTGAACCGATGACCTGATTATGGTCGCAGGAAAAAGATAGATGCGGGGGGCTTAGGACCGGCCTTTGTGTAGATCCTTGTGGAAGCCTATGTCCAGTAGTGGACGTCTTTTGGCTGAAATAAGGGGTGATGATAAAGTTCAACCGTCGGGCAAGCATAAGTAGAAAAAAAAACTGCGTTTACCTAATGCACAAGACGTTATGCGACACAATTGCAATTTAGAGTTCTAATATTTATACTAAACGAATACATAAACTAATTGCAGTATATTTTTCTCGATCTGCAACGTTCGCCCTTTCTCACTCTCTTTCAATAGATCTCAATCGCTCTCTACCTCTTCTTCGTTAAAAAACGTTGCACATCTTCGTGACGCTAAATTGCGTTTCATCCGTAAAAATGTTACCCTCATGTGTGTCGCCTTTGGATCAAGGGGTCCCGGGTTCGATTCCGGGGCCGGGCAAGTGTCTTTGTGTTAACCAGAGGCACTTTCTGGTCTGAGACTGGGTTTCATTTCTGTTCGTGAATTTCATGTTTGTATACTTCAATAAATGCGTCTCTACAAAACTGTTCTAGAGGACTTATACTTACGCAGTTACGTGGGTTTGCGCCAAGTGTCTCAACCCTGGAATGCACCCATCAGCCAGACATGGCCACGTCTTCACACAAGCTCCGTAGCCACAACGAAACTGGTGAGCTTTTTCACATCTGAAATTAATTATTCAAGAGGGTTTTAACATAGGGATCTTTGACAGTTGACGGCAGCCATCTTGGTTAGCGCGGATTCCTGTCAGTTCTGTCATTATTATGCGGGTGACGGATTGAGAAACCAGTGTCACCACCCCATTCCATCCTGAGGTTGTCGTAAGAGCCGACAAAAGGAAATGACCAGGCGGAATGCAGATCCCGTGGAGATACAGTCAGGGCCCACGGGGCAGCAAGCGCGGGTCGGTACACCCCGGGGACGTTTAGTGGGTATGACTCCGTCTCCTGACAGAGGCGGAGGGGACTCCCACACACCCCCTGTTGGCCATCTCCAGGCTGGCAGGGATAGTCCATAAAGGATTTTACCCCGGGCAAAAAAAAAAAAGGCCGACTGCAGATGCAAGTGAAGAAAAACTTGGAAACCATGTGGCAACCACCACCCCAATCCTTCTCCAGGGTAATTTGCCTACTGTGCCACGCTGGCAAGACGGGGTTCGAATCAGAAGAAATAAAAGGTGCCAAACACCAGTATTACTGATTATGTAAACGACCCAGCTGCTTGGGCCTATACTAAAAAAAAAAAATCCTTGGACATTTCACACAACGCCATCTCGTCCCAAGTTAAGCAACTTAATGCTTGTGTTATGGTAACGAGATGGATGATAAACTACTTAAATACATTTTTTTTTTGTAAATACATACATATTATAGATAGAAAATGACACCCAGACTCCGAGCCAGTGCCTCTGGTTTAGACAAAGACACTTGCCCGACCCCGGAATCGAACCCGGGACCCGTTGATCCAAAGGCGGCACATCTAACCACTAGACCAACGAGGCAGTCGTAAGCTGTTCAGAGTCAGTATTTTATGTTATTTATTTATGTCATATTGTTACGCCGCAGATGAGATAATTCTAGAAACGCATTTTGTGCCGAAAGTTCTGGCTCGGACTTCTGCGAAGGACTTGGGCGTAAACAACGGCTAATGTTTTTACAACCTCTTTAATTTTTACAACGAGCAATTGTTTAGTTTCTTTTGTGTGATAACAATAACGACTGTTTGTGCAATCCTTTGTCGGCATTTTAACGGTTGCATTTTTTATGGTTTTATGGCATGTTGTGTACGTCTCACCAGGTAATTAGCGTGGGAATAATCTCGAGTAATCGGGAATATTCGAATAGATTTACAATATAAGGACGGTCGACCCGCGCAACAGACAGTTATCGTTTTAACTGCGTTACGAGTGCGAACTATCGGGCGAAAGCAAGTGCTAGTGATTGTATCAGTGTGTTTCTACTTGTGAGTGTTTCTAGTTGTGAGTTATTGTGTGTTGTATTGTGATTTTTTTGAATAAAAATCATTTTTCGTTGTAATCGGCATTTCACTACCCACGGACGTAACAACTGGTGTCAGAAGTGGGATGCCGCTCCTACAACGAGACGACGACACGCGACCAAGGACGAGGAGACAAGCTGAGATGGATGCTGCGCGCCAACCCCTGGAAGTGGAGAATCAGCCTGGTACGGTAGCATCAGGAGTCGCTGCAGGTACTTCCTCTGAAAGCAGCCTGGCTGCGGTTCTAGCCGCTATGCAAGCCAGTATGGAAGCTGCCCGCCGCGAACAGGAAGCTGCCCGCCGCGAACAGGAAGCCGCGCGCCGCGAACAAGAGGAAAATCAGCGCAAGCTCCAAGACCTCATCGCGGCTAACCAAGAAGCCGCTCGCCGTGAACAGGAAGAAAGCCAGCGCAAGCTCCAAGACCTCATCGCGGCTAACCAAGAAGCCGCTCGCCGTGAACAGGATGCCGCTCGCCGCGAACAGGAAGAAAGCCAACGCAAGTTCCAAGACCTCGTCGCTCAGAAGATAGACCAGGGGATAGCGACATTAGGAGAACGTGTGAAGACCCTCACGTTGGAGGTCAAAGAAGTAGCTGACAAAACCAACTGTTTGGAGGCAAGAATAGACGGACACGACGATCGCCTCCATGATTTAAATAAAAAGATCATCAAGCTTGAGGCACGTGAACCGGCTATGGGCTACTCCTGTATGAATACTCCAGCTGGTGCTAAGTTGGATGTACCACGGTTTGACGGCACGTCATCCTGGACTGCCTTTAAATACCAGTTCGAGACCTTGGTAAAGACCAACCGGTGGGATGAAGAACAATCCTTTGCGGCGTTAACTTTAGCTCTTCGGGGAGACGCTCTCCTGGTTTTGGAGAATCTGCCTGCAGATGGAAGATCGCTGGAACGCCTCATGGAAGGCTTGGACACTCGCTATGGTGATAAGCACCTAGAACACGTCTTCCGTGCAGAGCTCCGTGAAAGGACGCAAAAGATTAGCGAGAGCATCCAACAGTGGGGAGTCGAAGTAGAACGACTAGTCCGGCGTGCCTACGTGTCGATGACACCGGATACTGTGGAAGTGTATCTGGTGCAAGCCTTCATCGACGGTTTACGGGATACCGAAGTAAGGGCTGCAGTACGCCTAGGGCACCATCAAACCCTGAAGAGTGCGATGGCTCACGCTCTAGAGGTGGAAGCTGTGCGACAGGACACACGAACGCATCGGATTCGCGAAGTGATTACTGCGCCTTCAACCCCGCCTCGTTACCGTGAGATGGCGGCTCGTCCTCCTTCGGCTAAACAACGGTATGTGTTAACCTGCTACGGCTGTGGAGAAAAAGGTCACATACGTACCGACTGCCCCAGGAAAGGAAAGAGAGGTGTGGACTCTGAAACCCAAGTCGATGAGGAGGCGTTAAACTAATAGTCGCCAGGGCCGCGGGGCGGGTGCTGGCTGGTCAACATAAGGCCCCAACCATCACCGTTAATCAAGTTTGTAATGGGAACAGTTTGATCGTCGAGGGAACTCTAAATCAACAATGTTGTAATTTTACTGTCGACACCGGAGCTTCACGAACCATAGTGCGACCTGAGTTGCTGAAACGCACCATCTTGTGGGAGAATCAATCCCCACCCTGCCGACTTCAGACAGCAACCGGCCAGCCAGTATCTGTCCTCGGTGAAACAGATGTAGAGCTAAACATTGGTGATCAAGTGTACAGCCATTCAGTTTTGATTGCAAACATAACCGACGATTGCATATTGGGCTTGGACTTCTTACGGAGTAATCAGTGTGCCTTGGACATCGCTAAAGGAGTGTTGAAGTTCCCGGACCAAGAAGTGTTCCTGCGAGGGGTTACCTCATGTAACCTTTATTGTTTGAAGAATATCACATTAGCTCCGAGAACAGAGACTCTAGTTGACGTGAAATTCCCTGAGAGAGTTAAACAACAGAGATGTGTGATTATTGAAGACGTCGGCCGGCACCCGGAGCTCATCACTGCAAGGACATTGGTTATGACGAAAGGAAAAGCGAAAGTAAGAATTATAAACCTCGGGAAAGAAGAGGTCCATTTGAAGAAAAACAGCGTCATCGGGAAATGCGAGGAAGTGAATTATCTTCGTCAAATTAAGTCAGCTCTAGTAAAACCAGGAGCTGTGAAAATTGATGATGAGCATATCCATCAGATCTTAGAAAATTCGCAGGACAATTTATCAACAACTACAGCAAGCCAAAGATCTACTGCTACGGTATCGGGACATCTTTGCAACGGGTAATGATTGCGGAAGAACGGGACTCGTGAAACACCAAATAGATACGGGTGAAGCTAGACCAATAAAACAGAGACCGCGCCGCATACCCTGGTCTAAGGAAGCTGAGGTAGCAGAAATGATAAAGGACATGGCTGATACTGGAATAATTGAGCCTTCTACGAGCCCTTGGTCTTCTCCAGTTGTCTTGGTGAAGAAGAAGGACGGCAGTACAAGATTCTGTGTGGACTACAGAATGTTAAACAATGTTACGAAGAAGGACAGTTATCCCTTACCCAGGATAGACGATACGCTGGACATGCTCAGCGGTATGAAGTGGTTCTCCACCATTGATTTGAAAAGTGGCTACTGGCAAGTGGAAATCCAGGAACAGGATAAAGAGAAGACCGCCTTTACTACGGGAATTGGCAACGGTTTGTGGCAGTTTAACGTTATGCCATTCGGCTTATGTAATGCTCCAGCCACTTTTGAACGCCTTATGGAAAGAGTCATGGTGGGCCTTCTTGGAGAAGTCTGTCTGGTGTATTTGGACGACGTGGTGATAATGGGGCGTACTTTCAAAGAACATCTTCGGAATATGGAGAAAGTCTTCGACAGAATACGTGGGGCTAACTTAAAACTAAGCCCAAAGAAGTGTGCCCTATTCAAGAGAGAGGTCAGCTACCTAGGACACGTTATCTCTGCCAACGGAGTGAGAACTGATCCTGAAAAGATAAAAGCTGTGCAGGACTGGCCCGTCCCACGGAACAAAACGGAAGTGCGTGCATTCCTAGGGTTATGCACTTACTACAGACGATTTGTTAAGGGGTTTTCTGATATTGCAAAACCGTTACACCAGCTGACGGAGGAAAAGCGGAACTTCATTTGGGACAAGTATTGTGAGTCATCATTCAATGAGCTGAAACAACGCTTATGTGAAGCACCTATACTGGGATACCCGAGTAGAGAAGGAAGTTTTGTGGTCGACACAGATGCCAGCAATACTGGAATTGGTGGAGTGCTATCACAGGTGCAAGGTGATCGACAAGTTGTGATAGCTTATTTCAGTAAAGCACTGTCGAAACCTGAAAGAAATTACTGTGTTACCCGACGAGAGCTGTTGGCTGTGGTAAAAACTTTGCAACACTTCCATAAGTACCTCATAGGAAGACAGTTCACTCTAAGGACTGATCATGCTGCATTGAAGTGGTTGCTGCAATTCAAAGATCCAGAGGGCCAAGTCGCTAGATGGATTGAGCAACTACAAGAATTCAATTTTGTAACGGAGCATCGCAGTGGAAAAGGACATAACAATGCCGACGCCCTCTCGCGACGTCCATGTGATGAGAATTGCAAACACTGCGAGCGCAAAGAGGCACATGAAAACGTAAAAGTTATTAGGGCCGAGGATAGCCTGAGAAAGTCGCAGGAAGATGATGATGATATCAGACCGCTATTGGAATGGAAACGTAATGGAGTTCGGCCACAGTGGAGCGAAGTATCGTCCTACGGCCCCGTCACGAAGTGCTACTGGGCACAATGGGACAGTTTGTCCCTGGAAAATGACGTGCTTTGCAGGAAATGGGAATCCAACGATGGCAAAGAGGTAACATGGCAAATCATAGTGCCACGTCGTGAAGTCGCTCCAATTCTGCGGCAGATACACGATGGGGTTTCCGGTGGACACTTGGGAGTCAAGAAAACTCTACTGAAGGTGAGACAGCGGTATTACTGGCTTAATTGTAGAGAGGACATAGAAGAATGGTGTCGGAAATGTACAGCGTGTGCATCAGTCAAAGGGCCGCAGACTAGAAGCAGGGGCAAGCTCAAACTATACAACGTGGGGTCCCCATGGGAACGCATTGCCATCGACGTTGCCGGACCTTTCCCCGTGACAAATGACGACAACAAGTACATATTGGTTATACAGGATTACTTTACCAAGTGGCCTGAAGTATTCGTAATACCCAACCAAGAGGCGTCGACAGTGGCAAAGAAACTGGTGCACGAAGTAATATGTCGCTATGGAGCACCTTTGGAGATCCATTCTGATCAAGGCCGAAACTTTGAGTCAGCGTTGTTCCAAGAGATGTGCGCTCTCCTAGGAGTCTACAAGACACGTACAACACCTGCACATCCTCAATCGGACGGTATGGTTGAAAGGTTCAACCAAATCCTGGAAAATCATCTGGCCAAAGTAGTTGATGACCATCAGAAGGATTGGGACCGGTATATTCCCCTTTTTCTGATGTCTTACCGATCTGCAGTCCACGATAGTACGGGACATACCCCAGCAAGGGTGAACTTTGGTAGAGAAATGAGACTTCCAGTGGATGCAATAACTGGTGTACCACCTGACAAACCTAAACCAGTTACGGACTTCGTAAGTGACCTTCAAGATCAATTGGATGAAGTGCATAAGCGAGTACGCGAGAACAGCATGAATACCAGTATCAAAATGAAAACCAGATACGACCGCAATGCAAATACCAAAGGATTCGAAGAAGGATCACTGGTTTGGCTCCACAACCCGCTTCGACACAAAGGGAAGTCACCAAAACTTCAGCCTCGATGGGAAGGACCTTATACTGTGATAAAAAGGATAAATGACGTGACCTACCGCATCAAGAAGGGACTAAGAGGAAAACCGAAGGTAGTCCATGTCGATAGATTAGCGCAGTATCACGGCTGTAATGATGCTCGGGACGAGCATGCCTAAGAGGGGGGCATTGTTACGCCGCAGATGAGATAATTCTAGAAACGCATTTTGTGCCGAAAGTTCTGGCTCGGACTTCCGCGAAGGACTTGGGCGTAAACAACGGCTAATGTTTTTACAACCTCTTTAATTTTTACAACGAGCAATTGTTTAGTTTCTTTTGTGTGATAACAATAACGACAGTTTGTGCAATCCTTTGTCGGCATTTTAACGGTTGCATTTTTTATGGTTTTATGGCATGTTGTCATAGTATAAAGAAGAGGGAGTAGGCTATCTCCGGCCCAATTCGCGATATAATTACCTACTGTCTTAGGGTTGTCACTTTTAGCTAAATATTAGGCGCGGCTGTTCGCGCTTCGCAGCAACCGCATGAACAGCGGCAACGTCAAGTCGCGGTCCCGACTCGCCATGTCGCCGCTAGATGGTACACGCGGCAACATAGCTTGTGTTTAATTTATTTGCTAAAATATCAAAAAGCTGACTTGTATAAAGCACTAAGCTTTATACAAGTCAGCTTTTTGATTTTTTTTTATTATGCATAATGTAGTATTTTTACACATAAAGGACCACATTTATTTTTAATTAATACAAACATATCTATTGAATCACACATTTATTACAAAATTACAAATTAGCTACAGAAAAATACTTTCTTCGGTTTCGACTATTACGAAACGCTTTGTTATTAAACTTTAATGTGCAATATATCCGCATCCTTATAAATAACTTTTGCAAATATATAAATCTTTTATTTGTTCATAATTAGACATGCCAATTTTGCAGTTTATGTGATCATTTTTAAATGCTTTTTGGAATATCTGCTCCATCCTCTTAATATTTTCAACAAAGTCGTCGGGTGGAATCACTAACAAAATTTGGTCTCTAGAATAATTTTTGTAGTGAAGGTACCTAGATTCTGCACTTAAATTGCAAACTTGCTGATTCGCGTTTAAATACGATTTAAGTTGTTCGCAATCCAACAAGGCTCCGCATACGTAAAAAAAGCATTTTTTTCGAGGATATCAAATTCTATATAGTCTGAACAACTAATATCACGCAATACACTATTTGACTGCAATATTGCAATTACACCCAAACATACAGCAATACGTTCTTCTGCGATTATCAGACATTTTGATGATGATATTGATGAATAAATCATTTAGCGGTGCCGAAAAGCCGTGACGCGCGCGCGAATCTTGTGCAGTGTTAGCCCCGACTGGCGCACTGAGAAACGGGTCGAGATTTTGTTAAAGTGTGCGTGCGTCGACACATAGATACAATAGCGCACACATACAAGCCGCGCGCGGTGCGTTTGTATGAAGATAACCTACTTCCCCTCTCTTTATACTATGATGTTGTGTACGTCTCACCAGGTAATTAGCGTGGGAATAATCTCGAGTAATCGGGAATATTCGAATAGATTTACAATATAAGGACGGTCGACCCGCGCAACAGACAGTTATCGTTTTAACTGCGTTACGAGTGCGAACTATCGGGCGAAAGCAAGTGCTAGTGATTGTATCAGTGTGTTTCTACTTGTGAGTGTTTCTAGTTGTGAGTTATTGTGTGTTGTATTGTGATTTTTTTGAATAAAAATCATTTTTCGTTGTAATCGGCATTTCACTACCCACGGACGTAACAATATTGTACATAATATCTGGATGACCGCTCGGTATTTTTTTTTTTATAAATTTTGGTTTTTGGAAATTATATTTAAGTACGAATTACGCAAACACTCATTGACTTCGTGTTACTTAACAACGCCATCTGCTTTTGTGCTCCCAAAAAAGTAGTATTATTATTCGCCAATAGATGTCAGGATTCCTAGCTAGATCGATTTATCGCCCCCGAAACCCGAATAAAATGTCATTTTCTAAAAATGATTCCTAGCTAGATCGATTTATCGCCCCCGAAACCCCCTATATATACTAAATTTCATGAAAATCGTTGGAGCCGATTCCGAGATTCCAATTGTATATATATTTAAACAAGAATTGCTCATTTAAAGATATAAGATACACATGATTTAAGACCGCAATAAAAAAAAATGACAAGCCCTCTGAGTTTCTTGCCAGTTCTTCTCAGCAGTGGTCGCGGGCCGAACTGCTATTTCTTTTTGTAAGTGTGCATCGTGACCTATACAAAATATGTGATTTGAATTTGAATTTGTTGATGTGTCTAAATGGCTGCATCTCAGCATAATACAACAGTTTATGGTAGAGCTGATTTTCAGCTGCAAAGTGAGATACTCCAGTTTTCCTTCTCCTGTGGCTAGGCTATCGGCCTTGTCATTTCCCTTTGTCGGCTCTTAGCACACCTTCAGATTGAAATGGGGTGGTGGCGCTTCTGCTTGGTGGTAGGATCTAATGGTCCGCCCTGGTAGCTACCACCCTCACATCAAAGTCCGGTGCCAAGCAGTTTTACTGGGTTCCGGCGTGTGTATGAGAGAGCCGGTGCCCGACAGAGCATTTCCTCGAATTGCCTGCTCTATTCTGTTGTTAACTCAAAGTCACTGATAAAAAAATATATTCTAAATCTCGACAATACTTAATAATAATACTTGCTTCTTCAATTTGCACATCCAGTGATACTCGTCTGAGCTGTCCATGCAGTCTCGGATGCCATCACAGAAACCACTGCCCACTACGCATGCGCCATTGTGACAGCGAAACTCTCCAGGCTTGCACCTTAGACAAACGTTGGAGACATGTCAGTCGCTACCCTAAAGTCTTGTCTAAATTTTTTGATGTGAAAACTTGTTTTGAAAGAAAGAAAGAAAACATTAATTTTTCAGCACAGCATACGTACTCGTATATACACACACATACACATGTATTTAAACAATAACTACAACTAATACTACAAACTACAAGTGTGGTAAACAATATGTCGCATGTCTCGCGGTTGTTGTGCGGTAAAGGTCTAATTCAGCATTTTGTCAGGCATGGCAGCCTGACGCTGATTTTCAATTAGACCTGGTTCACTGATTTAAACGAGTCACATCGTTACGTGCTAACATAAAATAAATAAATAAACCTACTTAAAATATCTATACATATTTAAGAAATTATTTTTAATTAGTCAGTAAACTGCACTAGTGTCTTCTTCTTCTTCATTTAGGTTTTGGCTTCCATCGTTGTACCGATGATTTTGCCAATGACAAGTGTGTTGTGTTAGAAAAGTTCGTGTGATTATGAAAGTTAAATTAAATTGATAAGTTGCGTTAGAGTTAAGAAGTTAAATGTTAGCAGGTAGCGCTATAGTGCACTAGTGTCGGCTAAGAATAAGCAAGACGGAAAGTACACAAGTTCACAAGTACTTTAATAGATGGCGTTGTTCGCAAGGCACCCAACAGGTAAGTAAGTAGGTGTTTAGTGGCGTTGAGCACTTTTCTTGGGATAGGTATAAAATGCCAAACTCGCGTCAGGACACGTGACGTGATCTAAAATCCGTAAGACGGTTCAAGTGAAAACTTATTTAGCAGCTTTGAGTCGTCGTTTCAGCCCATAAATTACCCATTACTGAGTCGGGCCTCCTCCAAATTCATGGAGGGAAATTAGCCTACTGTGCCACGGTGGCAAGACGGGTTGGCACAGGGTTTGTATCAATTGTTCCTTGTCATACGGCTAGGTGATCTACCTCTCTTACGCTCCTTTAGTCGCCTCTTACGACACCTTCAGGATAGTGTGGGTTGGTGACATTGTGTATTCTAAATCCGTCAGTCACCACACGAAGTCCTGTCGGATGGACATAAAATGTCAAACTCGCGTCACGTGACCTGATCGAAAAACAGTAATTGGTTGCGCCAAAACGATGGCTGGGATGAACTTTGAAGCACAGGCACGAACAATTAAACTCGTTTAAAAAATCGTTTCGAAAACGATGTGATCTGTGTCCCATCCCTAGCCATCCCTAACAATTCGTTTTCTCCACCCCCACCGGCCGGCAGGCCAGCACTTGTCAGCTCTAGCTGCTCGAGAGAAGACGTACTCTTGTCGCGCATATCGTCGGTTGTTGTGTACACCCTGTGGTCGTGGCCTTAATGGAACTACAAGAAAAGATGGAAACCATCGAGCCCCAAGACAGCTGCATCGCCTGCTGCCGTGAGCCTGTCTTTCTTCCTATCGTTCCCCAGATCGCATCGATTCAGATCCACCTAGCTTGTTTTATACGCGGTCGACATTTTAATGTCGTGGTCCCGAGTTAAATAAATAAATAAATAAATATCCTTGACATTTCACAAAACGCCATCTTGTCCCAAGCTAAGCAACGTAATGCTTGTGTTATGGTAACGAGATCGATGATAAACTATTTATATACATTTTTTTTTTGTAAATACGTACATATTATAGATAGAAATGAGACCCAGACTCTGAGCCAGTGCCTCTGATATAGACAAAGACACTTTTCCGAAATCGGAATCGAACCCGGGACCCGTTCGAAAGGCGGCACATCTAACCACTAGACCAACGAGGCAGTTATCGAAGTTTCGCCCCATCAGTAATAGATACTTACTCTTTTAATCTACAAAGTAAATACCCCTCGTCAGAGCCATCAGAACAATCCATGTTCTGAAAAAAAAACATAGAATACTTTTACAGGGTGCAACAAAAACTCTATAACCACACTACTACCACTCAGCCCACAAATTACCCACTGCTGAGTCGGACCTCCTCCCGTCACAGGGAGGTAACCAGATTACTGCCACGCTAGATAGACGGGTTGGCAAATGGTTTTGTTTCAAGTTTTCCTTCTCTAACGGCTAGGCCTTATAATTTATCTTTTTCGGCTCTTAAGACACCCTCGGGATGGAATGGGGTGGTGGCACTGCGTATTCTTAATCCATCACCGCATGGATCAATAATGGATACCGAATACATTTCTCTATATTTGCCCAATGTAGCATTCGAATTAATAATGTGAAATACACACGACAAATCTTATAAAAAGGTATTTAATTTCAATGTGTAATGATCGCGAAAACATAAGTGGTGATGGATTAAAAATACAATGGTGTCGCCACTGCATTTCATCCTGAGGGTGTCTTAAGAGCTGACAGTAGGAAATAACAAGGTTGAAAACCTAGCCGCGAGCGGAAAACTTAGGGACTGTCCATTAATCACGTGATGTTTTTTTAACCCCTCTCTCACCCTCGGTGATACGTGGTGAGGTTTAAGACTAACCCCCCCCCCCCATCCAAAATCACGTGTATTTTAGTACCTACAAAGAAGCTTAAACACGCTGCTTTAGTACTTACAAAGAAGCTTAAACACGCCGCTTTTCGGTTCAGAAAAAATAAAATACACGTGATATACTCCCCTACCCCTTGTTTTGATTCGTGATTTTTGCCGAACCCCTCCCCCTTTCGAACCTCACGTGTTTAATGGACAACCCCTTAATAGGAAAGGATTCGATGGATGGATCCTAGTGTGGATTGTTGACGTTGTGTATTCTAAATCCGTCACCACGGCCTATGCTCCGCCGCACATGCTCACACTCGCATTGGCTGTCACGCGCCGCGTGCGAGGCGCAGTACCAAACTCCGCATGGACGCGTGTGCGTTCACACGTGAGAGCAAATGCGGGGCTTGGTACTGCGCCATACGTTATAAATACTGCCACTCGCACGCGGCTCGTGACAGCCAATGCGAGTGTGAGCATGTGCAGCGGGGCTATGAAAATGTTGTCCAAGTGCTGTATTATTTACTTTACTATTTAATGTTATTCCGCATGTATATTGTTTACTTTTAAGTCTAATAAAATAAAAGAAAAAAGCAAGTTTGAAAAAAAAACAGTTTTTTTTATCTCACCCCGTCACACTCTTGGCCAAAATGCAAACAACCTCCACTATCGCATTGAAACTGCTCAGAATGGCATTCCACGTCGCCACAGAGCTCCTCGACTTCGTCAAGTCCATTGGGACAGGTCTTCAGTCCATCGCAGACTTCAAAAGCTCGAGCTTTAACACCGTTACCACAATCCAAAAAGCCGCTGAAACAAACACGTATTTAGAATACACTAGCGGCCCGTCCCGGCTTCGGATGGGGGCGATGGTACCCGCGGGTCAAATACAGTAAAAAAAAGTAGCAAAAGTTACTCCTTATATCATCAGCTACCTATCAGTGAAAGTCCCGTCAAAATCGGTCCAGTCCTTCCATTGATTAGCCGGATTTTGGTCATTTTACTGTGTATAATACTTACGCATTTTGTAAAAAGTGTTTTTTTTAGTGAACTCCAATTTGCATGGCGCGTAATTAGCCTACTGTGCCACTCTGGTTAGACTGGTTGGCACAGGTTTTGCATCAATTGGAGGCCCCGGGAGGAAGGCGCCCCACAGCGGTGGAATGGGGGAGGGCAATTCAGCCCCCCCTCATAATTCGAAAGTGTGTGAACGATATTTTTTTTTTATTGGCTCTGTCAAGGTCTATCCGTCATTCATTGCGTAAACGTGTAGCGTGTTTATCTCATCTTGCGAACTTGCTCTCACTATGCTGTTTAGTGCTTTTTGTAAACAAGAACAATAATTAAAAAAAAAAAGCAACTACAGAGTTTCTTGCCGGCTCTTCTCTGTAGAGCAGCCTTCCGAACCGGTGGTAGTTTCGGCATGAATGTGAGTGAACATAGGGATTGTGAGCGATCAGGGGAGATGGAGGGATTGCAGGAATGAGGAGTTGTGTGTGAAAGGTGTGAATGTAGGTATGACGACTGATAGGTGTGTGTGGAGACTACCACCTAGTGTGGGACAGGGGCCGTAAGATGATAATGGTGTTTGTAAATATGACGATTTATAAGAGTTTTGTGATGAAACCTACGTAAATAAAGTTCCTTTTGAGTTTGAGTTTGATACTATAATTTTGGGGCTATGTGTCGAATTGGGCGTTGGTGCGGCGCAGCGCCTGCCTGTTTAATCGCGGCAATGCGGCCAAGGGCGTAATAGGCGCTCCTGCTTCGAGCGCCCATCAACGGGACAGCCAACTCACATTAACACTCTCGACCCGCCAGAGAATACACGTACCCCTTGTGTTTCAAATGTCTGTTCACAATTACACAATTTATCTCTACCTCGGGTTTTATTTCCAAGACCAATAAGACTCGCAAATGTCTCGAGCGAAGACATAAATTGGCGACCGTGACAGGACGAAGAATTACAAATTCAAGAGTATCTGATTTCGGCGTGGCAAGTTAACAAGATGTCGGCCGACATGAACGACAAACTATAATTTGAAGAACAATTATTGAGCGAAGCCAAGTTCCGGCAGTGAAGCAGAGCAGTAAGACTTCTCCAAGAACTCGGCAGCATTAACAAGAAATCCATTAGCTGATTGCGGCGTGCCAGGGTAACAAGTTATCGGCGTCCACCTACGACATACTACAATTTGAAGAATTGAAGAATACTTATTGGGCGAGTCCAAGTTCCGGCAGTGAAGCAGATCTGTAAGACTTCTCCAAGAACTCGGCAGCGTCAATACGAAAAGATAAGTGTCCTTCCTAATCTTTCCATTTACCTATACCCAGTATCATACTTCAACAATCCAAATCCTAAGTTTATTGCCCTCTTGTGCATTTGTGATTCCAATAAGCAATATTGTACAATATTATTACAAAGTCATTTGGCATTTTTTTCCACAATATAATTTCATTAATACATCCTATGGGTACAAAGGTCATTCGTCGTTAAACATATAATCCACTCATATCTTCTGCCCACAAGTAGATTTATTAATTAACGAGCTTAACTTTGAGTTTAACAATAATTGAACCATTTCAATTTCATTAGCAATTACGTAACTTGATTCAAACTAACTTGTTAATTATTGATTTTATACCAAAGTACCCTCATTTTGATTAACAAATATATTTCGGTTTTATATCAGTTCCTATCAACTTGCATATTAAATATTTTTAGATTATTCACACTTTCTGCCGGAATTTCCAGGTTCAGCGAGGGAATCGACTTTGCAACTCAGCATCAGGCTGTGCAGAGGCGAGTTCTTTGCTGTTCAGCCGCCGAACTGAGGAATTTCATATCACGACGTGCAGCTAAGTAGAACAGTGTTATTGATTTATTAAGCATAGTAAATCGTTTCCTTACTGTTTGTTTTTAAGTTGTTTGTTGTTGTTGTAAGTTTTCAAGCTCAATCTTATGCAAAAGGCGATGGCAACTGAATTCGATAAACACACCATGATTAAATACAAGGAATTAATTTGCAAACGTAGTTCTATTAAAGGACAAATAACTAAATTCAAAAACTATTTGACCACTGTAGGCTCTAATGAAATTACAAGTATACAACTAGCTGAACTATCTTTAAAATTAAGTAGGTTTGAGGGTTTGTCAACAAAATTTGATGACCTCCAAACTGAAATAGAGGTTTTAAATCAGTCAAATTTGGACTCAGAGATTGATGAGAGAGATAGCATCGAGCACGATATTATTTCTTGTATAGCAACCGCCAAGGGCATACTTCAAGACGCAAGCATTAGTTCGGAAGCGCGTCGAAAGTCTTCAGCGCTTGAAACCTCATGCCATCTTCATCACGACTCTGATAACCTTGGTTTTAAATTACCACAAATTCAAATCTCTAAATTCAACGGCGAGTATTTCCGTTGGCTTGAATTTCGTGACACTTTTCAAGCGCTCGTACATAACAATGAACGCATACCACAAATACACAAATTCCATTACCTAGTATCATATCTTGAGGGAGAAGCGTCACGAATCCTTTCTAATCTAGAAGTGTCAGCGTCTAACTACATACAGGCTTGGTCACTACTCTGTGAGCGATACGACAACAAAAGATTGCTCATAAATCATCATTTATCTGCATTATTTAACATACAATCAATAGCCAACGAATCCGAACGTTCATTGAGATACTTAGTGGACCATGTGACAAAGAATTTGCGTGCATTGGGTACATTAGGACAACCCACTGACAAATGGGATATTTTAATCATATTCATGTTATCATCCAAACTTGACAATGTTACTCGTATGAAATGGGAGGAAACTCGTAACTCATTTGAAGACGTTCCGACCCTAGTGCAGTTCAATAAGTTTTTAACAGATCGCGCGGATGTGTTAGAAGCACTAAATCGAAGTAAATGTGATAATAACTATTCTAAATCGCCACGAGCCACGCCTCGTCCGAGTCAAGGTTATTCACAAAACACAAACACCTATAACAAACAATACAAAGGTAATAACCATTTTATTAATAAACCAAGAGATACATTTGTAAAAACATTCGCTAGTACTAATGGTCAACAAACACAAAACACATTCAAGTGTATTATTTGTAAAAATTCACACAGAATTTACGAGTGTCCAATATTCAAAGACAAAACTGTTGAGCAAAGGTTAGCTGATGTTAAACAATATAATTTATGTTCTAATTGTCTAAGATCAGGTCATCATGCGTCCGAATGTCGATCCGGTCCATGCAGGCACTGCCGTGAACGACACAATAGTCTTCTGCATCCGGATAGCTCGTCGTCAAATTCCGCTGAGTTATCAGTAAATTTCGCGAAACAATCTGAGAACGAAGTTCTATTGTCTACGGTCATTATTGAAGTATCGAATCCGTTGACCCATAGCAAGGAAAACGTTCGCGCCCTGCTGGACTGCGGAAGTCAATCTTCTTTTATATCACTGCGCCTGAAACAGAAGTTACAATTAAAAACCAATCAAACACAGAATATAAATGTAATCGGTATAGGCAATAACTTAAGCAATAAGGTCACTGAAAGTTGCAATATCATAATAAATTCTACTCACCATTCATACAATGTTACCTTAACATGTTTAGTACTTAAGGAACTTACCGGAATGCTGCCGAAAATTCATATAAACACAAGCAATTTAACCTTACCTGACAATGTGCAATTATCTGATCCTGATTTTAACATCCCTTCTAAAATAGATGTTATTCTTGGTGCAGACATATTTTGGGACGTAGTAGGTTCTGAACAGCACTCACTGGGCCCCAAAGCCCTAAAACTAATTGATTCTAAATTTGGTTGGTTCATAGCCGGACCTATTCATACTAGTTGTTCTAAATACATACAATCCAATCAGTCAACAATATCAAATCATTCATTCAACACTCATTCACCAATTTCAAACAGTTCATTCAATCGTCATTCAATAAATCCCAATGACTCATCCAACCATGATTCATTATCAAAACTTAATCACAACTTGACCCTATTTTGGGAACTTGAGGAGCTTCCTTGTAAATCTATTCTGTCAAAAACAGAGAAAATATGTGAAGACCATTTTTCAGCAAACACAACTCGACTAAGATCAGGTAGATTCTGTGTCAGGTTACCTTTATCTGATACTCCTGATCGTCTCGGTGAGTCTTACGGTTTAGCCAAAAAACGTCTACTCAACCTAGAAAAGAGATTTCGTAAAAACTTTGCGCTAAAACAACAATATACACGATTCATGAATGAATACGCTGAGCTAGGCCATTTAACTCAGTGTTCCATTGATAAACCAATTCCAAATTATTTTCTTTGTCATCACGCAGTATTTCGCGAAAACAGTGAATCATCAAAAATTCGTGTAGTTTTTGATGGTTCTGCCCCAAGTTCCTCTGGCCACTCTTTAAACGACCTGTTATTAGTAGGTCCTAATGTTCAAAACTCTCTATTCTCCATCTTGATTAGGGCTAGGCAATACAAATATCTACTCACGGGCGATATAGAGAAAATGTATCGCCAAGTTGAAGTACACCCGGACGACAGAAACCTCCAATTGATCTTATGGCGAGGGGACGAACCCCAGCCAATAAAAACGTATAAACTCAATACCGTCACTTACGGAACAGCAAGTGCGAGTTACTTGAGTACACGTTGTTTGTATCAGGTAGGAGAGGAATGTGGGGATGAAATAATCAAATCTATAATTCAAAATGATTTCTATGTTGACGATCTGTTGACTGGGTCGAATAGCGAACAAGACTTACATTATGTCAAACATAACATAATAAAATCCTTAAATTCAGCTTGCCTTCCGTTAAGGAAATTTAAAAGTAATTTACCTGGTTTGCTAAATGACATTGATCACAATTCACAAGATAAATTGATACTCAGTGAATTTAGTTCCACTCTTGGCTTAGGATGGAACCCTACTACTGATAACTTACATTTCCCAGTTAAGTCTATAGATAATGACAAAGGCATATGCTCAAAGAGATCAATCATGTCTAATTCTTTCAAAATATTTGATCCTCTAGGTTTGTTGAGCCCATGCATCATTGTACCAAAAATCATGTTACAAAAATTATGGATTCTTAAACTTGATTGGGACGAACCCGTTCCCCAAGACATTAGAGAATCTTGGAACGACTTTCGCTATAATTTACCTAACATTACTAATTTACAGATTCCTAGGCATGTTGTTTGTAATCAACCAACACTAATCGAACTACATTCATTCAGCGATGCGTCTCAAAGGGCCTATGGTGCTTGCATATATGTGAGATCCATAAACGATAACAATGACATATCCGTTAAACTATTATGTGCTAAATCTAAAGTCTCACCATTAAAGCCTACCACAATACCACGTCTAGAACTTTGTGCGGCCTTACTGGCTGCCAGACTTATTACAGGTGTTTGTGAGTCTATTAAATACAAACCCTCTCGCATAGTCCATTGGTGTGATTCTAGTGTAGTCCTAGCATGGATATCCAGTGTACCTAGAAATCTAAAAACGTTTGTTGCTAATCGAATAGGTGAGATCATAGAATTAACACAGCCATCAGCATGGCGATATGTACCGACTGAGTCAAACCCGGCTGACCTGATTTCAAGAGGTGTCAATCCTAGCTTGCTTTTGGGCTTGAATCAGTGGTGGCACGGCCCAGACTTCCTAGCTTCTGATGAATCTCAATGGCCTAACTTAGAACACAACATAGATAAAAATAACTTGCCTGAAGTGAAATCCAACTCATGTGTAGTTTCAAATCCATTCATTAATTTTGAGAAATACTCTTCAATTACTAAATTACAAAGAACCTTTGCCTATGTTGAAAGATTTATATTTAATGCTAAATGTTTTTCTTCTAAACGATCTGGGATCTTAACATGTGATGAGTTAAATGAATCCTTCGACTGCCTCTGTTACGTGGCACAGCAACAATCTTTTCCTCATGACTTTAAAATGCTCAATCAAAACAAATCTTTGAATAATAAATCGAAAATGTTGTCACTTTCACCCTTTTTGGATGAACGCAATCTAATAAGGGTTGGTGGTCGAATTCAAGACTCTAATTGTCCTTACGACAAAAAACATCCAGTAGTACTTGATTCATCTCATCATCTGACAAAAATATTATTCCAGCGTGAACACATTCGACAGATGCACGCTGGACCGCAGCTTTTGTTAGCCACAGTTAGGGAAACAGTTTGGCCAATCAACGGGCGATTGTTAGCCCGTAAAACAGTCCGTAACTGCGTGACATGCAGAAGGTTTCAAGGTAAAACAATATGTCCAAAAATGGGAAATCTGCCCAAACAACGTTTAGTTGCAGATTTTCCTTTTATCTCTGTAGGTATTGACCTCGCCGGGCCGTTTTTGGCATTAAATCGTAAGGGACGTGGCTCAAAGGTAACTAAATGCTACCTTTGCTTATTTATTTGCTTGCGATATAAATGTGTACATTTGGAGGCCGTCAGTGGACTGTCCAAAGACGATTTTTTGATGACTCTTCGCAGATTTATTGCTAGGCGCGGCAAGCCAACTGAAATATTCTCCGACAATGGTAGGAATTTCGTTGCCGCCGCAAAGGAATTAAGCTTATTTTTAAAATCAGAACAACACTCAATTTCTAACTTTGCTGCACAAGAAGGTATCAAATTCAATTTTATTCCCGCATATTCCCCTCATTTCGGTGGCATTTGGGAATCGGGCATCAAGTCCGCTAAACATCACATAAAACGAGTAACAGCCAACTGTCACCTCACGTTCGAGGAATTACAAACTTTATTCGCACAAGTAGAGGCAATACTAAACAGCCGTCCTTTGTGTCCCATGTCTTCCAGTCCTGACGATCTCCTTTCTCTTTCCCCAGGGCACTTTCTAATCGGAAGATCATTGACGACGTTTCCATCTCCGACTGTTGAGAACGTACACCCAAATAGGCTCAAGCGATACCAAAGGTTGGAGCAGATACGCCAGCACTTTTGGCGTCGCTGGCAAAAGGAATACCTGTCGGAACTACAACAAAGGCAGAAGTGGAAAAGGGAAACTTCTCCCATCAACGTCGGTGATTTAGTCTTGATAAAGGAAGATCATCTCCCCCCATTATGCTGGAGGCTCGGACGAATTGAGAAACTATTTCCCGGACCAGATGGCATAACCAGAGTAGCAGACGTCACCACTACAGGAGGTCTCGTTCGACGCTCTCTCGTTCGTCTTTGCCGGCTACCCGGACCAGAAGAATCCTAGATTCAGGGTTGAAAGAGAGCTTTCAACGGTGGGGAATATGGTGCGGCGCAGCGCCTGCCTGTTTAATCGCGGCAATGCGGCCAAGGGCGTAATAGGCGCTCCTGCTTCGAGCGCCCATCAACGGGACAGCCAACTCACATTAACACTCTCGACCCGCCAGAGAATACACGTACCCCTTGTGTTTCAAATGTCTGTTCACAATTACACAATTTATCTCTACCTCGGGTTTTATTTCCAAGACCAATAAGACTCGCAAATGTCTCGAGCGAAGACAGGCGTATTTTGTGGCACTAATATGACCCAGTAAAATAAAGCGTAATGTCCGATAACCGCTTAAGCTACTCCTACGTCTTAATAATTTCACAATTACACACCAGCCCAAATAAACTGTAAATGTTGACGTGCTCAACGCCATCTCTCGGGAAAATGGCTGAGAACAGACCGTATCTTCCACCTTAAGAACCCAGCAGATCAACGGCTCTTGGAAAGAAAATTTTAAGGCCGAATACCTAGCTGCAAGAGACGGAAAACCTGATACTAAACCCTGTGCCAACAGGTCTGGCTAGCATAGCACAGTAGGGTAATTACTCTCCATGTATTTGGAGGAAGCCCGACTTAGGAGTGGGTAATCTATAAAAATAAATAAAACTAAAGTGTGTGTTTGTAACAATGAAATAACCACCTTTTACTAAATGCTTAAGTATGTAGTACTTAGACCAAACTACCTTTATTTTGATTTCCTAAGTTTTCGCGATTATTACACTTTGAAATTAAACATTTTTTAACGGATTACTTTGGAAATTTAACAGAATTTAACGGATTTACTATGGAACCAGACAGTAGCAATTCATTAGCCTTTCTTGACATATTAATCACCAGGAATCCTGACAACTCATTAGGTCATACTGTTTCGAGGAAACCTACCCATACAGACAAGTATCTCAATGGCAATTCACACCACCATCCATGTCAGTTAGCTACCGTAGGCAAATCTTTGTTACAGAGAGCACGGGCATCTGTGATAGCAACCATCTGGAGGAGGAGCTTCTGCATGTCCAATCTGTCCTGCGGTGCAACAACCTTAAACTCCCACGTATGCGTCACAGGAGCCAGCCCATAGCACCTACAGTTGAGCGACTACCTGCTGTCTTGCCATATATCAAGGGTATCACTCATAAAGTTGGAAATATTCTGAAACGTGCTTCAATAAAATCTTATTTCAAGCCACACAGGAAGATCAGCCAACTTTTAAGACCAGTGAAGTCTAACATCCCCCTACAAGATACTGGTGTGTATAAACTTGACTGTGAGTGTGGATTAACATACGAGTACATTGGGCAAACAAAGAGAAGTGTCGGTATCCGCATAAAATAACACATAGCTGACATGAAAAACAGACGCTCGACCAAGTCTGCAGTTTATGAGCACACATTCAATAAGACCAACCACTACATTCACTTTGATAGACCTCAAATCCTTGCCAAGGAAAATCATTACATTCCAAGAATGATCCGCGAGGCTATTGAGATTAAAAAACATCAAAATTTCAATAGAGAGGATGGTTGGCAAGTACCACCTGCCTGGGACCCAGTCATTAAATTGATCAAATCTCAAGCAAAATACTCATCTGCAAGACCTCTGGACACCGTGAGCGATTTCTGCGTGCACAGGGAACGGTATCAATAAAACAAAATTATAGGCGGTAGATTTTAACTGTTTCTTTGTACTTTTGAAGACAAACTGTCATCTAGTCTCTCCCGCGACCACGACTGCTGCAAAGCATTCGAAACGTCGGGAATTAAATAAGGTAATATACACGCGATATATCCGTTAAAAGTGTTTAATTTCAATACCTTTTTTTATTTTTGTCTGTCTGTCGGTCTGTTTGTTTCGGCTAATCTCTGGAAAGGCTGGACCGATTTTCACGGGACTTTCACTGATAGGTAGCTGATGATATTAGGAGTAACTTAGGCAACTTTTTTTATACTAGCTGCCCCTCGCAAGTAAGCGCGGTCGAACCCGCGGGGCACAGCTAGTTTAAACTATAATTTAAATTAGTTTTGGTCAAATTTCTTCTACCACTGGGCGACCAATAGTTTAGTAATTGTTTTTTGACCTAAATATTGTACTTTTCGTTCTTGAACAGTTTTGAGAAAATTAACTTGTAATTAACTGCAGTACTTACTTTGTTATATTAGCGCAATACGGTTGTAGCTCATCTGAATTGTCTACACAATCCTTTCTCCCGTTGCACACTGAATCTTCACTTATGCACGCCCCATAGCTGCATTTAAACTCGGAGGATTTACAACTGAAAAAAAAAGTTTAAAAAACACTTACTTCTCTGAGTCGGGTCTCCTCAAATTTCTAGACGGGAAATTAGCCTAACTCTCGAACTCGTATAACAGAAACGTCCCTAAAATACAAATGTATTAACGTGTTACAAAGGCATTCCTGTATGATTTTTACCCGTGTGCGGACGGGTCAGAATATAAAACTACCCAACCGCACGCTGCGAATAAATGCGTGTTGTAATAGTCAACAAAACCCAGCATGCTTGGTGGTAGGATCTGATGGTCCGCCCTGCTACCCTCACACCTAAGTCCGGCGCCAAGCAGTTTTCTGTGTTCCGTCGTGTGTATGCGGGAGCCGGTCCCCGACAGGGCATTTCCTTGAATTGCCGGCCCCATCTTAGACCCTGGCGTTGCTTTCCATCACGCAAGGCTTTTTTTCTTTGTTTTCGCTGGGGAAATGCTTTATGCATACCACCGCACCCGGGGGGAGAGGTCGGTGATTATGTGGGACTCCGACGAGGGTCGTCTACCCAAGAGTCGTTTACCCACTAAAACCCCAGCGGCATACCCTCACACGACGCGCTTGGGGCACCACAAGTTCGCGTAAACGCATTCTACTGTGACGCCCCGGCGTGGTGCCCGCAACGCGGGCAAGCGACTATCAGAGAGGGCGTCCCGGTATACTGGGACACCCTCAGTCATCGAGGCTTTCGTCGGTGGTGGCTCCCCCGAACCACCCCTGCCTCCGTCCGCGGCGTGGGTCAGCCGAAGCTCCCTCCCTTGCGACCCGCCCCGCTGCCCCCTTCTGCGACATCGGCCCCGCAGAAGGAGGCCCTCGGGCCAGCTCCAACCAGAGGACACCGGCGCACCGCAGCCGTCCAGGGCCCACAGGGAAACCCTGAGGACAGGGTCCACCGTCTACCCGGGTCCCCGGAGCCCCCGTCCAGGGCTCGCAGGGATACACCGAGGACAGGGTCCCCATCTACCCAAGTCCCCGCAGCCCCAATCCACCGCAGCGCACCAGCGATCCGCCCCGCAGCCCCCTTCCGCGACATACGGCCTCGCAGAGGAGGCCCGTCAGCCCTCGGCCGGCGCCAACCCGAGGACGTTGGTGCCGCTCTTCGTCTCACCTCTCCCCGTGGACCCGCCCGGCATAGGAGGCCCTGGCCGGTATGGCCCCACGGATCATTGAGGCACTCAAGCCCCCTCACCACGGCAAGGTGGCAGCACAGTCGAGGGGGCCATCACGCAAGCCTAGAGTTGCTTCAAGTAATTGGTAAAAAAAATATAAAAATGTCAGGCATTTATATTTAGTCTATGACGCTATGTTTAAGCAACTTACGAAATACTTTTGCAAGTCTCAGCACTTTCATCTGAGGCGTCGGCGCATCCAATTTTCTGAAAAAGAAAATAAAACTTAAGCAAGGATGGTGCCTATCTATTTATTTTACTAACACTAACCGACCTAACCGTACACCTCGCGAAATGCACCTTGAAACGTATACATTACATTAAGGTGGATGCTCCAGGGTAGCCCACGAAATTCAAATTTTCTTACTTTTTTTGCAATTTGCAGGTCAGTGCTAGGTTGTATGTTTTTTAAGACATCCTGTATAACAAGTATCGCGAGGGCTGATGACTCACTGCATCACACGAAGTCCCGCTGTGCAGACATGCTCCATAGTGGCACTGAAACTGCTTGCCATGGCAGGTGGAATTGCCACAAAGCTGTGCCGTCTCGTCGGATCCATCCCGGCAATCCTTGTTGCCGTCACAAACTTGCCACTGATGCTTCTTGACTCCATCAGCACATTGAAAAGTGCCTCTGAAATTGATTGAATACTTTTTAGAGCATTTCCAGATAATCATTTTATTTAATTTCATCATGAGTCGTACTATAGAGGACTGCAGACAAACTCGAAATTGATCTATAGGTTACGCAAATGCTACCATAACTGTATTCTTACTAGAGGAACTCTCGAAAGGCTCGATGTGATCGGTAAAGTGGATGGAAAAGGACTCAAAAACGCAGCCCTACACGTTGGTCCTATCAAGTCCACACCACTCTCAATTCTACGGTCCACAATGCGCTCCACACTGCCAGGAACAGGAACAGATGGAAGAACATCATACGAGAGAAAGTGATGCTGAAGAGTAGTCGCGGACCTCAATACTGAGGAATACGACGTAAAGAGAGAGAGGGAAGTCTGATTCTTCCTTCAGATGGAAAGCATAGAATATACCACTCTAGAACTGTACAATGAGGACAGGAGGTGCCATGACCCTGCTATGATCCCAATTTGTTGTGTGGGTTACAGTTAAAATGGACTCGAGAACTGGTATCTTCTGTGGGCAACAACAACCTCCTCTCCACGTCTAATATCTTGACTTAAATTCTTACCTTCTGATGCTTGCACAAAACGGCTGTGATTCATCCAAGCCATCTGGACAATCCCGTCGCCTATCGCACACCTTCTTTTTTTCCAGACATAAACCATTAGAACACCGAAACTCGTTGACTGCACATCTAAAACAAAAATTTTTTAGGCGCAAGCAGATGATCTACACATAGCCTATAAGATTGCCAAACTTAAGTGTCAATGGGCAGGGCATTAGCTCGCAGGAGCGATGGGGCAGAAAAGTCTTTGAATGGCAACCGCGTTCCGGAAAGCGCTGTGCTGGTAGACATTCCATACGGTGGACCTACGAACTGGTTAAAATTGCCGGAAAGCGATGGATGCGAGCGGCTCAGGACCAATCTTCGTGGAAATTCTTGGGGTGGACGTCTATTGGCTGAAATGACGATGATCAACGAACCAGTATAATACGCGTTTTTTTTCGTCAGCCGAATTTATTCCGTAGGTTTTCGTACCAAGTGCCTCTTGTGCCAAGGTTTTCGGCCTTGTCATTTCCCATTGTCGACTCTTACGATAACATCGGATGGAACGGGGTGGTGAATGTATTCTAAATACGTCACCACACGGAATTACACGCTCGGTGGACCGTATTCTTCAGCGCAATGGTATAACAATACTCACTGTTTATCCTTGCATACTTCTTCAGTCTCGTCTGAACCATCAGCGCAGTGTTTTACCTGGCCAAGGATAGCAATATTAGTATGGAAACATATCGGAACCAAACGAAACAAGTTGTAGTACACGGTCATTGTAATATTTAAGGCCTCCGAGTTTCTTCCGCCAAGTCTTCTCGGTTGGTGCCGCGTTGCGACCTGGTAGTTGGGTTATAAAATAGATGATGGTGAACGCCATAGTGGATTTATACAATATAGCATTTGTTTAATGTATTCTATTCTAAAGGACATCAGGAGATACGCCAGTATTTTGGGGACTGCCTGAAACATGCTGAAAACTTCTACATTGGTTCTCTTGTTTTACCTGAAAAAAGGTGAAACTTTGAATGCTCTATGGTTAATTTTCGCCCCGGTCCTCCTCTGCTAGGTCTACTGCGACTGAACCGGACTATAACGAACCACAGGCAGCTAAACCTGATTTATTTTCGCAGAAATGGTCTAGCCATCAGAATTTTGGCTGTAGTATGGTTGAAGAGGGCTACTTATAGTATAGTAGCTACTAAATATTATAGACTAGGTACTGCTTGGCCGTTCATGAGTTCATGTTGAGGTATAAAGAGTTACTCACCCCATCACATCTGTCGCCATCGTAAAGACAGGCCCCATAAGCGCATTGGTATTGGTTCATATGGCAGGTCGCCTCACCACAAAGGTCCTTGACCTCGTCAGACCCATCCGGACAGTCGATCTGGCCATCACACGCTTTCCAACTCTCTTTTTTATTACCGTCGTTGCAGTTGAAGAAATTGCTGAAACAATATAGTTTTGCAGATTGATAGATCTGATAGATTGATAGATGTGTGTGCTTGTGTGGGTGGGTGTCTGTGTGCAATCTGTTTGTGTGTGTGTGTGTGGAAGTCTGAGTACAAACTTTGTGTGTGTTTAAGTTGCACCTCGCTGAACCGATTGTTGTTTAGATGTACGTCATGGTAACATCTGACTTCTACCTCAGCCATGTTATGGTCATGAGCCTTGCATCCCCCATCCTCCGCCACAGGTAGAGGCCAGACACAGCTGCGTAGTGGGTTTCGGCGCCGGGGACTCTACTATCCTCAGAGATGCCATAAGGGCCTTAAGTTGCTGCTACACACCGCGGGGTGCTGAGGCTAAGCCATCATAACGCCGATGGGAACCGATCCCAACAGCGAGAGTGGACCAGGTATGTGAAGGCCAAGGCTCCCATCGCTAGCAGCGGCTGAGTGCTTGAATCCCGAAAGAAGCGTGGTGCCCGTCATGGTGGCGGAGTTTGGTCTCCCACTGGGGAGTGAAACCCGTGGCCCGTTGTTGGGCGGACAGTTGGTTTTAGTCGGGGCCCATCTTATGGTGCCTTGTCTCCCGCAACCAGCGGGCTTACTCTCGAACGCGATTCGGATCGATCGGGATTGGAATTGTGACGTTTCGTACTCTTGAGCACACTTGAACGCGACGCTAGCACCAAATTGTTTCAATATTGTGTATCTATTGGATGAACTAAACACTATTGGATTCAATCCAATATTCATTTTATAAAGTAACTAGCGAACAGGCACGGCTTCGCACGGGCGCAATGATGAACATCTAAATGGATCAGTGTTTCTCTACAATATTATAGATGTATTGCTTAAAAACCTACCTCTTGAATCGCTCTATCTATAAAACAAAACTGCTTCAAAATCCGTTGCGTAGTTTTAAAGATTTAAGCATACATAGGGACGGACAGACGACAGCGACTTTGTTTTAAACTATGTAGTGATAGTGAAGTGATGATTATTATTGCTATACCGACTATATTTTCGACTAACGTGGGCATCTCTCAAACGCAAAATTTATGTGTAATGAGAATGACACAATCGCTAGCCTATACAAGAACAATTCCGATTTCAATCCAATGTTGTCAGTATTTTTTTCAAGATTTCAGCAATTTGGCAGGATTGGTTATGAATTGGAACAGAATTGGCATTGGATTAAAATTGTTATTGGATCAAGAGTAAGGCCTCAGTACTCACCTGCTAACATTACGACAGAACGGCTGAATTTCATCAGATTCGTCAGAGCAGTTCGTCTGACCATCGCACACGCCGTATCGGCTGACACATTCGTTTGTTGTGATGCAGCTGAACTGCTGTTTTTTGCAGCTGGAAGCAATTGGACCATAAAAAGCAGCTGGAAATGGAACAACCAGACCACAAATTCATTTGGCAAAAGCCTGGAATGTTAGCATGGCCCAAAAACTTGATAAGTCAATACAGTCAACGTGTCTACCTTTGACTGTCGATTTGGACACTTTTGGTTACGTCGCACACAAACTCATGATGCTTCATCAGCATCAGCCCACATTAATCCACTGCTGGGCATAGGCCTCCCCTAAAGACCATATCGCGCGTCTTCTGCTTGATGCATCCAGCTGCTGCCCGCAACTTTTCGCGGATCGTCACTCCATCTAGCAGAGAACCATCCCACACTAAGCTTGCCGATGCCCGGTCTCCATTCAATAAATGTAATGCTCAGATATAGCAATTGCATCTTGATGGGTACTCAAACAAGGATCTTTATTACGTAGGTTATATCACAAAACTCTAATAAATCATTGCATTTAAAATCACCAATATCATCTTACGGCCCTCAGCCCCTACTAGGTGGTAGTCTCCATACACACTTATCAGTCGTCATATCTACATTCACACCTTTCTTACACAATTCCTCATTCTTACAATCAATCCACATTCATGCTGAAACTACCACAGCACTAAACAGCAAAGTGAGAGCAAATTCGCCAGATGAGAGAAACACGCAACACGTTTACGCAATGAATAACTTATTGCCTTGACAGGGCTAATAAGATTTTATCAAATCAATTTGAAGTCCGTTTCAATTAGTGTGGAAGCAACAATTAAGCCGAACTTCCACGTCAGTTCACCGTCGGTGGACCCACATGTATTAAACACCGCCTCAACTATGCAAGCTGAACTAAACTAACTTATTTTAGCTGACGGTGGACGTTCGGCTTTAGTCAAGACAAATAGTTCTGTTCTCATAATTCACGTTGTATAGCAAACTGCTGAATAGGTTTTGATCAAATTGTGTATCCGCTGTGGCTATACTAATGGCATAAAAATCGGATTAACAACATACAGACGAAATTAGAACCTCTTTCAGACATTCAAGAGACGAGATATATTAATAAATAAAACAAAGAACTTACTCCTCATTTTGTGCTAGCGCCAACGAAGACACAATAGCTGAAAACAAAATAATGATTATATAAATATAATCAGATTCAATAAATATTAGCAGGTATAAATAATTCCGTGTTACCACCCCTTTTCATCCTGAGGATGTCGTGAGAGCCGACAAAAGAATTAAATAAAAATTAAATTATAAATTTAAATAAACCCCCGACACAAGGACCTAAGTTCCCTATATAAAGTGAAAAATAAAAAAATAATAATTTTTATTTTCTGCTTTTTATAGGTACACACTTATTATGATGTAACTTTCACCCCCCATAACTTTTAAACGACTCAACCGATTTTCATCAAACATGTCTAAGAACACTCGCCCGTTACTCACCTATCATACAAAAAAACTGTATTGAAATCACTTCATCCGTTCGCGAGCTACGGAGCCACAGACAGACAGACAGACGTCAAACTAATAACACCCCTCTTTTTGCGTCGGGAGTTAAAAAGGCCAAAAACTAAGCCGCGGGAGAAGGAAATCATGACACGAAACCATTCATAATAATTGGGTTCGCTGGGAAAATGCTAAATGCATCCCGCCGCCCTTCGAGGGAGGTGTCAGCGGTTATGTGTGCCTCCGAAACCCCAGAGGTATACCCTCACAGAAGAGCCGCGGTATAAAATAGTAGCATATAGCCAGGGGCGTAGCGTGCCTTGGTGGGGCCCCGTATAAAATAATATTTTCGGGCCCTTATGAAGGGTAAACATTTCTCACAAAAGAAAAAAAAAATCTTTCAAAATTTTTTCAAACAATTTATATTAAACTAGCTGTCCCGGCAAACGTTATTTTGCCAAATTATTAACCATCCCCCGCGCAACCCCCTTCCCCGCGCAACCCTCTTGGTCTTATGGTTCCAGAGATATCTTGATGACTCAATCTATCTATACAACATCTCCTATCGCAAACTTTGTTTTGCCATGTAATTAAATAGGGGTTGATCGTAGAGGGGTGAAAATTTAGGGTTGTTTTTTTTTTGTTATGCTGAATCTTAAAAAAATAAAAGCATAAAATTTTCTCAAAAAAATAAACAATTTTTTTTTGACCCTTAAAATTTATGGGGTTGAAAAATAGATGTTGTCCTATTCTCATACCTACCCAATATGCTCACAAAATTTCATCAAAATCGGTCAAGCCGTTTCGGAGGAGTTTGGCATCCAAAACTGTGACACGAGAATTTTATATATTAGATAAACACTCTCCTTGCCTTTTTTTGGCAAACTGATTTATTAAATTATTTATAGCTGATGATTACTTTAGCTTTTCTAAAGTTTCTGCCTCTAAACTAGTAAAAAAATTGGTAAGTTTTTATTAATTTTTGCTTACTCACGGCGGGGCCCCCGTAGGCCGGGGCCCCATATAATTGATACGGCTGATACGGCGGTAGCTACGCCCCTGCATATAGCGTATATCCATGTGTTAGCGTGGGTGTCGTATAGGGTGAGTAAGGGACACCAGACGGTTGGCAGCAGCGACGTTCTGTTGAACATCGGCCACCGGATACAGCGCCTGTCAAGCGTGGCGATTATGGCAAACCCCCACATGATGGATGCATTCGGACCGACGCGTCGAGCTGGTTAAAGTTGCCAGAAAACGATGGATGCGTTTGGCTCAGGACTGGCCTTCGGGGAAAGCCTATGTCCAGCAGTGGACGTCTTTTGACTCTTAAATGATGATGATGATAATGAAGCTAATTATGGCAATAAAACACTAAGGTCGGCAAACTTGACAGGCAGAGGTAAACTAAATGTGAACGGTCAGTAATTTTTATGAATTGATTTGACCTTGGATTAAAACATTTTTTATTTGATCGAAGCATGACCTGTTGATCTTGATACTAGTACTGGCGTTAATTACACACTGTTGAGTGAATGTCCATCATATTAGGGTATTCGCTGCAGACCGCGGCCTTGCCGCGTTGGCTCAGATCGGTATCAAAATCCTTGATTGATACTACTGTAGCGACCAGCATGCTACATACTTTACATACTTAATTCGCCCAAAAATCTTAACTAAGAACATGAAGAAATCTCGCCTACAAATGCGAGAATTACCAAAAAGTCCTACACCGCGATATCGAAGTTTACATAGCAATTCGCACGGTTATGAAATCCCCGACTACAGTTATTGGGGGATAGGCGCCGCGGCCTCCTACCAGAAATGCCTCCTCTGGCTGGATTATCATCGCTTTGCGCTTAAACTACAAAGCTTTTATTTTATTGTTTGACTTGTCAAAAGAGCTCTAATGAGCCAACTTGAATAAATGAGTTTTGATTTTGAATACTTGTTCTGTCACTTTCAAAATTTTATGGAACGTGCAGTGGGAAATCCGTATTCCATCCGGAGGTGAGTATTTTTTTTAATTGTACTTGGTTGGCATAAATCGAATACAGAATATGTAACAATGCTATAAAAAATATCCAAACGTGAGCGCGTTTGGATTTTTAACGACTAAGGAGCCAGAAATTTCCAATCCTCGCTTGATATTACACAGGATGTAATACTACCGCCTTCTAAGTAAAAGGTGGCAACCTCTAAGCCCAAGCTACGAACCGCGGCCGAAAATTCTATATCTACCTTCAATAATTTGATGAAAGCCATAATCAAAAGAAGAATAAAAATAAACGTCTCATAACTTCTTTGCATTTTTTAAATAAATGATCAATATTTATTTTGCTTAGATCTCGATGGACCCTTACAAATGGTGAACATATTATTGATAACATTTAAACAACATTCGACCGTTCGGAACGCGACCAGTTTCTGAACGCGACCTCTGCTGAGAAGAACTGGCAATAAACTCAGACAGAGGGTTAGTCAGGGTTTTTTTCCTTGTGGCCTTATTCCATAGGCTGACATCAGCATAAATAAAGTATTTAAATTGACACTGAATAGCTTAGTCCCACCCAGGCATTTACATGGTCAACAATGTGGTAATAAGCTTTTTTGTAAAGCTTTGTCTTGACCGCCTTGACAAAGGCATTGCGAGGCAATTCTAAGTTGCATCAGCAGTTTGTTATAAAAGCGTATACATTGATTTGATAGAGTTACTTCAAATCCCATTCAACAGAAATCAAAAAATGAGTTGTTTTTTTTTTAGAAAAGATACGATACGTAGATTAAAAAAGAAGGTAATAAAAAGAAACTTACCAAAAAACAGGAATGTCCCGCCGAGCATGATGCATGAATAACAAATGCGAAAACCTCAAACAATTCAAATAAAACAGATGTGACCAGACATCTAGAATTACAAACAGGTCGTGTAACACGAGAAAGAACCAGTATTTTCTATCTCTTTCTGGCGTATACGTATAAAATGCTTCACGTAGTCGTGACGGAATAACATTAGACCATGAGTTTAGACTATCCGTTTTCAACGACCTTATTTGAGCGTGAATATCATGTTTGTAAACATTCCCGGCGATACAGGTTAAACATAGTGCCCGGGTTTCGCTTAGCCACGTTCGAATGGATCGTGAAGTTTCCCAAATGACAGATGGCCCGCGCAGACCATTTTAAGTAGGTTTTAGTGAAATTTTGTGGGTAAACCGGTCGCAATTACCATCTCATCGCGACCGGGACTCCCATATACCCCAGCCCCGTCCCCCCTGCTGGGGCCCTATAAATGATTTCCCCTCTATATAAAAGGGATATTGCAGTGTGCACAGGGTTATATCTTGTCGCTTTATTCCGAATGCGTTCTGCATGCTTTTTAATGAATATCTGGCGTCGATAAACATCTGTTTTCCCAGCAATTAAGATAAATATTACTATTTATCTTAATTGTCAATGGATGCCGTGTGTGTTGTCTATTATTTACAAGGGAACTAGCTGGCTTATTTTGTACTATTTCTGTAATGTTAAGTAATTATGGTACAAAATATTTTTAACAGAATAAATTGCCTTCTAAATTAAACTCGAAAGGAACTTTATTTACGTAGGTTTTATCATAAAACTCCTTTAAATCGTCATATTTAAAATTACCAATATCATCATAATTATGGCCTTTGTCCCACGCTAGGTGGTAGTCTCCATACATACCTATCAGTCGGCATATATCTACATTCACACCTTTCATACACAATTCCTCATTCTTCCCACAACGTCAACATTCAATACATTTGTGCTGAAACTACCACCGGTTTCTTTTCAGTCACCCAGTTTCGGAATGCTGCTCTACAGAGAAGAGCCAGCAAGAAACTCTCTTACACATTCAGACATTCACGTTAGCTACAACCCTTCCATGCCACCAAATGGCCAGACGGGTTGGCACAGGGTTTTGGATCAAGTTTTCTTTCTCTTGCTGCTAGGTTTTAAGCTTTGTCATTTCCTTTTGTCGGCTGTTACGACACCCTTAAGATGGAATTGGGTGGTGTGGTGACACTAATATTTCTAAATAGTGTATTGAATTGAGTATCTAATCTCAATAAATATACAAACTTGATATGACAGAGGGGCATTAAATTACACTACGTATACCTACTATAACATCACATATTATATGATTAGTATGAATTCGAAACGGTACAAAAAAATACACGTGATTTTTCATGGGTAGTCATAAACCTCACCAGGTATCACCAAGGGGGAGGGAGGGGTTAAAAAATGTTAAAAAAACATCACGTGATTAATGGACAGCCCCCAAGGTTAACGATGCGTTAGGCATAAACATCTGTTATTACATCATGTTCAAATGAGGCAAAAATTTAAAAAATCATTTGCGGCTAAACTATTGCTCCAAATTATTTGATTTTTGGTACAGAGCCTGGAAATGATACCTAGGTTAAGCAGTTAAAAAAAATGCCCCTATGTCGTATCAACCCTGTATTACCAACTGTGTTTTCCTCGCCTTTTCAATTTTAATTTTATGTACACATTTTATTTAGTTTTTAGGCGCTAAGGGATGATCATCCTGCCAGACGAGGTAGTATGTATGTCTTGTAGGGGACCGCACCCATAACTTTGCTGTAGTCGGGGATCCGTGTGAACTTGGGCTATGTGAACTTGGCACCCGACTTTTCCAAAATTATGTTTTTTTGTGTTTTTTAGATAGATTTGGGTAAGTAGTAGATAGTAGTAAAAATATTTTCGTTTGTAGTAATTCCAAAAAAAAATTAAAAAATGTTAAAAAAATTCCATCTCCCGAAATTGAAAAAATCAAATTTTTTTTTACTATATATATTATTAATCGTATGTAGTGGATTGTAGTAAACTTTTTTTTGTTTGTAGTAAAACAGAAAAAATATGAAAAAATATTTTCATTTAAGCGTATTATATCATCACGATCTCGGTAACGAAAAATCGGTTTCCAAGGTAAAATCGATTATAATGAACGTCCAAAACCTCTAAGAAAGGTTCCCAGAGGTTAGTAGTGGACGAATTTTCGTTTGTAGTAAACGTATTTTATTAAAAAAGTGACTATCTTAAGAAGCACTCGTTTCGGCGTCGTTTACGTGAAATAACTCTAGTTTGCATAGAGATACGGTTACTACAAACCTCCTAATCTACTGCGAAAGGGTCCTAGAGGTTAGTAGTGAACGAATTTTCGATTGTAGTAAACAACTTTTTATAAAAAAGTGACCATCTTAGAAAACACTCGTTTTGGCGACGTTTACGTGAAATAACTCTAGTTTGCATAGAGATACGGTTACTACAAACCTCCTAATCGACTGAGAAAGGGTCCTAGAGGTTAGTAGTGAACGAATTTTCGATTGTAGTAAAAGACTTTTTATAAAAAAAGTGACCATCTTAAAAAACACTCGTTTCGGCGTCGTTTACGTGATATAACTCTTGTTACAAAGGAGATACGGTTACTACAAACCTTCTAATCGACTGAGAAAGGGTCCTAGAGGTTAGTAGTAAACGAATTTTCGATTGTAGTAAACAACTTTTTATAAAAAAAGTGACCATCTTAAAAAACACTCGTTTCGGCGTCGTTTACGTGAAATAACTCTAGTTTGAATAGAGATACGGTTACTACAAACCTCCTAATCTACTGAGAAAGGGTCCTAGAGGTTAGTAGTGAACCAATTTTTGATTGTAGTAAACGATTTTTTATAAAAAAGTGACCATCTTAGAAAACACTCGTTTTGGCGAGGTTTACGTGAAATAACTCTAGTTTGCATAGAGATACGGTTACTACAAACCTCCTAATCTACTGCGAAAGGGTCCTAGAGGTTAGTAGTGAACGAATTTTCGATTGTAGTAAACAACTTTTTGTAAAAAAGTGACCATCTTAGAAAACACTCGTTTTGGCGACGTTTACGTGAAATAACTCTTGTTACAAAAGAGATACGGTTACTACAAACCTTCTAATAGACTGAGAAAGGGTCCTAGAGGTTAGTAGTGAACGAATTTTCGATTGTAGTAAACAACTTTTTATAAAAAAAGTGACCATCTTAAAAAACACTCGTTTCGGCGTCGTTTACGTGAAATAACTCTAGTTTGAATAGAGATACGGTTACTACAAACCTCCTAATCGACTGAGAAAGGGTCCTAGAGGTAAGTAGTGAACGAATTTTCGATTGTAGTAAACAACTTTTTATAAAAAAAGTGACCATCTTAAAAAACACTCGTTTCGGCGTCGTTTACGTGAAATAACTCTAGTTTGAATAGAGATACGGTTACTACAAACCTCCTAATCTACTGCGAAAGGGTCCTAGAGGTTAGTAGTGAACGAATTTTCGATTGTAGTAAACAACTTTTTATAAAAAAGTGACCAGCTTAGAAAACACTCGTTTTGGCGACGTTTACGTGAAATAACTCTTGTTACAAAGGCGATACGGTTACTACAAACCTCCTAATCGACTGAGAAAGGGTCCTAGAGGTTAGTAATGAACGAATTTTCGATTGTAGTAAACAACTTTTTATAAAAAAGTGACCATCTTATAAAACACTCGTTTTGGCGACGTTTACGTGAAATAACTCTTGTTACAAAAGAGATACGGTTACTACAAACCTCCTAATCGACTGAGAAAGGGTCCTAGAGGTTAGTAGTGAACGAATTTTCGATTGTAGTAAACGACTTTTTATAAAAAAAGTGACCATCTTAGAAAACACTCGTTTCGGCGATGTTTACGTGAGATAACTCTAGTTTGAAAAGAGATACGGTTACTACAAACATCCTAGTCGACTGAGAAAGGGTCCTAGAGGTTAGTAGTGAACGAATTTTCGATTGTAGTAAACAACTTTTTATAAAAAAAGTGACCATCTTAAAAAACACTCGTTTCGGCGTCGTTTACGTGAAATAACTCTAGTTTGAATAGAGATACGGTTACTACAAACCTCCTAATCTACTGCGAAAGGGTCCTAGAGGTTAGTAGTGAACGAATTTTCGATTGTAGTAAACAACTTTTTATAAAAAAGTGACCATCTTAGAAAACACTCGTTTTGGCGACGGACCCTTTCTCAGTCGATTAGAAGGTTTGTAGTAACCGTATCTCCTTTGTAACAAGAGTTATTTCACGTAAACGACGCCGAAACGAGTGTTTTTTAAGATGGTCACTTTTTTTATAAAAAGTTGTTTACTACAATCGAAAATTCGTTCACTACTAACCTCTAGGACCCTTTCTCAGTCGATTAGAAGGTTTATAGTAACCGTATCTCCTTTGTAACAAGAGTTATTTCACGTAAACGTCGCCAAAACGAGTGTTTTCTAAGATGGTAACTTTTTTATGAAAAGTTGTTTACTACAATCGAACATTCGTTCACTACTAACCTCTAGGACCCTTTCGCAGTAGATTAGGAGGTTTGTAGTAACCGTATCTCCTTTGTAACAAGAGTTATTTCACGTAAACGTCGCCAAAACGAGTGTTTTCTAAGATGGTCACTTTTTTATAAAAAGTTGTTTACTACAATCGAAAATTCGTTCACTACTAACCTCTAGGACCCTTTCTCAGTCGATTAGGAGGTTTGTAGTAACCGTATCTCTATTCAAACTAGAGTTATTTCACGTTAACGACGCCGAAACGAGTGTTTTTTAAGATGGCCACTTTTTTTATAAAAAGTTGTTTACTACAATCGAAAATTCGTTCACTACTAACCTCTAGGACCCTTTCTCAGTCGACTAGGATGTTTGTAGTAACCGTATCTCTTTTCAAACTAGAGTTATCTCACGTAAACGTCGCCGAAACGAGTGTTTTCTAAGATGGTCACTTTTTTTATAAAAAGTCGTTTACTACAATCGAAAATTCGTTCACTACTAACCTCTAGGACCCTTTCTCAGTCGATTAGGAGGTTTGTAGTAACCGTATCTCTTTTGTAACAAGAGTTATTTCACGTAAACGTCGCCAAAACGAGTGTTTTATAAGATGGTCACTTTTTTATAAAAAGTTGTTTACTACAATAAAAAATTCGTTCACTACTAACCTCTAGGACTCTTTCTCAGTCGATTAGGAGGTTTGTAGTAACCGTATCTCTATTCAAACTAGAGTTATTTCACGTAAACGACGCCGAAACGAGTGTTTTTTAAGATGGTCACTTTTTTTATAAAAAGTTGTTTACTACAATCGAAAATTCGTTCACTACTAACCTCTAGGACCCTTTCTCAGTCGATTAGAAGGTTTGTAGTAACCGTATCTCTTTTGTAACAAGAGTTATTTCACGTAAACGACGCCGAAACGAGTGTTTTTTAAGATGGTCACTTTTTTTATAAAAAGTTGTTTACTACAATCAAAAATTCGTTCACTACTAACCTCTAGGACCCTTTCTCAGTCGATTAGAAGGTTTGTAGTAACCGTATCTCCTTTGTAACAAGAGTTATATCACGTAAACGACGCTGAAACGAGTGTTTTTTAAGAAGGTCACTTTTTTATAAAAAATCGTTTACTACAATCGAAAATTGGTTCACTACTAACCTCTAGGACCCTTTCTCAGTAGATTAGGAGGTTTGTAGTAACCGTATCTCTATTCAAACTAGAGTTATTTCACGTAAACGACGCCGAAACGAGTGTTTTTTAAGATGGTCACTTTTTTTATAAAAAGTCTTTTACTACAATCGTAAATTCGTTCACTACTTACCTCTAGGACCCTTTCTCAGTCGATTAGGAGGTTTGTAGTAACCGTATCTCTATTCAAACTAGAGTTATTTCACGTAAACGACGCCGAAACGAGTGTTTTTTAAGATGGTCACTTTTTTATAAAAAGTTGTTTACTACAATAAAAAATTCGTTCACTACTAACCTCTAGGACCCTTTCTCAGTCGATTAGGAGGTTTGTAGTAACCGTATCTCTATTCAAACTAGAGTTATTTCACGTAAACGACGCCGAAACGAGTGTTTTTTAAGATGGTCACTTTTTTTATAAAAAGTTGTTTACTACAATCGAAAATTCGTTCACTACTAACCTCTAGGACCCTTTCTCAGTCGATTAGAAGGTTTGTAGTAACCGTATCTCTTTTGTAACAAGAGTTATTTCACGTAAACGACGCCGAAACGAGTGTTTTCTAAGATGGTCACTTTTTTATAAAAAGTTGTTTACTACAATCGAAAATTCGTTCACTACTAACCTCTAGGACCCTTTCTCAGTCGATTAGAAGGTTTGTAGTAACCGTATCTCCTTTGTAACAAGAGTTATATCACGTAAACGACGCCGAAACGAGTGTTTTCTAAGATGGTCACTTTTTTTATAAAAAGTCTTTTACTACAATCGAAAATTCGTTCACTACTAACCTCTAGGACCCTTTCTCAGTCGATTAGGAGGTTTGTAGTAACCGTATCTCTATTCAAACTAGAGTTATTTCACGTAAACGACGCCGAAACGAGTGTTTTTTAAGATGGTCACTTTTTTTATAAAAAGTTGTTTACTACAATCGAAAATTCGTTCACTACTAACCTCTAGGACCCTTTCTCAGTCGATTAGAAGGTTTGTAGTAACCGTATCTCTTTTGTAACAAGAGTTATTTCACGTAAACGACGCCGAAACGAGTGTTTTTTAAGATGGTCACTTTTTTTATAAAAAGTTGTTTACTACAATCGAAAATTCGTTCACTACTAACCTCTAGGACCCTTTCTCAGTCGATTAGAAGGTTTGTAGTAACCGTATCTCTTTTGTAACAAGAGTTATTTCACGTAAACGTCGCCAAAACGAGTGTTTTCTAAGATGGTCACTTTTTTATAAAAAGTTGTTTACTACAATCGAAAATTCGTTCACTACTAACCTCTAGGACCCTTTCTCAGTCGATTAGAAGGTTTGTAGTGACCGTATCTCCTTTGTAACAAGAGTTATATCACGTAAACGACGCCGAAACGAGTGTTTTCTAAGATGGTCACTTTTTTTATAAAAAGTCTTTTACTACAATCGAAAATTCGTTCACTACTAACCTCTAGGACCCTTTCTCAGTCGATTAGGAGGTTTGTAGTAACCGTATCTCTTTTGTAACAAGAGTTATTTCACGTAAACGTCGCCAAAACGAGTGTTTTCTAAGATGGTCACTTTTTTATAAAAAGTTGTTTACTACAATCGAAAATTCGTTCACTACTAAGCTCTAGGACCCTTTCGCAGTAGATTAGGAGGTTTGTAGTAACCGTATCTCTATGCAAACTAGAGTTATTTCACGTAAACGTCGCCAAAACGAGTGTTTTCTAAGATGGTCACTTTTTTATAAAAAGTTGTTTACTACAATCGAAAATTCGTTCACTACTAACCTCTAGGACCCTTTCGCAGTAGATTAGGAGGTTTGTAGTAACCGTATCTCTATGCAAACTAGAGTTATTTCACGTAAACGACGCCGAAACGAGTGCTTCTTAAGATAGTCACTTTTTTAATAAAATACGTTTACTACAAACGAAAATTCGTCCACTACTAACCTCTGGGAACCTTTCTTAGAGGTTTTGGACGTTCATTATAATCGATTTTACCTTGGAAACCGATTTTTCGTTACCGAGATCGTGATGACATAATACGCTCAAATGAAATTATTTTTTCATATTTTTTCTGTTTTACTACAAACAAAAAAAAGTTTACTACAATCCACTACATACGATTAATAATATAAATAGTAAAAAAAAAATTTGATTTTTTCAATTTCGGGAGATGGAATTTTTTTAATATTTTTTTTTTTTTTTTGGAATTACTACAAACTAAAATATTTTTACTACTATCTACTACTTACCCAAATCTATCTAAAAAACACAAAAAAACATAATTTTGGAAAAGTCGGGTGCCAAGTTCACATAGCCGTGAACTTGGCTATCGCAGTGTAGGACTTTTTGTTAATTCTTGCATTTGTAGGCGATATTTCTATATGTAGATGTTGAGGCACCACGGCTCTCTGCCAGTCATACCACTTCGATGATCCACTGCTGACTCGGGCCTCCTCTCATCACAAGGAGGGTAAGTAGCCTACTATGCTATGCTGGCCAGACGGGAACTGGTAGCCTAATCAGGTTAGACTAGTGATGAGCCTAATCTTCATTCCTCCAGTCTAACAATTACTGCCGATTGACCAGTTACCTGGGATGCAACCTGTTGAAGTGCCATTAGACGTGAACCAATAGTGGGTCGTCCGGTCGCGATGTGTATCTCGGAGGACAAACGTATTGCACCGACAAATTAAAAAAAAAAGTGGCTTCACCTAAAATTAATCATCATTTTAGCCAATAGACGTCCATAAGTAGGCGACATAACTAATAAAGTACAAAGGAAAGTAGGATCCATTAAACTTGCTATCCCTACTTGCCAGCGTGGGACAGTAGGCTAGTTTCTTAAATGAATTTGGAGGAGGCCCCAATAAGTGGGTCATTTATGGGCAGAAATATTTGGAATTACACATGACACATTATATTCCGTTGTGTAGAGGCAGATGCTATTCGAGCGAACCGAGCCGAGCGATTCTTCTTACGTCACTGTCAACTTGACAAGCAAGATAACCTAACTTTGCAAATCGTTTAATAGGTCGGCGAGAAAAGTAAATAATATTTTATCCTGATAAATAGTGTCGTCGTAAATATTAAACTTAAAATTCTTTATCCAAATTTGTTTAAAAATGAATATAGCACGCAAAATTTGCAGTACACAACACGGTTATGTGAACAGAAATTTGTGCAGAAAATTTCGAATTTCCTCAAAAAACTACGAGTCTAGCCCCTCTTCACAGCCCCAAGTACGCGACGAAAAATACGACTTTGAAGACTTAAACGTTTTAGAGCGAACGGAACGCCGGAAGCCAAAAATACCGGCATTTATGAGAGATGTTTTCATTTCAATTTTCAATCGTGACCTTTTGGCTTATCCCGAGATTTTTAACAAAGATGAGAGTGAGTCGTTGGAGAATAGATTAACAGCGATTCAGAGTGTGTTCGGTGACAAGACTAAAACTGAGGAAGATCGTAAAAATGTCTTGTTAAGCGCCAAAATGTATGCAGCTCCAGTAAGTTGGACAAGAAATGGCCTTGACGTGAATACAACTGAAAGCTTGAGGTATTTTCTTTTAAAATAAGATGCTTCATTGGCCTAGTGGTAGGATGTGCCGTCTTTACACGATCACAGGTTCCCAGGTTCAATTCTGGGGCTGGGCAAGTGTCTTTGTGTAAACTTTAAGAGGCACTTGCTCTGAGTCTGTGTGTCATTTGCAAACTGCCCCTGCAACAAAGCTTAACCTATTGCAGGGATAACTTTTCTTTTAAAGAAAAAGAAGATAATGATAACAAAAAAGGTCATTGTTACTTCTCAGCCCGTAAATGACCCTCAGCTGAGTCAGACCTCCAGCAGTTACATAGAGGGTAATTAGCCTACCATGCCACACTGGCCAGACATGTTGGCACAGGGTTTTGTATCAAGATTTCCTTCTCTTACAGCAGGTATTATTTCCTTCTGTCTGCTTATTTATGACATCCTCAGGATGGACTATGTATTCTATGTAACACTAGCAGCCTGTCCCAGCTTTGCACAGGTGGACATTAACATTGTCTTTTTTATATTTTTTTTTATAAGCAATTAATCTTAAATAATGCATATGTTAATCAGTGATAATGTAGCAGTCAAATGGCAAAAGAATTTTTAATATTGGCCCAGTTCTTTTTGAGCCAATTCATTACAAACATATATACAAATCTTTCCTTTAAATAATAATTATCAAGTTCCCACATTAATACACAACAGTAAAATGACACAGTAAAAGTGTCATATAATATTTTTTAAGCATTTTTTTATTCTGTAAGTTAGAAAGCTTGACAAGAATGTTAATAATATGACTTACAGTTTTATTATATTAGTCTAAAAGTCGTCTCACAAAGCACAAATTATTTATTTGTCCCATTTGGTGTCAAGACCCTTGGTCTGTGGGGTCCTAGCTCTATAAGTGTTTTTAAGGAAATAGCAAAAAGCTTAGTCGACATCACAGGAGATTGAAGAGCTGGCTTAAAAATCATTCTAGCTATTCAAAGGGGGTATGCTGCCAGTATCTTCGGAACCTTGCCTAATGGGACTCCTTTTAGTAATATATTTTAGTTATTATATTATATTATTTAAGGTTTTTCCAATATTACTGTTTGTATATTCTACGCCTCTGTACGCAATAGCGGCTACCTACTAAACCGCCACAAAATTTCAACCGCCAGTGCATACAGACATAAGCAGTTGCATATTAAATTAGAAAAGCGGCAGGCCGGTAGGTGGTTCAACCGCTAGTGCATACCGGGGCTTAGGTTCATATGAATAAATAAAAAGATAAATTAATCATTTATTTATTTATTGTTTATGCAACAATAAGTTGAACTTAGGAGGACTCCACCTTCATATGGAGATGGATTTAGAATACTTTATACCCATTTTTATACTCTTTTCAGATATTTGGAAGTTATTTCTGAAGACCTGAGCCTTGGGCAACAGTTAAGCGATCATTGGGTGGGGCTCCAGGCCTTGCGTCATGGGTTGACATCAGAACAGTATTCCGGTGTGGTGGATGACTTGATCAGCGGTGAACGGACTATAGCACTTGGTGTGAAGGAAAGATTGGCTGAGAGGATATCGCAGGCGGACTTCCGGACAAGTGCCGTTATGGATGGTCAAGGTATTGTACGACAATATTTTTAATTCTTATATTTTTTAATTCTTGTATATAATCCTTGTTGGATACACACCAAGCTGGAGACGGCTGGTGCGGGCCATGTAGAACTAGGATAATTTACACTGTCTTTATTATTTATAGCATATGTGTTATTCTGATGTGTATGCTATATTATGGTAAGGTTTTTTAGGCGCAAAGGGATGATCATCCAGACAGACGAGTTTGTATGTCGGGCAGGAGGCCGCGGGGACCGTGGGAATTGCTCTTTTAACTTCGCTATCGCGGTGTAGGACTTTTTGGTAATTCTGACATGTGTAGGCGATATTTCTTGATGAACTGTTGACAGTTCCGATTTTTCGAGTAAATTGTGTAAATATGTAGAATGCTGGTCGCTACAGTTTCATCGAAATCCATTTAGTAGTTTTTGCGTGACAGATGCTTACTTTTGCGTGTATAATGTTCAATAGGATGGTGTTTGTAGGATCGAATCAGAAATGAGGAGATACGCAGAAGAACCAGAGTTACCCACATAGCCCATAGAATTGCCAAACTTAAGTGGCAATGGGCGGGCACGTAGCTCGCAGGATTGACGCCCGATGGGGCAGAAATTCCTCGACTGTCGCGCCTTCCGGAAAGCGCAAGCGCATTGCTGGTAGGCTTCTCACACGGTGGACCGACGACCTGGTTAAGGTCGCCAGAAAGCAATGGATGTGGGCGGCTCAGGACCGGCCTTCGTGGAAATCCCTGGGGGAGGCCTATGTCCAGCAGTGGACGTCTTTTGGCTGCAATGATGAAGCATGATTAATTTTCTGGCAATTCCAGGTGTTTGGAGGATATCTGGCGAGAAGGTATGCCACTATACCAATGGCTACCTCCTCGTTCTCTGCTCCGTTGAGGCTTCAAGAATGTTGGCGTTTCTGGTGCACCCTGGTGCCGAGGGCGTCACCGCCAAAGATGGCTTCGTTACGTTCATCAGAACGCCAGGTAAGGATATGGATCGTTCTTAGCCCCAGGACACAGACACTGGAGGCGGAGGTTCACGGTTCGGTGGCGAAGACGAGGAACTGTTAACATTAAGGTGAATGTTCCAGGGTAGCCCGTGAAATTCAAAATTTCTTACGTTTTTTGCAATTTGCAGGTTTTACAGAATTATAATCATCAAACTCATCAATAAAACCCTTCAAGCTCATAAAGGTGCAAGAAAAACTTTTTCAAGCTCAAAGTCATTCTTGCACCTTTATGAGCTTGGAGGGTTGTAATGATGAGTTTGATGATTATAATTCTATAACTACATACGTCTTACAGCCGCGAATAACATTTTAATCAACATACAACCTAGCACTGACCTGCAAATTGCAAAAAACGTACGATAATTTGAATTTCGCGGGCTACCCTGGAACATTCACCTTAACTGCCTTATTGGTTTCGGTTCCAAGGTCGGGCGTCTTTGTGTAAACCAGAGGCACTTGCTCGGAGTCTGGGTGTCATTTGTGTTCGTGAATTACATGTTTGTTAACGGAAGGAAAATTTGAAACCCTGCTTGACTCCCACCGCAGGGAGGGTAATAAGCCTACTGTGCCACGATGGCCAGACGGGTTATATTACCCTCCCTGCGGTGGGAGGAGGCCTGACTCAGTAGTGGGTCATTTATTTAATGTATTAAATTAAATTATTATTTAATGTATTAAATAAATAATATTGCAATTGGTCGTTTATTCCACAGGGACTCCTTTGGAACAGGTGTCTGAAACGAAACTAGCTCAAATATTCGGCTTGTCCCGTCTTCATGCCGCCACCATATGTCGAACGCAACTGAAGAGAACTATACACAATGTTGTAGAATATGTGAGACCCAGAGTTTTCAATGGTGAGTTTTCAGTGTGTTGTTTACCCAAATATTTTCGATGAGTCGAGTCTATCACAGTCTAAAAGTAATTGTTCATTAAACATTATACATTTTATCTTGTTTGGTATCCTTTTTTATTAATGTACTAGCGACCCGCCCCGGCATCGCAGGGGTGCAATGATGAACATCTAAATTTATCAGTGTTTCTCTACAATATTATGCATGTATTATACATATTGACCGACCGCTTGAATCACTCTATCTATTAAAAAAACTGCTTCAAAATCCGTTGCGTAGTCTTAAAGATGTAAGCATACATAGGGACAGACAGAGGACAGTGACTTTGTTTTATAATATGTAGTGCCACTAACGCTACGCCACTAACTAAAATAAATTTGAAGGCAAGGCATAACCCAAATATTTACGTTCAGTTTCTTTCGCTTGGTGGTAGTATCTATTGGTCCGCCCGGTTATCTACCACCCTCACATCTAAGTCCGGCTCCAAGCAGTTTTACTGTGTTCCGTCGAGTGTACCTATGCGAGAGCCGGTGCCCGACAGGGCATTTCCTTGAATTGCCTGTTCTAGCTCAGACAGGGTCAGACAGGGACAGGGCGTTGCTTTACATCAAGCAAGCCTATGATCATAGGCATTCAAGCCACTGATTAAAAATAGAAAATAAATAGCTACATTATTGTAGAGTTTCGCTTTAGCTATAAGGCCGCCTAATTGTCCATTGTCTTTCTTTCTGCTTCTTTGTCTCTACTTTTGTATAATAATATAATAGCAAAGAAGTGTAAATAAAAAACAAAAAAAAAATAAGTTTCATTAGAATCCATTCAGTAGTTTTTACGTGAAAGAGTAAATATCTATCCATCCATACTTACAAACTTTCGCATTTATAATATAAGTAATATTCTCAATTTGACCACGGTTGGCGCAGTGGTTGAGCGATCGACTGCTGCGCAGCATGTCGCGGGTTCGATTCCCGCACGGAAGAAATATTTGTACGACCTACAAGTATTTGTTCCGGGTCTGGGTGTTTTTTATCTATAATATGTATGTATTTACAAAAAAAAATGTATTTAAGTAGTTTATCATCCATCTCGTTACCATAACACAAGCATTAAGTTGCTTAGCTTGGGAAGAGATGGCGTTGTGTGAAATGTCCAAGGATATTTATTTATTTATCTACAGACTCTATCATTAAACAACCTACTTTACTAAGTTTTACTACAGTCGTGTAGTAGTATTATTTTTTGCTAATGGACTTTCAAACGTATCTATAAAGAAATACGACATACATCGCTATGCTCTAAAATAATGCCGTGGCATCGAAAGGGATTTCATTTGTTTTTTTAAAGCATAGCAATTTATGTCGTATTTCTTTATAGATACGTTTGAATTTTCATTAGCTAAAAAATAAATAAGGGATTTATTTGCCATGCCATTTTTTTTATTTTTAATAACTACGCATTTGCTTTGTCAGGTAAGCCTTTAGCAGAACTGTCCACCATCAGAGCGACAGTTGGCAACGCACTACTGGATGTCTATGCCAGTGAGAGTGCAGAGTACTTCACGGCAGGCCTGGCGGATGGATATGCAGACCCGGATATTGAGCTGGAGGTGGCTATGTGCAGGTAGGGGCTAGCATGACGCGTCATGCTTGTGAACAGATAAGTTGGACATAGCAGTGGAGCAGCCGCACTTAGTCGCTTCTTAAACTGGGTACTGACCTGCGTTATGAGTCGTAATGTAACGTGTTACACAGCGAACATTCGTGCAGTCAGTACGTCGTTGGTCACTGGTTTCCCCGTAACACGACGTACTGACTGCACGAATGCTCGCTGTGTAACACGTTCCATTACACCTCGTAACGTTGGTCAGTACCCACCTTTACAACCATAGAGGTGATCCACTTAACTCAAACATCGCGCGCGCGGCAACAGACGGGTGGAGGCCGGGCATCGACGCACACGTAGTTAATCGTTTCGAGATAAATCTCGAGATGATATTTGAAGAATGCATTTTTTTGTACGACTGCCTCGTTGGTCTAGTGGTTAGATGTGCCGCCTTTGGATCAACGGGTCCCGGGTTCGATTCCGGGGTCGGGCAAGTGTCTTTGTCTAAACCAGAGGCACTGGCTCGGAGTCTGGGTGTCATTTTCTATCTATAATATGTATGTATTTACAAAAAAAAAATGTATTTAAGTAGTTTATCATCCATCTCGTTACCATAACACAAGCATTAAGTTGCTTAACTTGGGACGAGATGGCGTTGTGTGAAATGTCCAAGGATATTTATTATTTACTAGCGACCCGCCCCGGCTTCGCACGTGTGCGATGATGAACCTCTAAATTTCTCAGTGTTTCTATACAATAGTATAGATGTATTATACTTAAAAACCTTCCTTTTGTGTCACTCTATCTATTAAAAAAAACCGCATCAAAATCCGTTGCGTAGTTTTAAAGATTTAAGCATACATAGGGACGGACAGAGGATAGCGACTTTGTTTTATAATATGTAGTGATTTTGTTATTACTAGCTGACCCCGCATACGTTGTTTTGCCATATACATAAATATCGCTATTAAATAAATAATAAATAATATAATAGTTTAAAAAACTAAATATATACACTTTTATAAAAAATCCAACTAAAAAATCGAAAATAAATTTTAATACATTTGAATTAAAAATAGTGTCAGAAGAAATGAATTTATTGTAAAAAAAACGTGGGGTGCATGGTATCAATAGTTCTAAATATTTTATGGACAGATATGACTAGAATGGTTATTTTTATATCCTGAAAAGCGCCCCACGCTTTTTACAATAAAATCATTTTTTCTGACACTCAAACTCAAACTCAAAATTAACTTTATTTACGTAGCTTTTATCACAAAACTCTTATAAATCGTCATATTTATATTTACCATTATCATCATCTTACGCCCCTGTCCCACGCCAGGTGGTAGTCTCCATACAAACCTATCAGTCGTCATATCTACAGTCACACCTTTCATACACAATGTCTCATGTTTACAATCCATCCATCTCTCTTGATCTTCCACAACCCTTACGTCCACCCACATTCATGCTGAAACTACCACATGTTCGGAATGCTGCTCTACAGAGAAGAGCCGGCAAGAAATGACTATTATTAATGGTTCTATGGTATAAATTAAATGGTTCGCAGAAACTTCATAGCCAACCACGGGCTGACCAGTATGCTAAACCTCCTCTCTATTCCGGCGTTAGAGAAAGAGGAGGAGTGTAAGCGGTTATTGGAGAACATGAGGCACGTCGCGACCAGAGGCGAGAGTCTGAACAGCATCAACGATTTCATTGGTGAGATATATGCTTCATTGTATAAACCATTTGTGGCGTTCACAATCGTCAACGGATACACTTTTCTCAGCAGTATTTTTCTAGTGAAAGTCCCGTCAAAATCAGTTCAGACATTTCAGAAATTAAACGAAATAAATAAATCAATATCCTTGGACATTTCACACAACACCATCTCGTCCCAAGCTAAGCAACTTAATGCTTGTGTTATGGTAACGAGATGGATGGTAAACTACTTAGATACATTTCTTTTTGTAAATACATACTTATAGTAGATAGAAATGACACCCAGACTCCGAGCCAGTGCCTCTGGTTTAGACAAAGACACTTGCCCGACCCCGGAATCGAACCCGGGACCCGTTGATCCAAAGGCGGCACATCTAACCACTAGACCAACGAGGCAGTCGAATAAACAGTTTTTTTTTGGTATATTTACTGTATATATACCAAATCTAAATGAACTTAGTAAAAAGCGGTTATTTTAATATTACAAACAGACATAACAATTTTGATTTAATTGTGCAGCGACCAGCATGCTACATACTTTACACAATTTACCCGAAAAATCGGAACTAATAACATCAAGCCTGCAAATGCGAGAATCACCAAAAAGTCCTACACCGCGATAGTGAAGTTTATAGAGCAATTCGCATAGCTAAGAATACCCCGATTACAACTATCGGGAGTTAGGCGCTGCGACCCCTAGCCAGACATACCACCTCGTCTGGCTGGATGATCATCCCTTTGCGCCTAAATGTGTATAGACTACCGAACCGGTTTAAATGGGACCATTTTGAAACCACCAACATTTGAATAAAACGTAATAATTTGTTGACTTGCAGTCGAATACAGTGTTACCACCGCATTCCATCCTGAGGGTGTCGTAAGGGACGACCGAAGACAATGACAAGGCTGAAAACCTAGACGCAAGAGAAGAAAATTTCACGAAAACCTGTTCTAACCCGTCTGTCAGTGTGGCACATAGGCCTAATTATCCTTCCTGTGATGAGGGGAGGGCCGACTCACCAGTGGGTCATTTATGGGCTAGTACCATGCAGTCGAATTGAGAACCTCCGTTTTTTGATGTCGGTAAACATTGTTTTTTTATTCCAGCCCTGAGCGGGGTACATCATGCTGGTAAAGCTATGTCAGAAGAGGTCAAACAGATGCGGAATCCTCTCCTCCATCCAGGGTTCATCTTCAGGAAGGTCTTAGCGAACCGACTGCAGGCAAGTTACATACATAATACCTTAGGCATTTGCAGTACAGGTCATCATCATCATTATCATTATTATCATTATTATTATTAAGTTTAATAAAACCTCCGATCGACCCAGAAGTATCTTGGTAACGCTTCCTTCTGAACGTGTCCGGGATAACATTATTTCTGCTTATTCTCGATACAATAAGAATAACAATAAGAACCGTCTTAATTCTTCGCATCTAGGCATTAATGGCGATACGTTGAATGTCTATGTGACTGAACACCTGTCTCCCGAAATTAAAGAAATTCATGCTGCGTCAAGGTTGAAGATAAAAGAACTTGGTTATAAATATTGTTGGGTGAAATATGGTAGAGTGTTTATTAGGAAGGATGACACTTCACCTCCTTTGCATGTTAAAAGTATTGGGCATGTCGACAAGTTTAAATAAGTTGGTTTGTCTGTTTTCTGTGTATATTTTTTCATTATTATTATTTAGTAACACCGGAGCTTAAAAATATGATATTGTATCATTACTTTCTAATGGATATATTTTATCAGAATGTAAATAGAATACGTTCTAAAATAACTGATATATATATTAACTCTATTACAAGCAACTTTGATGTAATATGTCTCACTGAAACTAATTTGGACTCCGATATATTTGACTCTGAATTGTTCGATTTAAATTTTAACGTTTTCCGTAGGGATCGTTGCTCTACTTCTAGTTCTAAATGCCAGGGCGGTGGTGTACTAATAGCAATCAGAAATAAGTTTACAGTAATAAGACAAAAATCTTGGGAATGTGAAGTAGAAGATTTGTGGATTACTATTTTTCAACCTAACAGTAATTCTCCCAAGATTCACCTTTGCGTATGTTACTTGCCACCTGATCTGCCACGATCCTCATTGCAGTGTTTTTATGACTCTTTGTATGCAAATATATCTCGTTGTATTGAAAACGACATATTCTTGATAATAGGGGACTTTAATACTCCTAATGTCTCCTGGATTCACTCTACTAATAATATCTTACTTCCCAGTATATCATCCGACTATAAAGCTCGTTTACTTTCTGATTACATGAGTCTCTGTTATTTACGACAATTCAATAATCTATTAAATTGTAATAATCGTATACTTGATCTAGTTTTAAGCAACCTAGATAGTATTGAAGTGATTGAAAGCGAACCGATTTCTCGGATAGATTTACATCACCCTTCAATTCTTGTTAAATTGTCTAGTGTATCTTTTGGAAGAACAATGAAACATGCTAATTCTAAACGTTTTAACTTTAGGAAATGTGATTACAGCAAACTGAAATCAGAACTGGATTCAATTAACTGGTCTAGTTTATCAGAATTTAGTGATATAAACAATGCTTTATCCATGTTTTATAAAATTATTGATTCTGCTATTACTAAATGCACTCCTGTAATTAACAAAAACCCCAATCACCATTTGCCATGGTATACCACATCACTCATAAAATGTCTAAATGAAAAAAATAAGTACCATAGCCGTTATAAAAAATACCTTAACCCAAGGGACTATGATACATATTCGTTATTAAGAACGAGATGTAAAAAACTTACAAAAGAAACATATATTAAGTATGTTTCTCTTGTTGAAGAATCACTGGAGGTCAACATCAAAACGTTTTGGAATTTTGTAAATAGAAGAAAAGCCAACACAGGTATCCCTCAGATTATGACTTTTAATAACGAAACTTGCTCTGATCCTCAGAAAATTTGTGAGCTTTTCTCCAAGTATTTTAGTTCTGTTTTTGAAAATCATTCTATAACAACTAATGACGCAGGCGATTCTTTACAAGATTGCAATTATTTTAATAATCGAATTCTTGCCAATATTGTTCTAAGCGAAGATGCAGTACTGAATAAATTGAAAAAGCTTGATCACCGTAAAGGACCTGGATATGACAATATACCTCCTGTGTTCTTTCTTAGATGTGCGAATCAGTTATGTTACCCTTTAGCGCTACTATACAACAAGTCTCTTAAACTTGGCATTTTTCCCAATGTCTGGAAAATTGCGAATATCATTCCGATTTATAAAAATGGAGATAGAAATCATTGTGAAAATTATCGACCAATTAGTATACTATCTTGCATTGCTAAGGTATTTGAATCCCTTGTCTATGATCATTTGTTTTATCATGTTAAACCATTTATTTCTGATAAACAACATGGTTTTATGAAAAATAAATCAACCATATCTAATTTACTTGAATATAAAAACTATATTTGTGAAGTGTTTTCTAAATGTAGCCAAGTTGATGCTATTTATACCGACTTCAAAAAGGCTTTCGACAAAGTAAACCACACGCTATTATACAAAAAATTGATAACATTTGGGATACATGGTAATTTACTCAGGTGGTTAAAGTCATATCTGGATAACAGAAGTCAATTGGTTGCTTTGAAAGGGTTTAAATCATCACCGGCCTCTATTAAATCAGGGGTGCCCCAGGGATCTCATCTTGGCCCGTTGTTATTTAATATATTTATTAATGATTTAGCTTTTAAATTACGTAACTGCTGTTTACTTTACGCTGATGACTTAAAAATATTCAAAGCTATTAATAACTTCAATGACTGCCTTGATTTGCAAGAAGATATTTTTAGGATATCGCATTGGTGCCGTGATAACTTTATGTTTCTCAACGTTGATAAGTGCTTTGTTATTACATTTACCAACAAACGCTACTTCACCGTACATAATTATACCTTAGATTGTATTTCGCTAGAGAGGAAAAATATTTGCAAAGACCTTGGTATCATATTTGATCAGAAGCTTACTTTTAGGGATCATTATTCCTACATTGTCAACAAAAGTCTAAAAATACTCGGCTTTGTAAATAGAACCACTAAAGATTTTAAATATTCACGTAGCTTTTTAACTCTATATTATAGTCTAGTCCGCAGTATTTTGGAATATGGTTGTGTTATTTGGTATCCTTCTTACTCTGTTCACTCTGATCATATAGAGAGCGTCCAAAAGAAATGCTTAAGAATATTATGTCGCAAACTTGGTTTGGGTCGCATTGAGCCTGATTATAATAGGAGATTAATAAGATTTCACGTAACTCCTCTGCACGTGCGCCGTGTGCAATACGATTTATTATACTTGCATAAATTATTGCACAGTACTATTGACTCCTCATACTTATTAAGTACTCTTACCATTAACACCAGGCGTAACATGCGTGTTCCTGATCGTACATTTTCCTTACGAACTTATGTTAATAATACTTCGTATTACAATCCTCTTACAAGAATGTGTCGTTTATATAACGAGATGTCTATGAATAACGTGGATTTAGACATTTTCAACCCTAGTCTTACCGCATTTAAAACTAGAATTCGCAACATCCTGAAACAGACCTGTTAGCTACTTTCATTAACTATAACTTTTATTATGTTTTACAATGATATTATGTCAATACCTTTCTAAATTTGATGAAAACTAAACTGTTAGCTAGGAAGCTTTTACTTTAATTAACTTTAACTTTTATTATGTTTTATAATGATGTGTCAATGCCTTTTGGAATTTAATCTAGCCCATGCACCCACATATTTATATCTTATTATTTTTCTGATTATTTTCTGTTACATTGTCCAAATAAATAAATAAATAAATAAATAAATTATCATTTCAGCAAAAAGACGTCCACTGCTGGACATAGGCCTCCCCCAAGGATCTCCACAAAGGCCGGTCCTGGGCCGCCCGCATCCATTGATTTCCGGCGACCTTAACCAGGTCGTCGGTCCACCGTGTGGGAAACCCTGGTTTTCCAGTGTATCTCCTTACTTCTGATTCGATCTCGCCAGGAACCTCCGAGCATAGCCCTCTCTATCGCCCTTTGGGTGACTTTGAGCCTTCTGATGGAGCCCATAGTGAGCGACCACGTCTCTGTTCTATATGTCATCAATGGCAACACACATTGGTCGAAGAGTTTTGTCTTCAGACACTGCGGTATTGTGGACGAGAAGATCTTTCGTAGCTTGACATGCTTGAACACGAAAAATGTTCGTTTGTCTCAGGAGAAAGATGAACCGAAATTGACGTTGTACCTTGCGGAGCACCTCCATCCCAGCTTGAAGCAACCCGCTGACCAGCTCGAGTACTGTGTGCTTAGGATGCGGTTCGCTTGTGAGACACTGCTGTCACGACACGGAGTCAAAATTGGGCACGCACACACGTAAGTATTGGAGTCGAAAAACTATTTGGACATTTCTTTTTCAAGTGAAAATCTAGGTTGCGGAGAGGGAAAGAAAGATAAACAGAGGTAGAAAGTGGGAGGGAGAAAGAGTTATAGATTTGGATATTTCTCCACTCGAAAATGATAATTAAAAGATGCTATCGATTGTGAATTGTAAGCAATGTAAATAAAAAAAGTGGGAGGGGAAAGAGAGAAAGATTTGGATATTTCTCCACTCGAAAATGATAATTAAAAGATGCGATCAATTGTGAATTGTAAGCAATGTTAATAAAGTTTGTCAAAATTCCCAAAAATCGCTATAAAAAAGGGGGTTGTTTGTAAAGGAATGAAAAATTAGGGTTCTATGTATTTTTCTATACTGTATCATAAAGAAAAATGTCCGATTCGCAGACCTAACCGATATGCACACAAAAATCGGTTGAGCCATTTCGGAGGGGTTCATTAACGAACACTGTGACACGAGAATTGTATATTAGAAGATGATATGTGTGCTTTTATTGTTTTTTTTTTTCAGCGAGCTAAACCGTTTGGCTGATGCTGCTACCGAGATCCTGGTCATGACAGCGGTTCTGGCGAGGGCATCCAGGTATGAAAGGCATTGCTGTCAGTATTTTCACCATCATCATCATAGTTTGAGCCCATAAATGACCCACTGCCGAGTCTGGCATCTCAATACAAGGAAAGTAATTAGCCTACTGTTCCACGCTGGCCAGACGGGTTGGCACAGGGTTTGTATCAAGCTCTTACGACACTCTCTAGATGGGATAGGGTGGTGACACTTTGTATTGTAAATCAATCGCCACACGGATGACTGGCTAAACATTTTTTTAACTGTTTAGCATGTTTTAACATAAATAAATGTAAACAGACTTCAAAATCAATAACTACCGGCTTCAAGTGGTTGTTTATTTAGAACTGTATTTACATAAATTGTAATCAGACTTTAAAAACAATAATAACCGACTTGAAATGGTTGTTTATTTAGAACTGTTTTCACAAAAATTGTAATCAGTCTTCAAAAACAATAGCAACCGACTTCAAATGTTATTTCTTTATTTAGAACTGTTATCACAAAAAAAATGTGAACCTTCAAAACATTAACAACCGATTTCAATGGTTGTTTCTGTGTTTTTTTATTGTATTTTACCATTGTTTCAGGGCATATTGTATAGGTCTTCGCAATGCTGAAATGGAAATGAAATTGGCAGCGTGCTTCGTGCAGTATACCAAAGACAAAGTCCAAAAGACTATAAAGGAGATTGATGATGGAGAGTTTCTGAATCTAGACCACTTCAGGGTGCAATTCGGGCAGAAGGTTCTGGACACGAATACGGTGGTGGTGGAAAAACCCACTGCTAGGGTTTGGTGGTAGTTGCCGACTTTGAATGGATGGATGAAAGTTGTATGTTTGGAAATGATGGAAGAGGATTTATATAGAGGATGGAAACGAAAACCTGCACCCATATGAGTCGTCGTGGCTTTAGCCTACGAAAGACCCACTACTGAGTCGGGCCTCCTCCATATTCACGGAGAGACATTAGTCTATTGGATCACTGCCAAGACCGGTTGGCATGAAGGTTTCGTATCAAGTTTTCCTTCTCTTGCGGCTAGGTGATGTGCCTATGACGTTCCTTTGCCTCTTACGAAACCCCTAGGATCGTATGGTTTAGTGACGTTGGATCACGGGGTGCCGGGTTCGATTCCGGCGCGGGGCAAGTGTCTTTGTGTAATTCAGAGGCATTTGCTCCGAGTCTGGGTGTGGTTTGTGTTCGTGAATTTCGTGTAGTAGTAAGTAGTAAGGGGTTTCGTTGATATTGAACTTAAAGTCTTGAAGCCGGTGAAACGACCAACCCCAAACAGCGGCACCTGTCCACAAGCCTAGCGCATGTGCCAGCCATCGATCTCCTCGACCATATCAAAGGGAAATGGTTGACCCGCCACACGTCGCCACCACTGGTTGAAGTATGTTATAGTAATGCAGTCGGTTCTCGCTGCCGCCTGGCCATCGTGGCACAGTATGCTAATTAACCTCCCTGTGATGGGAGGAGGCCCACTCAACAGTGGGTCATTTGTCGGCTCAGAAATAAGTATGTAGTCTGATGCGTACCTTAACTACATACTTAATGTGGGTTTCTTAGAGTTAGTGATTACTTGGCCACGTGTTAATGTTATAAAATAAATTAGATGTTATTATTGAATTGTTTTATTTTTAACCGACTTAAAAATGCGGACGTTTACTTAGCTGTTTTTTATTTGTATAAACCATAGGCTATTGCTCTGAATCTGGGTCAAAATCAAAATGTTTTTTATTCGAATAATTTCTTGCGAATGCTTTCAAATAGTCAAAGATATTAAGGGAAAAAAAATCTTAAAATGAAATTAATAATTTAGTTTTTACCACCGGTTCGGAATGCCATTCCATAGAGAAGAGCCGGCAAGAAACTCCATGGTTGCTCTTTTAAATAAGAGGGTTACAATGATGGTGGTACAAACAAGTCTAACAGATTAGTGAAAGCAATAACACGCATAAATATGTATCATATTAAAAAAATTGAAAATAAAAATTAGTGAAATTACCGGTTATACCTGAGATGAGTGGAAGTTTTCCCGCAGGCTATTGTGGCTTGAGACGGCATCATAGTGGTAGGTTTTAGTGGGTATACCGGTCGCAACTTACCATCTTCTCGCGGCCGAGGACACTCAGTCTCCACATACCCCGGCTAGGAAAAAAGGATTTTCAATAACAAAATCCTCGAAATAATAACTAGTTTGTCTTCTTACTAATCTTATCTTTATTTCAAGCTTTGTGCAAACAGAGGCAATTTTAATCGAATAATAATTACAAACTGCTACAATTATTAGCAAAAAAACGGTGACGGATTAGGAATACATTGTGTCACCACCCTATTCTATCCTGAGGGTGTCGTAACAGCCGATAACAGGAAATCACAAGACCGATAGCCTAGCCGCAAGAGAAGGAAAACTTGATAAATATATAAATAAATAAATATCCTTCGACATTTCACACAACGCCATCTCGTCCCAAGCTAAGCAACTTAATGCTTGTGTTATGGTAACGAGATGGATGATAAACTACTTATATACATTTTTTTTTTGTAAATACATACATATAATAGATAGAAATGACACCCAGACTCCGAGCCAGTGCCTCTGGTTTAGACAAAGACACTTGCCCGACCCCGGAATCGAACCCGGGACCCGTTGATCCAAAGGCGGCACATCTAACCACTAGACCAACGAGGCAGTCGTTGGAATTACCCTCCATGTAACTACAGGAGCTCAGCAGTGGGTCATCTATGGGCTTAGTAGTAGTGATATACGGGCATGCGCATGCGTAGGTAATAAACTGAGGTACAAAATTGTTTTAATTTTTAATTAGTTAATTCTTCGGGAATGAAGTAATGCATTATACACGCGTTAAATCCGTTAAAAAGTGTTTGATTTTAATGTATAATAATCGCGAAAGCCTAAGACATTATAACAAAAAACCTATTCCACCGTAAGGGCTTACAATTTAAGGATTAAAATCTTTGGGAAAAACATTAATATACGAAACGGCAGGCTTAAAACTATCCCCTATAGTAACAGTGTTGCCAGCCTTCCTTTTCCCGCGCTTTCTTAATTTATTGACAGAGACCGCCATCTTGGATTCCAGTGTTTTCTTCCCGCCACCGTCGATTGTCTGTGGCTTGTCTATGGTTTGAATTCTGGTTTTCTCTTTTCTTTTGTAGTAGAAGACTTCCCATGCTAAAGTTACCATTGCTAGACCCAAGCCGAAGAGAGTTGCAATAAATACGCCTCCTGTAAATATTGATGCCTTGGTTAGATCGCGCGGTTTTAAAACAATTAAAATTGCGGTTTTAAACCGCAAATAAACCGTTTTAGAAGGTTGAAAACTCTCCTACAGAAATAAAAGAACGGTTTTAAACCAAAAGTGATTTATTTCGGTTTATAACGAAAAAAACCGGTTTATTCCGAAATAAATCACTTTTCGGTTTAATTGGTTTTAAGTCGGCTTTACATATATAATCACGCGTTCGATTTTGGGGTCGGGCAAGTATCTTTGCGTAAACCCACTTGCTTTGAGTTTGGATGTCATTTGGTGTAGGGGATTTAGGGCTCCCTGTGATGGGTGGGAGTCAGCCTATAAATGACCCAGCGGTGGGTCATTTAAAGGCTGAGTAGTAGATGTTTTCTTTTTAATAGTGCACTTGTTTTAAGACTGCACCAGTCCTATTACAATCTAGCTTAGGCTAATAAGTAATTCGCATCTGTCATTACTACCGAAATAAATAAACTAAGGCAGTGTCCATTAGCACTTGTCTTAATGTCTCTAGTAATATTAAAACACTTTGTTCATGTGTTCTTCAGAATATTGCACTTAATGCACTTTTTAGATCACTATCGTTCACTACACTAGTTCCAAAGGTTTTTATAGTGTCTTCTAATAGTAGATGGTGACGAAATTAGAATATGCAGAGTCTCGTTGGTCTAGTGGTTAGATGTGCCGCGTTTGGATCAACGGGTCCCGGGTTCGATTCCAGGGTCGGGCAAGTGTCGTTGTCTAAACCAGAGGCACTGGCGCAGAGTCTGGGTATCATTTCTATCTATAATATGTACGTATTTACAAAAAAAAAATGTATATAAGTAGTTTATCATCCATCTTTTCGGTTTTTTATCGGTTTTTTATCGGCTACATTTCGGCGAGTGTGCGGAGGTTTTGCATAACCTAATACCCCCTTCCCCTTTCCATCACCGAACGACTAGACACGGCGCGCAGTTTCACCCTTACGTTGTAGACATCCCACCATTACGCACGAAGCGGTTTGCGTCTTCATTCATTATGCGAACAGCTAAGGAGTGGAACTCTCTGCCGAGGTCTGTCTTTCCGGATAGTTATAATCTGGACCTCTTTAAGGCCAAAGTGAACAGACACCTTCTAGGCCAAAGTGAACAGACACCTTCTAGGCAAACGTGTACCATCTTAGGCCTCATCTTCGCCTTCCATCAAGCGAGATTGAGGTCAAACGTAAGCCTATTTTAGCATAAAAAAAAAAAAAAAAAAAAACTCGTTACCATAACACAAGCATTAAGTTGCTTAGCTTGGGACGAGATGGCGTTGTGTGAAATGTCCAAGGATATTTATTTATTATTATTTATTTATTTATAATCGCAAGAGGCGATTAAAGGAAAGCATGAGGCAGATCACCTAGCTGCAAAAGAAGGAAAACTTGATACAAACTCACACCAACCCATCTTGCCAGGGTGGCACAGTAATCTGGAGGAGGCCTTAGTAGTGGGTCAAAATAAAGATTACCCTTACTGTATCTGCAACCAAAGATACTAACAATCCATACTACATTTGCTTTTATATTGTAATAGATTTGGGAGAGCTAGATTCATGTTAGAGAGTAGAATTGGCAGACAGATGAATATAGATAATATGAATGAAATAGTGATGGACGATGATACCAGAAATCATTTTTTAGAGTATGCCCTAAAGTTAGTGGAATTAGTGGGAAGAGAGAATGGTAGCACCATATTTTCGGTGTAGTGTGTGTGTTAATGCGTGTGTATGTATGTGTCTCTGTGTGTGTGCGGATAGATGGGATGTATGTGTGTATATACGTTTGTACGTATTATAATTCTATATTTTCTTTTTTAATATAAAATTACTAAAAAAACAAAAAAACAAAAAGTATATTGTTTATTCAAGGAGCAAATGTTGCAGTTCTACATAGCAACAGGAAGAAAAAACGAAATACAATAAAAAAAAAAAAAAGTTGTGGGTCATTTATGAGCTGATATGAAGAAGCTTACCTAAGCTCTCCAAAGTTATTCCTTCTGACTCATCCGCATCAGGGCACGCTTGTCTTAGAGATTCATTCCAATATCTACGAAAATATAGTGCAATAGCATTTCATCATTAAGGTGAATGTTCCAGGGTAGCCCGCGAAATTCAAATTTTCTTACGTTTTTTTGCAATTTGCAGGTCAGTGCTAGGTTGTATGTTGATTAAAATGTTATTCGCGGCTGTAAGACGTATGTAGTTATAGAATTATAATCATCAAAATCATCAATACAACCCTCCAAGCTCTTAACGGTGCAAGAAAAACTTTTTCAAGCTCAAAGTCATTCTTGCACCTTTATGAGCTTGGAGGGTTGAATTGATGAGTTTGATGATTATAACTCTGTAACTACATACGTCTTACAGCCGCTAATCAAATGTTCATCATCATACAACCTAGCACTGGCCTGCAAATTGCAAAAAACGTAAGGAAATTTTAATTTCGCGGGCTACCCTGGAGCATCCACCTTAAGAGCCGACAAAAGAAAATGACGAGGCTATTACAGTATCCGCAAGGGAAACTTGATACGAAACCCTGTTCCAACCCGTCTGGCCAGCGTGGCACAGTATATAACCCTCCATTTAACTGGAGGAGGCTCGACTCAACAGGCGGGCTACGCGCTGTGTGATAGTAAGACCTACCGCAAGAATGTCAAGTGCTATATCGACGCTCGCTTACAAATGTGAGAATAACCAAAAAGCTCTACATCGCGGTAGCGAAGTTTACAGAGAAATTTGCCCTGATAAGAAATCCCCGACAGCAGGGACAGGGATAGGTGCCGCGGCCCCCGGCCAGACGTACCAACTCGTCTTCTGGATCATCATTATTTTTGATTTTTATTCCAATGCCATTATAGTTGGCTTCGATATTCCATTTACTCGAAGCGAATGTGGTGACGGATTTATAATACATAGTGTCACCATCCCATTGCATCCTGAGGGAGTCGTCAGAGCCGACAAAAGGAAACGACGGCTGATAACCTAGCCGCAAGTGAAGGAAAACTTGTTACGAAACCCCATTTTTTTTGTTTTTTTTTTACGTCGGAGATGTTCATCGATACCCGGCCTTTGGGAAATGGCAGGGGTATGTGGGACTCCGGGGCGCGTAAAGATGGTAAATTGCGCCCCGACCTACCCACTAAAACCGACGGCGATCCTTGACTGCCCAAGCCAGGGCCGCGGGATTCACTCCCATTGCAGGCATGCTCCGTGACTGTTACGAAACTCTTTTTTTTTTTATCGCCCGCTGTAAAATCCTTTATGGACTTCCTCACGGGGGAGTGTGGCACTCTCCCCCATCGGACGTCGGTCCTGCGACCTATGTGCCCTGCCCACTGCCACTTAAGTTTGGCAATCCGGTGGGCTATGTCGGTGACCCTGGTTTTCCTGCGTATCTCCTCATTTCTGATTCGATCTCGCAGGGAAACTCCGAGCATAGCCCTCTCCATTGCCCTTTCTATCTATCTTGGTGGTTAAATCTAATGGTCCGCACGGCTAGCTACCACCCTGACATCTACGTCCGGCGCCAAGCAGTTTTACTGTGTTTCGTCGTGTGTGTGCAAGAGTCGGTGCCCGACAGGGCATTTCCTTGAATTGCCTGCTCCATCTTAGACCCTGGCGTTGCTTTCCATCACGCAGCCTAGGGTCAAAGGCTTTCAAGTCACTGATAAAAAAAATATATCAACTACCATAGATGGTGGATTGGCAGCCATGACCAACCTTTACCTCCCCTCCGAAGCACGGAGGAGGTCAGACATTACAAGTTATGGACAAGTTACGGTTGTTGTAGTGTCCACTGTTACCTACGTTACTTACTTGGAAGCCAGCTGCTCTAGCAGTCGCTCCTTCTGCAATTGCAGCAGTGCTCGTGACAGATCCTCTTGAAGCCGCGACCCCTGTTGCACTGCTATAGCATACGGTTGTTCAGCGAATACCTCCCCCACTTCTGTCAGATTGCAGTTCTTTGTCACTTCATATCTGAAATAGTTCTCCTTTAATGTTATGCGAGCCGGGTACCGATACTCGAGCTTTGCAGATAACTTAGCCTACTGTGCCACTCCGGTCACTCGTGTTGGCACGGTTTGCTGACGCCTGAACCACATCAACAATGAAAAGAGAACTGAACAGAAACACTGCTCCTTAAAGGCTCTCAGCAAAAAATGGCGTGACAAATAGCGTTGTCATGTATGAGGATAGTTCCTACTGATACGTTTCGTGAAAGTTTTTAATAAATCTACTAGACGGATTTTGATGAAACTTTATAATAACATAGCTTTGTAGCGACCAGCATGCTACATACTTTACACAATGTACCTACCCGAAAAATCTAAACTAATAACATCAAGTTATATCGCCAACAAATGCGAGAATTACCAAAAACAAACCTACACCGCGATAGTGAATTTTATGGAGCAATTCGCAATTAAGAATCCCCGACTACAGTTATCGGGGGATAGGCGCTGCAACCCCTAGCCAGACATACCACCTCGTCTGGATGATCATCTATTTGTCATCTACAAACGTCCACTGCTGATCATAATTTTTACTACTGTAAGTTAAGTACCTGTTGAAGTACTTGCTAGCAACTCTTACTTGATCTCAGCGGAGTCGTGGATAAAGGCGAAATCTGCGTCAGTGTGGTCATTCACCTGTTGAAAACCGGTTCTGGCATCTGGCACTGGAACTAAAGGGGCAGGGCATAGAGGATAACCTTTGCTGACACCGGTTGCTACGTTGGACCTCTATACATTATCGTCGTTATTATCACTGCTTACTCTAGTCCACTGTTGGACATAAGTCATAGGACACTGTCTACAGCAGAACGCATCCAGATACTGTCCACAACCTTTCGTAGATCGCGCTCCGTTTACCAGAACAGTATCTTACGTTTGCTGAGTTGCAATCTCCACGTACAGTCCTCGCCAAACTTTATGGCCGCTCTGAATGTAACCGTCGGTGCGAACATGCACATCGTACATTTCATAACCAATACGAACGTAGTACACTCACACTAACACACGAACGCCTCTCGAGGCGAGGACGCTTGCGGGTGGAAGACGGCTAGTGAGTGCGGGCGTGCCCTGCCTCCGGCCCCCGCGTACGTCCCGCTGATACCTGATTTTATGTCCTGCGCAGTGTAATGTGGCTACATTCAGAGCGGCCATAAAGTTAGGCGAGGACTGTATGTACTGCTTCGGATATCAGCTATCGGTTCTTCTACATATATGACCAGGCTGGCTTTGTTTTAAGCTAATAGTCTAAAGCTAAATATATAAATAAATAAATATATGACCAGGCTGGCTTTTCCGTAAGCTAATAGTCAAAATTATGTGGGAGGCCTTGGTCCTCTTTGATTTAGATCCTATCCAGCACTACCCGGGTTGCCCTCCGATAGTCAAAAGTCACAGAAGAATGCGGTTTGCGAACCTGTGGCGTGTGAAGACGTGTGAGGGTATACCGCTGGGGTTTTATTGGGTAGTCTAGTGTTCGGGAGCCCTGCATTACCGCTGACCGGGTTTGGACCTTGAGATGCATTGGTATGCTTAAGGCATTTCACCAGGGACAAAAAACAGGACCTATCTTGCAGAGATACTTTTATTATTGAGATCTGGTATACTTACTCACGCTCAGGAACAAACACCACTCTTTGGCTACTGGATTCTGTAAGGTGGAGTTCCTTCTCCAGTCGGAAACTCCCGTTTATGCTGGTTCTAAGTCCTGTCTCTCTCTTTTTACTAACCTGAAGCATTGATAGCCAGAAGAATATGACCATATTGCTCTCTGATAGGATAATCCCAGACTCTGTATTGCGCCTGGTCCGATGTGGCGTTTAAAGTGATCTCTTTCCATACCCTGCAAAGAAGAGAAGTAAAAAGTTCACATTCATTTTTATAACTACTCAGCCCATAAATAACCCACAGCTTGGTCCCTCCATGTAATTGGAGGAGCCCCGACACAGTGCTGGGTAATATATGGGTTGCGTAGTAGTATTTTGAAAAAAAGACAAGTCCACTGAGTTCCTTTCACCATGTCTTCTGTTAGTGTCGCGTTCCGTAGTGTAGTAGTGTTATACAAATGATGTATCCGTTGACGATTTGTGAACTTCACGGCTTCGCATGGGTGCAATGATGAACATCTAAATTTATCCGTGTTTCTCTATAGTAATATGCATGTATTATACTTAAAAACCTTCCTCTTGAACCACTATATCTATTAAAAAAAGCGCTTGAAAATCCGTTGCGTAGTTCTAAAGATTTAAACATAGGGACAGAGACAGACGACAGCGACTTTGTTTTATAATATGTAGTGTTAGTGATGATGATAGTGATACGAAAGTGGACGAAGCGAAACAAGTATGAAAGGATCGTAGCAAGTGGCAAGAAGTGGTCTCTGCCTACCCCTACGGGAAAGAGGTGTGATTATATGTATGTATTACCTTACCTATAAAGTGTGTCTTCAGCAAACTTCATGTTGATGAAGTACTGATGAATGGAAGAACCTTCGACCACGGTGTAATTGATACGAGACTGACGGGCCAATTGCTCCAAGGAGGACACTGGAGTCTATAAAGAAATAAACTTATCGGTTCTTCAGTTTTCTTCTTCTTACTTCTCAGCCCATAAATAACTGAGTCGGCCTCCTCCAAATACATGGAGGGCAATTAGCCTACTGTGCTACGCTGGCCAGACGGATTTCGTATCAAGTTTCCCTTCTCTTGAGGCTAGGTTATCAACCGTCATTTCCTTTTGTCGGCTCTTACGAAACCCTCAGGATGGAATTGGATGGTGACGATATGTATTCTAAATCCGTCACCACAAACACAACTTACTACCGTAAAACTATTACTTATTTACCTGCATACGTTCCACGGTCAGAAAAGCAGCCAAGTTCGCAGTGAACGTAGCGAGCATTAGAACAACGAACAGCCAGTAAGCTGCTACTAAAGTCCTCCCCGACAGTGCTTTGGGAGCCTCCCCTCCACCTTGAGGGGTGAAGGAGGTCAGAGCGAACCAGAAGCTTTCCTTCAACGTGAATTCTCTGGAAAGAGTTTTGTTCACGAATAACAGATTTATTTGGAAGGGTCGCAGCAAAACTACAGGTTATGCCTAGAACCAACCATGCACCGCACTGTGTATTACGGCAGTTTAAGACACTACCTGTCTGACTGCCTCGTTGGTCTAGGGGTTAGACGTGCCGTTTTTGGTTTAACGGGTCCCGGGTTCAATTCCGGGGTCTGGCAAGTGTATTTGTCTAAACCAGAAGCACTTGTCTGTCTGGGGTGTCATTTGTGTTTGCGAATTACGTCTTTGTAAACTGCCTCGCGGACACAGGAGACCTGCACGAGTGACACAGGACTATCACTCGGGTTTCGTATTTTTTAAAGAAAAAAGGACTTCGGAGCCGAAACCCACCACGTGTCTATGTGCTACTGTTCGTCTGGTCTTTTACCGTGGACCCACCCATGGCATATGTTTTTTTTTGAAAGAGGACAAACCTTTGTGTTTGGATTATGTGCTGACTCGCAGGTGCCACGATGAGCAGGGCACTCCTCCTACCCACTAAAACTCCCCTAAGTTCAGTCTCCCGCCATAAAACACCACAGGACCCTTCTGTGTGCTGTCCTACGGTCGATATGGCCCCAATAAAACATACATACATATCATTACGCCTCTTTACCGTGCCTACCCCAGGCAGAGACGACTTCTTTCCACTTGCTACAATCCTTTTATACTTGTTTCGCTTCGTCCACTTTCATTATTCCCTTCATGCATGCTCTTCGGGTACTCTTGACCTGGTCCTTTTTCAAGACGTCCCTGATTTGGTCTTGAAACGTCCGCCTAGGTCTACGGTCTACTCCCTCCAACACTTTCATTCACACTAGCCTTATACACTTTTTTCGTCAATCGTTCTTCATTCATTCTCTCGTCATGGCCAAACCATCCCATTAGAACCTTGTGGAAATCCTAGGTGCACTCCTTTGTTCGGAAGTTTTAGCTGAAAAGATTTACCTGCAAGGATATGGGTACGCCTTGGGATTATTCCTAGCGGAATATGGTGAGTACTTGTCTAATAACCAGATCATGAACCCCGTGAGCACCAGAGCTGCGACGATGCTGAGCCACACTTCTGTTCTGAGTACCGTCATGAACTTGAAGAGCGAGGTCTTTCGGATTGGTTTCCTGATCACTGAGGATACATGTATAAAATCTAATGACAACAGATTTTTTTAATAACTTCTAATTAAATAGATAAATAAATATCCTTGAACATTTCACACAACGCCATCTCGTCCCAAGCTAAGCAACTTAATGCTTGTGTTATGGTAACGAGATGGATGATAAACTACTTATAATTTTTTTTTTTTATAATCCATACATATTATAGATAGAAAAACACCCAAATCCGGAACAAATACTTGTAGGTCGTACAAATATTTCTTCCGCGCGGGAATCGAACCCGCGACATGCTGCGCAGCAGTCGATCGCTCGACCACTGAGCCAACCGTATCGTCAAACTGACCCTTATCTGCACTTCTTACTTCTCAGTCCATAAATGACCCACTGTTGAGTCGGGCTCCTCCAGTCACATGGAGGGTAACTAGCGTACTGTGCCACGTTGGCCAGACGGGTTGGCACAGGGTCTCGTATTAAGTTTTCCTTCTTTTGCGCCTCGGTTATCGGCCTTGTCATTTCCTTTTGTGTTTAGAATGGGTTTATAATACATAGTGTCACCACCACATTCCACCCTGAGGGTGTCGTAAGAACCGACAAAAGGAAATGACATGGCCGAAAAACCTAACCACCAGAGAAGGAAAACTTGAAACAAAACCCGTCTGGCCAGGGTGGCACAGTAGGCTGATTACCCTCCCTATGATGGACGGAGGCCCGACTCAGCATTGGGTCATTTATGGACTGAGAAGTAAGAAGTGCAGATAAGGCGGCCCATTCCATCCTTTCTCTCTCTCTCTCTCTCTCCTCCTCAGCCCATAAATGACCCACTACTAAGGCCTCCTCCAACTACATGGAGGGTAATACCCTAATCGTAAGCTTGGGCGTCGTCCTTGGTACATACCAATGAGTATTCCTGTCTGCTCGAAGTACGGTGCAACAAAATCAATCACTTCTTCTCTTTCTGCTGTCATAGTTAAAGCAGCTACTGCTAAGTCTGTCTCCTATGGAATAAAAAAGTAGAAAGAAGGTGAATGTTTTTCTTTTTATGTGAAATCTTCTATAGCGGCGTTGGGACTTTTCTTGGGATGGGTATAAAATGTCAAAATGACGTCGGGATACGTGACCTGATCGAAAATTCGTAAGACGGAGGGAGATTAAACCGTCGCATGGGAGAGGAAGTAATATAATAATAATAAATAATTGCAATAGGTCTGGAAAGGAAAGGTATGCTGAGATGGTTTGGCCATGTCGAGAGAATGAATGAAGAACGGTTGACGAAAAAAGTGTTTAAGACGAGTGTGAATGAAAGTGTTGGAAGGGGAAGACCTAGGCGGACGTTTCAAGACCAAATCAGGGACGTCTTGAAAAAAGGCCAGGTCAAGAGTACCCTAAACCAAAGAGCATGTATGAAGGGAATAATGAAAGTGGACGAAGCGAAACAAGTATGTAAGGATTGTAGCAAGTGGAAAGAAGTGGTCTCTGTCTACCCCTACGGGAAACAGGCGTGATTATATGTGTGTAATAGTTTTGAAACGTGAATTTTTTTATACGATAGAACAATGAATAAATATTGTATATTATCCTTATAAATGCTAGTAACTACTTTTATACTGCTAAATAAAGCACAAACTATAAAAAATGCACAACTTTAAGGTACAAGTTTTCACTTCTGCCAGCACTCCCGGAGTGCAACTCGACGTTTATTTTTAAACGACTTTGGCAATACAACCCGTATTGCGGGGGCAGGTAACAAACATCTAATTCACGAATACAAATGATACCCAGACTCAGAGCAAGTGCGTCTGGTTTAGACAAAGAATCGACGCTGGAATCGAACCCGGAAGTCGTGATCAAAGGGCGGCACATCTAACCCCTAGACCAATGAGGCAGTCTACTACATACTTTTTTAAACGACCTGTGCAAATAAATACTTACTCCTCTGACCAAATCTCCCACAATCCCATCCCATGTCCCATTCGGCAATCTCCTACCAAATGTTCCAGATTTAGGAGTTACGATTTCGTAGTCGAACGACATTACCTGTGCCAAAAAATATTATTTATGACTTAAATTATATTATAGTAATTTTCCTCCTCTCGAGGACTGTTTGCCCCATCGGGCGTCGGTCCTGCGCGATATGTGCCTGTCAACTGCCACTTAAGATTGGCATTCCTGTGGGCTATGTCGGTGACCCTGGTTTGCCTGCGTATCTCCTCATTTCTGATTCGATCTCGCAGGGAAACTCCAAGCATAGCCCTCTCCATTGCCCTTTGGGTGACTTTGAGCCTTCTGATGGAGCCCATAGTGAGCGACCATGTCTCTGTTCCATATGTCATCACTGGCAACACACATTGGTTGAAGACTTTTGTCTTCAAACACTGCGGTATTTTGGACGAGAAGATGTTTCGCAGCTTCCCGAACGCTGCCCAGCCGAGTTGGATTCAACGATTGACCTCTTTCCGACCGCGTTCCGCAGCGCAGTGTAGCCTTTGTAGAGATCCTTGGGGGAGGCCTATGTCCAGCAGTGGACGTTTATTGGCTGAAATGATGACGATATTTAAAACGTACATTGACGTGTCAAAATTAATTAATTTACCACTGGTGGCAATTTCAAACTTCCCACAGATTAACACAACTAGTTTCTTAGATAACCTTACCTCAGCTATCTTCTCTATCAGGTCGATACAATAGCCTTCGTAGAGCGGTTCACCTTCAGTGTCAAACATTGGTTCCCCTGTTTCCGGATTCAATTTCGCCAGGGTCCAAGGTACTGCCTGCAAAGTATACAAAAATCAAAATAAAAATGTTTTTTATTCGAATAAATTCTTACGAATGCTTTCAAATAGTCAAAAAAAAATACACTAAATCAAAATAAAAAAAAAGGTATATAAGAATAATTTATCATTTAGTTTTTACCACCGGTTCGGAATGCCATTCCATAGAGAAGAGCCGGCAAGAAACTCCATTGTTGCTCTTTTAAATAAAAGGGTTACAATGATACGGTCATTATTTACATTAAAAACCTACTATTCAGCATATAATGCCCCACTACTGAGTCAGGCCTCCTCCCATCGCAGGGTGGGTAATTAACCTACTGTGCCTCGCTAGCCAGACGGCTTGGCACAGGGTTTCGTTTCAAGTTTCCCTTCTCCTGCAGCTAGGTTTACGGCTGTAGCAGTTCTGTTTTGTCATTACCGTTATCATTTCCATTTACGGATGGTGACAGATTCAGAATACATATAGTCACCAACCCATTCCATCCTGAGGGCGAGGGTAAGAGAGGAATAAAGGAATCTAGCCGCAAGAGAAGGAAAACTTGATACGAAACCCTGCGCCAACAAGCCAGCATGTTGGCGCAAGGGTAATCTATGTAATTACCCTCCGTGGGATTGGAGGAGACTCCACTCAGCTGTGGTCGTTTATGGACCGAAAAGTTGAGGCTAAAATACGTGATTCATCATAACACAAGATGTCGCTACAGTTACTAAATGCAGCAAACTCCCAAAAATGTTGATGATGGTGGGTCTGGGTTGGGTAGGGTTGAAACGGGAATGGGTTGAAATAAAGACGAAATACACACGATCAGAACCGGTAAGACTGCCTCGTTGGTCTAGTGGTTAGATATGCCGCCTTTAGGATCAACGGGTCCCGGGTTCGATGCCGGGGTCGGGCAAGTGTCTTTGTCTAAACCAGAGGCACTGGCTCGGAGTCTGGGTGTCATTTCTATCTATAATATGTATGTATTTACAAAAAAAAATGTATATACGTAGTTTATCATCCATCTCGTTACCATAACACAAGCATTAAGTTGCTTAGCTTGGGACGAGATGGCGTTGTGTGAAATGTCCAAGGATATTTATTTATATATTTATTTCCTGCAATAAATACACTTATTTATACTTACGGCTGAAGTTCCAACTCGCAAGAACATCCTTAGAGGTTCTAAAGTCACTCCTGGGAGGAGTTTATAGTCCTCATCTGCATTCCATACAGCGACTCTTTGCTGGCCAAAATCTGGTTTGTAGGTTGAAAGGATGAACCGAGAACGATGGTAAAGATTGGACCTGAACGAGAAAGTTATTGAAAAAGAGAAGACAATGAGAGATACATAATCCACTTCAAAAAGAGAAGAGTCTCTCAATTCAGTTGTGCATTTTTGCTTAAAACCCTCTGTTGAGTCGGGACTCCTCTAGTTACAGTGAGGGCAATTAGCCTAATGTGCCACACTGGCCAGACGGGTTGGCACAGGGTTTCGTTTCAAGTTTTCCTTCTCTTGCGGCTAGGGTTTCGGCCTTGTCACTTCATTTTGTCAGATCTTACGACACACTCAGGATGGAATGGGGCGGTGAAACTAGGTATTCTAAACCCGTCACCACATTGATTGATAATTAATCGACCTCAAAAAGAGAAGACCTCACAATTCTGTTGCGTGGTTTTGCTTAGAATAGAAACATGCTGTCCGTGTGATGAAAGAGTTTAGAAATCAGTGTCACCACCCCATACATTCCTGAGGGTGTCGTAAGAGGCGACTAAAGAAAATAACAAGACTGAAAACCTAGCTGCAAGAGAAGGAAAACTTGATACCAAACCCTTTGCCTATCTTGCCAGCGTGGCACAGTAGGCTATTTCCCTCCTTGTACTTGGAGGAGGTCCGACTCAGTAGTGGGTCATTTACGGGCTGAAATGATGGTGAAAATAAAGAAATATATCACCTTTCATTGTCCCAGTAAAATAAAGAATCATTGTAAGATTCGCTATCCTCAGCGAATTGGCGGTAGAGTCTCTCCTTTGTAACGTTCATATCGTTTTGGATATCATCGCAGTCGATAGCAGAAAGTGGGGTTGGCAGATCTCTTTCCAATTTGTCGTATGTCTCTGACAGATACTGTGTCAACGCGTTTAGTATATGTTTCTTTTTCTGGAAATACATTCAGTTTTTCAACATGTAGCGACCAGCATGCTACGAACTCTACACAATTTCCCCGAAAATCTGAACTATCCACATCAAGAAATATCGCCTACAAATGCGAGAATTACCAAAAAGTCCTAAACCGCGATAGCGAAGTTTTTTTTTTAAACAACGCCATCTCCCCCCAAGCTAAGCAACTTAATGCTTGTGTTTTGGTAACGAGATGGATGATAATTTATTTATATTTTTTTTTTTGTAAATACATACATATTATAGATAGAAATGACACCCAGGCTCCGAGCCAGTGCCTCTGGTTTAGAAAAAGACACTTGCCCGACCTCGGAATCGAACCCGGGACCCGTTGACAGTTATCTAACTGCCAGATATACCACCTTATCTGGCTACAAATGTACAAGCTGATGTTTTTAGACTCACGTGATTTGCACATATTTTATATATTTACTAGCTGTTATTCGCAACACTAGTGTCACTAACTGATTCCATCCTGAGGGTGTCGTAAGGGCGACTCAACAGTGGGACACCCATAGGCTCAGTAGTTGAAGTATACGCTATTGACACGCGGATTTTCCCCAATATCATAAAAAAGGTTTAAGAAAGCGTTCCTAGGATTATCCGGCTCTTAGAACACCCTCAGGACGGGATGGGGTGATGACACGGTAAGTTGGACGTACCATAAAATCCGAAGGACAGTCGCATTCTGATTTCCTCAGTAGTTTACAGCATTCTGAAGTATCTCCTTGCAGTATCATTGTTGGTAGAATTAATTGGTTCACATCTAACACTAGGTAATCTGTAAGTACTAGATTCCATCTATAATCCCGTTTCACTAGATTTTCTTTGACCGCCTAAAATATAAGAAATATAATATTAATTTAAATTTATTTTTTCGTAAGATCGTTTTTCTACTTGACACCTTATTGTTTTATTTTGGACAAATTCACACAATCTCTATATCTATATTAGTTATACTAGCTTTTGCGCGCGGCTTCGCCCGCGTGGGCTTCGAACCCGTGTGTATTTTTTTTGTGGCTATTGTGCGGTTATTGTGGCTAAACTATGATAGTTAGACATGTGCTCTCGTGGACTTTTTTGTAGATCTTTATAAGACCTACAAACCTATTGTCAATATTTTTTGCAGCGCACGCATAAATAGGTTTTCGATTTTACACCTTGGTTAACAAATCGCAATTTTCATACGGATCCCTAATTCTTTTGAAAATAAAATATAGCCTATAACCTTCCTCGATAAATGGACTATCTAACACTGAAAGATTTTTTGAAATCGGACCAGTAGTTCCTGAGATTAACGCGTTCAAACAAACAAACAAACAAACTCTGCAGCTTTATATATTAGTATAGAAGTAGAGAATAAAGATAAATGTGATATACAGCGTGTCCCAAAAATACCACGCCACAGTGACACGGGAAGTAGGTTAACATTAGGTCTATTCCACAAAAAAAAAATGGCTATTGACAAGTCTCATGGATTTCGAGATATCAGAAGTTTTTTACTTTTTTGAAAATCACCCGATTTTTTCCTTCTATGTAACAAAATCGTCACAAATACATACACAATGTTAATTTATTTTTTTCTGAACTCATTATTGATAGTTTTTGCAGTAAAGTAAACTAATCATTATTCGGTAATTGGTGTAAAATAGAAAAAAATGCCAGTTCGGTATTTGACTCAATCAAGTGAATAAACAGTAAGTTCAACTATGCAGCTGCCGTTGAAAAAAAAGTACTAAACGAAAGATGAGGTGTAGGTACAAGAGACTCACTCTCTTATAAGTGTCTATAACAAAACCGCTTTCTCCAACGATGACGTAGAAGCTAGGTTCTGGTCGCATGGTCTTTAAGATCCTGGCAGAGTCTTTTGTAAGACCAGCGTGCACCCATACCCTCACATTTGAATAACCTAAAAGCTGGTAGAGAGTTCTATCAACATCTGTAAAAAAATCCTCAATAAAAGCTTTTTAACCAAAAATGTTAATCTACTTCAATATGGGCGTCCCCACCACTACTGGTACTATTCAGCCCATATATTACCCACTGCTTGGTCCCGACCCAGCAGTGGGTAATATATGGGCTGTACCAGGAGGCCCGCCTCCTCCCATCACAGAGAGGGTAATTAGCCTACTATGCCATGCTGGCGAGACGAGTCGGCACATGGTTTCTTATTAAGTTTTCCTTCTCTTGTAGCTAGGCTTGACTGCCTCGTTGGTCTAGCTAGTGGTTAGATGTACCGCCTTGGATCAACGGGTCCCCGGTTCGATTCCGGGGTCGGGCAAGTGTCTTTGTCTAAACCAGAGGCACTGGCTCGGAGTCTGGGTGTCATTTCTATCTATAATATGTATGTATTTAAAAAAAAATGTATATAAGTAGTTTATCATCCATCTCGTTACCATAACACAAGCATTAAGTTGCTTAGCTCGGGACGAGATGGCGTTGTGTGAAATGTCCAAGGATATTTATTTTATTTATTTATAGGTTTTCGGCCTTGTCATTTCCTTTTGTCATCTCTTACGATACCCTCAGAATGAGACGGTGACACTATGTGTCCTAACTCCATCGTAACTCGGACAAGTTATTTTCTGAATTTGCTCAAAAGAGATGAACGGATTGTAAGAATGAGGAATTGTGTATGAAAGGCGTGAATGTAGATATGACGACTGATAGGTGTGTATGGAGACTACCACCTAGCGTCGGACAAGGGCCGTAAGATGATTTAGTAATTTTAAATATGACGTACGATAAAACGTAACTAAATAAAGTTTCTTTTGAGTTTGAGTTTGTGTGACAAGTACCTTATGTTTTTAACTCCTATATCTTGAAAATTTCATTTTATTTCATCTTAATTCATTACATTTCATTTGAATTCATTTCATTTCATACCTGCTTCACTTTCCAGAATGATTGCAGCATCCGTTGCATTTCTTGACTCCAAGTATTGATCCAAACCTCTTACTAACTGCTGCGATCCTAGTACCGTGTGAACTAGTGGAATACCAGAATCCTTTGATACCTAATCAAGATAAATATGTTAACTATTTTTAACTAAAATATCTAAAATCTAGAGATTGGTGAGTCTGGGTCACGGTTCGATGCCAGGGCTGGGTAAGTGTCTTTGTGTAAGCCAGAGGCAATTGTTCCAATTGTAGATGTCACTGGAAGCAGCCCCCATGATACTGGTTTAACTCAGAACAGGGGTTTCGTTTTTTTTTTAAATATCAATAAAATATAGTGGTATACGTTACAGTGTCTGATCAGATCACATAAATGTCCTACTACAAAAAACGAAAGTCGAACTCGTTAAATAATAATGATATGTTAGGTTTTCGCGATTATTACACATTGAAATGAAACACTCTTTAACGGATTTGTCGCGTGTATATTACATTATTTAATTCCCGACGTTATTAATAGTTATATAAATAATATACACGCGATAAATCCGTTAATAAGTGTTTAATTTCAATGTCGTTATATAATTTCACGCAAACAAGTTAAAATGAAGGTTGTAGGCAATATCATGGTCTTAATAATATGCCAAACTTTGTCATTGATGGGTAAAAAAATAACAAATTCAGATGGAGAAAATAAAAAAATACGATCTAATAAACTTAATGTATTTCCCGATATTTTCTGGTACATAAAAATAGCGGTGTATACAAAATATTTGCAAATACAGACCATCTCCTTGATGAAAGTTTTGAAATACCTAGTGTCACTTACCAATCACATCCCGTAATTATTGTACAACACGACTTATAGAGATATAAATGGATTTGTTCTTCTTTGGCGGATCATTGGTTTTGTATCAAGTTTTCCTTCCTATCAAGCGTTCGAGCTAATCCTTTCCTTTTGTCGAGTTACGTCACCCTCAGTATTTTTTTTAAACGAAACTCCCCCCACTAATTATAACTTGTATCGCGGAGCAGTTTACAAACTTGAAATTCACGAACAGAAATGACACCTAGACTCAGAGCAAGTGCCTCTGGTATAAACAAAGACACTTGCCCGACCCCGGAATCAAACCCGGGACCCGTTGATCCGAAGGCGGCACATCTAACCCCTAGACCAACGAGGCAGTCGGTGACGACACTAGTTATTCGAAATCATCTACACATAAATGTTTAATATAACAAAAGGTTAAATAAATCTTTAAAAAAAACCTGATTAACTTATATCTGCAGTTTAGTGTACAACTACTCTCCCTTACCTTTTCAACGAAATCCCATGGTGCCCAGGACAGATCAATAATCATGGACACTCCTTTAGATAAAGCTGAGCAAACTGAAACATTTCATCATCAATATCATTCCAGACCATAAATTATCCACTGCCGAGTCGGGCCTCCACCAATTCATCATCATCATCATTTCAGCCCAAAGACGTCCACTTCTGGACATAGGCCTCCCCCAAAGATTTCCACAAAGGCCGGTCCTAGGCCACCCGCATCCATCGTTTTCCGGCGACCTTAATCAGGTCATCGGTCCACCGTATGGTAGGCCTACCAGCACTGCGCTTTCCGGAACGCGGTCGCCATTCCAGGACTTTTCTGCCACTTAAGTTTGGCAATCCTGTGGGCTATGTCGGTGACCCTGGTTTTCCTGCGTATCTCCTCATTTCTGATTCGATCTCGCAGGGAAACTCCGAGCATAGCTCCACCAATTATGCGAGATAAATTAGCCTACTGTGTCATGCTGGCTACACTGGTCGGCAGATGGTTTCGTATCAAGTTTTCCTTCTCCTGCAGCTAGGTTTTTACTCTTTTCATATCCTTTTGTCGGCTCTTACGACACCCTTAGGAAGTACGTCGTAATAAGAGTTATATTAGATACTAGTGGCCCGCCCCGGCTTCGCCCGTGCAAAGCTGGTGTGGGCTATACATATAAACCTTCCTCTTGAATCACTCTATCTATTAAAAAAAACTGTATCAAAATCCGTTGCGTAGTTTTAAAGATTTAAGCATACATAGGGACGGACAGAAACAGCGACTTTGTTTTATACTATGTAAAGAAGATAAAGAAGTGAGCACAAGGTTTTGATCAAGTTTTCCTTTTCGTGCGGCTAGATTTTCTGTAATGTAAATTCTTGACATTATGTATTCTAAATCCGTCATCACATGGAATACATTAAAACATATAATTTGAAAAGTAGCTAGAATTGAATATCCTAAGACGACAGCGCTTAAAAATCTTCAAACGGCGGAACAGACCGATCAGCAAAAAATCTTTATAAGAATCGATTTATCCGTTCAAAAAATTTGATTCCGCATGCAGACATACCATTATTTTTGGTTTCGCTGGGGAAATGCTTCATTCATACCGCCGACCCTCGGGGGAGGGCCGGCGATTAAGTGGGACTTTGGAAACTACTCGTCTACCCACTAAAACCCCAGAGGAATACCCTCCCACGACACGCTTGGGGCGCCGCAGGTTCGCGTAAACACATTCCACTGTGACGCCCAGAATGCTGACACGCCATGCAAATAACGTCTCTTTATTCTGGGAGTTATTTTATTTTATTGCTATTCGGGAATCATACAGCTAGTACATATTTAAATACAACTTTTAAAAATAATGCTGGCCATTTATAAGTTTCCACTGATAAAACATTATCACATGTATTTTGGCACAAATTTAAGTAATATGTACTTACATAAACACTAACATATGTAATAAATAAATAAATAATAAATAAATATCCTTGGACATTTCACACAACGCCATCTCGTCCCAAGCTAAGCAACTTAATGCTTGTGTTATGGTAACGAGATGGATGATAAACTACTTATATACATTTTTTTTTTGTAAATACATACATATTATAGATAGAAATGACACCCAGACTCCGAGCCAGTGCCTCTGGTTTAGACAAAGACACTTGCCCGACCCGAGAATCGAACCCGGGACCCGTTGATCCAAAGGCGGCACATCTAACCACTAGACCAACGAGGCTAAAAATACCAATTAACCTAAAACTTAAAAACTAAAATATATTATTTAAAGGAGTCCCTTTAGGCAAGGTTCCGAAGATACTGGCAGCGTTCCCCCTTTGAATCGCTAGACTGATTCTTTGTCCAAGGTAGCTACCAGCTCTTCGGTCTCCTGTGATGTCGACTAACCTTTTTGCTATTTCCTTAAAAAGGCTTATAGCGCTAGGATGGCCTTTTGGCACAAGCGATGTCCTACATCTTTGTAGAAGCACATCGTACCAGGACTCCATGCCTAGGGCGTCTCTACGTCCAAGAGGACCAAATAACTTTTGCTAAGATCGAGACGACGAGATAAAGACGAGTTCTTGAGTGGAGACCGCGAATCGGCAAGCGTAGTGTGGGACGGCCCTCTGCTAGATGGAGCGACGATCTGCGAAAGGTTGCGGGCAGCAGCTGGATGCGTCAAGCTGAAGACAGGGCGCTATGGCGCTCTTTAGGGGAGGCCTATGTCCAGCAGTGGACTAATGTGGGCTGATGATGATGATGAAGATCTTTAAATGTGTGCCGCTTGGAGTTTGCAAGTTCATTTAATGCGACTTCATTTCATTTAGCCCAAATTCATTCATACTCACATACACGGGCGCTCTCTTCTTCATTTTCTCTGTCTAAAAGGACAATGGTATCGTCAATTCTAACGCCCGGTCTTATATTTTCCGATAGTTTTAGTGCTTTCCCAATGGTCGAAGCCAAATCTCGTTCATGTGTTTCAATGATGAATACTAAAAAATTTACAATATAGAACTACATATTAATAATACGCTGCGCCGGCGGGCATCTCTCCCTCTGTCTTACGTAATTCGATCAGGTAACTAAATTGTCATTTTGTGTACGATAGCGCAATAAATAAATATTCTATTTAAGCACATATAATATCCTATTACTTTTTTACTGTTAATTAAAGAATTAAATGCATTTTCTATACAAATAAATAAAATTGGAGTGTCTGTTTGCAATAATAAAATAACCACTTTTTACTAAATGCCTAAGTATGTATATACAGTACTTATACCAACATATATATTTTTTTAATTTTTGTCCTTGTCTGTCTGTCTGTCTGTCTGTTTGTTCCGGCTAATCTCTGGAACTGCTGGACAGATTTTGACGGGATTCACTGATAGGTAGCGGATGATTTAAGGAGTAACTTAGGCTACTTTTTTTGACTAGTTTCGCCCCGCGGCGTCACCCGCGGGTAACATCGCACCAAGTTCGGTAACAAGTTGTGTAGTGTACACACAAACCGTCAGAGCTACAAGGAAAAAAACGTTACAAGGTACTTACCAAATTTTAAACTAAGCTCCGATATGACACACCCAGCGTTAATAAATAGAAATATTATAAAAAAATATACCGAAGTCATTTTTTCCTCAAACGATTAAACCGAACAATAATTGCAATTCCTGCAAGTTTTAATTTTATTCAACAAAATACTGCTTATGTATTCTTGCAGTAAATACGGTATGAATAACGTCAAAAATATATAAAACAATACTCTTAACTTCTCAAACATAATTTTAAATTGACACCATACTAGTTTCATTAAAAAGAATACTCCATAATGCTAAATCAAAACGCTTCTATTATTTGAGCGCGATTCTGTTTTTTAAATCGTAATCTATAAAAAAGTAATATTTGATTTTAAAATTGCGCTACTGGATTTTTTTTAATACACGGTTACTTTACTAGAAGGAGGTTTGGTTGACACTGTTATAAATATATTTCTGTGGTCGAAATTATTGTAAAGATTCAGTTATGGTAAGCAACGGTTAAGTAAATTGATGTCTTGTAGGTGTAGTCAAGTATAATGTACAGTCACGTACAAAATTTGTTTATTAATGATAAAATTTTATAAGATTATAATAATTTTCCTAAATTGTCCAGATACTATTGAGTTATGCGGTTACACATTTAATATAAAACATTAAAATATATAAAAGCTATAATATAGTAAAACATTTTTTTTATATATTAACATACATATTATAATTACAATTACATACACACAGGTTTAAGTGTGTGCGTGTCAGTTAAGCATTGACATATCATAGAAACACGTAATAATTAAAAAATAGGAATTCAAACGAAGAATACAGATATTGACGCGAGGTATAAGGGCGAACATTTGATGATTTTTGATTTTTTAATATTTATGTAACATACATTAAATAAAAAAATAACTTGGTTTCACACCGGGCGTGCCGGCAGAAGTGAAAACTTGAATCTTCCCAAATACAAATTCTGAAAAGTTTACAATCATCATCATCATCATTTCAGCCAAAAGACGTCCACTGCTGGACATAGGCCTCCCCCAAGGATCTCCACAAAGGCCGGTCCTGGGCCGCCCGCATCCACTGCTTTCCGGCGACCTTAACCAGGTCGTGGGTCCACCGTGTGGGAGGCCTACCAGCACTGCGCCTTCCAGAACGCGGTCGCCACTCGAAGACTTTTTTGCCCCATCGGGCGTCGGTCCTGCGAGCTATGTGCCCTGCCCACTGCCACTTAAGTGTTGCAATCCGGTGGGCTATTTCGGTGACCCTGGTTTTCCTGCGTATCTCCTCATTTCTGATTCGATCTCGCAGGGAAACTCCGAGCATAGCCCTCTCCATTTGCCCTTTGGGACTTAGAGCCTTCTGATGGAGCCCATAGTGAGCGACCACGTCTCTGTCCCATATGTCATCAGTTAAAAGAAAAGTTTACAATACCGAACTATATTTTTTACAAAATTTAAAATAAAAGTTACGGAAGGTTAATTTACGCAGCTTTTCACATTAAAAACCTACACACCACGTGTGCATACTATGCACATGTGCTTGTTATGAAAATATAGGTTAATGCTATAAATTATAAACATATGTATTACAAATATTACATAAATAATGTGTAGGTATAATTATGTGTAACTATAATTTATTTTAGTCATTTAGTTCAGTGTTTTTTATGTTTTTAAAATGTAATAAATAAAGAGTAAATCTATTGTACACATAATTGGGTGAAATATTAATGTTCTGAATATCAAAAGCGGAAACGTTAAAAAAAATAGGTACATAATATGTATATTTTATAAAGTAATTTCACTATTTCTTCGTCAAACATTTTGTTTAAAAACTTCTTGAATAGACTTTTGTCAACCACTGTACGTCACCTTAAATATTGAATAGCGTACGTAAGTCTATAAGTAACATCAGTGATTTGAAAAGCGTGGGATAGTATCACATGTTGGGGTTTACACGCAACCCTAAACATAAGGGTTATTGTCCACATCCCTTCACAACTAGTTAACTACACCTACCCATACTTAATCAGCCCATACATGACCCACTGCTAAGCCGGGCCTCGTCCAATTATAATTAAGCCTACTGTGCCATGTTGGCCAGACGGGTTGGCACAGAATTTCGTTTCAAGTATGCCTTCTCTTGCGGCTGGGTTTTGGGCTTTGTCATTTCCTTTTGTCGGCTCTTACGACACCCTCAGGACGAAATGGGGTGGTGAAACTACGTATTCTAAATCTGTCACCAGGCGAAATTACATGGGGAGTAACTTACTATGCCACGCCGGCCAGACGGGCTGGCACAGGGTTTCGTTTCAAGTATGCCTTCTCTTGCGGCTGGGTTTTGGGCCTTGTCATTTCCTTCTGTCGGTTCTTACGACACCCTCAGGATGGAATGGGGTGGTGACAACTCGGTAGACAGGACTGCAAACTTGCTCATTCAATAGCGTCAAAATTGACAACAATCCTGTAAGTTATCATGTGCACTAAAATACTTGGAATAGTGGTAGCGACGTGTGGTGGGGCAATCACTTCCCTTTGATTAGGTTGAAGAGTTCGATGGCTGCCACATCACGCACACACACGTCATGCTTGTAAACAGGTGTAGCTATTAATTTTTAATTATACATTTTTTTTTACAAAATCATATTTCAGTTAACCGCCTTTTTGGAACCGTCCGTTTGCACTTTTTAAAAAGAAGACAAGCCTACTGAGCTTCTTCTGCCAGGTCTTCTCGGTCGGTGCCGCGTTCCGGTTTGGTTGTAGTGTTATAAAAATGAAATACCCGTTGACGATTGTGAACGCCATAATTGGTATCATCATCATCACTACATAGTATAAAACAAAGTCGCTGTCGGCTGTCCGTCCCTATGTAACTATGCTTAAATCTTTAACACGACGCAACGGATGTTGAAGCGGTGCTTTTAAATAGATAGAGTGATTGAAGAGGAAGGTTTATAATGTATAATACATGCTTAATATTGTAGAAAAACACTTATATAATAAGAGGTTCATCATTGCACCCGTGCGAAGCCGGGGCGGGTCGCTAGTATACAATAAAGCATTTTTCAATTCAATTCTAAATATAAATTGTCGATTTTGGTAACTTATTTTACTAATACTATGGAGAGATTCTCTTGTTTTTTTTTCTTAAAAAATGAATCTCCTTTTTTGTGGGGGCTGGGTAACCTTTTATTGGTCCCCAGCCCAGGGACGGGGTATGTGGGAGTCCCGGTCGCGATGAGATGGTGATTGCGAACGGTTTACCCACTAAAACCTACCACTAATTGTCTCCGCGGGCCATCTGTCATTTATAAATAACTAGTGGCCCGCCCCGGCTTCGCCCGTGCAAAGCGGGGGTGGGTTATACATATAAACCTTCCCCTTGAATCACTCTATCTATTAAAAAAAACCGCATCAAAATCCGTTGCGTAGTTTTAAAGATTTATGCATACATAGGGACGGACAGAAGAATGCGACTTTGTTTTATACTATGTAGTGATAGTGATAGTGATAGTGATAAATATCCTTGGACATTTCACACAACGCCATCTCGTCCCAAGCTAAGCAACTTAATGCTTGTGTTATGGTAACGAGATGGATGATAAACGACTTATATACATTTTTTTTTGTAAATACACACATATTATAGATAGAAAATGACACCCAGACTCCGAGTCAGTGCCTCTAGTTTAGACAAAGACACTTGCCCGACCCCGGAATCGAACCCGGGACCCGTTGATCCTTTGATCCAAATTTTACTGGGTGCGGTGTGTATAACCTGTATCGCGGAGGCAGTTTACAAACATGACACCCACACATAAATCAAGTTCCTCTGGTTTACAAACAGACACAATCCCGACCCCGGAATTGACCCGGGACCTCGTGATCCAAAGGCCGCACATCCAACCCCTAGTAGTGTCAAGGAACTATGTCACACGCTTTGGACAAAAGCACATGAAAAATGGCGATTAAAAAAAAATAACTTCAAAGTTTCTTAGCGGCTCTTCCCTGTAGTGCAGCGTTCCAACCGGTGGTAAATCATCATCATCATTTCAGCAAAAACATGTTCACTGCTGGACGTAGGCCTCCCCCAAGGATTTCCACAAAAGCTGGTCCTGAGCCGCTTGCATCCATCGCTTTCTGGCGACCTTACCCCGGTCGTTGTTCCACCGTGTGTGCTTTCCGGGACCCTTTAGGACCTTTTTGCCAGCCAGGCCCACTGCCAGTTAAGTTTGGCAATCCTGTGGGCTATGTCAGTAACTCTGGTTCTCCTGCAAATATCCTCTATTCCTTACCTCGACGGGAAACTCCAAGCATACCCCTCTCCATCGCCCTTTAGGTGACTTTGAGCCTTTTGATGTAGGCCATAGTGGGCGACCACGTTTTTTGTTTCATAAATAATAAGACTTTTTTTAGGAAAAGCACGATTTCTCACTTTATATACAGGGTGTCCCAAAATAGCACGCCTGCGACACTGGAAGTAGGGTAGCCTATTCCACAAAAAAAAAGTTTTAAGAAAAGTCTTTTCGAGATATTAGAATTTTTTGAATTACCGGATTACAGTTGTTTTTTTTTAAATTATCCGCCTTTTTTCGTTCTATGTAAGAGAATCGTCACAAATACCCACATAATGTCTATTTTTTTATCGTTTTGTTTTTATTTTTGTTACATCCAAATTTTTTTTGTGGAAGAGACTATTTTTGGTACATCCTGTATATATATTCTCACGTAGATAGAAGAGTTTCAGGATAGATTAGGTCTATGGCTAAAGAGTTTTTGTTACACTATCGCGGTAACTGCATACCATGAGATATGCCGTGTCTATAAGTCATGCTTAACGCTATAAAAAATAAGATGAAACATTTTGTGATATATTTTCGTGGAATCCTTAATACTGAGGTAGTAAGGCATATTTTGCCGTGAACCAAGTTGACGGTCAAATATGCGATTAAACAAATAAGTGCTAAAATATTCATTCCATGTCACATGCATAAATTGTAGCCAAATTAACACAAACAATATTTTTATATGGCAACATTATCATTCATTTTGTAATTTCTAATCTGGCAACTTCGACGGGGTGGCACTAGTGATGGGCTGGTTATATAGTTTGATTAATAACGGTAACGGTATTGAGTAACGAAACGTTTGCTTTTCTTTTTCAAGACAACCGTGTTATAAAAGAGAAACTGCTGCGGAAAGAGTTCTCTTCCCTGCATTATGGTTGAGGAGGGGGATGGCTTACACATGAGTGATGCTGTCTCAGACATTAAAAGGTTACTATAGTTGACTAGATGTTGCTGATGTTTGGCACTTTGCGACTATTGCAAGAGTTCGCTCTTAAGAACCAGTCCTATCCCAGCCTTGAATGGAACCCTAAAAAGGGCGGATCAACGGGTCTCGGGTTCGATTCCGGGGTCGGGCAAGTGTCTTTGTATAAACCAGAGGCACTGGCTAGGAGTCTGGGTGTCATTTCTATCTATAATATGTATGTGTTTACAAAAAAAATGTATATAAGTAGTTTATCATCCATCTCGTTACCGTAACACAAACATTAAGTTGCTTAGCTTGGGACGAGATGGCGTTGTGTGAAATGTCCAAAGATATTTATTTATTTACTGTCGTAAGAGCCGACAAAATGAAATGACAAGGCCGAAAACCTAGCCACAAATAAAGGAAAACTTGATACTCAACCCTGTGCGGCGAGCGTGGTACAGTAGGCTAATTACCCTCCCTTTGATGGGAGGAGGCCCGACTCGGCAATGGGTTGAATAGTAGTAGTCTTTCTGTTGGCTCTTAGAACACCCTCAGGATAGAATGACTATATTAAATGTCCCTCTCACCGCTCTGACTTTGTACACTCGACTTTTTTAGTGCAATCTGTTCTTTTATGGAACGCGCTTCCCCTCGAAATCAGGATGGCTGAAGTGTTCAGTCATTTAAAGTTAAGCTACGAAACCATTTTCACAATAAGTTCATTATGTCTCAAATTACTTAATACAGTAGAATATTTATTTTATATATTTATGTATATTTGTTATTAGTATTTGTCTTTTTTATATACACTTATATATGTATGATGTATATGTATGTTTATATAGGTTTATTATTTATTTTTAAGTTCCTTTATATTATTAGCTATACAATGCTTTCGTAATTTCCTTGTGCATCTGCCACAAACCCCTCTCTACACACCCAAAGGTTGACTGGGAGAGAATGCCTCTTGGCATTAAGTCCGCCTATGTAATATTTTTTTGCATAAAGTATTAAATAAACAAATAAATATTCTTTGTAACTCCGAATAAATAAATTTCATTTTATTTCACATGCCTGTACAATCGTTGTAGTTCGGGACACATAACCAACCAAACTTATATTAAACAATTTCTTTACTAAGTTTTCTTGAATCGACAAGTGTGAAGCTATTGACAGTTTGGAATGCTTACAGAGAAGAGCCGACACCGACCCCACAAAATATTGCGGCCAAATGACATATTTTTTGGGCGGTGTTGTGTTCCAGTGAAACATCAGTAGAACTCTATCAGGTGCTTGGTAGGCAGCTAAAGGACTCCAGTCAATACTTTCCTGGTGATGTAATGTTGTATCATTTGTGTAGGGTCTCGCATACCGTGAATAATGAATGCTCTCATAGTCTTTTAGGCGTAAAGGGATGATCATCCAGCCAGACGCTGAGGTATGATTGGCAAGGGGCAGCGGCGCCTATCCTCCATAACTGTAGTCGGGGATTTGTTATTGCGAATTGCTCTGGAAACTTCGATATCGCAGTGTAGGACTTTTTGGTAATTCTCGGGAAATGTTTTATGTTGTTAATTCATATTTTTCGGGTAAATTGTGTAAAGTATGTAGGATGCTGATCGCTACAATCTTATATAGTGTTTACAATGGTTTATTGTAACCAGGATATTAGATATGACAAAAGCAACTGTATAGTTTTTTAAAGGCTTTTCTCTGTAGAGCAGCTTCCGAAACGGATGTTGTTACAATTTCTTTTTTGTTAAACAACCAATGAAAAATTGTATTGTGGGGGCAGTTTACAAACATGTAATTCACGAACACAAATGACACTCGGACTCAGATCAAGTGCCTCTGGTTTACTTAAAATGCCTGACACAGAAATCGAACTGGAAACCCGTGATTCAAAGGCGACCCATTCGAGTCTTAGGCAATTTAAAAAAGTTTTGTAACGTAACACGACTAAGTTATCGTTAACAGTTATCGCAGATAGCTGCACATCACTAAAATGTACCACGAGGGGAGCAGTGAAGAACCACCCCATTTTCTGTCCGCCCCGATTTCTCAAACAAATTTCAGCTTTACCGTATTGGGATTAGGTTTTATTTGTTTTGTAAATATCAAATTAAGTCGTTTTACATACGTATAGGTTCAACCTACTGTGAAATAATCAGTAAGCCTCCATCAGTGTTGGGCATTGGTTGTGTTTCCGCACCCACCGTAATAAGTACATGGTTTTCATGAATAATTATATGGGGAATGATAAAAAAACGTGTCGTCTAAGGTGTTACTGTTGCACATAGTAACTATTTGTGTGTTGTGTTGTGCAGTTATGATTCGGTGGTAGATATATGAAAGAGATTTTTATGGTAAGTGTCGTTCAATGTGTACCGCACTTACATTCCTCAGCCCTGAAATTATCCACTATGACTGTGTTCTTCTCACCCAGGACAGTACGAACCCGCTTTTCTTCTTTGCTTCCGCGTCATGCTTTCTTCTTCACAGGTTCCATGAGTGATCCATAACAATAATAGATGAACATTCATGCTTTCCGTGTGGTTTTTTTTACAGATTTTGGTACATAGTCATCATACCATTTCATCCTGTCGGGTGTTGTAAAAGCATATAACCAATGACATGGCCTATAACCTTTTTTTTGACCCGGGTTAAAATCTTTTAAGGACTTTCCCCGGCAGCCTGGGGATGGCTAGCGGGGAGTGTCTGGGAGTCTTCTCCACCTACCACATATCTCCACGGCAAAATCCTATAACCTAGTTGCAAGAGAAGGAAAACTTGATACGATACCCTGTGCCAACCCGCTGGCCAGAGTGGCACAGTAGGCTAATTACCTTCCATGTAAATGGAGGAGGCCCGACTCAGCAGTGGGTCATAGTTGTATTGTTCATGCTTTACACGCAAAGCCTCAGCTACCATTCTACTATTTATGGCGATAGATAGATACACTGAGTCATTAGCGTAATAATTGTCAGCTGGTCTAACCATGTGATTACCGGTTTTCCCTCTAACTGGATCACGAGGGGCAGATGGTAATGTCTCCGTGTGAACACTGGTAATTACCCAAACTAGGTTAGACTAATGTTGACTTAAATTAATTTGGGAAAAGACGCGGTAGATTCGTAAAAACTGTCTTTGTTCGATATTTTTTTGATCAACGGGTCCTGGGTTCGATTCCAGGGTCGGGCAAGTGCCTTTATGTTAACCAGAAGTACTTGCTGCATGCCTGGGTGTCATTTGTATTCGTGAATTACATGGATGTAAACTGTCCCGGCGATACAGGTTTTAACTATATACCTAATGCAAGGGGTTCGTTTAAAAAATAAAAACAAAACACTTGAGTGGTACAAAAAATGTAAAATAATTAGGAATTAATATCAAGTTTTCATTCCTTGTGCACTACTCGTATGTCGCATAGGTCGGTGACACAGTGCATTTCAAATGCATCACGTGTAAGATCATCAACATCATCTGAGCCTGTAAAAAACCCATTGGTTTGTTAGGCCTCCTCCAATTGCCTTGTTGGTCTAGCGCTTGGATGGGCCACCTTTGGAGTGTGCAAATGTCTTTGTGTAAACCAAAGGCGCTTGCTCTGAGTCTGGGCGTTCTTTGTGTTCATTGATAACATGTTCCCGTGATACAGGGTACTGCTAGTAAAGGGGTTTGGATGCATGGTGGGAAATTAGTCTTCCGTACCACGCTAATAATTCAGGTTAACTCAGGGCTTCCTATCAAGATTTCCATCACATTTAGCTAAGCTTTCTGCCTTCCCTATTTCGTAAATCGCCACTTAATATACCCTGAATAAAATAAATGCTAGCTCTAAATCCGTCAGATATTTTAAATACGTAAAAAAGTTACCCACAAATGGGGGTAAACTTTTCAGCTGGCAACATTATTTCCTTAAAGAGCTATATCAGGGGAAGCGTAGAGTTAGCAGCGGTCCTTCCGCTTACTTACTTACTTTCATTGCACAAATACCCGATACCATTAGAATTGGTCATCATCATCATCATTTCAGTCTAAAGACGTCTACTGCTGGACATTAGCCTCTGCCAAGGATTTTCACAAGGCCCTGGGCCGCCCACATCTATCGTTTTCATTAACCACCACTTAACATCAGGCGGAATGTAGTCATCTCCCTGCTCTTACATAAAAAAAACTGTTTTTTTTTTACCACAAGCTTAGTTCTATTATCTTTCATGTGTTACCTCCACCTTAAAGTGGCTACTACTACTAAGCCCATACATGACCCACTGCTCTCACAACACTCGGCTCTTACAACACTCCAGGATGAAATGGGGTGGTTACACAATGTATTTTAAATCCACCCACTGATTACATCGGGGGAATAATAGTAGGTATCTGATCTTGAAGTTGGCAACATTTTTCCCCCATTCAGCAAATTGTACACGCATCGGTCCTTTTTTAATCTGTTCCTTCAATTTCGGCGGGAAACCTTACCAATGCTGTATTGAGTTTCCCTTTTTTAAATATCGATTCTTGAATACTGGCCGCTGCGGTCGTAGATTAAAAATGGTTTCTATTTTGAAGCAAAATGTTATATAGTTACATAATAACCGTTGATAAATCATAATAGAGATTTTAAAAATATATATGCAACGAACTCCCGCTCTAAAGAGCTAAAAAAGGGACGGATAGATAGTACTACTGGGTATTATATCTTAAAACTAGCGACCCGCCCCGGCTTCGCACGGATGCAATGATGTACCTATAAATTTATCAGTGTTTCTATACAATACTAGCTTTTTCCCGCGGCTTCGCTCGCGTTATGAAGTATTATTATTAATTAGTTGTAGTTTTTGCAGCAGGAATTGATCAAAATCCTTTATAGCAGTACGTAGGCATCCACGTCATAACATCTACCTGCATGCCAAATTTCAGCCCGATCGGTTTAAAATTGACAAAGTTTCATACAAACTTTCATCTCCTATTTTGTCCCCTTGGGGGTAGAATTAATCAAAATCCTTTCTTAGCGGATGCCTACGTCATAATATCTACCTGCATGCCAAATTTCAGCTCGATCCGTCCAGGGGTTTAGGCTGTGCGTTGATAGATCACTATGTCAGTCAGTCAGTCATCTTTGAGTTTTATATATATGTATATATATATATATATATATATATATATATATATATATATATATATATATATATTTAATAGATATAAAAACTTAAAAACCTTCCTGTTGAATCACTCTATCTATTAAAAAAAACCGCTTCAAAATCCGGTGTGTAGTTTTAAAGATTTAAGCATACCTAGGAACGGACAGACGACAGGGACTTTGTTTTATTTTATGTAGTGATAGTGATGTTGGTCGCCAACTGAACTGAAAAATTTCATAAATAAAGAAATTAGCACAGATACTCCAAGAAATAGCCCATACATGGGCCGATACCTTGAATTGCCTGCTCCATCTTAGACCCTGGCGTTGCTTTCCATCACGCAAGCCTAGGGCCAAAGGCAATCATAAATAAATAATAATAAATATCCTTGGACATTTCACACAACGCCATCTCGTCCCAAGCTAAGCAACTAAATGCTTGTGTTATGGTAACGAGATGGTTGATAAACTACTTAGATACATTTTTTTTTGTAAATACATACATAGTATAGATAGAAAACACCCAGACCCGAAACAAATACTTGTAGGTCCTACAAATATTTCTTCCGTGCGGGGATCGAACCCGCGACATGCAGCGCAGCAGTCGATCGCTCAACCACTGCGTCAAGTCACTGTTATAAAAAAAATGCCTACTGTTGAGTTTGGCCTCGACAAGTTATAAACCTACTGTGCTGTGTTGGCCAGACGGGTCGACAGCGGGTTTCATATCAAGTTCTTCTCTCACGGCTAGGAATTCAGTTTTGTCATTTCCCTTTGTCGGTCTTTACGATACCCTCAGTATGGAATGTGGTGGTTACATTATGTTTTTTACATCGCAAAATTGTGCGTTTCCACAGATTTTAGTCGTCTTGTAATCAGAATGGACGATATTCAATTTTCCACGCGAATAAACATTAAAACGTTGGTCTTTATCTTTGGAATTAGTTCAGCAGTCCATAATTTGTGTTGCGAACGGTTTGGACTAGGGATGTAGTGGAGTCGACATTTAAACATATTTTTCAATAATAGTAAAATAATATTTGATGTAATTTAAAAGTAATATAATAATATTGTAATGCGGGTTGAGAATACACAATGTCACCCACCCATACCAGCCTAAGGGTGCCGTAAAAAGTAGATCACCTAGCCGTAAGAAAAGGGAAACTTAAAACAAATCTATGCTGATTTCCCTCTATATATTTGGAGGAGGTCCGCCTAACTATTGGGCCATTTATGCGGTGAATTAATAATATTATAAAAATCTATTAAATCCGATCGGTATATTGCTGCCAATGAACTTGACATCACCATTCCACATGATGAGAACCTCGTGAAAGCGGAAAAATAAAAAATATAGACAAACAACAATACAACAAATACAATGATAAATATTTAGACCTGGGCCATGGGGAGTGTTGAATCAACCAGTATTACTCCGATCTTTGTAGCAGTGCACGTTTCGATGTCGGAAAGGTTGGACGAAGATCTAAAGCAGCTCTCGAAATCCGGTTTGGTTAAGCGTCTGAAGCAAAAGGCAGTTTTGCTTGAGATTGCATTGTTAGGCGGTTCCTTTCTTTGCAGCACAACCCATTAGGCGCCTGGATTTTTATTCCGCCCTTAGGGTTATTTCAGCCAAAAGACGTCCACTGCTAGACATAGGCCTCCCCCAAGGATTTCGACAAAGGCTGGTCCTGGGCAACCTCCACCGTTTTCCGGCGACCTTAACCAGGTCATCGGTCCACCGTGGGGAGGCCTACCAGCACTGCGCTTTCCAGAACGCGGTCACGGCTCGAGGACTTTTCTGCCTTATTGGGCGTCGGTCCTGCGTGCTATGTACCCTGCCCACTGCCACTTAAGATTGGCAATCCTGTGGGCTATTTGTCTGATAAGCTGGTTTCCCTGTGTATCACCTCATTTCTGATTCGATCTCGCAGGGAATCTCCGAGTATTGCCTTCTCATTCTCATTGCCCTTTTGATTAAATAATAAATCTTTAAATCAATTGGCAAGTTTACATAACAAAATTATATTTTATTTAATTTGAGAGTCTAGTGGGTTTGTATAAATTATTTTGTTAAAGTCATTGTACATCACTATTTCTAATTTCAAGATGGCATCATACTTAGTCTTTCAGAAAGTGCCAATATTCCAATGGAGACGTTTAGCTTCAAAGCACTCTTTCAAGCGTTATTAATATGGCACTGAAACTTGAACAAGTATAAACGGTAATTATAGATAAATATACTTTAGGCTATTTAGAATTCAAACTCAACCAGATCAGAATACATAGTACTGCACACATAGTGCAAAAATAACTACTAGCTGACCGGATAGACGTTGACCTGCATGATATTCGTTTACCAACTGCAGCGCCATCTGTCGGGCTGATTTGTGAATCTAAACCATCCTCGGAGCCACCCAAACCCATACAAAAATTTCATCGGTCCAGCCGTTTAGGAGGAGTTCAGTGACATACACACGTAGAATTAATATTTATGAATGAAATAATATAGAAATGCGGAAAATGATGAAAAGTCCTAAATCGCCATTCGCGTGAATTTGAAATAACTGCCACCAATGATCAGGTAGTAGGTGGCGTGGTCCACGCCAGGCTTATCATCTGGTCTCAGAGAATACGATAATCATTTGCGCCTTTTAACTACTTCTCAGCCCATAAATGACCCACTGCTAGGTCGGGCCTCCTGCAACTACAAGGGGGGTAATTAGCCTACTGTGCCACGCTGGCCAGACGGGTTGGCACAGGGTTTCGTAACGAGTTTTCATTAACTTACGGCTATGTCTCCTTTTGTCTTCTCTTACGACACCTTCAATTAAACACAAATGACACCCAGACTCGAAGCAAGTGCCTCTGGTTTACTAAGACACTTTGCCCAACCTTAGAATCGAACCAATTCAAACTCAAACTCAAAAGGAACTTTATTTACATAGGTTTCATCACAAAACTCTTATAAATCGTCATTTATTTATAAACTAGTGGCCCGCCCCGGCTTCGCCCATGCAAAGCGGGGGTGGGTTATACATATAAACCTTCCCCTTGAATCACTCTATATATTAAAAAAAACCGCTTCAAAATCCGTTGCGTAGTTTTAAAGATTTATGCATACATAGGGACGGACAGAAGAATGCGACTTTGTTTTATACTATGTAGTGATAGTGATACCATTATCATCTTACGGCCCCTGTCCCACACTAGGTGGTAGTCTCCACACACATCTATCAGTCGTCATACCTACATTCACACCCCTCACACACAACCCCTCACTCCTACAATCCCACAAACCCTCCATCACCCCTGATCGCTCACAAACCTTGCGTTCACTCACATTCATGCCGAAACTACCACCGGTTCGGAAGGCTGCTCTACAGAGAAGAGAAAATTGAAGCCTGTTGATCCGCAGTTGTGGATTTTTTTTTAAATATCCGGTCCTGTCTATTAATTTACGAGGTCTTTGTTCTCAGGTGATGCACTCGCCGATCGCCGATAATGACGCAATATGTGGCCAAACTGGCGATGGATTGTAGTAACATTGAATGCTGTAGCCGCTCTCTCGCCTGTCGTTAAGATCGGTAAGTTACCAACACACTGTATACACTTGTAGCGACTAACATTGCTGTAGACTCTCTCTCGCCTGTCGTTAAGATCGGTAAGTTACCAACACACTTTATACACTTGTAGCGACCAACACTGCTGTAGCCGCTCTCGCCTGTCGTTAAGTTCGGTAAGTTACCAACACACTTTATACACTTGTAGCGACCAACACTGCTGTAGCCGCTCTCTCGCCTGTCGTTAAGATCGGTAAGTTACCAACACACTTAATACACTTGTAGCGACCAACACTGGTGTAGCCGCTCTCTCGCCTGTCGTTAAGATCGGTAAGTTACCAACACACTTTAAACACTTATAGCGACCAACACACTTCGTGTGGCGATGGATTAAGGATACATGGTGTCGCCAACCCATTTCACCCTGAGGGTGTCGTGAGAGCCGACAAAAGGAAATGACAAGGCTGAAATCCTAGCCGCTAGAGAAGGAAAACTGGATACGAAACGCTAACCCGTCTGGTCAGCGTGGCACAGTAGACTCATTCCCCTCCCTCCTTGTAGTTGGAGGAGGCTCGACTCAGCAGTGTGTCATTTTTGGCCGAGAAGAGACCAGCATGCTTTACACAGTTTACCCGAAAAAATCTGAACTTGTAACGTCAAGGAATATCGCCTGCAAATGCGAGAATTACCAAAAAAAGTCCTACACCGCGATAGCGAAGTTTACATATCAATGCGCACGGTTAAGAATTTCTCGACTACAGTTATGAGGGATATGGGCGCCGCGGCCCCCGGCCATACATACCACCCCTGGCTGGATGACCATCCCTTTGCACCTAGAAACTGCTTTAGGCATAAAGGTATGATTGCGAGACGTTACGCCAGGCAGTATCTGCATGGTGACGGAGTCAGAATACATAGTGTCACCACCCTATCCCATCCTGAGGGTGTCGTAAGAGCCGACAAAAGGTAATGCCAAAACAATGAGAAGGAAACCTGCATACGAAACCCTGTGCAACCCGTATGGCCAGCATGGCGTACTAGGCTAATTACCCTTCCTATGATGAGAGGAGGGCCGACTCAGCAGTGGGTCATTTATGGGCTGACTAGTACTAATTCGAACCCAAGACTGTCGCATAAAAATGCTAAGATTATTAACCACAAATCTAATGATTTCTAGGCGCAGTATTCACAGAAGACGCAAGGGGGGGCAGTTCAGAACATGCCTTCAAGTATTCCGTGTACAGAATCAACAAGGAAAGGAGTTTGCTGCCAAACAGCACCCTTGTCTATGACATACAATATACTTCTGACAGAGATTCCTTCAATACGTACAAAAAAGGTAAGCGAGTCTCTTTTATCTCTCTGGTGTTGCAGCAGTAAGCGCTCATACACACGAACGGCATGTTGTCAACGGCACAGACAACTGCAGCCGTCGACGCGTCGGCGAGTGCCGTCAACGGCATCCGACGGCAGTCGACGGCTGCAGTCAGCTGCCGTCGGATGCCGTTGACGGCACTCGCCCACGCGTCGACGGCTGCAGTTGTAGTTCGTGTATATTAGCGATAAATGGGCTATAACTTATAGATCATCCATAAATTACGTCACATATAAGGGAGGGGGGGTCATAGGAATGTGACATTGTGTGACTGACAAAGGCAGGAGGGATGAAAAGCTTGTGACGTCACGTTTTAACATATAAAACACTTTTGCTTAGTGGTAGGATCTAATGGTCCGCCCGGCTAGCTACCACCCTCGCATCTAAGTCCAGCAGTTTTACTTTGTTCCGTCTTGTGTGTGCGAGAGCCGGTGCCCGACTGGGCATTTCCTTGAATTGCCTGCTCCATCTTTGACCCTGGCGTTGCATTCCATCACGAAAGCCTAGGGTCAAAGGCATACAAGTCACTGATAAAAAAAACTCGCGAAATTCATGTGTCTAATAAAAAATTGTTTTATAGCTTATTATAATATTATACTAGCGACCCGGGCCGGCTCCGCACGGGTGCAATTATGCACGCAATATACATTTTAAACCTTCCTCCTGAATCACTCTATCTTTTAAAAAAAACCGCTCCAAAATCCGTTGCGTAGTTTTAAAGATATAAGCATACATAGGGACGGACAGACGACAGCGACTTTATTTTATACTAGTTACTAGCGACCCGCCCCGGCTTCGCATGGGTGCAATCATATTATACCTATAAACCTTCCTCTCGAATTACTCTATCTATTAAAAAAACCGCTTCAAAATCCGTTGCGTAGTTTTAAAGATTTATGCATACATAGGGACGGACATAAGAATGCGACTTTGTTTTATACTATGTAGTGATAGTGATGTAGTGATTAGCACTCTTGAATCGTAATTTGAGACCGATTTGCTCGTTTGCTTGCGCAATCTCAAAATTATCTTATTATGTAGGTCTTCTACGTAAATAAAATATATCTTCTTCATATAAATAATAAATATTCTTTTAAATAAAAATGAATGTTTGTCTGTATGTCCTATAACAAATCGTAAACTATGCATTTGATCATGTGATGATCTTCAAGAAAATTGTTGTACAAGAGCCCAAGAAGGCTTCTGAACAAAAAATAAGTATTTCTCGGTGTAGCATTTGGCGCAGGGTATAGCCGTACCCCGTATTTCATATTTTCTGGCCGTCACCATGCCGAACGTCCTATTTCTCACTGGAAGCTGAAACTGCCTTTTCCATATCTCGATCCATCCGTGAACAATACGTTATTGAAAAACTCACCGCATTTTACACCGGAAGTTGTTGAGCGTTGAAATGCAATATGGCAGCTATAAGCCCGCCGGATGTCGGTCATAAGGGTCCTTAACCAAACAATTGTTGCGCTCGCTTGAAATTTGAACAGTCGAAAAATTGTGTAGGGATTTTATTGCAATGAAGTCAAACTTTGAAATGGCTGACCAGGTCACGCGTTGCTACAGAAAACTGGTACTACTATTCAGCCCAAATATGACCCACTGCTGATTCTGGCCTCCAGTTATATGAAGGATAATTAGCCTACTGTACCACGCTGGCCAGACGGGTTGGCACAGGATTTCGTATCAAGATTTCCTTCTCTTGTGGCTAGGTCATCAGCCTTGTCATTTCCTTTAGTCGGCTTTTTCGACACCATTGTTAAGGATGTTTTCTAAATCCGTTACCACATATAGAATACACGTTATTTTAATGGTAGATAGGGGCATTATTCGTGTGGAGACGAATTTAGAATACTATGTCACCATCCATTCAAGAGTTGTGGGAGACCAAAACAGACGGATGGATTATGAGGATGAGGAAATCCGAATGAAAATTGTGAGTGTAAATGAAGATGTATTAGGTTTTCACGATCTTTACACATTGCAGGAAATGATGGCTTCACGGTTATGATCGTTTTATTTTATTCCCAACGTTTCAGACACTTTGCAGTGTCCGTGGTCGCGGGACGACTGGATGGCAGTTGTCGCTGCGGGCTTTTATATACTGGTGAGACACTAATGAGCTCTCATTCTATTGGTGGTGTCTGAAACGTTGGGAATAAAATAAAATAAAACGATCATAACCGTGAAGCCATCATTTCCTGCAAGTGTAAATGAATTTTAAATGTGACGATTTATGAGGCAAGGGTCTATCGAAAAGCGTCCCGGGCAGGACTACATTGAAGTTTTCGTCGGTGGCAGATCCCACCACCGGCCTCTAAAGCTGGGTAATGACTACGGGCCGTAATGTAACGAGTTACACAGCGAACATTCGTGCAGTCAGTACGTCGTGCGCTTTGTACTGACCAACGCATTCACGACGTAGTGACTGCACGAATGCTGTCACTACGTCGTGAATGCGTTGGTCAGTACCCACCTTAAGGCGACGGCATTAGGAAGGCGTAATGTCACGTCCTTCCTCCCAACCAGTCTGGAGTCTCTTGAGCCCAAACCCGCTACGACACCGTGCGCTGCACTTCGTCTGGCCCTGAGCTGGTATCGTCCCAAGGATCCTAAAATGCTAGAGTGTCCATTGTCTATTAAAATGGCACAGAACTAGAATAGGAAAGTTAAGGCAGCAAATCTAGCTATGGAATATTTTTAGGATAAGCCTGACCCCCCCCCCCCCATTGGAACGAATGACAGAAAGAAACAGTATGCAGAATCAAAGTGCGAGAGGAATACATGCGAGAACTATGAAAGGATATATATATATATATGACTGCCTCGTTGGTCTAGTGGTCAGATGTGCCGCCTTTGGATCAACGGGTCCCGGGTTCGATTCCGGGGTCAGGCCAGTGTCTTTGTCTAAACCAGAGGCACTGGCTCGGAGTCTGGGTGTCATTTCTATCTATAATATGTATGTATTTACAAAAAAAAAAATTTATATAAGTAGTTTATCATCCATCTTGTTACCATAACACAAGCATTAAGTTGCTTAACTTGGGACAAGATGGCGTTGTGTGAAATGTCCAAGGATATTTATTTATTTATTATTATTATTATTATATATAGCTTAGCAAAAACTCTGATAATGTTAGAGAGAGAGATGTAGAAAAAAAACGGATCCTAAAGGCACGCAAACCCCCTCACCGCAACAAGGTGGCAGCACGGTCGAGGGGTCAGATTGGCAACCCTATTAAAAATGTGCAATATATTTTTTTTTTTTTTTTTTTAGCCTGTACCCAAATCAAGGCTGGTGCAGTAGCTCTCTTCAGCAGCTCGGGTCCCCTTCAGGGTTCGACAATTGGCGCGATGTGTAACACGCTCAATGCGCCTCACTTCACCACTGGGCCACATGACAATGGTAAGCACTATAGCGCAGTCGCATAGGGCTTGCATCTTCGCCTACCATCAAGCGATATTGAAATTAAACGTAAGCCTATTTGATATTTAAATAAATTACGCTTCACGTTTTTTGCCCGCGAATTTCTCCTTGACTACTTAGTTATAACCGATTTTAATAAAATTTGCACACCGTGTGCAGCTTGATCCAACTTGAAAGATAGGCTTACATCTCAATTTATAGTCGCAATATTATATTTTAATGCAAATTATTTGTCTAATATTTGATATTGATAAATTGTTTGAAAATAATATTAAATTAATATTATTAAATTATATGTACGTTAATGTTAAACATAATGTAATAAAAACCACAGCCACAGCAACATGTGGCCGGTTCTACTAGTATAATATACATTCAATATTAACATTAATTTAACTTTTAACATAGCGCCATCTATGGATCTTTAAATAAAAATAAAATCTGTTAAATAAACCTTTTTTCTTCAGGCAATCATAGCTACACAATTAGTTTATATCCGCCCAAAGGACTAATGACCAAAGCGTTCTCCCAATTTGTGGCTTATCTAAACTGGACGAGAATGGGAGTCATCTACGAAGACTATGGTTACGGTAAGAGTACATTATTTTCTCCGCTTTTTCTCCTTTGCCCCACCGTTTCAACCAACTTCATAAACAGGTTTTTTTACTAAAGTATAAATTTCATCGATTGAAAAATTACCATTAAACAACGATTTGAAGTCCGGGGCCAACTTGAATTGACTTCGACGTTAATTAGAAGGTGAGTATACCTAATTCTATCCTGAGGGTGTCGCAAATGCCGACTAAAGGAAATGCAGTAGTAAAACTAGTAGCTAGCTTGAATGGTATCCTATTGGTATTTTAAGAGAAAAGGATCATCCAGGCAGACGTGGTGGTATCTGTGGTCTTGGACTCTATAACCGTGCGAATTGCTCTGTAAACTTCGCTATCGCGGTGTAGGATTTTTTGGTAATTCTCTTATTTGTAAGCGATATTTCTTGATAGTTCAGATTTTTAATAACTTGTTTAAAGTATTTAGCCCATGTGGTGACACTAACCCATTCCATCGTGAGGGTGTCATAAGAGCCGACAAAAGGAAATGACAAGGCCGAAAACCCAGCCACAAGAGAAGGAAAACTTAAAAGGAAAAGGTAAAATCCTTTATGGACTATCCCTGCCAGCCTGGGGATAGCCATCAGGGGGTGTGTGGGAGTCCCCTCCGCCTCTGTGAGGAGGCGGAGTCATACCCACTAAACGTCCCCGGGGTGTCCCATCCCGCACTTGCTGCCCCATGGGCCCTAGGCTGACTGTATCTCCCTGTGCCAATACGTCTGGCCAGCGTGGCATAGTAGACTCAGCACTGGGTCATTGGTGGGCTGATTATAATGATGATGTAGCATGCTGGTCACTGCAGTTTATAGTTTTTTTTTCATGACAGGTGAGCTGAACATTCTAGAAATAGCCAACGATGGCAGAGACATGTATGCTGTGCGATGTCACGATGCCAAGGAGTATAGACCCGCGCTGGCACAGTTAAAAGCCCAGCAGATCGAACATGTTATAGTGGACACTGATCCCAAGAAGATACGCCAGTTAGCAAGAGCTGTGAGTATGGTTAGAGTAGTGTACTCCGTGTGAGATTTAGAATACATAGTGTTACCACCCCATTTCATCCTGAGGGTGTCGTAAGAGCCGACAAAAGGAAATGACAAGGCCGTTATCCTAGCCGGAAGATAAGGAAAACTTGATACGAAACCCTGTGCCAACCCGTCTGGCCAGCGTGGTACAGTAGGCTAATTACCCTCCATGTAATTGGAGGAGGCCCAACTCAGTAGTGTATCATTACATTATGGGCTGAATAGTATGCTAATGTTTACGTCATCAGATTTGGCACGCAATCTAAAGTGCGTCGTCCACGCAGAGAGAATAGACCTAGACAGGTTGACAACTAATCTGAACTGACTGACTGGCTGACAACGGCTGACAACAAAGGCTGACAACTAAGCCGAAAGTACCCGAGCCTGTCTACGTAGACTGTAGTGACACATTAGCTAGGGTAGTCTCTATTGTGTACACGTCGTAGATTGCCCTATGACAGTCGCTCTCCGTAATTTTAATCTATCGTGGAGGCCCTTCGTACACAAGGCTACGCACGTGTCAACTTCGTTCGTTCGACGCTTTCGGCTCGGATTTTTGTATAATCACAAATTAAATTTTATGCCATACATGTTTTTTTTTAATTTTCAGATTCTACAGCTGCAAATGAACAATGAAAACTATCACTATGTTTTCACCTCTTTTGTAAGTAATCTATACCAATTTATACAATATAGGAGCTGTTTTAGAGATAGATAGATTGACTCATCGCGATATTTCTGGAACTATAAGACCTAGGATAGAGACTAGAAATTTGGTAGGAATATTGTTTTCACCGAGTAGACGACAGCTAAGAATTTTTATATTTTATTTTTTTAGAAACGGAGTTTACGATATTCCACAAAGCAAAACAACGTTTGTGGGATCAGTAATAATATAAATAACATTTTATTTTTCCTATTTCTTAAGTAATTTTACCATTAGATTGCTTAATTATCCCTAAGCAAAATGCGGAGGAGGCCCGACTCAGTAGTGGGTCATATAAGGGATGAAATATTTTTTACTGAAACCTAGGCGTTTCTGACTTTTTCCAGTCACCGTGGTAGAACATGTCTGAAAAGTTCGAGCCAAATAAAATGTATACTATGCAAAACCCGTTAATTAACCAGACCGTGAGACCTAATCATTCCTGAGATCTCCATCCCTTTCCAGGATATGGAACTGTTTGACCTGGAAGACTTCTACTACAATAGAGTTAATATGAGTGGATGGAGATTAGTTGACCGGGACTCCGATAAAGTGAAAGAAGCTCTTACTGTGATGGAGAAGTTTCATCCCGTTGGAGCGTCGATACTTAGCGGAGGTCATATTAAGGTGAGGGGGGAGAAGATGGTGTTCTCGTGATCCTATAGCTTCCAAGTGAGACGTGTGAGGGTATACCGCTGGTATGGTTCTATGGTTCTGGAGCCAAAGTAATTGCGGCGGTATGCATCAAACATTTCCACAGAGGCTAAAAATTATATCCCACTGTGACGGATTGGCACAGTCTTTCATATCAAGTTTTCATTCTCTTGCGGCTAGTTGACCCTTACCACACCCTGACCACTACCATCAGGCAATGCGTACCATAGATTGACCAACAAGGTGCATCTGGCGCGTTCGTTATAAAAATATGACAATTCTTTCTTCTTCTTATATATAAAAAAGAATGTTTGTCTATAAATCATATAGAGAATCATAAACTATGCATTTGATCATGTGATGACCTTCATCAGTGTTCTGCATGACACCAGGAATGTTTCTGAACAAAAAAATACATTTGTGTAGTTTATTTCGTGGCGTAGCAACGCTCGCAGCGTAGGTACAACTAGTGGTTTATAAAAGTAAAGTGGTAGAAGACAAGCCTACTGAGTGTCTTCCGGCAGTTCTTTTCAGTTGGCACCACGTTCCAACCTGGTGGGAGTTTTGTTGTTTTGTTAGAACAACAAGACTTTTTGTTAAGTATTCTCTTTTTATTCCCAACTTGACTGCCTCGTTGACCTAGGGGTTGGATGTGCCGCCTTTGGATCCCGGGGTCCCGGGTTCAATTCCGGGGCTGGGCAAGTGTCTTTGTGTAAACCAGATGCCCTTGCTCTGAGAGTGTCATTTGTGCCCCGCGACACAGGTTAACCTACTGAAGGGATTACGTTTATAAAAACACTTTCTTGCTTACAGACTGAACCGGCACTCCTGTATGATGCCGTCCAGGTTCTAGCTCAAGCCTTGTCCACCACTGAAGATGTCTTCATAGGGAACGTCTCCTGTGAGAAAGAGACTCCCTGGGTTTACGGAAAGACCCTTATGGACAATATTAATAATGTAATTGCAACAGCATTAGTACAAAATAGACGTATTCTAGCGAACTCCATAATTATTTCCCAAATTAATTGGGATTGGCACCAGTACAACCTGATCTGGCTACTACAACTGAGTCCATAGATGACCTACTGCTTAGCCGGGCTTCTTCCAATGGCATTAATGGTATTTGACGGGTTGGTACAGGGTTCGTATCAAGTTCTTCTCTTGCAACCTGGTTTTCGGCTTGGTGGTTCTTACTACACTCTGAGAATCGAAGGGGTTTGATGAGTTGGCTAACTACCAGTCAGCATTCTGCTACTCATGTAGTGTAACAGCCTAAAATTATTTACTAACACCTTCAACCTTCACCGTCAGCGCTATACGTTGCTGAACCTGCAAATCGATGCCGTTCCTCCCTATTTCTTCTTCTTTTACTTAAAACGCCTTCTTATCACCGGTAGTTGACGACGGTTTCGAAAACTTCGTCCTATCCTTAGCCATCGGCAAGCGTAGTGTGGGACGGCCCTCTGCTAGATGGAGCGACGATCTGCGAAAGGTTTCGGGCAGCAGCTGGATGTGTCAAGCAGAAGACAGGGCGCTATGGCGCTCTTTAGGGGAGGCCTATATCCAGCAGTGGACTAATGTGGGCTGATGATAATGATGATGATCCTTAGCCATCTGCAAAGGCTGTTCTGCATTGATTATTGCAGACCACTCACTGATGTTTCATAACCAAAACTTTTTCCGTCAGACCACTCGTCGCTTGTCCTCTATCTATCTTACCCATCATAATTAACTGGAGCAGGTGATATCTGTCGTGTCGTAGAACTTGCCTAAGATCCTTGTCTACAGCTTGTCTCTGAGCTTAAGACTCCCAAGGCAACTCTGAGGACAGCCTAAACCCACCACAACACCGTATTGATCTTACGTGCATGTATGACGGATCCTATACCACCATAAGGTGGCATCACGATCGAGGAGGTGTTTACCTTCTCCCTTAACTCCCAAGTTCTAAAACGTTTTTATAAAAGCTTAACTCTTAAACATGTCTTAAACATAATTTTTCGTCTTCAGGTACAAGCCCACGGTTTGACGGGGCCAATAGAGTTCCAGAATGGAGTCAGAACCAACTTCCATCTGCAGCTGATGAGGCTAATTGGTGGGGAAAATGGAGGAATGGCCCTATCAGGGCACTGGTCTCCCACAGGAGGACTGTCCATCACTGATCCAGCTGCCTACAGGAGAGACCCACCAGCAAACGTTACGCTGACTGTGGTTACTGTGGAGGTCAGTAACTTAGATTATACAGGGGGTAAGGTATCCGAAGTTAGAGTTAATCAAAAGAATAAGTTCTGTGTGTCTATGTTATGACGGATTTAGAAAAGGTAGAGTAACACATTGCATCCTGAGGTTATCGTAAGAGCCGACAAAAGGAAATGACAAGGCCGAAAACCTAGCCACAAGAGTAGGAGCGCTTGAAACGAGACCGGGTGCCAACTTGTCTGGCCAGCGTGGCACAGTATACTAATTACCCTCGCTGCGATGGGAGGTGGCCTCTTGACATTAGAAAAGCTCAGACCAAACTTACATTTAAGCGCAAAGTTAAGCAACACTATTTTCTAACACTGCCTCAGACTTGATTAATCTTCGTCTCGTTGAAATTGTATTTAAAATATTACGTATATTGTAAAAATTTATATATTAATATTATAGTATGTATTCATTATATTTGTATGTGTTTATATATATTTATGTGTGTGTGTATCTTAATATATATATTTCTTGTGTGCGTGTGTATGTGACTGAAGTCCTCCTAAACGGCTGAACCGATTTGAATGAAATTTTTTGTATGCGTTTGGGTGGCACCGAGGATGGTTTAGATTCACAAATCAGCCCGACAGATGGCGCTGCAGTCGGTAAACAAATATCATGCAGGACAACGTCTGCCCGGTCAGCTAGTATATATATATATATCTGGTATTCCTTTTGTACCCCATATGCTCTTTCCTTTTAACCCGAAGGTTGACTGGCAGAGAATGCCGCATGGCATTAAGTCCGCCTTGTGTACCGTGTTTGTAGTACATAAAGAGTAAATAAATAAATAAATAGTGGGTAATTAATGAGTTGAATAGTAGTTGTAGTATAGGGTTTTTTCACACCATGTTTACCTACGTGTGACTTGACTTTGACTTGAGTCCCTGACTCATGAGTGGGTTATCTTTGGGCTGAGTTGTAGTAGAAGAAGAGTAAAGTTAGTCCCTTTCTAGTTTAAGTTTGAGCTTAAATTACAGGAGAAACCGTACGTGATGGTAAAGGAAGGTTGGAATCTTCAAGGGAATGCCAGATTTGAGGGCTTCTGCATAGACCTGCTGGCAAGAGTGGCAGCCAGAGCTGGTTTCCATTACCGTCTGAGACTGGTTCCTGATAACATGTACGGCGCAAGAGATCCAGAAACTGGCCATTGGAACGGGATAGTTAGAGAGCTGATGGATAGGGTAAATTAGAGATTAAATAGCTGGTACTGCACGCTGGTACCAAAGGGCAATGGAGAGGGCTATGCTCGGAGTTTCCCTGCGAGATCGAATCAGAAATGAGGAGATACGCAGGAAAACCAGGGTCACCGACATAGCCCACCGGATTGTCAAACTTAAGTGGCAGTGGGCAGGGCACATAGCTCGCAGGACCGACGTCCGATGGGGCAGAAAAGTCCTCGAGTGGCGACCGCGTTCCGGAAGGCGCAGTGCTGGTAGGCCTCCCACACGGTGGACCGACGACCTGGTTAAGATCGCCGGAAAGCAGTGGATGCGGGCGGCCCAGGACCGGCCTTGTGTGGAAATCCTTGGGGGAGGCCTATGTCCAGCAGTGGACGTCTTTTGGCTGAAATGATGATGATGATGATGACTGCACGCTGCTTAAGTCTCGTGGATTCATAATTTGGAGTACACAATGTTACCAACACATCCAGAGGGTATTGTAAGATAATTGACAAGGCTGAAAGTCTAGTCACAGGAGACGGAATCTTGAGCCTTGTGCTAAGCCGTCCAGCCATCGTGGCCCAGTAGACTAATCCTCCACCTTTCTTTTTGTTTTGGTGACGCTGGGGAAATGCTTTATGCATACCGCCGGACATACGGAGATTATGTGGGACTCCGGAAACTACCCACTAAAACCCCAGCGGTATAACCTCACACGACACGCTTGGGGCGCCACAGGTTCGCGTAAACGCATTCTACTGCGACGCCCCGACGAGGTGCCCGATACGCAAGCGATTATCAGAGGGCGTCCCGGGCTAATGCCGCCTTCTGCGTTATAACGCAGAAAGAGGCAATTATCGTCTACCTAAATGGAGGATGTCCAAGTCAGGAGTGCGTTATCTGTGGCTGAGTAGTTGTAAATTAAGTATAATTTAATTTGCATTTAAATTGATATGAAAATGATTTAAAACAAATGTAAAACACCTACTTCTGGCGTTAAAGTGCGAAAATTGTGCAAAATATACCCTGTTCACGTTAGCCAGCTAATATCACCTCTCTGTCGTACATTTTTATGCAAATGAAAAATACGAAAAAAGGGCTGTGAGCGTGTTCGCGCTGCAATAAATGCACCTCACTATAGGCCTCGGCTTACATGCCGTCGTATTTAACAATTTAAAGTTTAGTTTTATGCAATTTGCATATCATTTGTTTTTCATGTAACGAAAAAGGCTTCCTCCGCCTTTTTTAACTGGTGAATTTGCTATTATAGTTCAGAAGAAATAAGTCCAAAACGTAAGCTGAGTCGCAGATTAAACAGGAAACAGTTTAATACAAAAGTCAAGTCTCAGAGTAAGCAGATGATAGTCCAGTAATCAAACCGAGTCGCAATTAAAACGGGACACCATATAGAAAACAAAAACAGTTCAAGGGAGAGCACTTTAACTCGTCCGCACCGTACAAGAGACAGATTTTGACTGAAGTTTGGCCGTTACATGGCGGCCAAACTTCAGTCACTGGTGGGTCACCTGGTGCGCATAAGTCACCCGTAACTCTGACCAATTACGTGTTCTCTATTATTTCTGGTGTTCATGATTATTATTATTACTATTATTCATGATGATGGTGATGATTATTTCTGGTGTTAGCTCGCTAACGTGAACAGGGTATAGAAGTCAGTGCCAAATTAAACTGACACCGTTGTTAATTAGGTTACCGTCGAAGAATATTGCCGTTCTTCTTCTTTTCAATTTGATTGTTTCCAGAAAGCGGATATAGCAGTCGCGTCTATGACCATAAACTACGCTAGAGAAGCGGTCATAGACTTTACTAAACCATTTATGAATCTGGGCATCGGAATATTGTTCAAGGTAAAATAAGGCTATACATTTTGTCCGTGTTGTTTGGTGATGGATTTAGAGTACATATTGTCACCACCCCATTCCATCCTGTAGGTGTCGACAATAGGAAATGATACCCTAGCTGCAAGAGACGGAAAATAAAATATGTAATCCGGTCTGGCCAGCGTGGCAAAGTAGGCTAGTTACCCTCGATGTGTCGGGCCTCCTCACATCACAGGTAATTACCCTACTGTGCCACGCTGGCCAGATGAGTTGGCACAGGGTTTCGTTCTGCATCAGATCCCACAATGTGCACAATGTGCATGTCGCAACAGGACGCGAGTTGGAGCACCCCGGGGAGTTTTAGTGGGTAGGCCCCCACTATGGGGGAGAGTCCCACACTCCCCTCGCTGGCCATCCCCGTGGCCGGCGAGGAAGTCCATAACGGAATTTACCCCGGGCGAACAAAAAAAAAAAAAGGGGTATCGTTTCAAGTTTTTGCGACTTGCTCTTTAGCCATGTCATTTCATTTTGTCGGCTCTTACGACACCCTCAGGCGGAAATCGGGTGGTGACAATATGTACTCTAAATCCGTCACCATACGGATGTATAAAACCGATGTGTTAAAGGGAAGGTAATTCGATTGGTAATGTTGTATTTCCCAGGTTCCCACGTCGCAGCCTACCAGGCTTTTCAGTTTCCTGAACCCCCTGGCAATTGAGATTTGGCTATACGTTCTGGCTGCGTACATCCTCGTCTCCTTCACACTGTTCGTTATGGCGCGTTTCTCACCGTATGAGTGGTAAGTACCTTTTATCATCATCATCATCATCATCAGCCCACATTAGTCCACTGCTGGACATAGGCCTCCCCTAAAGAGCATTATTATCATCATAACCACTGCTTAATCGAGCTTCCTTCCAGAATATAATAGAATAGAAAAATGCTTTATTGTATAAACCAATTATGGCGTTCACAATCGCCAACAGCTAATGATAATGTACAGCTGAATCGTCTTCTAGGTCCTCCAGTACCCACGTATGTGGACACGAGACCAAACTGCTGACGAACCAGTTCAGTGTCTGCAATTCCTTCTGGTTTATCACTGGCACGTTTTTGAGGCAAGGATCTGGTTTGAACCCTAAGGTAAGCTTTTTATATCACTCATAAAGGACAAAGGGCAATGTTTGGGAAGCTACGGGAGATCTTCTCGTCCACAATACACCAGTGTTTGAAGACAAAAGTCTCAATGTGTGTTCCCAGTGATGATATATGGTACAGAAACGTGGTCTCTCAGTATGGGCTCCAGGCTTGAAGTCACCCAAAGGGCAATGGAGAGGTCTATGCTTGGAGTAGTGAGGAGATACGCAGGAAACCCGGAGTTTCCGATATAGCCCACAGGATTGCGAAACTTAAGTGGCAATGGGCGGGGCACATAGCTTGCAGTACTAGATCGACCATGTTCCGAAAAGCGCAGTGCTGGTAGGCCCCCACACGGTGGATCTACGAGTGAAGACATGACAATAGCAACACATGAGATGTAGACCCCTTCACCTGCCAACATTATTTCTTTCTTTCAGTTTCTTACATTTCCGAGGCAAAAATCACTATTTAAACTTATTTTCTAGGCAACTTCGACACGGATTGTGGGAGGAATCTGGTGGTTCTTCACGCTCATCATCCTGTCTTCGTATACGGCTAACTTGGCAGCCTTCCTGACCGTCGAAAGGACAGTTTTACCTATTCAAAGTGCAGCAGATCTTGCTGCACAAAACACGATTCAGTATGGAACATTGAATGGTGGTTCCACTATGACTTTCTTTAGGGTAAGGTTTCTTTATGAGATGGATTTAGAACGCCAACCCATTCTATCCTGAGGAAGTCGTAAGGTGTGGAAAGGATTGTAATTTACTGTAACTAATTAACCAAGAAAATGATTTAAAAAAAGTGTAATTTTCTGATTTAGGACCGTTCCAGGACAGAAATATACTCAAATATGTATTTTCCAGGATTCCAATATAGACATTTACCAGAAGATGTGGCAGCATATGTCCACAGCCTCCCCTCCATCTCTAGTCTCCTCGTACGAAGAGGGAGTGAGGAGAGTCTTAACTGGAAACTATGCATTTCTGATGGAGTCCACGATGCTCGACCATCGAGTGCAGAGGGATTGTAACCTAACGCAGATTGGAGGACTTTTAGATTCCAAGGTATGTCTACTGCCTTCCCTTTTAAGTGTTCTACAGGATGTAACAAAAACTTGTGGTGGGACATTCACCCTGGGAGCTAGAGGGCAAGGCCTTAACCTCTTTTTATGGGTTACGAGTAAAGGAGCGGATTATGGGTCGCTAAATCATGTCTCACCCTCACGGGGCATGGGTACTTTGGGAAGTACCCTGAATTAGCAGGCTCATGGCCATATCAGCCGCATCAGTCGGTCAGGAAAGCTCAACGTGCCACCACACGCAATTGGTGCAGAGGACGCCGCGGTGCACACGCTAGAGGTGTGTCCAGCGTGGGAGGAGCCTTCCTTAGCAAGGTGGATGCTGGACCTGATATGCGCAATGGTCTAAAGTGAGAGGGCCGCGAACTAGACTGGCTGAATGAGGGTCAGAAGTTCTGCTTCTTAAAAGGGGAACATGCTCATTGTTTTTATTCTTTCTCCATGCATCTCTCACGCTTTGTGACTCTGGGGACCCGCCTTGCTTAGTAGAGCCCTAAGCTCGAGGACGTTGTTAAATAAGGACATCAATTCCATTGTGTCGTGTTCATCATTGTTGCTTTCCCCTAATCGTTTTACTACCTCATTCCAGGGATACGGCATTGCAACCTGGAAAGGCAGTCCCTGGCGAGACAAAATCTCCCTGGCGATCCTAGAACTCCAAGAGAAAGGTGTCATACAAATCCTGTACGACAAATGGTGGAAGAACACAGGAGATGTCTGCAATAGAGACGGGAAGGACAGCAAGGCGAATCCTTTGGGTGTGCAGAATATTGGTAAGACATCTTGGGTCAGGCAAAATCAGTGCTACCAACTCTCGGAAAAGTGGAATCATGACGCTTGCAGCAGAAGTTAAATGTTATTTTTAAGCTTCCTACAGCTGCCAGCACTATCATCGTCATTCATCATTTAGGCCTACCACTGCGCTTCCCGGTGGCCACTCGAGGACCTTTCTGTCTATAGGCCATGCGAGCTACTGTGCCCTGCCCAGTGTCACATCAGCTTGGCAATCTTGTGAGCTATGTTGATAAACCTGGTTCGCCTGCACCTGCAGTCTCCTTTGCCCTTTAGGCCATTTACGATGAAGGAAGGATTCAGTAGTGGAAATCTTTCAGCTGTGAACATGATCATGTTTCTCTATCAGGTGGTGTGTTCGTGACCCTACTCTGTGGCCTGGCTTTGGCAATAATGGTGGCAATATTAGAGTTCTGCTGGAACACGAAGAAGAATGCTTCACAGGGGCGTCAGTCCCTTTGCAGCGAAATGGGTCAGGTAAGAAGTTTTATCTTCGTGTGGCGACGGATTAAGAATTACATTGTTTTCCAACGATCCTCCTCTTTTGAGGTCGGTTAAAAGAGGTTATATTACGAATCACTGCTAATGGTGGTGCCAATTATTTACTACTACTCAGCTTAGTACATATAGCTGAGTTGAGCCTCCAATCGCAGAAATCAATATACTATTTCTTTTTTCAGGAGCTAAGGACGGCCATGCGAGGTGGTTCTTCTAGCAGAACAGTTTTAAGACCTGGGTGTTCCAGGTGTTCCCCTGCCACTCACGTGCCCCTGGCATCCTCGAGATACGAAGTAAGTAATATTGTCGTCGTCATAGATCTTTTAACTGTTATGCTTAGTAATCAAGTATAAACGACCTCCACTAAGGTTATGTGAGCCTGGTACTTTGTAATGCAGTTGCGCCATTCTGTATGGTGGAGGTTTTTCCCCAGTCAAGCAGCTCTAGCTGGTTGATTATAGGGCTACATAAGACAGTAGCATCTCCATACCCGATCAAGTTTAAATTACCTCCACTAAGGTTATGTGAGCCTGGTACTTTGTAATGCAGCTGCCGTATTATGTGAGGTGGAAATTCTTCCCCAGACAAGGATCTCTACCTCGCTGAGGATAAGCTAGGTATGAGAAAATTGCCTCATGTGCTCGATCGGGTTTAAATAACCTCCACTAAGTTTATGTGCGCCTTGTACATTTAAATGCAGCTGCAGTATTTTGTCACGTCCTTCCTGACCCAGGCAGCTCTTGATCGCTGATACCTTGACTTCTTCCACAGTTGCAAGAGGCAAGCAGCAATTCTGTTGAGATGAAGGACCTTCGATGGTCGTAGCGCGGGGCAGGAGGCACCAGAAGAGGTGCCTCCGCCCCAGCCTCGCCGCACCACCCTGCGCCTAGAATGCGTCAAGGTATGTCACCCATTCTATTCTGAGGGTGTCACAAGTAGGATATACTCACCATCTACTTTGCTTTTCAATTAATTTGGTCCCGCGGATTATGTAGTGGGATTACCGGTAATAATCTGGTTAGACCAAATGTCAGTTTTCACGTCACTCACTTTGAGTATCGACTTTATAAATTAAGGCGTTTATTAAGGTCCAATATAGTTATTTTCTATCTGTATGTTACCGCATGAGTTCGTCATTTCAAAAAGCAAAGTAGATCTTTAGATTGGTCCGGTAGAGTTACTTCGGCATTTCTAGTAATTAGATTATCATTAAAAAACTGTTATTTTTTTATGTTAATGTTGGGTCCGCCCAGAGTCGTTAAACCCTCCATCAGTTCTATCCATTTGTGTCTCTCACATACAAATCGATGGCCATGGTCTACCACTATATAAAAGATAGATAGATTTCTATATTGCCACTTAACTTAATTTTGTTGGTACAGTCCTCACCAAACTTCATGGCCGCTTAACCTAGCTGCATGACGCTGCGCAGAACACAAAATCAGGTATCAGCGAGACGTACGCGAGGGATTGGAGGCAGGGCATGACTTCCACCCGCAAGCGTCCTCGTCTCCCACGCGTTAGTGTGAGTGTGCTACGTTCACATTGGTTATGAAATGAACGATGCGCAAGTTCGTACCGACGGCTACATTCAGAGCGGCACTAAAGATTGGCGAGGACTGTATTTATAATGTTATTTTTTACATGATATAAAAAAACTAAGTACTAGGCAACGGGCGTGGGCTCAGCTATTGCTGTGGGAGCTGAGCTGGTTAACAGCCCAGACCTGACTTCAACATTTTACATCATTGAACATTTCAAACATTTTACATATTTATTTATTAATCACTTTTTTGTACACTATTACATAAGCATAAAACATAGTAAGAACGTAACAACTAAAGTACATTTAGGCGGCCTTATCGCTAATCAGCGATCTCTTCCAGGCAACCTTATAGCGAAAGTAGCATCTATGATATAAACGGGTGGTGCAGCAACAAATATCCATAGCATAGATATAATATATTTTGATTATGATAAACTTACATATAATACTCTATACCTAATGAGGAAATAAATATAAGTAACGTAACTACATACTAATATAATAATAAAAATATGTATGTAAGGAAAGAGAACTTTCCTAATTTAAACTTGCCGCGTAACGCGGTCGTCGGTAAAGTAGCACGCATCATCGATGTGATTGGCGGCCTTAGCGGGGTATGTCGATAAAACAGGTATATAAAAAAAGTAAAGAGGACGTATGGAGTGATTCGGTGTATTTTATGATTAAAATGTGAAATTGTTGGGAATTTAAACTTTATATGTCGTTTCTTTGATTTTCAGGTATGTGTACTTTTGTTATGTGATTTCTATGTTTTGGGTTTTAAGTGTCAAGCGAATATTTTACTAAAAAATAAAAATCTTTGATTTTCAGAGCAACACTGAAGTTTATTTTCTTAAACCAACCTTGATTAATAAACAATCTTACAAAACGACATATTTGTTTACACGGATACACGGAAAATGGAGAAACTGGCATATGAATTCACACTTTTACCTAGTATTGATGGAAAATCTAATGTATTTTGCATAACCTCCATAACCACATGTCAAGACAAAGTGTTCGCTATACCTGACGAATTGCAACCAGTAGCCCGACATAAAGAGGTATTGAAAACAGCAGCGTATAGCAAAGCAAAGAATAGTATAAAAAAAAGGTACCAAAAAAGGAAGGTTTGGATATCATTGACAAAAGAACTAAAAAATACATATGTAGATGAAGATGGCAACTTACAATTTGAAGATCAATTTTTAGAAGAAATACCCCAAGAAAAATTGGCACATACACAACAAACAGAATCAGGTACTCTAGAAAAGTTGGTTGAAAAGTTAATAGAAAATACACAGTCAGTAAAACAACAAAACATGAAGCAAATTGCTGAAAAGTTTGTTATTGAAAAGTTTACCAGTAAAAACAGCAATGCCAATCAGTGGATAGATATTTTTGAAAAAGAATGCTCACGCTTTGATGTAAATACAGATGAAAAGAAAATTGAAATACTGCGGTTATTTATGGATTATAGTTGTATGGACTGGTATTGTTCTATGAGCATCAAATTATCAAATAACTCTGATTGGCTAACATGGAAAAACAAATTTTGTGAAACATTTGCACATAAAGGTTGGAACCCGGTAACTTATGCCCTTTTATTCAAGTACAAAGAGGGTTCATTGTTGGATTATGCTATGAGAAAGGAGAAACTATTATTGGACATGAGAAGAACAATTGATACAGGTACTTTAATAGATCTGATTGCAGCTGGCTTACCAGAATTTATACTGAATAAGATTGATAGAGAATCCATAAAAGATACTATAGAATTATTTAACGAAATCAACAAGTATGAGCACATGGTTAATAGAAAAAATATATTTGTGAAGAAGACATACGGAAATTTTAAAACAAAAGGCAAATTTAATGAACTGGCACCATGTTCAATTTGTGACAAATTAAAAAAAGGTACTCGTTACCACTCTGAAGCTTCATGCTGGTTTAGAGCAAAAGAAGACGAAAAGGGGAATAGAAATGGCATTAGACATGTAAATAATTCAGTCATAGAAGCTGAATTAAATGAAACTGATAAAAAAAACGAGCTGTAACACCATTAATATATGTCAAACTACTAGTAAATGATAAATTACAAATAAATGGAGTGTATGATTCAGGTTCTAATGTTTCACTGATTAATTCAAAATTACTGAAACTAAAAGGAAAAAGAAACAAACTGAATCAAGCAGATTTAGTAACAATTAATGGTGTTAAAAAAACAAGCGGTTTGACAACTTTGAAGTTAAAAATAATGGAATTGGAAAGAATTGTTGATATTTTTATTATTAATGAAGATAACTTCAAGTATGATTTTCTAATTGGCCTAGACCTAATAAAGGAATTTAAACTATGCCAAAATGAACATCTTGAAATAACACAAAACTATTGCCCACCCAGTGAACAATACATAAAGACATTGAAAAGTTCACAGTTAAAAAGAGAAAATAGCAGTACTACTACAAGAAAATACAAAATAAATTTTAATGAACATTTTAAGAAAGAAGACTTTGAAGTAAAAGTTCAGCACCTAAATGAATACCAGAGATCAAAAATTGATACATTACTTTACCAATACAAATCAATATTCGCAAAAGATAAATATGATATTGGTACGGTAAAGGGTTATGAAGCACGAATAGACTTGCAGGTGGATAGGTACTGTAGTAAGAGACCCTACAGGTGCAGTTTGGAAGATAAAAAGGAAATAGAGACCCAAATAGCCAAACTGCTAGATAATAAACTCATAGAAGAATCTTATAGCCCATTTGCGGCACCTGTCACATTGGCATTTAAGAGAGAAGAAAATAAAAAATCTCGATTATGTATAGACTTTAGAGATTTAAACAAAATAGTAGTTCCTCAAGCTCAACCATTTCCCTTAATAGAAGATTTAATGATTAAGACTAGAAATTGCAACTTTTACAGTACACTTGACATAAATTCTGCTTTTTGGTCTATCCCTTTGAGAATAGAGGACAGAAAGAAGACTGGTTTTGTGACACAGGAAGGCCACTATCAATGGACATGCCTGCCATTTGGATTAAAAACATCTCCGGCTATTTTCCAAAGGATACTGAGTAATATATTAAGGAAGTATAAACTCACTGATTTTGCTGTCAATTTCATTGACGATATATTAATATTTTCAAAAGATTTTTATGAACACATAGACCATCTTACACAGCTCCTAAAAGCAATTAAAACTGAAGGTTTTAGGTTGAAGTTCACAAAATGTACCTTCGCAACAGATTCTGTTAAGTATTTGGGACATATTATTCATAATAATTCGATTAAACCAATAAAAGATAATTTAATATCTATAAAAAACTTCCCTGTCCCAAAAACGCAGAAAAATATAAGACAATTTCTGGGGAAAATTAATTTTTATCATGAATATATACCCAAGAGTGCAATAATATTAGAGCCTTTACATAATTTGCTACGAAAAAATCAAAAATTTATTTGGTGTGACAAATGTCAACATGCATTTGACATAATAAAAGACTTGTTATGCTCACAACCAGTCCTGGGAATTTTTGACCAAGAGCTACCCATTAATATTTATACTGATGCCTCTCTGGAAGGCATTGGAGCCATATTGAAGCAAACTCAACTTAATGGCAAGGAAACACCAATAGCGTACTTTTCAAAGAAATTAAACGAATCGCAAAAAAAGAAGAAAGCCATATACCTGGAATGCTTAGCCATAAAAGAAGCAGTAAAATATTGGCAATATTGGTTAATTGGTAAATCTTTTACAGTATATTCTGACCACAAACCATTGGAAAATTTGAATTTGAAATCAAGAACAGATGAAGAACTTGGTGATTTGTCCTATTATTTATCACAATATGATTTTCAAATAAAATATTGCCCAGGAAACAAAAATTTGGAAGCTGATTGTTTAAGCAGAAACCCAGTATTAGAAATATATGAAAATACAGAAGAAAAATTGAAAACTGTAAACTTGATTACTCTAGCTGATATTTTAAATGATCAAGACAGAAACGAAGACATCCTTAAACAGAAAGGTGAATTATTAAAAATACATGACATATATTTTAAAAAGGTACGACGAAGGAAAAAAATAATATTATCAGAAGAATTCAGTATAGAGCTCATGAGAAGAATACATGAAAATTTGTGCCATATTGGAATAAGTCAAATGCAAAAGACAATAGGTCAATACTACATAGCAAGAAATTTGACGAAGAATATTATAAATACTTGTAAAAGCTGTGAAATATGCATTAAAAATAAGTCTAGATTTAATAATAAATTCGGGTTTATGTCCCACCTAGGCCCAGCCACAAAACCTTTCGAGATAGTCTCTATAGACACAATAGGAGGGCTAGGAGGTTCTAGATCAACAAAAAGGTATCTTCATTTATTAGTTGATCACTTTACAAGATATGCATTCATTTTAACATCAAAAACACAAAACTCAAACGATTTTATAAAATTACTTAACAGCACTAGGGGATCCGGAAACATTGGTATGCTTCTCACCGATCAATATCCAGGAATAAATTCGAGAGAATTCAAAACCTATTTAAATTGTAATAATATACCCATGGTCTTTACAGCAGTCAATGCTCCATTTTCAAACGGCCTCAACGAACGATTAAATCAAACCATAGTTAACAAAATCAGATGCAAAGTAAACGAAAAAGGCCAAAGAAAAGCCTGGACAAAGATAGCCGAAGAATGTGTGAACAAATATAATAATACTAGACACTCGGTTACAGGTTTCTCACCAAATTACCTTCTATATGGTATAAATAACACTATGTTACCTAATGAATTACAAAACGAAGTAGACAACAATAGTGACTGGATAGAAGACAAGAATATAGCATTACAGAACACAATCAAATCACATAACTATAATAAAGCTTTGTTTGATAAAAATCGTAAACACTATGAATATAATGTTGGTGACATGGTGTATGTAGAAAATGGAAACAAATTAAACAGAAGGAAATTAGATGAACTTAAAATAGGCCCATATAAAATTCTTGAAAAAGTTTCTTACACAATTTATAGATTAGATACAGGTCACAAAAAAAGAGAATCTAACCTGTTTCATATCACAAAACTTACTCCAGTACCTACAGAACAAACAGAATATTACTGATGGATGGATAACCTGGAAATTGAAGGAATAGAAGCTATATTAACATACATACATTATTGAAAATTTTGGTAACAAAATTCTCCTTATGGGGGGGAGATGTAAGGAAAGAGAACTTTCCTAATTTAAACTTGCCGCGTAACGCGGTCGTCGGTAAAGTAGCACGCATCATCGATGTGATTGGCGGCCTTAGCGGGGTATGTCGATAAAACAGGTATATAAAAAAAGTAAAGAGGACGTATGGAGTGATTCGGTGTATTTTATGATTAAAATGTGAAATTGTTGGGAATTTAAACTTTATATGTCGTTTCTTTGATTTTCAGGTATGTGTACTTTTGTTATGTGATTTCTATGTTTTGGGTTTTAAGTGTCAAGCGAATATTTTACTAAAAAATAAAAATCTTTGATTTTCAGAGCAACACTGAAGTTTATTTTCTTAAACCAACCTTGATTAATAAACAATCTTACATGTATACAAACACACTAAACATGACACGTAACAACATAATTAACATAAAACACACAACACGATATTACTATAATCCGATATTAGCAAAATGAGATTTTAATCTTTTCCTAAAGATGTTCAGATTATCAGCGCGCCTAATCGTATCCGGTAAAGAATTCCAGAGCAGAACACTTCGTGCAGTAAAAGAATTAGAGGTGAAATTCGAGGTTTGGGAAGGAATGTTGAGACGTAATGTATTTGAGGAACGTAGTTCACGAGATTGAGTTAAGGAAACAAACGAAAACCGTTCTTTCAGATAACTAGGGTAGGAAGGATCAAATAGGATGGAATATAATAACGATAGCAGCATAGCATATATTTACAATTTCTTATAACATATTTACTCCTTGCCGTTATCCCTGTGTCTTCACCAAATGTCTTGTTTCAGGGTCCGTCGGAACACTACGAAGAACAACATCGTACGTTTTAAAAGAACCCCGGGAACAGCCCAAAAAACATGTTCAAATCATAGCGTAGCCTTCTATTGAAGGGGGAGCCCCATTTATTTAAGGGGTGACCTAAACCATGAACTGGCAGCCATGAGTTATTTAGGACCCCTAGTTATACAAAATACTGCTTTGATTTACTACTTTCGAAGTACAGTACATTGATTTCGACCGAAAGAACCTTATCCGGGTCGTCGGTACACCGTATGGGAAGCCTACCAGCACTACGCTTTGTGATCAGTACCATTTGCAGAGCCCCTGTCTCATTGGCCCACCGCCTCATAAGTCTGACAACCCTGGGGGCTATTCGTTGTTGCTAATCCTCATGAACACCCAGCTGTTGGCGCCTAGCCAGTTTATCTGGGACTGCGAGGCGCCTACCTACTCAAACCAACGGCGGTCCTCAGCTGCCCCTTTCAGGGCCTCAGGTTGCGTGCATTGGCCTTGGCTCACCCTCCGAACCCTGTGAGCTATGCCCGTGACCTGGTTTCGCCTATTTATCTCCTCATTTATGCTTCTATCTACATAGTTCTTTGAACTTTTCTTATTAAGCCTTTAGTGAGCGACCACGTCTCTCTCCCATTCACAATATCACCGTCCCTGAGTATACTATCCTATCAATAAGATACCACTCGTTATTATTCAGCTATACCAGCGGTCATCTTCCACGCTGCTAACTGTTATTGTCGATAGAATGACAGCGGGCCCTCCGAAGAATGAAACAGTTGTTAATATGATGGCCTCTAACAACCTACTATTTGAACCATCTTTTTGGCGTCGATCTCATCTAGATACTTCGATATTATGAGCCATTTTAAGACCCGCAGAATTATATGCAGTTACCGAATTTAGTTATCGGGCGCCAAGCCTGCTATTTCCTATTTATGTGCCGATCCGACGCTTGTCGAAACTCTTACCTGATACATTTTCGACACGTGTCGAAAATCTTACCTGATACATTTTCGACACGTGTCGAAATTCGTTATCTGCTAAATATCCGAAAACGTGTCGAAATTCGTTATCTATCTTTATCCGGACACTTATCTAAATTCGTTAGGTGCTAAATATCTGGACACTGTTCCCAATTCGTTATCTGCTAAATATCCGGACACTTGACAAAATTCGTTTTCCTTATATATCCGGACACGCCTTGTTGAAATTCGTTATCTGCTAAATATCCGGACACTTGTCGAAATTCGTGATCTGCTAAATATCCGGACACTTGTCGAAATTCACTATCTGCTAAATATCCGGACACTTGTCGAAATTCGTTATCTGCTAAATATCCACCACTTCTCGATATCGACAAGTATATTCGTTATCTGCTAAAAACCCGCCACTTGCCGATATTCGATAACTGCTAAATCGTCTGCAAAGTCGTTATTGTAGACACGATTGTGTTATAATATCTAAGGATATTACCAAAATTGTCGAAAGTAGCTGTAACTGTGCCTTTGTCGATTTCGACACAACTCTGCTAGACTTGGGCCCAGTTTACTTGAAAAATAGTCTTTTAGAATGCACAGACATACTGTACACTTCAATTCGATTTATATGTGTAGTTGCAATAATTATGTTTGTACGTTTTTTAAGTATTGATTAAGTGGTAAAAATAAGTGTTTTAATGAGTGTTAAAATCGCTAGATAAATTTGTTAATAAGTTATTTGTAATATTTTATACGTAAACTTAAATTGTACAAGTTAGGTTAAGCTAATTGTTAAATTATATCTAACCGCGTGCAGATCAAGTGGATATATCCTTATATATCCGGACACGCCATCTCGTCCCAAGCTAAGCAACTTAATGCTTGTGTTATGGTAACGAGATGGATGATAAACTATTTAAATACATTTTATTTTTGTAAATACATACTTATTATAGATAGAAATCACCCAGACCCGGAACAAATACTTGAAGATCGTAAAAATATTTCTTCCGTGCGGGGATCGAACCTGCGACATGCTGCGCAGGTTTCTTACGTCCGTTCATTTGGAGTCTGGATTAGATGAAGTGGTGATACTATGTATACTAAATCCGTCATCTACACTCGCAAACACGTGATCATCATCATCATCATCATCATCAGCCCACTCTAATTCACCGCTGGACTAATGAGCGCCATAGCGCCCTGTCTTCTGTTTGACGCATGAATCGCATTTGTATCTCATTCGGGCTGGTGCTGAAAATCAAATCTACAGGAAACTGTAGTATTATACCGAGATGCAGCCATATAGACACATCAGTTTTCAGTTAGAGACAGTTTTCTTTCTTTTAAGCTTCCTCAGATCATCAATTTAGTAAGAGGCGTTCGAGTTCGTTGGTTTTCATTCGCTTGGTCTCTACGCGTTAGGAAACACAGTTAATGCTTATTGACGTCTTAGGTTTTCGCCATTATTACACATTGAAATTAAAGACTTTTTAACAGATTTATCGCGTGTATTTTTCATTAAGTAATTAATTCTGACTGTTTCTTTGTATTTTGAAACAAAACTAGCATCAAGTCTCAGGACCACGATTGATGCATTCGTAAAATCAGGAATCAAATAATGTAAAATACACGAGATAAATCCGGTAAAATGTGTTCAATTTCAGAGTTAACCATGATTTTCTGGGTGTATAACAACGAAATATATTGTTTGTCGACTATTTGAAATTGTTTATGGCGTCTGCAGTAGTCAGATTTTAGACCAAGAACAGACTAGGGAGCCGAAAAAATACACGTTCAGAACGAACAATAGCTGCACGCACACAGGGTGTAAGGGACGGCATCCCGAAAACCGATACCAGTGGTTCAGTTCGTACATAATACGAGGCGGTCCAATTTTCCGGGTTTTTTTCCTTCGTTCCGATTTTTCTTATTATATTTTTTTCATATAATGTATTGAACGAGCTACTGTTGTCGACCCGCACTTAAATTTTAATAAAATTCTAAAAAATATTTTTTTCAAAAAACAGCAATGTAGTTAACGGTACGGTAACTCGTACTATCAGCTGTTACGGCGGCAATTGCAATGACACAATTGCGCAATCCCGCCCCGCACCGTGCGTTTGTTTATTGACCTCTACTTGGTGTCCGCGCGTGGTACGACGCTGCAGCGATAAATTGTATTGTTCGCTGTGCATTGCGTAGCGCGAATTAACGAAATAATGATGAATCTTTTATAATTAAATAATAATTAATTTTGCTTGATAATAAGTGACCATAGAAAAATGATTTTACGATTTTTTCGGGACGCCGTCCCTTACAACCTGTATATTATTTCGTCGTGCAAAAAACGTAACATTTTCAAATAATGATTCGTTCTATTTTGAACCTTGTGTGGTTTCGTGCAAGTGTATTTTGAGATGTCACGATTGGTAATTTGGTCTTTTTCATACTCGAATTCTTAAAGTGCTCGGCCTTTTGTCGTTTACAGTTGCGACATTGTCTTTTATTATCCCACCAAGTTGTGAATTGTAAATAAACAAAATGTTAGAAACTCAATTTGTTTTATTAAGATATTATTAATAAATATTTAATAATGTATAAATTGTGTGTGTTTTATTATATTCGCGACATCCCGATTTTTTAAGGCTTCAGTAATGACCCTCCCTGTAATGGTAGGAGGTCCGACTCAGCAGTGGTGAGTGGTAGAAGTAGTTATGGTCTAGCTCTGAGCTTTCAGCATGGTCTAGCTCTGAGCTTTCAGCATGGTCTAGCTCTGAGCTTTCAGCATGGTCTAGCTCTGAGCTTTCAGCATGGTCTAGCTCTGAGCTTTCAGCTATTACATTTGCGAAGTTTTACACCCTAAGTGATTGTTATAGAGTGACAGTTTTAGAACACATCATATTGCATAATCATTTCAACGATTATTATGTTATAAGTATTTTTGGTACATGCTACATGCTTAAGGTGGATGCTCCGGGGTAGCTCGCGAAATTCAAATTTTCTTACGGTTTTGCAATTTGCAGGTCAGTGCTAGGTTGTATGTTGATTAAAATGTTATTCGCGGCGGTAAGACGTATGTAGTTATAGAATACGTAGTGACGTATGTAGAGCAACCACGTTTCTTGGCGGCTCTTCTCTGTGGAATGGCACTCCGAAACGGTGATATACCTACACTATAAAATAAAAACAATCACTACATAGTTAGTATAAAACAAAGTCGCTGTCGTCTGTCCGTCCCTATGTACCTATGCTTAAATCTTTAAAACTACGCAATGGATTTTTAAGCGTGATTCAAGAGGAAGGTTTATGTTTGTATCATCAATAATAATGCAGAGAAACACTGATAAATTTAGAGGTTCATCATTGCACCTGTGCGATGCCGGGGCGGGTCGCTAGTATAAAATAAATAACTTTAAACAAAAATTCAAATAGTTATGTATTGGTTAGAAAGTTTCATTTCGCATACCAAGATATTTATTATTGAATGTTCTCAGAGTACCTACAACAAAAGTTATCCTAAATGATTGAAAAATCTATTCAAATTCTCGAAATTCCTTCTCGGTAAGTTTCTTCTAGAAGACACCGTGAACCGCTGAAGCTCTGTCTCTGGTATCTTCTGAAAAAGAGCAGAATATTTAAAGATATGCCTTACAAACATCTTAACCCAAAGTCTATCCTGCGGAACAGTCAATGTTTGGGTCTCCTTGGCGATGAATGTTTTAAACTACTACCACTACTTAATCCACTGCTGAGTCGGGCCTCCTCCGTTTATATGGAGAGTAATTAGCATAATAAGCCACGCTGGCCAGATTATCGGCCTTGTCATTACTTTTTGTCGGCTCACGACACCCTGAATGGGGGGGGGGGGGTAGATACTGTGCCATACTGGACAGACGGGGTGACACGATGTATTCTAAATCCTGAACCCATTCTGAGACTTCATCCTAAGAGTGTCTTAGGAGCCGACAAAAGAAAATGAGAAAACCGAAAACCGCAAGAGGAAGAAATTTTGCATCGCATTGCAGGCTTATTTTAAATTATACTGCGTCGTTGGTCTAGTGGTTAGATGTGCCGCCTTTGGATCAACGGGGGACCCGTTGATCCAAAGGCGGCACATCGGGTTCGATTCCGGGGTCGGGCAATTGTCTCTGTCTAAACCAGAGGCACTGGCTCGGAGTCTGGGTGTCATTTCTATCAATAATATGTATGTATTTACAAAAAAAATGTATCTAAGTAGTTTATCATCCATCTCGTTACCATAACACAAGCATTAAGTTGCTTAGCTTGGGCCGAGATGGCGTTGTGTTAAATGTTCAAGGATATTTATTTATTTATTATCCTCCATGCAAATGGAATATCTCTCCATTGCCCAAAGGGCTATGCTCGGAGTTTCCCTGCAAGATCGCATCAGAAATGAGGAGATACGCAGGAAAACCAGGGTCACTGACATAGCCCACCGGATTGCCAAACTTAAGTGGCAGTGGGCAGGGCACATAGCTCGTAGGACCGACGCCCGGTGGGGCAGAAAAGTCCTCGAGTGGCGACCGCGTTCCGGAAGGCGCAGTGCTGGTAGGCCTCCCACGCGGTGGACCGACGACCTGATTAAGGTCGCTGGAAAGCAATGGATGCGGGCGGCCCAGGAACGGCCTTTGTGGAGATCCTTGGGGCCTATGACCAACAGTGGACGTCTTTTGGCTGAAATGATGATGATGATAATGATGAAATGGAAGAGGCCCGCCTAGGCAGTGGGTCATTTATGGACAAAGAAGTAGTAGTTGTAAGTAACCAGGATGTCCAGACGGAATGGCACAGGCATCAAGTTTTCCTTCTCTTGCGGCTAGGTTATCGGCCTTGACATTTCCTTTTACCGGCTCTTACGACACCCTCACCACGGAATGGGATGGTGACACTATGCATTCTGGATCCGTGTCTTTGTGTAAATAGGCACTTGCTCCGAGTCTGGCTGTCTGTTGTATTCATGAATTGTAAACAACCCCCGCGATACAGATTATACCAAGAACAGGGGATTCGTTTTCTTAAAAAAAACAGGAACTTACTTCAACGTCGTGTTGTATTCTGTCGTCATGGTTTAGCCTGTCAAGTCTCTGGTCTTTTGGCTGGTGCTGTCTGTAGCCCTCATCAGAAGCTTCTTCGCTACCAGCTTTTCCACTTAACTGCTTCTGAATGACTATGCACCTGGAAGAAGAAATAGTTTCCTAGCTGGAAAATATAGGCAGCGAAGAAGTTGAAGAACTGCTAGAAAAGTTCGCGAGGACCCATTCTACTGTGGCGCCCCGAATAAATAAAATAAATAATAAAAGCTTTATTTGTACAAAATATACGTAGACTAACAGTACACTGAAATGTTGACAAGTTGTACAGATGTGTCAAAATGTGGGATAAACTGCTGTCTCCTAAACTAGGCCAGGGGCCTGTGTTTTAGGAAACAAGGTTCTTCCAAAAAAGTGGCTGACAACTATTTTGGATTGACGTGCAAGTCATTTTGTGCAAATTAGTGAAATCATTTTTTATATAACATATTTGAGAAATCATCATACAGTATTCTAAGGAATCACGATATAGTTAGTAGTAATAAGATTTTCAGTTTCTTTATAAGTTAACTTCATGAATGGTTACGACTCATTCCGGACAACTGGAACGTCCTCAGTCAATGAGGCTTGTGTCGGTGGTAGGTCGCTCGACCCCCCACCGGCCTCTAAGGCGAGGGTAAAAGGGGGGCGTACCGTCACGTCTCTACCCCCACGGCCCACGGGGTGGCTCTGCCAGAGCTTCCTTCTCTGCGGCGGGCCCCATCGCCCCTTTCTGCGACATAACGGCCTCGCAACAGGGGCGGAACTACCAAAGGGATTTTTGGGCTGTAACCCAGGGCCCAGTGGATTCAAATACAAGTTTGAATTAAAAATATGAATGTTTAAAATTAAAAGATAAAAAATTCCTCAATGCCTCTATCGTACCTAAGGAACAGAGAATTCCCCGCCGTGTGTGTTTGATCAGTGGATTTTGTACAGTAAATAGATCAAAATTATTTTAATGTCCAATTTTTTCTATAATACCTGCCTAAATAAGAAAAGAGTTAAAACATACTTCCTTTCATCCTAACGTGTGTAAGCTAATAGGCAGACAGATATAAGGCATATGTATATAATTATAATATAATATATTTTTAGTTACCTATGTATTTTGTAATTATTTAAGTATATAGTATGTATTATTAGTATGTAGGTATATGTAGTATATAGATAGATACTATTTAATGGTAAATTAATTTTATTTTAATTATTTTTCTTTTTTAATTTGTTGTGCACTGCCCATACCCATTTTCTACAGGTCTCACTCTGCCAAAGGTTTGCTGGAAGAAAACTCTTATAGAGTTAAGCTCGCCTGTGTACATTTTGTCTCCAAATGTCTCCAAATGAGATGTTTTATATTATGTATCTGTGTGCAATAAAGAATAAAGAATAAATACATTACTATCGAAAAATGTTTTTTGACAAAATAGCTATTAGTTGAGTAAGTGTAGGCACCTAAACTATTTCTTACTACTTACTTCTTACTTCCTTCTGCGAGGCCATGGGCCCCACAAATTCACGATCCACCCATGGCCTCGCAGAAGGAAGCCATGCCAGCCCTCGGCTTAGCGACCAACCAGGTTGACCGTCAATCCGAGGACACTGGTTAGCCTACTGTGCCACGCTTGCTAGACTGGTTGGCGCAGAGTTTCGTATCCAGTTTTCCTTCTCTTGCGGCTAAGTTTTCCGCCTTGCCATTGCCTATTGTCGACTCTTACGACACCCTCAGGGTGCAAAGGGGTAGTGACACAATATATTATACTAAACTACACGGAAATCTTATCTTATCTTACTAATATTATAAACGTGAAAGTTTGTAAGTATGTATGGATGGATGGATGGATGGATGGATGTTTGTTACTCTTTCACGTAAAAACTACTGAATGGATTTTAATGAAACTTTACAATAATATAGCTTATACATCAGAATAACACATAGGCTACAATTTATAAAGATATTTTCTGAATTACAACAGTTTAAACAAGTCGAATTTAAAATTTCTAATAACGTTTCGCTGTCAGTTGCATTTTGTTAAAGTAGGTTTTATACAGACCCGGGGCGTCACAGTAGAATGCGTTTACGCGAACTTGTGGCGCCCCAAGCGCGTCGTGTGAGGGTATGCCGCTGGGGTTTTAGTGGGTAAACGACGCTTGGGTAGACGACCCTTGTTGGAGTCCCACATAATCACCGACCTTTCCCCCGGGGTGCGGTGGTATGCATAAAGCATTTCCCCAGCGAAACCAAAAAAAAAAAAAAAAAAACGGTTTTATACAGACGGGATAAAATGTCAAACTTTTTTTTGTTTTAAATAAATACCTAATAGATGTTGGAAAATGCACACAATCCCACCTAATATTATTGCATCTAATGCGGAACAAAGTTCGCCGGGTCAACTAGTCTTTATAATAAAAATAGGGAGATTAACCTTTTCTGTCGCGATGCAAAAGCAGTGACGTCCAGGAGTCCTGAAAAAATATTACAATGATCGAATTACTGTAAAATCACCAGCTCACACTACCTTGAAGGTGTTGTAAGGCGACTAAAGGAACCCAAGAGACAGATCTCCCGGCCGCAAGAAAAAGAAAACATGATACGAAACTCTTTTTTTTTTTATTCACCCGGGGTAAAATCATTTATGGACTTTTTCGCCGGCCACGGGGATGGCTAGCGAGGGGAGTGTGGGAGTCTCCCCCATAGTGGGGGCCTACCCACTAAACCTCCCCGGGGTGCTCCAACTCGCATCCTGTTGCGGCATTGTGGGATCTGATGCAGAACCACGCCGCCGCAGACGAGGAGGCCCTCCTCCTCTCCTCAGGCTCCTTACGACCCTGTGCCAACCCGTCTGGCCAGCGTGGTACAGTAGGCTAATTGCCCTCCATGTAGTTGGGAGGCCCGATCCAGCAGTTGGTAATTTATGGGCTGAGATTGGTTCAATGAGACTGCTTCGTTGGTCTTGGGGTTAAATAAATATCCTTGAACATTTCACACAACGCCATCTCGTCCCAAGCTAAGCAACTTAATGCTTGTGTTATGGTAACGAGATGGATGATAAACTACTTACATACATATTTTTTTTTGTAAATACATACATATTATAGATAGAAAACACCCAGACCCGAAACAAATACTTGTAGGTCGTACAAATATTACTTCCGTGCGGGGATCGAACCCGCGACATGCTGCGCAGCAGTCGATCGCTCAACCACTGCGCCAACCGTGTCGTCAAGTGATGTGCCGCCTTTGGATCAACGGATCCCGGGTTCGATTCCGGGGTCGGGCAACTGTCTTTGTCTAAACCAGAGGCACTTGCTCTGAGTCTGGGTGTCATTTGTGTTCGTGAATTACTTGTTTGTAATTATAGAGCAGGGGTTTTGTTAAAAAAAAAAATAAGATTAAATACCTGTGCTCACCAAAAGTAATAATATTAAAAATAAAACTGGCATAGACAAAGACATGACTGCTAGTACAAACAACGTTGTACTTATTTTACTTTTTATAGTATTGTTTTTAAAAGTAACGTTAACAAAAAACTTGTCCACGATTATTATACCACCAACTCATCTCAATCAATATACCACCAACCATTTCATCCTGAGGGTGTCGTAATAGCTTCTTGCCGGCTCTTCTCTGTAGAGAAGCATTCCGAGCCGGTGGTCGTTTCAGCATGAATGTGGATGGACGCAAGGGTTCTGGGAGATCAAATGAGATGGATGGATTGTAAGAATGAGGAATTGTGTATGAAAGGTGTGACTTTAGATATGACGCCTGATAGGTGTGTATGGAGACTACCTCCTAGCGTGGGACAAGGGTCGTAAGATGATAATGGTAATTATAAATATGACGATTTAAAAGAGTTTTGTGATAAAATCTACGTAAATAAAGTTGCAGCAGGTCGCGGGTTCGATTCCCGCACGGAAGTAATATTTGTACGACCTACAAGTATTTGTTGCGAGTCTGGGTGTTTTCTATCTATAATATGTATGTATGTATTTACAAAAAATAATAATTATATAAGTACATAGTTTATCATCCATCTCGTTACCATAACACAAGCATTAAGTTGCTTAGCTTGGGACGAGATGGCGTTGTGTGAAATGTCCAAGGATATTATTTTTATTTATATTGAGGTGTGTTTTTTATTTAAAAAGGAAATGACGGCTGATAACCTAGTCGCAAAAGAAGGAAAACTTGATACGAATTTTTTTTTGTTTCGCTTGGGAAATGCTTTATGCATACCACCGCCCCCGGGGGAGAGGTCGGTGAGTATGTGGGACTCCCGGGACAGAACCCGTATACCCACTAAAACCCCAGCGGTATACCCTCACACGGCGCGCTTGGGGCGCCACAAATTCGCCTAAACGCATTCTACTGTGACGCCCCGGCGTGGTGCCCGCAACGGGCAAGCGACTGTCAGAGAGGGCGTCCTGGTACACTGGGACGCCCTCAGTCATCGAGGCTTTCGTCGGTGGCGGTTCCCCCGACCCACCACCGGCCTCTATGGCGGGGAAGGAGGTGGGCGTACAGTCGCCTCCTCCTCCCCGGCCTCCGTCTGCGAACTTGATACGAAACCCTGTGTCAACTTGTATGGCCAGCATGCCACAGTACATTATGGGTTTAGTAGTAGGCTTCGAAAATTATGTTTTTTTTTAATCTAAAATACTTTGTTTCTTGACGCTACAGGCTTTAAAGATAGTGATAATAATTGTATGCGGGTGCAAAATTATATGTTAGAGTCACTTCTCATCATTAGTTTTAACAACTATATTTTGTACTCGTATCATACCCACCCACTTGCGAAAGCCCACTACTATTATTCAGCCCATAAATGACCCACCGCTGAGTCAGGCTTCCTCCAACTCATGGAGGGAAATTAGCCTACTGTGCCACGCTGTCAAGATAGCTTGGCATAGGGTTTGTATCAAGTCGTATTGATTATAAATTAATTCTAACTATAATTAACTTCTTTATGGGACATACTTACTCTTTTATATAGGTGTAATAAATTAAATTAATTTCAATCCAGTAGATAAGAAATATTTTTGTACATTAAGAATTGAAACAATATTGTAATAGAAATTTTAAGTAACGCTATCACAGAGCAAGAATAAATTATATTCTTTTATATTCTAAGATATGAATTGTGATACGTTGTTGGTATGCTGAATAAATAAATAAATAAATAAAAGTCTGCGGCGGCGCGGTTCTGAGTACAGATCCCACAATGCCGCAACAAGGACGCGAGTAGGGAGCACTCCGGGGATGTTTAGAGAGTCCCACACGCCCCCCCTCGGCCAACCCCATGGCCGACGGGGATAGTCCATAAAGGATTTTACCCAGGGCGAACAAAAAAAAAAAGGGTTTGTATCAAGTTTTCCTTCTCATACGGATAGGTGATCTGCCTCTTGCGTTCTTTTAGTCGCCACAGGGTTGGTGACATTGTGTATTATAAATCCGTCACCACACTGACGTCTCCTCCCATCAGAAGGAGGGTAATAAGCCTACTGAGCCACGCTGGCCAGACTAATTTCGTATCAAGTTCCTTCTCTTGCGGCTAGGTTTTGGGCCTTGTCATTTAGACAGCCTCGTTGGTCTAGTGGTTAGATGTGCCGCCTTTGGATCAACGGGTCCCGGGTTCGATTCCGGGGTCGGGTCTTTGTCTAAACCAGAGGCACTGGCTCGGAGTCTGGGTGTCATTTCTATTTATACCATGTATGTATTTACAAAAAAAAATGTATATAAGTAGTTTATCATCCATCTCGTTACCATAACACAAGCATTAAGTTGCTTAGCTTGGTACGAGATGGCGTTCAGTGAAATGTCCAAGGATATTTATTTATTTATTTCCTTTTGTCGGCTCTTACGACACCCTCAGGATAGAACGGGGTGGTGACACCATTTATTCTAAATCCGTCACCACACGTGGTTTAATTAATATAGCATTATCCTATTCTTTTCTACTTATGAGAAAAGAAAAAGAGACACTAATCAAACTAAAATAAGGACTAATTTACAATATGCAACGCATCCTCAGCCCAGAAGATGTTTGCAATCGTGCCCAGAAGACTAGCGGCTTTGCCACGCTGAATGGCAAATGTTGGCAGTATGAGAAATTGAATTGAAACACCGCCCGAAATGATCTGACCTTCACGTCAATTCTTTTTGAGGTAACAGTCAGGTCTAAATAAAGTAGTTGTCTGGAAATTGAAACTGAAATATGTCCAGTATTATTTGAGCTGGGTATAGGATTGTCGTGTAGAATACTCAGGGCTTATTTACACTGGTGATATGGCTAATGAGTCTTCATTTATGAGTTCGTAGGTCAATTTGTTATCGACGCAAACTGATAAAGGATATATGAGAAAAGGGTATATGTAGAAAATTGTAAGTTTTAAAACGTAGTTTTTTTAATAAGTCTTTTTATCCGACGTTTTGCACATAAATTTTGAGGTATTGCGAAAAAAGTGCTATACCCCATTCAAGATAGCGTGATCAATTTGACAGATGGGCTAGTGATGGGATAGAAAATATCTAGTAGTCCAAAAAATAACGTTAAAAAATACTTGTAACAGTGAAAAGTTGGCGTGGGTGTATTATATGTGAAATTCTTTATTGCACTAGACATATAAAACATTGGGTAGATAAGCGATGGTGGGTCAATATTCATAATAAGTTCCTATTTAATATTACAGGGTTATTTTTTGACCTTCCGTCAAATTTAAATAGGTGGTTCAGACCATGAAAGTAAACAAAAAAGAAAAGAAAATAATAGTTGTAAAAGTGTTAAATTTCAATGCGCTAAAGCCAACGAATTTTATTTCAAAATGAAAATGTTTTTTATTCGAATCTTGTCTTATAAAGTTAAGAAAAAGTGATAAAGAATTTCACACATAATTCACCCATACCATCTCGTCACAGTTGCAAGTATTTTAACCCGTATTTTTTTGGACTTCTAGATATTATCTGTTACCCACCACTATTCGTCATTGCAAAGTAAAGGTATGATTCCGAAGTACGCTGCACGCAGAAGTGCTACCACGGCACTACTGGTCCCCATTACCGCGATGTAGTTCGGAGTCATACCTTTTTGTCGATCAGAAAAATTGACATCTGTCAAATGGATCACGCTATCTTGAATAGGGTATAACTATATATTTTTTGAAATAAACAATCGTAAAAAAAGTGACACTGAAGAAATGTTAATTTAAAAAAATCCTAAAATAATACACATAAATATTTGTTTAAGTTTAAACGAGAAGACAGAATAGAAATAGGTGTCTTAAAATTTGCAATTACCGACTTACATCATTTCAACGTGATAGTGATAGCAGCAGCGTACATCGCCGCGTCGCGTCGCTCGCTTGCTATTACGATAATTGTTATGTATTATTATTAAATATTAATAGTTAATAGTGAAAGTGTATTTATTAATAGTCCGAGAAACGTGAGTAATTTTATGAGTTTTAAAGTTACGGCATTTTGGCGTGATATGTTAAGTCAAGACTCACCGTAAGAATATTCAACCAGTTTAAAGTCGCTCAGCGTGCTATGGAGCGAGCTTTATCTAAAAGATAGGATTCGCAACGAGTATATCCGACAGAAGACCAAAGTCGCCGGCCCAGAGAATTAGCAGTTGAAGTGGCAGTGGGCTGGTCATATCTGTAGAAGAACCGACATCATATGGTAGACGAGTTCTTGGGGGGAAACCGCGAATCGGCGAGCGTAGTATGGGACGGCCCTCTGCTAGATGGAGCGACGATCTGCGAAAGGTTGCGGGCAGCAGTTGGATGCGTCAAGCAGAAGGCAGGGCGCTATGGCGCTCTTTATGGGAGGCCTATGTCCAGCAGTAGATTAGAGAGTGAGCTGATGATCTCCTTTGCAAAAAAATATACAGAGTTATTATTTTAGTCTTATCTTCAAACTTAGGTACCTATTAACATGAATTAAAATTCTAAACTTCAGTATTCTTTAGCGAAATATTTATAAGATTGTTCAGAGATGACGCAACAAAAGACGTATCTACGGGTGACGGGTTTAGAATACATAGTGTCACCACCCCATTCCATTGACTGCCTCGTTGGTCTAGTGGTTAGATGTGCCGCCTTTGGATCAACGGGTCCCGGGTTCGATTCCGGGGTCGGGCGAGTGTCTTTGTCTAAACCAGGGGCACTGGCTCGGAGTCTGGGTGTCATTTCTATCAATAATATGTATGTATTGAAATTAAACACTTTTTAACGGATAAAAAAAAGTGTTTAATTTCAATGTGTAATAATCGCGAAAACCTAAGAAATCAATATGTATGTATTTACAAAAAAAAAATGTATATAAGTAGTGTATCATCCATCTCGTTACCATAACACAAGCATTAAGTTGTTTAACTTGGGACGAGATGGCGTTGTGTGAAATGTCCAAGGATATTTATTTATTATTTAAAAAAAAATAATTCTATCCTGAGGGTACCGTAAGAGCTGACGAAATGAAATTATAAGGTTGAAAACTCAGCCGCAAGAGAGGGAAAACTTGAAAGAAACCCTCTGTCAACCTGTCTGACCATCGTGACACAGTAGGATAATAATCCGCAGTGAGTCATTTATCGTCGGATCCAATTCGGCTGGGCAGCGTTCGGGAAGCTGCGAAAGATCTTCTCGTCCACAATATACATATGGAACAGAGACGTCACTCACTGTGGGCTCCATCAGAAGGCTCAAAGTCACCCAAAGGGCAATGGAGAGGGCTATGCTCGGAGTTTCCCTGCGACATCAAATCAGAAATGAGGAGATACGCAGAAAAACCAGGGTCACCGACATAGCTCACCGGATTGCCAAACTTAAGTGGCAGTGGGCAGGGCACATAGCTCGCAGGACCGACGCCCGATGGGGCAGAAAAGTCCTCGAGTGGCGACCGCGTTCCGGAAGGCGCAGTGCTGGTAGGCCTCCCACACGGTGGACCGACGACCTGGTTAAGGTCGCCGGAAAGCAGTGGATGCGGGCGGCCCAGGACCGGCCTTTGTGGAGATCTTTGGGGGAGGCCTATGTCCAGTAGTTGACTTCTTCTTTTGGCTGAAATGATGAATGAATGATGATGATGATGAGTCATTTATGGGCTGATCAGGGTGGAAAGGGGGGGGGGGGTGACACAATGTATTCTAAATCCTACACCACATCGACTGTTTCATGGAAGGTAACTAGCCTAGTGTACTTGTGTTAAGTTTCGCGGTTTTCATCCTTGTCAGCTCTTACGACACCACCAGGACGGAATGGGGTGGTGACACCATGAGTTCTAAATGAATGTTTCTATTTCCAGATATTCCTCAAAATGTATTCAGCAGTAATCCTCTTCATATTTTCTGGTACGTTTTACTCTTAAAAACCATATTTTTTATTTATATCAAAATTTTTTATTGTTCTTTTTTTCTCATTTCAGCATCCATACCTACTTGTCTTAGCTACAAATCTGGGCTCAGCCTTCTCATCCCAGAGTTGCATAGGGAGTACATCTTCTCCTTCAAGAGTAACGTTTCTACTGGGACCTGGAACCCTCGGAAGAGCGCCACCTACTGGCAACTGCAGGGAAAACTCCACGTTCAAGCTTATGACAACTTCACCAGGGCCAGATTTCGCCTGGATGACTTAGAGGTATAGTTTCTATGAAGCTGCCAGACCGCGGAAGGTTCTTCAGTCATAGTGCGTGGACATAGGCCTCTCCCATGGAGGGTAATAGGTAAGCCTACTGAACCACGTTGGCCAGACGGGTTGGCACAGGGTTTCGTATCAAGTTTTCCTTTTCTTGCTTGGTTCGAAGTTTCGGCCCGCAAATGACCCAAATATGTATGACCACAAATGACTACTGAGTTGGGCCTCCTCCAAATTCATGGAGGGAAATTAGCCTACTGTGCCAGCGTGGCAAGATGGTACACAAACATTCCACATACTTTACACAGTTTACCCGAAAAAACTGAACTAATTGCATCAAGAAATATCTAAAAGTCCTACACCGCGATAGCGAAATTTCAAGAGCAATTCGCATAATTAAGAATTCCCCGTCAACAACTATGGGGGGATAGGCGCCGCGACCCCTAGCCAGACATACCACCTCGTCTGGCTGGATGATCATCCCTTTGCGCCTAAAATTGTAATGTTTCAGAAACTGGTATGCTGTACCAATGATGGACCAGTGCATGACGAGAGCAACCCTGATGACAGGTTTATGAAGGAACCCTGGGATCTTGACTATCAGGTATAATTATGCCATTCTTCATCAAACCACAAGATGTCGCCACAGGTTATAAACGCAGCTAACTCCCAAAAATGATGATGATGGTCTTTAACGGGTTGAATTAAAGACGAAATACCATCGCGTTGGGGGGCCGCTCCCACTTATTTATTACCTGACCCCTGGTCCCCCAACGCGATGTATTTATTTTTTACTTTTTAAAGGTTATTGTGTGGGGGGATTTTTAAAATTTTAAATTTAATTATTATTTTATACTTTTTATGGGTACACACTTATTATAAAGTAGATTTTGTTAAATAGCACGTGATGCGCTTTAATTTGAGACCCCACTCGATTATATTTGCAGACATTCGGTTATTCTTCCCCACTTTCACCCCTCATAACTTTCAAACGGCTCAACCGATTTTCATCAAACATGTCTAATAACACTCCCCCGTAACTCACCTTTCATACAAAAACTATATTGAAATCGATTCATCCGTTCGCGAGCTACGGAGCCATAGACAGACAGACACGTCAAATTTATAACACCCCTCTTTTTGCGTCGGGGGTTAAAAATAAATATAAAGATACTAGTTAGCTGACCCGGTAAACTTCATACCGCCTCAGAATCAATAAATAAAAAAATATTTAAATGATATTTCCAGAATGTTTCAACTTTATTAAAATATGTGCAAACCTTAACTGGAACTAAAATAATGCGTATTTAAAAAATTTTGTTCATATTTTCTCACCTTTTAAACTTTTCTTGGACTTCCACGAATATTTCAAGACCAAACTTAGCCAAATCGTCCAGCCGTTCTCGAGTTTTAGCGAGACTAACGAACTGCAATTCATTTTTATTTATATAGATATAGATAGATAGATAGACTAGCAGACCCGGCCACGCGTTGCTGTGGCAAAATTTTTTGTAATATTACATTTAACAGTAACATATATTAATTTAACTTTTAACATAGCGCCATCTATTGAATAGTTACTCAATCCAGTCAACAGATATCGCCATCTGTTAGCATCGTTTGGAGCTAACAGATCATTTACTGGCAAATAATAGACAAGTAAGCTATCTTTATAAATAAAAATGAATCGCAAAATGTGTTGGTAAGCGCATAACTCAACAACGCCTGGACCAATTTGGCCAATTCTTAATTAGATGGATTCAAAAATTGGAATATTTGCCGGAAAACCTGTTTCTTTTTCCCATACAAACGTTTTCTAACTAAAACGTAGAGACAATTTGAGCTTTATTGCTATTGTATGAAGTTCTTAATAAATTACAACCACACACTGTTGTCTAAGCAATGTATAATACAGGTGTGTTCCTAACGTCAAAGAGTCATTTTGCACTTTATTACCGCTATCTTTTTGCAAGGACGAAGTCTGTCGGGTCCGCTAGTTTGTAATCACTATCACTACATAGTATAAAACAAAGTCGCATTCTTCTGTCCGTCCCTATGTATGCATAAATCTTTAAAACTACGCAACGGATTTTGAAGCGGTTTTTTTTAATAGATAGAGTGATTCAAGGGGAAGGTTTATATGTATAACCCACCCCCGCTTTGCACGGGCGAAGCCGGGGCAGGCCACTAGTAAAATAATAAATTGAGACGTATGTTTCAAGTTGGATCAAACTGCATAGTTATGGTGTGCCAATTTGATTAACATCGGTTAAGTAGTTTCAAATGCTTCGCAGCAGTTGTGGTCACGGGAGAGACTAGATGACAGTTTTCTGCAAAAGTACAAACAGTTAAATCTTATGCCTGTATTTTTTTTAAATAATAACTTTCCATAGTTACGCAGTTTAATTTCGATGTGTAATAATCGCGAAAACCTAAGATATCATGAATAAAGTTCGAGTTTGAATAGAAAATAGCACCCTTGTCTTTCCCTCGGAGAGCGTTTGACTGATGCTGAGCCGTTGTAAAAGATGTTGATCCTTAAGGTGGATGTTCCAGGGTAGCCCGCGAAATTCAAAAATTCTTACGTTTTTTGCAATTTGCAGGGCAGTGCTAGGTTGTATGTTGATTAAAATGTTATTCGCGGCTATAAGACGTATGTAGTTATATAATTAAAATCATAAAAATCATCAATACAACCCTCCAAGCTCATAAAGGTGCAAGAAAAACATTTTCAACGTCAGTCATTCTTGCACCTTTATGAGCTTGGAGGGTTGTATTGATGAGTTTGATAATTATAACTCTGTAACTACATACGTCTTCCAGCCGCGAATCAAATGTTTATCATCATACAACCTAGCACTGCCCTGCAAATTGCAAAAAACGTAAGAATTTTTGAATTTCGCGGCTACCCTGGAACATCCACCTTAAACTCCTTAACCTTTTTTTCAGGATAATGGCCTAATCAAGTTGATGTACGTAAGCCAAGAGCCAGTCTGGTCGGTGAACATAAAAAGGGCCTTGTCTATCAACTTCCAGCTGATTAAAAACAGCGGCACTTATTCCACGAGCGAGGTAACATCCGTCGGTGGTCCATGTGGTGACGGATTTAGAATAGTGTCACCATCCCATTCGATTCTGATTCGAGTCTAGTATTGAGTCATTAATGGGCTGCGAGGACCATCTAGATGGGCCTCTGCTAGATGGAGCGACCATCTGCGAAAGGTTTCGTACAGCAGCTGGATGCATCAAGCAGAAGACAGGGCGCTATGGCGCTCTTTAGGGGAGGCCTATGTCCAGCAGTGGACTAATGTGGGCTGATGATGATGATGATGATGTGCTGCGTAGTAGTATTAGTAGTAGTCTTATTAATGTCATGAATATATTTTTGCAGCCATGTTTAGACGACATATGCGCAATGATATACACGGCTAATGGGAACACTGTGACGAAATACACCAGCCTTAAGATACCCACGGCGAGGAGCAGAAACAGTTGGAGTTCAGTCCCTTGGTCCCTGGACTACACTGGACGGGCAATAGTAAGTAAAAGAGACCAGAAATGTCATAGTCAGGATTCAGCACTAAGCTTTGTTCCAAAACTTTGTCTTTTAAAAGCATTGCGAGGCGATGCTCTAAGTTGTTGGGCAGTTTCTTATAAAATAGTATACATTGGCGTTGGAGCGAGCTATGCTTGGAGTTTCTCTTAAAGGTAGGCTTCGTAACGAGACTATCCAACAGAGAACCAAAGTCACCGACATAGCTCAGAGAATTAGCAGACTGAAGTGGCAGTGGGCAGGTCATATCTGTAGAAGAACCGACAACCGCTGGGGTAGACGAGTTCTTGAGTGGAGACCGCGAATCGGCAAGCGTAGCGTGGGACGGCCCTCTGCTAGATGGAGCGACGATATGCGAAAGGTTGCGGGCAGCAGCTGGATGCGTCAAGCTGTAGGCAGGGCGCTATGGCACTCTTTAGGGGAGGCCTATGTCCGGCAGTGGACACGTTGTAATTTTACAAAAAAGAAAGTATATGCTTTGTACTCACTTTTTTTGCTTTTCAGGTGGAGGCAGTATCATCAACTCAAAGGACGTATGAGTTAGATGATTACAAAGGATTAAGATCTTTATTTCTATACGGAAACTATCAGTACAAAACACACGACCACATTCTTGCAGTTAACACTGAGTACGTATTGATAAAATAATTTACAATATGACGAGATGTTCTCCCGTTTGGGCACGGGTCAGAAAATAAAACATCCACACCGCACGCTGGGAAATAACGCGTGTTGTAAAAATCAACAAAACCCAGCACGCTTGGTTACCACCACCACCAATAGACACACAATAAACCACACAATAAACCAACTTGATTAAATGAGTTTTTGATTTGATTTTTTGATTTTGCACACGGTGAGTAAATTTGATTAAAATCGGTTAAGTAGTTTAGGAGGCCATCGCGTTTTAGCAAAGTGACGCGTTATTTAGGTTATTTAGGTATATTAAGATTGCCTTCTAAAGAATTTTGTATTTTTGTCTTCCAGGCTCTTCATAGCATATGAGCATGACAAGCCAGCTCCGAGCGTAAGAAAGATCCCAAATCAAACCCAGACTTCGGTACAGTACGTCGCTAGTGATTTCACAGACCCTACAAATGGTATACGAAATGACACCCAAGACTTGCTCAGAAATACTACCTTTGATGTGAGTATTACATCAGACTTTTGTGGCTCACACACAAACCAGATAATTACAAACCATATCTGAGTTGTGAAGGGTATAGAATACATTGACTTCCACGTTGGTCTAGAGGTTACATGTGCCGCCTTTGAATCAATGGATCCCGGGTTTGATTCCGGGGTCGGTCAAGTGTCTAAGCCAGAGGCACTTGCTCTGAGTCTAGGTGGGTTTCATTTATGTTCGTGAATTACTTGTTTATAAACTGACCCCGAGATAAAAGCCAACATAGTGCGGGGGTTTCGTTTAAAAAAAAATAGTGTCTATACCCCATTCCATCCTGGGCAACAGTAAGAGCCGACAAAAGGAAATGACATGGCTGAAAACCTAACCGGAAGAGAAGGAAAACTAGCCGTAAGGGAACACTTGATACAAAACCCTGTGCCAACTCGTCTGGCCAGTGTGGCACAGTAGGCTAATGACCCTCCCTATAATGGGAGGAGGTTCAACTCAGCAGCGGGTCCAATTGTCCAATTCCAATTACGTTAATGTTCACAGATTCTTCTGAAAATAGCACAGAAGGGAATCGATGCCGATAACATTGTGAGAAACGCGTCGCTTATCCACAACTTGGACTTCATCGAGCTTCTTAAGTAAGTTTGCAGGGTTAAACATCTTTAGCACAGTGGGAGAACGTAGTACGTCCAGTAGTCCATCAAAATTCATTTCCTCTTTTTTATCCACTACTTGAACATCTCAAGAAAGAATTTCGGCCAACATCTTATCCTGATTGAAAATCATGCCAACCAAAAGACGTCCATTGCTGGACGTAGGCCCCCCAAGGATTTTCACGAAGACCGGTCTTGAGCCGCCCGTATCCGTTGCTTTTCGGTGACCTTAACCAGGTCGTCGGTCTACGGTGTGGGAGGCCTACCAGCACTGCGCTTTCCGGAACGCGGTCGCTATTCGAGAACCAAGTTTTCGCTTTCTTTTTATCAGTTTCTTAAATGCCTTTGACCCTAGGCTTGCGTGATGGAAAGCAACGCCAGGGTCTAAGATGGAGCAGGCAATTCAATGAAATGCCCTGTCGGCCTCCGGCTCTCACATACACACGACGAAACACAGTAAAACTGCTTGGCACAGGGTGGTAGCTGGCCGGGCGGACCATTAGATCCTATCACCAAGCGTGCTGGGTTTTGTTGACTTTTACAACACGCGTTTTTTCTCAGCGTGTGGTGGGTAGTGTAATATTCTGCCCAGTCCCACACGCGGAAAATCATGATGTCTTAACGGTTCTGATTATGTTCTTTTATATAATTCCCAATGTTTCAGACAGTTTCAGACACTTGACTGCGTTGTTGGTCTAGGGATATTCCCTTTGGATCGACAGGTCTCCGGTTCGAGTACGAGGTCGGGCAAGTGTCTTTGTGTAAAGCATAGGCACTTGCTCTGAGTCTGGGTTGCAGTTTAAACCAAGATCAGGGGCATATTTAAAAAAAAGTACACTTGGCAGTGTCTGTGGTCTTCGACCAGAACCGTTAAGAAGATGTTAATAATAAATACATTTCTTTCAGTACAATATCCAGACTTGATTATGAAACTCTGATACGGTTATTTGAAGACCTGGTACTAGGCACCAGTTATGAGCTGGAGACAGCAAGAAACATCTTGCTTGAGATCCTGCCCCACGCCAGAAGCAATGCTGTCGCTAAGTTCATCAAATACTTGGTCGTTGAGGAGAAGGTAAGAGAACTGTATACCTTTCTAACACCGATCCGTTCTAGGTTCACACCCAAATGTATAGATAGATAAACTCTTTGTCATCATCAACATCATCATTTCAGCCAAAAGACGTCAACTGCTGGACATAGGCCTTCCCCAAGGATTTCCACAAATTTCCACACAAACAACATTAACCAGGTCATCGGTCCACCGTGTGGGAGGCCTATTAGCACTGCGCTTTCCGGAACGCGGTCGCCACTCGAGGACTTTTCTGCCCCAACGGGCGTCGGTCCCGCGCGCTTTGTGCCCTGCCCACTGCCACTTCAGTTTGGCAATCCTGTGGGCTATGTCGGTGACCCTGGTTTGCCTGCGTATCTTCTCATTTCTGATGCGATCTCGCAGGGAATCTCAGAGCGTATCCCTCTCCATTGCCCTTTGGGTGACTTTGAGCCTTCTGATGGAGCTCATAAACTCTTTAATGCTTAGGCGAATCATACAAAACCCGCAGGATAGAATAAAGTGATGACAACATCCGTTACCACACGGAGATGGTGTCAACTGCAACGAAATTCTCTTCTTCAGATCTTTTGTTATATAATTACAGAATGACATCGAAGACGCAGCCCTGCTGTCCCTCATAAGGAAACTCCCGTTCAACATTGCGACACCCTCGCAGAAGCTTCTAGAAGAATTGGAAGTGTTCTCCAAATTGAGTCTTGACTTCACACCAGACATCAGATACGCTGGCATCCTGACCTTTGCTACTTTAGCCCATAAAACCATGGAGTCTTCTCAAGTGAAGCAAGATTATTTTGATAACATCGTGGTCAAGTATTTTCGAATGTATAGCGGTAAGTTTCCTCCTTTCCGCCAGGCCTTCTGCGACATAGCGGCCTAGGAGTACTTTCCGATAAGTCGAGAGGCTTCCCTCCTCCCGGCTTATCGACTAACCAGTTTGAGAGCCAACCCGGTGAGACTATTGTGCTCAGCAGTTTAGGTCTCGCAGGGCAACTCTGAGGATAGAGGAGTCCCTGGAGCCCAAACCAGCTACGGCACCCTGTCGCTCTTCGTCAAGCCTCTCTCCGTGGGGGACCTGGTATGGGTGACTTTGAACCGTATCCCCACATACTTAACTCACTCTATACTGAGGGTTTCGGAAGAGGCGACTAAAGGAATGCAATCTAGACACACGAGACGTACTATTTATAATGACCCAGAGCCAACCCGCCTTGCTCGAGTAGCATAGTAGACTAAATTCCCATCTCGTTTTTCGTTGGTAGAAACCTTGCAAAGGCCAGGGCAACGGGTTCGGGGCACTCTTGCTCTATCAACGAGGTCAAGGATAACCATGCCCTCATATTCAATTTAACATCAAGAGTCAAGTTACTACTTCACTTCCAAGCCATTGCCAAGCGAGAATGTCATAGAAGTTACCCACAAGATTTTACTGGGTACCCGGGGTGCAACTACCAGCTTTCTGCGCCCCCTCGGTCCCACATACCCCCGCCCAAATCTCACTGGCTGGGCGCCCACCAAGGATTTACTACACGAGATAATAAAGGCTAATTTCTCTCCATGAGTTTGGAAGTAGCCCGACTGAAATGACGATATGCATAGTCTGAAGAAACTCTGCCCAGACGTTATCTTATTACAGATTGTCCTCAGTACCTCGACCGCTTGATCTGGCTCCAAGGGTTATGCAACATTGGCTATTCAGCGGAATCATATACCAGAATCATTTCAGCTGATACTTCAAGGGATAGGCATGAAAGGTTGTGGGCGTCACTGGCTGGCAACAAAAAGACCGAACTATCCTATACGGTGAGATATAACACATATATTTCCCGATCAAGTTTAAATTATTTCCACTAAGTTAATGTGAGCCTGGTACTTTTTAATGCGGCTGTAGTATTCTGTAATGTGAAGGTCCTTCCTTATTCAGGCAGATGTATCTCGATGATGATAGAGCTAGGATTGAGAGAATAGCCTCCCATACCCGATCAAGTTTAATTTACTACCACTAAAGTTATGTGAGCCTTGTACTTTTTAATTCGGTTGTGGTATTCTGTAAGGCCCTTCCCCAGTCGCTAGCTCCAGCTCTTGACCTGCAGATTGAATTGGATAGCCTATGGTAATATTGGATTTGGATAACATTGGAATTTCTCCATTTTAGATAGTTGAAACGACATTACCTATTCTGACGAATGAATCCGAGCATATTCAACTACGAATAGTAGCTCTTCACATGTTTCTGTCATCTACAAACGTGAGAGAGACAGACTTTATATTTGTACATAACTACATAATGAACTGCGGTAACTATCAGCTGAAGAGATTTTGGTTTTCGACCATTAAGAACATGGAAGCAAACAAATATTTCAATGGATACAAGATTACGTAAGTGATCAACTATTTTTTCTTCATATTTTAGTTGGCTGCAGTTCTTGACAGCCCTCTGTCGAAAAAATTTCTTGGTCATCCATGAACTAAGTGCATTCACATAAATGAGCCATTGTTTTAACTTATGACTAAATTAGCTTACTAGCGGGATTCTAGACTACAGTGACAAAGAGAGACGGGGACATACAATAGACATACAACTTTATTGACACAAAACGACGTACCTAAAATATAGTATGTATAATACAATTTCTGCATAAGAGAGAGAGAGAGAGAGAGATAATTTATACGTGGTACTGAATGTCAACCACGTCAAGGCGCATTTGAATGCGTATTCAGCAGATATTGGCGCGTATTATGCAGTCACTGAATAGTAGAAAATATATAACGAGACAGTTTAATAAAATCTCTATAATTAAGTAGATTATATTCTATACCATATTTCATGACATAGTCTTTACTTTCAATGGGTGTACCGCAAGGTAATATTCTATGACCAGTGATGTACCTCACAGAACGGATATTTACTGAATTTATTTTACGCCAGGTCATTCTACGTACCATTTGTACTCAATCAGATCTCAAACCCCGATCCTCTGTATTGGGCTACGAATAACTACATAATCAGTGCTCAAGAGGAAGATGGTACCCCATCATTGCAAGTATTTAGTGTTGGCGATCCAGAAGGAGTGTTACCTACTTTTATTGGAGCAAAATTGTCGACTGGTGGTAAAAGAACGTATAAAAGTGAAGTGAGTATCTTCTGTTTCCTTAACGTTTCCCAATTTCATTGCCCCCCCCCCCCCTCGCAACTCATCTAGTGGCGCAGCCAGTAAATATTTAATTAGACGAGCATACCTTTTAAGACGTTACGTGACGACAACTCTGTTTCCTATGTCATTATTGGCAACGCACACACAAATTATACTTATATTGTCGATGTAACTGTCTAGAATTTTATCCTTATTATGAAACCTGTTATACTAAACTACTTTGTAAATCTAATACCAAATTTTTGTAAACTTCCAGGTATACCTATTGATTGAAGGAGTGACGTCTAGCGTGTTCAAAAAGATTTTTGGCTTCAACAAAAACGACTTCAACATGGACAGTCTTATGGAGTTGCTGAAGAAATTTAAAGCATGGAACGTGAAGAAACCTACAGAGGTAGAGCGAATATGGAAAGAGAACTAAGATATGAAACGTTTGCATATCGATATATTTTATTTTATCGATATAGAGTCATATGTCGGACTGGTCGGTATCAATCTGAGACGGCTTGCGACGGTCCTGAATGGAAGAACAGACGGATGATTTAGTTTGAAAGTTTTCACTACTACGTTTTTACTACTATTTGAAACTGATTGCGGGTTTACCCGCGTGATGATGGAAGTTATTTTTTCGTAAAAATTTTCTTTTACTTACTTGACACTTATTGTAATATTTTTTACAATTCACACAATCACTACATAGTATAAAATAAAGTCGCTATCGCATGTCCGTCCCTATGTATGCTTAAATCGCTAAAACTACGCAACGGATTTTGAAGCGGTTTCTTTTATTAGATAGAGTGATTCAAGAGGAAGGTTTATAGTATATACAGGGTGTAAGTGACGGCGTCCCGAAAAAAGATACCAGTGATTCAGTACATGTTACTGAGGCCCATGGCGGTCGAATTTTCCGGATTTTTTTTCATGAATTTTCCGATTTTTCTTGGCATTATTTTTCCATATAATGTAATGAAGTAGTTACTATTGTCGACCTGCACTTATTTTTTTATAAAATTCTAAAAAATAAACAATTTCCCAAAAAAACGCAATGTAGTTAAGACACGAAAAATCGCACTACCAGATGTTACGGCGGCAAGTACAATGACACTATCGCGCGGTGCCGCCCGCGCCGCGTGCCGCGCAGCGATAAATTGTATTGTTTGCTGCACATTGCGTAGCGCGAATTAACTAAATAATGATAAATCTTTTATTCTTCATATTTTTGCTGAACTGAATTTTGCATCATAATAAGTGCCCGTAGAAAGCCCATTTCACTAATTTTTCGGGACGCCGTCACTTACACCCTGTATATTACATCCATAATATTGTAGAGAAACACTGATGAGTTTAGAGGTTCATCATTGCCCGTGCGAAGCCGGGGCGGGTCGCTAGTATCTTTATAAATGGTAGCCTATCTGTTATTCTGATGTTTAAGCAATATTATTGTAAAGGTTCAATAAAATCCATTCAGTAGTTTTTACGTGAAAGAGTAATAAACATCCATTCCCATACTTACAAACTTTCGCGTTTATAATATTAGTACCATTCATTCATAGATCCTTAAAACAGTTACAGAAATGTTTAAGTAGAACATACAATAAAAAGTGTTTAGTACTTATCATTTTAGTCGATAGAACATTTTTCAAAACTTAAAGCAGTCGGCCTATAAAGACATTTAAAAAAGTCAGTCTTGGGTTTAGGTCTCGATTAAAACCCATCGCTTGTATGATCCAGATGCGCTGCAGTTCCACCTGTCTCATGAGTAGTCTATACTAATAATTTAAAGAGTAAAGACTTGTGTCTATGTTTGTAACGAATCGGCTCAAAAGTTACTAGACGGATTTTAATAATTCTTTCACCATTTGAATATAAATGTGAAGCATTCATATAATATGAAGCATTCATATCACTGATTAATATAGGCTGTTTAAAAATAGGCTATTTAATTTCATAAAAAAAATGTCCACCCGTGCGAAGCCGGGAGTACATTTATGTTTACGTACGAAGCCGCTAGTCGATACTCGAATACTATCAAAAGATGTATGTTGTAAAATAGTTGTAAATAAAAAGAGAAAGATAAAAGAAATTAAAGAGATATCTGAGAAGAAAACCCAATTAATAGTTATCATCGCAATTCCGCGTGGATTCTACGAGATTTTCATTCTGGTGTATCTGGTTGGTGGTACATCTAAATATATATGCTGTTAACGTTTTAGGTTCATATAGATGTTATAGTGAAGATTCATGAGAAAACAGTTTACGCCAGTCATATGAATCAATCCAGATTTGAAAGCTGGAATATGGAAGATTGTAAGTACGGTATTTTTTTATATTAGGTATGACATATGTCACAGACCTAACTATGGGTTCGATCAGAAGACTCCGTGACCTCACGGACAATTTCGTCATCATCAGCCCACATTAGTCCACTGCTTGACATAGGCCTCCCCTAAAGAGCGCCATAGCGCCCTGTCTACAGCTTGACGCATACAGCTCGTCGCTCCATCAAGCAGACGGCCGTCCCACGGACAATTTAATAGTTAAAAAATATTGCAATCTGCTCTCCGTGTGGTGACGGATTTGGAATACACAGTGTCACCAGCCCATACCATCCCAAGGGTGTCGTAAGAGGTGACTAAGGCAGATCACACATCCGCAAGAGAAGGAAAACTTGATACAAACTCTGTGCTATCTCGTTTTGCCAGCGTGGTACAGTAGGTTAACTTCCATGAACCTACAAGTATTTGTTCCGGGTCTGGGTGTTTTCTATCTATAACATGTATGTATTTACAAAAAAAAAATGTATTTATGTAGTTTATCATCCATCTCGTTACCATAACACAAGCATTAAGTTGCTTAGCTTGGGACGAGATGGCGTTGTGTGAAATGTCCAAGGATATTTATTTATTATTATTTATTATTCATGGGCTGAAACGACGACTCCTTCTCTATATCACTATCACTATTTTTTTTGTATAAAACAAAGTCGCTGTTGTCTGTCCGTCCCTACCCTATGTATGCTTAAATCTTTAAAACTACGCTACGGATTTTGAAGCGGTTTTTTTTAAATAGATAGAGTGATTCAAGAGAAAGGTTTATATGTATAAAACATGCATAATATTATAGAGAAACACCGATAAATTTTGATGTTCATCATTGCACCCGTGCGATGCTGGGGCGGGTCGCTAGTAAACTATATAAGTGTGAGAAATTTCATACTACTACGTATACACAATTTTAGTGTAAAGGGGTACGAATTTGATTCACGTATTAATATAAAGTTACTAGCGACCCGCCCCGGCTTCGCACGGGTGCAATGATGAACCTCTAAATTTATCAGTGTTTCTCTACAATATTATGGATGTATTATACATATAACCTTCACTTCTTGAATCGCTCTACCTATTTAAAAAAACCGCTTCAAAATCCGTTGCGTAGTTTTGAAGCTTTCAGCATACATAGGGACGGACAGACGACAGCGACTTTGTTTTATAATATGTAGTGATAGTGATAGTGATAATATTCTTGCAGTGGCATACATAGAAGATTTTCTCCGCTTCGGCAGTCATATCAACCAACAAATTGTCTACTATCCCTTTCAGACTGACGTCAATATACCCAGTGAGCTTGGTAAGTATTAAAATAATCTGTATATTTTTAATTATCATCATCAACATGATGATACTTTTAATAATCATGCTGGGAATAATATAATTATCGACAGAAAAATATACATTTAATCTTCTGCAATGTACAGGGATAAAGCAATAAAAACAAAAGAACATCATAGAATTTAAATTTAGAAAAAGTATATATGGCCAGTGCCACGCGCTGCGTATTTCGAGGTTTTGAGCCTTAACAAATCACAATAGTCCTAAAAAGAACTAATATTGAAAAGTTCTTTAGAAAATGTAAAATACAATGACCTATTTATTCGCGGATCTTTATTTGATTGGCCCTGTCAAGGTCTGTTCGCTATCACGTAAACTGGGCGAGGTTATCTCATCTGACGAACTTGCAACCACTATGCTGTTTAGTGCTTTTTGAAAACAGGACTGATAATAATCTGAAAAAAATAGACTACAGCGTTTCTTGTCGGCTCTTCTCTGTAGCAACATTGCGAACCGTTGTTGGTAGTTTCAGCACGAATGTAGATAGACGAAAGGTATGTGAAACAAGTATGTAAGGATTGAAGCAAGTGGAAAGAAGTGATCTCTGCCTACCCTTACGGGAAAGAGGCGTGATTATATGTATGTATTATGTTTAAGAGTTTTGTGATAAAACCTACGTATAACATCATATTTCAGGTATTGTCTCAAGTAGTTGCCTCTATACATTCCTATCGGTCGTTATATCTTCATTCCAAATTTCCTCATTCTCACAATTCATCCATCTCTTTTGGTCTCCCACAACTACCAGTCAATATTTTGGTATTTTGGTCAATATTTTGGTCCAACAAATACTGAACTGCTACCGGCTTGGAGAGAATAACCTGCAAGAAACTCTTGTAGTACCTAGATTTTTTTCAAATCTATACTTACTAATATATGTATTATAAAGCTGCAGAGTTTGGTTTGTTTGAACGCGCTAATCTCAGGAACTACTGGTCCGAAAGAATTAGGGATCCGTATGAAAATTGCGATTTTATAAACCAAGGTGTAAAATCGACAACCTATTTATGCGTGCGCTGCAAAAACTATTAAAAATAGAACAAAATGATGTACTACGGGTTTGTAGGTCACATATCTAACTATCATAGTTTAGTCACAATAATCGCTTTTATGTTCATAAAAAATATGCTTATAGATAAGCACGGGCTCGAAGCCCATGTTACAGATAAAAATGACAATCTATCTCAAACTCTCTAACATAAACCTTGCTCTCCCAAAACTACATACTGCACTGATATTAGGATGATCAAATAATACTTTAATTCCTGCTTCAGGAACGCCAATACGATTGCAATCAACGATTCTATCCTTCACTTCCATTAGAGGCAATCTAACTGCTCCATCCAGTCAAGACCTGACGTGGAAGAATGATCTTCATATAAGGTAAAGATACTTCAGAATCGGATTTAGAATACACAATGTCACCAACCCGCATCATCATGTGGGTGTCGCAGGTGTCCCCTCGACCGTGCTGCCACCTTGTTGTGGTGAGGGGGCTTGCCTTTAGGTGCCTTTAGGATCCGTTGGGGCCATACCGGCTCAGGGTCACCCATGCCGGGCGGGTCCATGGGGAGAGGCCAGGTTTTGGCCTCTCCCCATGGACAAACGGCGTGGTGATGCAGTGGAGGGCGGCCAGGCGTTAAGGCCAGGGCTGCAACCACTTGCAGCGAAAGGGCTGCTAGGAAGGCGTGTGTTGGTCAACGCCGTCATTATAGCTTGAGCTAAAGGCATTTCACCTAAGACATAAGGGTCAGACCAGTCCCGTCTGCGGAATTCACAAATATAACATACGCTGGTTTGAACCGTCGCCTTTCACATGGAAATAGAGATGTTCGATAAATGTACAATGAGGATCGGATCAATAAATCGGACCAATTCATATTAAATTTACTTTACAACCCAACATATTTTAGTGCAGCGGTGACCAGCTTCGGACAAATAGCATCTCCCTGTCTCACACCTCGCTGCACCTGGATCAGTTTCGAAGTCTGTTCCTGGATAAGGACTGTCATTGGGGCGTTTTCATACAAGCACTTCAACACGTCGATGTACCGATAGGCAACTTGGCATCTGTGGAGAGCCTGCTATACTGCCCTTCTCTCAATCGAATCAAAGGCTTTCGCGTAGTCCACGAACGCAGCGGCTTTTACCCCTTGGTCTTCTGTATAACCTGCCGTAGTGTTAAAATGTGGTTTACGGTACTGAAGTCTTTTCGGAAACCGGTTTGCTCGGGAACCGGACTCAAAATTGATGTTGTTGGCGCAGTGGTTGAGCGATCGACTGCTGCGCAGCATGTCGCGGGTTCGATCCCCGCACGGATGAAATATTTGTATGACCTACAAGTATTTGTTCCGGGTCTGGGTGTTTTCTATCTAGAATATGTATGTATTTACAAAAAAAAAATACTTAAGTAGTTTATCATCCATCTTGTTACCATAACACAAGCATTAAGTTGCTTAGCTTGGGACGAGATGGCGTTGTGTGGTGAAATGTCCACGGATATTTATTATTTATTTATTATTAATACAGAAGATCCCAATATTTTTTGTTACAGATATCAAGGCACTCTAGTAACCACACTATCAACAGTGGGTCCCTTAGTTTCATCTATCCACACTGCCCGAATTCAGCAGTCCTTAGTCGGGCATATCCCAACCAGGTTCAACGTTACCCTGTCCCGGGTAAACAGGAGCTTGGAGTAAGTATTTCTCCATGTAGTGATGGACTTAGAATACGGGAGACGAGAGTCGAGAGGACAGGCCAAGTGCCCCGTTCTTTTTTTTTTCATGAAACACATATCATCGGCATTACAGCCAAAAGACGTCCACTGCTGGACATAGGCCTCCCCCAAGGATTAACTTATACATAGTGATATATAAGTAAGTAAGAGGAAGATAGTAAGAGGCCACTAAAGCAAAATAAGAGTAGATCACCTAGCCGAAAGAGAAAGAAAACTTGATACAAATCCTGTTCCAACCCGTTTGCCAGCGTGGCACAGTAGGCTAATTTCCCCCATGAATTTGGAGGAGGCCAAACACTGTAGTGGATAATTTATGTACTAAGTAGCAGTAGTAATTTTAAAGAGAATCCTTAGGTTGACCTGGCCTAACCCTGGTGCACAACAAGGTGGAATAGCCATGCACTCTCGAGCTCAGGTGGCGGTAGAGACCAGGAATATGAAGAACGTCTACACTGCCACGTCTGGGGACAGCCAATCTTTGGTAAGTGCCAGTTTATGACAAACAATCTGAGCAAAATATCACGGGGGCAGTTTACAAACATGTGATTCACGAACACAAATGACACACAGACTTAGAGCAAGTGTCTCTAGTATAGACAAAGACACTTGTCCGACTCCGGAATCGAACCCGAGACCTGTTCATCCAAAGGCGGCACACCTAACCAACGAGGTAGTCAAAAATTATTTCTTGGCGGTACTGATCGTGTTTTTTTTTTAATTAATTTCCAACGTTTCCGACGATTTGTCACTTGATGGCGTTTCTCGCTGCTCCATTCTACTGGTGAATTTCAACATGATTCACGTGAAAAGGTATCATAATTTCAGCCCACAAATTATCCACTATTGAGTCAGGCCTCCTCCAAGTTCACGGAGGGAAGCTACTGTGCCACGCTGTGCCACGCTGGCAAGGCAAGATGGGTTGGCACAGGGTTTGTTTCAACTTTTCCTTCTTTTGCGGCTGTGTAATATGCCTCTTCCGTTCTACAAGGAATTATACCTGGTATGGATTGCTAAACTTAAGTGGCAGTGGGCAGGGCACATAGCGTGCAGGACCAACGCCCGATGGGGCAGAAAAGTCCTCGAGTGGCGACCGCATTCCGGAAAGCGCAGAGCTGGTACGCCTGCCATACGGTGGACCAACGACCTAGTTGAGGTCGCCGGAAAACGATGTATGCGGACAGCCCAGGACCGGCTTTTGTGGAAAAGGGGCGGCCTATGTCCAGCAGTGGACGCCTTTTGGCTGAAATGATGATGATGGAAGTTCTCAAACCAAATACTGTTGTTCCAGAACGCAGATAGCACCAGTGTGTTTTTCGACTGCGAACGACCTATGACGGGAGCTGAAGTTGTGGATAAGCTATTTACATCCAAAAACAACCATTACGAGTAAGTAGAACTTAAGTGGCAGTGGACAGGGCACATAGCTCGCAGGACCGACGCCCGATGGGGCAAAAAAGTCCTCGAGTGGCGACCGCGTTCCGGAAGGCGCAGTGCTGGTAGGCCTCCCACACGGTGGACCGCCGACCTGGTTAAGGTCGCCGGAAAGTAGTGGATGCGGGCGGCCCAGGACCGGCCTTTGTGGAGATCCTTGGGGGAGGCCTACGTCCAGCAGTGGACGTCTTTTGGCTGAAATGATGATGATCGAGAACTGTCCGTGTGGTGACGGATTTTCAATACATAGTGTCACCAACCCATTCTATCTTGAGGGAGTCGTAACAGCCGACAAAGGGAAATTAGTAGGCGAATAAACTAGCCGCGAGAGAGGGAAAACTTGAAAAACCTAGCTATTTTCCTCCCTGTGATGGGAGGAGGCCCGACTCAGCAGTGGGTCATTTATGGGCTGAGTTGTAGTAGAACTTATTATCTAGTCAACCCACTGCTGAGACGTGCAACTTTAGCAAGGAAAACTTGATATGAAACCTTGTCTAGCCCGCGTGGCCCAGTAGGCTAATTACCCTCCATGTAGTTGGAGGAGGCCTCGACTCGACAGTGGGTCATTTATGGGCTGAGAATAAGAAGAAACTGCCCCGTGATACTAGTTTTTTTTTTTTGTTTTTTTTTATGAAAGAGGGAGGCAAACGAGCAAGCGGGTCACCTGATGGTAAGTGATCACCGCCGCCCATGGACACCCACAACACCAGAGGGGTTGCAAGTGCGTTGCCGGCCTTTAAGAAAGGAATAGGCTCGTTTCTTGAAGGTTGGGCCCCACCCCACTCTCGTAAATCAACGGCGGGTTGATCTCTTCCCTGCAATATGGTTGAAGAGGGCGATGGCTGCCACATGCGTAATGCTTGTGAACAGGTGCCGTTGCTGGGGGTCGTTTGGCTCGGGCATTAGAAGGTTACTATTGTTGACTAGATCTGGCTGATGTTTGGCTTGGCCCTTTGAGACTATTGCGCAAGTTTGCTCTCACAAATCTGTCTTGTCTGGCCTTGTACCTAAAAATGACAATCTAAAAAGAGCAACTAACAGAGTTTCTTGCCGGCTCTGTAGAGCTGGATTCCGAACCGGTGGTAGATGATAAATAATCAATTTTAAATTTTAAATGTTATTTTATTGTTTGACTTGTCTAAACAGCTTTAATTAGCAAACTTGATTAAATGAGTTTTCATTTAATCAAGTTTAAAACTCAATTTAAATTAGTTAAATGAGTGGTTGAGCGATCGACTGCTGCGCAGCATGTCGCAGGTTCGATCCCCGCACGGAAGAAATATTTGTACGACCTACAAGTATTTGTTCCGGGTCTGGGTATTTTCTATCTATAATATGTATGTATTTACAAAAAAAAAGTATATAAGTAGTTTATCATCCATTACGTTACCATAACACAAGCATTAAGTTGATTAGCTTGGCACGAGATGGCGTTGTGTGAAATGTCCAAGGATATTTATGTATTTATTTATAGACTCAACTCAGATTTTGTCACCCCATGACGCCACACCCTGGTTACCCAGTCTTTAGATCCAGGCCTGAACAAAGAGAGAGGAAGAGGAAGATTTCTCTAAGCAAGTTTTTTGTTTCAGTTTCCTTACCTCAGTGCAGCCATCTTTAATAATACTGAACAGCATTCTTCTCTTTTCTTCTCCTCCATCTGGATCGTGCGGTCTTATTCTACCACCGCAGCATTTAATGAAGACTGAAAGAGACGTACTGAGGTTGACTATTCATCTTAATAATGCAAGTATTGATGAAGACACTACCAAGGTGGATTTAGTTGTGGACTTGAATTACTACAGGCAAGTTAAAATAAAACTAGTATTTACGGATTTAGAATTCATAGTGTCAACACCCCATACCATCCTGAGGATGTCGTAAGAGATGAAAACAGGAAATGACAAGGCTGTTAAATTAGACACAAGATAAGAAAAACTTGATATGAAACCCTGTGCCAACTTGTCTGGCCAGTGTGGCACAGTAATGGAATTACCTTCCCTGTGATGGAAGAAAGCCCCACCCTTTCTTCGGTTCATTTCTGGGTCATAGGAATAGTAGAACGTAGGGTATGTCTTGAAGCCGATAGTTCTAAGATAAAAACAAATTAAACACATCAACTTTTTAATTATTTTTCCTTTTTAATTTTTCTTTCAGCCGAGACGAACCTAAAGTAGTATTCTTCGAAATGAAAGCGATAACGCACGTGGAGAACACAAGAGGGAATGCCAACATTCAGATAACTGTACATGGGCGCCAACCCAACATAGATAACACTACGAAGAAGGAGTGGACGGTAAGTTGCCTTATTAAGTTAATTCTTATCATTCAAATTTTAACTCTAAATTTGATTCCTAAGCTTGCCGGACCTCCTCCAAATCCATGGAGGGTAATTATCCTACCGTGCCACGCTGGCAAGACGGGTTAGAACAGGGTTTGTATCAAAGAGTGGTAGAGCATAGTCGAGCAATTAAACGGCAGCACAAAGGAGGTTCCCGACTGTAGTAAGCCGCCTTCTGCGAGGACGTATGTCTTAGAAGAAGGCGTCGGAGCGGGTCTGGGCGGAGGATGCCCTGGCTGACCCGCGCTGCAGACGGAGGCCGGGGAGGAGGAGGTGACTCTATGCGCACTTGGGGACCCGCCACCGACGAATGCCGCATTCACTGTGAGCGTAGCCACGTAGCCGCGTAGCGGCGTAGCCGCGTATCGGCGTAGCGGGCACAGTGGAATGCGTACCTGTGATGCCCCAAGCATGACGTGTGAGAGTATACCGCTAGGGCTTAAGTGGGTAGACGCTGACTCCACCTCCGAGGGACGGCGGTATACATAAAGCATCTCATAAAACCCCAGCGTAACCAAAGAATAAATCATCGTGCTACGTTAAAAAAATCCTTTTGTTTAACGGTACCCCTGCTCCAGGTGTAACCTGTATCGCGGGGCAGTTTACAAACATGTAATTCACGAACACAAATGACACACAGTTTCAGAGCAAGTGCCGCTGGTTTAGACAAAGACACTTGCCCAACCCTGGAATCGAACCCGGGATATCCAACCCCTACTAGACCAACGAGGCCTGGCTTAGACAAAAACACTTGCCCAACCCCGGAATCGAACCCGGGACATCCAACCCCTACTAGACCAACGAGGTCTGGTTTAGACAAAGACACTATCCCAACCCCGAAATCGAACCCGTTGAGACACCCAACCTCTAGACTAACGAGGCAGACTCGGTGGTAACCACTGGGACACTTATAATTTTTTTTTTTTTTTTTTTATAAATCCAATCAATTCATTTTTTATTTGGTATTTTATCAGTTATATTTGAATATTGTTGAATATTGTTGTTGTTGAATATTGAAAATTGAATTATTAAGTAATATGCAATTTAATTTCATCAATGTTCTATAAATGTATTTATTGCGGACAATATTTGTCAGTTTGGAGCGTATGGCTGCTTAGGGGTCCCAGCTGAAAATCAGCGTGAGGTATTAGTACTTGTGCCAATACCTAACATAATGCGGAGCCTTTGGCGCTAAAACTCATTTTGATTTTATATTACCTGTTAGCTTAATTTGATTAGTGTCAATAAATGAATTTTCTTTCTTTCTTTCTTTCTAACCGAGGCATTTCTTTCCATACATTTTCAGATATGCCTTCGCGAACAAGACATAAGCCACGCAGCATCAGATGAAGATATAGCCATCCACCCAGCCTCCTACGAAGGTCATCTGACCTTGACGTACTCTGGAAACAAATCGGACTGCTTCGAGAACGGGCCAGGCAGTGAGCTTACCCTCAAATACAAGGGAGTCCCCCAAAACCTTTACGGGAAGCTGGAGAGGTTCTTTGAGGTCAAAATATTTGGAAGCAACGTGAGTATTTCTCTCACAAGGCAACTATGGAGTTTCTTATCGACTCTTCTCTAAATCGAAGAATTGGTAGCTTCAAACAGCGGACCGAACATTTTTTCACTTGCACTAGCTATAACCTGCATCGCGGGCAGTTTACAAACATGTAATTCACAAACACAAATGACACCCAGACTCGAGCAAGTGCCTCTGGTTTAGACAAAGACATTTGCCCAACCCCGGAATCGAACCCGGGATCCGTTGATCCAAAGGCGGCACATCTAACCCCTAGACCAACAAGGCATAGGGTGTAGACATTAAATATTTAAAAGTTAAGCTAACGCCAGCCAAGGTAAATGCGAAAATCTTTTACAGCTATCCGAAATGGGAATTTTGGAGTCAGACCTGGTAACACAGACAGCTTTGGGCCAGTTGGTGAGGAGTTACAGCAGAGAACCACTAAATATGACAGCTGTCATTAAGGTAAACTGTTATTCATATAGATTTAACCCGCTAGGGGACGCTGCAGAAATTAACACTTCCCCACAACGCGTGTCGAAATAACGCGTGTTGTAAAAGACAACAAAATGCAGCACACTTGGTGGATCTAAATTGCCCGCTCTTAGAATCTTAGATCCTGTCATTGATTTCCTTAAAGCAAGACTAGGGTACCGTCCCACCCCTTCAGGGTGGGACGCCCCCCTGCTAGATGGAGCGACGATCTGCGACGGGCAGCCGGCAGCAACTGGATGCATAGAACCGAAGACCGGGTTCAGGGGCGAGCCTTGGGGGAGGCCTACGTCCAGCAGTGGACTGAAATAGGCTGATGATGATGATGATGAAGACTAGGGTAGAGCTAGAGTTCGTTTAGTCGCCTCTTACGCCGCCTTACGATGGAATGGATTGGTGACCTTGTGTATTCTAAACCCGTCACCATAAAGACTAACTATAGTTTACTTAACTAATTACAAAAGTATATTTTTTATCAGTGACTTGAATGCCTTTGACCCTAGCTTGCGTTATGGAATGCAATGCGATGGTTTAAGATGGAGCAGGCAATTCAAGCAAATGCCCGTGAGGATGATAGCTAGCTAGGGTAGACGATTAGGTCCTACCACCAAGTGTGCTAGATTTTGTTGATTTTTACAACACGTGCTATTTCCCAGCGTGATGTGGGAAAGTGTAATGCCCTGCCCCGTCCTCGTCTCCGGGGCAGAATATTACAGAAGTAATGGAAGAAGTGAAGTAAATGCAAAAACGATTTTTTTTTTAATTCAGGAGCGTAATGGATTGGCCTCAGTAAGCGTCAACAAAGGTGCTGAAATGCAGTTTAAGTCGGATAACGTTGCTTGGCTACTAGATAGTTGGACCGACATGCAGATTCTGAAAACCTTTGGTTTATACCGTGAGTATATCACTACATAGTATAAAACAAAGTCGCTGTCGTCTGTCCGTCCCTATGTATGCTTAACTCTGTAAAACTACGCAACGGATTTTGACGCGGTGTCTTAATAGATAGAGTGATTCAAGAGGAAGGTTTATATGTACAATACATGTATAATTGCACCCCTGCGAAGCCGGGGCGGGTCGCTAGTTATGTATATATTATTCCGTGTGGTGCATAGATGTACCAGATAGAAAAGTCATACTGGTGGTGTCGTGAGTGTCGGATCGTTCGGTTAAAGGTTATTGGTACACATCTCAAATTCAAACTCAAAAGGAACTTTATTTACGTAGGTTTTATCACAAAACTCGTCATATTTAAAGTTACCATTATCATCATCTTACGACCCCTGTCCCACGCTAGGTGGTAGTCTCCATACACATGATATGATAGGATACATGATAGGTATCAGTCGTCATATCTACATTCACACCTTTCATACACAATTACAATCCATCCATCTCTTTTGATCTCCCACAATCCTTGTGTCTATCCACATTCACGCTGAAACAACCACCGTTTCGGAATGCTGATCTGCAGGGACGAGCCGGCAGGAAACTCTGTAGTTGCTTTTTAGTATCACTACAGTTTATATCGTCTTTCAGGTGAATGCCGATTCCACAATGACACAGTGCAGATGCTATTCAGTGGCTTAGAGCAGCTGCCAGTAACAGATTGCGCTGAAACTCTGGCATTGGCGGATTGCAGTGCTAGTCCGAAGTAAGATTTTTTTTCTATCAAGAGATGCTGTCATTTCTTAATATGTTTAGGATTTAGAAAAATAATGGCACCAACCCACTTTCCTGGGTTTCATAAGAGGCAACTAAATTATTTTTTTATTTATTTATAATTCTCCTGGTGTCTTTACGTTTATACCTTTATTATTTGATGATTTCAGATTTGCTGTATTAAAACAGAAAAATGGTATTAAAATATTCACTGGGGGTTACTACGTGTTAGTGAACGAAGATCTAAGCGAGATGAAACTGGTAGTAGACACCTCAAACTCTGGCAACCATTTCTGGTGAGTTCTTATTAAATAAAACATTGTTTTTTTCTGTTCTACCCTTTTCTAAACCTTTTTGACCGACGTCAAAAAATAATAAGGTCGTAACATTAACAAAAGACATTTTTAATAAGATATTGACTATCTTTTTAGCGCGGTTTTAAACGTTCATCGTCATAATTTCAGTCAAAAGTCCAGTGCTGGATATAGGCCTCCCCCAAGTATTTCCTGCAACCGTCGTTTTCAGACTAACTTAACCAGGTCATAGGTCTACTGTGCCTACCAGCACAGCGCTTTCCCGAACGAGGTCGCCACTCGAGGACTTTTCTGCATATTTCTACATATTGTTTCTATTCCATCCTGATGTTGTCATAAGAGCTGACAAAAGGAAATAACAACGCCGAGCTGTAAGTGATGGAAAAATTTAAACGAAACCCGTCTGGCCAGTGTTGCTCAGTAGGCTAGTCCCTGTGATGGCAGGATGCTCAACTCAGCAGTGGGTCTTAGTGGAAACAGTATACATGTATATTTTTTACAGGACTTCGCAAACTGGAAACACAGTGAAGATAGTTTCCCGCCTGACAGACCTACAAGTTTATTACAATCGTCAAGAATTAGTAATACTCGTACCACACATGTTTTTAAACACAATATGCGGAGTTTGTACGGACATACAGACCTATAGCTACTGTTAGTATTTTACTAGGGATCGCCAATAGATTACGTTGAACAAAAATTACGATTGTCGAGTCCATTTCTCGATTACTTAACTGAATTAAAGAAATCTTCTAGTAAATCTTTTTTTATTATTACGAATATTCTTTGCAATCTTATTGTTACATATTCTTTACATTTTTTATAAAAAGTAAAACAATTTCTATAAAATATATATATTTAAAAGGTATTATGTATTATAGCCATCTCTTTATTTCTAATATCTTACAATATTTAAAAAAATAAACGAATTATAAAAATATTTTAATTTCAAAAAAGTAAATTCAAAATTGGAATACCCCATCCATGTCCGAACCGAAGGTACAAACCACGGGTGGTCAGGGATCCAGAGTGAGGAACCTCCTCACAATACGTGCCGTATCCAAATGTACAGCCTTTTGGATCAGGCTCTTCACCCAGTAGAGCTTCCGTAGGTGTTGGTCCAAGCTCTTCGCCATCAGTAAGTGCACTAATATAACTATCGGTACAATGATTGTCGAATGCATATTCCACATGGCACCAACCTCGTGAGATAAGTACTTGCTCATCTTTTAAAATCCTTTTTTTCTATATTTGATTTACAGGATGTAACAAAAACGTTACATCTATAATTATAGCATCGACAGGACTTCTGAATAGTGTGCGGTGTACAAAATTTGATGGAAGGAGCTACTTTTTTCTTAATTATGTCATAAACACAGTTAAGCATAGTGATGTCTTAAGTTTTCACGATTATTAAACAATTTAATTAAACACTTTTTAACGGATTTATCATGTGCACTTTATGACATCGCAGTTATTTAACATAATATAGACGCGATAAATGCGTAAAGTGGTTATTATACTCAAACTCAAACTCAAAAGGAACTTTATTTAACTACGTAGGTTTCACACAAAACTTTTATAAATCGTCATATTTAAAAACACCATTATCATCTTACGGCCCCTGTCCCACACTAGGTGGTAGTCTCCACACACACCTATCAGTCGTCATACCTACATTCACACCTTTCACACACAACTCTTCACTCCAACAATCCCTCCATCTCCCCTGATCGCTCACAATCCCTGCGTTCACTCACATTCATGCCGAAACTACCACCAGTTCGGAAGGCTGCTCTACAGAGAAGAGCCGGCAAGAAACTCTGTAGTTGCTTTTTTTTAATACTATTTTCTTCTTAATATTTTGGTCATCATTAGAGAAGGTGACTAGTAAAATGAGAAGTGCTTGTTCTATTTTACGACGGAGATCCTTTAACATAGAGTCCTGGCTACCCTGCCGTTGGGGAGTGGCCGGGTTATGTGGTTGTGTCAAAATGCCCACTGAAACCCTCGAGGACCCTGAGCTCCGCGAGCCCAAAACCGGGCCACGGGATTCGCTCCGTGATGGAAGCCCAGCCCTGGAGCCCAGAAGTCGTACGAGTCCTTGTTAAACGTATACCATAAAGCAATTAGGTTTTTATTTCGTCAAAAAATAATAATCATATATAAACAGAAATAATCCTTTAGGCTCTAAGCTCTCACGTCGGATAGCTACAGGGATTTTGTTAAACTCTGTTTAGTGAAAAAGAAAGTAATCTTGGCTATTATTATCGAATAGCGTAATATATAGATGACCCCTAATATGCGAATTGTAATTAAAATTACTAACATGAAATTAGATTTAAGATATAATTCATAGCGTTGTATTTTTAAATAAAGAGTGCTTTGTATTTTGTTCTTGTTTTTATACTATCACTACCCCCATTCCGTCCTGAGTGTGTCTCAAAAGATGACGTAAATACGTACGCAAATTAAATTAAAATAGCTTCATTAAAATAGGGATTATTATAGATGATTTCCCTTTTATAGTAAAGTTAAGAGAATAGCCTGCAAGAAACGTATTTGCACATTACCATTATTTTAAATAGACGCAAACCGATGTTCAGCCAACCTGGTGATAAATCTGCTGGTGGGAATTTCTTATCCGTGGAAATTGTTCTGTAAACTAAACTACCGCGATGTAGGATTTTGTAGTTATCCTCAATTAAATGCACGTGTTATGCGTGTTGTGACGGATTTAGAATACACAGTGTCTCCACCCAATCCCATCTTGAGGGTCCCGTAAGAGACGACAAAATGACAAGGCTGAAAACTGGCAAAGTTTTTAGCCTTGTCATTTTGTCGTCCCAATCCCGGTGCCAATCCGCCTTGTCAGCATGATAGAGAAGGCTATTACCCTCTATGTAGTGGGAGGAGGCCCGACTCAGCAGTGGGTAGTTTATAGGTAGAGTAATAGTTATTTATAGGTAGAGTAATAGTAGTTTATAGGTAGAGTAATAGTAGTTTATAGGCAGAATAATAGTAGTTTATAGGTAGAGTAATAGTAGTTTATAGGCAGAGTAATAGTAGTTTATAGGCAGAGTAATAGTAGTTTATAGGCAGAGTAATAGTAGTTTATAGGCAGAATAATAGTAGTTTATAGGTAGAGTAATAGTAGTTTATAGGTAGAGTAATAGTAGTTTATAGGTAGAGTAATAGTAGTTTATAGGCAGAGTAATAGTAGTTTATAGGTAGAGTAATAGTAGTTTATAGGCAGAGTAATAGTAGTTTATAGGTAGAGTAATAGTAGTTTATAGGTAGAGTAATAGTAGTTTATAGGTAGAGTAATAGTAGATTAGTCACATAAGTGTCAACAGTATAATTAGTATAAACGATCACAAGCATGATGCATTTAGCAGCATCTACCCTTTGCAGTCCCATTACAGAAAAGACAACGCCCGTCCTGATGTAAACTAAGCCTTCCAACTATATACTACTCAGCCCATAAATGGCCCACTGCTAAGGCAGGCCTCCTCCTTAGGTGGGGAGAGTGATTAGCCTACTGTGCCACGCTGGCCAGATGGGCTGGCACAGAGTTTCATTTCAAGTTTTCCATCTCTTGCGGCTAGGTTGTCATCCTTGTCATTTCCTTCTGTCGACTCTAACGCCACCCTCAAGATAGAATGCGGGTGGTGACTCAATTTATTCTGAATCCGTCACCACACAGAGCCTTCCAACTAGTTTTCTCCATTTTACAAAATGATTAACATAACACAACTTAACCTACGCTAGAAAGCCTCCTTTGTGTCATTAAAAACTAACTCAAGCGTAACAGCGATCAAAGTGTCTATGCTCCATTGACAGTATAAGCTGATTAGTCTATGGTCGATTGTGGCAACAACGGTCAGTTGGGCTCCAACCGCCGATGGATGCACACGTCTCATCAAAGAATGTTTCGCTCTATTAAAAATTGTAGAGGCTTTAAAAATAAGCCTTTAGGTTAGCGAGGTTGAATTTCTGCTTGGGTTAATATTGACTTTTTGTTAAACAGCTCGCGGTAGATAGTAATGCCGTGTGGTGACGGATTTAGATACATAGTGTCACCACCCCATTCCATCCCGAAGGCGTCGTAAGAACCGACAAAAGGGAATGACTAAGCCCAAAACCTAGCCGCAAGAGGAGGAATACTTGAAACGAAACCCTGTGCCAACCCGTCTGGCCAGCGTGGCACATTTGGCTAATTACCCTCCGTGTAATTGGAGGAGGCCCGACTCAGCAGTGGGTCATTTATTGGCTATGTAATCATCATTTCAGCCAAAAGACGTCCACTGCTGGACATAGGCCTCCCCCAAGGATCTCCACAAAGGCCGGTCCTGGGCCGCCCGCATCCACTGCTTTCCGGCGACCTTAACCAGGTCGTCGGTCCCCCGTGTGGGAGGCCTACCAGCACTGCGCCTTCCGGAACGCGGTCGCAACTCGAGGACTTTTCTGCCCAATCGGGCGTCGGTCCTGCGAGCTATGTAGTAGTTAGTCGTAAAATAGAGCCCCCGCGATACAGTTTTCACCTAGTGCAGGGGTTTCGTTCTTATTATATACTAGCGGCCCGTGCCGGCTTCGCACGGGTGCGATGATACCCGCGGGTGACAGCGCAGGGCGAAGCTAGTCAAAAAAAGTAACTCCTTATAACATCAGCTACCTATCAGTGAAAGTCCCGTCAAAATCGGTCCAGTCGTTCCAGAGATTAGCCGGAACAGACAGACAGACAAAATTAAAAAAAATAGTAAAAACTCATTTAGTAAAAAGTGGTTATTTTTGTTATTACAAACAGACACTCCAATTTTATTTATTTGTAGTATGTAGTAGGTATGATTCCGGGGTCGGGCCAGTGTCTTTGTCTAAACCAGAGGCACTGGCTCGGAGTCTGGGTGTCATTTCTATCTATAATATGTATGTATTTACAAAAAAAAAAAAAAAAAAATTGTATATAAGTAGTTTATCATCCATCTCGTTACCATAACACAAGCATTAAGTTGCTTAACTTGGGACGAGATGGCGTTGTGTGAAATGTCCAAGGATATTTATTTATTTATAATCTACCATGTGGTGACGTATTTACAATATATAGAGTCACCACCTCATTCCATCCTGAGAGTGTCGTAAGAGCCAACAAGTAGTAATGATAAGGTCGAACACCTAGCTGCAAGAGAAGGAAAACTTGATATGAAACCCTGTGTCAACCCAGTTGACCAGCGTGGCACAGTAGGCTAATTTCCCTCCCTGTAACGGGAGGTGGTCCGACTCAGCAGTGGGTCATTTATGGTCTGAGAAGTAGTAGTGGTATATATAAGCCTTAGAGACTTGCTTCTAATGGAAAATTGTAAACAATCTCTAATTTTTATTACGTACAATATAATACTGTGAGCGTAGGCGGTGAGCGTAGGGCCACAAAGTCACCGGTCTTCATCATCATCATAATTTCAGCCAAAAGGGGAGGCCTACGTCCACTGTTGGACATAGGCCTCCTCGAAGGATTTCCACAAAGGCAGATTGGGCCGCCAGCATCCATCGCTTTCCGACGACTTAGACCAGGTCGTCGGCCCACCGTGTGGGAGGCCTACCAGCACTGCGCTTTCCGGAACGCGGTCACAACTCGAGGACTTTTCTACCCCATCAGGCGTCAGTCCTGTGGGTTATGATATAATATATGATATATGCCAGTGACCCCGATTTGCCTTCGTATCTCCATATTTCTTATTCGATCTCGCAAGGAACTACATTCTTGCCTTTATAAGCATGTATTCACACACTCTATCCGTCTCGTAAGGATTGTGGAAAACACAATCCTTACGTTCATCCACATTCATATTGACACCACCACCATCGGTTTGGAATGCTGCTATAGAAAGTTGATATATATATAATTGTGCCGCGAGCAACGTATAGTAACAATTAAAAATTCGCCGCTCAAACAAAACTCGCTCTTTTGATAGCCCCACAATAAAGTCCTTTTCAAATATTTCCTTCAGGATACGAGAAAAAAAGAAAATTCTTGGACAACGGTTATTTTAATTAAATTTACGAAGTATACAAGCCTGCCCTGAGATAATATCGGAAAGCTATTATTTTTGCGCCGTGTATTTGAAACACTAACTATAATTTGTAGCATTATCAGGCTATTATCTATACAAACAGTAGAGTCTCTGTTTGTAATATTAAAATAACCGCTTTTTACTATATGAATTTGGGTGTATACACGGTACATACACCAAAAAACCATTTTTATAATTTGTAGCGACCAGCATGCCATATACTTTACACAGTTTACCCGAAAAATCGCCAGGGGCGGATCGTGAATTAATGGGGCCCTGGGCTGAAACAATTTTGGGGGGCCAACCAAATTACTCAACTAATAGTCATTTTGCCTTAAAACTGTTTTCAACAGTGATGTAGATAGGTAGGTATATAAAAAAAATGCACAATAAAATAATTTGATTTATTTAACGTAAAAATAAACCACTGACAAACGACGAGGAATTCCACCTTCCGTAGGTGCCTGTTATTGCCAAACTTATGATAAGATTTTTTAAATTTTTCGCCCATCGTTTTTAGTGGGGGCTGGGGGCCCTTTGTGTCCACGGGGATTTGGGCTACAGCCCAAAAAGCCCTTACGTAGATCCGCCCCTGACTATCGTCTACAATTTTCGCACGGATAATAGAAATTCGCGCGGATAATATATCCCCCATTACAGCTATTGGGGGACAGGCGCCACACCACCTCGCATACGACCTGGTTGGATGACGATCCCTTTGCGCCTAAACACTGATATTGGCGTTTTTCATTCGCATGTTCTCGTTCACATGTTGTTCGTTCTCGTTGTTCGTTCGTGCGTTCATGTGCCTTGTTCTAGGGGTTGGATATGCAATAGCCCACCGTCCGCCGGTATAGCTTACCGCGAAGGTGTGACGCCCAAGTGCGCGGGGCGTCGCACGGGAGAGGGTGCCCAAAGGAGCTGCAGCCTGCGGACCACGGTAGCAACGTACGCGGTACCCGTGGTCCGCCGCGTGAGGGCGGGTGTTGGCGCACGGCGGGTTGTTTTAGTGGGTGAGGGCGAACACTACCCCGTAGTCTCCCCGGACGCGGGATGTGTGGTCAGGCATTTCTTCCCGCCAAACCAAACACAGAAAAGGGGTTTTGAAAAGCTGCCTTTGGATAACGGGTAACTTTGTATAAACCAGAGACACTTACTCGGTGTCAACGTGAATTACATGTTTATTAACTGCAACCGCGATACAGGTTATTATATTACTACAAACAGACACTCCAGATGTATTCATTTGTGTAGATGGTTTATATACATTATTTCATTCTCGTCGTTCGATAAATGCTTTGCCCCAGCCATGCCGCAAAATATTCGAAACATTTTTAATTTCAATGTGTAAGGGCGGTTTTAGATTAGCGTATTTTTCTGCGCGTATACGGTCGTTTCAGCATACGGGCTTACACGCGCGCTACATTACGCGCTTCCAAAAGAGCAACTACAGAGTTTCTTGCCGGTTCTTCTCTGTAGAGCTGCATTCCGAACAGGTGGTAGATGGTAAATAGTTAATTTTAAATGGTAAATTTTAAATTTTATTGTTTGTCTTGTCAAAAGAGCTCTAATGAGCCAATTTAATAAAATGAGCTTTAATTATGAAAAAAACTGGCCTCGCCTAAACAGCGTATTTCGGCGTATTCGCTTGAAACGATAGTGATATCGTGTCAGTATCAACGTGGACTCTGGCGAAGAATTCCGGCTCGCGCTTATACAAGCTTAGAAGCGCGTCAACGCTCGTACGAGATGCGTGTGTGCCAAAAGGCGCGTCTATACGCGCCTACATGCGCTTCCAAAAACGAGCTTATACGCGCGTATAAAACGCTAGTCTGTAATCGCCCTAATAATGGTGAAATTCTACGATATGATCCCTCCACTTTTCAGCACCAATCTAACGTGATTTGGCTGAATGTGCTTTTAGAAAGCTTTAAACGTCAGATCAAAAGTCAGCTTATTATCAAAGAAAATGGTAAACTATTATATTTTAAACAAGCTGCGCCCTGCGGTTTCACTCGCGTGACATGAACATGATGATGGAAAGCACTGTTACTTTTTCGTCAGATACTTTTCCTACTTACTTTACACTTATATCGTTATATTTTGGACTAGCGGCCCGTCCCGGCTTCGCACGGGTGTGATGTTACGGGGCGAAGCTAGTAAAAAATAGTACTCTGATAGGTAGCTGATGATATACTCATTATATCATCAGCTACCTATCAGTGAAAGTTCCCTCAAAATCAGTCCAGCCGTTCCAGAGATTAGCCGGAACAAACAGAGGGACAGACAGACAAAAATAAAAAAAATATATATTTTGGTCTATGTAGGTACTGTGTATACATACTTAGGTACGCATTTAGTCAAAGTGGTTATTTTTGTTGAAGGTCGTATAGCCAAGTAAAACTGTATTCGAACTATGACGATCAGTCGAAATAAATATGTTTGTACCACATGAAGTGATATTTATTTGTAGTTAATTAAACTAATCTATTCAAGACGGCTGCTACCTCCAATTTTCAACAATTTTATCATTACAAACAGACACTCTAATTTTATTTATTTGTATAGATGTATAGATAATTCAGACTATTTATTTATGAATTATATAGCTTTTAATTATGCTGTTCGGATGTTTAAGCTATTTTGTATTATTAGTCTAGTGGTTAGATGTGCCGCCTTTGGATCAACGGGTCCCGGGTTCGATTCCGGGGTCGGGCAAGTGTCTTTGTCTAAACCAAAGGCACTGGCTCGGAGTCTGGGTGTCATTTCTATCTATAATATGTATGTATTTACAAAAAAAAATGTATATAAGTAGTTTATCATCCATCTCGTTACCATAACACAAGCATTAAGTTGCTTAGCTTGGGACGAGATGGCGTTGTGTGAAATGTCCAAGGATATTTATTATTTATTTATTATTATGCTTCATCAAAATTAATTCAGTAGTATTTGTGTATACCATGTGGTAACGGATTTAGAATACATAGTTATACTACTGTTACTTGCGTCGTTGGTCTAGGGGTTGAATGTGCCGCCTTTGGATCACGGGGTCCCGCGTTCGATTCCGGGGCCGGGCAAGTGTCTTTGTGTAAACCAGAGGCACTTGCTCTGAGTCTGGGTGTCATTTGTGTTCGTGAATTTCATGTTTGTAAAGTGCCCCCACGATACAGGTTAAAAAAAAAACTTCTCAGCTCATTAATTACCCAATGCTGGGTCGGGCCTCCTCCAACTACAAGGAGCGTAATTTAGTCTGTGCCACGCTGGCCAGACGGGTTGGTTTGCACAGGGTTTCGTATAAACCTTTCCTTCTCTTGCGGCTAGTTTATCGCCTTATCCTTTTGTCGGGTCCTACGACACCCTCAGGATGAAATGGGGTGGTGACATAATGAATTCTAAATCCATCACCACACGGAGAGTTCAAAAATAGGGGAGACTCAACAGTGAGTTGTTTATGAGAACATGAAAAAGCTTACTACATTACTAAAGTAACACTCTCGCTCAAATATTAATTTGGGGTGTGCGAGCATTTTTAACGAGACGCCCCTGAATGGGGTGTTGACCCAAAAACGGGTGAGTGGTACCCCGTTTGCATAGGCAAGTAAGTTGAGCGAGTGTTTCGTAACATACATATATAGATAGATAACTCTTTATCTTCTATATTTAAAAGATAAAGAAGATAATATAATAAATAATAATAATTTAAATATAAATAATTTTTTATCTATCTATCTATATCTTCTTCTTCTTCTTATAAATAAACATGAATTGCTGTTCGTTAGTCTCGCTAAAAATTTTTGTTCCAGTTAAGGTGCATATTTTAATGAAGTTGAAACATTCTGGAATTATCATTCAGGTTTTTTATTTATTGATTCTGAGGCGGTACGAAGTTTTCCGGGTCAGCTAGTTGTACCATAAACACAACAACTTACGATAGTATACATTTATATGTCATTTGTACAATAGGCGGCCTTATCCCTAAAGATACCCCTTCAGCTACTCTAAGACCCCCTCAGGATAGAATGGTATGGTGACACTTTGTATTCTAAATCCGCGTATGCGTTATGCGTATGATGACCATACGCATAACGCATACATTTAGCGTTTAGGCGAGTACATTTACCCGTTCAAGCGAGCATTCCGTGAAATCCGTGGCCGAGCCATTAAGGTTTTGTGATTTTCCGCAAACGAGTAAAACAAACTTTGATTTTAACTTCGTTTTAGTTACTTTAAAAAAATGACAAAGAAGAAATTTCATCTTTGGTCTCACAGCTCCTAAACACAAGACCCAATTTGGATGTAACTTAAACAGTGTAGCTGGTATGAGGCGCAGTGCTGGTAGGCCTCCCACACGGTGGACCGACGACCTGGTAAAGGTCGCCGGAAAGCGTTAGATGTCGTCTCAGGACCGGCCTTCGTGGAAATCCTTGGCTGAAATGATGATGATGATGTTTTATGGAGTCTACTCAGCCATTAGAACTTAACACCTGTGTATTTTCTTATCATCGACATCATCATTATCTCATCACATAAATTACCCACTGCTGATTCGCCTCCCCTAAATTCGCAGAGGGAAATCATTGTTAGCCTACTATCCTACACTGGATAGAAGGGTAGTCACAGGGTTTCGTATCAGGGCGGGCGGAAGAGGATGTCACCTATGAGGCATTTAAGACCTCGTGACATCGTCTATCGCCGTACTCCCTTGTCTTTAGCTTGACGCATCCAGCTGCTGCCCGCAACCTTTCGCAGATCGTCGCTCCATATAGCAGAAGGCCGTCCCACACTACGCTTGCCGATTCGCGGTCTCCACTCAAGATCTCGTCTACCCCAGCGGTTGTCGGTTCTTCTACAGATACATACACACAGGAAAACATATTTTAGAATGAAATAAATCCACGATAACATAAAGGACATAGCACACTTATCAACTCGGAATGGGATCGACACCGTATCAACTCGAGGCGTTCTGTATTATTTGTATGAAACCCCATACTGCAAAGCACACTAATCGGAATCGTAACGTAAACGACCCGCCTCGGGACAAACTCACGAACGCGTCGTCAACCAGCGGTCCCCGCGCTTACGCCACAGAGTAATACAGAGCGAAATCTTCTAAAGAGTGAGCAAAATTGTTACCTATTCTTAAAGGGTTGGCACAGGAGTTTTAAATTAAATACACAAAAGCTTGTTTACATCTATTTGTCATTTAATAATTTGAGAAATACTTTTAGTCATAAATTAATCACATCATTACAAAAAGTCTTCATTGGTCTTTGGAATAATTAAAAAAAAGATATGTTTTTATTTTTTCGATTACTGCACACAGTACAACAAACCATATTTACACTCTTCCTAATTTATTCAAATTTCAATTTTAAACAAACACGCACGACGCGATACGCAGCGAGCGGTGAGGTAGCCCTTTGTTAAAGCACTGGCCAAACCAGTTTAAACGGGTTTCGTTCCGTACGTGACGAGCCGCCAGTGGCCCCGCACACACGCGCACTGTGCTTGTAGTAGTGTACCTACGGTGGCGCTGTTCTTAGAAGGTTTTGCTCTCTATTACTCTCTACTCCTGTGCTTACGCCTCGCCGTTCACGCGCTTACGCCTCTCCGCCCGACGCGCTTACGACTCTTTGTCTACCCTTAGCCTGTCTGGAGAAAACTTCCCTTCCCAGTGCTGTCGTGTCATTCACCAGGCAACATCCCGTTGCATTGCGGTCGTGTTTTATTGAATTTGTAGAAACTGATCTGGGGCCAGCCATATCAATCAGCGGTCGGCCATCCGTAAGCGCGGCGTCGCCTAGCCGCAGCCGAGGCGTCGTATCGAAGCTGCTGATTCGATTTTATTACGTGCTTACGTTAGATTGACGCCCAGGGCCGGATTTAGGGGTCCAGAGGCCTCGGGGCAACAAAGGAGTGGAGGCCCCCTTGCCCCAAATTATTTTCCAATGGGGCAAAAATTACGTGGTAAAATCAAGGGGTCATGTTACATTTCGGGGGGGGGGGGGCGAGTGAGCGGATAATTAAGATTAATATAATCAAATAATCATGTATGTATAAAGTTAAAATAGTTTAGGCTGAAGGTAAAGGTAAAAGCGAAAAAAAAATATCAAAGGAAAAGATGTTTACTAGGTTTACTAGTTGAAAATTTGAAAGATTTTTTTCCCGAAGTCTATTGTGGAGGCCCCCTGCTTGTGGAGGCCCCGGGGCTTTCACCCCGGTTGCCCCCCCCCCCCTAAATCCGGCCCTGTTGACGCCTGTTTGACGGCGAGGCGAAAGGCGATACGGTGCTGATCCATTTCCGAGTTGATATGTCTGCTACGACCTTAAACATATTTCTCGTCGAGCTCACGATATAATGTTTGCTTTTAATTTGTTTCCCGTAATGAAATTGAGGTTTTTTGTCGGTTGTACAACGATAAAATGGTCTCGGTGGGATTTAGAATACATATTATCACCAACTCACACTATTCCGTACTTCGGAGGGCATGTGCTGTTATCATGTCAGCGTATAATTAATATATATAAATTACGTTTCGCGTACTTAACCGATTTTAATCAAATTTGCACACCGTGTTATTTGATCAGACTTGAAAGATAGGATAGCTTACATCTCAATTTATCATCGCAATATTATTTTATGTTAAACTAGCGGCGCCCCGCGTGTTTACCCGCGCCTACTTGACTATTTCCGTACCGCGAATGACGCCGCGTGGCGAAGCTAGTCTAAAAATAAAAATAAAATTAAAAATTTAAATAAACCACCGACACAATGACCTAATTTCCCTTTAAAAAGTAAAAATAAAACAAAATACATCGCGTTCGCGGACCGCTCCTACTTATTCATTACCTGACCCCCAACGCGATGTTTTTTTTTATTTTTACTTTTTAAAGGGAACTTAGGTCATGGTGTCGGGGGTTTATTTATATTTTTAATTTAATTTTTATTTTCTGCTTTTTATAGGTACACGCTTATTATGATGTAGATGTTGTTAAGTTGTTAATACATACATTCTTGTCGCATCTTCATTTTCTCTCCACCACATATATTTGCAGATATTGGGTATTTCCCCCCCCTTATACGCCCAGAGTTTTTTCAGGGCTCAACAAATTTTCATCGAACATAATATTATTTTGTACTTTGCACGTAATGAGCTTTAATTTAAGACCCCACTCGATTATATTTGCAGACATTAGGTTATTCTTCTCCACTTTCACCCCCCATAACTTTTAAAGACTCAACCGATTTTCATCAAACATGTCTAAGGACACTCGCCCACTGACCTATCATACAAAAAAAACTGTATCGAAATCGCTTCATCCGTTCGCGAGCTACGGAGCCACAGACAGACAGACAGACAGACACGGCAAACTTATAACACCCCTCTTTTTGCGTCGGGCGTTAAAAAACCGCTTGAAAATGGAACTGAGGTCCTTGTGTCTGGGGTTTATTTAAATTTTTAATTTAATTTTTTTAAAAGATAGAACTGATTCAAGAGAAAGATTTATATGTATACCTATTAAATGCATAATTGCACCCGTGCGAAGCGGGTCGCTAGTATTAAATAATTAGTAGTATCGATTCTTGGCATTCAATGCCCGATGGGGCAGAAAAGTCCTCGAGTGGCAACCGCATTCCAAAAAGTGCAGTGCTAGTAGGCATTCCACACAGTGGACCGACGACCTGGATAAGGTCGCCGGAAAACGACGGACGGGCGGCTCAGGACCTACCTTCGTGAAAATCCTTGGGGGAGGCCTATGTCCAGCATTGGACGTCTTTTGGCTGAAATTATGATGATGATGATGATCGATTCTTTCGTTATGGTATCAGGGTTTCTTGTCACACCCTGTATAACCGCTGCCTGAAACAAATGGAAAGTAAAACATTCCACTACCTACGTCGTAGGTCAAGAGATCTAATCAACTAACTTTGTAAGAACCTCGTGTTAATTGCAATCAAAGTAATTAATTGAAAGGCGCAGCTGAAGCCGTGGGTCAAAGCTAAACTAAACTAGTTAATCAGTAGTAATTTTATATGGTGAAGCATTTACGCAATTGAGAAAGGTATGAGATGGTTTGGCCATGTCGAGAGAATGAATGAAGAACGGTTGACGAAAAAAGTGTATAAGGCGAGTGTGAATGAAAGTGTCGGAAGGGGAAGACCTAGGCGGACGTTTCAAGACCAAATCAGGGACGTCTTGAAAAAAGGCCAGGTCAAGAGTACCCTAAACCGAAGAGCATGTAACTATGAAGGGAATAATGAAAGTGGACGAAGCGAAACAAGTATTTAAGGATCGTAGCAAGTGGAAAGAAGTGGTCTCTGCCTACCCCTACGGGAAAGAGGCGTGATTATATGTATGTATGTATGTCACCAACCTACATCACTCTGAGGGTGTTGGAACGCAAGTGGCATACTATCTAGCCTCAAGAGAAGGAAAACTTGATACAAACCCTGTGTCAAACTGTGTTGGCAGCGTAGCACAGTAGGCTAGTTACCCCCCATGTAGTTGGAGGAGGCCTGACTCATCCGTGGGTCATTTATGGGCTGAAGTAGTATCGTGAGGATAGTTTACAATCATGTAATTCACGAAACCAAATGACACCCAGACTCAGAGCAAGTGCTTCTGGTTCACAAAGACACGCGGACCGGTGATCGAAACCCCTGGACATCTGATTGAAAGTTGGCACATCCAACCCCTTTTTTGTCGCTGGGGAAATGCTCTAAGCATACCACCGCCCACCGGGGGAGAGGTCGATGATTATGTGGGACTCTGACAAGGGTCGTCTACCCAAGAGTCGTCTACCCACTAAAACCCCAGCGGTATACCCTCACACGATGCGCTTGGGGCGCCACAAGTTCGCGTAAACGCATTCTACTGTGCCGCCCGGCGACTATCATAGAGGGCGTCCCGGTACAATGGGAGGCCCTCAGTCATCGAGGCTTTCGTCGGTGGCGGTTCAGGCACATCCAACCCTAGACCAACAAGTCAATTATCGGTAGTTGCCGATCTAATTACCTATTAGAACATTTCGCTTAAATATTTATAAAACCAATACGTCCTATTATAATCCCATGGCAAGATTGTGTCGCCTCTATAATCATCATCAGCCTATTTCAGTCCACTGCTGGACGTAGGCCACCCCCATGGCTTGCCACTGAACCCGGTTTTCGGTTCTATGTATCCAGTTGCTGCCGGGCGCCCGTCGCAGATCGTCGCTTCATCTAGCAGGGGAGCGTCCCACCCTACGTTTGCCAATACGTGGTCTCCACTGTAGCACCTGTTTGCCCCAGCGGCCGTCAGTTTTACGACAGATGTGGCCAGCCCATTGCCACTTCAGCTTGCTAATCCTAAGGGATATGTCGATGACACGTGTTCTCGCTCGGATGATTTCATTACGAATTCTATCTCGTAACGAGACACCGAGCATAGCCTGCTCCATAGCTCGCTGAGCGACTTTTAGCTGATGGACTAGCCGCACCGTCAGTGTCCACGTTTCAGCACCGTAGGTTAGCCTCTATAATAATCTATGTTATATTCACCCAAATCTAGATATCTTCTCGCCAAATCAGACGGATTTATAACTTGAAGATACATTTTAGACACTTAAGCTTTGTAACTTAATTGAAACTTTACGACAGGATGTGTCGCACAATATAATTAAGGCTTCCAACCTAGAATAGATCCGTTTATTAGAATTTATGTTTAGTTATTAGTTGTAACCTGTTTTGTTGTCCAATAAATAAATAAGTTGCAGACCAGCAGTCCGATCTTATAGCACCCTTCTTTTAAGTAGTCGGTTAGAGGTACTCACTCGTTAAATCGACGTTGCGGTTGTCACAAATTTATTCTTTCGTCACAAATGTGTCAGTAAAGTGTAACAAAATTATCCCCATTTTCCACATCCCTAATTTAAAACAAAACACATTGACGCGAACCGCCTGTACGTTAAGCCCTTTGTCCATTGAGGCAGCGGAAACTTTTATGTCCTATAGAATATTCTGGAAGATTTTTTACAATAGCCTTTATTAATTGATTTAATTAATTAAAAAAATACAGGTCGATTTTTGGAATTGTTACTACTACTAGTCAGCCCCACTGCTGAGTTGCGCCCCCTCCAGTTACATGGAGCGTAATTAGCCTACTGTGTCACGCTGACCAGACGGGTTGGCACAGAGTTTCGTTTCCAGTTTTCTCTCTTACAGCTTGGTTATCGGTCTTGTAATTTCCTTTTGTCGGCTCTTACAACACCCTCAGGATACGATGAAGCGCTGAAACCATGTATTCTAAGCCTACCTACAAAAAAAAACTTACAACTAATAACCTCTTTCTTTTGTCGTGTGTGCACATTTTATTACGCTCGCTCGCACGTGTTCACTCCAGTAGACATTAAACCTAACCACGCTTCACCCCCTGAGGGTCTATCTATAGTACTGTTATATAGGACTGTCATCCCACTACCTCTTCAGTCGATGTTACCGCTCCGGTCGCAGCGGTCGCGTTTCTCGCACCTAAATATACTACAGGAGAAAAGACTCAGTACATCACGTGTGAGATATTAATAAAAAAAAACAAACGTCAATTGATTTTTTATGTTCGAACTGTGAAGTGAATGCTTTTTGAATATCGAAGGTAAGTTAAAGACAAAATTTGTTATGCTCGTTTTTTTTTCAGTGTCGTATCGTTTTTATTGTGGTTCGTTGAGCGATTTTCAGCCGATTTCGTCCTGAAAATCGATTAATGGACTATAATACATTATGTACATACATATGGTGGGTTTTCTGTAGTAATAAACACCCAGACAATGATTAGCGCGCGATATTTTACGTTGTTACAACAAAACCATATTTTTCCAATACTTGTATCATTTTATCTCGCGTATAATCACGTGGTTACACGTGAAAACATCAGCTATATCTGATACGTCATTTTTGCATTAATGTTAGTGATTACGAATTTCAATAACTATAATATTGTTAACTAGATGTTGCTAAAGTTCGGCCCTTTGCGATTATTGCGCGAGTTTTCTTTCAGAAAATTTTATTCTCACATTTTTTTCTAAAATAACACTCAACAACAACCTTACTTGCCGCCAATTTTATTCTCACATTTTTTTCTAAAATATAACAACAGCAGCCTTTCTTGCCGCATCTTCTCGGTAGAGCTGCAGTCCGAACCGGTGGCAAATGGTAGTTGTAATTGCTACATTTTAAATCAACATTTCTATCAATTTGGCTTCTCCAAATTGATAGAGGAGAAAATATTTAATCAAGTTGGCTCATTAGATCTCGTTTGACAAGTCAAACAATAAAATGATATTTAAAATTGACCATCTCCCACCGTTTCGGAATGCAGCTCTGCAGGGAATACCTGCAAGAAACTCTGTAGTTACTCTTTTTAGATCGCCATTTTTAGGTACTAGGCCGGTATATGACAGATTTGTGAGAGAACTCGCGGAATAGTTGCAAAGGGCCAAACATTAGCAACATCTAGTCAACAACAGTAACCTTCTAAACCAACCACCAGCAACGACACCTGTTCCTAAGCATGACGCATATGGCAACCATTGCCCTCCTCAACCATATTGCAGGGAAGAGGACGACCCGCCGCACGACGCAACCACTGACCTGAGTCTTAAATTAGCCGCTGGTCAGACAGGTTTGTAACAAGTTTTCCTGCTTGCCCTCAGGATATTGTGGGTTGGTGAATCAGTTACCACTCCGACCAATTTGAAAATGGTAATTTTTACCGATTATTACGGTTAATTTAATTGATCAAATTTGATGAAATGAATTTTAATTTTGATTGATTTTGATAAGAACGATATGATTAACATTTATATTATTTACTAGCGATCCGCCCCGGCTTCGCACGGGTGCAATTATATTATACCTATAAACCTCCCTCTTGAATTACTCTATCTATTAAAAAAACCGCTTCAAAATCCGATGCGTAGTTTTAAAGATGTATGCATACATAGGGACGGATAGAAGAATGCGACTTTGTTTTATACTATGTAGTGATAGTGATAGTGATATCAAGACCCAACACTGAGATGGGCTCCACTTTATTGACAGAGGGGAGCTTTATCATGGTGTCAATTTAAACCAGTTAGTCAGCGATAAATTAAGAATAATAACAAATATCCTTGGACATTTCACACAACGCCATCTCGTCCCAAGCTAAGCAACTTAATGCTTGTGCTAGGTAACGAGATGGATGATGAACTACTTAGATACTTTTTTTTTTGTAAATACATACATATTATAGATAGAAATCGACACCCAGACTCCGAGCCAGTGCCTCTGGTTTAGACAAAGACACTTGCCCGACCCCGGAATCGAACCCGGGACCCGTTGATTCAAAGGCGGCACATCTAACCACTAAACCAACGAGGCAGTCAGATTATTGGCCGTGTTATGCCGGCTCTTCTATCCTAAGAGGGTCGTGAGTGCCTACTTAAGAACATGTCAAGACAAAAAATCGTATGAATGTACCGTGACGTGACGGTCACGGACATCAATCATCGTACCGCAAGAGAAGGAAAATTCAAAAATGAAATCCAGCGGAGACTTTTGGCGAGATTATGTGGTTAGGCTCATATGATGATGATGATAATACTACTCAGCCCATAAATGACCCACGGCTGAGTCGGGCCTCTCCCATTACATGGAGGGTAATTAGCTTGGATCTTCCTTCTCATTCTTCTTCTACCTGGTGTTAATCCCGGCTATTCCCAGGGTCCGCCTTCTGACAGAGCTTTCTCCACTTTGCCCGATCTTCTACATCCTTTTCAGTCAGGCCATTGGCTCTCATGTCGGACTTGACGTCCAGCCAGCGCTTGCGAGGGTGACCACCGGACCTAGCCCCAAGGACAGCCATATTCATGCATCTCCGACCAACGTACTCCATAGGGCGGTGCATGACGTGGCCATACCATCGCAGACGACACTCCTGCAATTTTTCCCCCACGTCACGGACATCAAGACTACCTCGGATGAATGAGTTGTGTATGCGATCAGATCGCGTCGCACTGCTCATCCGGCTCCGCATCTTCATCTCCGTGACGCGAAGCTCCTGGGTGTGTCTGCTTTGATCTTCCTTCTCATACGGATACATTATTAAATATCATCATCATCATCATCATCATTTCAGCCAAAAGACGTCCACTGCTAGACATAGGCCTCCCCCAAGGATTTCCACAAAGGCCGGTCCTGGGCCGCCCGCATCCACTGCTTTCCGGCGATCTTAACCAGGTCGTCGGTCCACCGTGTGGGAGGCCTACCAGCACTGCGCCTTCCGGAACGCGGTCGCCACTCGAGGACTTTTCTGCCCCATCGGGCGTCGGTCCTGCGAGCTATGTGCCCTGCCCACTGCCACTTAAGTTTGGCAATCCGGTGGTCCGTATTAAATATATATATAAATATATCCTTGGACATTCCACACAACGCCATCTCGTCCCAAGCTAAGCAACTTAATGCTTGTGTTATGGTAACGAGATGGATGATAAACTACTTATATACATTTTTTTTTTGTAAATACATACATATTATAGATAGAAATGACACCCAGACTCCGAGCCAGTGCCTCTGGTTTGGACAAAGACACTTGCCCGACCCCGGAATCGAACCCGGGACCCGTTGATCCAAAGGCGGCACATCTAACCACTAGACCAACGAGGCAGTCAGATTATTGGCCGTGTTATGCCGGCTATTACGACACCCTCTATATGTAATGGGGTGGTGGCACTATGTAAACTCGACTCATAAATGACCCACTGCTGGGTGGGGCCTCTTCCCATTCCATAGAGGGTAATTTGCCTAGATCTTCCTTTTCCAGTTAGATGATCTGCCGTGTTGTGACTGCTCTTACAACACCCTCAATATGTAATGGGGGGGTAAACGAAGGCATGGTGACACATTCCCTCTGCTGTTACTCAACCCATAAATTACCCGCTGCTGAGTCGGGCCTCCTCCAACTAGATGGACGGTAATTAGCCTTCGGAAGCGGTTCCCTTTAGGACATTGCGTAAGAACACGGTTTCCGTTTTCTGGTCCTATTGTGTATCCGTGATTGTGCGGGTCACATCTCAACTCGGCTGTAGAAAGTCACAAGCAGTCCAGAAAGGACGAACCAACGCGTTTTATTTTGTTTTGTTTCACACCTCTCTTCTGACAGTATTAAGCTACTTTCCTTTCATACCCGTTCTCACTTTTATTCCTTTCGCACTTAGCACTAACCAACTCGGGAACTAGTCACTCCGATGGGATCCCCATCCCTGCTCCACAGACCACGCGGCTCCTAAAAAAAACCTACCTTAAACAATGTTTGTTATTATTCTTGAGTAATGATTTTGTTGGTCGGCTCTGTTAATACATTATTCATCACGTTCAAAAACGAATTTAAGGGAATCGTTTTCGCCTATTCGTGGAATGGGAACCTCGGATTTCTAGAAAGTCTTTGAAATGTAATTTCGCTTCTTTCTTACTCAATACTCATTTCTGATGTCACCAGTAGGCTAGATTATCTCTTCACCAGTCCATTGGAAAATGTTTTCAAGGTTCTTGAGTGGAAAGGGCTGGGCATTAACGTAAACGGTGAGTCCATCACTCACCTTCGCTTCGCTGACGACATAGTCGTAATGGCTGAGACCATGGAGGGCCTCACTACGATGCTCGATGGCCTCTGTCGAGCCTCCGAACGAGTAGGCCTTAAGATGAACATGGATAAGACAAAGATCATGTCCAATACACATGTTCAAGCCACTCCTATTGACACCGGAGGCTTTATCCTCGAAGTTATTGACCATTATAACCTGGGACACATTGTCCAGTTAGGTAAGTCCAATTTTGAGAGATAGGACATATGGAACAGAGTCGTGGTCACTCACTATGGGCTCCATCAGAAGGCTCAAATTGATTGAGAGGTTGAAAAAAGATAATAAGGATTCTTTTGTCAATGTCTTTGGAATCAGTAAAACTCTAACCTGACTGCCTCGTTGCTCGGGTTCGATTCCGGGGAAGGACAAGGGCCTTGTGTAAACCAGAGGTACTGGCTCTGAGTCTGGATGTCATTTACATTACATTATACAGCCCGGGATTCAGGTTATTCACCGTAGTATTTAAGGACTGATGTCCCATTGCACTCCTCTCTTTCTGCACTACCGGTAATACCGGTTAGACCAGCTGCTATTTCGGGTAAAACTATAGCACGTATCACAGTTAGTTAAGTCATGATCTAAGCTCTTACCTCGTAACTTGAATGCAAATTACGCAAGCTACGCCACGACTACGGCGTAGCGCTACGGCGTAGTAAATTAGCATTTAAGGAACTGTGTTGTATTAGCAACAGAAACAGTTGGCCGCGTATATTAAAATACATGGCGACACCCACGCATACTATCCTGAGGGTGTCTGACGTCAGAGCTGTGTGGCTATACTACGATTTTAAAAGATTTATCTGTTTTTTTTTAGAGAATTGACAATATTTTGCCTAAACATGTTAGACTCGTAGAGGATGTTGAAAGGTTTAAGAAAAACCTTTTATTGTTTTTCATAGTAAACCATGAAAATATAAATAAACATGCATAGTAAACATGCGGATAGTTTCTTATGACATTAAATTAAAATAAATACTTATGACCTTATACAATGTATGTATACAAATAAATGAAATTGGTTTGTCTCTTTGATCTGTCGGAAGGAAATGACAAGGCCGAAAACCTAACCGCAAGAAAAGGAAAACTTGATATGAAAATCTGTATCTAGCTCTGTTGGGGGACCGCTTCTATTTATTTATTACCTGACTCCTGGTCCCCCAATGTATGCGATGTATTTTTGTATTTTTTACTTTTTATAGGATACTTAGGTCATTGTGTCGGGGGTTTATTTTATTATGATGTTTGTAATGTGCACGTGATGCGCTTTCATTTGAGACCCCACTCGATTATATTTGCAGACTTTCGGTTATTCTTCCCCACTTTCACCCCCCATAACTTTTAAACGACTCAACCGATTTTCATCAAACATGTCTAAAACACTCGCCCGTAACTCACCTGTCATACATAAAAAACTGTATTGAAATCGCTTCATCCGCTCGCGACCTACGGTGCCACAGACAGACAGACACGTGCCTCGTTGGTCTAGTGGTTAGATGTGCCGCCTTTGGATCAACGGGTCCCGGGTTCGATTCCGGGGTCGGGCAAGTGTCTTTGTCTGAACCAAAGGCACTGGCTCGGAGTCTGGGTGTCATTTCTATCTATAATATATATGTATTAACAAAAAAAAATGTATTTATGTAGTTTATCATCCATCTCGTTACCATAACACAAGCATTAAGGTGCTTAGCTTGGGACGAGATGGCGTTGTGTGAAATGTCCAAGGATATATTTTATTTAGGATATAAACTTATAACACCCCTCGTTTTGCGTCGGGGGTTAAAAATGGTAGGGCATAGTAGAACGCTATCATCACTATCACTATCATCACTATCACTATCATCACTTTCACTACATATTATTAAACAAAGTCGCTGTCGTCAGTCCGTCCCTTTAAATGCTTAAATCTTTAAAACTACGCAACGAATTTTGTAGCGGTGTTTTTAATAGATAGCGTGATTCAAGAGGAAGGTTTATATGTATAATACCTGCATAATATTGTAGAGAAACACTGATAAATTAAGATGTTCATCATTGCATTGCATTGCATAGTTAAGGTAGCCGGAAAACGAAGGCTATGCTCGGAGTCTCCCTGCGAGATCGAATCAGAAATGAGGAGATACGCTGGAAAACCAGGGTCATACCCCACCGGATTGCCAAACTTAAGTGTCAGTGGGCAGGGCACATAGCTCGCAAGACCGATGCCGGATGGGGCAGACAAGTCCTCGAGTGGTGACCGCGTTCCGGAAGGCGCAGTGCTGGTAGGCGTCCCGCACGTGGACCGACGACCTGGTTAAGGTCGCCGGAAAGCAATGGATGCGGGCTGCCCAGGACCAGCCTTTGTGGAGGTCCTTGGGGGAGGCCTATGGCCAGCAGTGAATGTCTATGGGTTGAAATGATGATGATGATGATGATGACCAACAAAATCCTTGCTCAAAAAAAAAAAAAATCTGTACCAAACAACGCAATACGGAAAACGACCATTTAATTTGACTTCGCACGTAATAGAGGGAAAATAAACCTTAATTTATTGTAGTTACGTTCGATACTCGCCTAATGGGATCACGTAGTGTGAGTTATTAGGTTTGAACTGAAAGTCGGTTTCTTCAAAGGAACATTTACCGCTTCGCTTTTCCCGTTCTCTAAGAAAATAAAGCAATGACTTTCAAAATTAGAACTAAAATTGGAAAATTTAAGGAACTTTTCATCCAGCTGATATTGATATAACATATACAATTGCTATGACTGCTAAGCCATAAATGACCCATGACTGACTCGGGTACCCCCAATTTCGCTGAGGGGATGTTGCCTACTGTGGCACATTAGCGAGATGGCCAGCACAGGGTTACTTATCAAGTTTTCCTTCTCTTGTAAAATATCTATAGCCTTTTAATTGTTACAGGTTTGTATATATATTTTTTACATAATATTTGTTCCATGTGGGGACGGATTTAGAATACACAGTGTCACCAACCCATACCATCACGAGGGTGTCGTAAGAGGTGACTAAGGGAACGCAGGGGGCAAATCACCTAGCCGCAAGAGAAGGGAAACTTGATACAAACCCTGTGCCAACCCGTCATGCCAGCGTGGCAATTTCCCTCCATGAATTTGGAGGAGGCCCGACTCAGTAGTGAAACGAGAGACATAATATTTACAAAAAATTGCATATCATTTTTTTAATATATTTGTTTTTAAAACTCATGTTGTACTTTTTATTTCACTCAAATAACAACATGCAATAAAATATTATATACTACTAGTGGCCCGCCCCGGCTTTGCCCGTGCAAAGCGGGGGTGTGTTATACATATAAACCTTCCTCGTGAACCACTCTATCTAATAAAAACCGCTTCAAAATCCGTTTCGTAGTTTTAAAGATTTAAGCATACATAGGGACGGACAGAAAACATCGACATTGTTTTATACTATGTAGTGATGATGTCTAAAACTAGTAGAAAAAATAGAGGATATTTACCGTTTTAATATTAAATAAAAATCATGGCAGCCCTAAGGGCGGAAAATTTTTCATGGCACCTAGTGGGTAGTGCTGCAAATAGAGGATCCGCCGAACAATGCGCGCCGTGTGGAGTATCAGTACCTTTTGCATCAGACGCTTAACCCAACCGGATATCGAGAGTTGATTTAGAGCCCATCAAAACATTTCGATATCAACCCATGCATTGATACAACGATCGGAATCTTAGCATTCCAATGGCCCCCCTCGAACTTGTTGTGGAGAGGCGGCTTGCGTGCCTTTAGGATCCGTTGGGGCCATACCGGTTTAGGGTCACCCATGCCGGACCCACGGGGATAGCGGCACATAGAGTCGTGGTGGTTTTGGTGGCCCGGGATACCTCTGTCCTCAGAGTTGCCTCGAGAGCCTTAGGGCCGCGACTTGGCCGCGCGGCCTGGCCGCATAATGCGCGGAGGCCCTTAAACTGCCGCGACACAGGCGGGCCCCAGCTGCCGCCGCAAGCTGATGAGTGGCGGACAGGCAAGCGGACACGTGCAATATCCCGTTCGTGCCTCTCGATGGGTTAAGGAGCGTCCAGAGCTCCCATTCAATGCGTGGACCCCATCTGGGTCGCGGTGCATGCTTCCCATTATGAGGAGTGAAATCCGTGGTCCTGTTTCGGGCAGTCGAGGGACACCGTTGGTTTTAGTGGGTAGGTTGGGGCGCAATTAACATAATTCCGTGACTCGGAGTTCCACATAACCCGGTTGGCGTTTAGCGGTCGAGTATGCATGAGGATTTCCAACGTAAAAAAAAACATTCTTCATGGCTGTCACCTCATGGGCCAGGTGTAATATATTTTTTTCTTTTTCCGCTTTCACGAGTTTCCCGTCATGTGGAATGATGATGTCAACTAGCTGTACGCGGCGTGTAGACCGATCTATTACAACGTTGTCAGGTTTATTGGCAGCAATATACCTGTCCGTTATAATAGATCGGTCCCAGTAGAGCGTGACATGGTCATTTTCGAGAACTGGTTGACGCTGAATATTGAACTTCGGCACTCACAAGACCATATTTAAAGGCAAGTTGTTGATGAATAATCTTGGCTACTTGCACCTATACTACTAGCAAGACGAGAACAACCGGAAACGATACGTCTGGTAGAGTCGCCGGGACGGTGGCATGCCCGACAAATGTCGGCCGTGCCGTCTTTCAGAATATACTTCCCGTAGTTGATCGTCATAATAACTACGTCTATAATTGCAACCCTTCAGTTTTTTTATCAGTTACTGGAATGCCTTTGACTCTAGGCTTGCGTGATGGAAAGCAACGCCAGGGTCTAAGATGAAGCAGGCAATTCAAGGAAATGCCCTGTCTGGTACCGGCTCTCACAAACATACGACGAAACACAGTAAAACTGCTTGGCACCGGACTTAGATGTGAGGGTGGTAGCTAGCCGGGTGGAACATGAGCTATCCGGGTGGACCATGACATCCTACCACTAAGCGTGCTAGGTTTTGTTGACTTTTACAGCACTCGTTTGTTCCCAGCGTGCGGTAGGGAAGTGTAATATTCTGACCAGTACCCCACGGGCAAAAGTCAGTTTCCCCAAAGAGGTTAACGAAGTGTAACCAGGCCACGGATGGTCCAAATCAGATCCCGTAAGGGCTCGATAGATCCTGCCGTGTAACTCCTTGTCTTTCTATATGGTCGTGCGACCCGAAATACTCATTACCTTTGGCTTCCCCCAGTTCTCGGTACTCCCCGAGATTATATATTTCGCGATTATGTAGATACTTGGCATTTAAAAAGCCAAAATCTCCGTATTTCCGCGAGATATACATCATCATCATTCCAGCTAAAAGACGTCCACTGCTGGACATAGGCCGCCCCCAAGGATTTCCACAAAGGCCGGTCCTGGGCGGGCCGTATCCATCGTTTTCCGGCGCCCTTAACTAGGTCGTCGGTCCACCGTGTAGGAGGCCTACCAGCATTGCGATTTCTGCAACGCGGTCGCCATTCGAGAACTATTCTGCGCCATCGGGCGTCGGTCCTGCGTGCTATGTGCCCTGCCCACTGTCACTTAAATTTGGCAATCAGATATACATTCTCATTACATAATTATTATGACCATTAACTACCGTGTCCTTAAATATTTTACAACCCTGTATGATTTAATCAATAAAATATTGAAGCCCGTAGACTGAACATCTTGATTGAATTACTGAAAAGCTCTCTAATAATATAACCCCTAGTCCTTCTTATAATAATATAACTTTGTATATCGTGGTGGATTTAGTAAGAGAGTCGGTTATTTTAACGTTACGTAAACCAGTTTCAGCGCTAAAATAAATTGAAATATAACGTGGCAAGTTTATTAATATTAGTTATAAGATAGTACTAGTACTGAAGACGAGGTCGTAGACGGACAGTGCACAATCGGTCTGGAAGAATGAAAACACATTTAATCAGATATGCACATTGTGAACACTATTAAGAGTGTAACATCACTACATAGTATAAAACAAAGTCGCATTCTTCTGTCCGTCCCTATGTATGCATACATCTGTAAAACTACGCATCGGATTTTGAAGCGGTTTTTTTTAATAGATAGAGTAATTCAAGAGGAAGGTTTATAGGTATAATATAATTGCAAAAGTGCGAAGCCGGGGCGGGTCGCTAGTATCATATAAAAGAAATTAAGAGAAATCTAACTACTTAAAAAATAACAATAAAATAAACTAAAACTATGTAGGTACATATTTACAGTAAAACTAAGCATCAAAAAATTCCTCCACATCGCTGTCACCGGGGAACGTTCCCAGAAGGCTGGCAGCATTGCCCCGCTGAATTGCGATTGCAATGCGTTGACGCAAAATAAATAATATAAATATCCTTGGACATGTCACACAACGCCATCTCGACCCAAGTTAAGCAACTTAATGCTTGTGTTATGGTAACGAGATGGATGATAAACTACTTATATACATTTTTTTTGTAAATACATACATATTATAGATAGAAATGACACCCAGACTCCGAGCCAGTGCCTCTGGTTTAGACAAAGACACTGGCCCGACCCCGGAATCGAACCTGGGACCCGTTGATCCAAAGGCGGCACATCCAGCCCTACACACTACATTTATCGGTTACAACATAAATATAGACATGCAAGGTGCATGCAAATTATACAGACCACATATTACACACAGGAGTAACCAAAACACTATAATCATTAAGTAAGAAAGAGTTTTAGGTATTAATTTATTTTAGTTTAATAGCGTAAACGGTCAAGGTTAAAAAATTATTGTTGTTGAAATTAAACACTTTTTAACGGATTTATCGCGTGTACACGTGACAAATCCGTTAAAAAGTGTTTAATTTCAATGTGTAACAATCGCGGAAATAAAGGAAATAAACTCAAGGCAGAATGTAAATAATCAATTTTCAATTATAAATGGTAAAGTAAAAAAAATATTTTATTGTTTGTTGTTTGACTTGTCAAAAAGTTAAATGTGTAATGAGCCAACCTGATTAAATTAATTTTGATTTTGTTTAAACAATGGGTGGTTATAGTTTAGTTGATGGAAACTACTAAATTTTCTAATAGGAGATCGAATGAGATGGATGGATTGTAAGAATGAGGAATGACTGATTGGTGTGTATGGATACTACCACCTAGCGTGGGTCGTAAGATGATAATGGTAATTATAAATATGACGATTTACATGAGTTTTGTGATAAAACCTTCGTAAATAAAGTTCCTTTTGTGTTTGAGTTCATATTTTGTTAAAACGAGCATGTGACGTATTAAGTTACTACTCACAATTTGTTCCTTATTAGAGAAGACTCTGATGATGCAATAGATGGTGATAAATTTGTTTCAAATTTCTGCGAATAATGTTTTCTCACATATCCAATAGTACAGTTTAAGTTTCCACCAAAATTAGGCTTGAGACTCATTTGAGTGTGTTTCAAAATCATTCCTTTATATGTTAACTTGGTTCGTATACGCTTAAAAAACTCAAAAAGTCATGCATCGATTGAGCTCAAATTTTGACATGATAAGCAACCCACGTCAAAGATTGTTTTTTGCATTAGTAGAAATACACAAAAGTAACAAAGCAGCTTTTTTAACCATCAGCGATAAAATTGTAATAGCGCCATCTACTGGAAGTGAGGGCAATCATGTTTAAACCACTTGCCGATTTAAGGCAAAATTTAGCCAGTTCAGATTTCGGCCGCACGTATGCATACTATCTTACACTCTTCCTGTATACTATCGTTAAGGATTTAGGGTTTATGTTGCGTCCTGTACAAGACCGTCACACGAGCGTCTGCAAATATGTTTAATCCTTTGAATAGTGTTCACTGGGCGTAGATAACTGTCAACCCCTTTGATCGTAACTACACGCATGATTAACTACTTAAAGACACCGGGTTCTATTCCCAGCCTGATCATTGATTCGCTTCTTTGATGAGTGAGCATTTAACGTTGGGGTTTAGCAGTGTCGTGCTCATTGGTGGGAAAGCACATGGTAAAGGATTAAGAGTACACCATCACCAGCGCGTTACAACCTGAGGTTGTAGCTTACAGCGGTATAGATTTGCAGGTTAAACAACGCCTGAGTTGGCTCTATGTTGGATGGGTGTCAATAGTTTGAATTATCTTTTTTTTTTATTGCCCTTAGAGGCAAACGAGCTGGCGGCCCACCTGATGGTAAGTGTAAGCCGCCGCCCATGAACTTTGGCAGTGCCAGGGGCACAGCCAAGCCGTTGCCTACCGTGAAGTGAGTGCTCTTTTTAAACCTCGTTTAAAGGAGGACATGTCGTAGCGCTCGGAAAACACCGCCGCAGGTAGTTCATTCCAGAGTCTGCACGTGCGTGGTAAGAATGATCGCTGGAAGCGTACCGTGCAGATATCCGTGCTCCTATTGTCCCTTCTATACTTAACAGTCGATAAGCGCAGTCAGTAGTGAAAAATTACAACTGGTCTAACTGGGACTTTACGAACATACTAATACCACTACTCAGCCCATAAATGACCCACTGCTGGGTCGGACCTCCTCTCATCACAGGGAGGGTAAGCTTACTGCGCCACGCTGGTCAAAAGGGTTGGTCAGAAACTTCTTCACGCACGCTTGACTTCGAGAGTAAACTGGTGAATGCGTGACGAGAGCGTTACGAAGTGTGATCGGGTGAGGCGAACGAAAGTTGAGGAGATAGAAGGAGCTAGCTGTAAGGTAAGGAAAACTTGAATGAAACCACTTTTTTTCCATTGGAAATCCTCATGGATACTCGACCGCTATATGTCATATCGGGTTATGTGGGAATCCGGGGCACGGAAAGATGGTAGTTGCGCCAAAACCCAACCCACTGAAACTAGCGGTGTCCCTCGACTGCCCGAAACAGGGCCACGGGTTTCACTCCCCAGTGGGGAGCATGCTCCGCGACACCATCAGGGTCCTTGTCCCGCTTTTACAAGCAGGCACCACGCTTTGATGGGGAGCTCTGGACGCTCCCCAACCCACTGAGAGGCACGTGCGGGACATTGCACGTGCCCGTCAGGCACCGCATGAAGTGGCGCCCGACCCAAGCGGTTGCGGTGGCAGCCGTGGCATGCCTGCCTGGCCGCCCCTCCGCTGCTAGTGGTGGCAGCCCTGGCCTCCCTCCACTGCATCACCATGCCGTGTGTCGCGGCAGGTCAAGACTTCCGAGGCAACTCTGAGGACAGAGGAGTCCCCAGAACCAAAACACACAACGACTCCGTGTGCCGCTCTTCATCTGGCCTCTCCCTGTAGACCCACCTTCCTTTCATGGGTGACTCTGAGCCGGAATGGCCCTGGCCTGACCAGCGTGGCATAGTAGGCTAATTTCTCCTCTTTAATGGGAAGCGGCCCGATTTAGCACTGGGTATTTTTAGGCTGAAATCCAATACCTAAAACTCCCGCACTCTAGAGCTGCTGTATAAAATAATACTTCTGTCAGTAAATTTATCTCGAAACACAAGCAGGCTCTAAAATAATCCATTTCTTTCAAGATGCCAAATGAAAGCTTTGAGTTTGAGACAGAGAGGTGTTAAAATATAATCACTAATACGCTAAATTACGGACGATGATTTCCAACCTTACAACTATGACTTTAGAGTTCAGTATTGCTCACAAATGTTACTGTGATTGCCATACGATTCTAGTACTTCTTTAGCTAGGTATAGAGTCGGATTCGGTATGGTACAACTGAAGTAACATCATGTCACATTTGGCATTTAATTTTGAGGTTTATGCACTTCCTAATAGAGTTGACATTTCTATGTAATAAAAATAATATGCTAACTTACGAAAATCGTGTTATTTTGCGCCTAAAATAAGAACAAATTATTATCCGTGTGGTGACGGATTTAGAATACATAGAGTCACCACCCCATTCCATCCTAAGTATGAGCCGACAAAAGGAAATTACAAGGCTGAAAACCGGCTAGGCAAGAGAAGGAAATCTTTTGACGGCTCTCACGACACCCTTAAGGTGGAATGGGGAATTTCTGTATGGTGCGTTAGACTGCGAGAAATTCTGTATAAAATAATTCGTCTGTCAGTTAATTTATCTAGATTTATTTACGACACGGTTGGCGCAGTGGTCGAGCGATCGACTGCTGCGCAGCATGTCGCGGGTTCGTTCCCCGCACGGAAGAAATAAAAAGACTAGAGCTAACGCAAACGAACTATGGTAAATTATACGGTTCGGTCCCTCGTGCTAACGAAGCGTGCTTAAAACGATCGATAAGCAGAAATTTTCGGACAATTATTGCCACAAATAATTAATACTCCGTACACATATTGAATGGTCGACCTACATTTGGGTGTTACGTAAGAGGTCTAAGCCTACCGGATAGTGTGGAATATCATCATCATCATCTTTAATACTCAAGCCATATAAGACCCAATGCTGAGTCAGACTTCCTCCAGTGACATGGAGGATAATTGGCCTACTCTGCCACGCTGGCCAGACGGGTTGGCACAGGGTTTCGTATCAAGTTTTCCTTCTCTTGCTAGGTTATCAGCCGTCATTTTCTTTTGTCGGCTCTTACGACATGCTATGGATGGAATGGGATGGTGACACTATGTATTCGAAATCCATCACCATACGTATTTTATTTGTGTTATTTTATTAAACCCCAACGTTTCAGTCCGTGTGGTGACGGATTTAGAATACATAGTGTCACCACCCCATTACATCCTGAGGGTGTCGTAAGAGCCGACAATAGGATATGACAAGGCCGATAACCTAGGCGCAAGAGAAGGTCAACTTGATACGAAACCTTGGAAAAGAAGTCCTCGAGTGGCGACCGTGTTCTCGAAAGCGCAGTGCTGGTAGGCCTCCTACACGGTGGGCTGACGACCTGGTCAAGGTCACCGGAAAGAGATGGCTGACGGCTCGGGACCAGCCTACGTGGAAATCCTTAGGTTTATGTCCAGCAGTGGACGTCTTTTGGCTGAAATGATGATGATGATGATAGGTTTTTTGTAACACCCTGTAGCTAAGCTAATATAATATATACATTTTTAAATAAACAATTGTACGAATTAGTGTTGCGTACCTATATTAAATTTTAATAATTAGTCGGTATAGGCCTGGTTGAAAACCAGCGCCAGGCATTCCGTCTGGCATATGCTGAACCAGCGCCGTTTCAGCGCAATTTATACTAGTGCTTAAGTAATTATAGATTGTTTAAAAGGTAAATTGTACTGAATAAACCATTTTTCTTTCTTCTTTCTTTCTTTCTAAGACCCCGTATGAGGTTTGGGGCCGCTCTGACAACCCTGACCCACTGTAGACCTCGATACCGCTGTGATACCGTTCTTAACCGACGCAAATTCCATGGCTAACTGAATTATTCTACACACTCTATATTCCTAAGTGGTCGCATTCAACGCCTATTAAGCTCAGATCCTGTATTAACATCATTACGGCCTATATCGACTAGCTCATACACAAGCTTTACTCATTTATGATATACTAGCGACCCGCCCCGGCTTCGCCCGGGTGCAATGATGAACATCAAAATTTAACAATGTTTCTCTACAATATTATGCATGTATAAACCTTCCTCTTGAATCACTCTATCTATTAAAAAAAACGCGTCAAAATCCGTTGCGTAGTTTTAAACATATAAGCATACATAGGGACAGACAGACGTCAGCGACTTTGTTTTATACTATGTAGTGATAGTGATGATAGTGATAGTGATAATGATCGAGATGAGATAATCATAATTTCAGCCAAAGGACGTCCACTGCTGGACAAAGGCTTCCCCCAAAGCTCTCAAGGCCGGTACTCCATCGTTTTCCGGCGACCTGAACTAGGTCATCAGTCGACCATGTGGGAGGCCTACCAGCACTGAGCTTTCCGGAACGCGGTTGCCACTCAAGGACTTTCCTGCCCCATCGGGGGTCGGTCCTGCGAGCTATGTGCTCTGCCCACTGCAACTTAAGTTTGGCAATCCTATGGGCTATTTCGGTAACTCTGGTTTGCCTGCGTATCTTCTTATTTCTGAATCGATCGCGCAGGGAATCTCCGAGCATAGCACTCCCCATTGCCATTTGGGTGATGGCTGCCACATGCGCCAAGTCTGTGAACAGGTGCAGTTGCTGGGAGTCAGTTGTCTCGGACATTATAGGGTTCCTATTATTAACTAGCTGTTGCTGATGCTTGGTCCTTCACCACTATTGGGCGAGTTTGCTTCCACCAATCGATTTAAGGCTCTGCAAAAGCGAGGGCATCATAGTGAACTGTGGTGGTTAAGGGGTTCCTAGGGCAGCTCTGTAGGCAGAAGACAACTCTGTAGGGATGGCTGACACATGCGTCATGCTCGTAATCAGGTGCCTCCAGTTGGGGCCGGTCATAACTGCTATTAACATATCTAATAGTTTTGTATTGATCTTCTAGACACTTCTGTTGTGCAATATGTTACATTGTCCTCACATCTTACCTTACTATAATTAAACACGAAATCAATGTAACCCAATCAGATGTTTGTAACAGAAAATATGATAAAAAGAGTGTCCATGGAGTTTATTGCCTGTACTTCTCCATAGGATCAACTTTTTTGGAACAAGCAACTATTCCTAACTTCACTTTTGCCCTTTTTTAAAACACCTGTAAATAGGTTGAATTGAAATAAATTATTTGAGTTTTGAGTTTAGAAGAGTCCTTGGAGCCCGTACCAGCTAGGAAACTGGGTGTCGCTCTACGTCTGGCCTCTCCCCGTGGACCCGCTGGCTGACCCTGAGCCGGTCAAGCCACAACAGATACATACCATGGCAAGGTAACAGCACAGTCATGAACTATCCCCCAGTAGGATAGCTTCTGCAAGTTACCACTATTCATTTTACCGTGATACAGTAGCGAGCAGCATGCTACATAATTTACACAATTTACCCAAAAAATCTGAACTAATAACATTCAGAAATATCGCCTACACATGCGAGAATTCCTAACAAGTCCTACACTGCGAATGCGAAGTTTCCAGAGCAATTCGCACAGCTAAGAAAAATCCGACGACAGTTATCGGGGAATAGGCGCCGCGGCCTTCTGCCAGACATACCACCTCGTCTAGCTGGATGATCATGCCTTTGCGCCTAAAATACAATTCCATAGATCTTTTTCTAAGATCTACCATCGTCGACGAGAACAAAGTTTTGAGGGCAATTTGTTCCTTGTATTTTCTCAACACTCGTTCCTTGTAGCTGGGAAAGTTTTCTAATAAAGATCTGTTTCTCTGGGAAAAACTGCAGAGCAGGGTTTCGAAGGAACTCGGGAGTTTCATAATGGGTTTTTAACGTTTAAACTATTCATTGGTACATTCATTTTTTTTGTTTAAAGATATTAAACTCCAGCTTTATTCCGCGTGGTGACGGATTAAGAATACATAGTGTCGCCACCCCATTCTATCCTGAGGGTGTCGTAAGAGTCGACAAAAGGAAATGACAAGGTTGAAAACCTAGCCACAAGAGAAGGAAAACTTGACACGAAACCTTGTGCCAACCCGTCTGGCCAGCGTGGCACAGTATGCTTGTTACCCTCCCTGTGATGAGAGGTGGCCCGACTCAGCAGTGGGTCATAGAAACTCCTGCTCTAGGTATAACCTGTATCAGGGGGGGGGGGGGTGCGCCACAGTGGACTGGGGCTCCAGGGACTCCTCTGTCCTCAGAGTTGCCCTGCGGTGCACCGGCCTGAGAACCCGAGGGCTGACGGGCCTCCTTCTGCGAGGCCATTATGTCGCAGAAGGGGGCTGGAGGGAGCTCCAGGTGACCCGCGCCACGGACGGCGGCAGGGGTGGAGGGGGGTTCGTGACGATGCGGACCCCATCTGCCCTCGCCTAAGAGGCCGGTGGTGGGTCGGGGACCGCCACCGACAAAAGCCTCATTGACTGAGAGGGCGTCCCAGTTGCCGGGATGCCCTCTTCGACAGTCGCTTGCCCGCGTTGCGGGCACCACGCCGGAGCGCCACAGTAAACTGCGTTTACGCGAACTTGTGGCGCCCCAAGCGCGCCGTGTGTGGGTATACCGCTGGGGTTTTAGTGGGTAGACGACTCTTGGGTAGACGACCCTTGTCGGAGTCCCACATAATCACCGACCTCTCCCCCGAGGGGCGGCGGTATGCATAAATCAATTCCCCAGCGAAAACAAAATAAAAAGGGTAAAATGATCATCATTTCAGCCAAAAGACGTCTACTGCTGGACATAGGCCTCTCCCAAGTATCTCCACAAAGGACGGCCCTGGGCTGCCTGCATCCATCATTTTCCAGCGACCTTAACCAGTTAGTCCACCTTGTGGGAGGTCTACCCACGTCTACGGTTAAGGGTGGACACCAAATTTTTTTTTGGACCCTATTTTGGTATTTTTTCATGATGCAACATATAAAAATACATACAACCCTAAATGTTCACCCATTACATTACAAATTACATGGCCAACTACGTTTGCGGGGTTAGCTAGTCGTATTTATAAATATGACGGTTTATAAGAGTTTTGTGATAACACCTATGTAAATAAAGTTCCTTTTGAGTTTGAGTTTGATATCATTTCGTTATGATTGTAGAGTTTCGTTACACGCTGAGCGTGGCGCCTGTCGTTTTTACAAGTCATTAACGCTCTATCAGACCCGTCGCTCACTTCCGCTGCAGACCGGAAACACTCGGCGCCGGGGGGGCAAGGGAAATAATTTTCTTAGAGAGAGTTCTTTATTAATGACTTTCTTGCGCTTACTAAGCTCATCATCTACATCTTCCCTGTTGGTCTGGAGGATGGATGGATCATGAGTCTCTGGTTCGATTCCGGGGTTGGGCAAGTCTTTGTATACTACATCAGTCTACATGCATGTGCGTGTAATATCAGTCTACATATTTATGCGTGTAATGGCTTTCACTAATCTGTCAGACTTGTTTTTACCAATTCCATTTAAAAGAGCAACCATGGCGTTTCGTGCCGACTCTTCTTTGGGGAATGGCATACAGAACCGGTGGGCGGTGGTAAAAATAAAAGGATTAACAATTTAAAAATTTTCTTTTTTTTTCTTTTTTTTCAAATTTTTATTTTGTTTTTACACACCAGAGGCATTTACTCTGAGTCTTGGTGTCATTTGTGTTTGTGAATTATGTTTTAAACTACCCCTGCAATGTTGGTAATTATCTACAGAAGATAGTTTTTTTTTTCAATTTAAAAAAGTGAGTAAGTACCTAGTAGAGAGTAAATTAAAATGCCACATGTTATTTTGTAAATATTAAAACTTCCATAACCTTCAAACGAATTAACATAAAAAACTTTGCATATTTTCGTGACGCGTGGTTGAGCGATCGACTGCTGCGCAGCATGTCGCGGGTTTGATTCCCCGCACGGAAGAAATATTTGTACGACCTACAAGTATTTGTTCCGGGTCTGGGTGTTTTCTATCTTACGTAAGTATTTACAAAAAACAAATTATATAAGTAGTTTATCATCCTCTCGTTACCATAACACAAGCATTAAGTTGCTTAGCTTGGGACGAGATGGCGTTCTGTAAAATGTCCAAGAATATTTATTTATTTATTTACTAGCGACCCGCCCCGGCTTCGCACGGGTGCAATGATGAACCTCTAAATTTATCAGTGTTTCTCTGTAATATTATGGATATATTATACTTACAAGTAATGTAATATTATGGATATATTGCTTTTCAATACGGTGTTGTTTGAGGGTGAGGTACCAGATACATGGAAGAATGCGGTTGTGATACTTCTACATAAAAAAGGGGATATAACGAAACTTGAAAACTACCGACCAATTTCTCTACTAAGCCATGTGTATAAGCTTTTCACCAAAGTGATCACCCTACGCTTGACCAATAGACTAGATTCTGCCCAGCCAGTGGAGCAAGCAGGCTTTCGACGTGGCTTTTCGACTATTGATCATATTCACACTGTCAGGCAAGTTGTAGAGAAGTGCACTGAATATAATCGACCTTTGGTAGTAGCCTTTATAGACTACGAAAAGGCGTTTGATACCGTGGAACACTGGGCCGTTATACAATCTCTGCAAAGATGCCAGGTTGACACGAGATATGTGGAAGCGATCAAAGCAGTCTACCAAAGTGCAACGCTGCAAGTGAAACTCCACCAGCTCACTGAGCCCATTCCGGTCGAGAGAGGAGTGAGGCAAGGCGACACTATTTCGCCAAAACTATTTACCTCATGTTTGGAAGACATCTTTAAGCTTCTTGACTGGTCAAACAGAGGTATTAACATCAATGGTGAGCGCCTAACTCATCTCCGATTTGCGGATGACATAATCATTTTTGCGGAAAACCTGCAGGACTTATCAGCTATGATCGGAGAGCTTTATGATGCATCAGTGATTGTTGGGCTAAAGATGAACACATCGAAGACGAAAATAATGTGCAACAGCTCCAATATAGATCACATTACTGTGCATGGGCGTGCGATAGAAAGAGTTGAGGAATATGTCTACTTGGGACAAACCTTGAACCTTGCCAAATTCGGACAAAATAGCGAGATTGAGCGCCGTATCCGCTTAGGCTGGGGTGCTTTTGGCAAACTGTCCGAAGTGTTCAAGAGCACAAGCATTCCCATTAACCTCAAACGTCGGACCTTTGAACAATGCGTCCTACCAGTCTTGGTCTACGGAGCCGAGTCATGGACGCTGACAAAGCAGGTGATGCACAAGCTCCAAGTCACCCAAAGAGCCATGGAACGGGCTATGTTAGGTATCTCTCTACGTGATCGAATCAGGAACACAGAGATCCGGAAGAGAACGAAATTAGTCGACATAGCCCATGTGATCGCTAGCAGAAAGTGGAAGTGGGCAGGCCATATATGCCGTAGACAAGACAACAGGTGGGGAAATCGGGTGCTTGAGTGGAGGCCTAGAGTAGGGCATAGAAATGTGGGCAGGCAACCGATGCGCTGGACCGACGACCTTGTTGGAGTGGCCGGAAAGGATTGGATGCGAAAGGCGCAAAACCGAGAAGAATGGCGTGCATTGGAAGAGACTTACACTCAGCATTGGGTGGTGAAGGGTTGAAAAAAGAAAAGAAAGAAAAGAATACTTACAAGCCTTCCTCTTTAATCACTCTATCTATTTAAAAAAACCGCTTCATAATCCGTTGCGTAGTTTTGAAGCTTTAAGCATACATAGGGACGGACAGACGACGGCGACTTTGTTTTATAATATGTAGTGATAGTGATTTAAATTGCGTTTCATCCGTAAAAAATTACCCGTCATGCGAATAAAGAAGTTTTACTACAAAAACGAAGACTGCCCATAAAAGACCCACTGCCGGCCTGATTCAACTGCATTGAGGGGAATTAGCTCACGATGGCTAGACGGGTTCTCACTTCCTTTTGTCATCTCTTACGACACCCTCAGTAGAGAAAGGGGAGGTGACACTATGTTAAAATGTATCACCACACCGTTACAAAATATTCTTCGTCTATATCGAACTAATTAAATAACATTCAATAGCGGGGAAAAGCCAGGCAATCAGAAATACAATAGGAATAAATCTAGGCTGGGATCGATTTTGTCTTATTTCAGTTCTGCTATTGTTCTGAATAGGTTATTAGAAGATGGCCGCCATTTTCAACTCATTCAACTACAAGGAGTAGTCATCATCATCATTTCAGCCAAAAGACGTCCACTGCTGGACATAGGCGTCCCCCAGCCCCCAGCCGATGGGCCGCCCGCATCCATTGTTTTCCGGCGACCTTAACCAGGTCATCGTTCCACCGTGTGGGAGGCCTACCAGCACTGCGCTTTCCGAAACGTGTTGCCAGTGATGACATATGGTACAGAGTCGTGGTCCCTCACTATGGGCCAAAGCCATCAGAAGGCTCAAATGCACGCAAAAGGCAATGGAGAGGGCTATGCTCGGAGTTTCCCGGGATATCGAATCAGAAATGAGGAGATACGCAGGTGAACCAGAGATAGCCCACAGGATTGCCAAACTTAAGTGGCAGCGGGCAAGGCACGTAGCTCGCAGGACCGACGCCCGATAGGGCAGAAAAGTCCACCATTAGTCATCGTTTCAGCCCATAAATGACCCACTACTGAGTCGGGCCTCCTACAAATTCATGGAGGGATATTAGTCTACTGTGCCACGCTGGCAAGACGGGTTGGCACAGGGTTTGTATCGAGTTTTTCGTTCTCTTGCGGCTAGGTGATCTGCCTCTTGCATTCTTTTACTCACCTCTTACGACACCCTCAAGATGTTATGGGTTAGTGACATGGTGTATTATTATAAAAATTTCACGGTAGGCAACGGCTTGGCTGTGCCCCTGGCACTGCCAATGTCCATGGGCGGCGGTCAACACTTACCATCAGGTGGGCCGCTAGCTCGTTTGCCACCAAGAGCAATAAAAAAAAAAAATTAAATTAAAAATTTAAATAAACCCCCGACACAATACCCTAAGTATCCTATAATAAGTAAAAAATAAAAAAATACATCGCGTTGGGGGACCGCTCCTATTTATTTATTACCTGACCCCTGGTCCCCCAACGCGATGAATTTTTTTATTGTTTGCTTTTTATAGGTACACGCTTATTATGATGTTTGTAATGTGCACGTGATGCGCTTTCATTTGAGACCCCACTCGATTATATTTCAAGACTTTCGGTTATTTTTCCCCACTTTCACCCCCCATAACTTTTAAACGACTCAACTGATTTTCATCAAACATGTCTAAGAACACTCGTAACTCACCTGACATACAAAAAAAACTGTATTGAAATCGCTTCATCCGTTCACGAGCTACGGTGCCACAGACAGACAGACACGTCAAACTTATAACACCCCTCGTTTTGCGTCGGGGGTTAAAAACGTCACCACACGGAAAAAATTGGAGTGTCTGTTTGTAATGTCAAAATAAGCGCTTTTTTTCTAAGTGCATTCGGATGTTACTACTACTAGTCAGCCCATAAATGACCCACTGCTGGGTCAGGCCTCTCATTACAGGGAAGGTAATTAGAAAAGTGATTGGCGAGCGCGTTCCGGAAAGCGCAGTGCTGGTAGGCCTCCCACACGGAGGACCGACGACCTGGTTAAGGTCGCCGGAAAGCGTTGGATGTGGGCGGCTCAGAACCGGCCTTCGTGGAAATCCTTGGCCAGGCCTCCCTGTGACTTAAAGTGGACGTATATTAGCTAAAAAATTTAAAAAACCCCCGACACAATAACCTTTAAAAATTAAAAAATAAATACCTCGCGTTGGAGGACCGCTCCCACTTATTTATTACCTGACCCCTGGTCCCCCAACGCGATGTATTTATTTTTTACTTTTTAAAGGATATTGTGTCAGGGGTTTTTTAAAATTTTTAATTTAATTTTTATTTTATACTTTTTATAGGTACACACTTAATATAATGTAGATTTTGTTAAATTGCACGTGATGCGCTTTCATTTGAGACCCCACTCGATTATATTTGCAGACATTCGGTTATTCTTCCCCACTTTCACCCGTCATAACTTTTAAACGGCTCAACCGATTTTCATCAAACATATCTAAGAACAATCGCCCGTAACTCACCTTTCGTACAAAAAAAACTATATTGAAGTCGCTTCATCCGTTCGCGAGCTACGGTGCCACAGACAGACAGACACGTCAAACTTATAACACCCCACTTTTTGCGTCGGGGGTTAAAAATGATGATGATTATGATGATGATAATACAGTTAGTCCCAAGACACGTACGGCACGTGAGAGGTTTGTCAAACTAAGATTGCTTTGTTGGTTGAAAACAGGCCAGCGCTCTAGCAGCATACATTATCGATGTTACCTGTAAATCCCTTTTCAACCGACTTCAAAAAGGACGTGGTTCTCAATTCGGTAGTATATTTTTTAATTTTGTCTACTACTCGGCATTGGAGGAGGCCCAACTCAACAGTGGGACATTTTGGACTGAATAATAGATAGTAGTTGTTCATGTGGTGACGGATTAAGAATACATAGTGTCACCAACCTATTCCATACTGAGGGTGTCGTAAGATCTGGCAAAAGGAAATGACTAGGTTGAAAACCGAACAGTTGAAACGAAACCAGACGGCGTGGCACAGTAGGCTGATTACCCTCCCTGTAATTGGAGGAGGCCCGACTCAGCATGGGCTAAGTAGTAATAGATTGTAGTAGCAATACCCAGACCTTATGCCAGCAATACACGTTGGCCGAGCTTAGGCCAACGCGAGCGTAGGCAATTTAATACAAGGCAAGTGCTACTGCCTACACGTTGGGCAAGTGTATCGAAACCAACTAGGCGAGCGACACCGAGCGATGGCCTTTGGATCAACGGGTCCCGGGTTCGATTCCGGGGTCGGGCAAGTGTCTTTGTCTAAACCAGAGGCACTGGCTCGGAGTCTGGGTGTCATTTCTATCTATAATATGTATGTATTTACAAAAAAAAAAGTATATAAGCAGTTTATCATCCATCTCGTTACCATAACACAAGCATTAAGTTGCTTAGCTTGGGACGAGATGGCGTTGTGTGAAATGTCCAAGGATATTTATTTATTATTTATTTATTTATACGTTGGTATTGACGTTCACTCGGCAATGCTAGGCCAACGTATATTGCTGGCTTTAGATGACTCACAGTTGAGTCAGACCTCCTGCAGTTACATGGAGAGTAATTAGCCTACTGTGTCACGCTGGCCAGACGGTATGGCACAGGGTCTCGTATCAAGGTTTTTCTTATCTTGCGGCTAGGTTATCGGCCTTGTCCATTTATTTCTTCAGCTCTTTCTACACCCTCAGCATAGAATGGCGTGGTGATACTATGCATTCTTAATCCGTCACCACACAAACTAATGACTTGTGTTAATGACGCGTTAAAAGAGGATTGCCAAGCTTAAGTGGCAGTGGGCAGGGCACATAGCTCGCAGGACCGACGCCCGATAGGGCAGAAAAGCCCTCGAGTGGCGACCGCGTTCCGGAAGGCGCAGTGCTGGTAGGCCTCCCACACGGTGGACCGATAATCTGGTTAAGGTCGCCGGAAAACGATGGATGCGGGCGGCCCATTTGTGGAAATCCTTGGGAGAGGCCTATGTCCAGCAGTGGACGTATTTTGGCTGAAATGATGATGATGATAAAACAGGTAGCGAGTGAGTACGCGTCTTTAGAAACCCTCTCGATGACCCGATAAATAATTCCGGCCCGAATGTCAACTGCGATCAGATAAAACATAAAATGGGGCAACGAAAATGTGCGGTACCATTTCGAAATTGTATATTGTGGTGGTATGTTGACGGATTTAGAATACATATAAATAATAAATAAATATCCTTGGACATTTCACACAACGCCATCTCGTCCCAAGCTAAGCAACTTAATGCTTGTGTTATGGTAACGAGATGGATGATAAACTACTTATATATATTTTTTTTTTTAAATACATACTTATTATAGATTAAAAGGACACCCAGACTCCGAGCCAGTGCCTCTTGTTTAGACAAAGACACTTGCCCGAGCCCGGAATCGAACCCGGGACCCGTTGATCCAAAGGCGGCACATCTAACCACTAGACCACCACCCCATTTTACTGCTCAGCCCATAAATGACCAAATGACCCACTGCTGAGTCATCCCATTCCATCACAGGGATAGTCATTAGCCTACTGTGCCCCGCTGAGTTTTGTATCAAGTTTTCCTAATTTATTTATTTATTATTATGTAAAAATTTAGGAAAATTATGTACAAAGGTACTACTTATTTCTAAAGAAATCTCTTCCAGTAGACCCGCAAAAGGAGATGGTGAAGAAGTATAATAGGCTTAGGGTGTGTAAATAACAATAATGATAGATTAATGAATAATAAGACGAACAAATATTACAAATGTGTAAAATAAATACTATACAGATATTAATACGATCGAATAGATACATAAATAAATACGCAATATAAATACTACACTTTGTACATAAATCCTCAATAAATAAATATAAATATCCTTGGACATTTCACACAACGCCATCTCGTCCCAAGCTAAGCAACTTAATGCTTGTGTTAAGGTAACGAGATGGATGATGAACTACTTAGATACATTTTTTTTTGTAAATATATACATATTATAGATAGAAATCGACACCCAGACTCCGAGCCAGTGCCTCTGGTTTAGACAAAGACACTTGCCCGACCCCGGAATCGAACCCGGGACCCGTTGATCCAAAGGCGGCACATCTAACCACTAGACCAACGAGGCAGTATCTAGTCATGTATCTAGTCTTGCGGCTTTTATCAGCTTTGTAATTTCCTTTTGTCCGCTCTTACAACACCCTCAGGATGGAATTAGGTGGTGACACTGTTGATTCCAAAACCGTTTAGGTTCAGCGCCGACAGAGAGGAATAATCCTCGCATGTTCTCGGGATTCCCGCGTATCTTCCGAGGACGCGTCTGTCAGGTTCAAGCATTTATGCACTTTAACATAATAATATTAAAGTTTATTTTCAAGTGCGTTAATAAAATCCTCTCCGCTGCGCTCCGTTCTGTCTGCGCTGACCTTTACATCGCCAAATATTTGAAGTACAATTTTAATCGTAAAGATTATATAACCACAAAGGTAAGTGTGGTCAAAAGACCGAAACCTCCGCGGCTCGTTTTATCTCTGCGTCGGGAACATCAAACAGCGTCTTTTTAAAGTTAGCTCGTAATCGTACGTGCTCATGTAATAACCTTAAATTGTGGATAAAATGTTAACGCGTTAAAGTACAGCCTAGGGCTGAACTCTCAAAACTCAAAGGAACTTTATTTACGTAGGTTTTATCACTCTCATAAATCGTCATATTCAAAATTACCATCATCATCTTACGACCCTTGTCCCACGCTAGGTGGTAGTCTCCATACACACCTATCAGTCCTCATATCTACAGTCACACCTTTCATACACAATTCCTCATTATTACAATCCATCCATCTCTTTTGATCGCCCACAACCCTTGCATCCATGCACATGCTGACAACATCAGGCTGAGTTGGTGCCGATTTGTGACTTATCAATTATGTATATGTAATTGCTAGATTGTAATTTTTCTCTCTTTCGTTTATACTGTTTCTGTAACTGTATCTTATGAGTGTATTTGTTAAAAATAGAACTATTTTCTATTCTATTCTATTCATGCTAAAATTACCACCGGTTCGGAAGAAGTTGTTCTACAGAACCTACAAAAACTCTAAAGTCATAACGAAAGAATAGTAACTGCCTTTTTGGTCCAGGGGTTAGATGCGCAGCCTTTCGATCACGGGGTTCTATACCGGGGCCTGTTTCAGAGGCACTTGCGTAATTTGTGTTTGTGAATGTCATGTTTATACGCAGGCCAAAATGTAACTATGTTAGGGCCTCCGCGCATTATGCGGCCAAGTCGCTGCGGCCAACTAATTCTTCTACGATGTATATAGCTGCGCGCATTACGCGGCCAGGCCGCGCGGCCAAGTTTTGGTCGCGCGGCCAACGAAAAACATCGCGTCACATACGCAGCCTATTGGCCGCCGCGACCAATCCGCGCATTATGCGGCCAGGCCGCGCGGCCAAGTCGCTGCGGCCAACTAATTCTACTACGATGTATATAGCTGCGCGCACTACGCGGCCAACGAAAAACATCGCGTCACATACGCGGCCTATTGGCCGCCGCGACCAATCCGCGCATTATGCGGCCAGGCCGCCTAAATGCGCGGGGGCCCTTAGAGCTACCCTAAGATTGGGCAAAAAACTGCAATAGGGCGCTCTATCGATCTCTACGTGTACGTAGAAATTAGAGTATAGATTAGATTAGTTGTCAAGCCGTCTAGCTCTATTCTCTCTGCGTGGATGACGCGCTTTTGGGATGGTGACATTATGTAATACACATAATGTTACTACACATTTCAACAACGCGAAATTTTACGCATAACATTAAAAATTGAACAGGTAAAACTGTACCTACGTTATATAGGCACTATAAGTCATTACACGTAACTAACTAATAAAAAGAGAATATTAATTAACTACGATTAACGAAATTAGTGTAGTTTACTCGGAAAATTATGGTAATTCGCGCGGGAAAACGTAATTAGGTCAATTTATAAGTACATTACTTCTCAGACCATAAATCCACTGCTGATTTGGGCCTCCTCCAACCGCTTGAAGTTTAATTGGCCACGCTGGCCAGACGGGTTGGCACAGGGTCACGGAGCATTCGGGGCGTCACTGTCGATTGCGCTCGCGTGAACCTGTGGCGCCCCAAGCGTGCCGTGTGAGGGTATACGGCTGGGGTTTTAGTGGGTAGACGAGGTCTGTCTCGGGAGTCCCACATAATCACCGACCTCTCCCCCGGGGGGCGGTAGTATGCATAAAGCATTTCCCCAGTGACAACAAAAAATGAGCATGGTCTTGGCATTCGATGATCGCCGTCGGTTTTAGCTTGAAGGTCGGCGCGCAATTTACCATCTCTTTACGCCCCGGAGTCCCACATAGTTCAGCCAGTACCCAACGGCCGTGTGGATCTCAGGTTTGGTCTAGTGGTTAGATGTGCCGCCTTTGGATCAATGGGTCCCGGGTTCGATTCCGGGGTCGGGCAAGTGTCTTTGTCTAAACCAGAGGCACTGGCTCGGAGTCTGAGTGTCATTTCTATCTATATAATATGTATGTATTTACAAAAAAAATATATAAGTAGTTTATCATCCATCTCGTTACCATAACACAAGCATTAAGTTGCTTAACTTGGGACGAGATGGCGTTGTGTGAAATGTCCAAGGATATTTATTTATTAAATTTTCCTCCGCTTGTGGCTAGGTTTTCGCCATTATCATTTCCTTTCGTCGGCTCTAACGACACCCTCAGGATAAAATTGGGGGGTGACATATTCTTAATCCGTCACCAAACTCAAGGATAACTTCATAAACCAAACCAGTTAATTTACCATTTGGAGGAGGCTCGACTGAGTAGTCGGTCAATTAAGGGCTGGGACGATTCCATTCTTTCGCTAGTCTTTGACTTGAGAGCTCTCTGTCGTGCGTTTTAAGAGACTGCCCCAGGCGATATCGGCCTTTGTAACTTCCCATTGATGATACAGCCTAAGGGTTATAAAGGTTAGTTAAATAACTGAAATATTTAACTGTTACTCGTCTCACGTTAAGAGTCAAAGTGGTTAACTGACATTCAGTGACAGATTTCGAGGAACGAAGAAAATGGGTTAGTTAATTATTAAGAACTAGCGACCCGCCCGAGCTTCGCACGGGTGCAATGATGAACCTCTAAATTTATCACTGTTCCTCTAATATATTATGGATGTATTATACTTAAAAACCTTCCTCTTGAATCACTCTGTCTTAAAAAAAACCGCTTCAGAATCCATTGCGTAGTTTTAAAGATTTATGCATACATAGGGACGGACAGACGACAGAGACTTTGTTTTATAATATGTAGTGATAGTGATAGTGATATTGTCATATATATACACGGTGGACTGATTAAGGTCGCCGGAAAATGATGGATGCGGGCGGCCCAGGGCCGGCCTTTTTGGAAATCCTTGGGGGAGGCCTATGTCCAGCAGTGGATGTCTTTTGGCTGAAATGATGATGATGATGAATTATTAAGACTATTTATCTACCATCTTGCCTTTACCAATTCTATCGGGGTTAGATAACGATTGAACCCAAGTACTAGCTACTACTCAGCACAAACATGACCCACTGTTTAGTGGGGCCTCCTCCAATTACATGGGGGGTAAGCCTGCTCTGCCACGCTGGCCAGTCGAGTTACCACAGGGTTTCGTATCAAGTTGTCCTTCTCATAAGACTAGGTTCATCAGCCTTGTAATTTCCATTTGCCGGCTCTTACGACACCCTCAGAATGGAATGGGGTGGTGACACTATGTATTCTAAATCCATATACCAATAGTAGTATAGTATAGTATTAATATAACTTTTTAAATATTGAGTTTTCTGATGCTCGAGTTATCATGCTCACTTTAAGACTCATGGCAGTGGTGGCGTCATGCGACAGATCGTTCTCTTCCCTGCAATATGGTTGAGGAGAGCGATGGCTGCCGCATGCGTCATGCTTGTGAACAGATGCCGTTGCTGGGGGTCGGTTGGCTCGGGCGTTAGAAGGTTAGTATTGTTGATTAGATCTGGCTGATGTTTGGCCCTTTGCGACTATTGCGCGCGTTTGCTCTCACAAACTGTCTTATCACGGCCTTGTACCTAAAAATGGCGATCTTAAAAGAGCAACTACAGAGTTTCTTGCCGGCTCTTCTCTGTAGAACTGCATTCCGAACCGGTGGTAGATGGTAAATTTTAAATATTAAATATTAGTGTGTTGTTTGACTTGTCAAAAGAGCTCTAATGAGCTAACTTGATTAAATGAGTTTTGAATTTGAATTTGAAATAATTTGAATCTTACTAATATTATAAACGTGAAAGTTTGTAAGTATGGATGGATAGATGGATGGATGGATGGCTGGATGGATGGATGGATGGATGTTTGTTACTCTTTCACGTAAAAACTACTGAATGGATTTTAATGAAACTTTACAATAATATAGCTCATACATCAGAATAACACATAGGCTACAAGTTATAAAGATATCATGTGAATTACAACAATATAAACAAGTCGAATTCAAAATTTCTAATTGTCAACTTTTCGACCATATTAAACTATAGACAACATAACGTTTCGCTGTCAGTTGCGTTTTGTTAAAGTAGGTTTTATAAGGACGGGATAAAAATCTCAGGTATCCTATGTCCAACTTTCTTTTTGTTTTAAATATATATAATGCGCAACAAAGTTCGCCGGGTCAGCTAGTTTGAAATAATTACCAGTATTCACACAGAGCTTTATACCTAACAAATATTTGTATGTTCCATATATACGTCAGTTTAGGCAATGCTCATCATCAATTCATACCATAAATTATTCAATACCGAGCCCGTCCGTGTGTTATAGGATTTAGAATACATAGTGTCACCACCCCATTCCATCCTGAGGGTGTAGTTAAGGCCGACAAAAGGCCATGACAAGGCCGATAGCCTAGCTGCAAGAGAAGGTAAACTTTATACGAAACCCTTTGCCAATCCTTTTAGCCAGCGTGGCACAGTAGGCTAATTACCTTTTATGGGAGGCCCGACCCAGCAGTGGATCGTCTATGGGCTAGTCGATGGCTGTCACATGCGTTATAATTGTGAACAGGTGCTGCTGTTTGGGGTGGGTCGGCTCACTGGACCAAGGAAGTTTTATTTGACAAGACCTCTGAGTTTCTTGCCAGTTCTTCTCAGCAGTGGTCGCGTTCCGAACTGGTGGTAAAGTATATTACTTTGCATTGTATAAATTTTATTAATATGTTGACAATTTGTAAGTGTCCATTGCGTCCTATGCAAAATATATGATTCGAGTTTGAGTTTAGTAGTAAATTAAGACAGCTATAGTTCAGTAATTTCCTGTCGTTAAGGCTTTAGAGCAGTGCTGGTAGGCATGCTTAAGGTCGCCGGTAAGCAATGGATGCGGGCTGCTCATGACTGGCATTCGTGGAAATTCTTGGGGGAGGCCTATGTCCAGCAGTGGACGTAATATAAATGACCCATTACTGAGTCAGGCCTCCTCCAAATTTCTGACCGGAAATTAGCCTACCGTGCCACGCTGGCAAGACGGGTTGGCACAAGGTTTTTATCAAGTATTCCTTCTTCTACGGCTAGGTGATCTTCCTCTTACGCTCCTTTAGTCGCCTCTTACAACACCCTCCAGATAGTGTGGGTTGGTGACATTGTGTATTCTAAATCCTTCACCACTTGGATGAAATGATGACGATCATGATGAAACAGAAACGGACAATCCCGACAATAATGTTAACACACTTTCACCGTAAGAAGATAACTAACTTAAATATCAAAAACCACTGTCCGGTAAACTTAACCGCTTAGAGACTACCCTAGCTTCGTAAAGCACCCGTTATCCGGCTCCGGACAGCCGGACATCCGGAATATCCGGCCGTCCGATGAAAGCGGAGTGTTCGTTCCCTAGTATCTATTAAATGTGTTGATTTTATCTTATAGATTTGGAATCATGGCGTTAATACAATTCTAAAGGTGTTGTAAGACTGACAAAAATAATATTCAGTAGATAATCTACCCTTGGACACTTTGTCAAAGTCAAATCTATACTAATACTAGCGGCCCGTCCCAGCTTCGCACGGGTGCAATGTTAGCCGCGGTTATTGTCGTACCGAGGGTGACGCCGCGGGGCGAAGCTTTTCTCAAAGTAGCCTAAGTTACTCTTTATATCATCAGCTATATATCAGTGAAAGTCCCGTCAAAATCGGTCCAACAGTTCCAGAGTTTAGTCGGAACAAACTGACAGACAGACAGACAAAAATTTAAAGAAATGTTTTTTGGTCTATGTACCTACTGTGTATACACATTTGGTAAAAAGTGGTTATTTTATTATTACAAACAGACCTCCAATTTTATTTATTTGCCTAAATATAAAGAGGAAAGATTTGTATGTATGTTTATAACGAATTGCCTCAAAAAGTAATAGACCGATTTTAAAAATTCTCTTACCATTTGAATGCTAAAGTATCAATGATTTATATCGGCTATTTTAATTACAAAAAAATGTCCACCCGTGCGAATCCGGGACGGGCCGCTAGTAAATTATGATAAGTAGGACACAATGGACACTCACAAATTGTCAGCATATTAATAAAAAATATACAAAGCAAAGTAATATTTTGTAGTTTACCACCAGTTCAGAACGCGGCCACTGCTGAGAAGAACTGGCAAGAAACGCAGAGGGCTTTCCATTCTATATTCATATTATTTAATATTTATATTCCCAATAAATTCCATATCTGTTCTTTTGGATCCGGAAGGCGTCAACTGAAACGTGAATATTAAAACAATACAAAATAAACTTGGATAAAACGTCCTTGGACCAGTGGGCCGACCAACCGCAAACAGCAGCACCTGTTCACAAGAATAACGCATGTGACAGCCATCGATCTCCACAACCACATTAAAGGGAAGTAACGACCCGTCACATGTCGCTACCGCTGCTCAGAGTATTTTTAGTGAGCATGACCACTCATGAATTTTGATTGGATATGAAAATCTTTTTTTTTTTTTTTTTACGTCGGAGAACCTCATGGATTCCCGGCCGTTGGGTACTGGCCGGGGTATGTGGGACTCCGGGGCGCGTAGAGATGGTGAATTGCGCCCCGACCTACCCACTAAAACCGACGGCGATCCTCGTCTGCCCAAACCAGGGCCACGGGATTCACTCCCATTACGGGAGCATGCTCCGTGGCCCTGGGGGCCTTGGCCCGCCTCTTATAAAGCTAGTGGAGCCCCATGCTCCAAGGCGGGCCCCTCCGATTATGAGGGGGGCTCTGTATTGCCCTCCCCCATTCCACCGCTGGGGGCGCACGCGAATCACGGCGCGCTGTCCTCCATTGGATACGAAACCCTGTGCCAACCTGTCTGGCCACCGTGGCACAGTAGGTTAATTTCACTGTAAAGCGGGAGTTTCGGTACCAGGGACACATAACAACGTAAGAGATAGCCCCTCTAATTACATAGAAAATAAATAATAAATATAAGATAATATAATGATAATACCTACTGTGTCACGTGGGCTAGACGACCATACAGGGTTGACCTCTATGATGATAAGATCTCTATTGTAATTTTTTTTAACAGCTAATTTTACCCAATCTTAGTCCTCAGTTCATTTTTATTTTTATCCACATTTAATATTTAGCGATAATGGTTTTTCATCCTTTTAATTTTTCATATCTGCCAACTTAAATTTCAGGCCGAAACGAGTTCAATTTTAATAATACCCACTCAACTTAACACTCCGTAGGGTGACCGTAAGAGAAAAAATGGGGGATATTTTTGAGTGGTCGTTTCAGCTGATAGATGACCCACTACTGGGTCGGGTCTTCTCCATATTCATAGAGGGAAATTAGCCTACTGGGACACGCTGGCGAGACGAGTTGTCACAGGGTTTGCATCAATTTTCCTTCTCTTGGGGCAAGGTGATCTGCCTCTTACGTTCTTTTAGTCGGCTCTTATGACACCCTAAAGATGGTATGGGTTGGTGATATTGTGTATTCTAATCCGCTACGACACGGACAGATACCTAGATAATATTTTTGATTATTAAAACCCAATCAACCTATACTCAACGAGCAGGATCCGTCAAGATAAAGACAGGGCGTTATGGCGCTCTTTAGGGGAGGCCTATTTCCAGCACTGGAATAGAGTGGGCTGATGATGATGATACGACTTCCTGAAAGCGCAGCAGGCGAGACGGGTAGGCACAGGGTTTCGTATCAAATTGACCTTCTCTCGCGTCCAAGTTATCGGTCTTGTCTTTTCCTTTGATCGGCTCTTACGACACCGTCAAGACGGAATGGGGTGGTGACACTGTGTATTGTAAACCCATCAACACACAGTCATCGTGTGGTGTAAACTAGAAAAAAAAAACCAGGAGAAAAATACTAGGAATGTCCTGAGATCTCACAGCAATGTGGTGAGCCTACGTTCTTTCGCGCATTGTGTACCCACTCGGACCCTCTTGGTTCAAATAATAACGCTCAGGGACAAAACGGGACGACAATGCCCAAAAAATCTTATCCCGCGGCCGCTTAGAAAATCCTTTTCTTTTTTGTTCCGAAATTGACTGCTGCAAATCGTCAACAGTTTCGTAATCGTCTCCTTCTTCGGCTTTTCTCATTTTCATTGGGGTTGTTTACAGTCTTATCTGACTTGGCTAACTACGTGGAGTGGTTGCCCTCTAGTGGTTGCCGTCTAGTAGTTGCCGTCTAGTGGTTGCCGTCTAGTTGTTGCCGTCTAGTGGTTGCCTTCTAGTCGTTTCTGTCTAGTGGTTGCCGTCAAGTCGTTGCCGTCTAGTGTTTGCCGTCTAGTCGTTGCCGTTTAGTCTTTGCCGTCTAGTCGTTGCCGTCTAATGGTTGCCTTCTAGTCGTTTCTGTCTAGTGGTTGCCGTCAAGTCGTTGCCGTCTAGTGGTTGCCGTCTAGTCGTTGCCGTTTAGTCTTTGCCGTCTAGTCGTTGCCGTCTAGTGGTTGCCTTCTAGTTGTTGCTGTCTCGTGGTTGGCGTCAAGTCGTTGCCGTCTAGTGGTTGCCTTCTAGTCGTTGCTGTCTAGTGTTTGCCGTCAAGTCGTAGCTGTCTAGTGGTTGCCGTCTAGTGGTTTAGAACACATTGTGTCACCACATTGTGACAATAGGAAATGACAACGCCGAAAACCTAGCCACAAGAGAAGGAAAACTGAGGAACTAAGGGCTGAGAAGTAGTATCATTTCTAAGGCAATCCTTTTTTTCGTCATTTCGTGGTTTTAGCCCATAAATGACCCACTACTGAGTCGGGCCTCCTCCAAATTCATGGAGGGAATTAGCTCACTGTGCCACGCTGGCAAGACGGGTTGGCATAGGGTTTGTATCAAGTTTTCCTTCTCTTTCGGCTAGGTGATCTGCCTCTTGCGTTCTTTTAGTCGCCTCTTACGACACCCTCAAGATGGTATGGGTTGGAGACACTGTGTATTCTAAATCCGTCACCACCAATCCCTTTTTTACCTGTTGCTAAACAGTCGATTTCTTGCGTCTTGCCACTCAAATATTAAAAGCTTTTGGTTTCCCGATCAATTTGATATACCCTTGAATCGAGAGTATGTCAGAATACGCGTGACGCCTTGTAGAATCCTATTACAAATCGCTTCTGCTCTCACAGGCGCTAACCGTGTAAAAATGTCGCCAATCTCGTTGCCTATCATGTAATATCATTTCTACGTTATATTAAATTACTTTTGCTGCATTGACAGGCAAATCGAATGTTAAATGTGACACAGAATACAATAAAATAAGGTGCTATTACAATCTACATTATTTGCCGACTTTGGATCATGGGATCGCGGGTTCGATTCCGGGGCCGGGCAAGTGTCTTTTTGTAAACCAGAGGCTCTTGCTCCGAGGGTTGGATGTGCCCCCCGTGGAGATGCTGTCAGGACCCATGGGGCACCAAGCGCGGGATGGTACGCACCGGGGACGTCTAGCCTTTGCCTCCTCATAGGGGCGGAGGAGACATTCACACATCCCACGCTGGCCATCCCCAGGCCGGAGGTGATAGTCCATAAAGGATTTTACCCCGGGTCAAAAAACCCGTGGCCGGAACAAACAGAGACAGTAAAAAATTTAAAAAAATATATATTTTGTTCTATGTACCTACTGTGTATACATACTTAGGCATTTAGTAAAAGTGGTTATGCTATTATCACTAACAGCCACTCCAATTTTATTTATTAACTAGCTGCTCCCCGCGGTTGCACCCGCGCTTACTTATTGTCGTACGCGGGTGACGCCGCGGGGTGAAGCCAGTCAAAAAAAGTAGCCTAAGTTACTCCTTATATCATCAGCTACCTATCAGTGAAAGTCCCGTCAAAATTGGTCCAGCCGTTTCTGAGATTAGCCGGAACAAACAAACAGACAGACAGAAAGACAGACAGACAAAAATTAAAAAAAATGTTAGTTTGGTCTATGTACTGTGTATACATACTTTCGCATTTAGTAAAAAGTGGTTATTTTATTATTACATTCAGACACTCCAATTTTATTTATTGGTATAGATATAGACTAGTATGTATAGATTGACGTGTCAAAGAGATGAGATGAGCCAACTTGAAATAATAGATTTTCGATGTATATTTTGCAAGTGTGTAAACGATAATACTTTCGTTTTTATGAGAACACGCCAAAGATATTCCTACAGCGAGTTCACGTAAAGATTCGTATCTTTTCCCGTAACGTACCGGCGCAGGTCACTGGAGAAATAAAAAAAGAAAGGCGTAGGTACTCCACGTGAGGCGGGTTTCAAATGTTTTCTAAAGGCAACGCAATTTATACCGGGTGTGTGCATAATAAAAGGGATCGGCTGGGAAAAGTCCTCAACCTTTCAAAATACAGCAGCCGCATTACAAAGTACCAGGCTCACATAACCTTAGTGGAGGTCTTTTAAACTTGATCGGGTATGAAAGACCGTTCTCTCATACCCTAGCCTAACAGCAGCGAGTTGCCTGAAGAAGAACCTTACAGAATACCAAAGCCGCAATAAAAAGTACCAGGCTCACATAACCTTAGTGGAGGTCGTTTAAACTTGATCGGGTAATAGAGGATATTCTATCAAACTTTTTTTTTTGTTTTCGTTGCGGACATCCTTTATGCATACCGCCGCCCCTTGGCGATTATGTGGGACTCTGGAACCTACTCGTCTACCCACTAAAACCCCAGCAGTATACCCGTAGGTTCGCGTGAACGCATTCCACTGTGACGCCCCGACGGGTTGAGGCTTTCATCCATTGCGAGTCCCCAGGCCCACCAACAGCCTCTAAGGCGAGGGTAGAAGGGGAAGTAACTTCACGTCCCTCCTTTGCAAACCGCCCCCTTCTGCGACATAACGGCGTCGCAGAAAAAAGTCACGCCAGCCCTCGGCTTCGCGACCAACCAGGTTGACCGCCAACCCAAGGACACTGGTGCACCGCAGCTGTTTAGGGCTCGCAGGACAACTCTGAGGAAGTCCCCGGGATCCAAACCCGCTACGACACCATGTGCTGCTCTTCTTCTGGCCTCTCTCCGTGGGCTCGCCTGACATGTTTGATCCTGAGCTGGTATGGCCCGGCGGATCATGAAGGCACACAAGTCTCCTCACCACGGCATGATAGCAGTATAGTCGAAGGGGATATTCTCTCATATCTAGCATAATCATAAGCGAGCTAGAACTTCCTGACTGTAGAAGGACCTCCACCTTACAGAACACCGCAGCCGAATTAAAAAGTACCAGGCTCACATAACCTTAGTGGAGGTCATTTAAACTTGAACGAGTGTGAGATGCTACTCTCTTAAGTAGCCCCTTCATCAGCGAGCTAGAACGGCCTGGAGAAAGACATCGACCTTACAGAATACCACAGCCGTATTAAAAAGTACCAGGCTCTCATAACCTTAGTGGAGGTTATTTAAGCGTAATCGAGTGTGAGAGGCTATTCTCTCATACCGATCACTATATCTATCATCAGCGAGCTAGGACCTCCACCTTACAGAATACCATAGCCACACTACACATAGGCCCCTCCGCTAACAGGGGGACGAGCAGCTTGCTATTACATTCAAGGTCATTAACCTACACGCCCTTAAGCCTTGTATACATTTATGATATCACGGCACCTAACCCTAACTAGGGTAAAACAAAGATAGACTACATAATAACAGAGTTATGCAAAGTTATGATTAAGTTATAATGTTACAAACGAACCCTCTCGTCTGAGGTCATTTAAGCATAATAATGTGACCTCAAAATTGTTCGTTGGAATTTAGTGTACGCAGAATTTAGCCACTACCCGATTCCATCATGGGTGTGTCATAAGAAATCAAAAAGTTTTTAATTCGAATAAATTCTTGCGAATGCTTTCAAATAGACAAAAAATAATAATAACACAAAATTTAAAATAATTAATCATTTAGTTTTTACCACCGGTTCGGAATACCATTCCACAGAGAAGAGCCGGAAAGAAACTCCATGGTTGCTCTTTTAAATAAAAGGGTTACACTGATGGTGGTACCAACAAGTTAGTGAGAGCAATAACACACATAAAGATGTAGCATATTAAACAATTAGAACTTAAAAATCTGTGAAAATATACATACAAATTACGTGGTGCGTGCTGAAACTGCACTCACAAATTGTGTAGTGTACAAAACTTCACTAATATGGCTGAAAGATCAGAGCTAGACCATAACACAGCCGACGTTACTCCCATGCGTCACTATCTATCTCGTCGACAAAACCTAACCGCAAGAAAGTGGAAACTTGATAAGAAAGCCTGTGCCAACCCGTCTGGCCAGTATGGCACAGGGGCGCTATATGCTCTGTAAGCAGCTATCATAAAAAGGTTTCCATATATTTTTTTCAATAACCTGACGTATTGGGTTTGATTGATTAACTCGCGACAAAATTAGGGGTGTACTAAGTTTGACGTATCTGTGTTTTTTTTAAATTCATAGTATGGTGGTATGTTTGTTGTCTAATTACCCTCCATGTAATTAGCGAAGGCTAAATCAATAGTGGGTAATTTACGGACTAAGAAATACTAAACTTCCGCGCTGTACGGCAGAATAAAAACGAAAACTAAATAAATAAAATCCTTTATCCAAATAGAGCCCTACTGATCACCGTTAATATTTATTTTATGACAATCTGTTTCTAAAGATATTCCTGGAGCAGAGTGCTTTGTGTTGTAGTATTTTCCATGTTCTTACAGTTTTAAGCTTCTATTTTATTTTATTTAAATTCATTTTTTTAATTTACTTTTTTTTCGCGATATTGGTGATTGAGTGTCTGGTTGTATGTGTAATATAAGTCGGTAATTTGTAACATACATATGTAAATGTGTAACGTCACCCGCCGCCCCTGACGGAAGACCAGCGTTTGTTGCTTGCAACCAGCACCATGCTGAGTTTGGGACGGTTTGTGGCAGGAAGGCTTTACATTGCATTTAGTGTCTAGTTTTATTATTTTTGTATATTCTTGCCACAATAAATATTATGTATATTATGTCTATGTCTAAAACTTTCTAAGCTTCATTAAGTTAAGGAAGTTTCAGCATAAGTAATCATATACTACTTAGCACGTAATGAAACACCCAAAGGGACCCATTTCATAGTTAATGCCTTTACACGGTATTAACTATTAACTTGATAATCACGTAAGTGTTCATCACCATCAGAGGCCGTTGCAGCCTATTTTCAAGTCATCATCGTTTCAGCCTAAGGACATCCACTGCTGGGCTGCTCCAGTGGGTAACCAGGTCGCTGTTCCGCCGTATTGTACCGTACATGCAATTGTTTACAGTTTAGGTTTAGTAAATTCTTTCCACTCCTTTCAAGTAGTAAATAATAATAAATAACACATTATTAAAGATCACAGAAATCTTTAGTAAAGATATTAAAATGGAGTTTGGTGTCGACAAATGTGCGGCCATTCATGTACAGAGGGGCAGAGTTGTAACTTCGGAAGAATTACAACTCTCTGAAAATATGTCACTCAGATGTCTCTCGGACTCGGAAACCTATAGGTACCTTGGAATGGCAGAAGGACTAGGTATAGCTGACAAGGAGATAAAACAGTCATTGACAGCATGTTTCTTAAGCCGCCTTACAAAAGTACTGAAAAGTCTTCTGTCTGGAGGTAATAAGGCGCGAGCTGTCAATGGTTGGGTTATGCCTGCACTTGCTTACTCGTTTGGCATTCTAAGGTGGACTCAGTCTGAGTTAGACGCCTTGGATAGAAAGGTTCGTCGACAATTGACCTTATATCGAATGCACCACCCCCGTTCGTCTGTTATGAGGTTGTATATCCCACGGAAATGTGGGGGACGTGGTTTTTTAAACGTCAAAAACCTACATAACCGCGAGGTATGCAATCTGCGGGAATACTTCCTATAGTCAACCGAGGATGTGCACCGAGATATGGCCAATGTTGACAATTCCTTCACACCTTTATCCTTGGCAAAACAGAATTGGCGCAAGCCCCAGGTGTTAAGCATTTCGGACCGCACGACTATATGGAAGAGCAAGGAGTTACACGGAAGGTTCTACAAGGCTCTCACTAGGCCGGACGTAGACCAACTCGCTTCTGTGGCTTGGCTACGCTTCAGTAACCTCTTCGGAGAGACTGAAGGGTTTGCCTGTGCAATTATGGACGAAGTTATCATGACGAATAACTACCGGAGACATATCCTAAAGGATGGGACTGCCAACATCTGTCGAGCCTGCCATCGTCCAGGAGAGTCCATTAGGCATATCGTCTCTGGCTGTTCTCGTCTTGCTAACGGAGAATACTTGCACAGACACAACCAAGTGGCCAAGATAGTCCATCAACAACTTGCCCTTAAATATAGTCTTGTGGATACTGAAGTGCCCTACTACCAATACCAGCCTGCGCCAGTTCTCGACAATGGTCATGTCACGCTCTATTGGGATCGATCAATTATCACTGACAGGACTATTCCCGCTAACAAGCCTGATATAGTGATAATTGACCGATCGGCGAGCCGGGCAATGCTTGTTGACGTCACTATCCCGCATGACGAGAACCTTGTTAAAGCCGAAAAAGAGAAACTTACCAAGTATCTCGATTTGGCTCACGAGGTTACCGCAATGTGGCATGTTGATTCAACAATCATTGTGCCGATAGTCGTTTCAGTAAATGGTCTTATCGCGAAGAGTTTCGACCAACATCTCAAGAAACTCTCGCTGAGTTTCTGGATTAAGGGCCTGATACAAAAGGCTGTCATCCTGGATTCGGCAAGGATCGTGAGGAGGTTCCTCTCTCTGGAGCCCTGAACCGTCGGTAGCTTAGGTCATCGACCTCGTTGTCGACGGTTTTTCTATTTTTTTATGTATATTTTTTTAAATAACTATGTTTTTTTTAAAGAATATATGAAATAAAGTATGAAATAAAGAGATATGTGTGATAATAACACATAAATTAAATTAGACAAAAAATAATGTAAAAAATAAAAAAACCTTGTATACCCTACTTCTTCTGGGGCCATAAACTACCCAGTGCTGAGTAGGGCCTACTCCAACTACATGGAAAGTAATAAGCATATTATGCCACGCTGGCCAAACGGATTGGCATAAGGTTTCGTATCAAGGTTTCCTTCTCTTGCGGATAGGCTTTTCGCGTTGTCATTTTCTTTGGTCAGCTCTTGCGACAACTTCTAGGTATGGTAACACTGTTTATTCTAAATAAATAAATAAATAAATATCCTTGGACATTTCACACAACGCCATCTCGTCCCAAGCTAAGCAATTTAATGCTTGTGTTATGGTAACGAGATGGATGATAAACTACATAAATAATATTTTTTTTTTTTTTGTAAATACATACATATTATAGATAGAAATGACACCCAGACTCCGAGCCAGTGCCTCTGGTTTAGACAAAGACACTTGCCCGACCCCGGAATCGAACCCGGGACCCGTTGATCCAAAGGCGGCACATCTAACCACTAGACCAACGAGGAAAATATAAAATAAACTAATAAAAAACTATTTCGTTTGTTTCAGACTCAAAACCGTCAAGATGACACCTCTGGCGTTACCTATCCCCACCCAAAAGATGGCGCCACCAATAGTATAATGTTTCCAAATCTTGCCAACAGATGTCACTGTGGCAAAACTTAGTGCTAAATGTGAATATTAGAGTAAAATAGTGCGTTGTACATAGTTTTAGAATTAAAGTGCTTGTGAGATGCGAGACGGCTCAAGACCGAAGGCAGGTGGTGCCTCAACTAGCCAAGGTGTTGCTGATGATGAAGGTAAATAAAAAATGGCATTACCCTCGCTTAGAAAAACGCTAGTTATAAATCAACGGGTTGCACTCCGGGAGTGCCGGCAGAAGTGAAAACTTGAACCATATCCACAGATTACTAAATAAAACTTATAGTTGTGCAGCTTTGAATATTTTAGAATAGTTAGGGAATAATTTCGCAAGAATATTGTGATATTTCTCACAAGCCAAACGAACTCATTTAGCAGTTGTGAAAGGTGATGACGTGTGGTGATGGATTTAGAATACACAGTTTCACCAACTCATACCATCCCGAAGATGTCGTAATAGGCTACTAAGGAAATGCAAGAGCCAAATAACCCAGCCGCAAGAGAAGGAAAATTGATACAAACCCTGTGCCAACCCGTCTTGCCCGTGTTGCCCGTGTTGCATACAAAATTAGGCTTTCCCCCCATGAATTAGGAGGAGGCCTGACTCAGTAGTGTGCCATTTATGGGCTGAAATGAATGATATAACGCTCAGGCATGGGACTATGGTAAATGGTTGTCTCCATCTCCCCTGATCACTCACAATCCCTGCGTTCACTCACATTCATGCCACCGGTTCTTCCGAGTTTTCCTTTCAGTTTTCGGTGGCTGCTCTACAGAGAAGAGCCGGCAAGAAACTCTGTAGTTGTTTTTTTTTAATATTGATCTAGTTTACAAAAAACACTGAACAGCATAGTGAGAGCAACTTCGCAAGATGAGAGAAACACGCTACACGGTTAAGTAATGAATGACGAATAGACAAATATTAATTTCTTCTAACATTTTTAAACATTCGCAGGTTCGACTGCATCTGATAACACAAGCTATGAAGAACTGGCCTCACTGAAGAACCTTCTCCACTTCCCTGAAGAAGTAGCTCTTAGGTTGACTGACACGGAGTACCAACTGTTCTATCAGGTAAATATAGGAATTTAATGATGTCTTACGTTTTGGCGATTATTTCATATCGAAATTAAACGGATTTACATGCCAAGAATGATCCGCGAGGCTATTAAGATTTAAAAGCATCCAAATTTCAATGGATAGAGTGGTTGGCAGTCAGGGATCCAGTCATTAAATTGATCAAATCTCAAGCTCAACCAGCAAACGTCGGAAATTTAATAATTACTATCACTACATAGTATAAAACAAAGTCACTGTCGTCTGTCCGTCCCAATGTATGCTTAAATCTTCAAAACTACGCAACGGATTTGGAAGCGGTTCTTTTTATTAAATAGAGTGATTCATAATTGCACCCGTGCGAAGCCGGGCGGGTCGCTAGTGTAGAATAAACGCGAAAAATCCATAAAAAAAAAATTAAAATTCAATGTCTTTGCATAATAATGTAATATATAATATTATATGTAAATTTATGAATCAGTCCGTGTGGATTTAGAATACAAAGTGTCACCACCCCATTCCTTCCTGAGGGTGTCGTAAGAGCCGACAAAAGGAAATCTCAAGGCCGATAACCTAGCTGCAAGAGAAGGAAATCTTGATACGAAATCCAGTGACATCTAATCTGGCCATCGTGGCACAGTAGGCTAATTACCGTCCATGTAATTGGAGGAGAGGATTTTATTTAAATAAACTAATTTAAAAATATTTTTGTTTAAAAAATACTTAACATAGAAATACTCCACCCATGGCGAAGTCGTAGGCCCAAACCATCGGTGGTCAGGGATGCAGAGTGAGGAATCTCCTCACAATAAGTGCCGTATCCAAAAGTACTGCCTTTCGGATCAGGCTCTTCACCCAGGAGCCTAGCGAGAGCTTCCGTAGGCGTTGGTCAAAGCTCTTCGCCATCAGTCCGTGCACTGCTATAACTATCGTTGCAATGGTTGTCGAATCCATATTCCACATTATTAAAACACATACAAATTGAGGATAGCTGATTGTACAGCTGGGTTATTAGGTATGGAAGGGTGGAACGCTAACCCGAGGGCTGACGGGTCTCCTTCTGCGAGGCCGTTATGTCGCAGAAAGGGGCTGCAAAGAAGGGAGCTCCGATTAAACCGCGCCGCGGACGGAGGCAGGGGTGGAGGGGAGCGCACAAACTCCTTCTGCCGTCGCTGGCCCTCGCAGGCTGGTGGTGGGTCGGGGGAACCGCCACCGACAAAAGCCTCGCTGACTGAGAGGGCGTCCCATTTGCCCGGGATTCCCTCTCTGACAGTCACTTGCCCACGCCGGGGCGTCACAGTATACTGCGTTTACGCGAACCTGTGGCGCCCCAAGCGCGCTGTGTGAGGGTATACCGCTGCGGTTTTAGTGGGTAGACGACTCCTGGGTGGACGTCCCCATTCGGAGTCCCGCATAATCACCGATATCTCCCACGAGGGGCGGTGGTTTAAATATAGCATTTCCCTAGCGTCAACAAAAAAAAACCTACGGAAGTGTGGACAGACTCATTCTAACTAAGCCACAGCTTGTAACCTAATTAATTAAGTAATTTGTCCCACAAATAGTCATAATAATGAGAAGGTCAAGCGTCCTCGGGATATAATGCCGTTAACCAACATCGCGCCAATTTTCTTGTTATATGAAACTCAAACTCAAAAGGAACTTTATTTACGTAGGTTTTATCGCAAAACTCATAAAGATCGTCATATTTAAAATTACCATCATCATCTTACGACCCTTGTCCCACGCTAGGTGGAAGTCTCCATACACACCTATTAGTCGTCAGTTTTACAGTCACACCTTTCAAACAAAATTCCTCATTCTTACAATCCATCCTTATCTCAGTGAGTAATTAAACAATATCAGTCTAATTCATATTGTCTTCCGTTCTTCGTCTTTTTTTTTATATACAAAACGAATCCCCTGCACTAGGTTTAACCTGTATGGCGGGGGGGGGGGGTCAATTTATAAACATGAAATTCACGAATACAAATAACACCCAGACTCAGAGCAAGTGCCTCTGGTTTACACAGACTCTTGCCCGGCCCCGGAATCGAAACCGGGCCCACATGATTCAAAGGCGGCGCTTAGCCACGCGTTGCTGTGGCTAAGGTACAGTCTTAGTAACACGTGGCCAGCATGCTAACACAAAAAATTTAAAAAGTGAGAACTATTGAACTGTCACTGTACCTACTTCTTTTACTACAAAATCAATTTATCTTATACATGCTATTAAGCTGTAGCATTGTACGTTCAACATAGCGCCATCTATTGAATACTTACTCAATCCAGTCAACAGATATCGCCATCTGTTAGAATCGTCTTACAAGTTGGATCAAACTGCACACAGGTGCAAATTTGATTATAATCGGTTAAGTGGTTTAGAAGTCCATCGCGGACAAAGAACGTGACGTGTAATTTTAAAACTAGTTTACCCTGAGCGCGTTGTTACGCCACTAACATTTCACACAACGCCATCTCGTCCCAAGCTAAGCAACTTAATGCTTGTGTTATGGTAACGAGATGGATGATAAACTACATAAATACATTTTTTTTGTAAATAAATACTTTATATAGATAGAAAACACCCAGACCCGGAACAAATACTTGTAGGTCGTACAAATATTTCTTCCGTGCGGGGATCGAACCCGCGACATGCATCGCTCAACCACTGCGCCAACCTATTTGAAGGAAGGATATTTCACAAATGGAATTTTTTTTCCTTCCCTTGCGGCTAGTTTTTCGGTCCTGTCATTTCCTTTTGTCAGCTCTTATGAAACCCTCAGGATGGAATGGGGTGGTGCCACTATGTATTCTAAATCCGTCACCACATAGGTTAACAGCTGTTCCGTCATAAATATGTAAACAAAATTGAGGCAAATCGCATCTCAAAAATATGGGTATCCATGCCCGAAGCAATTGGCCTTATAAATCATTTTTCCTTTTATTAAGGGCGCTCTCGGACGAAAGGGATTAGAAGTTGATAGATTGCCCTTTAACAACCTTTTGCAGGGATTTTAGTTACGAGTATATGCCTTTCGCATCATCATCAGCATTTCAGCCAAATGACGTCCACTGCTGGACATAGGCCTCCCCAAAAATTTCCACAAAGGCCGGTCCTGGGCCGCCCGCATCCATCGTTTTCCAGCGACCTTAACCAGGTCATCCGTCCACCGTGTGGGAGGTCTACCAGCACTGCGCTTTCCGGGATGCGGGCGCCACTCGAGGAATTTTCTGCGCCATCGAGCGTTAGTCCTGCTCGCTATGTGCCCTGCCTACTGCCACTTAAGTTTGGCAATCCGGTGAGCTATGTCGGTGACCCTGGTTTTCCTGCGTATCTCCTCATTTCTGATTCGATCTCGCAGGGAAACTCCGAGCATAGCCCTCTCCATTGCCCTTCGGTGACCGAGTAAGAATACCTTGTAGACTAAATGGGGTTGAACGGTTCTGACCGTTCCCCCAGCACACGCTATCCCCGTGGAGATACGGCAAGCGCGGAGAGGTTTAGTGGTGGGTATGCTTCCGTCTCCTCACAGTAGCGGAGGGGACTCACACACTCCCTGTTGGCCATCTCCAGGCTGGCGGGGATAGACAGTAAAGGATTTTACCCCGGATCAAAAAACAAAAGGTCATATTTTACGTATTTATTCTACCATGGAAAGGGCAATGGAGAGGGCTATGCTCGGAGTTTCCCTGCGAGATCGAATCAGAAATGAGAAGATACGCAGGAAAACCAGGGTCACCGACATAGCCCACCGGATTGCCAAACTTAAGTGGCAGTGGGCAGGGCACATAGCTCGCAGGACCGACGCCCGATGGGGCAGAAAAGTCCTCGAGTGGCGACCGCGTTCCGGAAGGCGCAGTGCTGGTAGGCCTCCAACACGGTGGACCGACCTGGTTAAGGTCACCGGAAAGCAGATGATGCGGGCGGCCCAGGACCGGCCTTTGTGGAGATCCTTGGGGAAGGCCTATGTCCAGCAGTGGACGTCTTTTGGCTGGAATGATGATGAAAATGATAAGATTCTACCATAGGTATATGATTGCTTATGCACTTCCACATATCTGATGGCAAGGAGTTAGACCAGCCCGACCGGCTTACGTAGTAGCTACGGACCTTCCAGAGAGGAAGAATACCAGGTTCACCACCCTATTCCATCCTGAAGGTGTCGTAAGACCCAACAAAAAGTAATGCTTAGCCTATAACCTAGCCATAAGAGAAGGAAAACTTTATACGAAACCCTGTGCCAACCCGTCTGGCGAGCGTGGCGCAGTAGGCTATCTTCCCTCCCTGTTGAGGGAGGAGGCCCAACTCAGCAGTGGGGAATATACATTCTTAAATATAGGTAATTGGCCAAACCAAGTCCGGTAAATGCCGACGCAAATAAATTGGGAAAATACCGTAGAACAAGGAAAAATAATTATAAAATTGGCTGTTGGCAACCCTGAAAAAGTATTAAATGGGGTTCAAATCTGTGGCAGTACAGTTTCGATTGATCTTTACCGCCCCAAATTGGGTGGGTCGCGGCCCCTTTTATCCCGCGGTAATGATCTGATAATGCTATTTAAGAGTCAGGATTGCAATCTATTTGCTTGTTGAGCTTTGGCGAGCAAACCTTCCGTTTGGTGACGGATTTTAAATGTGTCACCACCCCATTTCTACCAGAGGGTGTCGTAAGAGCCAAAAAGGATTAGTGGTTAGATGTGCCGCCTTTGGATCAACGGGTCCCGGGTTCGATTCCGGGGTCTGGCAAGTGTCTTTGTCTAAACCAGAGGTACTGGCTCGGAGTCTGGGTGTCATTTCTATCTATAATTATGTATGTATTTACAAAAAAAAATGTATATAAGTAGTTTATCATCCATCTCGTTACCATAACACATGCATTAAGTTGCTTAACTTGGGACGAGATGGCGTTGTGTGAAATGTCCAAGGATATTTAAAAAAAAAAATTAATGCCGGACACGTAGCCGAAAAAAAGGAAAACTTGATACTACACCCGGCGCCAACCTGTCTGGCCAGCGTGGCGTAGTAGGCTAATTCCCCTCCATTAATTTTGAGGAGGCCTGACTCAGTAGTGGGTCGTTTATGGGTTGAATACTATACTATAGTGCCTGTAGTAAAAGAATAAAAGCTTATTAAAAAAATAAAATTCTATTCACTCAAGTTGGCTCACGTGAGCTCGTGACACGTCAATATACATTTTACATTTAACATTTACCACCGGTTCGGACGGCTGATCTACAGAGAAGAGCGGAGAAGAAGCTCTATAGTTGCTTTTTTTAATCGCCATTTTTGTTTATACTTCTCAGCCCCTATATGATCCACTGCTGAATCAGGCCTGCAGGCCTGCCTGCTGCCTGCTGAATTCATGGAGGGTAATTAGCCTACTGTACCACGCCGGCAAGACGGGTTGGCACAGGGTTTGTATCAAGTTTTCCTTCTCTTGTGGCTGGGTGGTCTGCATCTTACGTTACTTTAGTCGCTCTTTACGACACCCTCAAGATGGAATGGGGTGGTGACATTGTTTAATTTAAAAAAAAAATACTTCTAACCCGGGTAAGTGACGTTGTTGTACGACAAGAATACTGCTACAACTCAACTATAAAATTAAATGGCCTACTGCTGAATCGGACCTCCTCCAATAACATAAATAAATAAATAAATATCCTTGGACATTTCACACAACGCCATCTCGTCCCAAGCTAAGCAACTTAATGCTTGTGTTATGGTAACGAGATGGATGAGGGGGCCACTGATCAGCCTAACATTAAGAGCTGCAGTCAGTGGGAGTATGGTGCGTGGGAATTATTCCATAGGTGTGGTTAAAGGATGCAAGACTAACCTTTCTTTAAAGAGAGAAGCTGCACCGCTGGAGATCGTATTTTCCGTGTCTACGGATCCTCCTGGATGTTTCCTAGTCCAGCTTCTTCCTGTTCAGGTTCTTCTTCCACTCACTTTCCTTCGATTTTATTTGTTATTTATTTGCGGGTTTGTACGGCGCGGCGCGGGTTATTTTCGAGGAAGTTGCAGTGAAACTTCACAGCAACGTTCAAGCGTGAGCGACGAGTAAGGAGCATGGATCCAGACTGATCTGTCCCTTCTACGTGGGTAATTGCGGTGCAGCGAAAATTATAATAAAAATTAACAAGAAGAGGGTAGACAATTTGATACATTATCAAGTTGTCTTTGTAATTGCCATGTGGTGGCTCGAACATTGCCCCCGGCCTTAAAACCATCGGTTTTAAAGGAAGAAAATGAATAATAAAGAAGGCGCGGGGGTTGTAAATTATAGTTATTGGCATGGTAACGGGCAAAGCCGTACGACTGGTCTTTTGTAAACACCGGTCGCGGTTTTTACTAAGACCACGCGACAGATTTTATCGTCACCATAATATACAGCAACGACAACGCCAAGTGGCCATTGAAGCGGTGGAGTGTTGTCTGTTACAATAACAACAACAGTTCCTATTTTAACCGGATTAGCTTGTGTATTCCATTTCCCTCGACTTTGAAGCTGATGTAAGTATTCATGCTTCCAGCGTTTAGCGAATGAGATGACCATTTGCTCGAGTAACTTATAGCGGCGTAACAAATAATCAGTATCTGTTTTCTCGTTATATTTCGGTAAGAGTTTCAAGGGAGTGGACATCAAGAAGTGCGATGGGGTAAGGGCACTGAGCTCAGATGGATCTTCACTCAGCGGCGTAAGCGGTCGCGAATTCAAAACACATTCTATTTGCGTAGTAACAGTCACTAACTCTTCGTAGGTAAGAAGCTGCGAACCGATTACTCTGTATAAATGATTTTTGAATAATTTGACAAATATCTCATAATGACCACCGAAGTGTGGACTACGAGGTGGATTAAATTTCCACAATATTCTATTTTGGGCGAGTTCATCAGCGAACGCTGTTTGATATGAGTCCGATATTATAAAATGTTGAACTTCTGATAACACGGTCCTCGCAGCTTTAAATGTGCCTGCATTATCAGAGTACATGCAATGAATTGAACCTCTTCGCGATATGAAGCGTTTGAAAGCAGATATGAAAGAATTTGTAGTCAGATCAGTTGTTACTTCAACATGAACTGCGCGAGTGACTAAGCATACGAATATGCATAGGTATGATTTTATGGAGCGGACACCTCGTTTCCTGTAAGGTACAATTGTGATAGGCCCACAAAAATCTGTAGCCGTATGCGTGAAAGCCTTGGTTTCATTCACACGGCACGCGGGTAAATCTCCCATTAGAGGGAAAGACGGTTTAGGTTTAGTTCTAAAACAAAAGTAACATTTGTGCGTAATTTGTCGAACAATATTACGGCATGATAATATCCAGTACTTCTGACGCAATATGGACATGAGTGCGAGCGGTCCAGTGTGACAGTTTTTGCGGTGATAATGCGTAACTAACAATTCGACAACTGAATGTTTACGCGGCAATAGTATTGGATGCTGCTGTTCGTAAGAAAGTTTCGCATGGCGTAGTCGGCCACCGACGCGAATTAAACCATTCTCATCAAGAAATGGAGTTAATTTAATAATTGCGTTTGAGCATTGTTTATTAGCGGTTAATTTTTGTATTTCATTAGAAAAATAGAACATTTGAAGCGCCTTCAAAAGTTGAACTTCTGCGTGGTTTTTCTCTTCTGCGGTTATGTTAATAGAACGTGGTAACCTTTTTATAAAGCGGTATACATAAACAATTGTGTTTAAAAGTTTATTCCATGAAGAAACTCGCAAGGATAATACTAGTAAAGGATGAGGTTCGTCGGTATCGGTAGCTGCGGCTAGCGATACGACTTTCATTTCAGGTAAATCATCGTGAATCGAACTATCTCTGACGGATGTGATAGGCCACTCCTCGACTGCACGCTGCAACCAAGCTGGCCCAGAAAACCAAACTGAATGAGCGATCAGCTGAGCAGGTGTTAGTCCACGAGATAAACAGTCGCTTGCGTTTTCTACTCCAGGAACAAAATAAAAATATTTGGCGGGCAGATTAGAAATAATTTTAGTAACGCGAGTCGCTACAAACGTTTTAAAGCGATGCGGAGATGAATGCACCCAATGTAGGGTGACCATGGAATCGGTAAAACAATATACATCAGCTATAGGATGACGCGAGTTATACGTATCAATTAAGCGGCGGGCAAGCTTGGACATCAATAACGCGGCACACAGCTCAAGTCTGGCCACTGACACAGTCTTGAGAGGGCTCACCTTTGACTTCGCACATACAAGTGAAATAATGGCAGGTTTATTTTGATTTTCGACCTTAAGGTACACAACACATCCGTATCCCTTTTCACTTGCATCGGAAAAAGCAATTATGGACACCTTATCATTAGGTGTCACACCTAGGTGGCGTTTGAAGCGGAGCTCCATGAGAAGTGGTAATTCTTGTATATATTTTGCCCAGCAAGTTATGACTTCTTGCGGAGGTTCGTCATCCCAGTCTAACTTTAAAACGTGTAAGCGTTGCAAGATTAATTTAGCGTGTAGAATAACCGGTGCGATAAGACCGAGTACATCAAATTGACGGGCGATTACAGACAAAATATTACGTTTAGAGCACGGTCTATCAGCCAACATCACTGTGAAAGAGAATTCATCAGTAGTAGGTGACCACTGGAGGCCGAGAACCTTCAGGGTTTGCGGTGATTCATCGAATTTAATATTTGTATCATAGCGGTGAGATTCGGGTAAAGACTCGAGTAATTCAGGGCAGTTACTTGACCATTTTACAAGCTCGAAGCCCCCGGCTATGAACATTCCCAGCAGTTCGTTCTTGAGCTGGTGAGAGTCCTCGACGGTTGGTACAGAGTAACATAAGTCGTCAGTGTAACAGTTACGACTGGCAACATGAGCGGCGCGTGGAAAAGATGAGCGTTCGTCTTCACATAATTTGCGAATAACTCTAATTGCGAGATATGGGCTACTTCGGATACCGAAGCAAACGCGGTTAAAAACATAAGCGGTTAGCGGTGACGCGTTATCAAAACGGTATAAAAACTTTTGATATTTTCTATGTTCGTCAGATACTACAATTTGTAAAAACATTTGCTTTAAATCCGATGTGAACGCGATTTCAAATAAGCGAAAGTCAAGTAAAATTGTAAATAAATCATTTTGTAAATTTGCGCCAGTATAAAGAATATCGTTAAGAGAAACGCCAGTATCAGTTTTGGCGCTCGCATCCATCACCATACGAACTTTGGTGGTGGTCTTATCAGTGCGGACGACAGCGTGGTGCGGTATATAATAGCCTTCAGACCGGTTGTCCTCAGGCAGCGGCGATACATACCCTTTAGAAAGGTATTCACGAATAATTGCATTATATTCTTCGCGGAAGTCCGGGCAGGAATCGAACCTGCGCTCGAACGATAAGAAGCGTTTTTTCGCGGATTGATAAGAATCTCCTAACACTTTAGGATCGCGCGCGAAAGGTAATGCGACTGTATATCGACCGGAAGAATTGCGAGAAACATTTTCAATAAATATTTCTTCACATTCTCGAGCGGCTGGACTAAGTGCAGGTTCACATGAGACCTCCTCAAGTTGCCAGAATTTTTGCAATACGGAGTCAATCGTTGGTTCCGCCTCGAAAAAAGAACACAAAGAGATCGCGGTATTATTATTTTCGCAAAGCGTAGATGCATTTCCAATAAGCATATAACCAAATATCGTTTCAAACCCGGTAGGAGTGCCTGGCGGTCCCGTTACACGTCCAGACAATAAAATGTTAGCGAACAGCTGAGCGCCGATAAGAATATCTATATCTCTCGGTTCATTAAATTGCCGGTCGGCGAGAGTGACGTGTCGAAGATGCGTTAGCGTAGCTATATCTATTGGTACTGTAGGTAACTTATCAGTAATGCGGTCTATGACGCATGCATCGAGCGAAAGCGAGACATTTTTGTCTATTTGGGAAATTAAAGTTAAGTTCGTGGCACCTTTAATAGGGCTAGGCGAGGAACCGATGCCTTTTACAACGGCGCGGGAAATCCTTTTAAATATAATATTTAATTTATTGCAACAAGCTGTGGTTACGAAATTACTTTGTGACGCTGGATCAACCAGAGCGCGCACAGTTTGTAAACGGTTATTAGCGTCAACAACGTTTACTTGTATTGTACCTAACAAACAGGTTTGATTGCGATGAACAGCGGTAAACGAGTTACATAATGCTATGTTTTGAGAGGGTTTCGTGGATGAGGAATGCGCATTCGTCTTATCTGCAACGATAAGAGATGTGAGTGAATCGCGTTGCACAGCTGACGACTGATTCAGAGTGTCAGCGCGTGCGGTGTGTAGTGGGGTAGCCTGTGACGTCATTTGTTTACGACAAAGCAAAGAATGATGTCTACCGTTACAAAACCGGCAGTAATGTATCGATTTGCAGGAAGAGTTACTGTGCGAATTCGTACTTAGGCAATTCGTGCAAGATTTATGTTCTTTTAAGAAGTTAAAGCGGTCATTAATTGACATTTTAAGAAATTGCGGACATTTATATAAATTAAAATGTTCCGTTTGTTTGCAACAAATACTATGATTATTTGCAGTGACCAAGGCGGTTGTGGATTTTTGGGAGAATTTATTTTGAGGTTCATTATAATTGCGTTTACTCGAAGGACCCGCGGTGCGTTCTAGAATCTTCGTTTGTTCACGAAGAAAAGTTACAAAATCATCATACGATGGCATAGAACTATTGCGTAATTGCATTTCAAAAGATTTTGCGGTTTCTGAATCGATCTTTTTTAACGAAACATACAGAAGTATAAAGTCCGATAGATCAGAAATTTTGAGCGATTTTAAGCATGCGACAGCTGAACAAAATTTGTCCATAAATAAGTCCAAATTTTTAGAAGTTGCGGTATTAAAAGATTTGAAATCGAATATCTGATCCAAATAAGAGGTAGCTAAACTGCGTTTATCCTCGTATTTGTCTATCAAAGTTTGCCATATTATGTTGTAGTTCTCAGCATTTGGTGCAACCCCGGTGCAAACGGAAAGTGCCCGGCCTGATAGTTTGCCTAACAAATATTGAAGGCGTTCGTTGTCAGTCAAATCAGGGTGTTCATGTACAGACTTTTTAAACGACTGATAAAAGATAGGCCATTTTGTTGGCTCACCCGAGAAACCGACTAACTCAAGTTTAGGTAACTTTATGATGGACTTATGTGGGAAACTAACAACGTGTTTACTGTCTGATTGAAAGGTCATTTTATTAGCGTTTAGTTTAGTAGCGACGCGTTTGCAACAACAAAATAACTCTTCAAAAGAGTTCCAACTCTGATAATTGGGCTCGGCGTTAGGATTAATTTCTAATTCGGTATCAGTAATTTCATCCAAAATTTGGTGAAATTCAGATCGCAACATATCTAATGACTCGACACCACCCAAGAACAGTTCTTGAGACGTCTCATCATCAAAAGCAGTTTTAGAATAGTTATAAACAACTTGCATTCTAGAAAATATTGCATCGCGTTTTACAATAAGTTTTTTCTGTGTAATAGAAAATCTATCTGAGCTCTTTGAACCACTAGAAGTAGTTGGTGCCATGATAATAATCGATTATCTTTAAACAAAATCAAGCAGATAAGGAATTATTGTAAGTTCCGTATTTTACCGTTATGCCTACAGAACGCACGGTAATGAATGACCACGTCACGGTTGAGTGATTTATCAATTTAGTACCGATAGCTTCGTCTGCGATTTAAGAAATGGAATACACAATTCGTTGCAAAAATGAACTTGTAAATAACAATGTATTGCAGATGTTTTAATGTATGTTTGTAAAATATTGTAACACAATAGATGGCGGACAATAATCACTTCAACGGCAACAAGGCGCGATTGCGTACAAAATGGCGGATGAAAGTTGAACAGAGAATTGCTGTTTTTAGCGAATATTTACGTGTATTTTGTATATTAATGTATCTAAAAGAACATATTGGGACGGCTTAATGCCGGTTACAGAATGGGAATATAGATTTATTAATAGATTGCGGGAATGTAAGTAAGTTGTGTGGCACAATGACACGACAACAATATTTGAAAATAAAATAAGTTGTTTGAAGAAATTATAAAGTTAGAAGGAATTGAGCGTTTATGGAGTATTATATCCGGCTCGAAGGCCAAAGAAATGCGGGGGCCACTGATCAGCCTAACATTAAGAGCTGCAGTCAGTGGGAGTATGGTGCGTGGGAATTATTCCATAGGTGTGGTTAAAGGATGCAAGACTAACCTTTCTTTAAAGAGAGAAGCTGCACCGCTGGAGATCGTATTTTCCGTGTCTACGGATCCTCCTGGATGTTTCCTAGTCCAGCTTCTTCCTGTTCAGGTTCTTCTTCCACTCACTTTCCTTCGATTTTATTTGTTATTTATTTGCGGGTTTGTACGGCGCGGCGCGGGTTATTTTCGAGGAAGTTGCAGTGAAACTTCACAGCAACGTTCAAGCGTGAGCGACGAGTAAGGAGCATGGATCCAGACTGATCTGTCCCTTCTACGTGGGTAATTGCGGTGCAGCGAAAATTATAATAAAAATTAACAAGAAGAGGGTAGACAATTTGATACATTATCAAGTTGTCTTTGTAATTGCCATGTGGTGGCTCGAACAATGGATGATAAACTACTTATATACATGTTTTTTTTTGTAAATACATACATATTATAGATAGAAATGACACCCAGACTCCGAGCCAGTGCCTCTGGTTTAGACAAAGACACTTGCCCGACCCCGGAATCGAACCCGGGACCCGTTGATCCAAAGGCGGCATATCTAACCACTAGACCAACGAGGCAATTGACTCTTACTATACTCTCAGGATGGAAGGGGGTGGTGACACTATGTATTCTAAATCCATCACTAAACAACGGTTTGTAAATAAAAATACATACAACCGAAATGAGAGACTCCTCATATTCGCAGTCGGTTAATAAAATGAGCAATCATTTTCTTTGTCAGCGTTTCTCATCCTTCCGGTCGTATTCAAATGCTATGTTGATCCAATTTGGGATCCAAAGTCGAAAATACTTGATTGATCTTTTACCGTCGTAATTGCATTGGTGACTCCGTATTTCCTAATGAGCTGTGTCCGTGACGGATATAAGCTAGCCATACACGCACTGTTCCCGCCGGATCTGTGCTATACGCAGATCCGTGATTCGCAACACACCAGTACGGGCAGTTGAGATCGTAGTACCAGTTTAGGCGCAAAGGGATGATCATCAAGCCAGACGAGGTGGGATGTCTGGCTAGGGGTCGCAGCGCCTATCCCCCGATAGTTGTAGTCGGAAAAACCTTAACTGTTCGAATTACTCTTAAAATTTCGCTACCGCGGTGTATCACTTTTTGGTAATTATCGCATTTGTAGGCGATATTCGGGTAAATTGTGTAAAGTATGTAGCATGTTGGTACACCAGCAAATACGGTCGTCTTTAAAAATGTCTGTTTCAAAGCATAAATTCGCAATAATATATTAGTTACTAGCAACCGGCCCCGGCTTCGCACGGTTGCAACGATGAACCTCTAAATTTATCAGTGTTTCTCAACAATATTATGGATGTATTATACATGAAAACCTTCCTCATAAATCACTCTATCTATTAAAAGAAACCGCATCGAAATCCGTTGCGTAGTTTTAAAGATTTAAGCATACATAGGGACGGACAAATGACAGCGACTTTGTTTTATACTATGTAGTGATGGTGATTTTATTTGTCTCGAAGAAAGAAAATGAAGAAGAGTTTGGGTATGAATCTCCTCAGAGATTTGGCATGAGCCTGCGGATTTGTTAATTTTTTTTATAAGGATAAATCAGCTTTTGAATAACTACTAAGTAAAGCGAAACGCATGTTCATACTTCGAGTGTTAGTGCGCGACTGACGCCAAATCTGGCCGTTAGTTTTTCAATCCGCTAGATTTGACGACGGGCTGCGGGCAGGCACCCGGCATGTAAATCCGTGTCCGTAGGACAGATCTGGCGGACAGATCTGTGCGTGTATGGCTAGCTTTAGACTGCCTTGTTGGCATAGGGGCTAGATGTGCCGGTCGGGCAACTGTATTTGTGTAAACCAGTGGCACTTGCTCCGAGTCTGGGTGTCATGTGTACGTGAATTTCATGTTTGTAAATTTCCCCCGCGATACAGGTTACACATAGTGCCGGGACTCCCACATGTCCCAACCCCGTCCCACCGGCTGGGGACCTATAAAAGGTTTCCCACACTATAAAATAAAGAAAAAAATAAGGGGTTTCGTTTTTTAAAAAGCAAAGAACAGAGTCAACTCTAGAATAGAGAAAATAATGCAGAAAAACTGGTTCGTATTTTTTGCCGTGGCTAGCACCCTTGATGGACTATCCGAACAAGTTTAAGGAAGACTAGTCCGGGACGTGTGGAAGTTAGGTTCGTCCTTCGGTAATGTGAGGCCCAACAACAACGACACATCCTCGCCTTAAACATTCCCACAGGCTCAATGGTGGTAGTACTATACAACTACTACTTTAAAGATCTTCTCGTCCACAATACCACAGTGTCTGAAGACAAAAGTCTTCAACCAATGTGTGTTGCCAGTGCCATATGGAACAGAGACGTGGTCGCTCACTATGGGCTCCATCAGAAGGTTCAAAGTCACCCAAAAGGCTATGGAGAGGGCTATGCTCGGAGTTTCCCTGCGAGATCGAATCATAAATGAGGAGATACGCAGGCAAACCAGGGTCACCGACATAGCCCACAAGATTGCCAAACTTAAGTGGCAGTGGGCAGGGCACTTAGCGCGCAGGACCGACGCCCGATGGGGCAGAAAAGTCCTCGAGTGGCGACCGCGTTCCGGAAAGCGCAGTGCTGGTAGGCCTCCCACACGGTGGACCGATGACCTGGTTAAGGTCGCCGGAAAACGATGGATGCGGGTGGCCCAGGACCGGCCTTTGTGGAAATCCTTGGGGGAGGCCTATGTCCAGCAGTGGATGTCTTTTGGCTGAAATGATGATGACTACTCCCATAAATGACCTACTGGTGATTCCGGTCTCCTCCCAACACAGGGAGGGTCATTAGCCTACCTTACCACGTTGGCCAAACGGTTTGACACAAGATTTCGTGTCAAGTTTCCTCTTGTCGGTTCTTACGACACCCTCAGGATGGAATGGGCTGGTGTCCTGTATGTTAAATCCGTCACCAAACGGATGGAAGTTGCTTTCGTTGGGTCCTTAAAGCTGGTAGTTAATGAACGCCCCATTAACTTAATGAGCGGCAGATTGAGACTTCATATTTTTATTGTTTACAAGGCAAAAGTCCGAAATATTTAGCCATTATACATAATGAGGTATTCAAATTTAATGGGCGCTTCATTAGCTTGGTTAGGCGAAGGGTTCGGTTCATTATCATCATCATTGACACTGTTTTAGTCTAGTGTGGTGACGGATTTATAATACATACTGTCACCATACCGTCTTAAGGGTTGTAATAAGCGACTGAAAGAACGCAAGAGGTAGATCACCTAGCCGTCAGAGAAGGAAAACTTGATACTAACCCTGTGCCAACCCGACTTGCCAGCGTCGCACAGGTAGGCTTTTTTTTACCAATTACTTGAATGCCTTTCACCCTAAGCTTGCGTGATGGAAAGCAACGCCAGGTTCTAAGATAGGGCTCCGTGGAGATACAGTCAGAGCCCACGAGGCAGCAAGCGCAGGACGGTACACCCCGGGGACGTTTAGTGGGTATGACTCCGTCTCATCACAGAGGCGGAGGGGACCCCCACACATACCCTGTTGGCCATCCCCAGGCTCGCAGGGATAGTCCATAAAGGACCTTACCACGGGTCGAAGATAGGGCAGGCAATTCCCTCCATCCAACTGGACGAGGCCCGACTCCTCTATAGGCTGAGAGTAGAGTAGCAAATGAAAACACAATCATGGTCGCGCGCAAATTGAAATGAAGCAATTTTTATAGAGTACATAATGTCGCCACCCCATTCCACCCTGTGCGTGTCATAAGAGTCGACAAATGGAAATGATAAGGCCGATAACCTAGCCGCAAGAGAAGGAAAACTTGATACAAAACTTTTTTTTTTTTTACGTCCGAGATCCTCATGGATACCCGGCCGTTGGGAAATGGCCGGGGTATGTGGGACACCGAGGCGCGTAGAGATGGTAAATTGCGCCCCAACCTACCCACTAAAACCGTCGGCGATCCTTGACTGCCCAAGCCGCCTTGGCTTTGGGGCCTTTTAAATATAAATATCCTTGGACATTTCACACAACGCCATCTCGTCCCAAGCTAAGCAACTTAATGCTTGTGTTATGGTAACGAGATTGATGATAAACTACTTATACATTTTTTTTGTAAATACATACATATTATAGATAGAAATGACCAGTGCCTCTGGTTTAGACAAAGACACTTGCCCGACCCCGGAATCGAACCCGGGACCCGTTGATCCAAAGGCGGCACATCTAACCACTAGACCAACAAGGCAGTCTTGTACCAACCCGTCTGGCCGCCGTGGCATAGTAGGCTAATTACCTTTCATGTAATTGGAGGAGGCCCGACTCAGCAGTGGATTATGAATGAACAGACTAATATACACCGTTCACGATAGCTTGATCGATTTGACACATGTCAATTTATCTGATCGACATATAGGTATGATTCCGAACTACCCTGCACGCAGTAGTGCTGCCGCAGCAGTACAACTGGTTCCCATACAACCGGTACATTGCTGCCTGGCTCGGAATGTAATCTCATATAAGCTTTTAAAAATATTGTATGGGGACCAGCAGTGCCGTGACAGCACTATTGCGGCAGTACCTACTGCGGCGTGCAGCGTAGTACGGAATCATACCTTTACTTTGCAATGACAAACAGTGATGGGAAACAGATAATATCTAATAGTCTAAAAAATAACGTTTTAAAATACTTGTAACTTTGACGAGATGGTGTGGGTGTATTATGTGTGAAATTCTTTAAAACTTTTTCTTTACTTTAATAGACAATATTCGAATAAAAAAGTTTTTTATTTTGATGTAAAATTTTGAAATAAAATTTAACACTTTTACAATTAATTTTTTCTTTTCTGTTTTGTTTAATTTCATGGTCTGAACCACCTATTGAAATTTGGCGGGAGGTCCAAAAATAACCCTGTAATATTAAATAGGAACGTATTATGAATATTGACCCACCATCGCTTATCTACCCGTTGTTTTATATGTCTAGTGCAATAAAGAATTTCACACATATTTAACCCACGCCAACTTGTCACAGTTACAAGTATTATAAAACGTTATTTTTTGTACTACTAGATATTTTCCGTTTCCCATCACTAGCCCGTCTGTCAAATCGATCAAGTTATGTTGTACAGGGTATAGTAGTAAATATCAAAGACAGTGACTTAAAATATTTGTAACGCAATTTAATGTGGATAATATAATAAAATTATCAATTAGCTCAATATTATTGATGATAAACTGCGTGACGCGTGAAATGGGTCACAACAAACGTCTCATTATACTTCTTATTAACTTCTACTTATTCTTATTATATCTTTATTAACATTTATAATGCGAAGACGAACACAAATAACTTAAGTAACTAAATAAGTTTTCACATAAGCATTGATATGCACATAAGTGACAATTTTGTTTGTTGATAATAAATTTCTATAAACCTATAAATTATCTGACAGAGCAATATAAGCCGTATGTCATTATACTTTGAACACATTCTGTAGCATTGCCAGTTGTATGCCCTAAGGTAAACGCAAATTTAATTTGAATATGCGAATTTCGCCTCTAAGGCTTGGGAACAGTGGCGGGCATATATTCTCGAATGTTATATTAACTTTCGTTCTCAACTTCAGGAATTAAATTAGGTTTAAATTGCGTATGCGTGGCGTGGAGTTAGGTGTTACAAAAACTCTATAGACTGCTTACCGACAGGCCCAGTTCGGTGTGTGTATGTTTTGTGAGTATTAGAACATAGGTATTTTGTAATACATAATTGCCATAAACCCATTTTATCCTGAGGGTGTAAGAGCCGACAAAATAAATAAATAATAAATAAATATCCTTGGACATTTCACACAACGCCATCTCGTCCCAAGCTAAGCAACTTATTGCTTGTGTTATGGTAACGAGATGGATGATAAACTACTTATATACATTTTTTTTTAAATACATACATATTATACATAGAAATGACACCCAGGCTCCGAGCCAGTGCCTCTGGTTTAGACAAAGACACTTGCGCGACCCCGGAATCGAACCCGGGACCCGTTGATCCAAAGGCGGCACATCTAACCACAAGACCAAGACCTAGAAAACTTGATACGAAACCCTGTGCCAACCCGTCTGGCCAGCGTGGCACATTAGGGTAATTAGGTACCCTCCCTGTGATGAGAGGAGGCCCAACTCAGCAGTGGTATGGGCTGAGTAGTAATTATATGCTATATAAAGTCCAAACATTTTGAATATACTGTTACCGGTTCTTCGTTTTTGTTCCTTTCTATGTCCATACCAATATATTATATACTATAAATACACACACATATTATCATACTATATATCTTACTTCTTACTAATATTATAAACGTGAAAGTTTGTAAGTATGGATGGATGGATGGATGGATGGATGTTTGTTACTCATTCACGTTAAAACTACCGAATGGATTATAATGAAACTTTACAATAATATTGCATAAACATCAGAATAACACATAGGCTACAAGTTATAAAGATATTATGTGAATTACAACAATATAAATAAGTCGAATTCAAAATTTCTAATTGTCAAATTTTCGGCCATATTAAACTATAGACAACATAACGTTTCGCTGTCAGTTGCGTTTTGATAAAGTAGGTTTTATACGGTCGGGATAAAAATCTCAGGTAACCTATGTCCAACTTTCTTTTTGTTTTATATATTTATAATGCGGAACAAAGTTCGCCGGGTCAGCTAGTACATATTATATACAAATAATTAGTAACAAGCCTGATCTTTATTATTGTTCTTGGTTTACAATAGCGAGAATATCTATGTATGTGCATAAAAAATATTAAGTTGGTTTGTGTACGCTTTAAAAACTCAATCAGTTCTGGATTGATTGGGCTCAAAAAAACCATACGTAATCCACCTTGAGGGAGCTCCAGGCGGTAACTCTGTATGTTCTACCTTTTTATACTTGGAAATCCTCAGTGATAATCTGCCGTATCAGTAATACTCAATGGTTACAAGAGAGACTTCTTGAAAAAGTATCTTTCTTTCAGGTGCCACCCATAGACTATCTACGTCAAGTCACCCTCGACCTGGGTGGTGAGGGCGTGGTTGGAGCAGTCACACAACGCCATATGATCCGACGCGCTCCACCTACACACGCACAGCAGACTAAAAGCTCTGTCCGCGCTCTTATTGCAAGATTCAACCAGGTGAGCTTAACATTTAAAATTAAAATCGAAAAAGGAACTTTATCTACGTAGGTTTTATAACAAAACTCTTATAAATCGTCATATTTAAAATTACCATTATCATCTTACGGCCCCTGTCCCACGCCAGGTGGTAGTCTCCATACACACATATCAGTCGTCATATCTACAGTCACACCTTTCATACACAATTCCTCATTCTTACAATCCATCCATCTCTCTTGATCTTCCACAACCCTTACGTCCATCCACATTCATGCTGAAACTACCACCGGTTCGGAATGCTGCTCTACAGAGAAGAGCCGGAACGAAACTCTGTAGTTGCTTTTTTCAAATGATTAAATGAATTAATGAATTAATGATTTGTAAACAAGACCTGTTTACAATGACGCAATGGAGACTTGTCAATTCGAGGAAATGGCCCTTTAAATTCGTCATACATTGCGTAAACGTGTAGCGTGTTTCTCTCATCTAGAAAACTTGCTCTCACTATAATACTGTCTAGGGCTTTTTGTAAACAAGACCAACAATTTGAATAACAGAGTTTCCTGTCGGCTTTTCTCTGTATAGCAGTTTTCAGAACCGGTGGTAGTTTCAGCATGACGCAAGGTTTGTGGGAGATCAAAAGAGATGGATGGATTGTAAAAATGAGGGATTGTGTATGAAAGGTGTGAATGTAGATGACTGATAGGTGTGTATGGCGTTTAACGTGGGACAGGGGCCGTAAGATGTTAATGGTAACTTTAAATATGACGATTTTTATAAGTTTTGAAATAAGCCTACGTAAATAAAGTTCCGTTGGATTTGAGTTTGTGTTAATGATGGTAGAAAGTATTTTATTGTTTCCCCTAAGGATCAGTTGTGGAGATCCTTGGGGGAAGCCAATGCCCAGCAGTGGACGTCTGTATATTTTGACTTACTAACAGACTGAGGCCTTAAGTGAGGCCTCTGTATTTTATTACGTTGTGTCATCGGATCTCCGCTCGCACAGGGCCACGTGATGCTATTATAAGATAAGGTTCCAACTAGGGATGGGAAAGAACTGAATCTTAAATGAATTTTCATACGATTAAGCTCCTATGTGGGGGTATTAAATTAACTGTGTGATGACGGATATGGAATAGACAGTGTCAGCATCCCATTCCGTCCTAAGGCGGTCATAAGATGCGACTCACAACGACTCACAAGAGGCCGATCACCTGGCTGTAAGAGAAGGAAAACTTGATATGACGAACGCGTTTTGCCGAACTGTGCCAACGCGTTGTGCCAGCATGGTGCATTAGGCTAATTACCCTCCATGTAATTGGAGGAGGCTGGCCTTAGTAGTGGGTCATGTATGGCCTGGATAGTAGTGGTAGTAGGTGAGGATAATAGAGGGAATTTTGTGGTCAAGTTACGGTGGTCAAGTATAAATCATTTCAGCCAAAAGACGTCCACTGCTGGACATAGGCCTCCCCCAAGGATCTCCACAAAGGCCGGTCCTGGGCCGCCCGCATCCACTGCATTCCGGCGACCTTTACAATTGTGTGCATTTCATTGGGGGGGTTTGCCATAATCGCCACGCTTGGCAGGCGGGTTGGCGATCGCAGTACGGATGGTGTGTTTTTGGACAGAACGTCTCTGCTGCCCAACGTCTGATGTCCCTTAGTCGCCTTCTACGACACCCACGGGAAGATATGGGGTGGAAATATTCTTACTCCGCTACCACACGGATTGACACAAGTTTAAATAGTTAAAGGAAAGTCTAAGCACAATTTAGAGAGTTGAGTATAAAGCTCCCTTCAGACCTTCGAGTCAAAAACATCTATGAGAATATTACAAAGTCAGTTTGCGTTCTACCCATTTTTATGGCGTTGGGGACTCTGGAGCGCGGAAATATGGTAACTAGCGCCCCGACCTACCCACTAAAACCAACAGCCTTCCTCAACTGCCCGCTTCAGCGCCGCTGGAAACCACAATGGGCCGATTTATGGAGCCCCAGCTCGGGGCGTCACAGTGGAATGCGTTTACGCGAACCCGTGTGGGGACAGGGCAGAATATTACACTTCCCCACCACACGCTGGGAAAAAACGAGTGTTGTAAAAGCCACCAAAACCCAGCACGCTTTATGGTAGGTCCACCCGGCTAACTACCACCGTCACATCAACGCAGTTGTACAGTGTTTCGTCGTGTGTATTTTAGAGCCGGTGCCGGACATGGCATTTCCTTGATTTGTCTGCTCCATCATAGATCCTGGCGTTGCTTTTCATCTAGCCAAACCTAGAGTCAAAGGCATTCAAGTCACTGATAAACAAAAAATACCTATGGCGCCCCAAGCGTGTCGTCTGGTACACCACAGGGACGAAACAAAAAAATGGAGCCCAACGCTCCAAGGCGGCCTGCCTTACGGTGAAAAAAAAAACAACCGAAGAACCAACAAAGTTATTGAGATTCGTACAAGGTTCTCATCAAGTATTCTGCAAAACTTTTCTATTGTTCTAAAACTTGGGTGCTTCAAATTTTATATTGTTCGTCTTGATTTCATTTCATATTATCTTCATTTGTTTTTTTTTTCATTTCATAAATGTTGAAGAGGGGTGGGGGATTTAGAATACTTGCTGTACCCTGTTCCACACTGAAGGTGTCGTAAAAGTCGAAAGAAGGCAATCAATAAATAAATAAATATCCTTGGACATTTCACACAACGCCATCTCGTCCCAAGCTAAGCAACTTAATGCTTGTGTTATGGTAACAAGATGGATGATAAACTACTTAAATACATTTTTTTTTTGTAAATACATACATATTATAGATAGAAAACACCCAGACCCGGAACAAATACTTGTAGATCGTACAAAAATTTCTTCCGTGCGGGGAATCGAACCCGCGACATGCTGCGCAGCAGTCGATCGCTCAACCACTGCGCCAACCGTGTCGTCAGGCCTAAAAGCTAGCTGCAAGACCCTTTGGCAACCCGTCTGGCCAGCGTGGCACAGTAGGCTACTACTACTCAGCCCATAAACGACCCACGACCCACTGTTGAGTTGGGTCGCGTCCAGTTACATGGAGGATAATTAGCCTACTGTGCCTCGCTGGCCAGACAGGTTGACAAAGATGGGTTGTACAGTACTGTAGACTTATTAGCCTCCAGTTAGAGGAGCACCGACAGAGGTCTTTTACGGGTTGAGAAAACTGTAAATTGAGCTATTGAGTTGGTCTAGGGTCTAGGGGTAGATGCCTTGCCCCACGGGGGATCAGACGTTGGACGACGTCCTGCTCGGTGTGCTCACGGCACGACGTCGGGGCTCATTCGAGCGTGGGTTTTGAGGAGGCGGTGAGCCTCCAGTCCGTGGCATAGCGGACGGGGCCCTAGTAGGCTAAGTACCCGCAATGCCACTGACATGGACGCGAGAGAGAGAGCACCCCGGGGATGTTTTAGTGGGTAGGCCCCCATCTGGGGGAGATTCCCACACACCCCTCGTCGGTCCTCCCCGGGACCGACGGCGATAGTCCATAAAGGATTTTTACCACGGGCACCAAAAAAAAAAAAAAGGGGTCTAGGGGTAGGATGTGCCACCTTTGCATCAACGGGTCCCGGGTTCGATTCCGGGGTCGGCCAAGTGTCTTTGTTTAAACCAGCACTTGCTCTGAGTCTGGCTGTCAGTTGTGTTCGTGAATTACATGTTTGTAAACTGCCCCTGCGATTCAGGTTATACCTAATGAAGGGGTTACGTTTAAAAAACAAATAAAATTTTATCGACAAAACTATACATACTTTCTTATCGATAGCTTCCCATCACTAAAATAATCTCACCGTGTAATTACTGCGTTGCTTTCTACACTTTCATTATGCTCAAAGCATATTAGGTAACTAATGGGTATACAATATCATTACGGCTGTATAGTAAATAGGTGCGGTAGAGAAAACTAATATTTTTTTTATCAGTGACTTTAATGCCTTTGACCCTAGGCTTGCGAGATGGTAAGCAACGCCAGACGGACATCGCAGGCTGTATATATATTATTTTTCTTTTTTAAACCAAACTCCTGCACTTTGCTCGCACAAACATTTATCGCGGGGGCAGTTTACAAACATGTGATTCACGAATACAAATGACAACCAGACTGGGAGCAAGTGCCTCTGGTTTAGACAAAGTCACATGCTCGACCCCGAAATCGAACCCGGGACTCGTTGATTCAAAGGCCGCACATCTGACTGCCTCGTTGGTCTAGTGGTTAGATGTGCCGCCTTTGGATCAACGGGTCCCGGGTTCGATTCCGGGGTCGGGCAAGTGTCTTTGTCTAAACCAGAGGCACTGGCTCGGAGTCTGGGTGTCATTTCTATCTATAAAATGTATGTATTTACAAAAATAAATGTATATTAGTAGTTTATCATCCATCTCGTTACCATAACACAAGCATTAAGTTGCTTAGCTTGGGACGAGATGGCGTTGTGTGAAATGTCCAAGGATATTTGTCAAAGGATATTTGTTATCTAATCCCTAGACCAACGAGGAAGTCAGATATTGCCTGTAATACGCCCTATGTCTCATTGGCCTGCTTCTAAAACTTCTTTTTTTTTTCTAGGTGTCTGCGTGGGTAACGGAGCTCATCCTTTCCCAATCTTCGGCTGAGGATCGGAAGGCGGTACTGGCCTGTCTCCTGAGGGTAGCTCTAACCTGTTGGAACATAGGAAGCTTCAACGGAGCCATGGAGATCGTGGCAGGACTAAAGTGAGTACCCTATATTTATACAGCGTGGTCAGTTGTGTAGTACAAAACTCAGACACGGATTTTTCGTCGGGAATCCTCATACCGACCACTATGGGGACTAGGCGCGGTAGAATCAAAATTAAACACTTTTCAATGGATTTCTCACGTGTTTAATACACTATTTAATTACCAACGTTTCGAATGCTTTGCAGCAGTCGTGGTCGTGGGAGAGACTAGATGACAGTTGTCTTCAAAAGTACAAAGAAACAGTTTAACTGTTTCTTTGTGATTTTATGTATCTACCGCCCATAATTTTGGTTTATTGATAACATGTCCTGTGCACGCAGTAAATCGGTGTCCAGAGGTCTTGCGGATGAGTGTTGTGCTTGAGATTTGATCAATTTAATGACTGCATCCCAAGCAGGTGGTACCTGCCAACCATCCTCTCTATTGAATTTTGGATGATTTTTAATGTCAGTAGCCTCGCGGGTAATTCTTGGAATGTAATGATATTCCTTGGCATGGATTTGAGGTCTATCACAATGAATGTAGTGGTTGGTCTTGTTGAATGTGTGCTAACAAACTGAAGAATTGGTCGAGCGTCTGTTCTTCATAACCATGAAAAAATCATTGCGGATTAAAATCCTTCATGGACTATCTTCAGAAGACAGGTGTGTGACACGTGTAGCTCTGGGCCGTCTCGGTAATGAGAGGGGTCCCCTTTTCCATGAAACATACTCCGGTATAACATCCTGCCTGGGCTCCGGGATCAGCTGATAACCTAGCCACAAGAGAAGGATAAATTGTTACGAAATACTGTGCCAACCAATCCGGCTAGCGCACATTCAACTCAACTCAACTCAAATCATTTATTTTGCATAGGACACAATGGACACTTACAAATTGTCAACATATTAATAAAATTTATACAATGCAAAGTAATATACTTTACCACCAGTTCGGAACGCGACCACTGCTGAGAAGAACTGGCAAGAAACTCAGAGGGCTTGTCATTTTTTCTTTTTTATTACTTTGCGGTCCTATTCATAATGTAATATGTATATATTTACCCAACAAATAAATATCCTTGGACATAAATAAATATCCTTGGACATTTCACACAACGCCATCTCGTCCCAAGCTAAGCAACTTAATGCGTGTGTTATGGTAACGAGATGGATGATAAACTACTAATATACATTTTTTTTATAAATACATACATATTATAGATAGAAATGACACCCAGACTCCGAGCCAGTGCCTCTGGTTTAGACAAAGACAAGAGCTGAAATGTGAATGTTAAAACAATACAAAACAAACTTTAATAAAATAAAATAAAACTTCCTTGGTCCAGTGAGCCGACAAACCCCAAACAGCAGCACCTTTTCACAAGTATAACGCATGTGACAGCCATCGGTCTCCTCAACCATATTAAAGGGATGTGACCGACCCGTCACACGTCGCTACATTAGGCTAATTACCCTCCATGAGATGGGAGGAGTAGTATGTAGCTTGCGGTCACTACAAACATAATACGGCGCTAATAAGAAATGCATAATTCTCAAAACATTATTATTCTTACTATAAAATATATTACCCCTTGCGACGATCGACCTTCTTCTGTCTACCCCATAAAAGCTTACAGTTGTAATGATAAATTGTCTATCGTCTAAATAACGCCATCACTGGATGCCCAATGGGTAGAATACATTTGCTAATGGCATTTTTCTTTGAATATCATCAATCATATACACTAAGTTTATGCTAGGGCTGTCAATATAATTCCTAAGTGGAGCTCAGACTGAAAAGGCACTTTATTTACGTAGGTTTTGTCACAAAACTGTTATAAATCGTCATTTAAAAGTGCCAATTTTATCTTACGGCTCCTATCCCACGCTAGGTGGTAGTCTCCATACACACATATCAGTCTTCATATCGACATTCACACACAATTCCTCATTGTTACAATCCATTCACCTCCCACATTTATGCTAAAACTACAACCGGCACGGAATGCTGCTCCACAGAGAAGAACCGGCAGGAAACACTGTTAGTTGGTTTTCTTTTCAATTTATCGTTCATGTTAACACTAAACAGCATAGTGAGAGCAAGTTCGCCAAATGAGAGAAACACGATACACGTTTACGCAATGAATGACGAATAGGCCTAGACAGGGTCAATCAAATATACATCCGCGAATAAATATATCTCCGTTGCATCATTGATCACACTCCAAGAACTCAATAAGGGAATAGCGTCGAGAATTCTCTAGATCACGTCACACGTATTTTTTCCATTTTAACGCCGTTTTTATATTTTTTTTTACTACTACTACTCAGCCCATAGGTGACCCATTGCTGAGTCGAGCCTCCCCCATTTACATGCAGCCTTACTGTGCCACGCTGCTGGCCAGACGGGTTGGCACAGGAATTGTACCAAGTTTTCCTTCTCTTGCGGCTTGGTGCCTTTTGCGTTTACACATAAGCACGATGCGACGTCGCGTCTTGGATATCTACGACTATCGTACATAGTATATTTGGTAAAAATTCACTATAGAGATAATATAAATAGTTAAAATATCAACAAAACTTATTTACAATGATACATTGTTCTTGTGATCTCTGTGTGTGTGTCTGTTGATCTCAGTTGTGAATTTTGTACCAAATATACTATGTACGATGGTCGTAGATTTCCACGACCCGACGTCGCATCGTGAAACGACGCCGCATCGTGGCACGACGCGACGTCGTATCGTGTGGGAGCCCTTAGTCGCCTTTTACGTTACCCGGAGGATGGTATGGGTTGGTGACATTGTGTATTCTAAATCTGTCACCACACGAAACGAGTTAGCTTTTAACTATTCGAAATTTACTTAAAGTTACTACACTTTGAATAAGTTTCGTAAATTGTAATACTATATAGTTTACAGACTTGTAAAATTTAAATTAGGGTTGGCATTTAAAGTCTGGAGCATTGAATTTGAATTGTCAAAAATAAATAAATAAATATCCTTGGACATTTCACACAACGCTATCTCGTCCCAAGTTAAGCAACTTAATGCTTGTGTTATGGTAACGAGATGGATGATAAACTACTTAGATACATTTTTTTTTTGTAAATACTTACTTATAATAGATAGAAATGACACCCAGACTCCGAGCCAGTGCCTCTGGTTTAGACAAAGACACTTGCCCGACCCCGGAATCGAACCCAGGACCCGTTGATCCAAAGGCGGCACATCTAACCACTAGACCAACGGATTTAAATTACATAGTGTCGCCACCGCATTCGATCCTAAGGGTGTCGTAAGAGCTGATAAGGTCGATCACCCAGTCACAAGAGAATGAAAACTTGATAGCAACCCTACTGGCCAGCATAGTACAGTAGGCTAATTACCTTCCATGTTACTGGAGGAGGCCCGACTCAGCAGTGGGTCATTTGCGGGCTGTATAATAATTCAAAGCTACTGCAAATATTCTCAGGCCTGCAAATTTTAGTGTCATCCCTAACTGAACAAGTCTACAAGCTATTTTGTATAACAAATTTATGATGTGAATGACAATCCAGTTAGCCAGTTTGGTACAACGGAGACCGGTTTATTCGAGAATCTTTATTTGATTAGCCCTATTCGTTATTACGTAAAAGTGTATCGTGTTTCTCTCATCTGGCGAATTTGCTCTCAATATGCTGTTGTCAAGTCTCTGGATGTGGGCAGGCCACATCCAGAGACTAGACCCACTTAGATGGGCTCAAGCGGTGACAAACTGGATACCCCTCAGCATGAAACGAAAACGGGGTAGACCATTCCGAAGATGGGACGACGACATCGTATCCACAGCTGGCAACATATGGGCGAGAACCGCCAAAAATCGAGAAAAGTGGAAGCATTTGGAGGAGGCTTCTACCGCTCTAGGCGGTCCTTACATAGAAGACTCAAATTAACCTACTAAAACCAAATAATTAATTTTAATACTAAAACACACAAATACATATACTAACTTAGATTAGATTTTAGACAAGTAGTTATATATGATTAGTTATTGATGATGAAATGTAACTTGTAAGGAAATAAAAGCTTTTTATTTTATTTATGCTGTTTGTAAACAAGGCCGATAATTTTGAATAAAATTACTAGTTACCGATTATAAATTTCTTGCTGGCTTTTCTCTACAGAGCAGCATTCCGAACCGGTGGTAGTTTCAGTATGTATGTGGGTAGACGTGAAGGACGACGAGAGGGTTGGAAGAATGAGGAATTGTGTATAAAAGATGTGCATGTGTGCATGGAGACTACCACCTAGCGTGGGACAAGGAGCGTACAATGATAATTGTAATCTTACTAATATTATAAACGTGAAAGTTTGTAAGTATGGATGGATGGATGGATGGATGTTTGTTACTCTTTCACGTAAAAAGTACTGAATGGATTTTAATGAAACTTTACAATAATATAGCTTATACATCAGAATAACACATAGGCTACAAGTTATAAAGATATTATGTGAATTACAACAATATAAACAAGTCGAATTCAAAATTTCTAATTGTCAAATTTTTTTCGGCCCTATTAAACTATAGACAACATAACGTTTCGCTGTCAGTTGCGTTTTGTTAAACTAGGTTTTATACGGACGGGATAAAAATCTCAGGTATCCTATGTCCAACTTTCTTTTTGTTTTAAATATTTATAATGCGGAACAAAGTTCGCCGGGTCAGCTAGTTTTAAATATGACGATTTATAAGCGTTGTGTTATCTACGTAGGTAAATGAAGTTCATTTTGAGTTTGAGTATTAGTCGTTTGTCGTTTCAGCCCATAAATGACCCACTTCTGAGTCGGGCCTCCTCCAAATTCATTGGCCTAATTTCCCTCCATGAAGTGGGTCATTCATGGACTGAAACGAAAGTGTATAACAATAAGGCCTCCTATTCCATTGGTAACACTCTAGTCAAGATAACAGCAAGGCATCCAAATTGAGAAGAACACAGAAGAAAGAAGACCTTCAAAGAAGATACTTCAGCAAGTTTTTCAGGGGTTTCTTTCGGCCTTCAGCTGTTCAGTGACTGTAGGCCGGCGGAAACTACTTGCAAAACTGCTGACCGCACCACGACAAGCGGATTGAAGATAATAAGGACTAGCTAATGGCCCAAAAATGACCCACTGCTGAGTCGGGCCTCCTCCATCACAGGGAGGGTAATTAGCCTACTGTGCCACGCTGGCTAAATGCGTTGGCACAGGGTTTTGTATCAAGTATTCCATCTCTTTTGGCTAGGTTTTCAGCCTTGTCATTTCCTTTTGTCGGCTCTTACGACACCCTCAGGATGGAATAGGGTGGTGACACTATGTTTTATAAATCCGTCACCACACGGAAAGATAATATGGACTAGCCAATGGCCGTGGCGTTGTTTGCTTAGATTTAATGCCCGTTCTGACTAAAGACACATTTCGCAGACAGACGATAATTGTAAATAATTTTGTTTTGGTATATTTACTGTGTATGTGTAGCGCGCAGGACCGACACCCGATGGGGCAGAAAAGTCCTCGAGTGGCGACCGCGTTCCGGAAAGCGCAGTGCTGGTAGGCCTCCCACACGGAGGACCGATGATCTGGTTAAGGTCGCCGGAAAACGATGGATGCGGGCGGCCCAGGACCAGCCTCTGTGGAACTCCTTGGGGGAGGCCTATGTCCAGCAGTGGACATCTTTTGGCTGAAATGATGACATGACTGTGTATGTCACCCAAATGCACTAGTAATAAACGATAAGTTAGTTATTACAAAGTAACACTTTAATTTTATTTACTTGTTTAAAATAGAGTACTAGCTGACCCCGCAAACATTGTTATAACATTGTTTATAACGATATTAAAAAAAGACGGGTCGATCATAGAGCGGTGAACATTTAGGGTGGTACGTATTTTTGTATACTGACACATAAAAAAATTAAAACAAAAAATGCTGCCCAAAAAATATTTTTTACCACCCACCCTTAGCACACTTTGGGATGAAAAGTAAATGCTGTCCGATTTGCAGACCTAACCGATATGCACACAAATTTTCACGTAAACCGTCGAGCCATTTCGGAAGAGTTTCATAACATAATATGTATTTCTATTTTTAAGTTTTAGATGTAGTTTGTTCTTAGTCATTAGTGTTTATAAGTATTATTTATAATGTTATTCATTTATTGACACAATATCGTAACCGATGAGGTTAATCCGAGGTGCGATTATTGCTAGTTGAAACTTATTGTTGGTTGTATAAATAAACGATAATATACAGGTTTAATAACAAACACCGCGCCATGAAAATTTTATTATATTAAATAGATATGTAAAATCTCGATAAAAGTCGACAACACAAAGCTTGTGTCAGTGTCAATGACATACAATGAACAATTATGTATTCCGCTCCTAAAAGTACTGCAGAACATGATTTTCATACCCTTCTCAAATAATACAAAGTGGACAGCGTTTTTCAAACTTTGAGCATTCGACCCACTTTATCGCTAAATTGTGTGGTTCATAATGTTTACTTACTCTCTGGGATGAATAAGTCAATAGTTAGACACAATACTTGTACTACTCGGGCCATAGCTGACCCATTGCTGAGTCGGGACTCCTCCAATTACATGGAGGGTAAGTGGCAGATCACCTAGCTGTATGAGAAGGAAAACTTGATACAAACCCTTTTTTTTACCTTTTTCCGCTCGTGGTAAAATCCTTTATGGACTGTGGGACTCTCCCCCATAGTGGGGGCCTACCCACTAAACCTCCCTGTGCCAACCCAACTTGCCAGCGTGGCACATTAAGCTAATTTCCCTCCATGAATTTGGAGGAGGCCCAACACAGCAGTGGGCAACAAACAAAACAAACAAAATTACATCTTCCTTTCATACACAATTCCTCATACTTACAAATTCCATCCATCTCTTTTGATCGCCCACAACCATGCTGAAACTACCACCGGTTCGGAAAGCTGCTCCACAAAGGAAAGCCGGATACACACCCTGTAGTTCCTTTTTTTTTCAAATTATTGATCACATATACTTAGTCGTTAGTATATCATTATATATTATTGTATTTATTTTATGCTCATATATAATATGTATATATATATGTATGTAGGTATGTATATATTATATTAATATTTATATAATATATGTATATATTAGTATTATATTTAAGTAGATTGTACTGTATATTATTATTTTGTGTACCACACCCTCTAACCCTCTAACCCAAAGGTAGACTGGTAGAGAATGCCGCAAGGCATTAAGTCCACCTTATGTACCACTACTGTACATTAAGTTTAAATAAATAAATAAATAAATATATCGAGGGTTACTAACTTATCGTCGACACTGTGAGTAGTGATGTGAAAGTGGCTTTTTTATGTTGCCATATCACGGCTGATAAAAATAAAGGTCTAGCGATATGATTTAAGCGCCTCGTCCACGATACATTAAAATTACGGCGAGTGACTCTCCTGGCAATCTACGACGTGTACACATTAGCTAGAGTATCACTACAGTCTACGTAGACAGGCTCGGCTACTTTCTCAGGCGTCCTGGACGCAGGTACGAGAGCTAGACAAGCGATACGAATAGAGAGCTCTCGAATTATCTACATGCCATAGACCAGTCTAGCTATAGTCGTATTTTTAATAAGACGTAGTCAACTGCCGCTTACTGTTTTATATAATATTAATATCTAGTCTACGTGGCCAAAATGTCACGACGTCACAATCTATTTCTACTCTATTCTACCCTACGATTGTCCAAAAAACTGTAATAGGGCGCTCTATTGATCTCTGCATGTACGTAGAAATTAGAGTATAGATTAGATTAGTCTTCAAGCTGTCAATCTCTATTCTCTCTCCGTGGACGAGGCGCTTTACAAAAACACAATACTCGTCAATGGTTAATGTTGATGTTATATGGTAGACTGTGTGGAAACTGGTTAAAGAAACACTGTCATTAACCCACACTATCCTGAGGGTGTCGTAGGAGGCGACTAAAGGAACGCAAGAGGCAGATCATTATTAGTTGTAAATTATTACTGCTATTACTATTCAGCCCATAATGACCTACTGTTGAGTCGGGCCTACTCCAATTAGATGGAGGGTAATTAGCCTACTGTAGCCACGCTGGCCAGACGGGTTGGCACAGGGTTTCGTATCAAGTTTTCTTTCTCTTGTGGCTAGATTTTCGGCCTTGCCATTTCCTTTTGTCGGCTCTTACGACACCCTCAGGATGTAATGGGGTGGTGACACTATGTATTCTAAATCCGTCACCACACGGACCTGTAAAATAATACTTGATACACACCCAGTGTCAGCCCGCCTAATTCCATTTTGATGAGACGTGACTCAGTAGTGGGTCAGTACTGAGCTGAAATGATGAGTCAGTAAGAGGTCTTTCCCAAGTGGATAGCTTCCGTGAGCAGGCTATTAACTATATCTCTTTATCTTCACTTTGTCAGTCATCGGCACAATGGAAAATTTACATTTTCTTCAATTTTAATCCTTACTTTTATTTATTCAGCTTATCTTTTCGTCGTTAAGACCCGGTTCATATTCTCTTACCACAGTACAAAAGTAAGTATCAAAACACATTTCGCACAATCTTAAAAAAAAATACACCCACCATTGGTACGTAACTATGGGACCACCTAGAAGCACACTCACATCAAACAAACAATCGGTCTACACTACAATCGAGAAAGATTTATATATTTATTACTTTTTGTACATTCATACTATAAACATAGTTAGAAAGTAACAATTAAAGTACATTTAGGCGGCTTTATCGCTGACAAGGGATCTCTTCCAGGCAACCGTTAAAAATATTGGTTTACATAGTCGAACATACATACAACTTACACATTTTCAAGTTAAAAAAATCATCATAATCGGTCTAGAATCGAGTCAAACACTCTTTTTCATAATCGTACAAGATTTAATGTGGTACCTTTATAGAATATTTTGAAATTTGAAACTACATTTTGGAGTCGATTAGAATGTCAACTAGTGTTACTGCATTGGCATTATACTGTGTCCACTCCACTCCCTTCATCGTTTTCCAATGAGTGTTTAATGGAAAAATAGCGTAGCGCAGAAACGACGTAAACATTTCCTTCTATTTATTCGCTTTTAACGTACAAAACACTGTCTATTAAAAGCGACGACTGACGCAACAGCGAAGCTATTCAGCGTTATGTTTACCTTACAAATGACTTATTGTCTTCTTCTCAACCCATTGCTGAGTCGAGGCACATTCAGTTAATTGGGAGGAAATTTATCGGCCCGGTATAGTAGATGGCAAACATTTTGCGCAAAGGTACCGTTGGGTCATCGACTGGGCTTCTGTCTTGCCGTGGTGAGGGGGCTTGTGTGCCTTCATAATCCATTCGAGCCAGGGTCAGGGTCACCCATGCCAGGTGGGCCTACAGGAAGAGGCCAGACGAAGAGCAGCACACGGTGTTGTAGCGGGTTCGGATCCTGAGGACGCCTCTGTCCTCAGAGGTGCCCTGTGAGCCCTAAACCGCTGCGGTGCGCCAGTGTCCTCGGGTTGGCGGTCAACCTAGTTGGTCGCTAAGCCGAGGGCTGGCGTGGCTTCCTTCTGCGAGGTCGTTACGTTACAGAAGGGGGCGGCGGGGCGGTTCGCAAAGTTAGAGCTGAGACGTCACAGGATGGCGAGGACACTCTCGTCCTCGCGAACCTGTGGCGTCTCAATATTTTATTCCACCGATGAGACACAAAAATCGACTATTGCGTAGTAAAAATCAGTGTTCAAGTTGCTTCCCAATAATTATATAAATGAAAACTTTCCACGTCAAGTAAAAGGCTCATAAATTAATAATTCATTAGATTTTTGGCGCGTAATGTATATATTTATAAATTCACAAAAGAAATACTAAATGTTTAATAAGAAGAGGCTTTTTTTTAGGCTTGAAGCAACCCTGGATCACATAATGATTTAATTTAATTAATGAGTTGGTATACTTCACACTTGTTAATGACGAGCCCCCACCAAAGCCACTGAAACCACTCAAAGATTAAGAACCACTGTCCACAGTAATAACTGTCCAACAAATCATAGGGTCCTGCGTCAAAACCCAACCCGTATCACAGAATATGTCATGAGTACCCTTATCCACTTTGCGGCTGGGAAAAAAATCAGGACCCTAAACTAAAATAATACGGGCGATATTCAAATGACACGTTACCCTGAAATTACTCTTTTATTCCGTGTAACAAATGTGTTGACAAATTTAGACAACGTCGCCAACGTGTTCTAGAACTGGGGGTGTTACGAGGCTGACGTGGAGAATGAAATGTTGTGAAAAAATTAATAAATTGTCTCTCGGTGTGATGACGGATTGAACGTACACTATGTCACTCAACCCATTCCATCTCAAGAGTTTGTTCTCTTGAGATGGAATGGGTTGAATGACAGTGTTGATCTTATATAATACTAGCTTTTGCGCGCGACTTCGCCCGCGTGGGCTTTGAACCCGTGCATATTTTTTATGAACATAAAATCGGTTATTGTGACTAAACTATGATAGTTATATATGTGCTCTCGAGAATTTCTTTGTAGATCTTTATAAGACCTACAAACCCGTAGTACATCATTTTGTTCTATTGTCAATAGTTTTTGCAGCGCACGCATAAATAGGTTTTCGATTTTACACCTTGGTTTACAAAATCGCAATTTTCATACGGATCCCTAATTCTTTTGAAAATAAAATATAGCCTATAACCTTCCTCGATAAATGGACTATCAAACACAGAAAGATTTTTTGAAATCGGACCAGTAGTTCCTGAGATTAGCGCGTTCAAACAAACAAACTCTGCAGCTTTATATATTAGTATAGATTTTTTTAATAAAATCTAAACCCCTGCACTAAGTATAACCTGTATCGCGGGAGCAGTTTACAAACAGTAATCCACGAACACAAACGACACCCAGACTTAGAGCAAGTGTCTCTGGTTTATACAAAAATACTTGCCCGACCCCGGAATCAAACCCGGAACCCGTTGATCCAAAGGCGGCACATATAACCCCCAGACCAACGAGGCAGAATATAAACCCTATAAAAAAGTCGTGACCAGTTCCCGAAGGAAACGCGTGCATGAAACTACACCTATAGGTTTTGCTTCGACGTACAGTGGGTAGCAATAAATATGGCACAACAAAAATACGAATATTACGCTCAGTCACGCATGACGGTTGGCGTAAAGTGCCACGTATTATTTATTTCCCGCCTACATTCATTTACACATTTTCTTATGTTTAAAAATATATATGTGAATGTGTAAACGTACATATCTAAATACATGGCACTCACTCACACATCGATAGGTGATCGCCTTCAAGTTTACTCATACTATACTATATAAACTACTCAACACAAAATAGGGCCCACCATGTTTTATTCGTGTTCTTTTTTTGAAAGTGTGTGAACATAAACAAGCGTAAGTTCTGCCAATTTTATGGAATTTAACTAGTCACAATTAACAGTTTTTAGGAAAGTTCACAGTAATTATTGATGTCATTAAAGTTTGATTTTGATTTTTATTCTTGGTTAAATCAATGAGTTTGAAGGTGCTTAATATCGAGTAAGTCTTCCTCTGTTCCGTATGCACTCTCTGAGTCGATTTGCGACACTTTCAATCAAGTTGGTGTGTATGAGTTTTCTTTGAGTGAGGAAAATATGTAATATTATTTGCTGTTATTTATCAATAAATAAATATAATATCCTTGGACATTTCACACAACGCCATCTCGTCCCAAGCTAAGCAACTTAATGCTTGTGTTATGGTAACGAGATGGATGATAAACTACTTATATGTATACATTTTTTTTGTAAATACATACATATTATAGATAGAAATGACACCCAGACTCCGAGCCAGTGCCTCTGGTTTAGACAAAGACACTTGCCCGACCCCGGAATCGAACCCGGGACCCGTTGATCCAAAGGCGGCACATCTAACCACTAGACCAACGAGGCAATCCAATCCAATCAAGTATTGTTATATTAAAAAAAAACAAAATTCAAAACTCATTTAATCATGTCGCTGTTTATCAGAGCTCTTATTAGAGCTCTTATGACAAGTGAAACAATAAAATAAAATTTAAAATTTACCATCAACCATCGGTTCGGAATGCCGCTCTACAGAGAAGAGCCGGCAAGAAACTCTGTAGTTGCTCTTTTTTAGATCGCCATTTTTGGTTACAAGACTGGATATAAGACTGTCTTGTGCGAGCAAACTCGCACAATAGTCGCAAAGCGCCAAACATCAGCCAGATCTAGTCAACAATAGTAACCTTCTAATGCCCGAGCCACCGACCCCCAGCAACGGCACCTGTTCACAAGCATGACGCATGCGGCAGCCATCGCCCTCCTCAACCATATTGCAGGGAAGAGTACGACCCGCCACACAATATCGTGTTCGAGTTATCTGCCATCTCTCTCCGACACGTGGGTCTTTACCTCACTGCCCAGACCAAAGCTGCTGCTTTCCACCAGACCCGAGAGACACTGCACTTTAAGAATGTGGCATATAAATCGCCAGCTAGTGTAACAATGCAAGCGACTTCCAACTTAATTTATGGGCACAATAACCGGTGGCCGTCCTTCATAATAAATCTTGCGAGACCACAGCTTATTAAATAAGTTGGGAGGACTACGATTCTCAAAGTTTAGTTCAGTGCCCCCTAATTAATCTTAGCTACTAACAGTTGTGAAGCCGAGTTTAGTTTTGATATAAACATTTATTGCGGACAAATTCACCAGATGGAAACTAAACGTCTTGTTGGCTTAGAGGTTGCGTGCTCTGGTTCGATTCCGAGGTACTTGTTCGGTATTTTGTATTTTACAATTAAACCAGGGTTCTTTTATACTAGTTTCTCAAATATAAAAGAGCAACTACAGAGTTTCTTTCCGTCTCTTCTCTGTGTAGATGGTAACTTTTAAATTTTATTTTAATGTTTGACTTGACGAGGCAAATTGATTTAATGAGATTTGAATTGATGCTGACGACTCAGGACCTGGTTTTGCAGAAATCCTTGGAAGAGGAGGGGGTCTATTTCCAGTACTGAGCTTCTCTTGACTGAAGTAATGATGAAAAAGCTGGAACAAACATTACCTTATCAGTATTTCCTAACATCTCTTTTAATCTAGCATCCAATGTCACTTCAATCTGCCATAATTAGCCGTCCTACTAACCCATATAGTGTCAGCAGTTGTGGGGGGGGGGCACATCAGCAGTGTCCCCCCACAAACTGGGTCAGTCCACAATTAATATTAATGATCCACAAACTTCGAGATGAGCTTGTCAACGTACTAGCTGATGTGCGCGGCTTCGCTCGCATTTCTTTGTAGCTCTATTATGGCCCATCATCCTCATTTATCTTTTACAGCTCATAAAGTCTACCTTCATAGTGGTGACGGAATACATAGTGTGACCACCCCATTCCAACCGAAGAGTGTCGTAAGAGCCGATAAAAGGCGGCTCTCAGTTTGGAATGGTCACACTATGTATTGTTAGAGAAGGACCACTTGATACGAAACTCTGTGCCGACACGTCTGGTCGGCGTGGCACACTAGACTACATTCCCTCCATGAATTTGGAGGAAATCTAGACTCTCATTCAAACGAAAACTCCGCGAGCATCTCCTTACGTCTTGCTATGGAATCTCTCCTCAGTAACCTTTAGCAGTATATAGTGTATGTATTTTATTAAATATGTATCGATATCATTATATATGTATGGCCGTATGTACCTAATATGTTTTGTAAGATATATATGTCGGAGATAGCGACGGCTGAGCGATAGAGTCGTCATCATCTTGACTTGGTACGAGGTTTATTACTTGTAACTTTATAATTCACAATATTAACCACAGTATCAATAACAATGTTCAGTTAACACACTTAGATAGACAAACCGACAGGTTCGCAACGGAGAAGTGTCTCGGTCCGTGTCCCAACGTCGACTGACTGATCGAGCCAACCTCACTTTCCATTACGACTCTGTCCACGTGCCGCCATTGCAAAACAACTGACGTCACCGCGTTTGCCGCACTACTGTGTTAACAATCAATTGAGAAACTTAATAAAACGATATCGTTATCCACGACACGGCCATTCTGACGAAGCACACGTCCTCGTGTGTACTTGTAACAAAATAACCAACTGAGGCATATTTTCACGATCGGCCAACCTGATGCTAATGGTCCGTAATCGTATCTTAAGAATCAAATTAACAGAGATCACGTTAGCATACAAATAATTTCAACAACTTTAACACGAAAGGTTCCTCTAAGCCCATAATCTTTAAATCTCAATACTGATACTTTAAAACAGTAAGTTTAAGACAATAAGTACACAACACATGGCCCAACTGTCCCAGCAGCTAGTGACAATTCACGTGTCACCCATATCGACATCGCTCCAAGCGATACGACCAACACTTTAACTGGAGTCCACGACTCCCAGGCCACACAGGACCATACAAATAGTCTCTCTCGAAACCCGGGTCCCCGCCACACCACTAGCTGCCCATCGCGCTCTGTACAACTCTGAGAGTTGCAGTTACGACTACAGACTAGTGCGTGTAGTGCGACCTAGCCAAGGTATGTGTTCTTATTTACTGTTGGAGGCATCCTCCTCACCATCTTCATCAGACAAATTTAACTCAACGGACACACTGCTTAGAGGAATCCTCCTTATACAGTCGTGAGCGTATTTTTATGTTCTATTACCGGTCAAAGATTTCAGCAAATAACGATCACCATCAAGTAACTCCACATTTTTTTTTAAAGGTCCCTTGTATTTCGTGTCTAATTTAGTTGGGTTTCTCTTCGTTCTGAATTTAAACTAAATTACCAACATCAAACTTTACCACTTTAACTTGTAGTTTTATCAAATTTTACTTTTTCGTAACTGGCACTCTTTTCTATGTACGTGGCCGCTTGCTCTCTTGTCTTACTAATGTCTACTGCCGGTCCGGAATCATTCAAAGTTAATAGGTTAAATGGTCTAGCTAAACGTCCTATCAGAAACTCGAGTGGACTCGCTTGTATTACACGGTGGACAGAGGAATTCAAAACTAATTGCACGTCTTCTAACGCTTCATGCCGGGACCTATCAGACGCTTCTACCGCGGTCAGCATATTTTTTAACGCGCTCATTGTTCTTTCTACTTGGCAATTAGCGCGACTTGACTAGCTATCAAACGTAAAGAAACACCGTGAAACTGACAAAAAAAACTTTGAATTCTTTGTTGGCAAAGCATCGTCCCAGATCTGCAATAACTAACTGGAGCTCCAACTAAAGACGCTTGATTTAAGGGATTTAATTGTTCTAGCCAAATCTATTCTCAGGGTATGATATAAGGGAACAAATTTTGTGACCGCATCAATTAAAACTATGACGTACTCCTTGCAATCGCTTTTTCCACTTAATTTGCCAGTTAAGTCAACGTGCACAGTATGCCACGGGATACTTATGTTAGGAATTGGATGAAGTCCCGAACGCACTTAGCCATGTGCTCGAACCAATAGTGATCAACCCTTTCAAGAGTCTTCTTAAATTCAAGGTGCATACGTGATTCGTGCATGTGGTTAATTACTGACCAGCGGAAGGCCCGGGGAACAATTGGAAGACACCGGGTCCGATTATTTCTCTGTACCTTGCGATGTAGGACACCTGAGCGCATGTTGGAAATGTCGAGTGGTAACAGATGATCTTACGAGCTCGAGCCATACGACGTCCCTCACGATAACTGATTTGAAAATCAAAGGCCTGCACCAAGGCCCACCTAAGATGCACACGTGCGGTGCTGTCGGTGTTCCAGGGCAGAATGAATAGAACATTCATCCACTCCTGCGATGACCGAACCACTGACTCACTTCATTCGCGAGCGAAACCATCCATTTACTCGTTCCTTCGTTCGATATGTCACAGCTCTTCAGAATCTATGCGCAGCGCCATCCGCGAGTAATGCCACGGAGGCGGCATAGATGGCGCTAGTAGTACTAAAACGTTAACTCAATACGCCACACGACCATCCTGACAGTCAGCGCGTTCTCGCGCGTCTTTCATTGTCGTTGTGTGTGAAACGTAATAAAAGGAAAAACTCGTACGGTTATCGGGGTGCCCCGAGTCACAAAGCGCCAAGCTTTCAATGGTCAACTGTACGCGAAGCGCGTAGCTCCCGACGTAACAGTACGGGCTACACAAAACACGGAGTTCCGACGTACAGCAACGGAGCTACGTGAAGCGCGGAGCTTCCAATACACTATAGCAGTGTTACACGAAGCGCGGAGCTTCCAATGCACTATAACAGCGTTACACGAAGCGCGGAGCTTCCAATGCACTATAACAGCGTTACACGAAGCGCGGAGCTTCCAATGCACTATAACAGCGTTACACGAAGCGCGGAGCTTCCAATGCACTATAACAGCGTTACACGAAGCGCGGAGCTTCCAATGCATTATAACAGCGTTACACGAAGCGCGGAGCTTCCAATGCATTATAACAGCGTTACACGAAGCGCGGAGCTTCCAATGCACTATAACAGCGTTACACGAAGCGCGGAGCTTCCAATGCACTATAACAGCGTTACACGAAGCGCGGAGCTTCCAATGTACTATAACAGCGTTACACGAAGCGCGGAGCTTCCATCCCACTTCTGATGTCGGAGATAGCGACGGCTGAGCGATAGAGTCGTCATCATCTTGACTTGGTACGAGGTTTATTACTTGTAACTTTATAATTCACAATATTAACCACAGTATCAATAACAATGTTCAGTTAACACACTTAGATAGACAAACCGACAGGTTCGCAACGGAGAAGTGTCTCGGTCCGTGTCCCAACGTCGACTGACTGATCGAGCCAACCTCACTTTCCATTACGACTCTGTCCACGTGCCGCCATTGCAAAACAACTGACGTCACCGCGTTTGCCGCACTACTGTGTTAACAATCAATTGAGAAACTTAATAAAACGATATCGTTATCCACGACATATATGTATATTGTATATGTTTTATTATAATTATCTTGCTGATTCCCTCGAAGGTGCACCTACCTCTCTTCTCTCTGCATGACCTGAAGGTAGACTGGGAGAAAATGCCGTAGGCATTAAGTCCGCCAATGTATTAATATGCATGAAGTTGCATAAATAAATAAATAAAAATCCGACTCAGCAGTGGGTCATTCATGAGCTGAAACGAACGAACGTGGCCTGCCTGTTGTTACAGGTCTACATTCACTGACCCTGCATAAAGCAGCAGAGGGTACAGTGTCACCATGCTTTGTGGTGCCAGCATACATAGTGTGACCACCACATTCCAACCTGAGTGAGTCGTAAGGTCGTGAGTAAGGTCGTAAGGTCGATAGTCGTGAGAGCCGATACAAAGAAACTTGTTAGAGATGGACAACTTGATACGAAACCTTATGCCAATCCGACTGGCCAGCGTGGCACAGTAGGCTAATTACCCTCCAGGCCAGACTTAACAGTAGGTCTGTTTTTTTTTCCCACCGCACGCTGGGAAAAAACGCCTGTTGTGAAAGTCAACAAAACCCAGCACGCTTGGTGGTAAGATCTAATGGTCCGCTCGGCTAGCTACCATCCTCACATCAAGTTCAGCAGTTTTACTGTGTTTCGACATGTGAGAGCCGGTTCCTGTCAGGGCATTTCCTTGAATTGCATGCTCCATTTTAGACCCTGGCGTTGCTTTCCATCACGCAAGGGTCAAAGGCATTCAAGTATCTGATAAAAAAAATATGGTGGTCGATCCCTAATCGCGCGGCCTCAGCAAACCGATAAGAATCCGCTTTGTCCTGCCTAAAAAGTTAAAGAGCGATTCAAACAATTAAGAATTGGAAAACTCCATTGGTTTTTGCGTTCATTAATAAGTTTTCTGGTATACTTTGCAATAAGGCTTCATCTGTCAGTCAAAGTTCTTAACTTTGTAAAACCACGTCTAAAAACTCCTCTTTGAAGTGGCGGAAGCCTCAAAATCAAAGGATACTGGAGAAATAATTCTATAAAAACCTGAATGTTCCAGAATGTTTCAACTTCATTAAAATACAAGCGGCCCGCCCCGGCTTCGCACTTGTGCAATTTTGCATGTATTATACTTAAAAACCTTCCTCTTAAGCCACTAAATAAATATCCTTGGACATTTCACACAACGCCATCTCGTCCCAAGCTAAGCAACTTAATGCTTGTGTTATGGTAACGAGATGGATGATAAACTACTTATATATATTTTTTTGTTGTAAATACATACATATTATAGATAGAAAACACCCAGACCCGGAACAAATACTTGTAGGTCGTACAAATATTTCTTCCGTGTGGGAATCGAACCCGCGACATGCTGCGCAGCAGTCGATCGCTCAACCACTGCGCCAACCGTGTCGCATAACTCTATCTATTAAAAAAACCGCTTCAAAATCCGTTGCGTAGTTTTAAAGATTTATGCATACATAGGGACGGACAGACGACAGCGACTTTGTTTTATACTATGTAGTGAAGTGAAGTGCTTATAATTCACGTGAACGATGATGCAGAGATATCTTTTGTTGTCCTTGTGGTGACGGATTTAGAATACATAGATTCCCCAGCCCATTACACCCTGAGGGTGTCGACTGAAGGAAATGAGAAGGCTGATAAGTTAACCCTACTAACCCCCCAAGCTTTTGGAAGCGTAATGTTTCGGATAAAATGAGACTAGCAATGTCGATTGACTGCGTCGTGTTACGTTTTACAGTGAATACTGACATCAGTACTAAAACTTTGTTATTTTATCTACTTACTTACTTCTACTATATTACAGCCGGCGTATCTTGGCGAGTGTGAACATAGGCTAAGCGAACTTTAGCGCATGTATACTCGTGAAGAAAACTGTTAATATCATTTTTTTATTCTCTAATACAGTGAACAAATTAGTACAAATAAAAAAAATATAATGGAGATGGAATATACAGGGTGGTCAAAAAGTCGTGGATCAAACGAAACCAGCGGTTAGATGGGGCCATCAGCAGCAAAAAAATGTTCTACGTGAGGTCCTTAGGGTCAACCCCTGCGGAGACAATTGATTTTGTGTTTTTATGAGAAATTGTCTGTTTTATACTAAAACTTGATAAAATTCGAAAAAATCTACACCCTGTATCTTTTTTATAATTTTCACTAGATTGGTACTGATGAGTCCTTTCGTAAGACATGCGATTTATGGTAGTTTATTGGGTGTGTTGAAGATAATATTAAGTTTTACGAAAGCAATAATTCTTAAATCAAAACTTGTTACTTACTACGGACCCCACTGTGAAAAAAAATACTCTACAGAAAAGTGCCACTGTATCACAATTTTTGGTGCATTTAATAGGGATTCTAAAAAGGTATTACACATGGCTATGCGTGGCTTCGATATCCTTCAAGGACGATCTTTCGTAGCAAGGCCAAAACTCGGTTAGGCCTACTAACCTAACCTTACCTAAGCGTGATCGTTTTCCGGACTACAGGGTCTTTATCGTCGTTTCAGCCCATAAATGACCCACTACCGAGTCGAGCCTCCTCTAAGTTCATGTTGGGAGATTAGCCTACTGTGCCACGCAGCCAAGACGGGTTGACACAGGGTTTGCTTCAAGTTTTCCTTCTGTTGCGGCTAGGAGTCGCTTCTTACGACCCCACTCGATTATATTTGCAGACTTTCGGTTATTCTTCCCCACTTTCACCCCCATAACTTTTAAACGACTCAACCGATTTTCATCAAACATGCCTAAGAACATTGGCCCGTAACTCACCTGTCATACAAAAAAACTGTAATGAAATCGCTTCATCCGTTCGCGAGCTACGGAGCCACAGACAGACCGACAGATAGACCGACAGACAGACTGACACGTCAAACTTATAACAACCCTATTTTTGCGTCGGGGGTTAAAAAACAAATATGTCGCATAATGATTTCGTAGGTTTCATAAGTCTCTCAAGCGACCACGACTGCTGCAAAGTATTCAAAACGTCGGGAATTAAATAAAGTATTATACACGCGATAAAACGGTTAAAAAGTTTTAAATATTATTATTATTTTATTATATTATATAACTACATAGTATAAAACAAAGTCGCTGTCGTCTGTCCGTCCCTATGTTTGCTTAAATCTTCTAAACTACGCAACGGATTTTGAAGCGGTTTTTTTTTAAAGATAGAGTGATTCAAGAGGAAGGTTTATATTTATAATACAAGCATAATTGCACACGTGCGAAGCTGGTGCTAGTCGCTAATTTCAAATATGTCGCAGTTGATACTGCTCATGGTACGTCAACTGTGACATTTACCTATTTCATATGGCAGCGTACACTGTAATAGCGTTTCGTTGTAACCCGTCTTGTTTTTTTTTATCAATTTCGCTTGCAGCTACAGAACTAAGCTAATGAAATTGTTATACCCGCCGAGGTAAAAAGGAGTGATACGAGTATAAGTTAGGGTCCCGCAACATATAAAATATCCTTGGACATTCACACAACGCCATCTCGCCCCAAGCTAAGCAACTTAATGCTTGTGTTAGGGTAACGAGATGGATGATAAACTACTTATATACATTTTTTTTTATAAAAACATACATATTAAAGATAGGAAACACCCAGACCCGGAACAAATACTTGTAGGTCGTACAAATATTTCTTCCGTGCGGGAATCGAACCCGCGACATGCTGCGCAGCAGTCGATCGCTCAACCACTGCGCCAACCACTGCGCCCTACTGCGCATATCATGGTGATTTTTGGACCACGCGCCGAATTTAAATAAAGAAAGTTAATAACTTTCCCAAAGCAACATGGGTCGGAAAGGGAAAATAATTCGACCCTCCCATAGATAACTACTCGATCACGTGGTCGATTTCCTATGTGTTTGTTGTGTGTTTCAGCCCATGAGTAACCCACTACTGAGTAGGGCCTCCTCCAAATTCATGGAGGGAAATTAGCCTACTGCGCCACACTGGCAAGACGGGTTGGCACAAAAAAAAAGGGTTTCCATCGATTTCGTACGGAAGGTCTGAATTTTTTTTTCACTTTTCGACCCGTGTTTCTTTGGGAAAATTGTTTACTTTCATGGTCTGAACCACCTATTGAAATTTGGCGGGTAGTCCTAAAATCACCATGTATGTTTTTAAACCATTTATATTCTACACAATGTTCATAAACTAATAGCCAGATATTTTTTTTACTGCCTCGTTGGTCTAGGGGTTCCGTGTGCCGCCTTTGGATAAACGGGTCTCGGGTTCGATGCCGGGAACGGGCAAGTGTCTTTGTCTGAACCAGAGGCACTTGCTCCGAGTCTGGGTGTCATTTGTGTTCGTGAATTACATGATTGTAAACTAGTGCAGGTACAGGTACAAAAAATTTAACTGATTGAAAGACCATGATGCCAGGGACTAAATTCAAATTCAAAACTCATTTAATCAAGTTGGCTCATTAGAGCTTTTTTGACAAGTCAAACAACAAAATAATATATAATTTAAAATTTACCATCTACCACCGGTTCGGAATGCAGTTCTACAGAGAAGAGCTGGCAAGAAACTCTGTAGTTGCTCTTTTTAGATCGCCATTTTTAGGTACAAGGCCGTGATAAGACAGTTTGTGAGAGCAAACGCGCGCAATAGTCGCAAAGGGCCAAACATCAGCCAGATCTAATCAACAATACTAACCTTCTAACGCCCGAGCCAACCGACCCCCAGCAACGGCACCTGTTCACAAGCATGACGCATGCGGCAGCCATCGCCCTCCTCAACCATATTGCAGGGAAGAGAACGACCCGTCGCACGACGCCACCACTCTAACTACTACTAAGCCCATAGATGACCCACTGCTGATACGGGCTTCCTCCAGTTACATTTTTTTATATACATAATCTACAACTTTCTTTGTCACGTTTTCAGGTTTGTGTTTTTTTTTTTAATTGGGGGAACCTTTTTTATTTTCGGAGTCCCAGTCGCGATTAGATGGTGATTGCGAACGGTTTACCCACTAAAACCTACCGCTAAAATTGTCTGCGCGGGCCATCCAGTTTGAGAAACTTCGTAATTGTAAACTGCCCTTGTGACACAGGTTAACCTAAAAAGAACTTACCTCTGCCGTGAGTAGAGCCTATTTTAAGCTCGAATCCATTCATACCATCGCTAAACTAAAGTATTCCTTTACCTGTGGCTAGGTTATCGGCCTTGTCAGTTATTTTGTCGTCTCTTACGGCACCGTAAGGATGGAATGGAGTGGTGACACTATATATTCTAAATCCGTCACCATCACAGCTACTGGGTAGAAATATTATGAGCCGATTACATAAAAGGGAGTGTTCAGTGAAAATGTATTAATTTAATGGGTTCCGTTGAATAGGCGTGTTGTCCCGTAGGAGTTAAATTGTCTATGGAAATGTGTGACGTCATCAAACATTCGAATTTAAAAAAAAAACAAAAAATAAAGCTTGTGACACTGACTTGTAACGTTTGTTTGTGGGTTGACATGCCCACTTCACTTCACTCCTTAGCCTCTGTACGCACTAGCGGCTGGCCGCCCAGGCGGCTAACCGCGCGGCCTACAAAACCGCCACAAAATTTCAACCGCCAGTACGTACAATGTACGTACACGTATACTATATATTGTACACTGTATGTGTGAGCAATGACGCAATGGAGACCTTTATTCGCGGATTTGTTTTTTGATTGGCCCTGTCAAGGTCTATCCGTCATTCATTGTGTAAACGTGTATCGTGTTTCTCTCATCTTGCGAACTTGCTCTCACTATGCTGTAAACAAAACCAATAATTTAAAAAAAAAGCAACTACAGAGTTTCTTGCCGGCTCTTCTCCGTAGAGCAGCCTGCCGAACCGGTGGTAGTTTCGGCATGAATGTGAGTGAACGCAGGGATTGTGAGCGATCAGGGGAGATGAAGGGATTGTAGGAGTGAAGAGTTGTGTGTGAAAGGTGTGAATGTAGGTATGACGACTGATAGGTGTGTGTGGAGACTACCACCTAGTGAGGGACAGGGGCCGTAAGATGATGATGGTGTTTTTAAATATGACGATTTATAAGAGTTTTGTGATGAAACCTACATAAATAAAGTTCCTTTTGAGTTTGAGTTTGAGCACAGACATAAGCAGCTGCATATTATATTATAAACTAGCGACCCGCTCCGGCTTCGCACGGCACGGTATAATAATACATAAAAATCTTCCTCTTGAATCTCTCTATGTATTAAAAAAAACCGCTTCAAAATCCGTTGCGTAGTTTTAAAGATTTAAGCATACATAGGGACGGACAGACGACAGCGACTTTGTTTTATACCATGTAGTGGTGATGATTAGTGATTGTACACCAAACACAAGTAAATCTCATAACATCTTAATTACTTACATAAAACTTATTTATTAAAAATATAAATTGAAATAATGTACTTAAAAAAAAAACAATATTAAATATCATTGGACATTTCAAATAAAATAAATATCCTTGGACATTTCATACAACGCCATCTTCAGAAGTATTTTTTTATCACTGACTTGAATGCCTTTGACCCTAGGCTTGCGTGATGGAAAGCAACGCCAGGGTCTAAGATAGTGCAGGCAATTCAAGGAACTGTCCTGTCGGGCACCGGCTCTCACGTACACACGACGTAACACAGTAAAAATGCTTGGCGCCGGAATTAGATGTGAGGTGGTAGTTAGCGAAAGATCTTCTCGTCCACAATACCACAGTGTCTGAAGACAAAAGTCTTCAACCAATGTGTGTTGCCAGTGATGACATATGGAACAGAGACGTGGTCGCTCACTATGGGCTCCATCAGAAGGCTCAAAGTCACCCAAAGGGCAATGGAGAGGGCTATGCTCGGAGTTTCTCTGCGAGATCGAATCAGAAATGAGGAGATACGCAGGCAAACCAGGGTCACCGACATAGCCCACAAGATTGCCAAACTTAAGTGGCAGTGGGCAGGGCACATAGCGCGCAGGACCGATGCCCGATGGGGCAGAAAAGTCCTCGAGTGGCGACCGCGTTCCGGAAAGCGCAGTGCTGGTAGGCCTCCCACACGGTGGACCGATGACCTGGTTAAGGTCGCCGGAAAACGATGGATGCGGGCGGCCCAGGACCGGCCTTTGTGGAAATCTTTGGGGGAGGCCTATGTCCAGCAGTGGACTTCTTTTGGCTGAAATGATGATGATGATGAGTTAGCCGGGCGGACCATTAGATCCTACCACCAAGTGTGCTGGGTTTTGTTTCCGACACGCGTTTTTTCCCAGCGTGTGGTGGGAAAGTATAATATTCTAATCCGTACCCACACGGGTAAAACTGGCGGTAACTCTGGTTCTCCTGAGTATCTCCTCATTCCTGATTCTATCTCGTAGGGGCTCCATGGCTCTTTGGGTGACTTTTAACGAAACCCAAAGGTAAATAATATCATGATCGCAAATAAAACTACTTATATAAATAAAAGTTAACCAACTTAAACTTAGTTCATTAAATTAGTTTGAAGTTTACGCGCCTGAACTTTATAGATAAACCCTGTAATTAAAATTGTTTGCAGCAGTTTCTTTAGTATGGTGACGGATTTGCAAAATAATAGAGTCACCAGCACACGTCACATTAAAATAAGTTGCGACACTTAAAAAAAAAACTATTCAAGTTAACTCATCTGAGCTTATTTGACACGTACACATCAGATGTGTAAATTAGTTTGAAGTTTACGCGCCTGAACTTTATAGATAAACCCTGTAATTAAAACTGCGTGTCAACTAAGCTCAGATGATTCTAGCATTTGATATTTACCACCAGTTCTGAAGGCTTGCTTTACAGAGAAGAGTCGGCAAGACTCTAATGATACCTTTTTTTAAAAGCGCCGTTTTGGGTAACTTCTTTTTCTTCTTCTCAGCCCATAAATGACCCACTGCTGCAGTCTACTGTGCCACGCTGATCAAACGGGTTGGCACAGAGATTCATTTCAAGTTTTCCATCTCTTACGGCCACGTTAACGGCTATGTCGTTTCCTTTTGTCGGCTCCAACGACGCCCTTAGGATGAAATAGGGTGGCAACACTATGTATTCTTAATTTCATCATCATCAACCATCAGCTTTCAGCTATAAGAGGTCCACTGCTGGACATAGGCCTCCCCAAGGATTTCCACGAAGCTTTCCTTTGGTAGGCCTCCCTGGTTAATCCCTGGTCCTTAACTAGGGAGGCCTACCAGCACTGCGCTTTCCGGAACGCCGTCGCCACTCGAGGACTTTTCTGCCCCATCGGTTGTCGGTCTTGGGCGCTATGTGCCCTGCCCACTACCACTTAAGTTTGGCAATCCTGCGAGCTACCAGTATGTCGGTGACCCTGGTTCGCCTGCGTATCTCCTCATTTCTGATTCTTTATTTACCTATAAGAAAATTTACCTACAGCTCTTGGAAAACCTCGCCTAGAGAACTGTTCAAATATGTTTCATCTGTTTCAGGTCTCACAAACTGAAGTCCTTCTGGCTCAGCATATCAGAAGAGCCTCTGCCTACCCTGGACTTCTTGTCAGCGGCTCTTCTTTCTGCAGAGTACGAGAGGGCCTTAGCTCGGGCCTTGGCAATGCCTGAATGCCCGCTCATACCCTTCTTTGGAGCCTTCTTGAGGGAACTAAGGTAAGATTTACCTGTAAACAAGACCAATAATTTGAATAAAAAACCAACTACAGAGTTTCTAGCCGGCTCTTCTCTGTAGAGCAGCTTTCCGAACCATGGACCATGGTGGTAGGTTCAGAATGAATGTGGGTGGACGTAGGTGTTGTGGGCGATCAAGGGAGATGGAGGGATTGTAGGAGTGAGGAATTAGTATGAAAGGTGTGAGCAGGTACAGTCAGACGTTTTAAGTGTTCAGATATTTTTGGTAAGTTGTTTGTATAGAAATTATTGACAAGCATCTGCTCAGATATTAATGAAGTATTGAATGTTCAGATATTAATGGTAACTTGTAGTGTATAGAAGTTATTGACATTTTTAATTGTTCAGAAGTATTTGGTCACCTTGCTACGATATATCTGACGGTGATTGTACAAAATAAGATAGCAAACAGTTTACAATAGCTATTCCATGTATTTATATTAGAACAAGTTTAGTATCCTAATTAGTTGTAAAAACTCCAATGTACCGCGCCATTCATTTGTAACGAAACACAGGCTTTAATTAATAGCAAAATACTATATAATAACATATTCTACGTAATTAACCAAAAATTCATGAATCTATACTTAATATAGATTCATATTTTATTATATATATATGAATATATAATAAAATATGAAATATTTCATATAATATAGATTATATTAATATTATAAAGCTGCAGAGTTTGTTTGTTTGAACGCGCTAATCTCAGGAACTAATGGCCCGATTTCAATATTTATATAATATAGTTAATAATAGATATTTTGTTATATAAAATCACTATCACTTCATCACTCCATAGTATAAAACAAAGTCGCTGTCGTCTGTCCGTCCCTATGTATGCTTAAATCTTTAAAACAACGCAACGGATTTTGAAGCGGTTTCTTTTAAGTGATAGAGTGATTCAAGAGGAAGGTTTATATGTATAATTGATCCATGCGAAACCGGGGCGGGTCGCTAGTAATAGATATTTCGTTATCAAAAAACCTAGGGATCCGTAAGAAAATTGTGATTTTGTAACCCAAGGTGTAAAATCGAAAACCTATTTACGCGTGCGCTGCAAGTTTTTGAACGGATTTTACGAATTTCCAAAAAACAGGGGGTTGGGTTAATTATTTTGACAGAACAACGTTTGCGGGATCAGCTAGTATTTTAAACACAGAAATCTGTGAAGTGATGGACTACATCTGTCACCACCCCATTCTATCCTGAGGGTGTCGTAGGAGCTGAAAAATCGAAATGATAAGGCCGATGACCAGGTTGAGAGAAGGAATACTTGAACTGGAGGAGGCCCGACTCAGCAGTGGGTCATGTAGGGCTAAGTATATCCTGATCAACGCAAATCCTTTTTATTTATTTTTTCCTGAAACAACCCTATGTAGTAGGTATAACTATGTATGCTCTATGTAAGCTATGTAGTATGTTTATCGTGGGGGCTGTTTCATCATCATCATCATCAGCCCACATTAGTCCACTGCTGGACATAGGCCTCCCCTAAAGAGCGCCATAGCGCCCTATCTTAAGCTTGCAACATCCAGCTGCTGCCGATTCGCAGTCTCCACTCAAGAACTCGTCTACCCCAGCGGTTGTCGGTTCTTCTACAGATAGGACCATCCCACTGCCACTTCAGTCTGCTAATTCTCTGAGCTATGTCGGTGACTTTGGTTCTCTCTCGGATAATCTCATTACGGAGCCTATCTTTCAGAGAAACTGCAAGCATAGCTCTGGGGGCTGTTTACAAACACGGAAACAAATGACACCCAGACTCAAATTCAAATTCAAATTTATAACTCATATATTCAAGTTGGCTCATTAGAGCTCTTTTGACAGGCCAAACAACAAAATAAAATTTAAATTTTACCATCTACCACCGGTTCGGAATGCAGTTCCACAGGGAAGAGCCGGCAAGAAACTCTGTAGTGTAGCTCTTTTTAGATCGCCATTTTTAGGTGCAAGTTTAAGCAGTCGGAGCAAGTCACTCTGGTTTACACAAAAACACTTGACCGGCCCCGGAAATCGAACCAGGATATCGTGAAGGCACACCTAACCCCGTACTAACAACGCAAAAGGAACTATAATTACGTAGTTTTTATTACAAAACTCTTATAAATCGTCATATTTAAATTTACCAATATCATCTTACAACCCTAATCTCAATCTAGGTGGTAGTCTCCATACACTCCTATCGGTCGTCATATCTTCATTTTGAACACAAGACAATAAAATCACAATCATACGAAACATTACGTCAGAAAACTAAATATATCAGATAGATCTATACTGATCATATCCTGAAATTGGTGGGCTTATGAAAACGATAGAACAACAATATCGCCGACGTTCAACCATAATGAGACGTATTTTTATTATCATAGAGTTGATATTACCACTACCAATTTTGAAACTTTCTGGCTTTACGAGGTCCTTGAAGTTGAAAGGTCAACTTTTACATTAGATATTGAAGGATTTAAGCATTTTTAAAATATAAAACTTTAAAATTAACTTTAAATTAAAATATAAAAATATAATTCAATAATAGTATAATGTATATTAGTTTATGTATAGCATATATAGCCACGCGTTGCTATGGCTAAGGTTTGTTTTATTACATTTAACATTAATTTAACTTTTAGCATACCCCCATCTATTGAACACTTACTCAATCCAGTCAACAGATATCGCCATCTGTTAGAATCGTTTGGAGCTAACATATAATTGTGACTGTCAAATAATAGACAAATAATTTGCAATATAATAAATAAAATTGCAACTATAAATTGAGATGTAAGCTATCTTTCAAGTTGGACCAAACTGCACAAGTGTACAAATTCGGTTAAAATCGGTTAACTAGTTTAGGAGGCAGAAACAACGTGACTTGTCATCATTTCAGCCAAAAGACGTCCACTGCTGGACATAGGCCTCCCCCAAGGATCTCCACAAAGGCCTGGGCCGCCCGCATCCACTGCTTTCCGGCGACCTTAACCAGGTCGTCGGTCCACCGTGTGGGAGGCCTACCAGCACTGCGCCATGTGACTAGTAGTTTATATAAATTAAGATAATTTAAAATCTGTATTTTAGTTTAATACAATACAATACCTACATAGTGTCACCACCCGATTTCATCCTGAGGGTGTCGTAAGAGCCGACAAAACTAAATGGCCGATAACTTAGCCGCAAGAGAAGGAAAACTTGAAACGAAACCCTGTTCCAACCCGTCTGGCCAGCGTGGGGCCCAGTAACTTAATTACCCTCCATGTAACTGGAGGAGGCTTGACTCAGCAGTGGGTCATATATGGGCTTAGTAGTAAACACAAACAAACACAGTCAGTGAACACCTAACAAATAGTTTGCCAATATCCGAACAGAATACAATTAAAACAATATTCCTAGCAATACGTTTTGCAACGGTTGCTCGTAACAGCTCTTGCATATATCAATCAGGGTTGATACATGTTTCGTCGGATGAATGGTTTTAATCTCACATGATACATCGACACGACCGATTTGATTTCTTAGGTTTGCGCGATTATTTATTATTGTTTTTGCGAGTTTTTCCTTTTATTAAGTTTTTAAAATTTCTTGAGTATTTCTCCCGCGTTTCCCCTCGTCATCACCACCATCTTCACGATTCTGGTTCATCTATAAGTAAGTACTTATAATATAAAGAGGAAATATTATTTATAATGCGCTGATTAATATAGGCTATTTTTAACCCCCGACGCAAAAAGAGGGGTGTTATAAGTTTCACGTGTCTGTCTGTCTGTCGGTCTGTCTGTCTGTCTGTCTGTCTGTCTGTGGCACCATAGCTCGCGAACGGATGAAGCGATTTCAAAAAAGTTTTTTGTATGAAAGGTGAGTTACGGGCGAGTTTTCTTAGACATGTTTGATGAAAATCGGGTGAGCCGTTTAAAAGTTATGAGGGGTGGAAGTGGGGAAGAATAACCGAATGTCTGCAAATATAATCGAGTGGGGTCTCAAATGAAAGCGCATCACGTGCAATTTAACAAAATCTACATTATAATAAGTATGTACCTATATAAAGTATAAAATAAAAATTAAATTAAAAATTTAAATAAACCCCCGACACAATAACCTCTAAAAAGTAAAAAATAAAAATAAATACTTCGCGTTGGGGGACCAGGGGTCAGGTAATAAATAAGTGGGAGTGGTCCCCCAACGCGAAGTATTTATTTTTATTTTTTACTTTTTAAAGGTTATTGTGTCGGGGGTTTATTTAAATTTTTAATTTAATTTTTATAATTGTAAGAAAAGAATAATAAAATTAATATACACACTCGTGCGAAGCCGGGACTTGCCGCTAGTCTATACTCTATACAAATGAATAAAATTGAAGTGTCTGTTTGTAATAATAAAATAACCACTTTTTTACTAAATGCGTAAGTATGTATACACAGTACATAGACCGAAATAACAAACTTTTTAATTTTTGTTTGTCTGTCTGTTTGTTCCGGCTAATCTCTGGAACCGCTGAACCGATTTTGACGGGACTTTCACTGATAGGTAGCTGATGATATAAGGAGTAACTTATATCATCATCCAACCCCTAGACCAACGAGGCAGTTTTTCAGCATTCACAGCTTTCAGTCAGCATTATACGTAGCTTATTTATATTTGTTGCAGAGAGATCCTGGCTGCTACCCCATCTTTGACTAGTGGTGGTAGCTCGACCACGGGCACGCCTTCACATAGGAGGGATTTCAAACGGGAGTCATTTAAAGAAGACAGGTAATTTCAATGATAAACACTTAAAACGAGTGTTCCCCAACGTGGTGCTCACGATCCACAGGGAGGCAATTTGATAGTTAAGGTGGATGCTCCAGGGTAGCCCGCGAAATTCAAATTTTCTTACGTTTTTTGCAATTTGCAGGGCAGTGCCCTAGCAATCGCGGCTGTAAGACGTAAGTAGTTATAGAATTATAATCATCAAACTCATCAATACAACCCTCCCAGCTCATAAAGGTGCAAGAATGACTTTGACGTTGAAACAGGTTTTCTTGCACCTTTACGAGCTTGGAGGGTTGTATTGATTATTTTGATGATTATAATTCTATAACTACTTACGTCTTACAGCCGCGATTACCATTTTAATCAACATAGAACCTAGCGCTGATCTGCAAATAGCAAAAAACCTAAGAAAATTTGAATTTCGCGGGCTACCCTGGAACATTCACCTTAACGCGGGCAATTTATAAATGGAATTTTAGAAAAAAAATTGTGGTTAAAATGTATGTATGGGTGGCATAAAACTTTACAATTGAAAAATAAAATGGTTGGGAAACACTGCTTCAAACGATATGAAAACTTGACGTATCTTCAAAATCTATCTTTTTAACTTAAATATAAAAATGAATTGCTGTTCGTTAGTCTCGCTAAAACTCGAGAACGGCTGGACCGATGTGGCTAATTTTGGTCTTGAAATACCCGTGTGAGTCCAGGGACGGTTTAAAAGACAAAATATTAATAAAACATTTGTTTTAATACGCATTTTTTTTTGTTCCAGTTAAGGTTTGTAACTACATATTTTAATAAAGTTGAAACATTCTGGAATTTTCATTCAGGTTTTTTATTTATTGATTCTGAGGCGGTACGAAGTTTGCCAGGTTAGCTTGTCTGCACTTAAAACGTAGGAGTAGTGGTATACAGCTAATGACATTATGAAGCAAAGTCTTCGTTTACAGGAGTTCTCCAAAGAAGGACACTAGAAGAGAGAGTGGCAAGAGAGTGGACCAGAGTACCACGACCAGTCCTCTTAGGGACAGTTGCAAAAGAGATCCAAGAGCTGCGGAGCCTAATAAACAAGTGGTAAGTTTTGTCCGTATGGTGACGGATTTAGAATACACAGTGTCACCAACTCATACCGTCCCGAGGGTGTCGTAAGAGGCGACTAAGGGAACGCAAGAGGCAGATCACGTAGCCGCAAGAGAAGAAAAAAATGATACAAACCTGTGCTAACCCTTAGTGCCAGCGTAGCGCAGTAAGCTAATTTCCCTCCATGAATTTGGGGGAGGGCCGACTCTGTAGCACTCATGGGCTGAAACGACGAAGTTTTTTTTTGTCTTAATATAACGTAGCCCAGCTGGTCTGCAGACTAAGCACCTGCTAAATGATGTATGACCTCTTTCGTGCTTCGGATACCACGTAAAACCGTCGGTTCCGACTGCCATTCCACCATCTATGGTAGTTGAGATGACATAAATACATAAAATACGCCTTGTTGCATTCTTAACGCGAATGCATAGCACCGTTCGTCTTGTGTCGATACCCTCAGTAAGGAATGGGGTAATGACATTAAGCCATCAAAAAATGTCTGCTGTACAAGAACTATTTAGAGTACATAGTTTCACCATCCTATTATATCCTGGGCATAGCTGGGCATTAACTCGTTAATCCGTTAATCGTTAATTAACGAAGTTAACATTTTGATTAACGGATTAACTTTTAAGTTAACTTACAAAAATGTTAACGGACACGTTAACTTCCGTTAATATGCAGAAGTCCGTTAATCGTTAATCCAATGGCTAAGCCGCTTTACGCACTAGCGGCTGGACTGGCTGCTAGTGTGTAAGGGGGCTAATAGTTTATTACTAAACTGCAAACGCATTATATATTCATTAAATACAATACTGCTATACCATCAAGCGCTGCAGTTGAACGTCTTTTTTCCAGACATTTTAACACCAAAACGAGCCTTGCTTTCAGACGACAACTTAACATGTTCATGAAGGGGAATATGAACCTTATGCCCGACGATTAAATTACACATCATTATCATTACATAGTAGTTATAAAACAAAGTCGCTGTCGTCTGTCCGTCCCTATGTATGCTTTATATCTTTAAAAATACGCAACGGATTTTGAAGTGGTTTTTATTTAACACATACAGTGATTCAAGAGGAAGGTTTTTATGTATAATACATGCATAATATTGTACAATAACACTGGTAAATTTAGATGTTCATCTTTGCACCCGTGCGAAGCCGGGGCAGGTCGCTAGTTTTAATTATAAAAGTATTTTGTTTTGTTGCTAACGAATATAACAATATTCCAGAACCTAAACCAACAGTTTTTATAAGTTCACTAATGCAACGATATAAAGATACAATTTTACACATATTAACGGATTAACGTTAACTTGCGTTAATTCCTCCGAAAAGTAACGCTCTAACGTTTAACGACGCTAATTTTTTTTGTAGCGGATTAACGAATTACTAAGTTATATATGATTAACGGTGCCCAGCTATTATCCTGGGGTACCGTAAGAGCCGATAAAAGGATATGACAAGTCCGATTACCTAACTGCAAGACCAAAAACATGAAACGAAACCCCTGTCTGACCAGTGTGGTACAGCAGGGTCATTGCCCTCCATGTAACTGGAGGAGGCCCGAATCAGCAGTGGTCATCTATGGGCTAACTAGTAGTAGTGGCCTCTCCCAAGAGTTTCCAAGGCCGGTCCTGAATCACTCGCTTCCATTGGCTTCCACTTTAACCAGGTCGTCGGTCTACTGTGTGGGAGGTCTACCAGCACTGGGTTTGCTATTTCGTGGTCAACTACACGAAGATCTTTCTGCACCAACAGCCATCTGTCCTGCGAGCTATGTGCCCTGCCCATTGCCACTTAATTTTAGCAATCTTGTGGAATATGAATTTGGTTTGCTAGAGTACCTTTTCCCTGACCTTAACCCCTTAAATGTAGCCCATTCCATGAACAATAACGTGTCTTCTTTTCCCTAGTATATAGCCTCATTCGACGAAGAAGGAGAGCAAACTCCAGGATGGAAAAGAGTTGGACCAGAGGGCTTGGTCAATTTGGAGAAGGTTTACAGGACCCAAGCAGTCATGGACCACATAGCCACCTTCCACCAGCACCATTACACCCTCGCGCGGACCACTGCACCTGTCTTCGGAGAATATCTGAGGTGAAGTTCACTTTACATCAACTTTGTGTCACTACGGAACACCACTGCGACCCAAGCCTCGGCGTGTCCTCGGGTTGGTGGTCCTCCTGGTTGGTCGCTAAACCGATAAATGGCCTGGCCTCCTTATGTAAGGCCATCATGTCGCAAGAGCGGGTGGCGAGGCGGGTTCGGAAAGGAGGAGCACGGGCTAAACCGCGCCGCGAACTGAGGCTGGGGGAGACCTTGTACTCTCTTTCCTAGTTACCTGGGATGTCCGATAGGTACAACCAAGTTGGGGCGCCACAGTAGAATACGCCTTCGCGAGCTTGTAGTCTCTAACGATACACAGTATACCGCTGGGGTTTTAGTGAATAGTTGAGGAGTGTTCTGGAGTCCAACATAACTACCGACCACGTCCCGGAAGGTCAGCGGTTTGCGTTAAGCATTTCCCCAGCGAAACCAAAAAATAGTATGAGAGAGTAGCTTCTCATACCTGATCAAGTTTAAATGACCTCTACGAAGGTTATGTGAGCCTGGTACTTTGTAATGCGGCTGTAGTATTCTGTAAGGTAGAGGTCGTTCCCCAGGCAGCTTTAGCTTTAGCCATATCATCGGCTAGTTAAGAGAATATAGAATAGAATAGAAAAATGCTTTATTGTATAAACCAATTATGGCGTTCACAATCGTCATCGGATACATCACTTATAAAATACTACAACCAGGTCGGAACGCGGTACCAACCGAGAAGACCTGGCGGAAGAAACTCGGTGGGCTTGTCTCTTTTTTTAAACGCCATATTACAATAACCGTTATCTTATAACTAGTTTAGTTTGGTTCCAAAAGGCGCTCAACTGAAATATGAATTTTGTAATAAAAAAATAATAATTAAAAATGAAATTATAAGTCATGAATCCAGTGAGCCGACCAACCCCAAACAGCGGCACCTGTTCACAAGGTAGAGAGCTAGGTTAGCCTCTCATACCCAATCAAGTTTAAATGACCTTCCTCCACTAAGGTAATGTGAGCCTGGTACTTGGGTATTCTGTAAGCTGGAGAACATACCTCATTCGGTCAGCTCTAGCTCTCTGATGATAGAGCTAGGTATAAATCAACAGCTCTAGGTTTGAGAGAATAGCCTCTCATACCCGTTCAAGTTTAACTGACCTCCACTAAGGTTATGTGAGCCTGTTACTTTTTAATGCAGCTGCTGTATTCTGTAATGTGGAGGACTTTCGCAGCCTTGCAGCTTCAGAAGTGTTTTTTTTTATATCTGACTTGAATGCCTTTGACCCTAGGTTTGCGTGGAAAGCAACGCCAGGGTCTAAGATGGAGCAGGCAATTCAAGGAAATGCTCTGTCGGGCACCGGCTCTCACATACACACGACGAAACACAGTAAAACTGCTTGGCGCCGGACTTAGATGCTAGGGAGCTAGCCGGGCGGACCATTAGATCCTACCGCCAAGCGTGCTGAGTTTTGTTGGTTTTTACAACACGCGTTATTTCCCAGTGTGCGGTGGGTACGTGTAATATTCCGCCCTGTCCCCACACGGGATAAACTCTGAGTACTCTCTCTTAGGAGGCACCTACAACTCCACGTAACCATATCTCTCTTTTCAGAACAGCAATGTTGGCATGCGAGGAGCCGGTCTTTTCGCAGCCAACGCAGAAAACCAATGGAGGGTTTGAGAACGAGGCGCTGTATGAACTCGAGGGGGGAGGCTATTGTCCCGTTCAACCACTCCCCCATGACCATGGCGTCACCATGTTTCCCTTAGCGCCACAGAGTGGGGATCGCATGGACAGGCATATATTGCAGGTTAGTCCTTATTATCCATGTGGTGACGGATTTAGAATACATCGCTTGTTCCGAAGAATATAGTTCCAAATGGTTGCAAAGCAGTATTGTAGTTAGGTCTTTATTTTTGGGAAGGAATAGAGTTCAAAATGGTTTTAAAGCAGTATTGCATATAGGTATATATACTTTGTAACAGGTGACATAGTGTTATCACCCCATTTTATCATGAACCGACACCGTCTTAAGAGCCGACACACGGAAATTACAAGGCCGATAAACTAGCCGTGGAAAACTTGTTTCGACACCTTATTTTGGTGACGCTGGGGAAATGCTTTATGCATACCGCCGCCTCTCGGGGGTCGGGTGGGGTCGGTGATTATGTGGGACTCCGGAAACAACTCCTCTATCCACTAAAACTCCAGTGGTATTCCCTCACACGACACGCTTGGGGCGCCACAGGGCAAGCGACTACCACAGGGCGTCCCGGGCAATTAGGACGCCCTCAGTCAGTGACACTTTGGTGGCTGGCCGTGTTTGGACACCCTTTTTTTGTTTTTTTTTTTACCCGGGGTAAAGCCCTTAATGGACTCTCCTCCGTAGAGGCATACCCACTAAACATCCCCGGGGTGCTCCTTCCTTCATGTCTTTGTTTGCAGCAGCATGGGTACGTTTTTCTTTTCCTTGCTGCCGCAGACAGAGGCTCTGAACTCATCTTCCTTCATAAGCTCCTTGCGGAACAATACCGCTCCAGAAGATGAAGAAGATGGAACGCTCCATGTTCCAAATTCAAATAATTTATTTTGTTTTGATCACGATGGACACAATACAAATAGTCAACATATTATTCATAACACATCATTATACATCAAAAACAATTCGACCGTGTACCACCAGTTCGGAACGCGACCACTGCTGAGAAGAACTGGCAAGATACTCATTTTATTTTCTTTGCTGTCCTATTTTATATATACTCCGCAGGCGTCTGGAGGTCATCTTCTGGGAGGTTAGAGCACTCGACAGAACGCCGTATTCCTCGGAGTCTCATTCCTCATTCCTAACTGGTCATTTATGGTCTGAAAAACTAATGACTTGTTTTCTTTCACAGATAATGCATCATGGCGCGGCCTGTGTAGTATCTGAACCTGAATGGGGAGGTGCCTTAGCGCAGCTGAGGTTAGAGCGCGCATGCGCTTTGTTAGCCTGGTGTAGGACTGCGCACACGCCGCATGTTCCTCACGGTAGGTGTGGTCTTATAAGAAACTAGATGCGCCCCGCGGTTTCTCGCAATTGATGCCGCGGCACGAAGCTGGTCTAAAAAAGGCTTAGTTGCTCCTTATATCATCAGCTACCTATCAGTGAAAGTCCCATCAAAATCGGTCCAGCCGACTCAAATTTTATTTATTAATAGTATTAAATAAAAAAAAAAGTGTTTTATCAAAAGTTGTTGTCGAGGTTCCCAACTAATAACTTAGTCCCCCAAATATAAAAGGGGATTAATGTGTGGTAACGGAGTTTAGAATACATAATGTCACCATCCCATTCCATCCTGCGGGTGTCGTAAGAGCCCACTATAGCAAATTACGAGCCTCCTCCAATTACAGGACAGCAATTAGCCTATTGCGCCACGCTGGCCAGACGGGTTGGCAAAAAGATTTGCTTCATGTTCTCATTCCCTTTTGCGTTCTTTACGACCACCTCAGGATGGTAGAGGTTGGTGACAGTTTGTATTCTAAATACGTCACCAGATTATGTAATGTTTCACCTAACTCTCATAGACTAAATATTAAAGGCGCGAAAGAGAGAGAAAGTGTACGCTGTTTCCATTTTAGGCGACACCTTATCGGAGTATGTCCAGCAACCAGAAGTCAGTTTATCATATAACCCCGAAGAAGTAATACCACTGAAGTACACGGCAAATTTGGCACATGACAACGAAGCTGGTCTTGTTGGAGAAGAAGGGTAAGTCGTGGGGAAGGGAAGAGGGTAGGGAAGATGGAAGGGAATAAGGAAGGAAAGAGAAGGTACGGGGGAAGGGAAGGGAAGAGGAAAGAGAAGGGACGGGGAAAGGTAGATGGAAGGAAAGGGGGGTATCGAATTACTGCTACCCATACGTGACCCACTACTGACCCGGGCCTTCTCCTACTACATGGAGGGTAATAAGCCCATAGTGCCACCTGGCCAGACGGATGGGCACAAGGTTTCGTATCAACTTTTCCTTCTCTTGCTCTGTAAAGGTGCATTCCACGACTGCCTCGTTGGTCTAGTGGTTGGATGTGCCGCCTTTGGATCAACGGGTCCCGGGTTCGATTCCGGGGTCGGGCAAGTGTCTTTGTCTAAACCAGAGGCACTGGCTCGGAGTCTGGGTGTCATTTCTATCTATAATATGTATGTATTTACAAAAAAAAATTTATATAAGTAGTTTATCATCCATCTCGTTACCATAACACAAGCATTAAGTTGCATAACTTGGGACGAGATGGCGTTGTGTGAAATGTCCAAGGATATTTATATTTATATATTTATTTATTATTTAATTCCAATTAGTTCATTTGAGTTTATGGTCTATGGGTTGGATATACTGCCTTCAGGTCACGCGATGCCGCTGAATGACATGTTTGTGTACTGCACCCGTGATACATGTGCTTACTACACCCTCAGGACGAAATGGGGTGGTGAAACTATGAATTCTAAATCCGTCACCATTTGGAAAACTTAGTGCATGAGTTTTGTTTGAAAAGAAATTTCTGCTTCTTGTTCCAGATTTATTGACCTGCAGTGTGTCAAAGATATGCGGTTAGGTGGAAAGCTTCTGGAGCCTCGGGATATTGCCGAATTAATGGCTTCTGCTAAGCGTCACGGCCTAGAGACGTGTCCTCAGGTAAGTTAATTCATCATTCCGTGTGGTCGCCAACCTAAACCCACCGGAAGACCAGATTTTCTTGCCGGCTCTACTCTGTAGAGCTGCGTTCTGAACCGGTAGTAAATTGTCTATACTAACTTATTTATTTTATCTTATTGTTTGACCTGTCAAAAGAGTTCTAATGAGCAAATTCCACCTCAAAAGGAACTTTATTTACGTAGGTTTTATCACAAAACTTATCTTTCTTTATTTATTAACATAGAGTTACCATTATCATCTTACGACCCCTGTCCCACGCTAAGTGGTAGTCTCCATACAAACCTATCAGTCGTCATATCTACAGTCACACCTTTCATACTCAATTCCTCATTCTTACAATCCATCCATCTCTTTTGATCTCCCACAACCCTTGCGTCCGCCTACACTCATGCTAAAGCTACCACCGGTCCGGAATGCTGCTCTACAGAGAAGACCAGGCAAGAAACGGCGTAGATGTATTTTTTTCAAATTATTGTTCTTGCTTACAAAAAGCACTAAACAGCTGTGAGCCAACCCTTTTGGCAGTGCCACATAAGATAGTCCCCCTCCATGAAATTGGAGGAGAATCGACCCAGCAGTGGGATTTATGCGCTGCACAAATTGAAAGAAACTATTGTTGTTTTTTTTTTTGTTGCAGGGACCCCACAATATCATATCATTAGTATACGGAAAAAGCCTTAGCGACAACAGAACGGTCCATTTCGTGTTACCAGCTTACTCATACAGGTACGTATTTTAGATGGGGCGCTAAACGCCTTAAGGCGCCAAAGACATGCTTTCCAGGGTAGCGCACAAGCTTCAATTCAAATCAATTACTTTTGATAGTTATGAGGCGCGCGAGTTCATATCCATCCTGAGGAATGCGGTAGTGCTGTGACCTAATTATAATATAACTAGTGGCCCGCCCCGGCTTCGCCCGTGCAAAGCGGGGGTGGGTTATACATATAAACCTTCCCCTTGAATCACTCTATCTAATAAAAAAACCGCTTCAAAATCCGTTGCGTAGTTTTAAAGATTTATGCATACATAGGGACGGACAGAAGAATGCGACTTTGTTTTATACTATGTAGTGATATATAGGGTAATGTCGATAATAATAAATAAATAAATAAATATCCTTGGACATTTCACACAACGCCAACTCGTCCCAAGCTAAGCAACTTAATGCTTGTGTTATGGTAATGAGAATGGATGATAACTTATATACATTTTTTTTTGTAAATACGAGTACATACATATTATAGATAGAAAACCCGGAACAAATACTTGTAGGTCGTACAAATATTTCTTCCGTGCGGGGATCGAACCCGCGACATGCTACGCAGCAGTCGATCGCTCAACCACTGCGCCAACCGTGTCTACCGATTTAGTAAACAGCTGTCAATTTGGTTTATTGCATTCTGAGGTAATTTTAAAAATTATGAAATAATATAAATGTTATAAGTAATTACTTATTTAGGCACCGATGGACATGAACTCGCGCGCTAATTATAGATAGATAACTCTTTATTTTACAACAGTAATTATCAACTTACAATGGTATACATTTGTATGTGACTTGCACAATATCAGACCAGGACTGAAGCCTGAGAAAAAAAAAGCGAAAAAGAATTATAGTAGGATGAAACCCGTTGAAAAAGGAAAATGAAAGGAACGTTAATGATCTGAGGTCGGGGAAGTGGGGGATGAGATTTTAAGGGTAAAATACGGTTTAAAAAGATCTACAACTTTTGTATTAGCACTTTTTTCGCAATACCTTAAAATTTATGTGAAATTGAGTTTTTTTTCGATTAATTAGTTTTTTATTTTATTAATTAGTTTCGTACCGCGGATATGCCGCCGCGGTGCCGCGATACGAAGCTAGTCTAAAAGCCTAAGTTACTCCTTTATATAATCAGCTACCACATATCAGTCAAAGTCCCGTCAAAATCGGTCTAGCCGTTCCAGTGATTAGCCGGAACAAACAGACACTGATGATCACTCCAATTTTATTTATTAGTATAGAATATAGAAAGTATAGATAAGATATGCCTGTTTGTATCATCATCATCATCATTTCAGCCAAAAGACGTCCACTGCTGGACATAGGCCTGTTTGTATACTGTCTCTAAATAACCCGAAGGTTGACTGGTAGAGAATGCCATAGGCATTAAGTCCGCCTTGTGTACCGCGTTTGTGTGTAAATTGAATACAATATCAAACATTGATAAATAAATAAATATCCTTGGACATTTCACACAACGCCATCTCGTCCCAAGCTAAGCAACTTAATGCTTGTGTTATGGTAACGAGATGGATGATAAACTACTTAAATACATTTTTTTTTTGTAAATACATACATATAGATAGAAATGACACCCAGACTCCGAGCCAGTGCCTCTGGTTAGACAAAGACACTTGCCCGACCCCGGAATCGAACCCGGGACCTGTTGATCCAAAGGCGACATCTAACCACTAGACCAACGAGGCAGATGGCAGTTAGCCTACCGTGCCACTATGGCCAGACTGGTTGGCGTAAGCTTTCTGGAGGGCTATATAGTGTTTATTACAACCTATACATCTTCCTTATTTTCAGGGTGTGGGCAGTAGGATTGCACTCGGTGATACGAGCTTTAATGAGCCAAGCCAAACTCGCTGATAGAAGTCTAGCGTGGTTGAAGAATAAGTACATAGCATTATATTATGAAGACGGATGCTGTTGCGAGCCTCTCGTTTCCGATGCTATTAAGGTACATAGTTTTGGAATTGTCCCGGCGTCTGTTAACTTTAAGCGGAGACCAGAAGGCTGGTTATTAAAATATCCTTGGACATTTCACACAACGCCATCTCGTCCCAAGCTAAGCAAACTTAATGCTTGTGTTATGGTAACGAGATGGATGATAAACTACTTATATACATTTTTTTTTTGTAAATACATACTTATTATAGATAGAAATGACACCCAGACTCCGAGCCAGTGTCTCTGGTTTAGACAAAGACACTTGCCCGACCCCGGAATCGAACCCGGGACCCGTTGATCCAAAGGCGGCACATCTAACCACTAGACCAACGAGGCAGTCAAAACTATTATATATTACTTCGCTCAGCGAATTATCATTGCCATACAGAGTGGCAAGGCTACTAGCCTTCTTGGCACCGTGCCCGGTGACAGTCATCTGGCGCAAAATACATTCTTATAATTTTAGTTATAGTTATAAAAATTTTCATGTCTTTTTGTTCAGAAACCTTGTACAACACTTTTGCTGAATATCACTCCATGATCAAATGCATAGTTTAAGGTGAATGTTCCAGGGTAGCCCGCGAATTTCAATTTTTCTTACGTTTTTTGCAATTTGCAGGCCAGCGCTAGGTTGTATCATGATGAACATTTGATTCGCGGCTGTAAGACGTATGTAGTTACAGAGTTATAATCATCAAACTCATCAATACAACCCTCCAAGCTCATAAAGGTGCAGGAATGACTTTGAGCTTGAAAAAGTTTTTCTTGCACCTATAAGAGCTTGGAGGGTTGTATTGATGATTTTGATGATTATAATTCTATAACTACATACGTCTTACAGCCGCGAATAACATTTTAATCAACATACAACCTAGCACTGACCTGCAAATTGCAAAAAAACGTAAGAAAACTTGAATTTCGCGTGCTACCCTGGAACATTCACCTTAATGTATAATTTTGTGTGCATATCGGTTAGGTCTGCGAATCGGACAACATCAATTTTTTAATCCCCTTAAATGTTAAGGGTGGTCCAGCACATTTTATTTGTTTTTGTTTTTGTTTACAGTTTGTTTTTTTGTAGCATACAGACAATACAACCTTAAATTTTCACCCCTCTACGATATTTATATGGCAAAGGCAATTTTTGCGGGGTCCGCTAGTATATATATATAAGAAGAAGAAAAAGATATAAGTATAGTCATGCAAGCTGATGGTGTTGGTTTGTAAAGTGGTATCTGTTTCCAGGTATTTGGAGGTCGGGAAACCACGTGCGGAAGCTCCTCACACTCAACACCAATTAAAGGGACCTACACCGACTCACATTCAGACTCTGTCAAGAGTACTGGAATCAAATTTAAGGTGATTATTTTATAACAGTGATGTCATTATCGTGTTGCTGTTTTGAATAAAAACTGTGACTACTCTAAGTACCCTATTCAAGATAGCGTGATCGATTTGACAGATGTCAATTTTTCAGATCGACGAAAAGGTATGATTCCGAACTACGTCGCGGTAATGGGGACCAGTAGTGCCGTGGTAGCACTTCTGCGTGCAGCGTACTTCGGAATCATACCTTTACTTTGCAATGACGAATAGTGGTGGGAAACAGATAATATCTAGTAGTCCAAAAAATAACGGTTTAAAATACTTGTAACTGTGACGAGATGGTATAAGTGTATTATATGTGAAATTCTTTATCACTTTTTCTTAACTTTATAAGACAATATTCGAATAAAAAACATTTTCATTTTGAAATAAAATTCGTTGGCTTTAGCGCATTGAAATTTAACACTTTTACAACGATTATTATTTTTTTCTTTTTTGTATACTTTCATGGTCTGAACCGCCTATTTAAATTTGGCAAAAAATAACCCTGTAATATTAAATAGGAACTTATTATGAATATTGACCCACCATCGCTTATCTACCCAATGTTTTATATGTCTAGTGCAATAAAGAATTTCACCCATAATACACCCACGCCAGCTTTTCACTGTTACAAGTATTTTTTAACGTATTTTGTGGACTACTAGATATTTACTGTTTCCCATCACTAGCCCGTCTGTCAAATCGATCATGCTATCTTGAACAGGGTATAGTCAGCCCATAAATTACCCACTACTGAGTCAGGCCTCCTCTCATCGCATCACATCGCGATAACAAGTGACAGTGAATACTACTTAGCACTACACACACACTAACAAAGCACACACACGCACACAGAACACAAAAACAAAACAATAAAAGAATCAAAAAACAACTAAAAAATTACTACTTACAGTAGATTGTTGATTAGATTGTTGATTAGATCTGGCTGATGTTTGGCCCTTTGCGACTATTGCGCGCGTTTGCTCTCACAAACTGTCTTATCACGGCCTTGTACCTAAAAATGGCGATCTAAAAAGAGCAACTACAGAGTTTCTTGCCGGCTCTTCTCTGTAGAACTGCATTCCGAACCGGTGGTAGATGGTAATTTTAAATTTTAAATTAAATATTTGTTTGTTGTTTGACTTGTCAAAAGAGCTCTAATGAGCCAACTTGATTAAATGAGATTTGAATTTGAATTTGAAAGTGATTCTTTTAGTGTTTTATAGTGCGTGCTAGTGAGTTACTAAAAATTCAATTAGTGTGTGCGAGCTTGTGTTGTGAGTGTGTTCAAATAAATTAATAAAATAAAGTAACCCACGATCGTAACAGTATTAAGTATGTCCGTGTGGTGACGGATTTAGAATACATAGTGTCACCAACCCATTCCATCCTAAAGGATGTCGTTAGAGCCTACAAAAGGAAATGAAAAGTCCGAACTCCTAGCGGCATCAGAAGGAAAACTTGAAATGAAACCCATTTTTTGGCGAGTGGGGTAAACCCTTTTTGCCAGGTACTCTAACGCCTCCACTCGCGGAGAAAAATGCGCCGCGAGTGGAGGTGATTGGGTTATGTGCGGACTCGAAGACGCCCTAATCCAGTGATGCGGAGGCGGGCGCCCCCCTCCCCACTAAAATCCCCACTCATGTCCCGTCTCTCACCCCGCTGTATACAGGGCCATAGGGACCTAAGTCGCCGTCCACGTTGCTGTAGGTTTTTGGGGTCCTGGGGAGATGTTATCTTATCTCGACCCAGACAACTTTGGCACATTACTCTCGAGAATGCGCCATTCACTCACGGAGGTACGTCAGTCCTCCGTTGGTGCCAACTGTGATGGGCCAGATTTCGATCCACCCCATCGTGATTCACAAATATATAAACAACAAACCGAAATATGCTATATCAATACTATGTATTAACTATTTATTTTATATAGGTACATATAATTAGTATTATGGTAAACTTACAAGTACATACTAGGAATGGGGCTAAGACAAGCACAGACTTGTTCATTCTAAACTATACCTATGTCTCCAATTCATATTCATCACGCCATGATTCCCACATAAATAATTAAGTCCAATACATATTTATTTACAGGAATGTATAAAACTATACTTTAAAGTTCAACCAAATACCTAAAATGTACGGTTTAAATAAAAGAATAATACAATGAAAACATAAAGGTAAACAAGTGAAGCACGGGTAACACCGGAGGCCCGGCGAACTCGGGGAACTCGGGGAGCTCGGGAATCAGGGTAAAAAGGCGGAGCTACTTTCGACGGAGAGGGGAGCTACTTTTGGTTTTTATAAAAGGGGTCGCAGGCAACAAGGGACAGTTAGTTAGTTAATAATTTTCTTCGTCGCGGATCGTTACGCTGGTCTTTTATAGCCGCAACCCTGGATTGCTGGCTGACTACTCGATTCGGGACAATACTGTGAATTAGCCTAGTATTTGATTCGCGGATCGTAACTCTTGTCGGATGTGTGCTAGTCGGTTTAGTGCTTAAACTAGTTTAGAACCTAGATTTCAGTGTTAATATAAGCGTTCATAGGGCTCCGCGAGTGCTGTGCTTGTGTTAGTGCTTAAGCCTTTGGATTACGGTTTGGATATATGGATTCAGGATCCGGATCTGGCAGCAGAACTTGGTGAGGACTTTCCAATTAGAGTGCACAACGTGATAGATCGAGGAATTATCGTAAAGACTAGACAGAAACCCAGTAAACTACTTTACTGAGTTATTTCAGACATATTTGGAGTTATATTTACGGGAATACGTGTTTGTTCACTAAGATATTACGATGTGCATTCATAGTAGTTAGTTTATGGCTTGTAGACTATTATTTTACGTTATTCCGGAATTTACCATGTCGTTTTAATGCCTATGTTTGAACTAAGACCTATTTAGTATTGTAGACTTTCTCAGAGTACTATTTAAAACCTAGAGAGACATTTATCTATTTAAGTAAGGCGTCGAAACCTTAACATTAACTTATACAACCTCAGTCAAAGTTTCAAGGTTAAAACATTCAAATAATTACGTAAAATTTGAACATCATAAGCAATATGATACTACCTGTTTGATGTGGTTGTGCACTTAGTTACCTGTCAGTACTGGGGAGTCAGTGGATTGTTCATAGAGAAAGAAATCTAGACTTAGAGATCAGTCTAATTATCAAATGCTCATGAAGGAGAGCAACCACCTGTTCAGTCAAATACCTGCTTAGCAAGAGTGCTTATGTGAGAGTATTAGAGAAGAAATCACACCATCAATCTGCAGTATCTGATTGTTCATCTACTACTAAATACCTAATACTTATTGTACTGAATAGTCTCTGGGTACTCATGCTGTGGGTTGGCTGTGATGCATAACCATATTCAAGGCAGTAGTGTGCTGTATTTCATGCTAGAGTCAAAGCATCATCATCATCATTAGAATAATTCATTGTACTTAGACGATATCAACAAATATATCTTCGTTTTGTAGTACAATGAGTTGAGTCCTCTCTTTTATAATGGAGTAATAGATTTTGCATTTGCTATAGAGTTGCATTATTTGTAAGAATTGAAAGTCAGACCTTTCAATAATATACCCCTGAGTAGCAGTAGTATCACAGAGTTTCTTGCTGGCTCTTCTCTGTGGATGGACTTTGTGAACCAGTGGTAATGTTAGATTTTACATTAGAGTAATTATTAAAGTAAGTAGTTTTAAAGAGAAATGAAACTACATAATTTGTGGAATATTCAACACAATTCTCCACAAATTGCGGGGTGGAGAGTGTCCAAGTCAGGCTAGTCGAAGCTCACAGGTTAAGGCGGGGAATTGGGGCCTTTTCCCTTAGTCCCGCTGCAAATATAATAATAAGTAGTTTCTTGATCTCTAGTGTTTTACTCCAGTTATAATTATTTCTCTTGCTCTATGACTCTTGGTTTGATTTACTGGCATACTGCCTTGTCTTTACAATGATCTCTATAGAATAAAATATAGAAGGTATTTTAATTTAATGTAACACAAAGCTTCAGGTAATTTAATAAATACATTATCAGGTTAAGATTTATTAGCCTTAGATGTTATTTCAACCAAACATTCAACTACCTAGGTCATATAGGTTAGCTAGGTCATATAGGTTAGCTAGGACATATAGGTTACCTAGTTCATATAGGTTACCTAGGTCATATAGGTTAGCTATGTCATGTAGGGTATCTAGATCATATAGGTTATCTAGGGTATCTAGGTCATATAGGTTATCTAGGTCATATAGGGTCTTCAGGTAATATAATAGGAATATGTAGGAAACCTTCTGTAGGTATCATTGTTTCACTAACACTTAGATATCATTTAGTCATACTATATGTTTTCCACCGTATGTTACTTAGGTCATATATTGCAGTAGGGACAGTTAGGGAAACCTTTTTTAATATATATACCAATCCATCACTAAACGTTCTTAGGTTATAATGCGGCACAACATAAGGGTCCTCACTACTAGACAATCACTGGCCAATCTAATTTTAAATCTAATATTAATTTCAATCTTAAGTTAATTTAATCTAATGTTAGGTTTATTATTATTAAGTTCTTTAAGGTATATATTGTATTATTTATATATTATTTTATCTATTTATTAAGTTATATATCATTTAAGTATACTTTATAGTTAGGTTTTATCTCTATTTATTATATCTTTATTTATGAGTTGGTGAACCAAACGGTTGGTTCACCAACAAATCGTTACACAACCCGTTTGCCAGCATGGCTAATTACCCCCCCTGTAATGGGAGGAGGCGCGACTCAGCTGTGGGTCATTTATGATCTGAGTAGTAGTAATATGTTTATCGATATCATTGTCAATTGCAAATCCATTGTTTTACAGAAAAACAAATCGACTTCGGAATTGAAAAGCAGTTCGCCGAAAAGTTACGGTTCACACATCTCGGGGACCAGAAGTGATGATGATGCTTTACAGGGTTCACCGAGACATAGGTGTGTGTAAACGTATTATTTTTTATATAAATTGTGTTTTTTGGAAATTATATATTTAAGTACGAATTACGCAAACACTCATTGACTTCGTGTTACTTAACAACGCCATCTGCTGTTGTGCTCACAAAAAGGTAGTATTATTATTCGCCAATAGATGTCAGGAATTAAGTCTAACCTCAAAGCAAACACCACCTGGTCAACCAGATATTATTCGTAAACGAACAAGTGTGGCACGAGAGGAATTGCTTGTCATTTTCATATACTCAGCACACTGGTTTGTCAGCAGTTGCTACTCATCAATACGGAACTACTCCAGCGGGCCACGGCACAGCAGTTTGACAGCTACCACCAGCGTCGTATCCAGTTCTCCTAACAGGAGTAGGTAAGATTTCTATTTACTACTATTACGACTCAGGCGATGCTTGACCCACTGCTGAGTCGGGCTTCCTCAAATTATATGGTCAGACCACAATCACATGTCGGGTCGCACCTGTATTATAAACGTGAATGTTTGTAAGTATGGATGGATGTTTGTTACTCTTTCGCGTAAAAACTACTGAATAGATTTTAATATAACTTTATCATCATCATCAGTCCACATTAGTCCACTGCTGGACATAGGCCTCCCCTAAAGAGCGCCATAGCGCCCTGTCTTCGGCTTGACGCATCCGCAGTCTTTCGCAGATCGTCGCTCCATCTAGCAGAGGGCCGTCCCACACTACGCTTGCCGATTCGTAGTCTCCACTCAAGAACTCGTTTACCCCAGCGGTTGTCGGTTCTTCTACAGATGTGACCAACCCACTCTCATACCATCTCCTACCGTGGGTGTCGTAAAAGGCGACTAAGGGAAAAAGTTACAGACGTTGGCCAGCAGCAACATCTCGTCCAACTCCTTATCTAACTGCGATCCCCAACCCGCATGCCCAGCGTGGGGATTATGCTCAATACCCCTCTAAATGACGGACAATATAACTTTATACAGGATGATTTTTGGACCAACCGTTAAATTTAAATAGGGGATTTAGACCATGAAAGTAAACAACATTCCCAAAAAACATGGGATGAAAAGTGAAAAAAAAATTCGACCCTCCCATAGGTCGATTTCGTATGGAAGGTCTGAATTTATTTCACTTTTCGACCCGTGTTTCTTTGGAAAAGTTGTTTACTTTCATGGAACCACCTAATTAAATTTGGCGTGTGGTCCAAAAATCACCATGTATATTATTATTTATATTATAATGAAAATAATATAGCTAGATATTGTGCGAATTGTCCAAAATATAACAATAAGCGTCAAGTAAATAGGAAAAAAATCGGACGTAAGAATGTTTCCATCACTATGCGAGTTTAACCGCAGGGCGCAGCTAGTAAAATAATAAGGCCGAAAAGCTAGCGGCAAGGGAAGGAAAACTTGATACGAAACTCTGTGCCAACCCCTCTGGCCAGCATGGTGCAGTAGGCTTATTGCTCTCCGTGCAATTGGATTGGAGGTGGTCTCACTGTACAGTGAGTCATTTACGGGCTGATTTGTAGATACAGTCGGCGCCAATCTTTATGGCCGGTCTGAATGTAGCCGCAAAATCAGGTATCAGCGGGACGTACACGGGGCGGGGAGGCTGGGCACGTCCGCGCGCGCCCTTTGTCACCCACAAGCGTCCTCGCCACACGCGTGATAGTGTGAGTGAGCTACGTTCGTATTGGTTATGAAATGTACGATGCGCAAGTTCGTACCCAACGGTTACATTCAGACCGGCCATAAAGATTGGCACGGACTGTAGGTACTAGAAGTATGTTAATAAAAGCATGAGTAATTTGTAGTAATTTTTGTTCCAGTTTGAGGAGGCTGGAAACGAGCGAACGGTTTTGGGAAAATCTGAAGCATTTAAGAACAGGGTCCGTGGGGTATGATACTCAACTGGACTTCATGGATTTCGTCGCCATATTCAGGAGTTTTAGGTGAGGTTACTTGTTTTCACTGTGGTGTGAGAATGAGGGAATGTCTGTGTAAGGTGTGCATGTAGATATGACGACTGATGTGTATGGAGACTACCATCTAGCGGGACAAACATTCATTTTTATATACAGAGTTGATATGACAGAGGGGCATTAAATTACGCTACGTATACTGTATGTGATTAGTATGAATTCGAAACGGTACAAAAAAAAATACACGTGATTTTTCATGGGGGGTGGAGGAGAAGTCTTAAACCTCACCAGGTCACCAAGGGGGAGGGAGGGGTTAAAAAATGATAAAAAAACATCACGTGATTAATGGACAGCCCCTAAGGTTAATAAACGATGCGTTAGACATAAACATCTGATAAGAAAGATACATCATGTTCAAATGACGCAAAAAATTTAAAAAATCATTTGCGGTAAACTATTGCTCCAATTTAATTCATTTTTGGTACAGAGCCTGGAAGTGATACCTAGTATAGGCAGTTAAAAAATGCCCCTATGTCGTACCCTGTATATACATAGAAACCCTGTATATACATAGAAGATGTACATAAATAAATTTTGATATGTTTGATTGTTGTCTGTTTCCAAATAAATAAATGTAAGCTTTATCAAAATTATTTTCACAGTTTAGTAATGCGGTCAGAACTGAAAGACATATTTGAGCAGCTTGCGGTGCCTCGAGCTCGGTCACCGTTGCTCAACGCCGAAAAAAGCCGAAGTTCACCCGAGCTGTTCCGAAACAGAACAACTTTTAGAACAGGTCTGTTAAAATCAAAACTCATTTAATCAAGTTGGCTCGTTCCAGATGTTTTAACAAATCAAACAATAAGATAAATTTTTGTTTATAATAATTTACTTACAATTTATAATTGCAGCTCTACAGAGAAGAGCCGGCAAGAAACAGTGTAGTTGCTCTTTTCAGATCGCCATTTTTACGTGCAAGACGGGGATAAGACGGATTTGTGTATTTAGAGTGAAGACATACAGTATCATCATCATCATTTCAGCCAACAAATGACCCACTACCGAGTCGCGCCCCCTCCAAACTCTTGGAGGGATCCCATTTTGAATTGGCTTAATAATACTTAGCCCATACATGTCCCACTGCTAAGTCAGGCCTCCTCCAGTTACATGGAGGTTAATTAGCTCCTTGTGTAACGCTGGCAAGACTCGTTGGCACAGGGTTTGTACCATGTCCCCATGGTCCCGGAGCATGCTCGCCTATCGGGGAGTGAATCCCCTGGTTCGAACAGTTGAGGATCGCCGTCGGTTTTAGTGGGTCGGGGCGCTATTTACCATCTCTACGCGCCCCGGAGTCCCACATACCCCGCCTAGTCCCAACGGCTGGGAATCCAATCTGGATCACCAACGTAAAAAAAGGGTTTGTATCAAGTTTTCCTTCTCTTGCAGATAGGTGACTAGCCTTAGGAATGAGATGTTAACGCTATATTCTTAATCCATCACCAAACTGACCACTATTAAAGGACTTGATTTCCAGGTCTTCTGACAAGAAATGGGTCCTTGGATTTGGAGCCTCAGAGTGATAAATCTGGCAGGAAGAAGGCGTTCGATCTACTGGCAGCGGCCGCGTTACCAGGTTCGATATTCTATGGCGACCAGAATGTGTACTTTATACATTTTTTACGACACATCTGGACGTACAACAAACAATAGCCTACAAATGCGAGAATTCGTCCTAGGGGCTGTCGATTAATCACGTGAGGTTCGAAAGGGGGGGAGGGTTTCGGCAAAAATCACGAAATATCACAAGCAGGTACATAATAAAATATCACATGTATTTATTTTTTCGTCCAACGCGTGATTTCCAAACCGAAAAGCTTTGAGTGAGAAAATACTCGTGACTTTAATTTAGTCTTAAACCTCACCACGTATCACCAAGGGGGAGGGAGGGGTTAAAAAATGTTAAAAAAAAACATCACATGATTAATGGACATCGCGATAGCGAAGTTTACAGAGCAATTCGCGTGCTTAAGGTGAATGTTCCAGGGTAGCCCGCGAAATTCAAATTTTCGTACGTTTTTTGCAATTTGCAGGTCAGTGCTAGGTTGTATGTTGATTAAAATGTTATTCGCGGCTTTATGACGTATGGAGTTATAGAATTATAATCATCAAAATCATCAATACAACCCTCCAAGCTCATAAAGGTGCAAGAAAAACTTTTTAGGTTCAAAGTAAAGTTCATAAAGGTGCAAGAATGACTTTAAGCTTGAAAAAGTTTTCACATTGGAACATTCACCTTAAGAAATCCCTGACTGCAGACATTGGGTTAGGCGTCTGGCTGGATGAGCATCCCTTTGCGCCTAAACTATCAAAAAGCCCATAAATGACCCACTTCTGAGTCGGGCCTCCTCCAAATCCATGGAGGGAAATTAGCCTACTGTGCCACGCTGGCAAGACGGGTTGGCACAGGGTTTGTTTCAAGTTTTCATTCTCTTGCGGCTAAGTGATCTGCCTCTTGCGTTCTTTTAGTCGCCTCTTACGACACCCTCAAGACGGTATGGGTTTACCAATCCCGACTGACTGTTGAGCCGGAGCCTTTGTGGAAATCCATGTCCAGAATATGTGCTGAATGGAGGTTGATAAGCTCCTTCTCTTGCAGGATCCTGTCCGGATCAAGGCGGCAAAGTCTTAACACTGCCGACTTTAGGCAAGTTCTGCGAGACGAGACAGAACGAACCCAAGACTGAACAACAACTTAAGGAAATTATTCAGGTATTTCCGTATTTGTAAAATAGCTTTAAACAACGTATATATGTGGGGAAAATCAATAATCTCTTAATTTTTTTAATAATGCCCGTTTTTTTCGACGTTTTATTCTGAGGGTATCATAAGAGCCGACAAAAGGAAATCCACTAGAGAAGGAAAACTTGATATAAATAAATAAATAAATATCCTTGGACATTTCACACAACGCCATCTCGTGCCAAGCTAAGCAACTTAATGCTTGTGTTATGGTAACGAGATGGATGATAAACTACTTATATACATTTTTTTTTTGGCAAATACATACATATTATAGATAGAAATGACACCCAGACTCCGAGCCAGTGCCTCTGGTTTAGACAAAGACACTTACCCGACCCCGGGACCCGTTGATCCAAAGGCGGCATATGAAACCCTGTGTCAACCCGACTGGCCAGCGTGGCACAGTAGGCTAATTGCCCTCCATTTAGTTGGAGGAGGCCCGACTCAGCAGTGGATGCATGTGCAGTAAGCTCTGTAGAGCAGAATTCCGAACCGGTGGTAGTTTCAGCATGAATGTGGGTGGACGCAAGGGTTGTGGGAGATCAAAAGAGATGGATGGATTGTAATAATGAGGAATTGTGTATGAAAGGTGTGACTGTAGATATGACGACTGATAGGTGTGTATGGAGACTACCACCTAGCGTGGTACAAGGGTCGTAAGATGATAATGGTAATTTTAAATATGACGGTTCATAAGAGTTTAGTGATAAAACCTGTAGCGATCAACATGCTACATACTTTACACAATTTACCCGAAACATCTGAACTAATTACATCAAGAAATATCGCCTACAAATGCGAGGACCACCAAAAAATCCTACACCGCGATAGCGAAATTTCAAGAGCAATTCGAACAGTGAAGATTTCCCCGACTACAACTATCGGGGGATAGGCGCTGCGACCCCTCATAGGCCAGACATAACACCTCGTCTGGCTGGATGATCATCCCCCGACGTGAACACGCAAGATAAAGTTCCTTTTGAGATTGTTCAGATCGAACTTAAGTAAGTTAACGTAAGTTTCTCCTCCTACAGAGACACGAACCAGATCCAGGGTTGAGGGCGGAGAATTGCCTCTCTTTCGAGGGTTTCGTCAGGTTTCTGTCAGACAAAGACAATTATGCATTTGTCCCTGAGCAGATGAGAATCAATAACTTTAGCAGGTATGTCTGTATTTTCTCATAAATATAAAAATTAATTGCTGTTCTATTCTGTTTGATTCGATCTGTTCATTGATTTGGCTAATTGCAGGAAATGATCTCTTTACGGTTATGATCGTTTTATTTTATTTTATTCCCAACATTTCAGACACTTTGCAGTGTCCGTGTCAGTCATCCCGCGACCACGGACACTGCAAAGTGTCTTAAACGTTGGGACCCAGCCCAAAAAAATATTTTTTAATTTTTGATCATTATTTTTATTTTACAACATACAAAAATACATACAACCCTACATTTTCAGGCTCCTACTATCACCCCCTATTTAATTACATGGCAAAACAACGTTTGTGACCCCGCAGTAATTATCTAAAAATACAAACGACTTGTTTTTTGTGTTTGTGATAGTGGTGACAGATGTAGAAAATTAATGTCACCCCATCCCAGACTCAGAGCAAGTGTCTCTGGTTTAGACAAAGACACTTGCCCGACCCCCGGAATCGAACCCGAGACCTCGTAATCCAAAGGCGGCACATCCAACCCCTAAACCAACGAGGCAATTAATAAATTTGGCTGAAGTATTCTCTAAGGTCCCCGCCTGGTACCCCTGACCGCATCTACAACTCTGGGGGCCCCTCAAAATATACCTAATAGTAGATCATTTACAGCAAGTCAGGTTCCGAAGAAGAGGAGCAGAAGAGTGCGTCCAGGGACATGTCTGGACCTCTAAGCCGTTACTACATTGCTAGCAGTCACAACACCTATTTAACTGGACATCAATTGAAAGGAGAATCTTCGGTGGAGCTTTATAGTCAGGTAAGTCTTCATCATCACTATCACTACATAGTATAAAACAAAGTCGCTGTCGTCTGTCCGTCCCTATGTATGCTTAAATCTTTAAATCTACGAACTGATTTTGAAGCGGTTTGTTTTAATAGATAGTGATTCAAGAGGAAGGTTTATATATGTATAATACATGCATAATAGCACCCGCGCGAAGCCGGGGCGGGTCGCTAGTAGTTTAAAAAGAGTTGCTGTTGTCAGTCCGTCCCTATGTATGCTTAAATCTTTAAATCTACGAACTGATTTTGAAGAGTTATTTTTTAATAGATAGAGTGATTCAAAAGGTAGGTTTATATGTATAATACATACACAATTGCACCCGTGCGAAGCCGGGGCGAGTCGCTAGTATAAGAATATAATAAGAATACACAATGTCACCAACCCATACCGTCTTTAGGGTGTCGGAAGAGGCGACTAAAAGAACGCAAGAGACAATTCTTTGTAAAACAACAATTATTTGTAAAAAAAAACAACTTCCCGATAAAATTACACTAAAAAGGGATTGAAGATGAAGATAAGGAAAACTCATTTATGGGCTGAGTAGTAAACACAAAGAAAGAAACCACTTGAAGAACATCACTTATCCTCGAGATTTTATTATTACTTAAAACATTCAGTTCTATATTCATTAATTTAAAGTTCAATGTCGCCCGTTCGCTGTCCCTCGTTTAGTGCGTGTTTCGCCTGTACCAGAACCTAGCACGATAGTCGTCACTGCAAGTCAGGAAAGCCGGTGCCGTCCCCGAATGAACGATATGCCTGTAAGGGAATGAGTGAATGAACATGAACATATTTTTGAAGTGAAACTTCGTTAGGCGCATGAGGGGTAAAATTTTTAGGGATGATATGCAATTTAGCGTCACGAAGATATGCAACGTTTTGCGTCACGACGATGCAACGTTTTTGTCGAAGAAGAGGGAGAGCGGTCGAGACCAATTGCGAGAGAGTGAGATAGAGCGACCGTCGCATCACGCACAGTGCCATGGAGCGAGACGTGGGAGAGAGCTAGTGAGAAAGATTGAGAGAGAGTAAGGGAGGTCGCTATTGGTTGATGTATTCGTTTAGATAGAGTTCTAGGTATAAAATTACCTAATCTAATTTGCCCCCTCAAATCATTTACCTATTTTTCCTCAAAACTTCATCCCGCCCAATTGACCCCAATACTGTGGACCTTACCTGACAGCTCCATTGTGCCCCAAAGACATCAGCTGACATCGGCTAGCGCTTCTGGAGTTCCAAGTGCATAATGACGTGGTGGCTTCATCAGGGAATATAACATAGTCCTCCGTATGATTGAAAATCGCTTGAGCAACGCGTTCTTGCTTACCTGTACGAATATTAAGCATACAACATGAGTCAACCAATGTGTTGCCAGCGATGGCATATGGCACAGAGTCATGGTCAAAGCAAAGGTCATGGCAAAGGAGAGAGCTATGCTCGGAGTTTCCCTGCGAGATCGAATCAGAAATGAGGAGATACGCAGGAGAACCAGAGTCACCGACATAGCCCACAGGATTGCCAAACTTAAGTGGCAGTGGGCAGTGCACAAAGCGCAGTGCTGGTAGGCCTCCCACAAGGTGGACCGATGACCTGGTTAAGGTCGCCGGAAAACGATGGATGCGGGCGGCCCAGGACCGGCCCTTATGGAGATCTTTGGGGGAGGCCTATGTCCAGCAGTGGACATCTTTCGGCTGAATGATGATAAGGATTCTTCATTATCATCATCATTTCAGCCGAAAGTCATTGTACAATCCCCCCACGTACAAACCCACGCATGTTGAGACACCCCAATAAATGACCCCATGCTGAGTCAGGCCTCCTCCAAATTCTTGGAGCCAAATTGGCCTACTGTGCCACACTGGCCAGACGACGTTTAAAGTTTTTCTTCTCCCGGTCGCAATGGCCATCTCATCGCGACCGGGACTCCCATATACCCCAGCCCCTGGCTACCTATAAACAATAAAAAGGGGTTTCGTTCAAAAAGTATTGGTGCTCCTTACCAGTTGTCCCCGCACCAGTATATTGTATCAGGCATCTACTGCTAGCAAGCTCCCAAAGCTTAATAGACGAATCCAGACCAGAGGTAAGCAGATACTGTAAGAAAAGAAATCCGGATTATAATACAGTGTCGCCACCTTATTTCGAACTGAGGGTGTAGGAGACGACAAAAGGAAATGGCAAGGTTGATAAACTAGCCGCAAGAGAGGGAAGTGCCAACCCGTCTGGCCAGCGTGGCACAGCAGACTAATTTCCTCCCTGCGATGACAGGAGACCAGACTCAGTATGGGCTGAGAGAAAATAATACACCAAGAACCCACCTTGCTATTCCGTGTGAACGCCACAGAGCACACTTCTGAACCATCGTGAGCATTTATAAAGGTGTTGAAGCATCTATTGGAGACTGTGTCCCAGAGCTTGACACAGCCGTCAGCGCTGCCGCTGGCGAAATACTTGCCGTTGGGGGAAAACCTGGGGGTAAGGGGGTGTTTAGGGTTCAATTGGGTCAATTTAGGTTAATTTAACAGCCCCCTCGACTGTGCTGCCACCTTGCCGTGGTGAGGGGTCTTGAGTGTTTGATCCGTGGGGCCATACCGGCCAGGGCCTCCCATGCCGGGAGGGCCCACGGGGAGAGGCACCCAGCGCCGCAGTGGATTGGGGCTCCGGGGACTCCTCTGTCCTGCGAGTCCTGGACCGCTGCGGTGCACTAACGCCCTTGGGTTTTCGCTAACCCGAGGGCTGACGGGCTGGGCCTCCTTCTGCGAGGCCGTTATGTCGCAGAAGGGTTTTGGCACTAAACCGCTGTGGTGCACCAGTGTCCTCAGGCTGGGGTTAGTTCCAGTTGCCCGGGACGCCCTCTAATAGTCACTTGCCCGCGGGCCCTTCGTCGGGGCGTCACAGTGGAATGCGTTTACGCGAACCTGTGGCGCCCCAAGCGTGTCGTGTGAGGGTATACCGCTGAGGATTTATTGGGTACACGAGTCTCCGGAGGCCCACATAATCGGCGACCCCACACTCGAGGAGCGACGGCATGCATAAAGCATATCTCCAGCGAAACAAAAATAAACAGAGAATTTGGAGAAATCACCCTGATTTCTCCAATTTCTCTGTTTTTTCTTGTTCTTTAACCAGATTTGCCTAACTACTACTCAGGTCATATATGACCCACTGTTGTGTCTGGCCTCCTCCAGTTAAATGGAGGGCAATTTCCCTATTACGCCACGCTGGCCAGACGGGTTTGCACAGGGTTTCGCATCAAGTTTTCCTTCTCTTGCGGCTAGGTTTTCAGCCTTGTAATTTTCTTTTGTCGGCTCTTACGACACCCTCAGGATGGAATGGGGTTGTGACACTATGTATTCTAAATCCTTCACCATATGGACTGCCTACCTACTAGTAAGGTCAAATAAGGTAGCAAAATAAGACCAATTTTACTAATTTGAAGATTTGGCTAATGTAGGTAATATGGGTAATAAGGGTAAAATGTAAAAAGAAGGGTTATACCTATCATATACTCACTTGATAGAGTTCACCTGCTTAAGATGATGATGCGAGGGTATGGGACAGACGAAACATTGGCTGGTCGTGACGTCATACAACCTGATAACCGGATGCGTTGTAGACGCTATGATATGGTCACCCAACGGGTGGAACGCCACGCACAGAACCGGTTCCGCATCCTGTCAATGATAAAACGAAAAATAAAAACTCGGCCACGTGTTGCTGTGTTTTTGTTATGTTAACACAGCTCAATCTATTGAACACTTAATCAAACCACTGAACAGATATCGCCATCTGTTAGAATCGTTTGGAACTAACAGATAATTGTGACTGTCAAATAATAGACAAATAATTTGCAATAAAATAATATTGCGACTATAAACTGAGATGTAAGTTATCTTATCTTTTAAAGCACATGGTGAGCAAATTTGATTAATATCGGTTAAGTAGTTTTAGGGTCAGCGCCGACGGACGGAGTGACGGCGAAGAGACTAATTCAGTAACAATTTAAATTCAACCTACAACGCTTCAGAATACATCTATAAATAAAATAATCTAAAAATACGTCTATCAGTATTTAGAATACGCTCGCCGCGCGTCGCTCGCCGTCATTGTATTTCTTTGTACCAAATACAGTTGTAATCTGAAGTGCTTTAGGTTGAAATTAAATTGTTACTGAAATAGCATCTTCGCCGCCAATCCGCTGGTGGGCGCTGACCCTTAGGAGTCCATCGCGGACAAACAACGTGACGTGTAATCAAACATATAAAATTTTCGTGTAATTTTCGTGAAAATTTATTTGCATATCGCTTAGGTCTGCGAATCGGACAACATCTATCTTTCATCCCCCTAAACTCTAATATACTTTTTCATCCCCCCATCTCGGAAAGAGTATTTTTGCTCTTCGATATCTGAGTGCAAAAGCCGTTTTTATTCGCTAGAGAATAAAGTATTTTTGCTCTTCGATATCTGAGTGCAAAAGCCGTTTTTATTCGCTAGAGAATAAAGTAAAGATTATTCTGTAATACTTACCTGTCATAATGTAGTAATTAATACCTAAACTGAAATATCTTGTGATTGTAAACGTTTTTTTTTTTGCATTTAGTCATTTCCTCGCTGAGGTGGAATGAAAAGTTACGTGTTGCACTCGAGTGCAAAGATTTTTCACCTCTTCCCTCGCCAACGTTCAGGATTCTAATTTTGAATCACTCGCTGCGCTCGTGATTCAATTTTAGAATCCTTCGCTTGCTCGGTCATCAAAATTGAACACGCGGTTAAAAAGCAACTTTGCACTCTTGTATAACAAATAACTATTATTTTTTGATACTTTTTTTCATGTTACGTCATACAGAAATACATACAACCCTAAATGTTCACCCCTCTACGATCTGCCCTTATTTTTAGTAGCGATATGTATATGGCAAAACAAAGTTTGCAGGGTCAGCTAGTTTTTATATATTTAGATACTAGCGACCCGCCCCGGCTTCGCTCGGGTACAATTATGCATTTATTATAGATATAAACCTTCCTCTTGAATCACTCTATCTATTAAAAAAACGCATCAAAATCCGTTGCGTAGTTTTAAAGATTTAAGCATACATAGGGACGGACAGACGATAGCGACTTGGTTTTATACTATGTAGTGATGAAAAGAACATCCATACCGTGATAGACTTGTAAGCTTTCTTGGCTGATGCTTTGGTGATGTCAAAAAGCTTGATGCAGCAGTCGCGAGACGCCGACACCAAGATCTGCTCCCGGGGGTGGAAGTCCAGGGCCGTAATCTCATCTGTATGGTCATATCTGTAAAACAATAAATACATCACGTATCTCACTCACATCTACTACTATTCAGCTTATATGCGACCCACTGCTCAGTCGGGACTCCTCTCGTTACATGGAGGGTGATCAGCCTACTTTTTGTTCCCGGGGTATAATCCTTCGTGGACTATCTATTATGATTAGAGGTCGGAGTAGGTAGATTGATTTTATATACTTGCGTCAAGATATTATAATATGGACATGCCATTTTATCCATAATGTGCGGGAAGTACCGGAAAAAGTTCCGGGATTGGAATTATTGAATAAAATAAAATAAAAAACATTCAGATACAAAACATACAGAACAAGGTGAGATTATTATTTACACAATACAGGAATTTCACAAATTAGGAGCGCACTCTACAAACCGAGGTAAGCGAGTGAGATACCTGAAACACAGCGCGCGCGCAATGCGTTGTGAACATAGAAAAGAAACAAAAGGCCCTGTCTACGTTTTGTCTCATACTGTCAAGCGTCATTTCTAATTCAACAGTAAGGGACAAAATACGGTGTAACTATTCTAAGGTATCATCACTATCACTACATAGTATAAAATAAAGTCACTGTCGTCTGTCCGTCCCTATGTATGCTTAAATCTTTAAAAGTACGCAACGGATTTTGAAGCGGTATTTTTTAATAGATATAGTGATTCAAGAGGAAGGTTTATATGTATAATACATGCATAAATTTTGATGTTCATCATTGCACCCGTGCGAAGCCCGGGCGCGTCGCTAGTTTTTGTATAAAATAAAATACTGATTTCTTTCACCATTAGCTAACACTGGCAGCGTAGATTGATATTATTAATACGTTATTCACCCTAAACACAAATTCGTGGTAATTTAAAAATTCCTGAACAATTATCACAATAAATGTGAAGTTCCAGTATTTTGGAGGCATATCCATATTATCCTCTACGTTTGACGTAAACGACCTTAAATCAATCTACCTACTCCGACCTCTGATTATGATTTTAAAGTATATAGACTATCTATATACTCAATATGGATAGTTAGTGGCCCATGTGAGGAGACGGAGGCATGCCCACTAAACGTCCCCGGGGTGTACCGTCCCGCGCTTGCTGCCCCATGGGTCCCGACAGTATCTCCACGGGGATACTGTAATAAAAGTTGGCTAAACTCAGCCTACTTTCATTATTGTTTTCTCTGGGTCGGGAAATGCCCAGGGGTTGGGCGGCGATTATGTGAGACTCCGGAAACTGCTCGTCTACCCACTAAAACCCCAGCGGTACAAAATATATATATATATATATATATATTTTGTAAATACATACATATTATAGATAGAAATAACACCCAGACTCCGAGCCAGTGCCTCTGGTTTGGACAAAGACACTTGCCCGACCCCGGGACCCGTTGATCCAAAGGCGGCACATCTAACCACTAGACCAACGAGGAAGTCAAGGTATACCTTCATACGACACGCTTGCGGCGCCACAGGTCCGCGTAAACGCATTCCACTGTCTGTGACGCGGGCAATCGACTATCCAAGGACGTCTCGGGCAACTGGGACGCCCTCAGACATTGAGGCTTACGTCGGTGGCAGGTCCCCCAACCCACCACACCACATGGGCTGAGTAGTGTACACATTCTCTCGTTCTCACAATCCATCCATCTCTTTTGATCATCATGCAGGCCCTCCGCTTGAAGGTCCAAATTCCATAGGCGACAGTGGAAGAACCAAACTACTCACAAAGTCCTGATAACCGGATGACCCTGTTGCTCGCGACCAGGATCCACTTCCTCGGGGGCTGACTTCGCCAGCATTCTTTCCACGTCCAATATCTAAAACCATAATACTACGGTGATGTGGTGTGTTTGTGAACATGGTGATGGGAAATTGTGTTACGAGATGAATCCATTACAAGATCTTTTCTCAGCCCATAAATGACCCACTGCCTAGTCGGGCCTCCCTAACTACATGGAGGGTAATTACCATACTGTGCCATGCTGGCCATACGGGTTGGCAAGGTTTCGTTTTAAAATTTCCCTCTCTTGCGGCTAGGTATTCGGCCTTGTGAAAGTCAAAGTCAAATCATTTATTTTGCATAGGACACAATGGACACTTACAAATTGTCAACACATTAATAAAATTTATACAAAGCAAGGTAAGTAATATATTTTAGTTCGGACCACTGCTGAGAAGAACTGGCAAGAAACTGACATGGCTTGTCATTCTTTTAATTTATTACTTTGCGGTCCTGTGTGACTTCCAGTCACTGTCAGCTCTTACGACACCCTTAGGCTGGAATGGGGTGGTGATGCTCAAAAATCAAATTTCATTTAATCAAGCGAGTTTTTACCTTAATGCTAGCATCAACCGAACCCGTAGCCACCAACTGACCACAGGAACTGAATGCGCCGGACCGGCACGCCATCTTATGGGATGTGACGTAGGCAGTCTCATAGGTTGCGGGCTCTGGGGCTAGCGATGATGCATCCATCTCAAACTCCAGATCTGTCATGTACAAGAAAAAACCATTTAGAAGACAGTTTAACAGCCTGATTACATACTCTGAGTTGTCGGAAGAGTCCACTAAAGAAAACGACAACGCAGAACACTGCGCATTGGAAGGAAACTTTGATACAAGTTTATACAACCACTACTACACAGCCCATAAATGACCCACTGCCGGGTCAGGCCTCCTCCCATCACAGGGAGAGTCATTACCCTAATGTGCCATGCTTGCCAGACGTATTGGACAGGCTTTCATATGAAGTTTTCCTTTTCTTACATGTAGGTTTTTTCAGACATAACATTTCCTTTTGTCTGCTCTTACGACAACCTTTAGGATGGAATGAGGTGGTGACACTATGTATTGTAAGTCCATCACCACACGGAATGTTTATCACTACATATTATAAAACAAAGTCGCTGTCGTCTGTCTGTCCCTATGTATGCTTAAATCTTCAAAACTACACAACGGATTTTGAATCGGTTTGTTTTAATAGATAGAGTGATTCAAGAGGAAGGTTTTTAAGTATAACCCACCCCCGCTTTGCACGGGCGAAGCCGGGGCGGGCCACTAGTTCAACAATAAACAAAAGAGTATTATAGGCATAATTATAAAAAAATATCAGCAAAATTATTGGGAAATTTCAAACTTCCCGTACATGCATTTTTCATAAAAAGGGATACAACAATTTTGGTATAAGTAATTATAATAGAAGATATACTTGCCAAAACCCGTAGAGCCCAGTAAATGCTCTGCTCCACTAGAAGCTGCGAGACGGTCTTTACGGTCAGGCTCGTGTTGTAGACCCACCATCATTAAGTTCAACAACCTAAAATTATAAAACTTTAATCATAATAGCAGCAAACAACTTGATGATCTTGATGTGTAGTTGTCAGTATATGGATCTGTTATATCCCACAAATCCTATCATCATCATTCAGCCCATAAATGACCCACTACTGAGTCAGGTCTCCTCCGATTTGATGGAGGGAAAATAGTCTACTGTGCCACGCAGGCACAGGGTTTGATATCACATTTTCCTTCTCTTGCGGCTATGTTGTTTCCTTATGTCAGCTCTTACAACTTACAACTTTTTTTTCGGCTGTCAACTGTTGTCAGAAGCACTAGTGCTCTCGAATAATTTCGCGATTTGCTAAGAAAAACTGTGATTTAAGTACTAACAATACTACCAAAGTACAGCTAAAGTGACCATCTTGTGGTGATAGTGTTATCCAGCTCTGGAAATCGTTATTAAGCCTGAAAAAAGCGATCAAAAACTGGAAATCGCTGTGAGTGAAAACAATTCTACCCCCACAAAATTCACTAATCATCAACTGACAAATAATCGTTATCTGACAGTGACAACAGCTGTCAGTGTCACGTCACGCCGAGATAGTGTTGCCAGAGCTCAGAAATTCTACCAAAAAGGGGAAAATGGACAAACAGATGGAATTATTTCTACTAAAAATAGATAAGAAGATTGACACGATGATGCATGAATTAAAAGAAGATTTGACCAGTTCAATAACGGCAAGCATTATAGCAACAATAGAAGAAAAGCTAAACCCACTGGTTAAAGAGAACCTTAAACTTAACAGCGAAGTGTCGACACTGAAAATGAAAGTCAGTAAGTTAGAAAGAGAAGCAAAGAAAAATAATATACTACTGCACGGCGTAGAAGAAACCGAAGAAAATAACAAAGAACTTATGAGTTTGGTCGTGGATTTTATAAACAAAATAGTAACCGAGAAGGGAATACGAGAATTTGATATGTGGGAAGTCAGTGAAGTTCAAAGGTTGGGGAAAAAAGAGGACAAAAAAAGGAGACCGATATTGGTAAAACTCACTTTGGCTTGGAGAAAAATTGAAATACTCAGAAATAACAAATATTTCCCAGCACCTACATATGCCACCGAAGATTTCCCCAAAGAAGTTTTGGAAATAAGAAAAGAGCTAAAACTGCAACAACAACAAGAAAGGAAAAAAGGAAACTTAGCAATCATCCGCTACGACAAACTAATAATTAAAGGGAAAATAAACAAAGACCAAGGAATTGAAAAGAGAAAACGGGCCCCGTCAAGCTCACCACCCCAGTCAAACAGTGACAGTGATAATAACCCAAAAGCTCCAAGCAAAATAAACAAAACAAACGCCTTTGAATATATGAACCGCTCCAGACACAACTCACTACAATAGCAATCAACAAAAACCTACCTACAACAGCCGAAGAAAGGTAAACACACTAAAACAAACAACAACAAAAAAACACATTCCCCAAGCCGGCTGGTCCCCGTGGGGAATAATGACCACCACCCTCCATCCATTACAAGGAAGATAAAAAACATTTTTCTACAAATAGGCACATATAATGTGAGATCACTGTCTTCAATTGAAAGATATCTTCAACTTACGAATGCTCTTGAATATATCAACTTCGACATATTGGGTCTTTGTGAAGTCAGAAGAACAGGTTGCAATATAGAAGAATACAAAGACTACATTTTATGCTACATGGGAGAAACCAAGGGGAGACACGGGGTTGGCTTTTTATTGAAGAAAACCTTTAAAAGCAAAATAATCAACTTCACAGGACTGTCGGAAAGGGTGGCTTTGCTGCAATTACAACTAGAAGACTTGAATCTCTCACTTATACAAGTCTATGCACCCACAGAAAAAGCGAGCGAAGAAGAGATACAGAAATTCTACACCACCATCACAGAAGCACTCGCCAAAGCCGACGACAAAGTAATACTAATGGGCGATTTTAACGCTAAAATAGGACACCCCAAGGAAGGCGAGAACTTAATAATGGGTCAGCACGGATATGGCGAACGAAATGACCGGGGTGACTTACTGATTGACTTTGCTTTCGAACACAAGCTTCCTATAATGAACACATATTTCAAGAAAAGAAAAAACAAACGATGGACCTGGATTTCACCAGATCAGAAAACAAGAAATGAAATAGATTTCATACTAACAAGCGACCCCCAACTCATCACAAACACAGAAGTACTCAATAATATAAAATTCCCTTCCGACCACAGACTTTTAAGAGCATCCCTCGATTTAAAACAGCCAAAGAAAAATAGAAAAAACTACAAACCTTCAGTTACAATTCCAAAAACGGACAACGAAATTAAAAGATACGTGAATAGCCTACGATCACATCTAGAAACAAATTTTAAAGAAACCATGAGCATCCAAAACTATTACAACACTTTAGAAGAATCAGTGTTGCACAGTTTACTCACAAGTAACCAAAAGAAAATACAACAAAAAATATTTAGTAAAGAAACTGAAGAACTAATAAAGAAACGCACTGAACTAATAAAAATAAAGCCCAAAGACCAAATAATAAGAAAGGAGCTAAGCAAAGTATTCAAAGCAACCAACAAATCTATTAGCCAAGACTACAATAAGCATAGACAGGAGATAATCACAAGAAACCTTACGAATCATAGAAGTACAAAAAGAGCCTTTAAAGACCTGAAACTACAAAAAACCTGGATACAGAAGCTGGAAGGCAATACAGGGGAAACAAAAACGAGAAAAGATATTATTAACCATGCTACAAATTTTTACAGAGAAATGTACAAGAGAAATATGCACCATGAAACCACACAAACACAAGAACATAGTGTTCCTAGAACAACAGTATACCCAATAACCGAAAGAGAAGTATATGACCACATAAGAAAGCTAAAAGATGAGAAAAGCCCAGGACCCGACGGTATAACCAACGAAGCCATTAAATTAGGGACACCGGTTCTACTCCACCATTTCACCAAGCTCTTCAACATGGTATTAGATGCTGAGATAGTGCCACAACAATGGTGCACTTCAGAAATCACACTAATTTATAAAAAAGGAAATACATTAGACATAGGCAACTACAGGCCTATTAGTCTAATGGCAAGCGCATACAAATTGTTCGCATCTATCATCCTAAGCAGAATAGCACCTACAATCGATGACTCACAACCAATTGAACAAGCAGGTTTCCGTTCGGGTTTTAGTACAACTGATCATCTACAGGTACTGGAACAAACAATGGAGAAGTACAAAGAATTTAACAAGCCTCTATATCTAGCATTCATTGATTACAGTAAGGCTTTCGATACAATCAGCCATAACTCAATCTGGGAAGCACTGAAACTCTCCAACGTTGATGGAAAATACATAAACATTCTGAAGAACATATATGTTAACTGCACTAGTAAGGTAAAACTAGAAACAAGAGGAGACCCTATCAAGATCGAAAGAGGAGTGAGACAAGGAGACCCCATATCACCAAAACTCTTCATAGCTGTTTTAGAAACTATCTTTAGGAAGCTGGACTGGGCTCACAAAGGTATTAAAATAGGCACAAGATACCTTAACCATCTAAGGTTCGCAGACGATATTGTCATACTGGCCGAAACACCACACACTCTAGAGGAAATGATATGTTCATTAGCCACAGAAAGCTCAAAGGTAGGTCTGGAAATAAATACAAACAAGACTGGAGTAATGACTAATAGCCATGAAAAACCAATATGGGTCAAGGGAAATCGCATAGAATACGTAAAAACTTACAAATACCTAGGAAAACAAGTGACATTCAGCAAAACAAATAACGAAGAGGAAATACAAAGAAGAGTAAACATCACATGGCAAAAATATTGGTCACTAAAAGAAATCTTAAAAGGCCACTACTCTTTGAATCTCAAGAAAGTAGTAATGGACACTTGTATACTACCCTGTCTATTGTATGGCTGCCAAACATGGGTTCACACTGATAGAACCAAGCAGAAAATTACAACCACCCAGAGGGCAATGGAGAGGAGCATGCTAGGAATAAGGAAAATTCACAAGGTTCGAAGTACAAAAATTAGGAAAAAGACTATGCTGACAGATGCTCTAACACAAGCACTAGCACTAAAGTGGCGTTGGGCAGGACATATCGCAAGACTTACTGACAACAGATGGACGAAACAAGTCACTAACTGGAAAGGACCACCAGGGAAAAGAAAGATTGGAAGACCATACAAACGATGGGCAGACGACATAGCCCAGACTGCTGGCAAAAACTGGATGACCCTTGCCAAAGATAGGGAGAATTGGAAGAGGATGGAGGAGGCCTTTACCCGATATGGGACTATATCTCCGAAAGATACCTAAACAAATAGCACTACTAACTTAATTAAGGCAAACACTAACACAATTAGTACTTAATGTAAAATTCTAAATATTGTGAGATAAGAAATAAAAAGGCTTATTATTATTATTATTATTACCTGGTTACAAAACAAGTTCATAATTTTGTACACTATTTTAATCAACTTTAGAACTCATTCTATGATATTTCTTATTACAAAATGCAGACTAAGGCTAACTATGGTACTAAACAACAACCTAAAATATCTGTATATGTTGTATACAAATATTTTAGGTAGTTGTTTAGAGTTCTTATTGTAGTTGTTTAGGTAAAATGATATTATTTATAAACACATACCTGTCACTTGGTGGGCAAGGCGGATCGGCGTGAACAGCAGAAGCCAACGTCGAAGCGATGGGTTGGAACCCATCGTAATAAAGTTGGCTATAAAAAAGCAAATGAAAACATACAAGTTTTACTACGTAAATAAACATGTAAGGTATAGCAATAAAAGATGGTAAAAACCAGAAAAAATACATTAGGAGCCTTTCATATCTTTAGAGTACTTCGTGGCGTCTAGCCTTTTTAATTAGATAGCTTTTAAACCTTTGTATTCGTTATTATAACGTTATTAAGAGAACTTTTGGTTGGCTTCACAAAAAAAAATAGTTTACCTTATAATCATACGATATAATAACTCTCTATTCTTCACGATGTTTCTGGTATCAACGTCACCAGTATTTTCCTTCATTTTGCAGTAGATTACAACCTATTAATGATGATAAATCACGAAAACCGGCGATCAAAACAGACGCTATTATTGTTTTGAGGTTATATTTGACAGCCTCTTGACAGTTACGCTATCCTCTATGGTTTTTCGGTACCGTCTACTTAAGACACTAATCAGTATCAAAGACAAAAATCGACTAAGCTCTAAAAAAGCACCGTTACAGAAGTCTGAATTCGTGCGGAAAAATCAATAAAATTACGCATGCGGTTAAGAACCGGTCTTTTTATTTTTATGTCTGGCTTTCGACGAAATTCATCGATGCGTATTATTACTCAACTAATACACTACTCTGTTGTTGTTTTTATCCGTATATTTAGGGATTTAGAATACACAGTGTCACCACCCCATTCCAACCTGAGCCTGTCTTAAGAGCCAACTTTTTATTTCAGCTCATAAATGACCCACTACTGAGTAGGGCTTCCTCCCAAATCATTGAGGGAAATCAGCCTATTAGATGAGGGGCTGCCCTAGTGAGAGAGAAATGTAAAAGTGCATTTGCCCTAGTAGCAAATGCACTTTTAAATTTAGCTGCGGTATTCTTTATTGTCCTTCCCTAGTCGGGCAGCTCTAGCACGCTGATGATAAGTCCAAGTATGAGAGAATAAATAGCCTCTCATACCCGATCAAGTTGAAATGACCTCCATTCAGGTTATGTAAGCCTGCCGCCGGGCTGGCGACGGTGAAGGCGGTCCGCCCCCACCTGGATCACTGGCGTCTCGGCGGCACGGGACCCTAACCTACAGATTGGTGCAGGTGCTTACCGGGCATGGCTGCTTCGGTAGGTACCTGCATCAAATCGCGGGCCGGGAGCCGACGCCGGTTCGCCACGAGTGTGGCGCGCCAGTCAACACGGCGCGCCACACGGTGGAGGAGTGTGCCGCCTGGGTGACCGAGAGGCATGCCCTGGCGGCACAGGTCGGAGGAGACCTCTCGCTGCCAAGCCTTATCGGACGGATGCTCGACAGCGAGGAGGGGTGGGAAGCAATGGCCTCCTTCTGCGAGGACTTCATGTCGCAGAAGGAGGCGGCGGAGCGGGTCAGGGAGGAGGACGTCCTGGCCGACCCGCGCCGCAGATGAGGCCGGGGAGGAGGAGGCGACTGTACGCCCACCTCCTTCCCCCGCCATAGAGGCCGGTGGTGGGTCGGGGGACCCGCCACCGACGAAAGCCTCGATGACTGAGGGCGTCCCAGTGTACCGTGACGCCCTATCTGATAGTCGCTTGCCCGCCTAGCGGGCACCTCGTCGGGGCGTCAACTTTGACTGCGGTTACGCGAACCGTTGGCGCCCCAAGCGTGCCGTGTGAGGATATACCGCTGGGGTTTTAGTGGGTATACCGGTTCTGTCCCGGGAGTCCAACATAATCACCGACCTCTCCCCCGGGGGGCGGTGGTATGCGTAAAACATATCCCCAGCGACAACAAAAAAAAAAAGTTTATGTAAGCCTGGTACTTTTTAATGTCGCTGTAGTGTTCTGTTACTACCACTCAGCCCATAAATGACCCAATGCTGAGTCGGGCCTCCTCTCATCACAGGGAGTGTAATTAGCCTACTGTGTCATGCTGGCCAGATGGGTTGGCACAGGGTTTCGGATCAAGTTGTCCTTCTGTTGCGGCTAGGTTTTCAGCCTTGTCATTACCTTTTGTCGGCTCTTGCGACACCCTCAGGATGGAATGGGCTGGTGGTAATATGTATTCTAAATCCGTCACCACACGGAAAAGTCTTAAGTTAGGTGGAGGTCATTCCCCAGGCAGCCGAGAGAATAGCCTCAGATACCCGATCAAATTTAAATGACCTCCACTAAGATTATGTGAGCCTGGTACTTTTTAATGCGGCTGTGGTAACCCACTATCCCTTTCAACATTTAATTTGCCAACAGGTACTCCTGACTGGCTGCAGGTGCGTGGAACTTGACTGTTGGGACGGAGATGACGGCAGTCCTGTCATATACCACGGTCACACTTTCACCACAAAAATACCATTTCGCAGAGTCGTTGAGACTATAGCCAGGTAACTTGATCTCTAAGGTACATGTTACTAGTTTCCGTGTGGTGACTGATTTAGAATACATTGTGTCACCACCCCATTTCATCCTAAGGGTGTCCTTATTAATAGGATATGTCAAGGCCTATTGTCAAACTTGATACTAAACCTGTAATCGTTTCGTTTCTCACTCATACTTCATGACATAACTGCTTCTTTTGACTACCTCTTTATCCATCATAGTTTCAGCCCATAAATAACCCACTACTGGGTCAGGCCTCCAAATTCAAATCAGCCCTCCGTGGCACAATAAAAAAGACACAATAAAAAAGAGCATTTAATAGAAGTGTCAAACACAAGTATGCTTTTGTGTGTAAGTGGCTGCATCTCCGCATAATACTACACTTTCTTGTAGAGCCGATTTTCAACTTATATGCATGAACAGAAAAAGAAGGGAAAGAAAATACAACGTTAATCTTAAAAATAGAAGATTATATTCGATAACTTTTTTTTATTTTTTAAACGAAACCCTTGCACTACATGCAGTTTACAAACATGAAATTCAAGATTGTCAGAGCAAGTGCCTCTGGCTTAGACAAAGACACTTGCCAGACCCCGGAATCGAACCCGGGACCCGTTGATACAAAGGCGGTACATCCAAACCAGACCAACGAGGCACTATAACATTTTACCTCTGTTCCGCGCTAGGTCTATTTATGCACTTATCAGTCGTCATATCTACATTCAAACCTTTCTTCCACCCATCTCCTTTGATCTTTTCAAATTATTGGTCCTGTTTACAAAAAGCACTAAACAGCACAGTTGGAGCAAGTTCGCCAGATGAGAGAAAAACGATACACGTTGACGCAATGAATAACGAATAAGCCTTGATAGGGCCAATCAAAAACAAATCCGCGAATAAATAGGTTTCCATTGCGTCATCTATACTAATCTTATACTAATATATAATCTTAGACTAATCTTATCTTATATCTTATACTAATATATAATCTTATACTAATATATAAAGCTGCAGAGTTTGTTTGTTTGTTTGTTTGTTTGAACGCGCTAATCTCAGGAACTACTGGTCCGATTTCAAAAAATCTTTTAGTGTTAGATAGTCCATTTATCGAGGAAGGTTATAGGCTATATTTTATTTTCAAAAGAATTAGGGATCCGTATGAAAATTGCGATTTTGTAAACCAAGGTGTAAAATCGAAAACCTATTTATGCGTGCGCTGCAAAAACTATTGACAATAGAACAAAATAATGTACAACGGGTTTGTAGGTCTTATAAAGATCTACAAAAAAGTCCGCGAGAGCACATATCTAACTATCATAGTTTAGTCACAATAACCGATTTTATGTTCATAAAAAATATGCACGGGTTCGAAGCCCACGCGGGCGAAGCCGCGCGCAAAAGCTAGTTGCTCAATAATCTTCACACCTCAAAATAGTTTAAACCCCACAGGAGTGCCTTCATCACATCACCATATCCTCTGATTTTGAGCATAGAGAACCACTGCAGTCTACCGCAACAGCAAGTTATGGCGAGTACATTTGAGGTCAGTTCATAGAGTTTATACCGCTCATAATAAATGCCTTGCCAATGCCTCGGTATTTCTATAACGTCATAAGACATAATATTAGGTGTTCTCGATTAATACACATTTAAATTGAACACTTTTAGATGATTTATAGTACATAGTATCACCACCCCATTGAATTCTGAGGGCGTTGTAAGAGCTGACAAAGGAAATGCCAAGGCCGAAAACCTAGCCGCAAGAGAAGGAAAACTTGAAACCCTGTGCCAACCCGTCTGGCCAGCGTGACACAGTAGGCTGATTGCCCTCCATGTAGTTGGAAGAGGACTGACTCAGCAGTGCCAGTGGGTCATATAAAGGTTGATTAGTACCTACGGACGGATTTATTGCATTTATTTTACATTATTTATTCCCGATTCTATTGAAAAGACCAAGGTCAAGCGCGACGAAAATTGACAACACTTTTATTATTTTTTGGAGCCATTAAGTTTAGGAGTAAAATACTTCGCACAACCAATATACTTCCACCGTTATTATACTGTGAGTGTCTTCATCCAGGCAGTGTTTGGAGACAAACTGGTGACTTCATTTTTATTTGAAGTGGACTACACTGATGAACCAAGGCTTCCAAGTCCTGAGCAGCTCAAGTACAAGGTATTGTGATTCGTTGTATAGTGCAAGGCTTCCCTAACTGTGCGTGACGACGCCCGGACGCCCCGAGGTGCCCCGGTATTATACGAGGGGCGTCATGAGGCGATCAAAATAGGCTTTTTTCTTCCCACATTTCTCCTCTGCCATAATCAGAGTCTGTATTAGTTAATTTTCCTTTCACTCACTCCAGTTCTATCAATTATTCTTCTCGCATTTTCATTCTTCATACTTTATCTTTTTGTGCTCCATATTATCTCTCATTCCAATGGGTGGGACTCCCATTATCTATATTTAATAAATATACAAACTTCTAAACAGTATTCGGCACTAAACATTCGAATAGTGTGCATGGGGAACAATGAAATGTACATTTTGGTAATTCTCGCATTTGTAGGCAATATTTTTGATGTTGCTAATTCGTTCGGACTTTTCGGGTAAATTATGTCGAGTCGCTACACTGCTTTTTTTGGTTAGCTATAATCTTAGTTAGCTACATTTTTGGTGCAGTAATGATGTTTATGATGAAAGTGTCGCTGTAGAGCTATTTCGAATAATCCTTTTTTTATCAGGTGTTAATAAAGAACAAAAAGTTGTTGCCAGTTGAAGCGAGCCCAACAATTGGTTTGACGGGTGCCAGTTCAGCTCACGGATATAGCGGAGTCTTGGCAACAACATTTAGGTAAATTTTATATTTCAACGTTTAACTGTACCCTATACCTAAGCTGTATTCAAAAGTACCAGGCTCACATAACCTGAGTGTAGTTCATTGAAACTGGGTATGAGAGGCTATTCTCTCATACCTAGATCTATCATCAGCGAGCTAGAGCTGCCTGGGGAAGGACCTCCACCTACAGAATTCCGCAGCTACATTGAAAGTACCAGGATCCCATAACCTTAGTGGAAATAATTTATGTAGTTCAAATAAAACTTGATATGAAACTATTCGCTGTCTTGTCCGCGTCGCAGAGCAGAGAGTTTCTTCCGCGTAATAGAAGAACTTAACAGAGAGAGATAGAAAGAGAATTTACTTTAATATGGGTGGGTTTTCAGGTCCAATGGGATCCGACACACCAGCACTTCTCTGCCAGAACAAAGCAATAGGACTAGTTCTATCATGTCGAACCAGTCTGCGGGAAGTTCTTTGACTGAGTACTTCTCTGATGAAGAATACGATGAAGATGACGAGGAGCTGGATGGTAAGGGCATTGGTCTTCCTAACCCTGGTCTAGTCTAATTTCATTTGGGGTCGGCACATTTTTTCAACGAGACACATTCACACATACCGACCTGGAGGTGTCGGTAGAGGTGACTTTAGTCACTTTAGAACGCAAGAGGAAATGCAACCTGATGACTACCTCGGGTTGGATGTATGGTGGACCGATGACCAAGTTAAGGTCGCCTGAAAACGATGGATGCGGGCGGCCCAGGGCCAGCCTCTGTGGAAATCCTTGGGGGAGGCCTATGTCCAGCAGTTGACATCTTTTGCCTGAAATAAGAATTCCTACCATAATAACACTAAATACGTCAATTTCTTTACAGAAAAAGAGCTTCATAAAATCCTCAATTCAATGGAAGATAAGTGTGGTCGGACGTCCCTCTCGCTCTACCAGAGCTACCGCAGGAGTGAGGGAGATGCTGAGACCACGTCGGGCAGTGTTAAGCACTCCACCACCAGGAAAAGAAGCAACCAGATCGCTAGAGAATTGAGCGATATGGTAACCTATGTGCAGGTAGGCATTTTACCGATTTTATAAAGGTTGGGGTTCGCAATTTATCGTATTCTACTCCTATAAATATTTCTTTTTAATGTAACCCCTCCACTAGATATTTTATTTTATTTATTTCGAAAACTTACAGCTAGAATAAACATAAAACATAAAATAGTAGACGAAGGCCAATTACAAGTTTTCACATACATATTATATACATACATTAAAACAAGTAAAAACGACAAGGTAGACAGAAAAACAAAAGAAGAAAGGAAACAAAGACAGAAGCCACTACCGGAAGTTACATAAAGCTAATTATTATTGGAAAAAAATATTGCCGCCATATTCTTTTTCAGGATACTTAAGCTATCACAGAACAGATCAAAGTCTATCCTCTCACACGCAATGCTGTATGCCCTGGCTACCCTTATTATGTAGCTGTTCTGTCTGTAGGTAGTGTGCGCTACAGGTACATCGAGGAGTTTGTGCTTCCTCAACATTGCTGCAGGAACACTTAGTCCTATCTTTTCTAAAAGCTCAGAACAGTCGATGGAGTTGTTAACTATTCGGTAGAGAAACATAATATCTGCTATGTTCCTTCGCTCGTGCAATGGAAGTGTGTGAAATCTTTTACATATGTCTGTGTAATCAGGTATAACCTGTATCACGGGGGCAGTTTACAAACATGTAATCCACGAATACAAACGACACCCAGACCAGGATCACGATTCGATTCCGGGGTCGGGCAAGAGTCTTTGTTTATACAAATGGTTTATACCAGAGGCACTTCAGTCCCTGATTAGTCGTCGTTTCAGCCCATAAATGACCCACTACTGAGTCGGGCCTCCTCCAAATCCATGGAGGAAATTAGCCTACGGTGCCACGCTGGCAAGACGGGTTGGCACAGGGTTTGTATCAAGGTTTCCTTCTCTTTCGGCTAGGTGATCTGCCTCTTGCGTTCTTTTAGTCGCCTCTTACGACACCTTGAAGATGGTATGAGTTGGTGACATAGTGTACTCTAAATCCGTCACCACACGGAATAGTTAGTAGGTAGTAGTAGTTTTGACGACACGGTTAGCGCAGTGGTTGAGCGATCGACTGCTGCGCAGCATGTCGCGGGTTCGATCCCCGCACGGAAGAAATATTTGTACGACCTACAAGTATTTGTTCCGGGTCAGGGTGTTTTCTATCTATAATATGTATGTATTTACAAAAAAAAAATGTATTTAAGTAGTTTATCATCCATCTCGTTACCATAACACAACATTAAGTTGCTTAGCTTGGGACGAGATGGCGCTGTGTGAAATGTCCAAGAATATTTATATTTATTAGTTTATTCAGGTTATTTTTTGTTCTAATGTTGATGGGATCTTCCACAGGCTATCAAGTTTAGGGGACTCAGTCCACTATCACCGCGCAGCTCCATGAAACAGCACAGCAATGTCGCCAAGGACAGCGCTCCTTGCAGCAGCTTTGAGTCTTCGGAGAGTAGTGACAGTACGGGGACGGTAAGACCACTATTGTTCATTCACAGTCAGTTTAGCAATTCACAGTCACAGTCAGGCCTGTTTTGTTGCCATGAAAATACAAAGCCGCTTTTTTTAATGAAATTCCTGGTCTTTGTTTAATCTGTATCATGGGGCAGTTTACAAACATGTATGTCACGAAAACAAATTAAACAAAATAAGTAGTACCTTTGTACCTAAATGTAATTTTACTTCACTATCACTACATATTATAAAACAAAGTCGCTGTCGTCTGTCCGTCCGTATGTATGCTTAAATCTTTAAAACTACGCAACGAATTTTGAAGCGGTTTTTTTATTATGTAGAGTGATTCAAGAGGAAGGTTTTTATACATGGTTTTTATACAAGAGGAAGTTATTATACATGTATAATACATCCATAATATTGTAGAGAAACACTGATAAATGTAGAAGTTCATCATTGCGCCCATGCAAAGCCGGGGTGGGTCGCTAGTTTTCTATAAATAAATAAATAAACTCTGACTGAGAGCAAGTGCCTCTGTTTTAGACATAAACCAAAGACACTTACCCGATCCCGGAATCGAACCCGGGATCCGTTGACCAAAGGTATAGCTAGACCTCTTGACCAACAAAGCAGTCAAATGTATTTGTTCTGTGGGTTCCATAGGAATATTGTCAGAAAGCATACATACATTACTTGCTTTACGGGTACATGGTACAGTTCACATTTTAAAAATTTAGCAATTTATATTTTATGCTTTCGATAAAAAAACTATACATAATGTTTGGAGGAAAACCTCTGGGTGCAACTTCATACTTCAAAATACCTAACCAAATCTGATAGACAAGGAACATTAAGGGAGGCATTTGTGTTCGTGAATTTCATGTTTGTAAACTATTTTTAAACGTGTGGAAATTCTTGGGGGATGCCTACGTCCAACAGTGGACGTCTTTTGGCTGAAATGATGATGATGAAACTTTTTTTGGAATTTCGTAAAACCCCCTACCTCTACTAGCTGACCTCTACTCGGTGAAAAGAATACTCCTACCAAATTTCAAGTCTCTAGGTCTTATGGTTCCAGAGATATCGTGATGGGTGACTTTAATCAAAATCAGACACGGAAATTGAAATCCGATCGAACTTTTTCTTTTAAACTCAAACTCAAATCATTTATTTCAATTGAACCTATTTACTGGTGTTTTTGAAAAGTCAAAAGTGAAGTTAGGAATCTAGTTGCATGTTCCAAAAAGTAGATCCTATGGAGAAGAACAGGCAAGAAACTCCATGGACACTCTTTTTATCATATTTTCCGTTTAATTGCTTGAAATCTTCCAGCAAATAGCGTCACAGCCCCGACCTCGTTGCCTGAACGCTCCAGCCATCCACCACCCCTGCTATCGCTGCTCCTCCGTCAACGAAGCCATCGGGAAGAAGATCTGCAGGAAACATCCGATGGCGTTAATCGCTCACACTGAGACCCAACTCGTCAGGACTTATCCCGCCGGGTAAGAGCTTTACCGAGAAAGAAGGAAAACCTCATACGAAACCCTGTGCCAGCTCGTTTGGCCAGCGTGGCACAGTAGGCTAATGACCTTCCATGTAGTTGGGGGAGGCCCGACTCAGCAGTGGGTCATTTAGGGGCTGAATAGTAGTAGTAGTTTGACTAGTTTTGATTTTCAAATTCCATCACTATTTGTTTCAGCCTAAGAATTGACTCGTCCAATTTCGATCCTGTGACCTTCTGGTGCTGTGGTGTCCAGCTAGTGGCACTGAACTATCAGACGGAAGATGCTGCAATGGCTATCAATGCTGCTATGTTTGAGAGTAATGGAAACGCGGGCTACGTCAGGAAACCTCCGGTTATGTGGGATCCAGACCATATTGCTTATAGAAGGTAAGAAGATCAATTTTGGACACTATCTGAGGTTTTTATGAAGAGGGCAAAATACTACAATTCATCGTTCATATATGACGCTCAGTTTCCCTGCGAGACCAGTAATGAGGAGATACGCAGGCAAACCAGGGTCACCGACATAGCCCACAGGATTGCCAAACTTAACATGTACTTCACGAACACAACATGCAAACTCAGAGCAAGTGCCTCTGGTTTAGTTAAAGACACTTGCCCGACCCCGGAATCGAACCCGGGACCCTGTGATCCAAAAGGATGTTATCCAGGGAAACTCCGAGCATAGCCCTCTCCATTGCTTTGGGTGACTTTGAGCCTTCTGATGGAGCCCATAGTGAGCGACCACGTCTTTGTTCCATAAGTCATCACTGGCAACACACATTGGTTGAAGACTTTTGTCTTCAGACACTGCGGTATTGTGGACGAGAATATCTTTCGCAGTGGGCAGGGCACATAGCGCGCAGGACCGACGCCCGATGGGGCAGAAAAGTCCTCGAGTGGCGACCGCGTTCCTGAAAGCGCAGTGCTGGTAGGCCTCCCACACGGTGGACCGATGACCTGGTTAAGGTCGCCGGAAAACGATGGATGCGGGCGGCCCAGGACCGGCCTTTGTGGAAATCTTTGGGGGAGGCCTATGTCCAGCATTTGGCTGAAATGATGATGATGATGATGATGATGATGAAGTACATGTTTGTAAACTGACCCCGCGATACAGGTCATACCTTGAGCAGGGGTTTCGTTTTATAAAAAACACTCTCTTACTTTTCCTTTCAGGTTTAACCCCATGGAAAAAGAGTTCGACGGTATTCACGCAGCCCATCTCACTCTAGCGGTGATCTCCGGTCAATATGTGGCTGAAAATGTGTACTCCTTCTATAATGCCTTCGTCGAAGTAGAGATATTGGGTGTGCCATCCGACTGCAGGAAGATAAGGACGAAAGTCGCTCGAAAGAATGCGCTGAACCCCATTTGGAATGAGACTTTCAACTTTAAGGTATGTATATCTTATTCAGACAGTAGGCTAATTACTGCCAAATAATTATTATTATCATTACTAATTATTGCCAAACTGAAGTGGCAGTGGGCAGGGCACATAGCTCGCAGGACCGACGCCCGATGGGGCAGAAAAGTTCTCGAGTGGCGACCGCGTTCCGGAAGGCGCAGTGCTGGTAGGCCTCCCACACGATGGACCGACGACCTGGTTAAGGTCGCCGGAAAGTAGTGGATGCGGGTGGCCCAGGACCGGCCTTTGTGGAGATCCTTGGGGGAGGCCTATGTCCAGCAGTGGACGTCTTTTGGCTGAAATGATGATGATGATGAGGCTAATTAATGTAACTGGAGGAGGCCGTACTCGGCAGTAGGTAATTTATGGAATGAGTAGTAGTAAATTCTACTTGACAGCTCCCCGGTGGTTAATAATAAATAATAATAAAAATATCCTTGGACATTTCACACAACGCCATCTCGTCCCAAGCTAAGCAACTTAATGCTTGTGTTATGGTAACGAGATGGATGATAAACTACTTAAATATTATTTTTTTGAAAATACATACATATTATAGATAGAAAACACCCAGACCCGGAACAAATACTTGTAGGTCGTATAAATATTTCTTCCGTGCGGGAATCGAACCCGCGACATGCTGCGCAGCAGTCGATCGCTCAATCACTGCGCCAATAATGATTCCGAGTGCAGGATTCTGTTGCTTATTGCCCAGATGCAATCCGTGAATTACACGTTACGTACACGAAGAACTAAAAAAGACTCTGACATAACCTACTCCAAATAAATTTATTCCAGCTTCGTCCAATTTTCTAGAGAAAATTAGCTATACTTATTAGAGTAGAAGAGCTGGCCAAACGGAGCTACTGTTTCAAGATTTCCTTCTTCCCCTTAACCGTTAAGACAGGAGGTGGTAAAGTGGCTACTAAGTAGGTAAATTCTGTATCCTACAAAAATACTGCGGTTCTTTATGTAATGAATCCTCCGCACTATGTGTTACCTCTATAGCGGAGGCAGTTTACAGACATGTAATTCACGAACACAAATGACACCCAGACTCAGAGCAAGTGCCTCTGATTTACACGGAGACACTAATTGCCTGACCCCAGAATTGACCTGGGGATCCAAAAGCGGCCTAACCTAACCAACAAGGCAGAAGCGCTACGGAAGTTTGCAGAGCAAGTCGTACAGATGATAATGTCCCATGTTGCATCAAGACTCCAGGCATATCGGCTCCAGATCCCATGACTGGATAATCATCCATTTTAGTCAATAGTAATAAAAGTAATTTAGAATATACTATGTCACCAACCCACACCATCCTACTTTGACTGCCTCGTTGGTCTAGTGGTCAGATGTGCCGCCTTTGGATCAACGGGTCCCGGGTTCGATTCCGGGGTCGGGCCAGTGTCTTTGTCTAAACCAGAGGCACTGGCTCGGAGTCTGGGTGTCATTTCTATCTATAATATGTATGTATTTACAAAAAAATATGTATATAAGTAGTTTATCATCCATCTCGTTACCATAACACAAGCATTAAGTTGCTTAACTTGGGACGAGATGGCGTTGTGTGAAATGTCTAAGAATATTTATTTATTTATTTATTTATATTTATCCTGAGGGTGTCGTAATAATCGACTAAAGGATCGTAAGATCACCTAGCCGTATGAGAAGGAGAACTTGATACCAGCCCTGTGCCTGCCTACCCGTCTTGCCAGCGTGGCACAGTAGGCTAACTTCCCTCCATGAAATTGGAGGAGGCGACTCTGTAGTGGGTAATTTATGAGCTGAAACGACGATGAAAATTTATTCCAGATATTCAATACAAGTAACACATTTCAGGTCAACTTCCCCGAGCTTGCATTTCTGAGGTTCGAGATCTTTGATGCCGACACCAACTACATGCTCTCGCAAAGAGTTTTGCCGCTTCAGTGTCTACGGCCTGGATATCGCCATGTTAGGCTAAGGTGAGAATTTTAACATACTGACATTATCACTATCACTACACTACATATTATAAAACAAATAAGAGCTGAAACGAAGCATAATAAATATATTTTGAAAAGTATTACAGGAAATTTACCTTTCTACTGGATTGCACCAATCGTAGTCATGGACTGATTGACATAATATAAAATATGAGTCTGTTTTTCTTCTGGTAATTAAAAATAGCGGCGTATATTCCGATACTCATTCCTTTCTGTAATGTAAATTCTGTAATGTAATGTCAATGAGATCGAATCAGAAATGAGATACGCAGGCAAACCAGGGTCATTGAAATGACCCATAAGATTGCCAAACTTAAGTGGCAGTGGGCAGGGTACATAGCTCGAAAGTTCCGGAAGGTGCAGTGCTGGTAGGCCTCCCACACGGTGGATCGGTGGAAAACGATGGATACGGGCGGCCCAAGACCGGCCTTTGTGGAGATCCTTGGGGGACGCCTATGTCCACCAGTGGACGTTTATTGGCTGAAAATAATGATGATGAATGTAAATTATGTATAAACTTCATGAACATCATGTTTGGCACTTCAGGTCACCTACAAATCAGCCATTAAACATGGCATCTCTACTCATCTTCTCTCGTTGCCCCGAGGAGTTGGCCGGAGAGAGTTGCATTGGGGATTTGGAGCCTTCATCTCCCCACGAAAGACGGAAGATCCATTTCTTGGTGGTCTACGCTGTGTCTAGACATGAGCCGTATTCCATATTGAAAGTTACTCAGGACACTACAGCAAATGAGGTAAGAGGTCATTATCTTGTCAGGACATTTCGGACCAAGACAATAATAAATTTGTAAGTGGCTTTAATGTACTATGCAATTTTTGAAGTGAAAACTTCGTTAGCGGCTTTTCTTTTTTCTTGGGATGGGTATAAAATGTCAAACTCGCGTCAAGACACGTGACCTGATCGAAAACTCGTAAGACGGAGGGAGAGTAGACCACCGATGCGGCGTAGGAGATGTATTATACGCGCGCGAGTTCATGTCCATCGGGGCCTAAATAGATAATTTCATTACGCATTATTTTTTTCATAAGTTGCAAAAATACCTTACAATTACAATAAACCAAATTGACAGCTGTTGACTAAATCGGTAGTTATCATCGACATTACCATAACTAATTAGATTAGAGCATTCCTCAGGATGGACATGAACTCGCGCGCTTATAATAGTAATAAAATAATAATAAATTAATAGTAATAATGTAATAAAATAATAGTAATGTCAATTTTATTATCTATACTAATATTATAAAGAGGAAAGATTTGTATGTAAGGATGTTTGTAATGAATTGGCTCAAAAAGCAATAAACCGATTTTAAAAATTATTTCACCATTTGAATGCTACATTATACACGGATTAATATAGGCTATAATAATTGCAAGAAAAAAAAGGATCTCAACTATAACTTGTCCACTCGTGCGAAGCCGGGACGGGCCGATATTGTAATATAAATTGTAATTTTTGTGTACGATAGCGCAATAAATAATTGTTTTAACCACATAAATGCTATTACTTTTATACTGCTAAATAAAGTAATTCGTGCGAAATTATTCCCTAACCATTCTAAAGTATTCAAAAATGCACAACGTTCAAGTTTTCACTGCCATCCGTCAGGTTCAAGTTTTCACTTCTGCCGGCACTCCCGTAGTGTAGCCCGTTTTGTTTTCTTTGGCAGGCCATTGCCCAATGCTTAACCAAGGCAGGAGTCACTCGATCAGCTCGTGGCAGCTACGTCCTTGTCGAAGAAGTGCCATCCCGGACCCCCACTCAGAGGGTCTTAGGACCTCACGAGAGGGTCCTGCGGGCTGCCTCCGCCAGGCCCGGAGCACGGCTGCTGCTGAAACGCGTCGGAGATGACCCAAGTAGTCGGGCTTGGTTGACTAGCATAAGGTACTTTTTTTAGAAAAACTTTAGTAACAGACCTGACTAAAAGACTTGACAAAACTTGCCCGGGTGGGGTGGGGTATTACTCAGCCCATAAATGACCCAATGCTGAGTCAGGCCTACTCCAATTACATTTAGGGTAATTAGCCTACTGTGCCACGCTGGCCAGACGGTTTGGCACAGGGTTTCGTATCAAGTTTTCCTTCTCTTGCGGCTAGGTTATCGGCCTTATCATTTCCTTTTGTCGGCTCTTACGACACCCTCAGAATGGAATGGGATGGTGACACTATGTATTCTCGGATACCACACGGAACAAGAGCATTAACTCAATTTATTGGTCTAGGGATTTGTTGAGCTGCCTTTGGATTAACGGGTCCCGGGTTCGATTCCGGGGTTGGGCAAGTGTCTTTATGTAAACCAGAAGCACTTGCTCCGATTCTGGGTGTCACTGTGTTCGTGAAGTACATGTTTGTTAGCTGCCCCCGCGATACAAGCTGTTTAAAGAACAGAAGTGATTAAAAAAGCACTTTATTATAATTTCTCGCTTTATTTTTCCAGGTCAACATCCACAGATAGAAACAAAGTGAGATCCGTACCATCAGAGGAAGAGCCATCTCCCCAGGAAGACGAGCCAAGAAAACCACCGGACAGCTGTCTTGTCTGCGTTCACAATGTCTCCCACGAGATTCCCTACGCCATATTGAAGGTGAAGACTCTCCCAAAGAACACCCATTCAAAACTCGGCTTAAAAATGTGACGACCATGGCATCTCTGCGGCTTTCATTTGAGGCCCCACTCGATTATATTTGCAGACATTCGGTTATTCTTCCCCACTTTCACCCCTCATAACTTTTAAACGGCTCAACCGATTTTCATCAAACATGTCTAAGAACACAAGCCCGTAACTCACCTTTCATACAAAAAAAAACTATATTGAAATCGCTTCATCCGTTCGCGAGCTACGGTGCCACAGACAGACAGACAGACAGACAGACAGACAGACAGACCGACAGACAGACAGACAGACACGTCAAACTTATAAAACCCCTCTTTTTGCGTCGGTGGTTAAAAAATACATCGCGTTGGGGGACCAGGGGTCAGGTAATAAATAAATAGGAGCGGTCCCCCAACGCGATGTATTTTTTTATTTTTTACTTTTTATAGGATACTTAGGTCATTGTGTCGGGGGTTTATTTAAATTTTTAATTTAATTTTTATTAGATTGATACTTCTACAACTGCAGTCCAGGTACATGGATGGAAATCAGCCTGTATTGTGCCACGCTGGCCAGGTTGGAACAGGGTTTCGTACCAAGTAGTCCTTCTCTTGCGACTTGGTGATCTGCCTCTTGAGTGGTTTTAGGGTCAGCGCCGACGGACGGAGTGGCGGCGAAGAGACTTATTCGGTAACAATTTCATCATCATTTCAGCCAAAAGACGTCCACTGCTGGACATAGGCCTCCCCCAAAGATTTCCACAAAGGCCGGTCCTGGGCCGCCCGCATCCATCGTTTTCCATCGGTCCACCGTGTGGGAGGCCTACCAGCACTGCGCTTTCCGGAACGCGGTCGCCATTCCAGGACTTTTCTGCCCCATCGGGCGTCGGTCCTGCGCGCTATGTGCCCTGCCCACTGCCACTTAAGTTTGGCAATCCTGTGGGCTATGTCGGTGACCCTGGTTTTCCTGCGTATCTTCTCATTTCTGATTCGATCTCGAACGAAATATAATGACGGCGAGTGACGCGCGGCGAGCGTACTCTAAATACAAATGTATTCTGAAGCGTTTTAGGTTGAATTTAAATTGTTACTGAATTTAATCTCTTCGCCGCCACTCCGTCCGTCGGCGCTGACCCTTAGTCGTTTCTTACGACACCCACAGGTTAGCGTGGGCTGGTGACATGGTGTATTCTAAATCTGCCACCATACGGATATTGTTTTTCGAAGGGCCTATGAGGGTTGGACATAGCGAACCCGTGGCGTCCCAGGCGCATCGTGTGAGGGTATACCGCTGGGGTTTTAGTGGGGAGACAAGTAGTTTTTCTTCTTCCTTGTGGCTCTCACGGTTTGTGTTTAGCCAATGTCAAGTCACTTTGTATCATTTCAATATTATTTCTCTCCATCATCGTGGGTTTGCCATTTCCCTGTTAGCCACTCATAAGTAATTTCATTTTGAGTGTCCCCCTCCCACGTGGCTAAGATGTTCTGCACGGACGTGGGGTTGGCCTTTGCGAGGGAAGACAAGTAGTTTCCGAAATCCCACCACCCAGAGGCGGTGGTAAGCATAAAAAGAATTCCCCAGCGAAACCAAAAAAAGAAGGGGCTTCCATCGAGTTTTCCTTTTCTTGCAACTAGGTGAGCTGCCTCCTGCGTTCCTTTGGGCGTTTCTTACGACACCCTCGTTCGGGAAGCTGCGAAAGATCTTCTCGTCCACAATACCGCAGTGTCTGAAGACAAAAGTCTTCAACCAATGTGTGTTGCCAGTGATGACATATGGAACAGAGACGTGGTCACTCACTATGGGCTCCATCAGAAGGCTCAAAGTCACCCAAAGGGCAATGGAGAGGGCTATGCTCGGAGTTTCCCTGCGAGATCGAATCAGAAATGTGGAGATACGCAGGCAAACCAGGGTCACCGACATAGCCCACCGGATTGCCAAACTAAAGTGGCAGTGGGCAGGGCACATAGCTCGCAGGACCGACGCCCGATGGGGCAAAAAAGTCCTCGAGTGGCGACCGCGTTCCGGAAGGCGCAATGCTGGTAGGCCTCCCACACGGTGGACCGACGACCTGGTTAAGGTCGCCGGAAAGCAGTGGATGCGGGCGGCCCAGGACCGGCCTTTGTGGAGATCCTTGGGGGAGGCCTATGTCCAGCAGTGGACGTCTTTTGGCTGAAATGATGATGATGATGATGATACGACACCCTCAGTATTCTATAGGCTGGATACACACTGATAAGAGATGTAAGTATAAATACTGATTCCAGGTGCCGTTGAGTGCTACAGCGTCCTATGTGGTGTACCAAGCGTTAACCAAAGCTCGTTGCCATGACGACCCCAAAAGGTATCTAACCCAGAAGTCGATATTTAATCTACTATTGCTGAGTCGGCCGTCCTCCCATCACAGGGAATGTAATGTTCTAGGGGTTAGACGTGCCGCCTTTGGAATACGAGGTCTCGTGTTCGATTCCACCAGAGGCACTTGCTCTGAGTCTGGGTGTCATTTGTATGCGTGAATTTCATGATAGTAAACTGCCCCGCGATACTAGTGTCTGAATATAAAACTTCCCCACCGCACGCTGGGAAAAAAGGCGTGATGTAAGTCAACAAAGCCCAGCACGCTTGGTGGTAGGATCTAATGGTCTATCATTGCGTCATATCATTGCGTTAACGTGTTGTGTGTTTCTCTCATCTGGCGAACTTGCTCTCACTATGCTGTTTAGTGCTTTTTGTAAACAAACCCATTGATTTGAAAAAAGCAACTACAGAGTTTCTTGCCGGCTCTTCTCTGTAGAGCAGCATTCCGAACCCGTGGTAGTTTCAGCATGAATGTGGGTGGACGTAAGAGTTGTGGAAGATCAAGAGAGATGGATGGATTGTAAGCATGAGAAATTGTGTGTGAAAGGTGTGACTGTAGATATGACGACTGGTAGGTGTGTATGGAGACTACCACCTAGCGTGGGACAGGGGTCGTAAGATGATGATAATGGTAACTGTAAATAAGACGATTTATAAGAGTTTTGTGATAAAACCTACGTAAATAAAGTTCATTTTGAGTTTGAGTTATCGCCCTCACATCTAAGTCCGGCGCCAATCAGTTTTACTGTGTTCCGTCGTGTGTATGTGAGAGCCGGTGCCCGACAGGGCATTTCCTTGAATTATCTGTACCATCTTAGACCCTGGCGTTGCTTTACATCGCGCAGGCCTAGCGTCAAAGGCATTCAAGTTACTAGTAAAAAATATTACCCCTAATTACTAAATACATGTTCAGATTTCATATTGTCTCTAGGTTCGTTTTGGTTGAGGAGCTGGAGTGGGGTGGAAGAGCGGGTACAGGACCTCAGCAGCGGGCGTTGGCTGACGATGAAGTGGTCTACTCAGCTCAGGTAAGAACTACTTAGTGAAACCCGTGGCCCTGTCTCGGGCAGTTAAGGGACACCGTTGGTTTTAGTGGGTAGGTTGGGGCGCAATTACCATCTCTTGGCGCCTCGGAGTGCCACATAACCCGGCTGGCGTTTAGCGGCCTGGTATCCATGAGGATTTCCAATATAAAAACAAAAATAAAAAAAAAAGCAATGTAGAACCATAACCTCTTGATAATTTTGAGTGGTCTTATAAGTCTACATATATATTCTAGGCTGGTTGGAAGACGTTGGGGCGATTCGTCCTCCAGGAGAAAGGCAGCACGGCTCCTGTTCCTAGGCACAGAGCTGCTATAGCCAGGATCCAGCGAGGGCTCAGCATGACGCGAGGAGCGATCACAGGTGAAGTATCTTTCTTGGTGGTAGTACCTATCTAACCCGCCAGGCTATCCACCACCCTCACATCTAAGTCCGGCTCTAAGCAGTTTTACTGTGTTTCGTCGTTTGTATGTTAGATCCGGTGCCCGACTGGGCATTTCCCTGAATTGCCTGCTCCGTCTTAAACCCTGGTGTTGCTTTCCATCACGCAAGCCTGGGGTCAAAGGCATTCAAGTAACTGATAAAAAAAATCGTGTCTTCTACGCTTTTGCCCAATTGCATTGTGTTCGGCGAAGGTCTTACCTGATATTGGAAACTACCGGTATTTACACGGAGCGATTACAATATGCCCCTGCGACCGTTCTTGTGGGACAACTGGTTATTAAATGGGTGACAGTTTTTATGCTACATTGAGTCAGGCCCCTTCCAACTACATGGAGAGTAATTAACCTACTGTGCCACGCTGTCCAGATGGGTTGGAACAGGGTGTTCGTATCAAGTTTTATTTCTCTTGTGGCTAAGTTCTCGGCCTTGTCATTTCCTATTGTCGACTCTTACTACACCCTCAGGATGGAATGGGGTGGAGACACCGTCACCACACGAGTTATGCTACATGTCTACATCTAACCGGGAAACTATTTATGTCCATCTAATATCCAGCATAGCCGGATCGATTGCGTGCCATACTCTCCTAGACTGACTGCTGACTCAGGGCCGCAGTTACGACACTCTCAGTTAAGAATGTGTTGGTGACATTTAATGAACATAGATTCTGTTTCTCAGGCACAACTGGTTTCCCACTGGGAGGATTCAGCACAGCAGACAGCAATGTTGATACCAAAACTCCTGTGCCAGCTGCTTACAGCGATCCAACGCACTGCAGGTAATTAAATGGACCCAGTTTAACCTTCATAAAGTGTAGGTAGGTAAGTAAGGACATCTGTCTGTCTGCCTTTCGCATTGTAGTACAGAAATGAATGAACCGATTTTGATGCGTATATTTATGTTTCGTAGCGGACTACGAAATGCAGGCCTGGGTGGAGAAGGACCTCCACTTTACAGAATACTGCAGTCGCATCAAAAAGTACCAGGCCCACATAACCTTGGTGAAGGTTATTTAAACATCTGTTATGAGGGGCTATTGTCTCTTACGTAACCCTATCATCGGCGACCTAGAACTGCCTGACTGCAGAAAGACCTCCACCTTACAGAACACAGCAGCCGCATTACAAAGTACCAGGCTCACATAACCTTGGTGAAGGTTATTTAAACTTCTGTTCTGAGGGGCTATTGTCTCTTACGTAATCCTATCATCGGCGACCTAGAACTGCCTGACTGCAGAAAGACCTCCACCTTACAGAACACAGCAGCCGCATTACAAAGTACCAGGCGCACATAACCTTACTGGAGGTCGTTTAAACTTGATCGTGTATGAGAGGCTATTATCTCATACCATCATCAGCGCGCTTGAGTTGCCTGGGGAAAGACCTCCACCTTACCTACAGAATACTACAGCCGCATCAAAAAGTACGAGGCTCACATAAACTTAGTGGAGGTCGTTTAAATTTGATCGGGTATGAGAGAATATCATACCTAGCCCTATCTTTAGCGAGCTAGAGCTGCAATAATTACATCAAGAAATAACCCCTACAAATGCGAGAATTACCAAAAAGCCCTACACCGCGATAGCGAAATTACAATAGCAATTCGGACAGTTAAGATTTTACCGACTACCCCTAGCCAGACAAACCACCTCGTCTGGCTGTATGATCATTTCTTTGCGCCTAAAGAAGCATAATGTTAGGAAGAACGAACCCAATCTTCTTTTTGATACCAGCGCTGTGCTTTCCCTTCCTCATCATCAGGGCGGTATGCTCTAAAAAGCTAGGTCTTGTATATCTTCTATTTTTGTATACCTTTTATATTATTGGTGTACAATAAAGAGTATTATATTCTATTCTATTCTATCTTCCTTGTTTTAGGCGGGCCTCTTCCTCTCCCCTCGGCAAAGGCATAGCAAGAGCCAAAGGACACTCTGACAAAGATATGAGAAGTTACATGCAGAAAAGGACCAGCACTAGAGAGGTAAAATATGTCAACCGAGCGTTATTTTGTGAGTTGTGAGTCGCGAGCCGACTCACACGCATGATCTGTCGGAATTAAGTTCTCGGGGGGCGTGGGGACCGAGGAAAGCGTCAGTCGGGTAAAAATTGCGTGAAAGTCAACAATTCAATAAAATGCGCCCGTCTGGCAGCCCAACCGAATTTCTGCTGGGCAGAATTTCTGCAACCGAAATAACGCAACTCATCATTAATAAAATTACGCTCGTTTGCTCGCTTCACCCTTAAAATACAAACATTTTTCTGTATTTTAAAGTTTGAAGGTTCAATATCCATGGGTATATACAGGGCTGATACGACATATGGGCATTTTTTAACTGCCTATACTATGTATCATTTGCGGGCTCTGTACCAAAAATCAATTAAATTGGAGCATGAATTGGAGCAACGTTTAACGGCAAATGATTTTTTAAATTTTTGCCTCATTTGAACATGATGTATCTTTCCTAACAGGATATTTATGCCTAACGCATCGTTTATTAACCTTAGGGGCTGTCCATTAATCACAGGATGTTTTTCAACATTTTTTAACCCCTCCCTCCCCCTTAATGATACCGGGTGAGGTTTAAGACTACCCTTCCATCCCCCATGAAAAATCACGTGTGTTTTTTAATACGCTTTTATTTTTGTACCGTTTCGAATTTATACTAATCACATATAGTATTCGTAGTGTAATTTAATGCCCCTCTGTCATATCAAATCTGTATATCACTACATAGTATAAAACAAAGTCGCTGTCGTCTGTCCGTCCCTATGTATGCTTAAATCTTTAAAACTACGCAACGGATTTTGATGCGGTTTTTGTTAATAGATAGAGTGATTCAAGAGGAAGGTTTATTGCACCCGTGCGAAGCCGGGCCGGGTCGCTAGTATAGAATAAAAACCTGATAGCACTGTGGGTTTCCAGGTGCAATCGGAGGGAGAAACTGGGAGTACAAGTGGGGGGATGGGGGCAGGTGCTGAGGCTCTGGCAGCACAAGTGGCTCGCTTCAAAAGACTCTCCTTACGGAAGCTGCGGGCTTGGCGCTCCTGAGTGTGGCAGGTATGGTTACCTTTTGTACAGGGTGACTGGTTAAAGAATGCATGCATGACATGAAAGTTAACGATTCAATATCTGCGCGCCGTTTCACATACATAAATGTCTTGAGATGATCAGTAAAATTTTTAAGTCCTTCAGTTTGTACAACAGTCAGGCCGTCATCTCTCTTTATCTTTGTTTTCTGTCCTTAATATACCCACTGACCCTCAAATTACATGCAACTAGACCAAAAAAGTGTCCAATCTATTACTCAGTCGGGAGCTCAGTGGATTTTGGAATATAGTAGAATAGAAAAATGCTTTATAGCATAAACCAATTATGGCGTTCACAATCGTCAATTATTTGTCGGATACATAATTTTTATAATAATACTACTACCGGGAACGCGGCACGAACCGAGAATACCTGGCGGAAGAAACACAGTGGGTTATGCCCGTTTTCACCAACCATCCCTAAATTTTAAGTGCCCCCTAAGCCAACTTAGGTAGCCCTTAACAAAATTTTCGTTTTCACCAACCTCTAAGGGACACCTTATCGCTTAGGTGTCCCTTAAAATTTAGGGGCCCGAGTATCCATCCCTTAGCTAGCCCCTAGCAAAGTAACGGAACCACACGTGCAGCGTATTTTGTTTATAGTGCTAAAATGGAAGGAGAATTACACGATTTTTTGGAGAATATTGAAGTTATTGAAACATTAGAGCTAATAGCTAATCCTGGATTAATAAATAGGCCGCGAATTTACCGTGAAAGGCCAAACTTTTATGCACAATATGACGACAAAGACTTTTTTACAAGATATAGGTTAACCAAGGAAAGTGTTATCTTTTTATTAGAAAAAATTGAACAAATCTTAGAATATCCTGATGATAGGTGAGTAATATGTAATTATGATACATTATAATGTTGTTAAATATTAATGTAAGAAAGGGTTTTTGATATTTTTCGTACGTACTTATTAAGGTAGAACGTAGAACCTATTCTACAACATCTTAGTAGATAGATAATATTTATACCTACTTGTTAATATTCGGTACTTATTTTCTTACAGAAATAAATCTGTGCCACCTATCAAACAGCTAATGTGTGCTCTTAGATTCTATGCCACTGGTAGTCACTTGCAGACAGTAGCTGACATAGGAGGCATCAGTGTCGCTACATGCAGCCGTATTATAAAAAGGGTCTCAGAAGCTATTGTGACCTTATATCAAGAATTTATTATATTTCCAGACACAGAAGAGGAACAATTTATAGTAAAGTCAGAGTTTTACAAGATTGCACGTTTCCCTAATGTATTAGGTTGTATAGATTGTACACACATAAAAATACAATCACCAGGTAGTTACCTACATTGAGCACTGAATTTTATATTTTCTAAAAGATACCTTTTTTATATAATCCTTGGAATTCTCAGGTGGAGATGACGCTGAACTATTCCGGAACAGGAAAAGTTACATGTCAATTAATATGCAAACTATAAGTTCACCAAACTTATTAATATCAGATGTAGTTGCCCGATGGCCAGGATCAACTCATGACTCTACTATTTACCAAAATAGCAGACGCTATGGACATTTTGAAAGAGGGGATTACAGAGGGTCATATTTATTAGGAGATAGTGGATATCCCTTGAAGGTAAATGAAAGTAATTGTTTGTTTTTAATGTAGTTTAACTTATTTTTAATAGGAACTAGGTAGGTACAAATATAAAATTTCTTAATTTTCTTTTGATGAGCCTCCAAACAGATTTTGCAGCGCTAAACCACCTCCTGTAAAGGTTAAATACTGTCATTATTATAAAATTAATTTTATCATAATTATCTTTATTTATCAATGTAAGAAAATCATAACTGTTTTTCACTTGTTTCAGAGCCATTTGCTGACTCCATATTTAAATCCATGTACAGTAGGCCAACAAAGATATAATGCAGCCCATATCAAGACTAGAAATACAGTAGAGCGCCAATATGGTGTCTTAAAAAGGCGATTTCCTGTCTTGGCTTTGGGCTTAAGACTAAAATTAAAAAATTCTATTAATGTTATGTTAGCCTGCTGTATTTTACACAATATATGTATTTTGAGACGTGAACCTGAGCCTGTAAATGATGGATCGATTCCTAATTTGGAACAATTGATAGAAGGAGGTCAGATACCTAGACCATCAGTAATCACCAATGATCCAGTTTATGGTTTTCAAAGAAGCCAAGTTACTGACTATTTTGAATTCATGAACTAGACAATTTTGTATAATATAATGTAGATTATGTGTTAAAGTTATTAAACATACCTCTAATTTGTGCCAGAACTGCCTTTTTTATTTCTATTTCCAAATTCTTAATACTAATGTCTTTTGCTGCTGCTTCAATTTGTAGTTCATACAATTTTTGTTTTGCTTTTAATTCTTCCTGTAGTAACAAATATTTTAAATTTTCTACATCTTCTTTTTTTTTGTTAACGTCTCTAAAAGTAGCACATAGTGTGCCCATAGCTTCAGACCTCTCATTCTGAGAAGAGACTGGCCGTCGTCTTGACCACAATGGTGTCCTATTTAGAAAAATATCTTGGGAAATGGCCTCCTAGAACAATAATGTTAAAATTTAATTTTAAACATAATATTGATAATCATAAAATAGAATATTATCAATTACTGACTTAATTTTTATAAGGAATTCAAACATATTGAAGACTGCATCAACTGTGATCTCTAAAAAAATACCATGCAGAAATAACTAAGTAATGATATTTTATAGTGGAAACTATACAGGTCTGGGTTTGAATAGGTCAAAATTAATGAACTGACAAACTAAATATTTTTTTACCTTTGGTGGTTGTGCAACTTCATTTGATATGTCTATATCTGCTGCCGGATCATCTCCAACACATATCACCTTAGGATAGCTTTCTTCTTTTGTGGCTTGAACTGTGTCCAAGTGAGCATCACTATCACTGATGCCTTCAATACCAGAACAGCCACGGCCCATTATACTGCAGATCTGTTCTAGTATCGGGTCTGTTTTGACAATGGATGGTCCACCACCAGTTTGAGATGCACTCCTCCGTGTAGTGGTATAATATATTTTGCTCTCACTCTTCATTTTCTCCCAAATCTTCATAAGCGATTCTTTAGTTCTAGAAGTATTAACTAATAAATTAACATGGTAACAGGCCAACTTATCAACCTACAACTTTATTTGAGTTTATTTTTATTACTATGAGAATATAAGTACCTACCTGTGAATAGATGCAGTAGCATTAAATGATGCCGTCAGTTGTATCCAAGCCTTTACCTTTGCTTCATTTGTAGATCCATCGGTTTTCTTATTGTGTATGGTATTTTTATGTTCTAGTAGCAACTTCACTAGTTTTTCTTTCTCTTCGGGCGTAAAATTTTGGCTACGTTTCCTTTTTTCGGCCATTGTGTGTTACTAAATATTATGGCGTGTTATTTAACTAAATATCAACAGAAGTAACTTTGAAAATTATCGGCGACCGACCAGGCGTACCAGGAACAAATAAACATTTAGGTAATATTATGTAAACCAGTTGACAGTTTGACATTGAACTTTCTTTTTTTAGATAGGGAATAAACTTATTCAGCCAGTAAATATGTAAAAATAGCCAATTGTTTTTTTGCGGTCATAAATAACTTTTAATCTGGATAATAATTAGTCTACTAATTATGATATTTAATTAAAAGTAAACAATCTTGTGTAAAAATGCAATCGAAAATAATACCGATAAAAATACGGTTTTGGTACTCACTAAAACATGGGAGACCCTTAACAAGGTATCACTTAGCTTGGTGAAAACCAAATTTAGGTAAGGGTTGTATTTAGGGGCTACCTACGCTAAAGGGCTCCTAGTTAGGTGATGATTTAGGGATGGTTGGTGAAAACGGGCATTAGACTTTTTTTTTAAACCTCCTTAGTTTTGCTTGGTGCCGAAAGGCGCTCAACTGAAATATGAATTTTATATCAATAAAAATCAAAACGCATTAGAGGTATTTCGATAAGTCAAAACATTAAAAAAAATACTATTTATAATTAAATTTACCATCTACTACCATTAATAAAAATAGTATAGTAAAATTGAAATAATAAGTCTTGCATCCAGTGAGCCGACCAACCCCAAACAGTGGCACCTGTTCACAAAATAACATATTCTTATTTATCCCTTCCAGGTCTTCCGTCGGCTGGGAAACAGTCTGGCCAACCACAGGGCTTCTCTCTCTTCGGAGCTGGGCTCCCTCTGGGACTTCATCCGCCTAGACCGCGACAGAAGACGATCAGCACCCACCGCCTACGAAACTATTCATACAGACACTAAATCCCCAGTACGCCTCGCCAGAGATCTACTCCAGGTTATCCAGGAGACAGTGTTCTCCAGGAAATTTGAGGACCTACCCAGACGTTGTCCTCTGGTGAAGCAGGAATCTGATCTAAGCTCTGACGAAGAAGATGGAACTGAAAGACGAATTGCTAACCTAATAGACTTCTTCTTTACTATAGTAAAAAGCCAGAAGAATGATAGGAAAGGCAGTGGAGGCAGTTGCTTTAAGAGTGAAGCGAGTCCTGATGAGACTACGCCCTTAGTGCCAAAGATCATTAATCATGAGCTGGAAGCTAAGATGGAAACGCTAATGGAGTTTCTAGCAACGACAGGCTGTCTGGAAACCGAAGGTACGGACAATAAAATAACATTAATGGAGTTTCTATTCGGTCCTGATGATAAAAAGCCGGTTATAGAAATCATAGAGCCTGAAGGTCTGAACGAGTCTAAAATTAATGTTAACAACTTGACTTATATTGATGAAACGCCTGAAGAAGACCCAGAAGCGCTTGTAGACATGTTGATTAAGTACATGGAAAATTACGATAGCAAAGACAAGACCAGTGTTTCTAAATGTATTACGCCATGCCTATCAGAGAAATCGAAGTCGGACGTGACTATTAGCAAATTTGAAACGTTTAGCGATATTAGCAAGACGAAATCTGATTCGACTTTAACGCATACGCAAGATACGGTGGTGGAAAAATTTGAGGATAGATCGGAGAGATCTGAGCGGAGAATATCGGAGACGCATGTAGATTTGAGCAATGTTAAAAATGACTTGGAAAATATGTTCGAAGAAGCCATTGCTAAGGTGATCGTGATAACGGAATTATACGAAAACGACACTATGAGTGAACAAGAGGATATGGATAATTTCACGGCGTACACTAAACCTCTGGACCTTCCTTACATGCAATCGCTTCCATTCAGTGTAGATTTGTCAGATATTTTAGAAGAAGATGAACCTTCTTCAAAGGATTTGCGCACAGAAGAGCATCTCTATTACGTCAGACAAGCAGCTGAAGAACTTGTTCGATACATAGAAAATAAAGTATCAGCGCATTTTGATGATTCCGATGATGAATTCGATATAAGTTTAAAAAGATCGTCGATTAGCCTTATCGATTTGAGGAACATCCCAGATTTGCCACCAAGCATGATCATCAAGCCTAAAGTGATAAGAGTCGATAAATCGACATCGACTAATGAAATATCACATTCTTTGTCGGATGTATCAAAAAGGATCGATTCTGCTTGTATGACTGAGGATACTACTCTTACATCTAGTTCCGAATGGAGTGAACGAGCTTTAGATAAACTGGAGTCTTTGCACAAATTCTTTTCAAAGTCTCGTTTAGAGATCATTGATGAAAGCGATGAACATATCGACAAAATAAAACGTCCAAAGAAACGCTTGAAGTCCGATACGAAAAGCGACACTAGTCAAGTTAAAGTAGGCCAAGCTAGTTTAGACGATGTTGAAGATATTCAAGACGATTTCGATGATAAAAATGGCAATGATAAGAATCTTTGTGATGTAAACAAATTGGTTAAAGGACAAGGAGAATTAAATTCAATCTTTGGTGATGTGCCTGAAAAAGAGTTTCTAGAAGGTGGAACAACAGATGAAAGCTACGGTGAATTTAATAAGCCTTTCCACGAATTGAAGGATGAAACATATGAATGCCATGAAAGTATGGTAAAGGATACTAAAGAATCTCCTAAATTTGGACTAAAACAGGGAAACGATAGCCTAAGCAAAGATGTTGGTGAAATCGACGAAATGTTGCCCATATATAATAAGGAAGCTTCTGCGACGAAAGAAGAATTCGATACAGCCAATAAGATTGAAGAAATTTCTAGTACTAAAATATATAAAGAATTAGTTGAAAGTGAACCGACTAATGAAGAAGATGTTATTCATTGAATAGTTTACTGAAATGTGGCAATATCAATGGAAAGCAAAGAATGTTGAGAAATGTGTGTTGGGAGCTGTTAATAAATATATCAGTTTTCTAAAACAAAATGATATTTACTCATGACGAAGGTTTACTAAAGTTATTGTTATCGAAATTGGACCAAACAATGATTTATCAGTTAAATCGACATAAATATCAAATCAAGATTAAACTAATTGTAGTATGGCAGCTCCGTGTGTGACGGATTTAGAATAAGAGTGCCACCACCCCAGTCCATTCTGAGGGTGTCGTAAGAGATGGCCAAAGGTAATGCACAAGGCTGAAAAAATAGCGGCAAGAGAAGGAAAAGTTGATACGAAACCCTGTGCCGACCCGTCTGGCCAGCGTGGCACAGTAGGGCAATCACCCCCATGTTGGAGGAGGCCCGACTCAGCAGTGGGTCACCTATGGACTCAGTAGTAGTTGTATAATTACATTTATCGGGGACTAAAACTGTATTAATGTATTCATTTCCTTTTGTCGGCTCTTACGACACCCTCAGGATGGAATGGGGTGTTGAAACTGTGTATTCTAAATCCGTCTCTTGTGGAGTAACTATTTACATAATCATAAAATATATCACACACTGGTGATGTGAAACTGGATAGTGAGATTTTGTAAAAATGATCAAAATAAAAATGTATGTAGAAACACAGTGTGGAAATTAAATTTTAGAATTTAATAGTATAAATAATTAAATTAAGTATATTTGTTTGATAAAAATAAATGTTATAACTCAACTGGTTTAGGGCCAAATGGTCTAACCGAATTACCGATGATTCCACTAGATGTCTCGTATCGGTAGTAGTCAGGTTAGACTAATCTCAATAAAATTGGGATAACGTAACTTAAAACATAATTTAGAACAGACAATCTAGACTAAAGCTATACCACATTAAGGCTATATCATTATCACCGTGGCCCATAAATGGCCCACTACTAAGCCGGGCTTCCCCCAGTGATATAGAGGAAATATAGCCAACCATGCGACGCTGTTTAGACGAGTTAGTATAATCATCGTTATACCCCATTAATTACCCACTACTGAGTCGTGCCTCCTCCAAATTCATGGAGGGACATTTGCCTACTGTCCACGCGGGTAATACGGCTTACGTCTGATCTCATTCTCGCTTGATGGAAGGCAAAGATGGTACACATTTGTCTGGACATTTACTATTTTTGTATCAAGTTTTCCTTCCCTTGTGACTAGGTAGTCTGCCTCCATTCCATTCTGAGGCTGTCGTAAGAGCCGACAAAAGGAAGTGTCAAGGCCAATAAGCTAGCCGCAAGAGAAGGAAAACTTGTAACCAACCCGTCTAGCCAACGTGCACAGTAGGCTGATTGCCCTCCAAGTGATTGGAGGAGAGCCGTCTAAACAGTGGGTTGCTGAGTAGTAGTAGTTTGCTTCCTTACTTTACTCGGCTCCTGCGAGTCCCTCAGTACGGCATGGGATGGTACAACAATACTTTCTGTCGTGTCGTTTTCTTTGGTCACCTCTTACAACACTCAGATGACATTAGTAACTTCGTTAATTAACTACTACTACCCCCCAATGACCCACTGCTGAGTCGGGCATCCTCCCATCACAGGGAGGTGCATTCCTTTTATTGGCTCAGTGACTTTATGTATTTTTCTAAATTTGTCACTGTTTATTGAAAAACCCAACCCCATTAAACTAGATCACAATATGTTAATAAATTAATATATTTATGAAAAGTAAAATTTGTACTACACCTTATTGTAAAATTACATTTAAGTATATAGAGTTTTATACTATTTTGTGCATCTGCGACGTAAGATAAGCTGAAACCTAAGCTTGAATGAGAACTACATAATTCGAATTAACTCTTACAAATGCTTTGAAATATAGTCAAAATTTATAACGAAATTATTAAAAATAGTTTCTCATTTAGTTTTTACCGAGCCGCAACTGTTTTTCTACTACCTACTACTCAGCCCATCAATGACCCAACGCTGGCCATACGGGTTGGCACAGGGTTTCGTATCAAGTTTTCCTTCTCTTGCGGCTAGATTTTGGGCCATGTCATTTCCTTTTGTCGGCTATTACGGCACCCTCAAGATGGAATGGGGTAGTGACACTATGACTGCCGAGACCGGACGCCAATAGAATTTTTATTTTTATTTTATTTTAACACTTTCGGGAACTTACGGCTAATACAAAAATATTAAATTACATAGTATGGGAGGGCCAATTAAAAGTTTCCACAAATAGTTCTTTAGGTAGTTACTTGGGTTGAGGTAGACAGAACACAAAAAAAAAACAGTACAAAATAACAAACTGCTCTGTAATATCACTATACAAAAACTATACAAAATATCTATACAAAAAAAAGTTGGTTTAGTTTTAGAATGATGCTTCTCACTCGCTTGCCGACTCGCGGTCACACACTCAAGTACTCGTCTACCTCAGCGGTTGTCGGTTCTTCTAAAGATTCTATTTTTAACTGCATTGCGCATTCAGATTAACTTGCGTCGCAAGTTTTTAAACCTTATGTGGAAGATGTGGTTCGTCTTATCTATGAATGGCTTCAAAATTGAGGCAACCTCCATCTTAGGCTTGGTTAACCTTACCGAGGAATTAGGAACACTCTCACGGGAGTGCAACCCGTAGGTTTGCTACGGAACTCTAGTAACTGCATGGAAGCTGAAAAATGTGTTGTTAAATCATCTCATAGATTTGAATGCATATATTCACTGTTGGAAATCCTAACGATATAAATAAATATACTGGGAGTCCGGCGGCGTCCCGATAAATTCGTATAATCGGCTTTCTAGGGTCACTTATTATCATGCAAAATACAGTTCAGGTTTATCATTATTTAGTTAATTCGCGCTACGCAATGTACAACGAACAATACAATTTATCGCTGCAGCGTCGTGTAACGAGCGGACATGGAGTAGAGGTCAATGAACGCATGCCAAAAGGCGTGTGGCGCGGCGGGATCGCGCGATCGTGTCATTGTACATGCCGCCGTAACAGCTGATAGTGCGAGTTTTCGTGTCATTACTGTCTTTTGGAAAAGTGTTAAATTTTTCGAATTTTATAAAAAAATGTATAAAAAAGGCCAAGAAAAAACGGAAAATTAATGTAAAATTTCCGGAAAATTCGAACGCCAAGGGCCTCATTCTTATGTACTGAATCACTGGTATCAGTTTTCGGGTCGCCCCGTCCCTTACACCCTGTATAATATTTTTACTAATTTGTAAACAAAACTTTTGTAAATTTTTAGATTAATGTTCAGTTTTTTAATAGAGACATCTATTCTGAAAGAAGGTATTTTTGATTTTAGCCACGAGTTAATTTCCAATTATTTAATCTTTTGTAATATGATGTTAGGAAATCCATTTCAACGTCCACTATTTCTACCAGCTTGGCTGGTAGAAATTTTGTCAGAGATTGAACAACTGTTGTAAAATAAATATTTAATTACATCGCATTTAAATTTGAAGCACTACCAAAAAGCAACACTAAAAAAACATTTAAATTATATAATAAAATTAACACTTCAGAACTATCACAATTATTTCTTTTTATTATTATACTAGCGACTCGCCCCGGCTTCGCCCGGGTGCAATGATTAACATCTAAAATTATGAGTGTTTCTTTACAATATTATGCATTTAATATACTTAAAAACCTTTCTCTTGAATCACTCGTAGTTTTAAAGATTTAAGCATACATAGGGACGGACAGACGACAGCGACTTTGCTTTATACTATGTAGTGATGACTATTTCCTCTCCTACGCCGCGCCGAAGGTCTACTCTGCCTCCGCCTTACGACTTTTCGATCAGGCGTGATGAATGTCGAATGTCCTGACGTGATTTTGAAATCATATACCCATCCCAAGAAAAGTGCTCATCGCCATTATAAAAGATTTTACTTCAAAAACGGAACTAATCCAATTTATTGTCAACGCAGATGATGATGTACGTTGTCTATGATTATGTGTCGAAATACAAGACAAAACACATCTATATTAGGTCTATCAGAATTCTAGATTAATAAAAAAAACTTATGAAATACCTTTCAATATAGTAGGTAAGTAGTTATCAACTTTATTTTTACACAAGCGTTGAAATTACATTTTGTAAATAAATCACTGGTTTTATTACTACCTAAATCAAATGTATATAAATATATGGATGTTTTCAAATAATGAAGATAATTTTGTGACATTCACATTTTAATTAACAAGTTTTAATGTGTGTTCACCAATAACTCTGAATTGTAAACAGTTTTCGATCATTGTTCGTTTTCTTCGTTATGGATATTGTCTCCAACTTTTGTTTGCGTGTCTAGACGGTCTTTGGTATTTGTTGTTGGCTAAAAGCTTCTAAACCAGTGTTTCCCAACGTGAGCCCACGCCCCACAGGGGGGGCAATTTTATAGATAAGGGGGGTAATTTAAAAATGGACTCGACACGACTTTAACCCCTTCGCTTGGGAACAAAACAATTTTTAAAGGTTTTAAATTATGTATTCCTCTTAAACAACGTGACCTTTATGCTTCGTGTTAATGCGGCACGCCTACCGTATTTTGTATATAAATAAATACATATATAGGGTACGTCGGTGTAAGATGTCATATTTAAGTGCAAATGGTTTATTCGTAAAAGCGGGAACTTTTTGGGCCCCCGCGCATTTAGGCGGCCAGGCCGCATAATGCGCGGATTGGCGGCGGCCAATAGGCCGCGTATGTGACGCGATGTTTTTCGTCTGGCCGCGTAATGCGCGCAGCTATATACATCGTAGAAGAATTAGTTGGCCGCAGCGACTTGGCCGCATAATGCGCGGAGGCCCTTTGTTCTCATCGTTGACGTCGGACAGCGGGACGGACAGCCTGAAAGCGGGACAATCCGTATGGTCACGTTACATATAAATAAAGATTTTAAAAATATAACTGTGGCCTAAAAAGGTTGGGAAACACTGTTTTAAAACAAATATTTTAACAGACTTCTAATTAGACATTAAACAGCGAAAACAAATTTAGGAACCATACGAAGTGGGTGCCAAAACTCTATGCAATATATTCCTTTTTAAAGCAGTGTAGAAATATACAAATAATCCGTTTATTTTACAGTTGTCACCCAATGGAGTTAGTGTACGTTTTCATATTATAATCCGCCTGTCACATTGTTTCATCGTAAAATGTTTGTGTTTATGACAATATTGAAATTTTATGAAAGTGAAATAAAGTTTTATTTTGTTGTGTAAAATTGTTTTTTTATCGTCAACAATTTGTGATAAAAGCCTACGTAAATGAAGTTTATAAAAAAAAAATTAAAAATTTAAATAAACCCCCGACACAATGACCTAAGTATCCTTTAAAAAGTAAAAAATAAAAAAATACATCGCGTTGTGGGACCGCTCCTATTTATTTTTGCCTGACTCCTGGTCCCCCAACGCGATGTATTTTTTTATTTTTTACTTTTTAAAGGATACGAGGGGTATCCTTTAAAAAGTAAAAAATAAAAAAATACATTTTTGCGTCGGAGGTTAAAAATACATAGTGTTACCACCCCATGTCATCCTGAGGAGTCTTAAGAGCCGACAAAAGGAAATGATACCTAATGTCGGACGTCTAGCCGCAACCGAAGGAAAACTGATACGAAATTAGCCTAATTACGCCTTCAATTGAGAAGTGTTTTAATAATTTGTAATTTTAACCTTATAAACTATGTTTAGCTCTATAATTTGTTTAGTTTCTGGGTTCCGGGCTGGACCTGAAAATCAGTGCTGCAGAAACCTGCAGTGTATGCTTTTAGGCACTATATTGTGACCTAAACAGTTTTTACTGTTGGTATGTAAATAAATAAATAAATATCCTTGGACATTTCACACAACGCCATCTCGTTCCAAGCTAAGCAACTTAATGCTTGTGTTATGGTAACGAGATGGATGATAAATTACCTAAATTCATTTTTTTTTGTAATTACATACATAATATAGATAGAAAACACCCAGACCCGGAACAAATACTTGTAGGTCGTACAAATATTTCTTCCGTGCGGGGATCAAACCCGCGACATGCTGCGCAGCAGTCGATCGCTCAACCAGTGCGCCAACCGTGTCTGCGCCACTGTGCCACTGTGTGTGTGTCAAATTTTTTTTTTTTCCTTTTTTCTAATTACCCTCCATATTATATGGAGGGTAATTAGGCCCGACTGAGCAGTGGGTCATTTATGGGCTGATAAGTAGTAAAAAATCATACAGTGACCTCATAATGAGGGTAGGAAGTGGCAACGTGACCCTCTCGTGGGCGCCGGTCACACAGGTCACGATATGATAGCGTTAACACCAGAGCGTGAGGTTATCGGAGCGTATATTTTCTGTATACAGGTACTATCTTGTTAATTCGACTGCCGAACAACACTTTTTAAAGCCAGTGGTTGCTAGCCAGACACATTTCGTCCTGAGGGTTTCGCAAGAGGCGACAAAAGGAAATGATAAGGCCGAAAACTTAGCCGCAAGAGAAGAAAAACTTGATATGAAATCCTTTTTGGTGACGCTGGGGAAATGCTTTATGCATACCGCCGCCCCTCGGGGGTGAGTCGGCGATCATGTTGGATTCTGGAAACTACTCGTCTACCCAATAAAACCCCAGCGGCACACCCTCACACGTCACGCTTTGGGTGCCACAGGTTCGCGTTAACACATTCCACTGGGACTTGATACGAAACTCTGTGCCACCCCGTCTGGCCAGCGTGCCCTTTGTATACACGGGGACCTGGGCTACAGCCCAAAAATCCCTTAGGTAGATCCGCCACTGGCTTTATATATTGGCGAGGACTGTATTTATTGCTAACTAGCGGTCCCGACAGACTTCGTCCTGTCAAAAAAATCGACTCTTTGACGTTAGGAACACCCTACATTCCTTATACAACAGTGAGTGGTTGTAATTAAATATGAACTTTATGAAATAGCAATAAAGCTCAAATTATCTCTATATTTTAGTTAGAAAACGTTTGTATGGGAAAAAGAAAACGTTTGTAGAAAACGTTTGTATGGCTGTTTCCGGCAATTATTCGATTTTTTCTCGCCGTAAAAACCATCCTTGAACTTGGTCCAGGCGGTGTTGAGTTATGCGGTTACCAACAAATTTTGCGATTCATTTTTAAAATATAGAAGAAGAAGATAACTTTATTCAGTCTTCGCTCTCTCTCGGTAATTTACTACGTTCGACATTGCGCCACATCTCATGCTAGTAAATTCTGTTGTCTTGCTATCTCGCGTCTACACAGTACTTAAGTAATACTCTCTCGTTCACGCGCTAACGGCTCATATGTTGGTATCTCATTTCTATACACTAACCAAGGCGCATTCGATCTCTTTCTCGAACTAATCGGTCATTTGCTATCTCATTTCTGTATATTAATCAACGCTTTAGGTCTCGCTCACTCGCAATAAAATCTTCTTAATTTTTATCTAACCAAATAGGGATGTTAGACCGGCAAGAAGGTTTCGCTCAGAGCCCTTTCTTTTCGTACGGTGCGAAGAAAGAGTTCCAAATCGGTTTTCATCGGATTCAAAACGTCAAAGTTTAAAAATGAAATAGAAACACCAACAGAATCCTATTTTAAAAATAGAAGATATTAGAATGAAAACATTATTTTCGTTCGTTCGTTTATTGCTCACACATACAGACAGTAAAAGTAAATTTAGATAGCAATATATTTTAAAATCCCACGTATATTTTGATGAATCATAGATAATAACATTTTAAGTCGGGATTAAACAGGTTTTCCTGTATCGCAGTATCAGCATAGTTCAATTTGGATAGCACCAGGGATTCGAAAAGTTGTACTCGCAGCTCCTCGGATAAATAAGGTATCACTTTAAATAGAACGTTTAGCCGTAAGAAACAACACAATTTTAAATTCAACGCAATGAAAGTCACTGGTAACAGCTGGTTAGTTAATTTATTTATTTATAAGTTACTGACCGAAAATTCTCTGGATTAGACGCGTCTAAAGCAACGCAACAGGCAAGGGATAGAAACAGTAGGTAAATTTCGCTCCATGTATTTGGGGGAGGCCCGACACAGTAGTGGGTAATATAAAGGCTGAAACGACTTTGATTTTTCATCGCCTATTATCTCCTACCGTCAATGTTAATCTAGACACTATCCTTTCCATACCTTCGGAAAGTATAGTTTCTAAATTAACAGAGTTAAAAAATGAGGTAGTTCTCAATTAGGCTGTAAGTTACGGGTAGGTCCATGCGGGCAAAGGCTGCCACACAATACATACAAAACTAGATGGCGTTGGCGTCAAGGTATGGGTTTGATTTATGTGTTATACTAGCAGACCCAGCAAACATCGTACTGCCTCAGAAGCAATGATTAAAAAATAAGTAATTTTTTTTCATCTTTTCTCAGCTTTTAAACATTCCCTGGACATCCACGAATTTTTAAAGACCTCTTCTTTATAAATTTGCCAGACAAATCTTTATAAATTAGCCAATATTTATATAGATATACGTTGTTAGGCTTTCATGTTTTCGTTCGTTCTTGATTCGGTCGCCGCGCTCAGAGCCCGACATAAAAGCTATACAATAGCTTAAAAACATACCTCTTCCTCTTTTGAAGACGGTAAAAATAGCTAGATTGGCGCCCGCATATTTTAATTTCATGGGTATAATATAATAAAACAACTATTATTTAAATCAATATTTTTATAATTCCAATAATTATACTCCGTCATTCCGACTTTACATAAACTGCTTCACAATATAAAAATCGTATAAAATTAACATTTATTCACATTAAATATTATAATCAGTTCTTTTACTAAAATCGAATAACAACCTATCATAGAAACTATAATCTATTTAATTTTCAATTTATGAACTACCAGTATAGGAAGAACATGAATAATGTGTTTTATTTTTAAATCTCACTGGAATTTATGTAGAATACCTCAAGTAAAATGGATACATCGACAAAATATTCTAAGCATGTCGAATATATTCAAAATCTACTAATTTCAATTGGTGTGATAACGTTTTTTTTTAATAAAATAAATTTGCTCTTAAGTAAATGTTAGTGTAAAAACTGAATCACTTTTTGTCATATTCTGGGTTGCGGTACATAGGTATATGAATATACACACATACTTACAATTAATATGTTTGTATTAGAAATGTAAAAAAAAATACCATCCATTGTTTTACACACATTTTTTTATACATAAATTCTTCTGTCTTTATAAAAGATCACTGAGCTTTAAAAATATAAAAAGATGACTTACAGAGATAAAATAGTAAAATTTCCTTAGAAAGTATCCTCAAAGTAATTTCTTAATTTTACATCGTTAAGAATTTGGAATCCACTACATTGAGATCACGTATTCCATACCGGTAATATTAAACGAAGCATATTATTTAATTCCTAAAATAAAAATATATAAAATAATGCATTCATTGTTTTCAATAAATTACTCTCATACATCATTTCTTACTTACTGGAATTCCCACACATTTGGTAACAAATTAAATTTCATACTGATTCTTATTTTATTTTTATACTACAAAAAATAATTAAAAATCATTACAGAAAGGCCGCTGCTTACTAGAGTTACTACATCGTAAACGAAATAAATGAAGTAATTTGCTACCAATTAGTAGGTTTTGTTTGTTTTATTACAATTAAAACTACCATTTTCTTAGCAACAGCACACTATCGCTTTTTTGTATCAAATGAAAAAAAGACAAAAAAATGCAGTGTGTCCATGTTTTATACATAGTATGGCCAAGCATTATCTTTACATAAGTAAATATTCATTTATAATTCCGTAAAAATCAAGTCCACGTTAAATTATATGGTAATTTAGCCAATGACAAATTGCTTGTATATTTCCACTATTTAGGATGTAATAAAACTGTAAATACATCAGAATAAATCGCACATTTATAGACAAATATACTCACATTGGGATTATTAAAAAATCTAAATAACTGGCAACCTGCATAACTCTTTAGAGTCTAAATATATTGTAGTTGCCAAAACGGACGTATTCCGTAGTTCCGAATATAGACAGTGGAATAGTGACTGAATTTAAGACATTCCAACTACGTTTGAAGCGTCTGCATGCCAAAACAAATAAAAGATTCAGTTTTAATTTGACAAAGAGATGGTTCACTCTCTTATTTCTATTTACAAATTATATAAAATCACTACTCAACAATGCCTACGTTTTTCTTACACTAGTCTAATAAAAACTGTGTATAACATCCGTAGGCTATAAAATCTTCATTCGGAACTCATTTCTACCATAACTTTCTAAATTATCGTGTTTACATTACTGCCTTTATACAGCTAACAGATAAACGTTATCTAGCTCACTATCGCAACGTTTCCTAGTACATTGTGTTATAAATGTACCTATAACGACTATTACTATGCAGCAATTAATATTCGATCATTTCAAAAAACTTCTCACCATGACAAAGATAAAAAAATTAGATTTTAATCGAAAAATTCGTAGACTAGACATCTAAATTCGATTATGATACACGAACCTTTATCTCTCAGACGCCTGCGAAGTATGGCAGGATCACAAGCCGATTGGCTCACAGAATTAACTCAATACTACCACGAAATCACATCACCAATACGGCACATTGCTGTTGCCGTCCGATCTCCCCGTCCACGAGTTACCGTACCTAATTCTTGCGCAAGATATGGCTGGTGTTTTTTTCGCTGATGCTTTTTCTATGGTGTAGTTTAAGCCTTTATTATTATCCCAATATTCTTTGTCCTTGCACCGAAAGCACACACAGAAATCCAATCTTCTCGAGTGTATTGGTAGTTGAAGTCTAAAGCCAAAGGTGTCGTATAGGGGTTGGCCGTTCTGGCCTAATGGTCCTGGTTCTACGAACGCGCAAGATGTGTCTTCACTAGAAGTCCAACCATCGGAAGATATCCTGACGAAGACTTCTTTAGTAAAATCCAAGTTTTTAACTTTCACAGTCCCGTCTACGGCGCACTCATTCTGCTTGATGATCACATTTTCCAATGACACACACTCTTCTGTTATTCTTCTCCGGAATTCAAGGTAATCCGAGGCAGGCTGGAAGAATCTGGTCTCCCACAAGTCGACAACCGGTTGGGGTGGTGGTTTTCTTTCTGGCGGTGGGCTGGACACCACTTTTAGGGCCCAATACGGAGGCACATGAGAAGGCTCCGTCATCACCTTGACGTGTTCCAAAGCATACCCTCTGTCATCCGCAAAGACCACTTTCTTTTTTGCCTTCTCCGTTGACAGTTTTATACACGACCTCGGCGCCGTTTTCAAAGTCAATTGCACGGGTTTAAGTGCCATAAAACATGGTGCCGAATGTGTCCTCGAGGTTATCTTTGGTGCTCTTCTTGGTGTATAATCCGTAAGGAAGCCAGCAGGCGGGCTCCGGCCGTAAAACGACTCGGACGCTAACATATCTATTGCCGCACACATAATTCTGTAACTAACAATACATGTCTATTGAACCAACTCTGAATGCCAACTAAAAGGAATTTATTGTCGCGCGGGGTTTTTATAGATGCGCTTGCGTCGTCCACGCGTCGATAGGAGGGTGACAATGTTTATGTTTCATATTTTGTGGAGATTATTTTTATTAATTAGGTCAGGGTACGCGGTATCGTAGGCGTGATGTCATTTGTGAGTGTTAATTATATCTTTTTGTTTTACTTAAAACTTTCATGTGTGACAATTGAGCAAGAAGGACACTTTTTGTTTAAAACACTGATGACATCGTTTAAAAGTATAACTTTACGATCTCTACCATTCATGACATAATGCAATAATATAAAACGCATAATTTTTAGTAATTTCCAAGTCAAAGCAACTATAGTTTGTGCGTTGTAGCATGGTGCGGGTGACAGTACCGGTAACATTTCGTTTCACTCTTGAAAGTTGCCGCGATTTATAAATTAAGACTTTCATATTATGACATTCGTATTTCAGCTGTACCACATTCGTATTCGTGATATATTTAATCATTAATAATTGTAGAAAATTAAATGAAACCAACCAGAATGTTCTAGTTTACAAATAAAATCAAATGAATGAAAAATTAAGCAAAGTGTTATGTGTATAACGTAACGCCATAGACGTATCTAGTGATGGAATGTACTGCTTCGTTGGATAGTCGATATTTTTCATAATAAGAAACGTATATTGTGCGTAGGTCAATTTTTATTTTTAAAGCTGGTCTATAATTATACAACAGAACATTTATAGGGTAAGTTTGCTTATAATGTTGCTAAGAAAAAACAACGTAAACCCGATTTTGATTATTTTATACAAACATAATTATTTAGCCATAAAACATTTATATTGACAAGTTTATACACGTAGTTACACTAGACAACTGAATAACACACTAATTTCTATAACAATATTAAAGAGGACCAGATTTATGCTGCGAGTATCGTTAGCGATAAAAATGAATTGCATATCGTCACATCCCTAGTACTGTCATAATGGCAACTGTCACCCGCACCATGCTACAGCGCAAATAGTATAATTTTGGTAGTCAGAGCAAAGCATCTTTATCGTAATTGTTTTTTGCCAACTTTATTTGTTCTTTCAATAGTATTATTACCTAATGTTGGTAAATTAAATTGGCAATAGTTCTTTTATGCTTAACTAGCGACCCGCCCCGGCTTCGCACGGGTGCAATGAAGAACCTCTAAACTTATCAGTGTTTCTCAACAATATTATGGATGTATTATACTTATAAACCTTTCTCTTGAATCACTCTATCTATTAAAACAAACCGCTTCAAAATCCGTTGCGTAGTTCTAAAGATTTAAGCATACATAGGGACGGACAAACGACAGCGACTTTGTTTTAGAATATGTAATGATTGGCTGTCATAGTCGTAAATATTGACGAAATCATAATATCAATGGATATCAGCCAGACTTTGAGCTAAAGTCGCATTTTCGTATTTCTTTTATATTTGTAAGACTAAAATCATTACTTAGATGTATTAAATTGTTATAGATGAAACAAAGATTGTGACGGTAATTCAAGCAACTGGCAAAAAAATGCTTGACTGTTAGATAATGCTCAACAGTAATAAGCCCACCTATGTAGGTATATCGTTGCATTATGCATTCAAATAAAATAAATATATGCCTTTTTATGGCCTCCCTGTGTAAATTTGTGGTTCGTTTGATACCTGTTTTTTTATACTGTGTGCAATAAAAAGTTAAATAAAAATAATTAATAAGTTATCCTGGCTGGTACTGATTTGCACACATACAAACTCGAACAAGGATATGTTAACCATATGCGATAACGCACGAGTTCACAACTGTTATTAATATATATTGCTCTGCCATTGAGCTGGCTAAGAGAGATAAGAAAGAATGATACTCGGCTCTACAGTTTAATGGCCCAGTTTAACTCTGTAATAATAGACTACCAGTAGTTACAAGAGATTGCCCTCTGTGCAACTGGTAGACCTGTTGCGTCATTGAGGTGACCTTGGAGTGGGTTGTTGAAGCACGCTGCGGGCCCCGGAGTCCCACATTACTATTACCGGTTCGGAATTCTGCTCTACAGAGAAGGGAAGGAAAGAAACTCTGTTCAGTTAGGTCTTGTTTACAAAAAGCAGTAACATGAAGTACGAAGAATAAGAATATGGTCTTACTTACTTCTTATCCCGTAATAGACCCACTGCTGCCCCAGGCCTCCTCCAATTAGAGGAGGGACATTAACCTACTATGCCACGCTAGCCAGACGGGATGGCACAAGGATTTGTTTCAAGTTTTCCGTTTCTCGTGGCTAAGTTTTCTGCCAGGTGAAATGGGAAGGTAACATTATCTATACAAATAAATAAAATTGGAGTGTTTATTTGTAATATCAAAATAACTGCTTAACCGCTTTTTACTAAGTGCATGTGAATGTATACACATGCATATACCAATCCAAAATAAAATTCACAATTTTTGTCTGTCAGTTTGTTTCGGCTGAACTGTGAAATGTCTGAACCGATTTTTAGGGGCCTTCACTCGCAGATAGCTGATGTAACAAGGGGTAACTTAAACTACTTATAATAACACAAACCCTGCTTTTAAGGAGCCCAGTATGTGAGTTCGCCCAGTTCAATACCACGTGTTCGTGCTTGTAGCAAACAAAACTAACTTTGTATTTAGAATATGTTTTTATTGCTTTTTACGTTGCATTATACAATTCTATTATAGCGTGTGTCTGAGCGAGACGATAAGAACGCAAGGGCGGGCGCGAGCGGGAAAGATGTGACAGCCACGAAATGTCAAAAAACGGTTCAGAAAGCGGTAACACCACGCTAGTGTATTCTAAATCCAGTCCACGTGGTCTCAAGGACTAGTCCCAACTTTTACCGAACTCATGGGGTCAGTACTCGCCACGCTGCGACCACAGGGCTGTGGCGGCACAACGCGTGATCACCCACAACATACGTGTTATGCTAATGGTCTGTATTCACAGCTTTACGATTACAAATAGATATGTTTTTTTTTTATTCTATTTTCGAGTGGTGTTCGCCCAGTGACAGGTCAGGTCATCGTTTGTGGATACGCGCGATAAGTTATTGACTTATCTCTGGTTTATGTTTTTTTTTAACAATGTTTGCGTTCTGTTTTGTCTAGGGCTGAGTTTGATAAAAGATTAGAAAAGAAAGAAAAACTAAAATAATTTTTAAACACAGTCATAGATACAGTAAAAGTAAATTTAGGTAACAATATGGTGTCTAAAAGCAGGAGCTCAGTAATGATTTTCAGCTCGACCCCCGACCCGGAGGAAATAGAGTGTATTAGTTACGTAGGTTAAAATCTAGTCTATTAAATAAAATTCTCGTGTCACGGTGTTATTAAACTCCTCCGAAATGACTCGACGATTTTCGTGAAATTTTGTATGCATTTCGGTTAGGTTTGCGAATCGAACAACATCTATTTTTCATCCCCCTTAATTTTAAGGGGGGTATCCCTAAGTTTTCACGTCTACGATCAACCCCTATTTAATTACATGCCGGGTCAGCTGGTTACAAAAAAATAGTTCCTAATTATAAGCGTCAAATCAAACAAATCTCTATGTTACAGAGAGTGTGGTCAATGAAATGTGAAGAATTACATTCTATTTAAATGAGTATTAAAATCATAAATAACATACCAAAACAATAATAGCGAATAATATTAAGATAATATATGTGAAATCTTGTAATTGGCCTTCGTCTACTATTTTATGTTCTATGTTTATTCTAGCTGTAAGTTTTCGAAATAAATAAAATAAAATAAATAAAAATATAATATTATATCATCATCATCATTTCAGGCAACAGACGTCAACTGCTTGACATAGGCCTCCCTCAAGGATTTCCACGAAGGCCGGTCCTGAGCCGCCGGCGTCCACCGCTTTCCGGCGGCCTTGACCAGGTCGTCGGTCCATCGTGTGGGAGGCCTACTAGCACTGCGCTTCCGACACGCGGTGCCACTCGAGGACTTTTCTGCCTTACCGGGCGTCAGTCCTGCGAGCTATGTGCCCAGCCCATTGCTAACTACTTAGTTTTGCAATTCTGTGGGCTATTTCGGTAGCTCTGGTTCTTCTACGTATCTCTTCTTTTCTGATTCGATCTAGCAGGGAAACTCCGAGCATAGCCCTCTCCATTGCCCTTTGGGTGACTTTGAGCCCTCTGATTGAGCTCATAGTGAGCGACCACGTCTCTGAATCCATATGTCATCACTGGCAACACACATTCATCAAAGACTTTTGTCTTCAAACACTGCGGTATTTTAAACGATAATATTATATACATACTATACTTCTCAGCTCATAAATTACCCACTGCTGGGTCGGGCCTCCTCCAAATTCATGGAGGGATATTATCCTACTGTGCCACGCTGGCAAGACGGGTTGGCACAGGGTTTGTATCACGACGTGGTTCTGCACCAGATCCCACAATGCCGCAACAGGACGCGAGTTGGAGCACTCCGGGGATGTTTAGTGGGTAGGCCCCCACTCTGGGGGAGAGACCCACATGCCCCCCCTCGGCCATCCCCGTGGCCGACGGGGATAGTCCATAAAGGATTTTACCACGGGCGAACAAAAAAAAAAAGGGTTTGTATCACTTTTCCCTTCTCATACCGCTACGTGATCTGCCTCTTACGATCCTTTAGTCGCCTCTTACGACACCCTCAGGATAGTATGGGTTGACATTGTGTATTCTAAATCGTTTTTGTTATTATTTTATTTTTAATGTTTGTAAAAAGGCAATATTTCCGAATCAGAGCTATTATTATATGTTGAGTTTATTATAAAAAATAATTACTGAACGTCTTGAGACTCACTGCAATGCACTTGAGCTCAAAGTTCCGTAGTGTGTACGTCACCAACTGAGTGCGTAACCCACTATCAATGACTTTACAGTGTGTCGTCACCAGCCATATTTCAAGTCATTCAAGAAAAACAACTGTCATTGGAATTTTAATTGTAGCATTGTAAAACATTATCCTCAAGATAATGGAATTTATTCAGACCATAAACACTATTCGAATGGAAATTTCGCCAATACAACATACAAAAATTACCCGCGACTTCGTCCGCTCCTGAAAAGCAGGAGGGGGGGGGGGGGCAATAAAAGTCTATGTTACTCCGCTTGTTACATCAGAAATCTGCAAGTGAAAGTCCCGTCTAAATCGATCTAGTAATTTTAGAGATTAGATTAGCCAAAACAGACAGACAACAATTGTAAAAATTGTTTTGGTTTATGTACCTTATATATGTACATCAAAATGCACTTAGTAAAAAGCGGTTATTTTAATATTACAAACGTCAGCTGCCTAGTCGTGCAGTGCAGTCTAGTCAGGGTAGACCCCTGACTAGACTAGAATACAACTATAATTGGTACAACGAAAATACAATGATGGCGAGCGACATAAATACAGTTGTATTCAGAAGCATTTTAGGTTGAATTTAAATTGTTGACCCTTACTTGACACTTATCGTTATATTTTGGATAATCCGGACTATCTTATATAATATATGTTTTTTTTCAGTAACTTGAATGCCTTTGACCCTAGGCTTGCGTGATGGAAAGCAACGCCAGGGTCTAAGATGGAGCGGGCAATTCAAGGGAATACCCTGTCAGGCACCGGTTCTCACATACATGTTTGCCCGCGATGGACTCCTAAACTACTCAACTAATTTTAATTCTCAAACTCAAACTCAAAAGGAACTTTATTTACGTAGGTTTCATCACAAAACTCTTATAAATCGTCATATTTATAAACACCATTATCATCTTACGGCCCCTGTCCCACACTAGGTGCTGGTCTCCACACACACCTATCAGTCGTCATACCTACATTCACACCCTTCACACACAACTCTGCACTCCTACAATCCCTCCATCTCCCCTGATCGCTCACAATCCCTGCGTTCACTCACATTCATGCCGAAACTACCACCGGTTCGGAAGGCTGCTCTACAGAGAAGAGCCGGCAAGAAACGCTGTAGTTGCTTTTTTTAAAATTATTGGTCTTGTTTACAAAAAGCACTAAACAGCATAGTGAGAGCAAGTTCGCAAGATGAGAGAAATGTACATTTTTGCATAAAAAATTAAATAAATAAATAAACACGCTACACGTTTCCGCAATGAATGACGGATAGACCTTGACAGGGCCAATCAAGAAACAAATCCGCGAATAAAGGTCTCCATTGCGTCATTGCTCACACATACAGTGTACAATATATGACATTTTCTAAATGCTACGTACAAATTTCGCCAATGAGATATATTATTGAAGGGGCCAAAGGAACAGAGCACAGGCACAAAATGACAGTTACTTCCAGGCATCATTATCACACATATAGTCGTTGACGCGGTAGTACCCTTTACTAATTAATGTAGTTTTAACAAAATTTTTGAACTTTATGAAGGGTAAATCTACAATAGCGTCAGGAATTTTATTGTACAGGCGAACACCGAGGCCTGCAAAAGATCCATGGGCTTTTTGCAGTCTGTGGTGAGGTATCACTAGTTTATGCCCATTTCTTGTACGGATAGTGGACGTAGTGACATCACAGTTGGTCTTAAACTGGCTGATATTCTGTCTCACAAATAAGATATTAGCAAGGATAAACTGCGATGCCACAGTCAAAATTCCTATATCACAAAACTTATTTCTAAGTGATTCCTTGGGTCCTAGATTGTAAATGGAACGCACAGCACGCTTTTGTAATACAAATACAGTTTCAATGTCTGCGGCGTTGCCCCAAAGCAAAATACCATATGACATGACGCTATGGAAGTAACCAAAGTAGACAAGTCTCGCGGTATCCACGTCGGTGAGCCGTCTTACCTGTCTCACAGCATAAGCTGCTGAACTAAGTTTATAAGCGAGTTTATGAATGTGGGGCCTCCATTGTAACTTGGAATCTAAAGTAATGCCCAAAAACTTTGTAGATTCTTCTAGGTCCAAATTTTTGTCATTTAATATCAATTTAGTATCGATACTTTTTGAGTAAGAGGTAGTAAACCTAATGCATTTGGTTTTAGCTGCATTCAACAATAAATTGTTTACAGTGAACCACTGAGATATTTGCACGAGTGCGCTATTTACATCGTCAAAATTTGTTTTCTTACGGTCAACTTTAAAAATAAGCGATGTATCATCAGCAAATAGAACAATGTTACAAATATCTTTAACAAAGAAGGCGAGATCATATAAACGATCTTTATATAAATAAATAAGAAACAAAAACGGACCCAGAATAGACCCCTGTGGCACGCCCATTGTTAATGTCGATCCAGTAGATTTGACTCCATTTATGTCCACAAACTGCATTCTGCTACTCAAGTATGACGCAAGGAGATTAAGCGCGTTAAACTTGATACCATAGTGTTGAAGCTTTCTCAAAAGAGTGTTGGGATGTACACAATCGAAAGCTTTGGATAGATCGCAGAAAACACCAATAGCATCTTGAGAGTTTTCCCATGCCATCTTTGCACACCGTGTGCAGTTTGATCTAACTTGAAAGACAGGATAGCTTGCATCTCAATTTATAGACGCAATAGTATTTTACTGCCAATTATTTGACAGTCACAATTTTATTGTTAGTTTTCATTTCAAAAATGTATTAACCCACATACAAGCGTCTAGACGTGATAAGAAATGTTATCAAATGTCATCGGAAAAATCGTGATTCCTCAATCTTACTTATTACAAGTTAGCTTCGGGCCGTTATACGTGTGGTGGCGTAGAATACATAGTGTCACCAACCCAAGCTGAGGGTTTCCTAAGGGGAAATTTGATAATCAAGAGGATGGGTTAGAATATAAAACTTCCCCACCGCATGCTGGGAAATAACGCGTGTTGTAGTAGTCAACAAAACCCAGCTCGCTTGGTGGTAGGATCTAATGGTCCGCCCGGCTAGCTACCACCCTCACATCTAAGTCCGGCGCCAAGCAGTTTTACTGTGTTCCGTCGTGTGTATGTGAGAGCCGGTGCCCGACACGGCATTCCCTTGAATTGCCTGCTCCATCTTAGACCCTGGCGTTTGGTTTCCATCACGCAAGCCTAGGGTCAAATGCATTCAATACACTGATAAAAAAAGAAGGAAATCCCTGTGTTAACCCATCTGGTCAGGCGTGGCACTGTAGGCTAATGTTATTACCCTCCATGTAATGGAGGCCTGACCCAGCAGTGGGTCATGTATGGGCCGAGAAGAAGTAGTTACGTAATGATTAAAAAAAATATATAGTTTTTTTTTAAATTTGTTTAATGTTTTTATCAATATCGGCCTCAATACTCCATGGCGTGTTTTTTGATATCACTAATTTATACCTACCACTACCAACCCACTACTAAGTCGGGCCTCCTCTCATGACATGGAGGTTAATTAGCCTTTTGTGACACGCTGGTCTGACGGGTTGGCAAGTTCTCTTGCGTCTAGGTTTTCGGCCTTATCATTTCCATTTGCCGGCTTTTACGACACCCCCAGGATGGAATGGGATGGTGACACTATGTATTCTATATATACCTCGTTGGTCTAGAGGTTGGAAGTGCCGCCTTTCGATCAACAGGTCCCGGGTTCGATACCAGCCTCTGGTTTAGACAAAGATATCGGGCAACTGTCTTTGTCTAAACCAGAGGCACTTGCTCTGAGTCTGGATGTCATTTGTATTCGTGAATTACATGTTTGTAAACTGCGCCCACGATACAGGCGTCTTTAAAAGATATACCTATATATTAACTATAGAAGTTTTTTTTACATCCTCTATGCTGCAGGGAAATATGGTATTTTTTATCTGTACACTATCGCAGAGGTTTGTGTAAACATACTGTACGATTACATAAATATAATGTATATTTATATTATTGTTGCATTTATTCGTAATCATAATGAGACATCGTGAACCGTATCGTATAATTCGGTTCCCATGCAGATAAAAGAGATAGATTAAAAATTGTCTGGCCGAATAAATCTAAATTATTTATTTACGACTAGCTGTTGCCCGCGACTTCGTTGAAATCTCAGTAACTATGGGCTCCTCAAAAGCGGGGGGAGGGGGTTCAATAAAAGTAGCCTAAGTTACTCCTTGTTACATCAGCTGTCTGCCAGTGAAAGTCCCGTCAAACTCGGTCCAGCCATTTCAGAGATTAGCCCAAGCAAACATACAGAAAGCGCGCGTTGCTACGCCACTAACTAAAATAAATTTGAAGGAAAGACATTGCACTTTCTTTTTAGGTTCGAATCCTTGACATGGTCAAATGCATACTTTACGATTCTCTATAGAACATAGACAAATATTTGGTACTAGCTGACCCGGCGAACTTTGTTCCGCATTATAAATATTTAAAATTAAAACAAAAAGAAAGTTGGACATAGGATACCTGAGATTTTTATCCCGTCCGTATAAAACCTACTTTAACAAAACGCAACTGACAGCGAAACGTTATGTTGTCTATAGTTTAATATGGCCGAAAATTTGACAATTACAAATTTGGAATTCGACTTGTTTATATTGTTGTAATTCACTTAATATCTTTATAACTTGTAGCCTATGTGTTATTCTGATGTATAAGCTATATTATTGTAAAGTTTCATTAAAATCCATTCAGTACTTGTTACGTGAAAGAGTAACAAACATCCATCCATCCATCCATCTATCCATCCATCCATCCATCCATACTTACAAACTTTCACGTTTATAATATTATATATATATATATATATATATATATTTGGTATACGTACCGTGTGTAAATCCAAATGCACTTAGTAAAAACCGGTTATTTTATTAATACAAACAAACAAGTCACTCCAATTTTATTTATTTGTATAGATTTGTCGCTTCAGTTCATATTATTTGAGGCGGGCCTCCTCCGAATCACGAAGAGAAATTACCCAACTGTGCATGCTGACATACCTAAAGACCAACTCCCCTCGCCCAGCCACCGCCTATCTTGAGAAGAACCCGATGGTTTGGCTAGATATCTGACCAATAATAATAAATATAATAAATAAATAAATATCCTTGGACATTTCACACAACGCCATCTCGTCCCAAGCTAAGCAACTTAATGCTTGTGTTATGGTAACGAGATGGATGATACACTACTTATATACATTTTTTTTTTGTAAATACATACATATTATAGATAGAAATAACACCCAGACTCCGAGCCAGTGCCTCTGGTTTAGACAAAGACAGTTGCCCGACCCCGGAATCGAACCCGGGACCCGTTGATCCAAAGGCGGCACATCTAACCACTAGACCAACGAGGCAGTCGAACACCAATAGTGGTAGGTTTTCATGGATAGCCCAGGCGCAGTTCACCACCTTCTCGCGCCCGTGGACAAGCCTCATATTTTAATCAGAGTATCCGAAAAAAACAAACATGTCGCTATCTCTTTCCAACTTGATAGGAAACGATAAGGACAGAGCATATCTTCAAATTTTATACAACCGATAAGAGACAGATAATAATGTTAACGAACTCTTGACGTTATCATGTTTTTAAAAATCGAATGTCAAGGTTATATTGTTGACAAAATTAGCATTTGCATTATATGCAAATGATGTAACTATTGGTCTTGCCAGCGTGGCACAGTAGGCTAATTTCCCTCCATGAATTTGGAGGAGGCCCGACCCAGTAGTGGGTCGTTTATAGGCTGTAACGAACGAACGATGTAACTATTCAAGCTCATAAAGGTGCAAGAATGACTTTGAGCTTGCAAAAGTTTTTCTTGCACCTTTATGAGCTTGGTGGGTTACCCTGGAACATTCACCTAAAACACTACACTGATTTATCGCGTGTATTCTACATTATTCAATTACCGACGACGACAACGTGAAGAAACTTGCCTGTGAGTATGGATTATTATCATAATTTCACCCACAAAGGCTACTAGTCCTGGGCCGCTCGCATCCGTAATTTTCCGGCGACCTTAACCAGGTCATGAGTCCACCGTGTAGGAGGCCTACCATCACTGCGCTTTCCGGAACGCGGTCGCTACTCGAGGACTTTTCTGCCCCATCGTGCATCAGTCCTTGCCAAGGAAAATCATTACATCTCACCCAAGTACCACCTGCTTGGGATCCAGTCTTCAAACTGATCAAATGTCAAGCTCAATTTGGAAGACCTCTGGTCAAATGAGCGATTTCTGCGTGCGCAGGGAACACTATCAATATAAATAATTTAGCGACCAACATCTCAAGAATCTTTCGCTGAGTTGCTGGACTAAGGGCCTGATACAAAAGGCTGTCATCCTGGATTAGACAAGGATCGTGAGGAGGTTCCTCTCTCTTGAGCCCTGAACCTCAGTAGCTTTGACCATTGACCTTGTTGTCGACGGGTTTCATATTAAACTATATTTTTTTTTTTAAATTACTATGTTTTTTAAGAATACGAGCTGACCCGGCAAACTTCGTACCGCCACAGAATAAATAAATAAAAAACCTGAATTATATTTTTTCGTATTTTCTCACCTTTTAAACCTTCCCTGGATTTCCATATCGAATATTTAATGACCAAAATTCGCCAAATCACTCCAGCCGTTCGTCCGTTTTAGCGAGACTAACGAACAGCAATTTCTTTTTATATATGTCAACGGAAAACAACAAGAACCGGAAATTTATAAATTTCCTAGGAAATTTATAAACGTCCGTAGGATTCCAAACGAGAGATAAATTGTATTATTTTACGCCCACATTTTCGGAAATTTATAAACTTACTGAACTCACGCGTAAAATAATAAGTAGCAATAACCAAACGCCATGGGCGCTCTGATTGGTTGAATAAGTCACGTGTTCCTTCTCCGTCCTCTCCGCCGCCATTGTTCGATATTGTCTACTTGTGGTAACATAGACCTGATACTGCTGCATCATCAGATATACCTCTGCTGCATCATCAGGAATCTATAGGATACCCAACTCCTTACCAAATTACAGTAGATGATCGTGTTTGGACTCATTGTAAGGGTATCAATGAAACAGATATAAAAACGTTAGGTACCTGACATTTATGGCTGAGTAGACTCTCAATGTAGTGAACATTGTGTGTGTACTCAGCCATAATGCAGTCCGATGTATGTTTGTTTTTGTTTTTTGTTTGTCCGATGTATGTTTGTTCGATGTGGGTTTTTTAAGTTAAATCCTTATTTTATTATGTTTAATTTGTTACATGTTTTTAAGCATTTTTTTTTATTACTTAGCGTTTGGCAATTCGCCAATCGCGATCGCTCGCAATTATCGTTTTTTTTATTAAATTAAACTTTATAATGTTTGGGATTTTTTTGGCAGAAGGCCGGCTTTATTGTTTTATGATTGTTTTTCTTTTTAATAAAACTTTTTAACTTCGCATGACTCTATTTCTATTGTTTTATTTTGGTAGAGTGAAGTAGGGATCATTAGCATATTATGTAAAACAGTAACCCTGTATTATAGGTACTTACCTAGTTTTAAAGTAAAAATACTGTTACGCACTGAAAAATTTATAGTTAGGCAAGTCTAATTGTACCTATGTCTATGGACACAAGCATGCCACTATCAACATCGACCAATCAGAGAACAGTGTGTTATTTGCCGTATCTTGTAGAAGTGTAAAATTAAAAGCTCTACTGCGATTGGTCGAACCGTTTAGAATCTTACGAATGGATATCCGTTAGTTTATAAATTTACGACGAGACGTCGTAAGTTTATAAATTTCCGAAAATGTGGGCGTAAAATAATACAATTTATCTCTCGTTTGGAATCCTACGGACGTTTATAAATTTCCTAGGAAATTTATAAATGTCCGGTTCTTGTTGTTTTCCGTTGACATATATAAGAAGAAGATAGATATAGATTATTTAAAAAATATGAAATAAAGAGATATACGAATTAAAAAACTAATAAATTACAGGCGGTAGATTTAACTGTTTTGTACGTTTATGTACAGACGACTCCTAGTCACCTGGTCTCTCCCGTGACTACGACTGCTGCAAAGCATTCCAAAACGTCTGAAATTAAACAATGTAAATTCGACGCGATAAATCCGTTAAAAGTGTTTCGTCGTCGTTTCAGCCCATAAATGACCCACTACTGAGTCGGGCCTCTTCCAAATTCGTGGAGGGAAATTAGCCTACTGTACCACGCTGGCAAGACGGGTTGGTACGGGGTTTGTATCAAGTTTTTCTTCTCATACGGCCTCTTCACAAAATTGTTTCATCTATACTAATCTATATCTATACTAATATATAAAGCTGCAGAGTTTGTTTGTTTGTTTGTTTGAACGCGCTAATCTCAGCGCTAAACTACTGGTCCGATTTCAAAAAATCTTTCAGTGTTAGTTAGTCCATTTATCGAGGAAGGTTATAGGCTATATTTTATTTTCAAAAGAATTAGGAATCCGTATGAAAATTGCGATTTTGTAAACCAAGGTGTAAAATCGAAAACCTATTTATGCGTGCGCCGCAAAAACTATTGACAATAGAACAAAATGATGTACTACGGGTTTGTAGGTCTTATAAAGATCTACAAAAAAGTCCGCGAGAGCACATATCTAACTATCATAGTTTAGTCACAATAACCGATTTTATGTTCATAAAAAATATGCACGGGTTCGAAGCCCACGCGGGCGAAGCCGCGCCCAAAAGCTAGTTTCAATATAAAAATCGAAAACGTAAGCTTTTTTTAAATTTGCATATTAATAATCTCCGTGTGGTGACGGATTTAGAATACACAGTATCACCACCCCATTCCACCCTGAGGTTGTCGTAAGAGTTGACAACAGGAAATGACAAGGCCGAAAACCTAAGGAAAACTTAATCCTTTTTTTTTTTTGTTTTCGCTGGGGAAATGCTTTATGCATACCACCGCAACCCGGGGGAAAGGTCGGTGATTATGTGGGACTCCGACAAGGGTCGTCTACCCAAGCGTCGTTTACCCACTAAAACCCCAGCGGCATACCCTCACACGACGCGCTTGGGGCGCCACAAATTCGCGTAAACGCATTCTACTGTGACGCCCCGGCGTGGTGCCGGCAACGCGGGCAAGCGACTATCAGAGAGGGCGTCCCGGTACACTGGGACGCCCTCAGTCATCGAGGCTTTCGTCGGTGGTGGCTCCCCCGAACCACCACCGGCCTCCTAGGCGAGGGCAGAAGGGGCCCGCACCGTCACGAACCCCCCTCCACCGCTGCCCCCTTCTCCGACATCGGCCCCGTAGAAGGAGGCCCGTCAGCCCTCGGGCCGGAGCCAACCAGAGGATTGATACGAAACCCTGTCAAGCCAGCGTGGCACAGTAGGCTAATAACCCTCAATCATTGGAGGAGGCACGACTCAGCAGTGGGTCAACTATGGGCCATTAAACTACTACTCGACAGTATTCTGTATTGACTGCCTCGTTGGTCTATTGGTCACATGTGCCCCTTTGGATCAACGGGTCCCGGGTTCGATTCCGGGGTCGGGCCAGTGTCTTTGTCTAAACCAGAGGCACTGGCTCGGAGTCTGGGTGTCATTTCTATCTATAATATGTATGGATTTACAAAAAAAAAATGTATATAAGTAGTTTATCATCCATCTCGTTACCATAACACAAGCATTAAGTTGCTTAACTTGGGACGAGATGGCGTTGTGTGAAATGTCCAAGGATATTTATTTATTTATATATTTACTAGTGACTCGCCCCGGCTTCGCCCGTGCAAAGCGGGGGTGGGTTATATATATATAAACCTTCCTCTTGAATCACTCTATCTATTTAAAAAAACCGTATCAAAATCCGTTGCGTAGTTTTAAAGATTTAAGCATACATAGGGACGGACAGACGACAGCGACTTTGTTTTATAATATGTAGTGATGATAGTGATAGTGATTTATTCGTGGCGAAGTTATGAAGTAACAAAACGTTCTTTTATGTATTCTCTCCAACGTTTAACTTGGCGTGTATCAGTTAAATTGCGAATGTTCCAATCGCCGAACTTAAAAAAACACTAATTAAGTATTGCCTAAGTTGTTTTGAAGCGTGAAGACACGTAACCACGGGTTCAACGCGTCATTATCAGTACGGCCAAAGGAAGGACGGGCCTCCAAACCTGCAGATTCAATAGAGCCAGAATATAAAACTTCCCCACCGCACGCTGGGAAATAACGCGTGTTGTAAAAGTCAACAAAATCCAGCACGCTTGGGTAGGATCTAATGGTCCGCCCGGCCAGCTGTCACCCTCAGATATAATTCCGGCGCCAAGCATTTGCACTGTGTTTCGTCGTGTGTATGTGAGAGACGGTGCCCGATAGGGCATTTCCTGGAACTGCCTGCTGCATCTTAGACCCTGGCGTTGCTTTCCATCACGCAAGGCTAGGCTTAAAGACATTCAAGTCACTGATAAAAAAAAAGTCAAAATCCATAATATTTTTATTTATTTTTGTGAAGTGAAAGCTTGATGATGTCTTAGGCTTTCACGGTCTTTACACATTGCAGGAAATGATGGCTTCACGGTTATGATCGTTTTATTTTATTTTATTCCCGTGACGGACACTGCAAACTTTGCAGTGTCCACGGACACTGCAAAGTGTCTGAAACGTTGGGAATAAAATAAAATATAACGATCATAACCGTGAAGCCATCATTTCCTGCAAAGTGAAATCTTCTTTACCGGCGCGTTGGGAACTTTTCTTAGGATGAGTATAAAATGTTAAACTCGCGTCAGGACACGTGACCTGATCGAAAATTCGTAAGACGGTGGCGGCGTAGGAAAGGATGTAATATAATAATAATAAAGTTCTGAAGTGTAATTTTTTATCACTATCTCTATCACTATCACTACAACTTATTATAAAACAAAGTCGCTGTCGTCTGTCCGTCCCTATGTATGTATATCTTTAAAACTACGCAACGGATTTTGATGCGGTTTTTTTAACAGAGAGTGATTCAAGAGGAAGGTTTATAAGTATAATACTTCCATAATATTGCATTGAAACACTGATCAATTTAGAGGTTCATCATTGCACCCTTGCGAAGCTGGGGCGGGTGCCTAGTGTAATATAAATTGGCATTTATGTGTACGATAGCGCAATAAATAAATATCGTAGTTAACCACATAAATGCTAGTAGGTACTTTTATACTGATAATTATAGCAATTCGTGCGAAATTATCCCCTTTTTTTTACGTCGGAGATCCTCATGGATTCCCGGCCATTGGGACTAGTCGGGGTATGTGGGACTCCGGGGCGCGTAGAGATGGTGAATTGCGCCCCGACCTACCCACTAAAACCGACGGCGATCCTCGAATGTCCGCACCAGAGCCTGTGGACCTCGGCCCACCTCGTTAATCGTGTACCGTACGATTAACGAGGTGGGCCGAGGTCTGGTGGGCCGAGGTGGTGTTTCTGACAACAGCTCACGCGTTTTACACAAGTGACTTCTTATCGCCTTATTTACGTTAACCGATGCATTTTAACCTTATGTTAACAAACAAAGTTGATATTGGCTTGTAAATATACCTTATGTTGTTGTGAATGATAATTGTATTGTATTTGTGTAAGGTCAGGGTTTTTGACGATGTGTGTTATTAGAAAATAATTGGGCCAGAAATTTCTCGAGTGGCGACCGCGTTTCGGAAAGCGCAGTGCTGGTAGGCCTCCCACACGGTGGACCGATGACCTGGTTAAGGTCGGAATGCGGGCAAAGAGACTTGCCCGACCCCGGAATCGAACCCGGGTCCCGTTGATTCAATGGCGGCCCATGCGCCCCTTTTATTTTGCCCGGGGTAAAATCCTTTATGCCCGCCGGCCTGGGGAAGGCCAGCGGAGGAGCCCATGTAACCCCTAGATCAACGAGGCAGCAAATCTATACTTTCTAATATTATAAAGCTGCAGAGTTTGTATGTTTGAACGCGCTAATCTCAGGAACTATTGGTCCACTATGTGACGATGGTGACACTTTGTATTCTAAATCCGTCACCACAAGGTATTATTTATTTTTACTTAATACTTTATGCAAAAGTTTACAATGGCGGACTTAATGCCTAGAGGCATTCTCTCCCAGTCAACCTTTGAATGGTGCAGAGAGGGGCTTGGCAGATGCATTGGAAAATTGCGAAAGTATTTTGTATAGTTATATTATACTAGCTTTTGGGCGCGGCTTCGCTCGCGTGGACTTCGAACCCGTGCTTATCTCTATGCATTTTTTTTTATGAATATAAAAGTGGTTATTGTGACTAAACTATGATAGTTAGATATGTGCTCTCACGGACTTTTTTGTAGATTTTAATAAGACCTACAAACTCGTAGTACTTCATTTTGTTCTATTGTCAATCGTTTTTGCAGCGCACGCATAAATAGGTTTTCGATTTTACACCTTGGGTTACATAATCGCAATTTTCATAATAAAATATAGCCTATAACCTTCCTCGATAAATGGACTATCTAACACTGAAAGAATTTTTGAAATCGGACCAGTAGTTCCTGAGATTAGCGCGTTCAAACAAACAAACAAACAAACAAACAAACTCTGCAGCTTTATATATTAGTATAGATATAGAAATATAGATAAACATATTGACATAAACTAACTTAAAAATAAATATCATACATATATAAACATACGTATACTTATATACATATATAAGAATATTGATAAAGATACAATATACTTATATCAAATATACATAAATATATTAAATATATATTCCACTAGGTATACTAAGTAACCTGAGACATATTGAGCTTATTGAGAAAGTACTTTAGGTAAGCAAATCAATTGGTATTTAAATGTATATAAAAATCAATGCCACTTTTCGTTGTAATTTTATAAATCAAGAGCGACTGAACCGATTTGAATTGACTGCCTCGTTGGTCTAGGGATTAGATGTGCCGCCTTTGGATCAAAGGGTCCCGGGTTCGATTCCGGGGTCGGGCAAGTGTCTGAAGCAGAGGCACTTGCTCGGAGTCTGGGTATCATTTGTGCTCGTGGATTACATGTTTGTAAACTACCCCCGCGATACAGGTTATACCTAGTGCAGGGGTTTGGTTTTAAAAAAAAAACAAAGCATGATGTTTTTTGTATGCGTTGGATGGTTTAGATTCACAAATCAGCTCGACAGATGGCGCTGCAGTCGGAAAACGAATATCATGCAGGACAACGTCTGCCCGGTCAGCTAGTTCTTTAAAAAAAAAAGATGTACACCTACATACATCGGAACATATAGCCACTTTTTGAGGGTCAAGACTAATATTTTGAGCAGTACTTATGAGTCGACTTCTGTGTCGTACTACCTGTGATTCGAAATTGTTTGATGACACGCGTGAACTTTCCCCCTAAGGCACTTTAAAAAAATATGTAACCCTTGCTGTAGGCTGTAACCTGTGTCGCGGGGGCAGTTTACAAACATGAAATTCACGAACATTACACACACGAGCAAGTGCCTATTGCTTACACAGACACCCCCCCGGCCTAAATCGAACCCGGAACCCCGTGCTCCATCATCCGACCAACGAGGCAGTCTTTGCGCTCAAGTTGCTTGGCGTAGACACTACCTGTCACTATTATTGACACAGAATACCGGCGCCAGTATCTTGCGGTTTAATCGACCTTGCAAGTCTTCGGAATGGTTAATAATAGGAAGAGTATCGATTGTCTGTGGTCTACCTGTTCGTATCAATTATCCTATACATTGACTACTGTTGGTGTAGTAGCCCGAATCCTCGTCACCAGCAGGCCACCAGGGTCACGAAGCATCCCTCTTGACTGTGCTTCTTCCTTGCCGTGGTGAGGGGGCTTGTGTGCCTTCAGGATTCGTTGGATCCTGTGTCCTCAGAGTTGACTTGCGAGCCCTAAACCACGATGGTGTACTTTTGATGGCGGTCAACCTATTCGGGCGCTAAGCCCAGGGCTAGCGAGGCTTCGATCTGCGAGGCCGTTATGTTGCAGAAGGGGGGCGGCGTGGCTGGACGGGTCGCAAAGGAGGGAGCTCCTGCGCCGTGAACAGAGGCTACGGGGGAGGGTGACGTGACGTTACACCCCCGTTCTACCCTCGCCCTACGCCTGGTGGGTCGGGGAATCCGCCTTGGTGTTCGTGAATAACACCCCTGGGTCGATATGTCTTGCCAGCAGGGCACCATACTCCACGAAATTGGAAAGACAGCCTCGGTTATTTACAGCCTGAAAAGATGATGAAAAATGTACAATTATATGAAACTATAACTCTAAGTAGATACGCAGGTAAAACCGTGAGCTACCGCATAACTAGTGGCCAAATATTTGATGAACGATTATGCAACTATAGACTTGACACCTATAACTTAGTAAAGTGTTAGCATGCTCCTTTAAATTGACAAGCCAAACAAAATGGAGGTGATATCATATTGTAAATTTATTTAATCTTGTTAACAGGATACGGAGGACGGGTTTTTTGACCCGGGTTAAAAGCCTTTCCTGCCAGCCTGGGGATGGCCAACAGGGGGTGTGTGGGAGTCCCCTCCGCCTCTGTGAGGAGACGGAGTCATACCCACTAAACGTCCCCGGGGTGAACCGTCCCGCGCTTGCTGCCCCGTGGGCCCTGTCTGCATCTCCACGGGGAGGACGTAGCCTAGATGATCGTGCTTAATAAATATCCTTGCACATTTCACACAACGCCATCTCGTCCCAAGCTATGCAACTTAATGCTTGTGTTATGGTAACGAGATGGATGATAAACTACTTATATTTTTTTTTGTAAATACATACATATTACAGATAGAAATGACACCCAGACTCCGAGCCAGTGCCTCTGGTTTAGACAAAGACACTTACTTGCCCGACCCCGGAATCGAACCCGGGACCCGTTGATCCAAAGGCGGCACATCTAACCACTAGACCAACGAGGCAGTCAAACTAATACTTCTTACTAATACTACTTAATACTGGTATAAGACCAGCCACGATGGGATATAAAATATGGGCCTTTAAATAAAATATAAGGGCAAACGAGCGTAGTTTTGTGAGTTGTGAATCGCGTAATTTCGTCGCAGAAATACTGCACAGCAGAAATTCTGTTGGGCTGCCATGCCAGACGGGCGCATTTTATTCAGTTGTCGACTTTCACGCAATCCCCTCGCCCCCGCGAACTCAATTCAGTCGGATTATGCGTGTGGCAAGACCTGGACTTAATTTGTATGAAAACGAATGCAGCAGAAATTACGCGACCGAAATTGACTGACAACTCACACAAAATACGCTCGTTTGGGCTCACCCTAATACTAAACGCCATTTTTACCTCTAGTTTTTTTTTTTGTCTACTGTGGCTTCCTCTAGACTTATGACTAGACATTCCAAAGTATAAATACGAGTATATCTACATGGTGTTCGAGTATGTGTTATGAGATCTCCAAAACGTTTGGACGCATAACGAGGCAATACATCTAGCGATTTCAATTTCGAACATCAATCATCATAAGTTTCGACAATGGGCAGGAAATATTGCTCAAGGGCCATAGATGTGTGGTCGCACTGATAGCGTATAGAAAGTTTTAATTAAGATTATACGCTATACTTTAGTGTAGCGTAGCGGACCACCCGCCCACTAGAACTGCCCAACTGGAAATCGAATCGTCATATAATTGCCTCGTTGGTCTAGGGGTTAGGTTAGATGTGCCGCCTCTGGATCCACGGGACCTGGTTTCGATTCCGGGCAAGTGTCTTTGTCTAAACCAGAGGCACTTACTCTGAGTCTGGGTGTCATTTGTTTTCGTGAATTACATGTTTGTAAGCTGCCCCGCGATACAGGTTATAGCGAGTAAAGGGGTTTCGTTTCTTTAAAAAAAATACCAATGACATCTTTCGGACCTTGCCCCACGCTAGGTTACCACCTAGCGTGGGGCAAGGTGTATGGAGACGGTAGTCTCCATACACCTCTCTATCGGTTGTCACATCTATATTCACACTTAACATGCATATTTTCACATTCTCACAATCTATCCATCTCTTTTGGGCTCTCACAACCGTTGCGTCCACCCACATTCATACTGAAACTACATACCTTGTACAATATATTAGCCAAATAGGTCTAGCTCGGGTAGTAATATGTTCCTGCTCGTAAGTAAAGTCAGGTCAGCTTGGCAGCGGAATTATACTAGTTTCTATACAGATATTGCTGTTAATTAACTGAATTAATATACTTTATAGGAAAACATTTTACAATTGCTTGATCTAATATATAGTTTACGTTTTAAAAAGTTCGTTGCTGTCAGTGGGACCTCACCCTTATTCGTTTCTAATAACACCAGTTTGACCTTCGTCAAGGGCTTAAAGCTTTACCAGTAGCAAGATCAATGCATTATAACATGTATGTTTAGTTGATAAGGTACAAAATGCCTAAAATATCGTTTATAAATTACATGCCAAACGATGAAAGCCTTTATCACTTTACCAGAAGGTCGAAAATGTATTCTCAGTTCCATTGCATACTAGACATCAATTCGAATTTTGAAACTATTTATCATAACAACAGTGTATGGCATTAATATTCCGGTTTAAAACAATATTTATTCTGGTATAACAGGTTATATGTATAGAACCTTATTGATTCAAACATAAGGTACAGTCTTGTACACTTAGTGTTTCGGAGGTTAGTCAAATAATATTGAAAAATTTTGTTCAAGTGTGTATGTCTTGCAACAATATATCTAGCTTTCACACGCGGTTTCATTCATGTTTCATTGCGTTTATTTGCACTACATGTATGCACAGTCCTCGCCAAACTTTATGGCCGCTCCGAACCTAGCAGCATTACGCTGCGCAGAACACAAAATCAGATATCAGCGGGACGTACGCGGGGCGTGGAGGCAGGGCACGCCCGCGCGCGCCTGCTTCCACCCGCAAGCGTCCTCGCCTCCCGCGCTGTAGTGTTAGTGAGCTACGTTCCTATTGGTTATGAAAAGTACGATGCGCAAGTTCGTACCGACAGCTACAAACATCGGCCATTAAGGTTGGCGAGGACTGTATCTCCTTTTATATTATTATCCGTTGTAATAATTAATTATCAGTTTGTTTTTCAAAATTCTATTAAGTTAGATACTTACATTTTTCTCCGTGTCAATGAAAGACTACTGATCAGTGGATATTTATAGACAGATAGTATGATGATGACGTGTCTATGGCGTTGAATATACTGTACCTCGACGACTACGAACTCTTAAACCTTGGATTACTCCCGGATTAGTCCGTTGCATTCGCCATCGCGATTGTATGAATGCTAAACTTAAAAAAGATAAAGATAATGAAACACTTAAAATCACCTATACCCGTTATCGCAACCACTGTAACTCATTGCTAAGGAAGCTGAAAGAAGCTTATGAAAAGCAAGAATTCTCTAAAGCAAAAAACGACATAAAGGCAACTTGGGAAGTGATTAAGAAAGTCTCCGACATACAATCAAAGCGGTCTTCCCCTACCGAACTACTATATATTTCAGAATCACCTAAAGCATCATTAAATATGGTTAACAACTTTTTTGCCAATATTGGTAAAAATCTTGCATCAAAAATAGCTCAGAGTTCTAATCCAATAAACATTGAACCCACATTGAATTCCAGCAGCTCAATGGTCCTTCTTGAGGTACATGAAAAAGAGGTTGAAGACATAATCTTGGGCCTCAGACCTGATTGTGCCACTGGTTGGGACGATATCCCGGCTCTGATAATAAAATCCGCGAGACACGCTCTGGTACCTGCTATTACACATATTTGTAATGTCTCCATTTCTTCTGGAACCTTCCCTGAAGTATTTAAAAAAGCCGTTGTTCATCCGGTTCACAAGGCTGGGCGTAGAGATGATATAAATAACTACAGGCCGATTTCGATTCTTACAGCCTTATCGAAGATTTTGGAGCGAATCCTAAATAATAGCCTCATTAGCTTCTTGGAAGCGAACAACATTCTAGCAAATAACCAATACGGGTTCAGGAAGGACAAGAGCACTGAAGATGCGGTTATGGCTTTATCTGAAAATGTAGCAAGGAATCTTGACAAGAAGTTAAAATGCTTAGGCGTTTTTCTTGATTTGTCTAAGGCCTTCGACACAGTTTCTGTGTCGTACTTGTTGAAGAAGATGGAAAAAATTGGAATTCGAGGTCACGTTTTGGATATTTTTAGTGATTACTTAAGAGGCCGAACTCAATATGTTAAAGTTGAACAAAATGTTAGTGAGTGGTTACCTATAGCATATGGCGTGCCGCAAGGTAGCATATTAGGGCCCACTTTATTTCTTATCTATATAAATGAGCTGTGCGTCATGACTATTCCACACTGCAACATATTTACGTATGCCGATGACACAGCTCTAATAGTGGACGGAGAGGATTGGGCCCAATGCTATTCGAATGCTGAAATGGCACTGAAACATATTATGAATTGGTTAACAAACAACTGGCTTACCTTAAACTTTCAGAAAACAGTATATGTTCCGTTTGCCATTAGATCAAACCTGTCCTCTCCGATATTATCTGTTCTTCGAGCCCACACCTGTACCAATCTGCCCCCTCTCAAATGTGACTGTCTCATTATAGCTAGGTCAACTGGTGTTAAATATCTTGGCGTTAACATAGATCAACACCTGAACTGGCATACGCATATAGATTTGCTCACTGGCAGAACCCGCAAACTGATCTATGTATTTAAAAAACTACGTAGATCTGCTGACTGCAATACCCTGAGACTAGTATATTATGCTCTGTGCCAGTCGATTTTATCGTATTGTATTCCAGTATGGGGGGGAGCCACTGTAAACGTATTTCTTAAGCTTGAACGCGCACAACGTGCGGTTTTAAAGGTTATGATGTCCCGACCCCGAAGATATCCCACTTTACAGCTATTTGCTGAATGTGGTGTTTTAACTGTCAGGCAACTTTATGTGCTCCGAGCGGTAATACGCAAACACTCTTCCCGTCCTCCCACGGAACCGATTGGTAGAAGTAGATATAGTGATAGATCTTTTCCCTTGGAACCTCACAGGACGTCGTTTGCCAGGCGTCAGTTTTACGTAATCAGCACTAAACTGTATAATTCTTTAAACAAAGAATTAAAATTGTTTAGTGTGACAAAACGGGAATGTTGCCGTAAGCTAAACAGTTACCTATCAAAATTAAGTTTCCACAATACAGAGGATCTTCTTTTAGGCCAAATAAAATTTAAATAAGTTAAGAATCTCTCATTCAAAATTCAATATATGCATGCTTGCACTCTTTCTCACTCTCTCTCATACACACATCAATACACACACACACGCACACACTCACACACACACACACACACACACACACACACACGCACGCACACTCACTTTTATTATTTGTTATTATTTTTTGTAATGTTAAAGATAACCTAATTTGATTTTTAGTTAGAAGTATTGGCTCGTAACATTGTCTGCGGAGGGACACTGTTCTCTAAGATACAGGTATACCTAGTTTAGAGGACAGGGTTTTAATGTGTTTGTGACTAGCATTAGCCTTATAATGTATGTAGTTACCTTACCATTATTTTATTTTATTTTAGGCTTAATTCAATAAAAAGATTTTTATTATTATTATTTATTATTATTAAAAAAAAAAACAAGCCCACTGTTTTTTCAGCCAGGTTTTCTCGGTAAAAAACTCAAACTCAACTCAAACTCAAATCATTTATTTCAATTGAACCTATTTACTGGTGTTTTTGAAAAGTCAAAAGTGAAGTTAGGAATCTAGTTGCATGTTCCAAAAAGTAGATCCTATGGAGAAGAACAGGCAAGAAACTCCATGGACACTCTTTTTATCATATTTTCTGTTACAATCATCTGATTGGGTTACATTGATTTCGTGTTTATTTATAGTAAGCTAAGATGTGAGGACAATGTAACATATTGCACAACAGAAGTGTCCAGGAGATCAATATAAAGCTATGTAGGTATGTCAATAGCAGTTAAGGGATGACCGGCCCCAACTGGCGGCAGGCGCCGAGTTCCGACCTAGTCGACTTTCAGACGTCTTTACTAGACGTCTTTCAAAAAAAAGAATGTATTCGTTGAAGATATTTGTTATATTTGTTTGACACATTATGGCATCTTTCTATTCTACACCTAAAACTACTCAGCCCCTAAATTACCCACTGTTGAGTCGGGCCTCCTCCAGTTACATGGAGGGTCTATTACCCTATGCCTACTGTAGCTACACACTGGCCCGAAGTGTAGGCACAGGGTTTCATATCAAATCATCCTTTCCTTGCGGCTAGGTTATTGGCCTTGTCATTTCCTTACGACGCACTCAGAATGGAATGCGGTGGTGGCATTAGACTAGTTATGTTTAAATTATGAATAAGCAAAGTTCAGGAAGTTTTAATTGATAACACAGAAATGACAGATGGCCGATTAAAATGGTAAAGTCTGTTCCGTTCATTTAAATAGGTACCCAAATGGAATGGCTGTCATGGCGTCGTCACGCGGTAACCATGCGCGCATGCGTGATAAAGCTATCACACGATAGGTGCGTGGGAGGATTCTTTTTTATTAACTTCATTGCGCGTTTCTTCCCCGGGAACCATAATTTTGTTTTAGACTATGACTAGTGACCCGCCCCGGCTGCACAGGTGCAATGATGAACCTCTAAATTTACCAGTGTTTCTCTACAATATTAAGGATGTATCACTATCACTTCACTATCACTACATAGTATAAAACAAAGTCGCATTCTTCTGTCCGTCCCTATGTATGCATAAATCTTTAAAACTACGCAACGGATTTTGAAGCGGTTTTTTTAATAGATAGAGTGATTCAAGGGGATGGTTTATATGTATAACCCACCCCCGCTTTGCACGGGCGAAGCCGGGGCGGGCCACTAGTTATACATATAAATCTTCCTCTTGAATCACCCTATCTAATAAAAAACCGCTCCGTTGCGTAGTTTTAAACATTTATGCAAACTTCGGGACGGACAGACGACAGCGACTTTGTTTTAATGAAGTGATTTATTTATTGACTAGTCTAGTACATTATATAGACTAGTAGTAGACTAATCGTGACTCCGTACAGTTCGCAGATTTTACGATAACTTTTGCGCGAAAAACACTCAAAAATTCACGGTGAAATTTGCCACTAACATGTGGGAAGCCCAGTAATTGTGCGCTGCTGAAAAGTGGGGGAAGTGTCAATATAAGTAGCTAAGTGATTGTTACAACAGCTATCTGCCAATGAAAGCACCGTCAAAATTGGACCAGCCATTTTCCGAGTTTAGCCTAAAAAAAACAGACACACAGAGGCAGAAATTGTAAAAATATTGTTTTGGTACCGTGTATACATTTAAATTCACTTAATAAAAGGCGGTTATTATAATATTACAAACACACTCCAATTTTATTTATTTGTATTCAGTTATTCATTCAATTCAGCCAAAGGATGTTCATTGCTGGACTTAAGCCTCCCCCAAGGATTTCCACGAAGGCCGGTCCAGTGCCGCCCGCATCCATCGCTTTCCGGCGACCTTAACCAGGTCTTCAGTCCACCTTGTGGAAGGCCTACCGGCACTGCGCTTTCCGGAACGCGGTCGCCACTCGAGGACTTTTCTGCCCCATCGGGCATCAGTCCTGTGAGCTATGTGCCCTGCCTATTGCCACTTAAGTTTGGCAATCCTGTTGACTATGTCGGGAACTCTGGTTCGCCTGCGTATCTCCGCATAACTGATTCGATCTCGCAGGGAATCTCCATTGCCCTTTGACTTTGAGCTTTCTGATGGAGCCCATAGTGAGTGACCACGTCTCTGTTCCATATGTCATCACTGGCAACATACATTGATCAAAGACTTTTGTTTTTTAAAGCTGCGGTATTATGGACGAAACGACGACAATTTATTTGTATCAGTTAAATAGTACAACGATAACAAATATTCTTATGAAATAGGGCAAAGTTTGTGATGAGAAGGACTCATTAATTTTATGTAAACAGGTAGTAATGTAGGAAATTCTCATGATTCACCAGTGAGTCATGTATGGGTTTAGTAGTTGAATAAGTTTTGGGTTGATGTTAGGACTCTCACTCAACAATGAGTCATTTAAGTGTTGAGTGAAGTGGACTCTGAAATGCCTGGACCTATTTTAGGGACGGGAGTGTCACTGGCAGACAGCTGATGTACTTTTGTTGACCGAAACCACTCCCCCCCCACCGCTTTTCAGGACCCCTTAGTTGCTGTGTTAATACCACCCGGACGAAGACGCGGGTAAATGCTAGTTATTCATAAAACAATTTCATTCTTCACATTCAAACTTGAAGTTAAGAATAGTGTGTGTTTAAGTGTATTACACATTTCTTACAAAAAAAAAAACAAAGTAAATGTCATTGTTGATTTGTAATAATTTGCTATGGTCTTGTTTTTGTTGCTATGGTGCTGTCGGATTTAGTATAAATAGCTTCACCACCCCATTCCAGCCTAAGGGTGTCGTAAGAACCGACAGAAGGAAGTGACAAGGCCGAGAACCTAGCCGCAAGAGAAGGAATACTTGATACGAAACCCGTGTGGCCAGTGGCACAGTAGGCTGATTACCCTCCACGTAGGTGGAGGTAGCCGGTCCTCAGAGCTGCCTTGGGAGTCGTAAACCACTGCGGCGCATCATGAGGTCCTCGGGTTGGCGCTCAACTTAGTTGGCCGTCAAACCGAGTCCTCACTAAACGTCCTCGGGTTGGCGCCGGCCGAGGGCTGACGGGCCTCCTCTGCGAGGCCGTATGTCGCAGAAGGGGGCTGCGGGACGGATCGCTGGTGCGCTGCGGTAGATTGGGGCTGCGGGGACTTGGGTGGATGGGGACCCTGTCCCCAGTGTCTCGCTGCGAGCCCTGGACGGGGGCTCCGGGGACCTGGGTAAACAGTGGACCCTGTCCTAAGGATTTCCCTGCGGGCCCTGGACGGCTGCGGTGCGCCGGTGTCCTGTGGTTGGCGCCGGCCCGAGGGCTGACGGGCCTCCTTCTGCGGGGCCGATGTTGCAGAAGGGGGCAGCGGGGCGGGTCGCAAGGGAGGGAGCTCCGGGTGACCCGCGCTTCGGACGGAGGCGGGGGTGGAGGGGGTTCGTGACGATGCGGGCCCCTTCTGCCCTCGCCTAGGAGGCCGGTGGTGGTTCGGGGGAGCCACCACCGACGAAAGCCTCGATGACTGAGGGCGTCCCAGTATACCGGGACGCCCTCTCTGATAGTCGCTTGCCCGCGTTGCGGGCACCACGCCGGGGGGTCACAGTAGAATGCGTTTACGCGAACTTGTGGCGCCCCAAGCGCGTCGTGTGAGGGTATGCCGCTGGGGTTTTAGTGGGTAAACGACTCTTGGGTAGACGACCCTTGTCGGAGTCCCACATAATCACCGACCTTTCCCCCGGGGTGCGGTAGTATGCCTAAAGCATTTCCCCAGCTAAAAAAAAAAAAAAAAAAAAAAAGGTGGAGGTGGCCCGACTCAGCAGTGGGTCATTTATGGGCTGGGAAGTAAAAGGACAAAATATAAGGTATTTGGTCGTTTCTTATTTCGACGTTTCCTTAAAAATACATGTCCTTGCTTTTCGTCATGAATCCGCCGTTGCATTGAGTTTTATATCATGCGACATTAAAGGTCGCTCGGAAATAACTCGAGGTTTTATGCTCTGTGAATTTATCTTGCTTCGGAGGGCGCGAAAGCCCGTCCTACCGACTGTCATTCAACTATCTATAGCAGTTGTTACACGACGTCCGTAAGGTGGAAACTGACTACCTGGGACTGATAATATTTTTATAAATATCGTATTCTCGATATATCGATAATTTTAAATATATCAATATCGAGTTCGATATATTAGGTTTTAATTAATAAAAAGTCGTAAGTCAGATCAAAAATTATTCCACAGTTTATAGTCCAGTTTATTAAAATATTAATTATCTGTATTCAAATTGAACCGAAGCTCGAGATTCTTTAGATTATCAATACTAATAACACCCAGCTAAAGAATACACTAAATTAACATCTTAGCAAGTACACAGATTTTACAAAATGGACAGTTCAATAAATCTTTTTAGTAATTAGTAATTATGTTTTATACATTCAGCTTTCTGTTCGTTTGTCTCGCTAAAAATCGAGAACGATTGAACCGATATGGCTAATTTTGGTCTTGAAATATTCGTGGAAGTCCAGAGAAGGTTTAAAGGGTGAGAAAATATGAATAAACTTTTTTTAGTACGCATTATTTTTGTCCCGGTTAAGGTTTGCACATAATTGAATAAAGTTTAAACATTCGGGAATTATCATTCAGGTTTTTTATTTATTGATTCTGAGGCGGTACGAAGATTGCCGGGCCAGCCAGTTTAATTTAAAAAATATCGACATTTCAATTATTTCTTAAAGCCCTAGTGTCCGCGCAGGGACACAACCACTCAAGTGTGGTGTTTTCCTGGTGGGGGACAATTTACAATACCTACATAGCCACCACGTTCCACCCTGAGGCCGCAGTAAGGGCCGACAAAGGTAATTCAAAGGCCGAAAACCAAGCTGCTGCTGAAGGAAAACTTGATACGAAACCACCCAGTCTGGCCGGCGTGGCACAGTATGTTAATTACCCTCCATGGAGTAGGCCCGTATCGGACGAGATCATCCGCAATATATCTCATAAAGCACCTCACCTCACCTCTCACAACTTTATGTTATCCTAGTATTTTGTAAGGTATTCTTCCACGGACGGGCTGCTGCTGTTACCGGGTGATGGACGATGCACTATATCTACATCAAACTCCTACTGTCTTATGTAGGTACTCCTGGTATTACGTAAGTGGTATCTTCCACGGACGGGCTGCTGCTGTGACCGGGTGATGGACGATGCACTATATCTACATCAAACTCGTACTGTCTTATGTACTCCTGGTATTACGTAAGTGGTATCTTCCACGGACGGGCTGCTGCTGTGTTCGGGTGACGGAACGATCCACTATATACATCCCAAACTCTTACTGTCTTATGTACTCCTGGTATAACGTAAGGTAAGGCATTGCTAGTGTGTGGGCGATGATTCGCTTTATCCGCATGTTAAACTCCTACTGTCTTATGATCTCCTGGTATTTTGTAACATAGAAATTCTTCCCTAGACAGGCAACTACCCCACATCTAATCTTAAAATCCTACTGTCTATGTACTCCTAGTATTTTGTGGTAATATTGTATTTTTTCCACTGATAGTGAAGAATAATTACTAAGTAAATAATGTTTACGTTACAATAATATTTACTTACTAAAATATTTTGCTAATATGATAACCGCGCGACGGGTGATAAATATATTTACAGCAGATAGTTAGTTTTGATAGATAGAAGAACCTAGTTCGACGATCAGTACACGAGTATGCTGTCATTGCTACTGTACTCCATGTGGTGACAGACTAAGAATATCACCACCCATATCCTCCCGTGCGTGTCGCAGAAGGCGACAAAGGGAAAATAACAGTCATTGGGCAGCGGCAACGTTCTGATCTTACTGTCTATCTGTTACTGCGATCCCCAACCCGCATGCCCAGCGTGGGGTTTATGGGCAACACGAAAATATGACCCCCAGTTCCCAGCAGCCTCGCTATTCATCCAGGTAGCGGCCACGGTAACGGCGGGGAAACTGGTGCTAAGAATCCCCGGGCTATATCTGGCTACCGCTGAAACACCTGACCCTGGCATCTAGCGAAGTTGGAGGTGGAGGTGGAGCTGTTTGTATAAATAATTATGTCGGTAATTATGTAACATACGAGTACATATGTCCATAAGTGACGTCACCCCCCGCCCTGAGGAAGACCTGCGTTAGTAGTGCCTTGTTTTATTACTTTTGTATTTTTCTTGCTACAATAAATAAATACGCAACATATGGTGGAGCCAAAGGCCCAAACTATCGATGGTCAGGGATGCAGAGTACTGCCTTTTGTATCAGGCTTTTTCCCCCAGGAGTTTAGCGAGAGCTTCAGTATGTGTTGGTCGAACCCGAATTGATGGTAACCAGATTGAAGGTGGGAATCAATGCAAACTCAATATCTATTTTGTCTGCGCCACCAGTATAGTTACCAAAATTTTATAGAACTTCGAAATTTTAGCACACCAAAAACTAAATAATTCAGCTTTACTTTAAGTTAATCCATGGACTAGTTTCAGATATTAAGTACGAAGTACATTTAACTCAATGGCATAGTATAAAGAAGAGGGAGTAGGCTATCTCCGGCCCAATTCGCGATATAATTACCTACTGTCTTAGGGTTGTCACTTTTAGCTAAATATTAGGCGCGGCTGTTCGCGCTTCGCAGCAACCGCATGAACAGCGGCAACGTCAAGTCGCGGTCCTGACTCGCCATGTCGCCGCTAGATGGTACACGCGGCAACATAGCTTGTGTTTAATTTATTTGCTAAAAAATCAAAAAGCTGACTTGTATATAGCACTAAGCTTTATACAAGTCAGCTTTTTGATTTTTTTTATTATGCATAATGTAGTATTTTTACACATAAAGGACCACATTTATTTTTAATTAATACAAACATATCTATTGAATCACACATTTATTACAAAATTACAAATTAGCTACAGAAAAATACTTTCTTCGGTTTCGACTATTACGAAACGCCTTGTTATTAAACTTTAATGTGTAATATATCCGCATCCTTATAAATAACTTTTGCAAATATAATTTCGGAAAACATGGGCAGGGCAGTGAAAAATGTAAATCTTTTATTTGTTCATAATTAGACATGCCAATTTTGCAGTTTATGTGATCATTTTTAAATGCTTTTTGGAATATCTGCTCCATCCTCTTAATATTTTCAACAAAGTCGTCGGGTGGAATCACTAACAAAATTTGGTCTCTAGAATAATTTTTGTAGTGAAGGTACCTAGATTCTGCACTTAAATTGCAAACTTGCTGATTCGCGTTTAAATACGATTTAAGTTGTTCGCAATCCTCGTGACGTTCAATCCACTTTTTCAACAAGGCTCCGCATACGTAAAAAAAAGCATTTTTTTCGAGGATATCAAATTCTAAATAGTCTGAACAACTAATATCACGCAATACACTATTTGACTGCAATATTGCAATTACACCCAAACATACAGCAATACGTTCTTCTGCGATTATCAGACATTTTGATGATGATATTGATGAATAAATCATTTAGCGGTGCCGAAAAGCCGTGACGCGCGCGCGAACCTTGTGCAGTGTTAGCCCCGACTGGCGCACTGAGAAACGGGTCGAGATTTTGTTAAAGTGTGCGTGCGTCGACACATAGATACAATAGCGCACACATACAAGCCGCGCGCGGTGCCTTTGTATGAAGATAACCTACTTCCCCTCTCTTTATACTATGTCAATGGTATGGACCTCGATTTTTTATAAGTAGGTAGGTATATTTGACTACTTTATTTAATGTAGATTTCTATACGCGGTACGTTAGCAAAACATCTGGAATAAAAGTTCACGCTCATAAAGTGTAAATGTATTTCTTTAGATATGCCCTAAGCTTTTTTAATTTGTGTAACTACCTAAGCTATATTCTGTTTATTTAGATAAAAATAGTCGAGTGACCGCCCTGTCGGTGCCAAAAGTCAACGCACCTATGTCTTTTCAATGCATTATCGTATTAATTAAATATTCAAACACTGGTAATTGAAAAAAGTACAGATATAATATAAAGTTCATTAAGTCGTGACACGAATAAAAAATAGTTTATTGACATTTGGCGCCATTATTTATTCCGAGACGATTGCGGCGTTCCTGTACAACGTGACATTGGCGGAGTAATGTTGTTGGCGTTTTTTTCCACCTAGTGTTAACATTTGTTTTTGTAAAAGTTTAATTTGGTCATTTTTAGAAAATAAAAATATTTATCATTTAACAGATTTTTCAGAAAACTGATTACCGTTTGTCCCACAAGATGTGTCGTATAATGCAGACGGCAAACGCTCCATACATTTACTGGTAGTTATTCAAATCAGAAGTCATATAAACATGACTGGTCGAAATAGGGCTAGACTGCCCCAGTCATATATATATGGGCGTTTCTAGAGGTTTGTCTCATATTTCATATTAAATTACTATTTTTTGTTAATGTCCGTTTAAATTATTAGTCAAGCTTCTATGCTAAATTATGTACAAAAATAATAAAAATGCGGCGCTGGAACGTTAAAAAAGAAAAAATAAAACGTTTATCTATGTTGAGTTTTAGTATTCGTTTTGGCGTCGCGCGGCGCGCACGCCATTCTTTCGTTTTGAGGGTTTTGTGAATCAATACGTGAGTGTATCGAATTCGTTTTTCTTTTATTTACAAGACGAGTTAACTACGAATCTAACCGTATATTGCTTGTGTCGATTGGGAGTCACGTGACTTTCGTGGTAAGTCCCGATTGCCCCGTCGACCTGTCGTTGTCATGGCCTTGTGACGTAATACCATATTTTTTAACCCCCGACGCAAAAAGAGGGGTGTTATAAGTTTCACGTGTCTGTCTGTCGGTCTGTCTGTCTGTCTGTCTGTCTGTGGCACCGTAGCTCGCGAACGGATGAAGCGATTTCAATACAGTTTTTTTTTGTATGACACGTGAGTTACGGGCGAGTGTTCTTAGACATGTTTGATGAAAATCGGTTGAGTCGTTTAAAAGTTATGGGGGTGAAAGTGGGGAAGAATAACCGAAAGTCTGCAAATATAATCGAGTGGGGTCTCAAATGAAAGCGCATCACGTGCACATTACAAAATAATATGTTCCATGAAAATCAGTTGAGCCCTGAAAAAGCTCTAGGCGTAAACGGATGGGGGGGGGGAGACCCATCATAATTAGCGTGTACCTATAGAAAGTAGAAAATAAAAATAAAATACATCGCGTTGGGGGACCAGGGGTCAGGTAATAAATAAGTAGGAGCGGTCTCCCAACGAGTGACAATCGTGACAAGTGAAGTAAATTATTTGAACTTGAACGTTTTTGGGAAATTAAGTTCATATTATTCGCATATAACACTACATAGCTACCATGATAAATAACCCATAATATCTAGCCATCAGACATCAGCTAGTCAAACTTTACAAGCGCCAGGGAAATTTAAAAGCGCAATACGCTTATTAGAAATTCTTGGTGGCAATTATAAGTTGATAGGCGCTACAGCCTACCACGCTTAATCTTGGCGCTTTTCTGGAAAACGATGGATGCTGGCGGGACAGGACAGGCATTCGTATAGTTCCTTGGGGGATGCATAAGTCCAGCAGAGGACTTCTTTTTGCTGAAATTGTGGTGATGGTGATGTTAAAAGTAACTGCATCTGGCAATCATTCGACATTTATATATCCTACAGCAATAATAAAACGCAACTTTACTTTAGTGATTTCTTTTTTCAAAGAAATCAATATATTGAAGAGGTAAAGTTACGTTTTATTATTGCTGTAGGAAATAGGTTTTTCACATTCAATTTATTTATAAATACAATGTATTATTGATAATTTAATTAAAGTTCCAAATCGTCTTCCTGATATGTGTAACAAAACGTATTAATGAAAAACACTAAAAGAGAAAGGCACCAATCCAATCCGTCAAATCGATGAGTCATTTGAAAACAAAATGGCCGATGGTCGTAGAAAGGCGTGTCGCTGTTACTTCTAGCGAAAAAATACGCCTCTTGGATACCATTTGAACTTCAGTGAAAAGTTATCGTGTTTATACTGGTTCGTAACTTTGTTTTGTGATTAAGTATAAGGTGGATGTAGCATTTGATGTTCTGCATGTCTCCGTGCTCGTGTCTTCGTGGGATCTTGTCTCCGCAAACCATGGATTTGGAGTCGCGTATGGCCCGTTCCGTGAGGCCCCGCCGCGTGAGTCCGAAGGCTGCATGTCTGCCTCGCGCTGACGTGTCCCGATCGCGGTCGCTTCGCCCGTTGCGAGGCTTTCGTGCGCGCCGCATTCGCAATGCTAAGTATGTCGGTTTTTACAGCGGCGTCGCCGGGCATCGCGTCTGCCCGCCGCCTGGCTCCGGGGCTTGGCCCCCCGCGTGTCGCCGCGCGCGTTCGGAGCCCTTGCTCCATACGGTCTTTGAACGGAGTCATTCAGGTAAGTTCTATGTTGGTTTCTTGGCCCAGGTGAAAGATCAATACAGGCAGCCATTTTGTTTCGCGTTTCAATTAAAAATAGATTTACAGCATCCAGTTGTAGTCCAGTGACCAGTGTTTAATGGAAACTATTTGCTGAAATTCTTTTCAAGCATCAAAATCCATAAAGATGATACACATAGACATAGATAATATGTTTTGAAATCAGTTGAAAGGGTTGACCTCAATTTAGCAAATCAATATCCTGTCTATTGAAATCAAAATGTTTTTTTCGAATAAATTCTTGCAAATGCTTTCAAATAGTCAATACCACCGGTTCAGAATGCCATTCCACAGAGCAGAGGTGGCTAAAAACTCCAAAGTTGCTCTTAAAAATAAAAGGGCTACAACAATGGTGTGGTGGTACAATAAAGTCTGACAGATTATTGAAAGCATAGCCAAAAAATATATTTTATTAATATAAAAATCAGTGAAACTGCACTCACATACCTACTCAAAACTTCTCCAATTTAATGGTTGAAAGATCAGAGGTAGACCTTAACACAGCTGACGTTACTGCCATGCATCACTATCTAATAGATAGTCATTAAATTGATAAAAATGATCTTGCTTATATACAGTAAACATCTGTAGGCCTATTTTTATAATCACACTTCTTTCCCATAGAGGTATGCAGAGACCAATTCTTTCCAATTGCTACGATCCTTACATACTTGTTTAACTTCGTCCACTTTTATTATTCCCTTCATACATGCTCTTCAGTTAAGGGTACTCTTGACCTGGCCTTTTTCAAGACATCCCTGGCTTGGTCTTGAAACAACTGCCTAGGTCTACCCCTTCCAACACTTTCATTCACAGTCGCCTTATACACTTTATTCGTCAATTGTTCTTTATTCATTCTCTCGACATGTCCAAACCATCTCGGCATACCTTTCTCCGTTTTTGTGACTGTATCTTCTTTCAGACTACAACATTTCCTTATCTCACTATTTCTTATCCTGTCACTCAGTTTAACTCATATCATACCTCTTAACACTCATCTCAACTGCATTTATTCTGCTTTTGCTCAAATAAAATGTGTGCAGTTTCTTCTCTCACAAATATTTCTTCCGTGCAGGGATCGAACCCTCGACATGCTTTTATCCAATTTGCACTCATACAGAAGTTATGAGTACACTTGGTACATTTTGACAATTCATTTTTTATAGTTATATCAACTTTCTGGATTTGTCATGCATTTAGTGGCCGGTATTGCTGCTATTCATCCCGTTAGTGACCCACTGCTGACTTGAGGCGTGCTCCCATCACAAAGAGGGCATTAGCCTAATGTGCCATGCTGGCCAGACCAGTTGGCACAGGGTATCGCATCCATTCCTTCTCTTTCGGCTATGTTTTCAATCTTTTTGTCGGCTCTTACGACACCCTCAGGTTGGAATGGGGTGGTGACACTATTTATTCTAAATCCTCACGGAAAATATTATATTTATGTTTTGGATAAACAAGAGTAACTTTATAAATATTAGACTTTGTATAATATTTGGCATTAAACATGGAGGTATTTAACTACGATGAATCAAGGATTGCGTAATATTTAGCGATGGGCCGAACTATCGGCGCACATTCGTGTTGATCATATTTCGGCATCTTTCAGCAACTTCGGCGTTCGGCCGAACTTGCTGTAAGCAGGCAATTTAGGAAATGCCGGGCACCGGCTCTCACATACACACGTTGAAACACAGTAAAACTGATTGGCACCGGACTTATATGCGACGGTGGTAGCTAGCCAGGCGGGCCGTTAGATCCTACCACCAAGCAAACTTCCAGCAGAGACACGACAAAGTGATTTTGCTACATGACAACACTCGGCCTCATTTTGCAAAACCAGTGCAAAAACCTACCAGGAAATGCTTCAATGGGAAGTTATACCCACCCACCGTATTCACCTGACAGAGTCCCTTATGATTTTCACCTATTCTGTTTGATGGCATATGGCCCAGCTGACCAGCACTTTCAGTCTTATGAAGAAGGCAAAAAAATGGATTGATTATTGGATAGCCTCAAAAGACATGTCGTTTCGTGAAGAAAGTGGCCATTAAATAAATAAATATATAAATATCCTTGGACATTTCACACAACGCCATCTCGTCCCAAGCTAAGCAACTTAATTCTTGTGTTATGGTAACGAGATGGATGATATAGTATATACATTTTTTTTGTAAATACATACATATTATAGATAGAAATGACACCCAGACTCCGAGCCAGTGCCTCTGGTTTAAACAAAGACACTTGCCCGACCCCGGAATCGAACCCGGGACCTGTTGATCCAAAGGCGGCACATCTAACCACTAGATCAACGAGGCAGTACAATACTTTGAATAAAATGTTTTTGTTCCTTAATGATAAGCTTTTAGTAAAAGAAACAGGGGAACCTTATTCATGATCCTTTTATGCTGGGACGTTTGAGCATTAGCTTTTAGATATAATAGAAAACAAATAATAAGAACAAATAAAATTATACATAAATGTAAAAAGATACACAAACAATTATGTACAGGTAGTGAGTGGTCTTCACTATCACTACATAGTATAAAACAAAGTCGCTGTATCTGTCCGTCCCTATGTATGCTTAAATCTTGAAAACTACACAACGGATTTTGAAGCGGTTTTTTTTTAATAGATAGAGTGATTCAAGAGGAAGGTTTATATGTATAATACATGGGCTTCGAACCCGTGCTTATCTCTATGCATATTTTTTATGAACATAAAAGCGGTTATTGTGACTATGATAGTTAGATATGTGCTCTCGAGCTCTCTCGATCTTTTATAAGACCTACAAACCCGTAGTACATCATTTTGTTCTATTGTCAATAGTTTTTGCAGCGCACGCATAAATAGGTTTTCGATTTTACACCTTGGTTTACAAAATCGTAATTTTCATACAGATCCCTAATTCTTTTGAAAATAAAGCCTATAACCTTCCTCGATAAATGGACTATCTAACACTGCAAAATTTTTTGAATTCGGACTAGTAGTTCCTGAGTTTAGCGCGTTCAAACAAACAAACTCTGCAGCTTTATATATTAGTGTAGATTAATGTAGATGAATAATTGCACCCGTGCGACGCCGGAGCGGGCCGCTAGTTGACTATATATCTCTTGAATTCTGACAAAGAGTGCTTGTCGGATATTTAGCGGTCATACGTTCCGTAAGGAATTTCGAGTTTGAAGAATGATATCGGACAGGCGCGTCACAACTCCACATGTACTCGCGGTCATTTCTTGACTGAGAGTCCTCTGTAATGTTCACTAGCCACATTATACGCTTGCCATAGGGTTGACAGTGGCTCTGTATTGCAGGATGTCGTCTCGACGTAACGGCTCCGTGTCGAGGGCGGCCGAAGCGGCCTCCAAGAACCGGCTGCACATGGACAGGAATCCTCAGCACTCGCGGATAACTGGTAAGTGATCTTTCAAAACTCCTTAAGGGACCATCCATAAATTACGTCACACGAATTTTAGTACTTTTGAACCTCGCCGTCCTTGTCACAGGTTGTCACATTTTTATAACTCGTCCCCTCCTGAAGTGACGTCACAATTTATTTTAAATGAATAAGTATAATATAATAATAATAATTATTTTAAGCATGAATTTAAATATAGTTGAGAGAAAACAGGTATTTTAATTGTTTACTTATTTTTATTAAATCACTATCACTATACATATTATAAAACAAAGTCCTTGTTGTCTGTCCGTCCCTATGTATGCTTAAACCTTTAAAACTACGCAACGGATTTTGAAGCGGTTTTCTTTAATAGGTAGATGCAAGAGGAAGGTTTTAATTATAATGCATCCATAATACTGTAATATATAAACACTGATAAATTTAGAGGTTATTCATTGCACCCGTGCGAAGCCGGGGCGGTTCGCTAGTAATCTAATAAAATCAAGTCATTGTTGACGAAAATAGTCAATATAAATAAAAGTAGTTTTTTCACCGGCCTTGACTAAATAGTTTGATAAAATATATTTAATTAATAGAAATTCTTTTGCGTTTATGTCGTTTTTGGACGCTCAAATTAAAGTCAAGGAAATATTCGCCATTGTCCTTTTAACATGTGACGTCACAAAACGGTTGCAGCCCCATGCCCCTTGTCACACTTCGGTGACACCCTCCCCCCATTAACTTGTGACGTAATTTATGGATGTCCCCTAAGATCGCTGCTGAGTCGGATCTCGTATGTTCATGGAGGGAAATTGACCTACCGTGCCAAGAGGACAGCGACAGGACAGCACATATTTCTTTATAAAAAAAAATATTTCTTTGAATACAGTAGATAAAGCATTTATCTGCTGTATTCAACGAAAGATTTTTGTATAAATTATGTTCAAAATCGTCAAAGAAGATACATTTCTTTAAATTTTCATTTTGGAACCCGGCACCGACTGTGACGACCTGGCGGAAACTGCCAAGCCTTTCTTTATTTGTTTTTAAAAACCGGAAACAAAATAACCTAGCGCAGGGGGCGCCTATTAAAACCTGTATCGCGGGGGCAGTTTACAAACATGTCATTCACTAACACAAATGACTCACGGACTCGGAGCAAGGGCCTCCGATTTGCACAAAGACACTTCGAAATGATAACCAAATGGTTATACCATTTGGTTATCCAAATGGTTATACCATTTGGTTATCCAAATGGTTATACCATTTGGTTATCATTTCGATGTATAAATGTATGTTTTGTCACAGATCCAGCTAACCCCGCCGGCCGTCGGAAAGAGATAGATAATGTAATGAAGAGAGCAAGACAAGGATCCCCCGGCAGTTGGGACAGGAAGCTTCTCGAAGTCGAAGAGAAAGACCCTAACAGGTAATTGAAGTTTATGTTCCTATCCGCTACGGTTAGGACGGAAGCCTTTTTTAACTGTCTTCAAAAATTGGGACGTTATCAATTTGGTTGCATGTTTGTTACCATGTAACTGTAGGTACTGATATGAAAAAAGATTCGATTGATCCCATATCAATTTTATCGATATCTTTAAAATGCGTAAGATAATTTGGACAAAAATTTATACAGTTCATCAACTTCTGGTTCCGCTCGATATTGGATGTATATCCATCTGTTTGTAGCGAATAACGACGTCAATAAATATAGCCTGCGAATGCGAGAACTACCAAACAGTCCTACATCGCGATATCAAAGTTTACAGAGCAATTCGCACGGATAAGAAATCCCCGACAACGACTATCGGGTTATAGACGCCGCGGTCCTTGCCTGCCAGGCATACCACCTGGCTGGATGATCATCTCTTTGCGTCTAAGGGTTGAAATATCTGACGTCCGTGCTTCGGAGGCGACGTATAGCCGTCGTTTTGCCATTCTCCCGTCACACTATTTAACGGATTTATCGCGTCTATATTACATTAAATATTTAATTCCTGACGTTTCTGAAGACCTCTGGACACCGTGAGCGATTTCTGCGTGCACAGGGAATGTTATCAATAAAACAAAATTATAGGCGGTAGATTATTTTTGTTTTTGTACTTTTCAAGACAACTGTCATCTAGTCTCCCGCGACCACGTTTCGAATGCTTTGCAGCAGCAAAGCATTCGAAACGTCAGGAATTAAATAGAATAATACGATCAGAACCGTCAATAAATCGTTTCCTGCAATAAATAAATAAATAATAAATATCCTTGGACATTTCACACAACGCCATCTTGTCCCAAGCTAAGCAACTTAATGCTTGTGTTATGGTAACGAGATGGATGATAAACTACTTATATACAATTTTTTTTTGTAAATACCTACATATTATAGTTAGAAAACACCCAGACCCGGAATATTTCTTCCGTGCGGGGATCGAACCCCCGACATGCTAAGACATAATTAAGTCCACAAAGGATTTTATCACCCGCAAAATACAAAGGCTAACTCCCCTCCACTTTGGCAGACAAATTGGCTAGATGAGAGCTAATGACAGAGAAGGATGGAATTCCTTGTGGGAGGCTTCTATCCATATTCATCTAAGCGTGTTAAATGTAATTGAATACTTTAGGTTAATAAGTTATCAATTGTTATACTTTATTATGCATGGAATTTTAATAAAGCTGTATTATTATTATTATTGCCCTCCACATAATTGGAGGAGACTCGACTCAGCGGTGGGTCATTCATGGACTGTAGCTGTAGTAGTTATCAAATTAGGTTAGACCGGTGCTGGCCCACTTGGGGAAGTATGTTCTTGTTTTGACTGTTTTTTGTTATTTGTTTTTGTTTGCGTGGTAATAGTTTTGTCTGTCTGTGTGTAGATGGCGTCACACGGGCTACAAACAGTTATATCTTGACGGATCCCGGTCGCCTTCATCACGACGCTCGCGATCCCCTGTGCCCAGACGGTCAAGGTATACCTCTATACTTTTATGTTTTCTTATTTCCTTGGGGTTGGCACCAGTTTGAACTTGATTTGGGTAACTATTAGTACAGTTCGCGTCAATCTTTATGGCCGGTCTGAATGTAGCCGTGGATACAAACTTGCGCATCGTACATTTCTTAACAAATACGAATGCAGTTCACTCACACTAACACGCGGGTGGCGAGGGCGCTTGCGGGTGAAAGAAGGCGCGCGCGGGCGTGCCTTGCTTTAAAATTTACATATTTACTGTTTATTATTCTAATAAATAGATATGCTATTTCAATTTCATTATCTGTCTCGCTCTCTTCGTTCACGGTCTTTGAACAATCTAGACGTATTTTGTGGTGCTCTGTTTGTGATAATAATTGTGAACTTATTAAAATAAACTAAGTGTCGGGCCAGTGCATTTTCAATCAGACTATATTACCCGTGTATTCAAGCAAGTACATTCAATATTAAACATTAACCATAATTATTGTAATAACTAACTGACATTAAAATAATCTAAAAATACAATGTTTCCAAATCTCTCTGATTTTTGAAGCTGGTAAATATAAATGTACTGTTCTGTTCAACGTACTATTCAGAATCAGAAATCATATATTTGTAAAACATAGGTAATAATTTCCTAGGAAATTTATAAACGGCCGTAGGATTCCAAACGAGAGATAAATTGTATTATTTTACGCCCACATTTTCGGAAATTTATAAACTTACTGAACACACGCGTAAAATAATAAGTAGCAATAACCAAACGCCATGGGCGCTCTGATTGGTTGAATAAGTCACGTGTTCCTTCTCTTTCCTCTCCGCCGCCATTGTTCGATATTGTCTACTTGTGGTAACCTAGACCTGATACAGCTGCATCATCAGGAATCTATTGGATACCCAACTCCTTACCAAATTACAGTAAATGTATCGTGTTTGGACTCATTGTAACGGTATCAATGAAACAGGTATAAAAAAAGTTATGCAGCCCGATATCAGGTTTTTTTTTTAAGTTATATACTTATTTTATCGTGTTTAATTTGTTACATGTTTTTAAGCATTTGTTTATTACTTAGCGTCTGTTTGGCAATTCGCCTCAGGCCAACGGATTTTTTTGAAATTAAACTTTATAATGTTTGTTTTTTTTAGGAGAAGGCCGGGTTTATTGTTTTTTTTTTAAATAAACCTCTTTAACTTCGCATCTCACGATTTCTTTTGTTTTATTTTGGTAGAGTGAAGTAGGGGTCATTAGCATATTATGTAAAATAGTAACCCTGTATTATAGGTACTTACCTAGTTTTAACGTAAAAATACTGTTAGGTACTTATAAATTTATAGTTTGGCAAGTCTAATTGTACCTATGTCTATGGACACAAGCATGCCACTATCAACATCCACCAATCAGAGAACAGTGTGTTATTTGCCGTATCATATAGAAGCGTAAAGTGAAAAGCTCTACTGTGATTGGTCGAACCGTTTAGAATCTTACGAATGGATATCCGTCAGTTTGTAAATTTACGACGAGACGTCGTAAGTTTATAAATTTCCGAAAATGTGGGCGTAAAATAATACAATTTATCTCTCGTTTGGAAACCTACGGACGTTCGGTTCTTGTCGTTTTCCGTTGACATATATATGTATGTATACCATACTCTATCCATATATATGGTATATGTGCATGAGTATGGAGTAGTATAGAGGTGATAATCTTTCCCAAATGCAAGAACAAGTAGTGTTGCCCAAATTCAGTCTTGGTCTTGCAGTCTTGGTCTTGTTCTTGCGTTTTTGCAAGACCAAGACCAAGAACAAGACCGCGTATTTTTAGCAAGACCAAGACCAAGACTGACCGTGCAAGACTTGAGCAAGAACAAGACATAGCCTGCAAGACTCTTGGGTCTTGCAGCTAGGACTTAGCGCTATTTCACTGAGTAGTTAGGTGTAACAGTTCGGTGTATAGGTAGGTACGCTTAGGAATTCTATGAGACGCAAAAAACTGTATCAAAGAATATGAAAAACTGGACCTATGCGCATTACGATTAATACCATAAACATAGCGAATAAAAAAATATCTATTAAAATCAAACTGAGTGCATGCATAGTTATGTTTTAACCATCGGCACTTTGATAATGCGGCATCAAAGGTTTTGTACTTACTTCTCAAAGAAATTTGCCGCTTTTCGGAAGTACATGGTTATGATACACGCGCCGGCGGCTTCTTTTGAAATCTAAAACAATCGTTGCCGCCACGCCAAATCATAACATTTGACACTATTTGATTGCCGCCATAGGGCGTAGGTATACTCATGCAAAATAATTTCCTAGTAGAGTACCTACAGGTGTTCCAAAGAATAAATAAGTTTCAGAGTGCTTAGAATGAAAATGCATACATTATACTGATCACGCAAGTAGTATTATGATTAGGATAAAATGGTAAGGAGCGCTCCCACCGCGGCGCGGTCTGTGATGCGCACGCGCGGCGGATCAAGGCTGCATTCAGAGCAATTAACTTGTCGCTATATTCAAAACGAACGTGTTGATGAAGAAATTTAACTGATTTAATTCTGATTTAATGTTTATTATTATTATATTATTAATTAGAAATTGAGATATGTAACAATAACGTTACACTTTAATAAATAGTAATAGACTAATAGGTAATTGCAAGACTTGCAAGACTCTTGCTGCAAGACCAAGACCAAGACTGGGAGCGCAAGACCAAGACCAAGACCAAGACCAGGTGTATTGGCGCAAGACCAAGACCAAGACTGGCTAAGTCTCGTCTTGTTCTTGCATTTGGGCAACACTAAGAACAAGTCGAGACTTAGCCAGTGTTGGTCTTGGATTTGTGCTCGTGAATTACATGTTTGTAAACTGGCCCCCGCGATACAGGTTATTTATTAGTGTTTTCTTTAAATACTTAGCCTTATACATACTATATTCTTTCTTTTCCCTTTCAGATCGCCAATCGTTCGACGTTCTCGGTCCCCGATCGCTCGTCGGTCGCGTTCGCCTATCGGTCGCAAGTCTCGGTCGCCGGTCGTGCGACGCTCGCCGCGGAAGTCGCGGTCTCCCCGACGCAGTCCCCGGCGAAGCCCTCGCAGGAGTCCTGTTAGGTAATGAGGGGGGTTTTGACCGTAATCTCACTAATATTAACACGAAAGTTGTTAATAATTACTCTGATTAGAGCTACAAATTTGTAAAAGAAAATTATTTCTTAGGTTTTCGCGATTATTACACATTGAAATTAAACACTTTTTAACGGATTTATCGCGTGTTTAGTACATTATTAATACGGAACGGTATCAGTAAAACAAAAATTATAGGCGGTAGATTTTAACTGTTTCTTTGTACTTTTGAAGACAACTGTCATCTAGTCTCTCCCGCGACCACGACTGCTGCAAAGCATTCGAAACGTCGGGAATTAAATAATGTAATATACACGCGATAAATCCGTTAAGAAGTGTTTAATTTTAATGTTGTAAAAGAAAAATTTATATTATCACAAAACTTATAAATGGTTAAGTTTTAAACGACCACCAGTATGGAATGCTCCTCTATAGAGAACATCCGGTATCAACTTAAAATAATCATTCAAAAAGACAAACCAATATGTCATAAACTCAAACTCAAAAGGAGCTTTAGTTACGTAGGTTTTATCACAAAACTCTTATAGATCGTCATATGTATAAATACCATTATCATCTTACGGCCCTTGTCCCACACTAGGTGGTAGTCTAAACACACACACCTATCAGTCGTCATACCCTACATTCACACTTTTCATATACAATTCCTCACATAGGGAGATAGTGTGGAATGTAATAGATTGATCATGTATGTGGTGACGGATTTAGAATGTCACTACCCTATTGCATCCGGAGGGTGTCGTAAGAGCCGAAAAAGGAAATGACTAAGCCGTTATAACCTAGCCACAAAAGAAGAAAACCTTGAAACCCTGTGCCAATTTATCTGACTGTTTGCAGTCAGAAGACAGGTTTGTAAAGTGTTTTTACCAAGTTTTCCTTCTCTTGTCAACCCTTGCGATCTTTTAGTCTCCTCTTACGTCACGTGAATGAACCGGCCTTCGTTTCATATGTAATGTGGTTGTCCTTGCCCCTTAGTTAATAGATGATGTTCGTTGACAGGCGCAGCGTGAACCGCAGCCCGCGGCGGCGGTCTCCGCGGCCCGTGGTCCGGCCAGTCAGCCCCAGACCTCGAGCGAGGCCCCGGCCGCCCCCTGCCGTCAGACCTCCCTCGCCGCCTGACCCCAGAAAGGTAAGCATCCCACACTTGGCCTCGAAGCTAGAGGTCCACTAAGGAAGTTTGATTTGATCTGTGTCTTGGAGAGGGTTTCCAACAGTGGCTATAGATTAATCAAAATGAAACCTCATTTAATCAAGTTGGCTAATTAGAGCTGTATTCACAAAATGATTTCTTAGGTTTTCGCGATTATTACACATTGAAATTAAACACTTTTTAACGGATTTATCGCGTGTATATTCTGCGTGCACAGGGAATGTTATCAATAAAACAAAATTATAGGCGGTAGATTTTAACTGTTTCTTTGTACTTTTGAAGACAACTGTCATCTAGTCTCTCCCGCGACCACGACTGCTGCAAAGCAATCGAAACGTCGGGAATTAAATAATGTAATAGACACGCGATAAATCCGTTAAAAAGTGTTTAATTTCAATCTGTATTGACAAGTCAAACAAAAGCTTATCTACGGAGAAGAGCCAGCTTGAAACTCTGTCGTTGTCATTTTTAGATCACTATTTTGGGTACAAGGCTGTGTAAGACAGATTTGTGAGTGCAAGCTCGCAAAAAACAACACACCGCCCGCTTAGCAATACTTACTTACCGATTTATTTATCGAATTTTTCTTTAGCGGGAAAATAGAATACTCTAGATTATTGGTTGCCATGGCATAGACAAATAAAAAAGAAATGTACAATGGACAGTCTTATCGCACTAGGCGATTTCTTCCAGACAACCTTTGGATAGGAGTGAATAATTACCAATATTCCGCGATAGCCATGTTTATTGAGCAATTTGCACAGTTAAGAAATTCCCGACTACAGTTATCGGGGTTAGGCGCCGCGGCCTTTGCCTGACATACCACCTCGTCTGGCTGGATGATAATCCCTTTGCGCCTAAAAATATATTACTCGTTCCAGTCGTCTCCGTCTGGGTCATCTGTGAGCAGCTGTTCTGATGAGTCTTGTTCCGTCTGCTCTGCAAAGAACAAGAAGGGACCGCCACCACCCGCTAAAGCGCCCATTAAACCGTGAGTCTATACTAATATTATGAAGAGGAAAGATTTTCGGCCAATAGATGACCCACAGTTGAATTGGGCCTCCTCCAGTTACATGTTAAGTTGAAATGCAGCTAGGTTATCGACCTTGACACATAGGATGGAATGGGAAAACTACTACTTCACAGCCCATAAATGACCCACTCCTGAGTCGGGCCTCCTCCAACTACATAGAGGGTAATTAGCCGTGCCACGCGGGCCTGGCATAGTGTTTCTTATCAAGTTTTCCTTCTCTTGCGGGTGTGTTTTCAGCCTTGGTATTTCCTTTAGTCACCTCTTGCGACACCCGTAGGATGGAATAATAAATAAATATAAATATCCTTGGACATTTCACACAACGCCATCTCGTCCCAAGTTAAGCAACTTAATGCTTGTGTTATGGTAACGAGATGGATGATAAACTACTTATATAAATTTTTTTTTGTAAATACATTATTATAGATAGAAGTGACACCCAGACTCCGAGCCAGTGCCTCTGGTTTAGACAAAGACACTTGCCCGACCCCGGAATCGAACCCGGGACCCGTTGATCCAAAGGCGGCACATCTAACCACTAGACCAACGAGGCAGTCGGGTGGGGTGAAGGGTGAAGAATGGGGTGGTGATACAAAGTATTCTAAATCCGCAGCCACTTGGTTGATTTTTTCCTGTACTATGTACTATTGATTCTTTCGTTATGTCCATAAGGTATCTGTTACAACCTGTAGAAATTTGATTGTTTAAAAATCCGTGTACAGAAGGCCAGCTGCGTCCCCGCCCCGCGCCGTCCGTCCCGCGCCCCGCGCCGTGCAGCCAACCCGGGAACTCCTCAAGGCTAGAGAGAGTAGCAAAAGAAGTCGCGAAGAAAAGGTAAACTTAATTAATGCAACTCGTCGTACCATGGGCGTGTTCTTTATAAATGAGAGAGGCAGACGAGAAATTTCAATTATAGAGTTTTATTCTCAACTAGCTTTTGGGCGCGGCTTCGCTCGCGTGGAGTTCGAACCCGTGCTTATCTCTATGCATTTTTTTTTATGAATATAAAAGTGGTTATTGTGACTAAACTATGATAGTTAGACATGTGCTCTCGCGGACTTTTTTGTAGATTTTAATAAGACCTACAAACTCGACCATAGACCATAGACTTTAAAAATAAACAAATTAGTAAATATGTGTGTAATGGTCTTTTTAATTATTTCAAAAATTCTTTCAGTGTTAGATAGTCCATTTATCGAGGAAGGTTATAGGCTATATTTTATTTTCAAAGGAATTAGGGATCCGTATGAAAATTGCGATTTTGTAACCCAAGGTGTAAAATCTAAAACCTATTTACGCGTGCGCTGCAAAAACTATTGACAATAGAACAAAATGAAGTACTACGAGTTTGTAGGTCTTATTAAAATCTACAAAAAAGTCCGCGACAGCACATATCTAACTATCATAGTTTAGTCACAATAACCACTTTTATATTCATAAAAAAATATGCATAGAGAAAAACACGGGTTCGAAGTCCACGCGAGCGAAGCCGCGCCCAAAAACTAGTCTTTAATAAATATGTCGTCGCCCAGGTGCTGGAATGGCAGCGCTCTCAGATGGCAGTACGGCCACCGGCGGGGCCCATTCCCGCTTCGCAGATCAAGCGCGAGGGTGAGAGGCGCCCCATGCCGCCCGGAGGGGCTCCGGGGGCGCCCCCGGCTGGCCCGCCAGGGGCACAGCCGCCGCGGCGCAGGCCACAGAGGGGCGTGTCCCCAGCGGCTATAGCTGCGGCGCTCAACGACAGTGATTCTGACTCCGAGTCTGATGCCAGCTCTGAGCCGCAGCCGCAGAGGTAATTTTTTAAAACTAGGATATGATGACACTCATGCGTATGACCTGTTTCTGTAACACTGGGTTCTAATCACACCTTGTCGCCCCGGTAAATTCAAAGGCAAGGCAATCAATTGAATTAATCAAGGCGAAACAATTGAAAAAGCAAAAAATATAATTTTAATTTACCATTTTTATGTTTCAATATTTAGCACTATCCCGCCTAGGATTTGCACGGGTATTTAACAAAAAATACAAAAATCTGGTTCGGGGTTACGTGTCAAGTTCCCTTCTGCGGCCAGGTTGTCGGTCTTGTCGTTTCATTCTGTCGGCTTTTAAAGGCCGCTGCATACGTGACGGGTTTTTATACGGACGGGACGGGACGGGAATTATTGCAAACATCGTTTCATACAAAATGTATATGAAAGTGCATATTTCACGGAGATATGGACGGGACGGGAACGTGGCACTCACGGGACGTGCCCCGTCCCGTCCGTGTTTCCGCTACGTATGCACAGTCACTCCATTCGTACCGGAAAGAAAACTAGTAATGTCGCACGTTAGATTCGAGCCACTGTCACGGTGCGTATGCATTTACATCACGTTCCCGTTTTGGACGAGGCAGTCACGTCCTCGTCCCGTTCACGTCCCGTCCTAGGTAATATCTCGTTACGTATGCAGCGACCTTAAGACGCCCTCTAGCTAGTGTGGGTTGGTAACTTTCCAAGTACACGTGGTCGATAATTGCCCTGTTGGTCTAGGTGATTCGTTTTTTAAGAAAAAACTAAACAATGAATGGTCCGCAGGCTGACGCTGTCGGAGCGCTTCGGCAAGATGGCCCAGTGGTCCGCGGACCGGTCCGCGCGGCTGGAGAACATGCGCATCACGCGGCGGGAGGCCACGCTGCACGTGCGCATCGAGAGGGACCCCCGCGACCCGCGGGACCCCGCCGACCCGCAGCCGGTGCCCGACGCCTACCCGGGCCTGGACGGGGCCCCGGTGGGCAGCTACCCGGAGGAGCTGCTGGCGGCCGCGCCGGCGGGCCTGCCCAGCTGGGACGACGTGCGGGTGCGCTACGACTACTACAAGAAGCGGGGCTACCTGCGAGGTCAGTGTCCTGACATTTTGTCTATTCCAAAGGATAAAGTTCTATCACTCATATTGAAGATAATTTTTTTACATATTCATACATTTTTAACCGCTAACGTGCCCGTGGCACAATGGTTGTGCCATGGAAAACGGACGGCGAAGTGTCCGGTGGCACAACCCCTGTGCCACGGGATTTCGGCGCGAAAGCGCGCGCATCGACTCGTTCTTGTCAGTTAAATTTCCTATCCCTGTTTAATAAAGGTACATTTGTATTCTTTGTCTCGCTTCTATGCTAAATAATGAACGAGGTAAAGCCAACCAATCACATTCCATAGAACAAAATTGTAAATTTTAACGATTCGAACTTTTTCGGTCAATGACCGACATTCAGTTGCATTCGTGTTTTGATAAAGTGAGTGCGCGTATACGGAAAAAACTCGATTAAATATAGAAATAGTGATTTAAAGTGAGTGATATTGGACATATTTAAAGGTGAGTTATCTATTATTACATTTATTTAATAATTTCACCTTCAAACATAAAATTCACCCGTTTTTAGAGCCGATGCATTTTAGTACATTTGGAGGTTAGCTATGATTGTATATTTTGTGTTTTGTTCATATTTTGATACTTTTTTGGCTGTTTCTAATACTAAATGCTATTAAATGTTATTAATATGATAATTCAACTAATTACATGCCGTTTTACTAAAAATATTTGCAAAATATGTAAAATATGACTTAAATAGCGGAACTAAGTCAGTACTGCGTGCGCAGCCAAATTTTAATGACAATTTATTTTTAATTAAATAAATAATACTATTGTATCTTTTATTTTTTTCCATATTATACACAATTTACACATTTTAAATAAATAAAAAAAACCATATGATATAGCTTTAATTTTTGAGATATGATTTTTTAAACAAAAGGGGGTATCAAAAAAAATAATTATTTTTATTCTGTTTTAATAATTCTAAAAATTCTAAAATGGAGTTAAATAATACTAAACAAAACACTCAATCATATAGCTTTATTCATAATAAACATAAAAAACATAAAACTTGTAGGTAGTACAATAACAAATTCATGTTTATTTAGTGGTTTTGTGAAATCCGAGCCGGGGGGCGCGGCTAGAAGTCGGGGTCAAAAATCGCGGGGCACTATGAGGTGGCACAACCATTGTGCCATGGGCACGTTAGCGGTTAAAGAAAACTAGCTAACTCCTCAAACGTTGTTTTGCCATGTATTTAAATAGGGGTTGATTGTAGGGGGGTGAACATTTAGGGTTGTATGTATTTTTGAATGTTGTATCATAAAAAAATTACAAAAAGTTATGGGTAGACTTAGGGTGTGAAATTTTGCTATAAACCTATTTTCATACCAACTGAATATACATATGAAATTTCATCAAAATCGGTCAAGCCGTTTCGGTCACTAAAACTGTGACACAAGAATTTTATATGCTAGATATATTTGAATCCCAATAATAATATAGAGATAATACTTGAGTTAGATAATGTAACGAATTATTATTATCAGTTATTGATTGATAACACAAGGAAAATTGAATAACTATTCTTTGTTCCCGAAAACACTTGACTTGACCAATATAATGACTTTTTTTAATGTTATCTGTTTGTTTTGGCTAATCTCTGAATTGTTAGGACAGACCTAGACGATTTTCACGGGCAGATAGCTGATTTAACAAAGAATAACTTAATATGCTACTTTTATTGACACATGCTATTCAGGAGCCCATATGTACAGAATTTTACACATTTTTGTGAAAAACTTAGGTGTTTACAAATGTTTGAGTGTTATTCGCGCGAAATACAGAATTTGTAAGTTATTATAAATTCTGCAGTTTTCAAAAACAAAACTCATTTAAGCAAGTTAACTCATAAGAGCTAAAATAAAATTGTTAATTTACCATCTATCACCGGCCCGAAATGCGCCTCTACAGGGAAAAGACGGCAAAAAACTCTGTAGTTGCTTTTATAGATCACCACTTTTAGGTACAAGGCCGGAATAAGACAGATTTGGGAGAGTGGCAGCGGTTTGTATTGAGCAATTACCTCATGAAAGCAAAAAAAAAGGCTTCATGTACATACATTACATGCTCAGAGAATTAGCAGACTGAAATGGCAGTGGGCTGGTCATATCTGTAGAAGAACCGACAACCGCTGGGGTAGACGAGTTCTTGAGTGGAGACCGCGAATCGGCAAGCGTAGCGTAGGACGGCCCTCAGCTAGATGGAGCGACGATCTGCGAAAGGTTGCGGGCAGCAGCTGGATGTTTCAAGCTTAAGATAGGGCGCTATGGCGCTCCTTAGGGGAGGCCTATGTCCAGCAGTGGACTAATGTGGGCTGATGATGTGCCGCCTTTGGATCAACGGGTCCCGGGTTCGATTCCGGGGTCGGGCAAGTGTCTTTGTCTAAACCAGAGGCACTGGCTCGGAGTCTGGGTGTCATTTCTATCTATAATATGTATGTATTTACAAAAAAAAAAAAAGTATATATGTAGTTTATCATCCATCTCGTTACCATAACCCAAGCATTAAGTGGCTTAGCTTGGGACGAGATGGCGTTGTGTGAAATGTCCAAGGAATATTTATATTTATTTATTTATATTTATACAAATATAATGTATTTCTGTTCACAGGTCTGACCCTGGGCGATTACGTGAAGTGGGAGGAATGGTGGTACAAATACCAGGAATGGTTGAAACATGAGCGCGCCTACGAGCGCTGGGCCGATGGAGAGCTGGGCTCGGTATGTGGTCTTCTCTTTAAACCTTCATCTTTCTATACCGTTGCTGTGGCTAAGGTTTTTGTTTTATGTATTACATTGTAGTAAACTATTCAAGGGTGTCGTAAGAGGCAAATCACCTGGCTCCAAGAGAAAACTTGATAACTGGCACAATAGGCACAATAGGCTAATTTCCTAGGTTTTCGCGATTATTACACATTGAAATTAAACACTTTTTAACGGATTTATCGCGTGTATATTGACAATAAAACAAAATATAATAAAACATGGAACGTGATCAATAAAACAAAATTATAGGCGCTAGATTTTAACTGTTTCTTTGTACTTTTGAAGACAACTGTCATCTAGTCTCTCCCGCGACCACGACTGCTGCAAAGCAATCGAAACGTCGGGAATTAAATAATGTAATATACACGCGATAAATCCGTTAAAAAGTGTTTAATTTCAAGGCTAATTTCCCTCCATGAATTTGGAGGAGGCCCGACTCGGTAGTGGGTCATTCATGGGCTGAAACGACGCACGACCAGTGTGTGATTTATGGGCTGATTAGTAGTGATAAGCCTATTCCTTAAAATGATTAAGTTGTGTATGGTATGGTACGCAGGCCCGCCGCGAGCCCCGCAGGCGCCGCGGCGGCAGGCACCGGCGGCGCAGCTGAGGGCGCGTGGCCCCCGCGGCGGTCCTGTCCGTGGACCTCGCCGAGGGGGCGTCGCGCGCCTAAGCGCGGCACCGCTGCTTCGCTCGCACCGGTATGATGCTCAAATTGTATTCACTGCCTTCTTGGTCTCGGGGTTGGAGGCGCCGCCTTTGGATCACCGGGTCCCTGGTTCGATTCTGGGGCCGGGCAAGTATCTTTGTGTTAAATCAGAGACTGGCTCTTGAGTCTGGGTGTCATTTGTTTTCGTGAATTTCATGATTGTAAACTGTCCCCGCGACGCCTATACAAAGCGCAGGGGTTACGTTTAAAAAAAATTACTGCTGTAGTAGTTACAAAATGTCTTGATCTAAAATCTATCTTGCGCAAGATTAGGTTTGTGGACGGGAAGCTAAAGCAACGCAATTGTTTGATCAGGTGCTTCGCCCGACCAGCGCGCTTTGGGTTCAAAATGATTTTAAGCCACTATACGAGTCCGTGTAGTGACAGATGGAGTACATAGTGACGTAGAAGCCGATCAAAGGAAATGACAAGGCCGAAAGCCTGGCTGCAAGAGAAGGAAAACTTGAAACGATGCCCTGTGCCGACCCGTCTGGCCAGCATGGCACAGTAGGCTAATTGCCCTCCACGCAGTGGGAGGAGGCGCGACTCCGCAGTGGGTCATTTATGTGGTAATTATGACTGCCTCGTTGGTCTGTCTAGTGGTTAGATGTGCCGCCTTTGGATCAACGGGTCCCGGGTTCGATTCCGGGGTCGGGCAAGTGTCTTTGTCTAAACCAGAGGCACTGGCTCGGAGTCTGGGTGTCATTTCTATCTATAATATGTATGTATTTACAAAAAAAAAATGTATATGTGTAGTTTATCATCCATCTCGTCACCATAACACAAGCATTAAGTTGCTTAGCTTGGGACGAGATGGCGTTGTGTTAAATGTCCAAGGATATTTAGTTAGTGGTAGTAGTATACGTGACATTGACACATTGTCATACACCAATGCTACACTTGCGCAGTTATGCAACCATATCATCATGCTGTTGTTGATTAAGAGATTTTAGTCCAGAACTTTTTCAAACTGACTTTGTTTTGTTTTAGAGCATGGAGGTAGTGGAGGAGTCGGGAGCCAAGTGCACCTGGCATCCAATAATCCGTATAAAGACACTTAGTGTGAGTGATTGGACATTGAAATAATAAACAACAGTTGTGAATAATGGATCTGATTGGTTCGTTAGTGTTTAGACTAGAGCTAGTATCTTATTCTTAAAACAGAGGTCGATGTACGGGTTTTAAGGAAAACCTATTGCATATCGATGTCCTATGTTTTCACAATCCTTGTTTTTATCAAGTTATGCACTGATTTTGGTCATGGTTTGTGACTATTTCCCTCTATGGACTTTGTGGAGGCCTGACTCAGCGGTTCACTTGTGGAATTACTGATGAACGCGTTCCGGAAAACGCAGTGCTGGTAGACCTCCCACACGGTGAACGACGACCTGGTTAATGTCGCCAGAAAGTGATGGATGTGGGCGGCTCAGGAGTGGCCTTGGGGAGACCATTGTCCAGTAGTGGACGTCTTTTGGCTGAAATGATGAATTATATTGATTCCTTAAATTTTGCAAAGGTTTGTACTAAGCATAATTTCGATATGGCTATAGAGTTTTTTTTACATCCTGTGCAAATGGAATACTTTTTGTAATATCGAATTGTTAGCTTAGAGTTTGTTGAGAGAGAGAGAGATCTCATCTGCTTGGCCCAGATAAGACTACGGAGTCAGTCTCTAATTATGTTAAGGAAAGCACACTGGGACCTGCTGGCCAGACGGTTTGGCACAGCTAGAAGCTATCTCCTTTACAAGGGACAGCAAGCAACACTGCTGGATTTGTGCATAGGCAATGCTAATCCATAGACAACAGTTAAAGTGAAGTTTATTGTGCATGGGACATAATGGACACTTGAAAAATAACAACATGTTACTATTATATTTTTAATATTACAGTACGAAAGACTCTGACACCGCTGTAAAGATCTGGCCTCAACTCAGTGGTCTTGTAATTTTTTGTCCTTACTTTGCGGTCTCATTTAATATACCATCAGCTGGTTATGCCCGCTAATAATATGTTTTGGTAATTTATTTAGGAAAGAATTTTATCGTAGGTTGTGTTTGTAATAGACAAATTCATTGTAATGTATTAATAAGAATACTGTTAAAGTAGATATTCAATCCTGCTAATGTGGTAATTCTGAAAGTGGCTGAACGAATATTCGTATGCAGCAATTCTTAAATAGTTACACCGCGATAAATCTGTTACCAGCGACATCTATTTGCGAAAAAGGAACTCCATAGGTCGCAAGCCACGGGCAACGGGTAGTGTGTTCGAAATGGTAACAATATATTAGGGACCCGGGACCCAGAAAAATACTCGAGTGGCGACCGCGTTCCGGAAGGCGCAGTGCTGGTAGGCCTCCCACACGGTGGACCGATAACCTGGTTAAGATCGCCGGAAAGCAGTGGATGCGGGTGGCCCTTGTCGAGATCCTTGGGGAAACCCTATGTCTAGCAGTGGACGTCTTTTGTCTGAAATAATGATGATGATATTGGTCCAACGTCACCAAAGAATGGTGTGACTAACACGAGTTTATAGTACACTAGCTGACTGGGTAAACTGGGTAACCATATATATAAAAAATACAGATCTCAAACCCGTTAATAATAATGTACACAGAACCGAAACAAAAATTGGTCAGGTCGTTTCGGAATGTAATAACGAACGATCTCACGAGATTTTAATGTAATATATTGCGCGTGTAGTTTCACCTTAACTTCTATAATAATAGATGTCGCTGATATCAATAAACCAGATATAAGTATTTATAAATGACTGCATATCAAGTCGTTTTCGTTCAGTCTTTTCATGTTTATATCCGTGTATAAATCATGTTTTATTTTGCACAAAGTATTATCAAGTAATATTAGCCGACACAGGTCTTGAGCATATAATTGCCGTGGTCCGAGAAAACTCGCACATGTATTGGAGCAATAGCGCGGGTTTCATGCTGTTTGCCGGCTAGTACAATGTCGTCGATGTGTTTACACGCTGTATACATAATTTGAACAATTTGTTTAGTGACTTGACATAATTAACTGTAGGTTAACTTTTTTAACATAATGAACTAAAATAAAATGTCAAGATTTTAAATATACAGGATGACTGGTTTAGTGTGTGCATTCTGAAGGACACTAGTTAATGGTCATCTCTTAACCAATAGAAATAAAATAACACGAGAGTATATATTAACTACTTACTACTACTACTCATAACTCAGCCCATAAATGACCCACTGCTGAGTTGGGCACACGATCATAGGTTGGTACAGGGTTTCGTTTTCGGCCTTGTCATTTTCTTTTGTCGATTCTTACGACAGACACCCTCAGGATGGATATATGGATAGGGTGGCGACTCTGTGTTCTAAATCGATAACTAGTAAAACTTGATGAAATTGGTGTAGAACGGTATGGGCAATCGTTATTAGGTCAGGTAGAATTATAAGTACCTATTTTTACATATTCGGTAGCAAAATCGAGTACTGTATTATACCCATATAATGGTATAATTTTAATCGTGAAATATTTACTTCAAATTCACGAATGAGTTCCTTTAGCATACTGTGCATATTCTCTTACCAGTCAGCCTGTATAATGGTATATATTAATGTTTATAAGGAAACTGTGTTGTGTATAAATGATCAAATGGCTTCTTTAGTTATTAAAATAAGTGAACTGGTCAAAATGTAACTTGCAATCAGCTTTCGACTTTTACAACGACGAGTAGTGAACACTTGTTCTGAGCCGAGATTTCATTAATGTAAATCTTTTACATAATTTAATATGGAAATGTTACATTTTGAACGGATCATAGTGGGAAAAAGTGTAAATAAAATAAAATATAGTATAATGAACGCAGGCATATTTTAGATTAGATTTTAGTATTCGTAACTTATTTGTAATTAATAGTACCTGGATGGTATTTGAAAGAAATTAACCACCAGTGTTCACGGAGACGAACCTATGGGTTCCTGCGCGCTGTCGTTAGATGGCGCTATTTTAATAAATAGATTATGAGTGAGTTGTGCTTTGCATATTTTAAATGTAGGCTATACACCCTGCTCATATACAACGCCGAACTGAGTCGAGCCTCTTCCAATTTATGGAGGTTACTGTGTAACACTGGCCACGACACCCTCAGGATGAAATGGGGTGGCGACACTATTATATATCCGTCACCATACAGAATACAGTCAGTCTGTCGTTTCAGCCCGTAAGTGACCCACTACTGAGTCGGACCTCTCCCAAATTCATGGAGGGAAATTAGCCTACTATGCCACGCTGCAAGACGGGTTGGCACAGGGTGGGTTTGTATCAAGTTTTCCTCCTCATACGGCTAGGTCTGCCTCCTACGATCCTTTAGTCGCCTCAGGATGGTGTGGGTTGGTGACATTGTGTATTCTAAAGTACAGTAGGCTAATTACCCCTAATTTAATTGGAGTAGGCCCGACTCGGCAATGGAGCGTTTAGGACTGAGATGGAATGGAAATGGGTGTCGATTGTCGAAACGTTTAGTGTTTTACAGAGATTGTAATTCTAATTTAATGTAATTATGTGCGATTAATAAATGTATACATATATTATTGTATAGTGTTTGGTTGTTTCATTTCAATAGCATGTATATTTAATTTGGCCGAGTATTTCACCCCTTCAAGGTAAAGTTTTTCTATGTTGTCGTATTTGACATAAGGGTCAGCGCCCACCAGCGGAATGGCGGCGAAGACGCTATTTCAGTAACAATTTAATTTCAACCTAAAGCGCTTCAGAATACAACTGTATTTGGTACAACGAAATACAATGACGGCGAGCGCATTCTAAATACAGATGTATTATGAAGTGTTTTAGGTTGAATTTAAATTGTTACTGAAATAGCATTTTCGACGCCGCTCCGCTGGTGGGCGCTGACCCTTAGACGTTGTGGTCGACGAAGGATTGCCCTGTTCTTCGCGGTGAGGGCGGATCGGATAACCTACGTGTAATAGGTATGACGACTGAACTTTCAAATCCTCTGTTTAAAATATGGGTATACATTTACTGCGCCGTTTCAGCGCAATCTAGATTAGAGTTTAAGTAATTATAGTTAGTATTTAAAATTGCGCCGAATAAATTATTTTTCTTTCTTTCTTTCTTACTATTTACGAAAAAGAACCTATGTTTTGGTCATTAACTGGTTTTATGTATTCTAATAGCTATAAATGTCAAAATGGCCGATTGAATTATTTTCTATACAAGTAATTATAATCTTATTAATCGCTATTTTTATATCAAAACTAATTATAATTTTTCAATTTTTTTTATATGTGCTCCATCAGAAGGCTCAAAGTGGCCGAAAGGGCAATGGAGAGGGCTATTATGCTCGGAGTTTCCCTGATCGAACCAAAAATTTGGAGTTACACAAGTGAACCAGAGACATTGACATAGCCTACAGGATTGCCAAACTTAAGTGGCAATGGGCAGGGCCCATAGCTCGCAGGACTAACGCCCGATGGTGCAGGAAATTGCTTGAGTGGTGATCCGCGTTCTGGAAAGCGCAGTGATTGGTAGGCCTCAGACGGTGCACCAATGATCTGGTTAAGGTAGCTGGAAAGCGATGTAAGCAGGCGGCTCACGAGCGGCCTTCGTGGAAATTCTTGGGGGAGGCTATGTCCAACAATGGACGTCTTTTGGCTTAAATGATGATGATGAATCCCTTTTACCCCTAAAATATATTTCGTATACTTACAAAAATCGTACACAAAAATGACAATTACATAAAAAAAATAACTTTATTACGAAGTTTCGATCAGGTCACGCACGTCTCCTGACGCGAGTTTGACATTTTATGCCCATCCCAAGAAAAGTGCTCAACGCCGCTAATTAAGTTTTTACTTCAAAATAAATCTGTTAGTATCAACTTTTCCTTCTCTTGCGGCTGAGAGATTTGCCTCGTGCGTGCGTTCCTTTACCCTCTTACGACACCCTCAGGATGGTATAGGTGGGTTACATTGTGTATTCTAAGGCTGTCACCACCATTGAGTTAAATTAAGTACATTTAACTCAATGGTCACCACACGGATTATTATTATCAATTAGTAATACATCTTTCTAACTAGTTGTTACACGCCATTTCGTCCGCGGGTTGTTTACAATGTGGAACATCTAAACGATGAGCCCCCGGTTGTGGGTCGGCGTGCAGGTCAATAAAAGTACTCCGTGTTACATCAGCTATCTGTCAGTCCCGTCGAGCCATTTCAGAGATGAGCCGAAACAAACAGAAAGACAGACATACGAAAATTGTAAAATAAAAATGTTTTGGTATATTAACAGTTTAAACATCCAAATGGACTTGGTAAAAAGCGGTTATTTTAATATTACAAACAGACACTCCAATTTTATTTATTTGTATAGATAATCGATTAATTCGAGTGAATCGCAGCCGCGAGATGAGCATTTAGTTTAAAGTTATTCATTAATAGTATAGTAGAGTAGTGTCTGTACTGACTGTGACTCACGAGAGTACGGTCGTGCCAAGGTCCAATATGTATTTAAATTAAATAGCTTTTAATTAAATAAACAATTCATGTGCCAATTAAAGTGTCAATGTGTGTATGTGTGTTTTAATACAATTATGATTTTATACATTTTCATAATTCTTGGTAAGTGATTCAGTAATATTGTATTACCTTACCCTATTCCATCCTGAGGGTGTGTAAGAGCCGATAAAATGAAATGACGGCTGCAAATCTAGCCGCAAGACAAGGAAAACTTGTTACGAAACTCTTTGCCAATCCGTCTGGCCAGCGTGGCACTGTAGGCTAATGAGGTAATGACCCTCCGTGTGATGGGAGGACGCCCGACTCGACAGTGGGTCATTTAAAGACTGAGAAGAAGTAGTATTAGTAAATATTATGATAAGTTTATATTTAAGGGGCCATCCATAAATTATGTCGCCGGGTTTTAGGACTTGTGAAACCCTATAGGGTCGAATCGTCATGTTTTTAGAATCCCTACCCTTGTGCATGAATTTTTTTAAATACATTGATTTACATTGATACTGGCAGCGTTTATTTAATTTGCAATTAATAAAGTCCATGTTTCGCTGATCGAGTTGTGAGGCGATTGATCCGGTAAACATGCCTTAAAGTTCAATAAACTGGCAACCAGAGACCGGTTGGTGAGATATTTTGCTACCAGCAGGGTGTCGCTCGAGTAAGTAAATTGCGTGCCTGATGGTAAGGGGATACTGCCGCCTATGACGATTGCAAAATGTTCTCGTTAAAAAAAACGAAACCTGTGCTCTAGTTATAACCTGTAACGCGGGGGCAGTATACTACTTCTACTAATACTATTCAGCCCATAAATGACCCACTGATGAGGCGGGCCACCTCTCATCATAGGGATCATCTCATCATAATTAGCCTCCTGTGACACGCTGGCCCAAGGTTCCGTATCAAGTTTTCTTTCTCTTGCGGCTAGGTTTACAGACTTGTAGTTTCCTTTTATCGGCTCTTACGACACCCTCAGGATGGAATGGGGTGGTGACACTTTTGTATTCTTAATCCGTCACCACACGGAACAAACGCGGTATGTATCGCGGGGGGGCATAGTACAAACAGGAAAATAAATGACACCCGACTCCGAACGCTTTTCTTCTACGTCGGAGATCCTCGTGGATTCCCAGCGGTGGGACTTACTGGGTTATGTAGGAATACGGAGCGCGTAGAGATGGTAAATTGCGCCCCGACTTACCCACTAAAACCAGGGCCACGGGATTCACTCCCCGATAGGAGAGCATGCTCCGAGACCAACAATGCACTTAGATACATCACGCATGTGCTGCAGACATTGTTATGAGGAAAACCATTATGCAGGAGGAAAATGGATGGGATCATCTGCTAACACAATGTGTGCACTGATAGCAGGGGCGGATCTACTTAGGGGCGTTTTGGGCTGTAGCCCAGGGCTCCGTGGATACAAAGGGCCCCCAGCCCGCACTAAGAACAATAGGCGATATTTAGTTTAAAATTAAATTAAAAAATCCTATCATACGTTTGGCAACAACAGGTACCTGCGGAATTCCTCGTCGTTTGTCTTTGGTCAGTGGTGTTTGTTTACAATATATAAATCAAATTATTTTGTTGTCCTATTTTTTCTATAAACATCATGAAGACAGTTTTTTGACAAAATGGCTATTTGCTGAGTAATTTGGTAGGCCCCGTAAATTGTTTCACATCCCAGGGCCCCACAATTTCACGATCCGTCCCTGACAGATAGAGCGGTTTACACGCGGCATGTACACAACACTACAATTTCAATCAATATATTTTGTATTCGAATAAAACCCTAAGACCTTTCAAATATTTAATTTATAAAACTCAAACTCAAACTCAAAAGGAACTTTATTTACGTAGGTTTCATCACAAAACTCTTATAAATCGTCATATTTACAAACACCATTATCATCTTACGGCCCCTGTCCCACACTAGGTGGTAGTCTCCACACACACCTATCAGTCGTCATACCTACATTCACACCTTTCACACACAACTCCTCATTCCTGCAATCCCTCCATCTCCCCTGATCGCTCACAATCCCTATATGTTCACTCACATTCATGCCGAAACTACCACCGGTTCGGAAGGCTGCTCTACAGAGAAGAGCCGGCAAGAAACTCTGTAGTTGCTTTTTTTAAATTATTGTTCGTTTACAAAAAGCACTAAACAGCATAGTGAGAGCAAGTTCGCAAGATGAGAGAAACACGCTACATGTTTACGCAATGAATGACGGATAGACCTTGACAGAGCCAATAACAAAAAAAAAAGAAACAAAAACAAATCCGCGATTAAAGGTCTCCATTGCGTCATTGCTCACACATACAGTGTACAATATATGACATTTTCTAAATGCTACGTACAAAATATTTCGCCAATGAGATATAGTATTGAAGGGGCCAAAGGAACAGAGCACAGGCACAAAATGACAGTTACTTCCAGGCATCATTATCACACATATAGTCGTTGACGCGGTAGTACCCTTTATTAATTAGTGTAGTTTTAACAAAATTTTTGAACTTTATGAAGGGTGAAAGAAACTAATTCAATGACCTATGGTGGATGCTCCAGGGTAGCCCGCGAAATTCAAATCTTATTACGTTTTTTGCAATTTGCAGGCCAGTGCTAGGTTGTATGATGATGAACATTTGATTCGCGGCTGTAAGACGTATGTAGTTACAGAGTTATAATCATCAAACTCATCAATACAACCCTCCAAGCTCATAAAGGTGCAAGAATGACTTTGACGTTGAAACAGTTTTCCCCCTGGAGCATCCACCTTAAACACTGCTTTAGATCACACGACTGAAGTTAAATTTGGTAACCCCATTCTAGCCGTCAGAAGGAGATGACGAGGCCGAAAACCTAGCCACAAGAGAAGGAAATCTTGACACGAAACTCTGTACCAACCCGTCTTGCCAGCATGTCACAGTAGGCTAATTACCCTCCCTGTGGTTAGAGGAGGCCCGCCTCAGCAGTGGGTCATTTATGAGCTGAATAGTAGAAGTAGTATACTGCCCCCGCGATAAGGGCCTCCGCGCATTATGCGGCCAAGTCGCTGCGGCCAACTAATTCTTCTACGCTGTATATAGCTGCGCAGCTATATACATCGTCATATATACATAGAAAAACATCGCGTCACATACGTGGCCTATTCGCCGCCGCGACCAATCCGCGCATTATGCGGCCAGGCCGCGCGACTGGCCGCCTAAATGCGCGGGGGCCCTAAAGGTTATACCTAGAGCACAGGTCGTTATAGGCGGCAGTATCCCCTTACCATCAGGCACGCAATTTACTTACTCGTACCCTGCTGGTAGCAAAAAAGCCTACCGATCGGTCCCTGTCAGTTTATTCCCTCCGTGCAATTGGGGGAGGCGGCGGTCTTTTGTGGCAAAAATATTGATGTTTATTTCTTTTTCAGGGACACTCAGTGCTGTTAGAAGTCAGTCCTTCGCCGTACCTTTTGCAACTACGTTAGTATCAATCGTGGTGACGGATTTAGACTACATAATGTCACCACCCCGTTGGTGGACATAGGCCTCCCCCAAGGATCTCCACAATGGGTGGTCCCGGGCCGTAACCAGGTCCACCGAACATCTATACTCTATACAAATAATAATCCGTGTGGTGACGGATTTAGAATACACAGTGTCACCACCCCATTCTAACATAAGGGTGTCGGAAAAGGCGACAAAAAACAAATGACAAGGCCGATAACCTAGCCGTAAGAGAATGAAAACTTGATAGAAACCCTTGGACAACCCGTCTGGGCAGCGTGGTACAGTAGACTAATTCCCTCCATGTTGGTGGAGGAGGCCCGACTCAGCAGCGGGCCATTTAAGTGTTGAGAAATAAGTAATAAGGTGCTAAAATGCTCTGTAACCATCCAAGAAAAGGCGCAGACATATTTTTGTGGGGTTAGATTCCGTAGTGGATACATGGGTTTGTGATCTGGACATACGGACTCAACGTCGATTTTGTTGTTAAATTTATGGCGACTTTTTGTGTTAGCCGCATTTACAACGCGCTACATGAGCGATGCCGACGCGCTACTGTATCGCGACTTTCTGCGTGTCAACTATGGTTTTACAATGGAAAGTAATTCAGAAAACGTCGAATATGACATTCTATAACAATTTATGAATTTAAGATCATAGTCTTTTAGTATTTTAAACGTTAATAAATGATGTCCACAAAGTAATTTCGCGACAGAAGCGCGACGGCATCGGCATCGCGACCCCGTGGGCGAGGGCACACAGTTAGCGACCGCTTCGCGCCTGTATCGATGCGGACACTCGACGACATCGCTACAAAGAGTCGCCATGGGCGAGGGCCCTAATCTATATAATATATAATCTATACTAATATATAAAGCTGCAGAGTTTGTTTGTTTGTTTGAACGCGCTAATCTCAGGAACTACTGGACCGATTTCAAAAAATCTTTCAGTGTTAGATAGTCCATTTATCGAGGAAGGTTATAGGCTATATTTTATTTTCAAAAGAATTAGGGATCCGTATGAAAATTGCGATTATGTAAACCAAGGTTTAAAATCGAGAACCTATTTATGCGTGCGCTGCAAAAACTATTGACAATAGAACAAAATGATGTACTACGGGTTTGTAGGTCTTATAAAAATCTACAAAAAAGTCCGCGTGAGCACATATCTAACTATCATAGTTTAGTCACAATAACCGATTTTATGTTCATAACAAATATGCGTTGCTTGGATCCAATATTCTTATAAACCAGTTATGTCAGAACAGTATTTTCCTTAATAAAATCTGAACAACCAATAACATTCTAACCAGTTGGTTTTTTGGGTTGTGCCAATGTAAACAGGCATATCTTTAGCAGTCGTTTCAGCCCATTAATGACCCACTACTGAGTCGGGCCTCCTCCAAATTCATGCAGGGAAATTAGCCTACTGTGCCACGCTGGCAAGACGGGTTGGCACAGGATTTGTATCAACTTTTCTGTGATCTGCCTCTTGCGTTCTTTTAGTCGTCTCTTACGACACCCTAAAGATGGTATGGGTTGGTGACATTGTGTATTCTAAATCCAGTACTCAGCTAGTATTTAATATGTGTTGCCGTTGTTTCCATAGATGCGGCGATGGTGAATTCCGGTGTCAATATCGTGGCTTCTGCCTTAATCAGACGGATGTCTGTGACGGTTTCCAGAACTGCGGAGATGGCTCCGATGAACTGTACTGTTCCAACAATACGTGAGTTCCACTACTACTACTCAGCCCATAAATAAATAAATCTATACTAATAAATAAAATTGGAGTCATCATCATCATCAGAGTGTTTGTTCCGGCTAATCTCTGTAACGGCTGGACCGATTTTGACGGGGCTTTCACTGATAGGTAGCTGGGGACATAAGGAGTAACTTAAGCTACATTTTTAGACTAGCTTCGCCCCGCTGCGTCACCCGCGGTACAACAATAACCGCGGGTAACATCGCACCCGTGCGATGCCGGGACGGGCTGCTAGTAATAAATAAATATCCTTGGACATTTCACACAACGCCATCTCTAAGCAACCCCTCGCCTTCGGCTGCGCCTCGGCTCGGGTAGACATTTGTCGGAACTCTTTGCAATGATAGCCTTTCCGCACTTGTAATGAAATATACTATTCCGCAAATTCTTTCACAAATTGTCGGAGTAAATGCTTGTGTTATGGTAACGAGATGGATGATAAACTACTTATATACATATTTTTTTTGTAAATACATACATATTATAGATAGAAATGACACCCAGACTCCGAGCCAGTGCCTCTGGTTTAGACAAAGACACTTGCCCGACCCCGGAATCGAACCCGGGACCCGTTGATCCAAAGGCGGCACATCTAACCACTGCTGGGTCGGGTCTCCTCCAAATTAATGGAAGGAAATTAGCCTACTGTGCCACGCTGGCAAGACGGGTTGGCACACGGTTTTGTTTCAAGTTTTCCTTCTCTTGCGGCTAGGTTTACTGACGTATTATTTCCTTTAGTCGCCTCTTACGACACCCTCAGGATAGAACGGGGTGGTGACACTTTGTATTCTAAATCCGTCACCACACGGACTAATATTACAAAGGGTACTAATATTAAAAATTTAAATAACAATAATTAAATAATAACGTTGGGGGGATTTAAATAATAACGTTGGGGGACCAGGGGTCAGGTAATAAATAAGTAGGAGCGGTCCCACAACGCGATGTATTTCATTTTTATTTTCTACTTTTTATAGGTACACGCTTATTATGATGTAGATGTATAAGTTGTCAGCTTATTTTCATGGAACATATTATTTTGTAATGTACACGTGATGCGCTTTCATTTGAGACCCCACTCGATTATATTTGCAGACTTTCGGTTATTCTTCCCCACTTTCACCCCCCATAACTTTTAAACAACTTAACCGATTTTCAGACATGTCTAAGAACAATCGCCCGTAACTCACCTGTCATACAAAAAAACTTGGCAGAAAACTTTAAATAGGTGACCAGACAGAATTGCTAAATGGCAAAAAATAACTTTCTTTTCACAATTATGTCTTCGGTTTTCACACCGTTTTTTATAAAAAGTGCACGCAGAAGTAGCTCAAGTGTCCCCAGGTTTTGCAGATGAGTGTTGAGCTTATGATTTGATCAATTTAATGACTGGATGGCAGGGAAACTCCGAGCATAGCCCTCTCCATTGCCCTTTGGGTGACTTTGAGCCTTCTGATGGAGCCCTTAGTGAACGTCCACGTCTCTGTTCCATATGTCATCATTGGCAACACACATTTGTTGAAGACTTTTGTCTTCAGGCCCGTGCTAATATCAATGTCTTTCTTTACAGTTGCAATGAGAATCAGTTTCGCTGCAAGTATGGCGCTTGTATTCCTGACTATCGACTTTGTAGCGGCAAGCCGGATTGTGCCGATGGTTCTGACGAGCTCGATAGTATATGCTTGAACCGCACGTAAGTATTTAGGTGCACCGCTATCTGTGCCAACCCGTCTGGCCAGCGTGGCACAGTAGGCTACCCTCCATGTAATGGGAGGAAGGCCCGTCTAGTAGTCTGCCATTTATGCTGAAATAGTAGTAGACAGCTATGTGGTGTCAAGATGTCTACCTATAATTTTTTTAGGTGACGCTCAATCGTTACGGCCTTGCTGATGTGTCGCGCGCAGACGGCTTGGCACAGACTTTTGTTTAAAGTTTTTCTTCTCTAGGATAGGATGCCATGTAATCTTATTTAAAAAATTCTCGTGTCACAATGTTCGTTCCCATACTTCTCCGAAACGGCTTGACCGATTCTCATGAAATTTTGTGAGCATATTGGGTAGGTCTGAGAATCGGCTACTATCTATTTTTCATCCCCCTAAATTTTAAGGGTCCACACCAAAAATAACTGATTATTTTTTAGACAAAAATTTTTCCTTTATTTTTTAAGATGCAGCATACAAAAATACAAACAACCCTAACTGTTGTGGTTGCGGGGGGGGGGGGGGGGTGATAATATTTGGCAAAACAACGTTTGCGGGATCAGCTAGTATCCTATAATATCGTAAGTCGGTTCTTAGGACACCCTACGTGGAAATGGGTGCATACATGTATTCTATTCTAAACCCATCACCTATGAGCTTTTATGCCCACGGGGAGAGGCCAGAAGAAGCTTGGCACACTATGTCGAAGAGGGTTCGGGTACGGGGACTCCTCAGTCCTCAAGAATGCGCCTGCGAGTCCTTAAGCCGCTGCTGTGCATCAATGTCCTAGGGTTGGCGGTCAACCTGTTGGACACTGAGACGTGTGAGGGTATACCCAGCGGTGTACCGCTAAGGTTTTAGTGGGTAGTCCAATGTTCCGGAGCCCCACATAACCGTTATGAATATGAAGCGCGGTATGAATTAAGCATTTCCTGAGCGGTAAAAAAAGAATCGATGCTTAGCGCAAAAGGATGATCTTCCAGCCAGACGAGGTGGTATGGCTGGCAGGCGCCAGCGCCTATCACCCGACAACTGTAGTCGGTGATTTCTTAACTGTGCGAATTGCTCTGGAAACTTCGCTATCGCGGTGTAGGACTTTGTGGTAATTCTCGTATTTATCACTATCACTACATAGTATAAAATAAAGTCACTGTCGTCTGTCCGTCCCTATGTATGCTTAAATCTTTAAAACTACGCAACGGATTTTAAAGCGGTTTTCTTTAATAGATAGAGTGATTCAAGAGGAAGGTTTATATGTATAATACATGCATGATATTGTAGTGAAACACTGATAAATTTAGAGGTTTCTAATGTCATGGCGTACATAAACACATTTTTATGCGCTAACATTGCAAGGGTTTATTTAGTATCAGCATTGCACCCGTGCGAAGCCGGTGCGGGTCGCTAGTAGGCGATATTTCTTGATGTTATTTGTTCTGATTTTTTGGGTAAATTGTGTAAAGTATGTAGCATGTTGGTCGCTACTGATGCAGCCCTAGCAGCTTCCTAGCTCTCAAAGACACACGTTAATGCTGAGTCGGGCCTCCTAACTACATTGAGGGTAATTAGCTGTACCACACTGGCCAGGCAGGTTGGCATAGGGTTTCGTATCAAGTGTTCCTTCTCTTGAGGCTACCTTTTCGGCCTTATCTTTCCATTTTTCGGTTCTTACAATACCCTCAGCCCGGAATGGGGTGGTGAACTCTGTATTAAAATACGCTAATATTCAATATCTTCGATTACAGGTGTGCCTGGAACGAGTTTCGATGCGATAGTGGACACTGCATTGGGAAATGGGATACTTGCAATAACGTTAAGAATTGTCTCGACGGCTCCGATGAAACACTGTCGCTTTGTCCAAACCAAACGTAAGTTGTATATGTTTGACTGCCTCGTTGGTCTAGGGGTCAGATGTGCCGCCTTTGGACCAACGGGTCCCGGGTTCGAATCCGGGGTCGGGCAAGTGTCTTTGTCTAACCAGAGCCACTTACTGTTTACTGTACAAGTTTGTAAACATGTTTGCCCCCGCGACACAGGTTATACCTAGTGCAGGGGTTTCGTTAAAAATATATAAATAAATAAATAATATCCTTGGACATTTCACACAACGCCATCTCGTCCCAAATTAAGCAACTTAATGCTTGTGTTATGGTAACGAGATGGATGATAAACTACTTATATACATTTTTTTTTGTAAATACATACATATTAAAGATAGAAATGACACCCAGACTCCGAGCCAGTGCCTCTGGTTTAGACAAAGACACTGGCCCGACCCCGGAATCGAACCCGGGACCCGTTGATCCAAAGGTGCCGCCTTTCTGACCACTAGACCAACGAGGCAGCCATATATATATATGTCGGAGGACCGTTATGCTGGTTCATATCTGGGCATATTTGGAGGTTGGTTGGGCATACTTAGTTGTGTGGACGTGTGCGCACAGGTATTCACCAAAATTAAAGTCTGAGTATATGTCTGATCACTTTGTTACTATTTCCAAATAACACCGAAAATATTCAAAGGCTACAATTATAAATTACGATTATGAGCAAATGGGTTTGCAACCATCACGTATGTACGAGTCGCCCTTCCAGCCATGACAACTTACAACTCCATTCGAGTGTTTATGCCCGCTCTTAAAATAGTTCTAATTTACTTGTAACTTGTATTATTGATTAAAATAAGCGCGTGCCGTTATATATACAGAGTTGATATGACAGAGGGGCATTAAATTACACTACGTATACTTTAAGTGATTAGTATGAATTCGAACCGGTACAAAAAAAAAATACACGTGATTTTTCATGGGGATTGGAGGGTTAGTCTTAAACCTCACCAGGTATCACCAAGGGGGTGGGAGGGGTTAAAAAATGTTAAAAAAACATCACGTGATTAATGGACAGCCCCTAAGGTTAATAAACGATGCGTTAGGCATAAACATCTATTAGGAAAGATACATCATGTTCAAATGAGGCAAAAATTTAAATAATCATTTGCGGCTAAACTATTGCTCCAATTTAATTGATTTTTGGTACAGAGCCTGGAAATATTACCTAGTATAGGCAGTTAAAAAAATGCCCCTATGTCGTATCAACCCTGTATATACCATTTAAACCATTTATTTTCCACACATTTTCTTAATAGTCCAGGAAGAACCGGAGGAAAATTCGACCCTCCCATAGATAACTGCTCGTGATCACGTGGTCGATTTCGTATGGAAGGTCTGAAGTTTTTTTCTCTTTTCGACCCTGTTTCTTTGAGAAAGTGGTTTACTTTCATGGTCTGAACCACCTATTTGAATTTGGCGGGTGGTTAAAAATCACCATGACGGCCGGCGCTGACGGTAGCCTCACTGACTGAGGGCGTCTTAATTGTCCGGAACTCCCTCCGATGGCCGCTTACCCGCGTAGCGGCCACCTCGTCGGGGCGTCACAGTGCCTGTGGTCACAGAACCTGTGGCGCCCCAAGCGTGTCGTGTGAGGGTATACCGCTGGGGGTTTAGTGATTAGACGAGTAGTTTCCGGAGTCCCCCATAATCGCCGACCCCACCTCCGACGGGCGTCGGTGTGCCTATAGCATTTCCCCAGCGTCACCAAAAAGTGCCTATTTTGAAGTCGGTTCACATAAATTTGTTTGAGTTTGTTTGTCTGGCAACACAGGTGTGAAAGCTACGCTTTTCGATGTTCAACTGGCATATGCTTGCAGCCCAGAAGCGTCTGTGATGGAAAGAAAGATTGTGCCAATGGCGAGGATGAAACGGAACCCAAATGCAAACATATAGAGCGGTAATTATGTCATTTCCAAAATAATTGGAATTAATTTAGTCTTAGATTTTCGCAATTATAACTCGTTGAAATTAAATAAATAAATAATAAATAAATATCCTTGGACATTTCACACAACGCCATCTCGTCCCAAGCTAAGCAACTTAATGCTTGTGTTATGGTAACGAGATGGATGATAAACTACATATATACATTCTTTTTTTGGAAATACATAAATATTATAGATAGAAATGTCACCCAGACTCCGAGCCAGTGCCTCTGGTTTAGACAAAGACACTTGCCCGACCCCGGAATCGAACCCGGGACCCGTTGATCCAAAGGCGGCACATCTAACCACTAGACCAACGAGGCAGTCGGTAATTAAATTAAACAAATTAAACACTTTTTAACTGATTTATCGCGTGTATATTACATTATTTCGTGTGGTGACGGATTTAGCTTACGCAGTGTCACCAACCCATACCATCCCGAAGGTGTCGTGAGAGGCGACTAAGGGAACGCAAGAGGCAATTCACCTACCCGTAAGAGAAGGAAAACTTGATACGAACCCTTTTTTTTTCTTTTTTTTTCCGCCCGGGGTAAAATCCTTTATCTTCCTCGCCGGCCACGGGGATGGCCAGCGAGGGGAGTGTGGGACTCTCCCCCATAGTGGGGGCCTACCCACTAAACCTCCCCGGGGTGCTCCAACTCGCGTCCTGTTGCGGCATTGTGGGATCTGATGCAGAACCACGCTTGATACGAACCCTGTGCCAACCCGTCCTGCGAGAGTGGCACAGTAGGCTCATTTCCCTCCTTGAATTTGGAGAAGGCCCGACTCAGTAGTGGTCATTCATGGGCTGAAACGACGATATTACATTATTTAATTCCCGACGTTTGTTGACGATGTGAGCACACATTTAACAAGACCACCCACTACATTCACTTTGATAGACCGCAAATCCTTGCCAAGGAAAATCATTGGTTGGGTCCTTATGGTTAATAAATGAATGGACTGTAAATTTATAAAATATGCTGGTTTATTTCGTATTTTAGTATTATCGAGCCGTGCGAACGCGATGGTGTCGTCGGTGTCCAAAGAGTATATAATCACTACGTTCTTCGGTGTCAGTGCGGGCGAGCGGCCGCCACGGTAGGATCGCGAGCCCGGGGGGAAGCGCGGCACGCGGGCGGGAGGCAGCTCAGCTGTGGCGTAGACAATCATTACATCCTAAGAATGATTTAATGTTATATGTATCTTTATATTTGTATTTCCTTAAGTTCTGTGCTGTGTGCAGTTTTATCAGAATAAAGGTTATTCTATTCTATTATATCCGCGAGGCTATAGTGATTACAAGACATCCAAATTCAATAGAGAGGATGGTTGGCAGGTATATTAAGCTGGGAAAAAACGCGTGTTATAAAAGTCAACAAAACCCAGCACGCTTGCCTGATCTAAGTTAGACCCTGGCGTTGCTTTTCATCACGCAATCTTAGGGTCATGGAGAGTAATTTGCCTTCTGTGAAACGCTGGCCAGACGGGTGGGCACAGCACAGGGTTCCGTATCAAGTTTTCCTTCTCTTGCGGCTAGGTTATCTGCCTTGTCATTTCCTTTTGTCAGCTCTTACGACACCCTAAGGATAGAATTGGGTGGTGACACTATGTATTTCTTAATCCGTTACCATGCGGTTAACTATGATTTTTTTTATTTGTTTTAGTGGTCTATTCAACTGTTCGGATGGGCGTCTTATTGATCATTACCAAGTTTGTGACGGGTATGCTCAGTGTGAAGACGGCTCGGACGAGACGGCCGCAGTATGTGGTGGATCTCATTGCCACTCTGCCCAGTTCCAATGCACCTACGGGACCTGCATAGCGAAAGAGTCGATATGTGATGGAGTAAGTTTACCTTCTTATGCCCGTCCATACGCTTGATGTTTGCCACTAATATCAAACACAACAAATAGAGTCCCAAACATCGGCCACAATCACCAAACACAAACAGTCGTCCTCACACTTGGCGAACATGTACAACAGTATCTTCCGAATCGGCAAACATGGCGGACGACGAGCTTGTAGCAGCTGTCACTTTCAGGTTGACCTATTTTTATTTTAAATATAATTTTAAGTGTCTCCGGAATGAAGCCATTAATTTTTATTTTTTAAATCCATTACATTTTTATTCATCAACACACTGAGGCGGGTCCACGCATCCTGTACCTTCTGCCTATTTTTGTGGTAAGGGTCTTTTGCGTTCCAGATGCATGGCTCATTTTGATATGATATGCTTCTAAAAAACAAAGAGTTGTGTCTTCCGACCAATCACACATGATTAGGTACGCGCGAAAACCTATTTTAGTTAAGTCTTTGCTCCAAAAACGATTTATCGACGCGGTCCGTGCGACGTCCACCGCTCATAAGCTCGCGCGCGCGCAATACTGATATTTTTTGCCAAGCGTATGGACGCGGCATTAGGTATTTAGTTCCTTGGTGATTTCTTAGGTTTTCGCGATTATTACGCATTGTAATTAAACACTTTTTAACGGATTTATCGCGTGTATAGGGATGGATGCGGCCCAGGACCGGCCTTTGTGGAAATCCTTGGGGGAGGCCTATGTCCAGCAGTGGACGTCTTTTGGCTGAAATAATGATGGAAAATATCTGATGTTCTAAAATATTTTACTAAAATAACACTTTCTTTTTTAGGTGATAGAATGCATAGACGGCTCCGATGAAACCATAGAGGTGTGCGGAAATAACACGTAATTTCTTTTTATTAATATAATAGATTAAATATTTTTACTTTAAAGACTATGTTGGATTCGTTTATAAATTAAATATATTACCGCTGTCATGTGTTGTGTAACACCAAGTTCTCCGTGATCAAATGAGTTTGTCCATGGAGACGGGTTGGCACAAGGATTCGTGTTAAGTTTTCTTTCTCTTGCTAGGCTAGGTTTTTGGAGGGGAAATTTTTGTAAAATCTGCTATTTTAACGGCTTGCTCCACCCTTTAAATACAATAGTTCAATGACCCGAGGTTCGATGAACTATTGCCGCTTGTGACACTCCCCACTCACTTTCATTAATATTATGCCCATTATCCGTGTGGCCTATAAATGACCCCTTCTGAGTGGGGCCTCCTCCCATTACATGGCGGCTACTTAGTCAACTCTGTCACGCTGGCCAGACGGGTTGGCACAGGTTTTCGTATACCTCTTCTTGTGGCTCTTTCTGCGTGTCCTTCATTTCCTTTTGTCAGCTCTTATGACACCCTCAGGATGAAAAGGAGTGGTGACGCTATGGATTCTAAATCCATCATCACACAGATTACCTTTTTTTGGTGACGCTGGCGAAATGCTTTTGCATACTGCCGGCCCTCGGGGGTGGTGTCGGCGATTATGTGGGACTCAGGAAACTACTCGTCTACCCACTAAGACACCAGCGGTATACCCTCACGCGACATGCTTGGGGCGCCACAGGCACAGGAGTAGATAAAGGACAGAGAGAAACCTAAGAACAGCGCCACGGTACACCACTACAAGTATGATGCGCGTGTGTGGGGGCGGCTCGTCACGTACGGAACGAAACCGTTATATACTGCTTCGGCCAGTGCTTTAACAAAGGGCTACCTCACCGCTCGCTGTGTGTCGCGTCGTGCGTGTTTCTTTAAAATTGAAATTGAATATGGTTTATTGTACTGTGTGCATGAAGAGCAATCGAAAAAATAAAAACATATTTTTTTTTAAACATCCCAAACCCCAAAGAAGTCTTTTTGAAATTATGTGATAAGTTTATGACTAAAAGTATGTCTCAAATTATTAAATGACAAATAGATGTAAACAAACTTTTGTGTATTTATTTTAATCTCCCTGTGCCAACCCTATAAGAATAGGTAACAATTTTTCTCACTCTTTAGAAAGTTTCCCTCTGTTTATTCTGTGCCACAGGTTCGCGTAAACTCATTCCACTGTGACAAACTTACGGACACGGATTACCTAGACCAACCAGGGGCTTTACTCTTAAATCCAATAACAATTTTAATCCAATGCCAATTCCGATCCAATTCATAACCAATCCTGTAAAATTACCGTACTCTTGAAAACAATACTGACAACATTGGATTGAAACCGGACTTGCTCTTGTATATGCTAGCGAATGTGTCATTACACATGAAGTTTGCGTTTGAGAAATACCCACGTTAGTCGAAAACCGGTATAGCGATAATGGTTACTTTATTTAATGAATATTGGATTGAATCCAATAGTGACTAGTTCATCCATGGCCAAACAAAATTGACACAATGTAGTGTGCTAGTTTCGCGTTCAAGTGTGTTCAAAAGTACGAAACGTCACAATTACAATCGTCGTGCGTCATGCTTGTGAACAGGTGCCGTTGCTGGGGGTCGGTTGGCTCGGGCGTTAGAAGGCTACTATTGTTGACTAGATCTGGCTGATGTTTGGCCCTTTGCGACTATTGCGCGAGTTTGCTCTCACAAATCTGTCTTATATCCAATCTTGTAACCAAAAATGGCAATCTAAAAAGAGCAACCACAGAGTTTCTTGCCTGCTCTGTACAGCTGCATTCAGAACCGGAGGTAGATGATATATAATCAATTTTAAATTTGAAATGTTATTTTATTTTTGACTTGCCTAAAGAGCTTTAATGAGCCAACTTGATTAAATGAGTTTTGATTTATGATTACAGATGCAAGAAGAGCCAATTCCGCTGTGCCTATGGCGGGTGTACTGACCCTTATTACCTATGCGACGGGCTAAAAGCTTGTGTAGATGGGTCAGATGAGGATGCTGATATGTGCCGGGAGAGACCGTAAGTGGATCTGAGAACCTTCCCCATAAAGGGACGGGGCAGAATATTACACTTCCCCACCGCAGGCTGGGTAAAAACGCGTGTTGTAAAAGTCAACAAAACCCAGCACGCTTGGTGGTAGGATGTGTGTATGCGAGAGCCGGTGCCCGACAGGGCATTTCCTTGAATTGTCTGCTCCACCTTAGACCCTGGCGTTGCTACCCATCACGCAAGCCCAGGAGCAAAGGCTGACTGCCTCGTTGGTCTAGGGGTTAGATGTGCCGCCTTTGGATCAACGGGTCCCGGGTTCGATTCCGGGGTCGGGCAAGTGTCTTTGTCTAAGCCAGAGGCACTGGCTCGGAGTCTGGGTGTTATTTCTATCTATAATATGTATGTATTTACAAAAAAAATGTATATAAGTAGTTTATCATCCATCTCGTTACCATAACACAAGCATTAAGTTGCTTAGCTTGGGACGAGATGGCGTTGTGTGAAATGTCCAAGGATATTTATAAAAAAAACACCTCCAGCGTGGAGATAGATTGTGCCCCACCGCCACAGCTCATACTGAGGGTGTCGTAGGAGCCGACAGAAGGAAATGACAAGGCTGTAAAGCTAGCTATAAAGGAAGGAAAACTTGATACAAACCCTGTGCCAATACGTCTTGCCAGCGTCGCACTGTAGGCTAATAATTGCCCTCCATTTAACTGGAGGAGGCCCGACATCTATTGACTGAGTAGTAGTAATAGTTATTAAAGTTCCTTTTGAGATTGAGTTGAGTCTTTGAGTGAGTGTGAAAACTCAATCCCAATGCATTCGTCATCATATTTATTTCACTTAGTTTATACTAGCTATAATCACTACATACGACACGGTTGAGCGATCAACTGCTGCGCAGCATGTCGCGGGTTCGATCCCCGCACGGAAGAAATATTTGTACGACCTACAAGTATTTGTTCCGGGTCTGGGTGTTTTTCTATCTATACTTATAATAAATCTGTAGAGAGGTCAATTCTGTACATGAAATATATTTCAAAAAAATAACTATCAGCGGGTGATTAGTGATCGATACTGACGCCAAAAATGCAATCAGTAAAATTTTTGTCTGTCTGTCTGTCTGTCTGTCTGTCTGTATGTTCGTTATAGAAACAAAAACCACTCGACGGATTTCAACAAAACTTGGTACAATTGTTCTTCATACTCCTGGGCAGGTTATAGTATACTTTTCATCACGCTACGATCAATAGGAGCAGAGCAGTGAAGGGAAATGTTGGGAAAACAGGAGAACTTACTCCATTTTTTAAGCTTCCTTCGCGTGTGCAGCCTTAATAGTTAAAGCTACACAGAAATCATGTATGACGGAAATGTTCTCCTTAAAATTATATAAAAAATATTCCATGACAGCAAATGTCTATCTTTTATGGTTGACTGACAATAACACGTGTAACTCCCGATAGCTTAGCAGTTCAGAGATTTCTGAATATATTTGTCTACTCTTACGATTATAACACTCTAAATCATCCCTAATTAATAAATATTAACATTATTACCTATTTAATAAAAAAAAATAATCATAGAAATCGGTACAGAAACACCAAAGTTATACATGAAATACGCTTGGCGGGGGATCCAAACGCGAACTTCATACAATATTTGGCTGTTGATGCGAGTAGACGTTCCGAGCATTCGACCTTATTGACATGCAATATTGTTTATCAGCGCGACTTTTAGTCTTTAAATTAATTTAGTTTATTTAGTTTTCTTTTTTTGTTATTTCATAAAATAGGTATTAGTTATTTTGGTAGCGTGTTATATTCGAGCCACTAATTACCCGATAGAATTTTTAAATTCTTTGAATAAATAAAATCCGAGCAGGACTTCCTTCTCATGAAATTCGTTTAAAAATCGGCATTCCTATAATTCTGCTCCGAAATTAAGACCACCACAACTTTGCAATGGAACTCGGCTAAAAGTAACCCAGTTGCAACAAAATTTAATCGAGGCTCAAATTTTAACAGGTTGCTGTGCAGGAGCAGCCGTCTTTATTCCTAGAATTCCCATAATACCAAACAATTTTTCATTCCAATATAGAAGAACGCAATTCCCAGTATCGGTGTGATATGCAATGACAATTAATAAGGCTCAAGGGCAGACTTTTCGTGTTGCTGGAGTAGATCTCAGTGTCAGTTGTTTCTCACATGGTCAGTTGTACGTCGGTCTTTCCCGGGTTAGTAGTTCTAGAAATCTTTATGTTCACGTGCCGGACGGGTCGACTTTCAACATAGTTTACCCGGAAGCTTTGCGCCGAAGTATTTTCGTTGTTTAAGTACTTAAGCCTCATGTGAATGTGATCTAAACAATATTACCAATACATTAACTTAATAACACACAAGGAATTACACACTGACGGAGTTGCGGGCACAGCTATCTATACATATATATAAATAAAACTCTTCTGTTACTGAGTGACTGACAGACAACGCACAGCCGAAACTACTGGCAGTAGAGAGCTGAAATTTGGCCTGTGTGTTTGTTGGGAAGTAGGCTACCACTAAGAGAGGATTATTGGAAATTCCCTCCCAACGGGGAGAAAAGGGGGATTAATTGTTTTTTTCCGGAAGTCATTATTCCACGCGGACGAAGTCGCGGGCAAAAGCTAGTCTATAATATGTATATACGTATTTACAAAAAAAATATGTATACAAGTAGTTTATCATCCATCTCGTTACCATAACACAAGCATTAAGTTGCTTAGCTTGGGACGAGATGGCGTTGTGTGAAATGTCCAAGGATATTTATTTATTTATTTATCACTACATAGTATAAAACAAAGTCGCTCTCGTCTGTCCGTCCCTATGTATGCTTAAATCTTTAAAACTAAGCAACGGATTTTGAAGCGGTATGAATAGATAGAGTGATTCAAGAGGAAGGTTTTTATGTATAATACATGCATAATAACACTGTTAAATTTGGATGTTCATCATTGCAAATGAGCGAAGCCGGGGCGGGTCGCTAGTTTAATATACATTTAATTTATTCGTCAGATTTTTTTCTACTTACTTGTCACTTATTACAATATCTTTAGAAAATGTAGCTTAAGTGTTATTCTGATGTTTAAGCTATATTATTGTAAAGTGTCATTAGAATCCATTCAGTAGTATATACCTGAACTAGCGACCCGCCCGGGCTTCGCACGGGTGCAATGATTAACCTATAAATTTATTAGTGTCTCACTACAATATTATGAATTTATTATACATAAAAACCTTCCTCTTGAATCACTCAATCTATTAGAAAAACCCGCTTCAAAATCCGTTGCGAAGTTTTAAAGATTTAAGCATACATAGGGACGGACAGACGGCAGCGACTTTGTTTTATACTATGTAGTGAAGAGTAACAAACATCCAACCTTCCATCCATACTTACAACCTTTCGCGTTCATAAATAATGTAAGTAGGATATCACATACTTTATATTACTTTGCTTTTGCCGCAGTTGTAGCAAGTACGAATTCCGGTGTCGAACAAAAGAGCGCGTTTGTATTTCTACAAGTCTGGTCTGCAACCAAAACAACGACTGCCCAGATAGCTCAGATGAACTGGAAGACTACTGCAAAACCCGCGAGTGAGTTGGCGTTAAATTATCATGGTTAGATGTGCCGCCTTTGGATCAACGGGTCCCGGGTTCGATTCTGGGGTCGGGCAAGTGTCTTTGTCTAAACCAGAGGCACTGGCTCGGAGTCTGGGTGTCATTTCTATCTATAATATGTACTCGTATGTATTTACAAAAAGAAAATGTATATAAGTAGTTTATCATCCATCTCTTTACCATAACACAAGCATTAAGTTGCTTAGCTTGGGACGAGATGGCGTTGTGTGAAATGTCCTAAGAAGGATATTTATTTATTATTATTTATTTACACATAGTGCCACCACCCCATACTGCCCTGAGGGTGTTGCAAGAACCGACAAAAGGAAATGACAAGGCCGACAACTAGCCGTAATAGAAGGGAAACTTTATACGAAACCCTGTGCCATCCCGTCTGGCCAGCGTGGTACAGTAGGCTAATTTCTCTCCAGGAATTTGGAGGAGGCCCGACCCAGCAGTGGGTCATTTATGGGTTGTAACGACTGCGACGAAGCTGTCCCCGCGATACAGGTTTTAGGTAGCACAAAGGTTTCGTAATATAAAAAAAATTGGAACCTTTTAATGCCTGTGCACCAACCGACCTTCAGCAACGGTACCTGATCACAAGCATGACATGACAAGATTTTGCCTAGTTCAATTTATTTATTTATAGAAGAACCAACAGCTTACTAAATCGACTTAATAAATATTAAATAACGCCAGATAGCCAGTTACAGGTTCTTACTGATAAGTGTTATATCATAATAATTATTATTGCATCGGTCGACATTGAGGAGAAAACCACTCGTTTAGTCGTGCAAAGACAAAAAAAAAACAGAAAAATAAAAATTAAAAAGGAAACGAAAAAATAAACAAGAGATACACTAGAAACTGGTGTTACCCTGATACCCACCATGAATAGAAAAATGTTCACATAACAAAGATTTTATAAATGTAGTTAACTACTAGTTTAAAAATCAAGATCGTCAACACCTCGTTGGTCTAGTGGTTAGATGTGCCGCCTTTGGATCAACGGGTCCCGGGTTCGATTCCGGGGTCGGGCAAGTGTCTTTGTCTAAACCAGAGGCACTGGCTCGGAGTCTGGGTGTCATTTCTATATATTATAAGTATGTATTTACAAAAAAAAAATTATCTAAGTAATTTATCATCCATCTCGTTACCATTCCGTTACCATTATTGATTCTACGGACTGTACTGAGCTTACGCCAGTTTCACAATTATTTTATTTATTTAAACTTCATGCAACAAGTTGTACATTGGCGGACTTAATGCCTTAGGCATTCTTTCCAGTCAACCTTTGGGCGTTTCAGAGACAACATGGTAGGTGCATTTATGGTAAAACTTACTTTAAAGAACAACTTTATTAAATGCTAATTACATATTAAATATATACCCTTACACACTCATAAATATATATACAATAAAGAAAAATAATATATTATAATATACTATAATATGTCATATAATATACATATATATATATACATATATATATATATACATACATTTATAATATATTATTAGCATATACAATTATATTACCGAAGAGCTGGTAGCTACCTCGGACAAAGAATCAGTCTAGCGATTCAAAGGGGGAACGCTGCCAGTATCTTCGGAACCTTGCCTAAAGGGACTCCTTTAAATAATATATTTTAGTATTTAAGTTTTAGGTTAATTGGTATTTTTAGTCTTGATTTATTACTTAGGTTTACTTTTATATTTTATCAATATGTTGACAATTTGTATGTGTCCATTGTGTCTTATGCGAAATAAATTTAATTTATTTATATTATTAGCTTGGATTTCAGATGTGGAGAGAGTGAATTCAGATGTGGTAGTGGCCAGTGCATTAGCCGTACCCATTTATGTGATGGCCCAGCGGCATGCAATGACGGTTCTGACGAGACTGAATACCTCTGCAAAGATGTTACGTGAGTCCTTAGTAATATTGGTATTATTTTTATTTATTTTTTTGTAAGAGCTAGCTGTTGGCGACCCGCAACCTCTTTGGTCTTTTTTATACTCTTCACTATCACTATCACTACATAGTATAAAACAAAGTCGCTGTCGTCTGTCCGTCCCTATGTATGCTTAAATCTTTAAAACTACGCAACGGATTTTGAAGCGGTTTTTTTTAATAGATAGAGTGATTCAAGAGGAAGGTATAATACATGCATAATATTGTAGAGAAACACTGATAAATTTTGATGTTTATCTTTGCACCCGTGCGAATCCGGGGCGGGTCGCTAGTTTATTATAATTTTAAATAGTGTTCCTTTTTAAATTAGTTGTTTCTGTATTTCTGGTCAGTCTCTTGTAAAAGGTCGTAAGATGTGCACGTGCCAATAAAATGTGTTAGTATTGTGCCTCAACATGTTTAATTAAAAGCCCCGCCAACTTTAGTTCTCGTCCTTAACACAGGCAGATGACTGCATTCCGCCTGATGTTAAGTGGAAATGCAGTCCAGAAGTGGGGATACTGATGCATTTTCATGGCATTACTAGCTGCGCCATAAATTAAAATAATTGCTTAAATTAATATACCTAAGTAAAATTTCCGTATGGTGACGGATTTAGAATACATAGTGTCACCACCGACCGGAAGACATGGCCAAAAACCTAGCGGAAAGTTAAGGTAAACTTACAAAAACTACGCTGTATACATATAGCTCATGGAAAGCGTTTGCTGGCGCCAGTTCCATGATTTTAGTCCACAAATAAGTGCTCAGGGCACCTCGTTGATCTAGGTTAGATGTGCTGCCTTTGGATCAACGGGTCCCGGGTTTGATTCCGGGGTCGGGCAAGTGTCTGTCTAAACCAGACGCACTTGCTCGGAGTCTGGGTGTCATTTGTGTTCGTGAATTACATGTTTGTAACCAGCCCCTGCGATAAACGTCAAAATAAATAAAATACTAATTTATTCAAGTTGGCTCATTATAGGTTCCTATTTTGTAAAGCCAAACAATTAAATAAAATCTACCATTTAAAATTGAACATTAATTATTTACCGCCGGTCCGGAATGCAGCTCTAAGGAGAAGAGGCTCTTTTTAGATCGCCATTTTTTAGGTACAATAATAATAATAATAATAATAAATCATTTATTGCTGCAAAATTACATAATATAGTTAACATAGGATTAACAAAACGATAAAACGATTACAATTTATAAAATTTTGCAGAGCGCTTGGTTTACTTAAACTAAATTATCCATCGGTTTCCTCACTAGGCAAGCCTGTATCGAGGAAACCTGTTAACAGTTGTTTTGTTCTTCTCGATTATCTCCCTTCGGAAAATTACAAATTTAAACCCATTCAATAATATTAAAATTATTTCTATAAGTAAATTACTAGCATTGAATTTTTAAAAGACCTTCAGTCGCATCATAATTTAACGTTCTTAGCCAATTAGATACAATATTTTTTGCTACGGACACAGTTTTATTTTTAATGTCGCAATATCTGACGACCCTATTGTACACGTTCACACAAACAGACTCTCCAAAACGCTGCGCGAATCTACTACTGACTGATGGGGTGGCTAGTCTGAAGACTCTTCGTTTTGTGAGAGACTCAAAAACGGGTGATGAAATGACTAGCTTGTGCACGGATAAAGATGTTCTAAGTATGAAAAGTTGCCGCACACTGAGCACGCCAACCTCCTCAAAAACACTTGCGGTGGGGTATCTGAATGGTCTTTTCATCATAACTTTCAGCACCGATCGTTGAGCTCTCTCGGCCTGAATCATTACAGATTTAGAAGCACTACCACAGCAGGTTATGCAGTAATTAATCAGTGACTGGCAAAGCGCATAATAAACTGATCTCAAGGTATTCTTGCAAGCGACATCACGCAAACTACGCATAACCTTAATCATTTTGCGGATCCGAGCCGAGAGAGTCCCAATGTGAGTCCTAAAAGTTAAGTTTTCATCAATGTGTACACCGAGATATTTAATTAAGTTTGACCGTGTGAGTATTTCGCATAGGCATGTTGACTCGTTGCAGGTGTCATTATGGATTTTAATTTTAATTCCTCTGCTTGGGGCAGAGGCAGCGGTTTTGTGGAAACACAAGTACACGGTCTTTTTGGTGTTAAGTGTAAGGACGTTTTGTTGTAGCCACTGAAAGACTTGCGACATCCCCTTTTCAGCTGAGGAGCACACAAGGGGCCACGTAGGTCCGTGGAAAATTATGGCAGTATCGTCCGCATAGCATAGCATGTCGGCATTCTTAATCGGGATCTCATGAATATCATTAATATACAGTAGAAACAGTGTTGGGCCGAGTATACTCCCTTGTGGGACACCGAAACGAATAAATTTTGGGGTGCTTATTTTCCGACCGATACGTACACACTGTTTCCGGTCCGTTAAGTAGCTCCTGAACCAGTTTAGGGCGAGTCCTCTGATTCCTACGACATCCAGCTTTTTCAAGAGTATGGGAACAGAGACAGTGTCGAAAGCCTTTGCCAGATCAAGGAATATACCGACACAGCACTGCTTCCTGTCTAGATGCCGTGCTACCAATGTTGTTAATTGTTTGACGGCATCTTCAGTGCTCAAGTTTTTGCGGAAACCATATTGTTTTGAGGAAATTAAGTTGCGGTGTTCAAGGAAGCCTACGAGTCGTTTGTTGACCAGTTTCTCGAGTATCTTCGAGAAGGCTCCCAGAAGAGAAATCGGTCTGTAATTATTAAGAATATCTCTTGGTCCACCTTTGTGGATAGGACAAATCAAAGCAGTCTTCCACTGTCGTGGAAAAATACCCTGCGAAAGACTGAGGTTTAATATATGTGTAACGGGAGGTACAATTTCATTTTTAATGTGTTTGATAAGGGAGTTACTAAGTCCATCTATCCCTGGGGCTTTGTCACTATTAAGGCCAATAATTATCTTTTCGATTTCCTCCGGATCGGTAGGGCTCATAAAGAATGAGTCAACAGGAGAATCCTTGACTCGGACACCTCGTGCAAGGTCGTCCTCGTTCTTGTTAATCTTACACATTATCTGGTCAGCTAGTGTTTGTCCTACTGTAGAAAAGTGGCTGTTTGCTTCGTCAATGGATTGTTGTGCGTCTGAGGTTCCCTGTAGTGTTAGAAGTTCAACAGGGTCTTTATTAGCTTTATTAAGGTTGCAAATATCTTTTATGGAGCGCCAGAGCTTTTTGGGGTTGTTTTTGTTGTCTTGTAGTAGCTTATTTTCATATTCCGATTTAAGTTTTCGCAGTAAGTCAACAAAGAAATTTTGGTAACGTGTGTAACTTTTTTGGAGGATTAAGTTGTCCGGTTCGTTTCTAGATCTCTGATGTAGCTTATCTCGGTTTCGCATACAGCGCATCAGTCCCGGGGTTATCCAAGGCTTCAATGTGTATTTAGATCTGCTTAGTTTGACTACCTTCGTGTGTTTCTCGACAATATCCAGCAAAATCTTAGTAAACATTTCGTTAGCTTGGTCAACATCAGTCATATTTTTTAAGGTATTCCAATCAATAGATGTGAGATTCATTTTAATAGCATCGTAATCTCGTCTTGTAACAAGGCGACTCGGTCGGATTGGTTTAGATCCGTTAACGTGCAAGCCTACTAGAACTGGATAATGATCTGTGATGTCAATTTGACATACAATACCTACTACTGTCTCCCATCTGCCTACATTTTTAGCATAGATGTGGTCAAGGCATGACGACTCCCTAGTTGGCTGGGTTATGGCGGGAAGAAAGCCATATTCAGCCATAAAACATTGGTACTCTAAACTTTGCGAGTCACCCAAGGTGTCGATGATATTTACATTTATGTCACCAGCAATTAACAAAGGCAGGCCATCTACTTCATGGAGGTAAACTTCGAGTGATGATAAGAAGTTTTCCAAATTCCGGAACGATGGCGAACGATATATTGCAATGACAGTGATGATTTTAGGGATATGTATGGTTAGACAGTCTGCTTCGTCAATTGGAGGTTCAGAAACGGTGGCGTTCCAACTATCTTTCACATAGGCCACCACTCCACCGTTTTGGTTAGTCTGCTTGTGTGTATTAAATGATATATATCCGAGTATATTAGGAATAATTGATGAATCATTTATCCAGCATTCCGTCAAGATCAAGACATCGACAGAAAAAATTAACCGTTCCAAAGCTACTAGGAAAGTATCGAAGTTTTTCTGTAGGCTTCTGATATTTACTGTAAGTAATTTAAAATTGTGTTCTGGTGTGAAGACGTGATTACACAAACATGGATCATTTATTAATTCGCAATGGATCTTAATAGAATCTATTTCAGATGCTAAGTCATCTGTAAAAATCATTTGAGTGAAATAAGTATTTTACAAACTGGGTTACAAGTAAAACGTATAATTTTAACATATGTTACTATGGCGACTATGTTTTTGGGGCTAGTGCATACTAATAGTCGGGAAAGTGATAGGCTAGAACTGTTCAGGTAAGTAGGCCGGGCTATGACAGGTTTGTGTGAGCAAACTCGCGCTATACAGGTTATACATAGTGCAGGGGTTTCGTTTAATCGAGACTGGGATCAGGGTAGGGACACCCTACCCACAGCAAAAGTCTCCGAGAAGAACGCTTCAGGCGTCAAAAAGGTAAACTCCAAGGGTCCGAGCGAAGCTCCCCTGTCCGTCTCTGCCAACACGGAAAGGCCATGTAGTTTCCCGTACGGCAGAATGACACGCGGTGACAACAGTGGTAGGTTTTTGTGGGTAAACCGGTTCGCAACTCACCATCTCAACGCGACCGGGACTCCCACATACCCCAGCCCCGTCCCACCGGCGGGGGACCTATAAAAGGTTTCCCCCCCAATAAAGAAAAAAGAAGGCGTTTCGTTTAAACAAAGTGAGATGATGAAATATTTATAGATGCAAGAGTTTCGAGTACAGATGCGACAGCGGTGGCTGCGTCCCGAGTTATTATTTCTGCGATGGCACCGTGAGATGCTACGACGGTTCTGACGAGACCGTTGCCAGATGCAACAACACAATGTAAGTCTTCTTGACTAGTTGACGGGTTTGTTGGTCTAGGGATTGGATGTTCCCCCCCACGGAGAGAAGCCAGCCGAAGAGCGGCACACAGGCGCTTGGGGGTTTTTGACTCCGCTGTCCTCAGAGTTGCCTCGAGAGCCTTAAACTGCGGGCCAGGGCTGCATGCGGAGGGCGGCCAGGCAGGCGGGCACCTGCGAAGTCCCGCACGTGCCTCTCGGTGGATTGGGGAGCGTTCAGAGCTCCCCATCAAAGCGTAGGCTTGTACAAGCGGGCCAAGACCCCATTAGGTACAATGTCGGCAACACGTGCGTGATGGATCTAAGTGCCTTGTTGGTCTCGGAGCATGCTCTCTATCGCAGGGCAGTCGAGGGACACCGTTGGTTTTATTCGGTAGTTTGGGGCGCAATTACATCTAATTCCGCGCCCCGGAGTCCCACAAAACCCGGCTGGCGTTTAGCGGTCGGGTATACATCAGGATGTCCAACGTAAAAAAAAAAACTAAAAAAAAGGGGTGGGAAGTTCCCCAGGGACGCGGAGCATGCTCCTCCAATGGGGGTGCGAATCCCGTGGCTGTTTGGCCAGCCGAGAATCGCCGTCGGTTTTAGTGGGTAGGTTAGCGCAACTTACCATCTCTACGCGCCCCGTAGTTCTACAAACCCGGTCAGTCCTCAACGTCGTTCGTCGTTTCAACTCATAAATGACTCAATACTGGGTCGGTCTTCCTCCAAATTCATGAAGGGAAATTATATAGTCTACTAGCTGTCCCGGCAAACGTTGTTTTGCCAAATAATTAACCATCCCCCGCACAACCCCCTCCCCGCGCAACCCCTCCCCGCGCAACCCTCACCCGGCGCAACCCTCTAGGTCTTATGGTTCCAGAGATATCGGGAACATCTCCTATCGCAAACGTTGTTTTGCCATGTAATTAAATAGGGGTTGATCGTAGAGGGGTGAAAATTTAGGGTTGTTTGTATTTTTTTATGCTGAATCTTAAAAAAATAAAAGAATAAAAATTTCTCTAAAAAATAAACAATTTTTTTTTTACCCCCCTCTTAAAATTTAGGGGGATGAAAAATAGATGTTGTCCTATTCTCATACCTACTCAATATGCTCACAAAATTTCATCAAAATCGGTCAAGCCGTTTCGGAGGAGTTTGGCATCTAAAACTGTGACACGAGAATATTATATATTAGATTGTGCCACGCTGGAAGGCGGGTTGGTACAGGGTTTGTATCAAGTTTTCCTTCTCTTCCTTCTCCTTGTAATTTTCCTCTTGCGTTCTTTTAGTCGTCTCTTACGACTAAAAGAACTGTTGGTGACATTTTTTTTTACCAATTACTTGAATGCCTTTGACCCTAGGCTTGCGTGATCGAAAGCAACGCCAGGGTCTAAGATGGGTCAGGCAATTCTAGGATATTGCCCTGTCGGACACCGGCTCTCACATACGCACGGCACGACGCAACACAGTAAAACTGCTTGGCGCTGGGCCTAGATGTGAGGGTGGTACCTGGTATTTTAGTTAGTAGCGTAGTACGTACAAGGTACAGCTAGTTTTCTGTTCATTTAGTTAGCTCTACATGCAGCTGATGAACAGATATCATGTGACAAAAATACACATAACATAAACACAGGCAAACTCAAACTCAAAAGGAACTTTATTTACGTAGGTTTCATCACAAAACTCTTATAAATCGTCATATTTGTAAATATTATTATCATCTTACGGCCCCTGTCACACACTAGGTGGTAGTCTCCACACACATCTATCAGTCGTCATACCTACATTCACACCTTTCACACACAACTCTTCACTCCTACAATCCCTCCATCTCCCCTGATCGCTCACAATCCCTGCGTTCACTCACATTCATGCTGAAACTACCACCGGTTCGGAAGGCTGCTCTACAGAGAAGAGCCGGCAAGAAACTCTGTAGTTGCTTTTTTAAAATTATTGGTCTTGTTTACAAAAAGCACTAAACAGCATAGTGAGAGCAAGTTCGCAATATGAGAGAAACACGCTACACGTTTACGCAATGAATAGATCTTGACAAATTGGCAAATTTTTTTATTTTTTTTTTTTTATTTATTTAGGACAAACAAACAGTAGTACATTGACAAAAACATAAAAAATATTAGTAATATTTAAGTATTACACTTAAATGTACCACCCACGACGTTATCCACAAGTTAAATAACAATCAGTATTAAACGTGGTGTGCTACACATTGAGTTAAAATATTCTGCAATGAGCCATAATGATGCTAATAACAAAAAATACAGAAAATTCTAAATGCTACTGACAATATCTAAAGTGTAAGAAGATAAGATAAAAGGATAAATTTCCACAATGGTAAAGAAAGAAAAAATAATAATAAACAAAACACTTACGGGGTTAAATAATGTAAAGTAAAAATCACTGCTGTTGAGTTAAAATTTGGACAATTTCTCGCTTAAAATTATTTTTAGATGTACAAAATATATCTACTGTCGAAAAAATGTTGTTGTACACATCGGTCATGCGACGCAAGGGTGACCGAAACCCAGAATTAGTGCGACAAAAGCCGGTAGTGAAGAGGTGACGCTGGCCGCGGGTTGCACGGCCAGTAACAGTTCGAGGGACCGCGTAGCTTAAGCGACTTACAAGATCTGGGCAATCAAACTTATTATTACATAGTCCGTGAAGAAACAATAATTCAAGAAGCGATCTCCTTGATTTTAATGTTAACAAATTAAATTTCCTCAAAAGATCAGTGTATGGTATTTGTGAATGAAAACATCTATATTGCATTGACTTAAAGAACTTGCGCTGCACCCTTTCAATTTGTTCGTTATACTTGTTGTAAAAAGGATTCCATGCTTGTACCGCATATTCGAGTTGAGACCTTATAAGAGTATTATATAAACATATATAGGTTGAAGGTCGACGAAAATCATTAGAAGCTCGCAATACAAAGCCTAACATTTGAAAAGCTTTATTTACTATATTATTTATATGAGAGTCGAGATGCAGCTTATTATCCAATTGAACACCAAGATCTCTAAGTATGTCAACTTTATTTAGGATACTATCGGCAATAACATATGAGAAATCGGTTTTTATTCTTTTTTTGGTGAATGATATAATTTGGCATTTATTTATATTAAGATATAATTTATTTTCATAACAATACTGGGCGAAACGATCAAGGTCATGTTGAAGAAGTAAACAATCATCATAGTTTGTAATAGATCTAAATATTTTGAGGTCATCAGCGTAAAGCAGAAATTTAGAATTTTTAAAACATGAGTTTATGTCATTGATGAATAAAATAAATAGTAATGGACCTAGAATTGATCCTTGTGGTACACCGGAGGTGACATGGATGAAGTTAGATTGGTGCCCCTGAATAACTACTTTCTGCGTTCTGTTTGTGACATATGAGGCAAACCAACGTAGCAAGTCACCTCTGATCCCATTGAAGGCTATTTTGTCAAGTAATATTTTGTGGTCTACTTTATCGAATGCCTTTTGAAAATCCGTGTAAATAGCATCTATTTGTTCACCCCTGTCTATACTCTCAAATAAACTAGACATATATAAGGTAAGGTTGCTTATTGTAGATCTATGCCTCACAAAACCATGTTGTTCTCTAAGGATGACATTGTGCAAAACAGGGTATATTTCATTATGAATCAGCTTTTCGAAAACTTTAGCCAACGTGGATAAAATCGATATGGGTCGGTATTTTTCTACATCATTTCTTGGACCATTTTTGTAAATGGGTACGATGTTTGCGGATTTCCATATATTTGGACAAATGCCATGTTTTAAACAGTGATTGTAAAGTATATAAAGGGGAATACATATACTGTTATAAGTTTTTTTTAGGAAAAGGGGTGGAATACCATCGGGTCCTGCTCCTTTAGAGATGTCTAGATTTTTTAGGTGGTTCTCTATTTTATTTAGTGAAAGATGTAGATGACATAAATTTAAATTACTCACAGCACTATCATCAGGAGGCTGCCATTGGTCGAAGTTAAATGTGCTAGGCTCATAAACAGATTCAAAATATGTTGAGAATAAGTTGCAAATTGTGGCAGTATCCTCAGATATGTATTCCCCAAATATCATCTCATTCGGTATATTTCGGGATCGTTTGCGATTGGAGATATGTGACCAAAAAAGTTTATTATTATTAGTATTAATTGTGTCTTCAATCGAATTAATATAATTTTGATAACACTTCTTGCATTCCTTTTTAAATCGGCTTCTGTACAAGGAAAATGTTTCATAATCACAGTTGTTCCCATATTTTTTCCATTTGTTCCATGCTTTGGTTTTATTTTTATTTATGTGTATTAATGACTTGGAAAACCAGATAGGGTATCTTCGATCAATACTGACGGTAAACTTAACATTTTTTTTTATTATACCATATAACTTGTCGTAAAAAAGAGTAACAGCTTCGTCTGGGGGCAAATGTGGTAAAATCTCTAGCCAGTTAGTATTATTTATGTCATGATTTATTTTAGAGTAATCTGCTGTATTAAAATTTATTCTTTTATCGTTTTTAGTGAAATTGTTATCACTTTTCGTGTGCAAGTCTATAGTAACAATTAGAGCAGGGTGGTGATTATCAACGGGAAGGAGAGATTCATCAGTGCCTGAGACAGTGCATTCAAAGTTAGAAAAAACCAAATCTAATATGCGTCCATTGGAATTGCGAATGCCATTAAACTGTTTTAGATCTAAAAGAGAACATAAGTTAATCATGTAGTATTGAGGGCAGTAGCTCATGCTGTGCGAAGTACATTCTAAATGAGTTAACATTTGTATCCATTGCAAAAAAGGCATATTAAAGTCCCCTATAACAATGATTCGGTCTATCTCAGGCTTGTCCAATATCAATGTAATTAATGAGTTAAAATAATCTGCATAAACAGAATGTACAGTCTTAGGTGCAAAATATGCAGTGCATATAATATGATATTTATGGCTATTATTGTAGCTAGGCAGTTTAACTATAATTTGTTCAGGAGTAAGCAATTGCGGTATATGTTGTAACATAGTAGGGCAGAGTCTCCGGAGAACCGCTATCAAAACTCCGCCTCCGTCTTTCTTATTGGATATCTGACGACATCGGTCACACCTAAATACCAGATACCTTTCATCAATAAATTCATTGTCAGATATTTCAGGAACAAGCCATGTTTCTGTTAAAATTATAATATGATACGAATGTGCTAAAATATTTAAATATAAATTATTAAGCTTAGTTCGAATCCCTCTACAGTTCTGATAGTATATGTTAAGTTTTGCTTCCATTGTCAGTGATAAATAAATAGCCTAATATGAGTAAGAACTACTAGTAAATAAATGTACCGGCAATCTCTCTTCAAATAAACTGCTAACAAGTAGAGTGTGCACAACAACATATTTATAGTATTAAATCTAATTTCATAAAATATATGTTCCCTGTAAATTATTCTTTTAAGTTCACACAAGAAGGTAAGACTCAACAGCAATGTATAATAACAATAATAAATTACAAAAACAAAAACTGACCCCGCAAACACACTAAGACATATAGTAATACAATTTAAGCAATAGCACCCAGTGTAGGTAACAATAGTGTCTTCCATATGATTGAAGTTAGTTACAGTTACGTGCACAAAACAGATGACTAAATAAAGAAGAAACACATTTACCATCCATTTATGTTGATTTATTTTTAATTTTATTATGGATATCCGCATCATTCCGTATAACAATTGCTGGTGATGTATCTGTTTCGCGTACAAGTATTGTGGCATTTTTGACCCACACATATTTAAAGTTATGGGCTCTTGTTGCCTCCCTGCATTTGCGAAATAAATTCTTGTTTGTTATCGTTAAATGCTCATTCATGTATAACGTGCATGGAATCCCCGTGATACCCAGGGCGTCAGAGGTCACTTTCTTTGATCGTCTAAAAGCACTCAGGATGTTATCACGTAGTATTCTCGAAGTAACTTTCACAATTATATTTTTAGGGCGGCTATTCCTAGGTTGCAAGTGTGCTACTCGATGTATAGATACAATGTCCTTCGGTGAGATAGGGCAATTTATCGTCTCACTAAGTATTTTAAATATGCTGATAAGGTCCTCATTTCGTTTTTCAGGCAGATTGCCAATTTCTATATTACAATGGCGTGCTTGTTGCTCCATTGCCTCGATTTTATGTTGCAGTTGTGATATAGTCTCTAAAGACATTTTCTTATTGTCGTTTTCCAATTCTACCACTCTTTTGGATAAGTTGATTTGTTCGTCAGATTGGTATGTGACTGAAGTTTTAAGAGTATTAAGCTCACTTGATAATTCTGTGTGATGGATATTTAAATTAGCTATCTGACTCTTAATATCGCTGTATTCGCTACGCAACTGCTCAATTTCTGATTGAATACGGGAAGAGGTATCACTTAAGTTTTTAACGTCGGACTGAATACTGCTAATATTCTCTTGAACTCCAGAAAATTGCTTTAGCATATCTTCGCGGAGGCAACATAAACTGTTTCTTAATTCAGTCGTCAGCGCAGTAATGGCGAGAGTAAGTTCACAGTCGAATTGTTTTCGCTTCCGTTGCTGTTTAGATTCGTTCAAAGGTGCTTCACTGTGTAGATCGGGACTAGACGAGCACATATTTGTTGGTGAACGCAACATTTTTCTATAAATCAGTGTTTAAATACTATTTATTATCTTAATATGTATTGAAGGTGGATATGATTATTATGAGCAGGCCGGGTTCCAGCGAGCGTAAATGAGATGGACCTATACACAAATCGCGCGCGCAAGCGGGATGCACTGATAACACCACTAAGGCACAACTAGCAGAATAATAATTGTATGATTCACGCGCACAGCACGTCCGTTCGTAATTAGCACGATCGATGAATGCCATAGAAAAGCCATAGAAAAGAAAATAACGTTTTGTTGATTTAATCAAATGTTTTCCTATTGTTATTGTCATATTAACTACAAATACTTTTGTTTATGTATTTACATTACACAACTTATCCGTGTGGTGACGGATTTAGATTACATAATCATACATAGTGTCACCACCCCATTTCATCCTGAGGGTGTCGTAAGAGCAGTGGCGGTTTTACCAGTAGCCTGAGTAGACTGGAGCTTAGGGCCACATGTTTTAAGGGGCGGCAGATTTAGGACGTCCAAAAAAAAAGGCGCTCACAAAGAGTGGATGTCTAAAAAAAGGTCGTCTCAAGAACTGTAGAGGTCGGTATACGGGTTCTGTCCCGAGAGCCTACGGGCGGCAAGGCGGCAAGGCGGCAAATCTGTAAATCCGCCACTGCGTAAGAGGCAGATCACCTCGTAGGAGAAAAATAACTTGACACCAACCCTTATTTTTTTTTGTTGTCGCTGGGGAAATGCTTTATGAATACCACCGCCCCCCGGGGGAGAGGTCGGTGATTATGTGGGACTCCCGGGACAGAACCCGTATACCCACTAAATCCCCTGCGGTATACCCTCACACGGCACGCTTGAGGCGCCAACGGTTCGCGTAAGCGCAATCCACGTTGACGCCCCGACGAGGTGCCCGCGTAGCGGGCAAGCGACTATCAGAGAGGGCGTCCCGGTACACTGGAACGCCCTCAGTCATCGAGGCTTTCGTCGGTAGCGGGTCCCCCGACCCACCACCGGCCTCTATGGCGGGGGAAGGAGGTGGGCGTACAGTCGCCTCCTCCTCCCCGGCCTCCGTCTGCGGCGGTAGTTGGAGGAGGGCTGACTCAGCAATGGGTTATTTACGGGCTGAGAAGTAGAATTGTTGTAAATGACGAATATCTTTTGTTCTTAGATGCCAATCTGGGTGGTTTCATTGCGACTATGGCGCCTGTGTTAAGCCGGAGTACATTTGCAACGGCAACAACGACTGTGCTGATGCGTCCGATGAGAATTTACCATACTGTCGACACGTCAAAAAGTAAGTAAGGTAGAGTTGACTTGACTTAGAGTGTAAGCTGGTGAATGCGTGACGAGAGCGTTACGAAAAGTGTGATCGGGCGATGCAAACGGAAGTTGACAAGGAGATGTAAGTTAGTGAAGATAGAGATATCTAAGACTCAGTGCATGCCTATTATCTGTATCACACTGTAGAAGCAAGAGAGAGCAATGAAAGAAAATGTGCCATTTTCTTTCTTTCTTCCTCTCATAGCCAGTGTATGAATTACATACATACATATATTTAAATCTCAGTCAGTTCGTTTGCGAGTTTGCTCTTGTTACGCAAACGGTGATTTCGTGATTATTTAGTTCTTGACCAATTTTATAAATTAATATTTGGTCAATACATTAACTCTACGTTTAAAGTCAATAAAATTGAAAATTCATTTTAATGTTCATAGTTACTTCACTAAGTTTTACTTCAGCTGTGTGGTGTCAGCCGAGGAGCACGTGCAATGTCCCGCACGTGCCTCTCGGTGGTTTGGGGAGCGTCCAGAGCTCCCTATCAAAGCGTGGGGCCCGCTTGTAAAAGCGGGCCAAGGCCCCATCAGGGTCGCGGAGAATGCTCCTTAGTGGGGAGTGAAACCCGTGGCCCTGTTTCGGGCAGTTGAGGGACACCGTTGGTTTTAGTGGGTAGGTTGGGGCGCAACTACCATCTTTCCGCGGCCCAGAGTTCCACATAAAGTCCATGAGGATATCTAACGTAAAAAAAAATGGGTATCGTATCAAGTGTTCCTTCTCTTGCTGCTAGCTTTTCGGCCTTATCGCTTCTTTATGTCCTATAACTTCAGGATGAAATGGGGTGGCGGTCCTATGTATAAAACGTCAGCACACGAAACGTGACATATTTACGTAAAAAACTTGCAGTCAGCTCTTTTTCTGCAACAACGGAGACACTATTGGTGCAATGAACGTATGTGACGGCGCGCCACATTGCGCGGACCAATCAGACGAAACCGCGTCGCTGTGCAACAGAACGAACTGTCATTTTACACAGTTCAAATGCGACTACGGCGCATGTTTGCCCTTGAAGTACAAGTGTGACGGGGTGAGTGATTTTGATCATAAAGAGTTCTTCCTCTTCTTCGTCTTCTCAGCCCATAAATGCGCCACTGCTGCTGTTCTCATCGGAGGGCAATTTATCGCGTGACGCGGCGTAGGGGCCTTTCTCCTCGAGCGCCGGCGGCAGAGTACCGGAAAAAAGGGTTTTCCCCACTCTCACAAAAAAAGTGCACGTAGATGGGGCAGAAAGGTCCTCCAGTGGTGACAATTCATCAGAAACTCAGTGCTGGTAGGTCTGCCAATCGATGACCTTTGTTTTACATAAAGTACCATCCTTGATTTACCATGAACGCCAGCACGAACTGTGTGGAAGTCGGGTCCACACCGTCGTGAGTCTGAGAGCTGTCATCGTACCCACTATTAACATCCCCCTGATGATGTAGTCCGGGTGTAACTACACTGGGTCAGTTGCGCCAGGGAGAACCGGAGCTCTATCGCCTCCAATGTATAGTTAGTTCCTTTGGGAGGTTAGTGGGTAGTTCTGGAGTCAGACCCTCTGGAGCTATTGTTCCCTCGGTACCATCTAACCGGGGTCTCCAACATATGGGTACGGGTGCCCTAATCTTCCACCCGAGACCCCTGACAGGGAGGCTGCGTCCGTGCGCACACTCTTCTTTGGTCGCCATTATATCTTCCGTGAATGTCCACCCCCCATAGTCTGCCAATATTCTTCGCAACCAGGGTCAGAAGCGAGAGGTCGTGCTTTACGTCGGAGTCCGATAGATGGCGCAAGACCGGACTTGGTGGGAATCCTTTCGGAACGTCTATGTCTAGCAATGGACTTCTTTTGGCTTAGGCGATGACGATGTTAATGTATAGGTTTTTTTTTCAGATTGTCCATTGCCTGGATAAATCGGATGAAACTGCCACACTGTGCAATCAGACGCGGTAAGAATCATTTGAGATTTTTTTAATTCATCTATTTTTGGTATATGGAGAATTATGTAAAGAAAGAAAGAAAGAAATATTTTATTACAGGACAAGAAATAACAAATTAAATTATAAAAATAACGATTTAAATGGTCCTGTAATAGGGCCCAAGCTCAGCATTTTGCTGGCCAGCTAAGTCCAGCGCTGTTCTTCCGCCAGGGACCAATTTGGTGAGGACACGGACGAAAATACCAACAACAGCAAATAAATCATAATGTAAATTCACGGTCGGGTAAAGAATACACAATATGAGCGACACTATACTGTGGATGTTGTAAGAAGCGACTCTAAAAACGCATCAAGCAGATCATCTAGCTGCAAGAGAAGTAAATGTTGAGGGAACTAATTTTGACTATCCAACAATTAAAAGGCCAGGGCACGAGTACCCTAAACCGAAGAGCATGTATGAAGGGAATAATAAAAGTGGACGAAACGAAACAAGTATGTAAGGATCGTAGCAAGTGGAAAGACGTGGCTTCTGCGTACCCCTACGGGAAATAGGCGTGATTATATGTATGTAACTGTTCCTTGCAGCTAGATGATCTGTCTGATGCGTTTTCGGCCGTATCATTTTCTTTTGTCGGCGCTTACGACACCCTCAACACCAAATGGGGTGGCGACACTATGCATCCGAAATCACCACACGGAATATGTAATTTTACATATATATTTTGGAATTACAATGTTTCAGATGCAATCCCAACCAGTTTCAATGTAGATATGGAGCTTGTATTGACCAATATGCGGTGTGCAACGCACAAGATGACTGTTTGGACGGATCGGACGAGACTACCGTACTGTGCAGGGAGAAAAAGTGAGTGCCCAATTACAGGATTAGCTGATTTTGAAGGCACACTCATACTCTCACATACACTTACACTCACACTCTCACTTGCACATACACTCACACTTTCACTTGCACATATAATACACTCTCACTTTCTCTTAGACACACACTTACACTTTTTGGAATGTTAATTTGAGCCTGTGTAAAATAAAATAATAATAATAACTCACACCCTCGCTTGCACATACACTCACACTCTCACTTACACATACACTCACACTCTCACTTGCAAAAGTCAAACTCAAGAGGAACTTTATTTACGTAGTTTTTATCACAAAACTCTTATAATTTTGGTAATTTCTTCTTTTAATAATGGTAATTTTAAATATGACGATTTATAAGAGTTTTGTGATAAAACCTAAGTACAGTCCGCGCCAATCTTTATTTATAGCCGGTCTGAATGTAGCCGTGGATACGAACTTGCGCATCGTATATTTCTTAACCGATATAAACGTAGCTCACTCACACTAACACGCGGGTGGCGAAGACGCTTGCGGGTGAAAAAAGGCGCTTGCGGGCGTGCCCTGCCACCCCGCCCCGCGTAAGTACCGCGGATACCTGATTTTGTATTGTGCGCAGCGTAATGCGGCTACATTCAGAGCGGCCATAAAGATTGGCGCGGACTGTAAATAAAGTTCCTTTCGAGTTTGACTTTCAAAGTCTATTATTTGTTAATCCTCTCTTCTCTCTGCTGCAGATGCACACCAGGTCAAATTGCATGCGCTTACGGAGCGTGTATTGACGCTAGGAAAGCGTGCAACGGCGTCATTGACTGTCCTGACGGCTCCGACGAGTCTGTGTTGAATTGCTTCAACAATTGGTAGGCTTCATTTTTATTTGCCGCATAGGGACGGACTTAGAATGCACAGTGTCAACACCCCATCACATCCTGAGAGTGTCTTAAGGAAGGAAATGAAAAGGCCGAAAGTCTAGCCGCCAGAGAGATATATTTAATAATTTAAATACCCTCTAAGATATATGTAACTTGGTACGAAACCCTGGGCCATACCGCCTGGTCCACAGTAGGGTTATTACCCTCTATGTAACTGGAGGAGGCCCGCCTTAGCAGTGGGTCATTTATGGGCTGAGTGCTAGTAGCAGAGTCAAGCCGTCAAATTCATGGAGGTAAATTATGCTACTGCACCAGACGGGTTGGCACAGGGTTTCGTATAATACGCACCACGCCGGGGCGTCACAGTAGAATGCGTTTACGCGAACTTGTGGCGCCCCAAGCGCGTCGTGTGAGGGTATGCCGCTGGGGTTTTAGTGGGTAAACGACGCTTGGGTAGACGACCCTCGTCGGAGTCCCACATAATCACCGACCTTTCCCCCGGGGTGCGGTGGTATGCATAAAGCATTTCCCCAGCGAAAACAAAAAGAAAAAGAAAAAAAAGGGTTTCGTATAATACGATGTTCTAAACCACCATGTATCATCTTCTGCAGGTGCAACAGTGGTCAGTTCCGGTGCACGTATGGAGGCTGTCGCGAACGAAATTTGATGTGCGATGGGAACAGAGACTGTGTGGACAACTCTGACGAGACACTTGCGATATGCCGTCACGCTAACAAGTAAGCTTTTCAGGCTCGTAGCTACGAATTCGACTACTTTTTTTTCCAGTTCATGAATCAATATCAAAATCAAAAAGTTTTTTATTCGAATAAATTCTTGCGAATGTTTTAATTAAATTAAAATGGTCAAAAAAAATATAACACTGAATAAAATTAAAAAAAAAAATATTTAATAATAATTTATCGTTAGTTTTTACCACCGGTTCGGAATGCCATTCCACAGAGAAGAGCCGGCAGGAAACTCCATGGTTGCTCTTTTAAATTTACTATTATGGTGGTACAAACATGTCTGACAGATTAGTGAAAGCTATAACACGCATAAACATGGAGCATATTAAAAAATTTGAAAATAAAATCAGTGAAATTACACAAATTGCATGGTGCGTGCTGAAACTGCCTTTGACCCTAGGCTTGCGTGATGGAAAGCAACGCCAGGGTCTAAGATGGAGCAGGCAATTCAAGGAAATGCACACACACGACAACACAGTAATACTGCTTGGCGCCGACTTAGATGTGAGGGTGGTAACTAGCCGGGCGGACCATTCGATCCTACCACCAAGCGTGCTGGGTTTTGTTGATTCTTACAACACGCGTTTGACCCAGTAGCGTGCGGAGGGGAAGTGTAATATTCTGACGGGACGGGTCAGAATATTACACTTCCCCTAATGGTCCGCCCATCCACATTCATCCTCAGGATGGACTAGGCTATAATATGCCCGTGTGCGGAGGGGAAGTGTAATATTCTGACCCGTCCCGTCAGAATATTACACTTCCCTTCCGCACACGGATGGACGTAAGGGCTCTTCTCTGTAGAGCCTCAGAACCGGTGGTAGTCTCAGTACGAGTGCGGATGGACGTAAGGGTCGTGGGAGGTCTAAAAAGAGATGGACGGATAGTGTGAATGAGGACATACAAGGGTATCTATATGGTGACAGATTTAGAATACACAGTGTCACCACCCCATTCCATCTTGAGGGTGTCTGTAAGAGCCGGCGGAAGGAAATGCTACGGCCGAAAAGCTAGCCACAAGAGAAGGGAAACTTTATATATAGTGATTCTTGTAAACAAGACCGAAATAATTAGATTAAAAGGAACTACAGAGTTTCTTGCCGGCTCTTCTGTGTAGAGCGGCATTCCAAAACGGGTGGTAGTTTCAGCATGAATGCGGGTGGACGCAAGGGTTGTGGGAGATCAAAAGAGATGGATGGATTGTGAGAATGTGGAGTTGTGTATGAAAGGTGGTCAACCCGTCTGGCCCGCGTGGACCAGTAGGCTAGTTACCCTCAGGAACGTAACAGTAACGGGAGGCCCGTTAGTAGTAGTAGTAGTAGTGAAGAGGGAAGGAAGAGAGAAGGAGTCGTAACGCAAAGAGTGACTACAGCCCGATAGTCTTAATTAAAATCATTCCATTTTTACAGGGGCAGTTTTACCTGCAATGATGGCAACTCCACCAGCGCGTTTCGAATGTGCGACGGCTGGAAAGACTGCCCAGATATGTCTGATGAAGATGAACAGCTGTGCACAGCCGCTGTCTGCCATTCGGGGCAGTTCCGCTGTGCCAATGGGGCCTGCCTGTTCGGTGGAGCCAAGTGTGATGGGGTGAGTGAAGGCACAAGTTTGAAAAACCTGGGCACCGGCTCTCACATACACACGACGAAACACACTAAAACTGCTTGGCGCTAGACTTCGATGTGAGGTTGGTAGCTAGCCGGGCGGACCATTAGATCCTACCACCAAGCGTTGACTGGGTTTTGTTGACATTTACAACACGCGTTTTTCTTCCAGCGTGCGGTGGGGATGTTTAATATTCAGCACGGTCCTCACACGGGGTGTATGTATATAGAAGTATGTACGTGGTATTTCTATTAACCATCCTCATTCATGCCATCAGCATTGATGGTACTCCACTTGAAGTTGTTTCGGAATACATCTACCTCGGGCAGTATCTGCAGTTAGGACGAAACAACTTCGAGAAGGAGGTAGCCAGAAGGATTCAGTTGGGCTTCCCCAATGCTCCCCGCATTTGGGAAGCTTCTTCAGGTCTTTTAGTCGCCCATACCGCAGAGTCTGAAGACAAAAGTCTTCAACCAGTGCGTCCTACCCGTACTAACCTACGGTGCTGAAACGTGGACACTGACGGTGTGGCTAGTCCATCAGCTAAAAGTCGCTCAGCGAGCTATGGAGCGGGTTATGCTCGGTGTCTCGCTACGAGATAGAATTCGTAATGAAGTCATCCGAGCGAGAACGCACTCGGGCCAGCCCATTGCCACTTCAGCTTGCTAATCAGCAAGCTGAAGTGGCAATGGGCTGGCCACATCTGTCGTAGAACTGACGGCCGCTGGGGCAAACAGGTGCTACTGTGGGGCAAACAGGTGCTACTGTGGGGCAAACAGGTGCTACCGGCAAACGTAGGGTGTGACGCCCCCCTGCTAGATGGAGCGACGATCTGCGACGGGCAGCCGGCAGCAACTGGATGCATAGAACCGAAGACCGGGTTCAGTGGCGAGCCATAGGGGAGGCCTACGTCCAGCAGTGGACAGAAATAGGCTGATGATGATGATGATGATTCATACCATGGATTTAATCCCATTTTAGCTAGACTATCGTATTAGGTTTTTGTACCTGTAATGATAGCTATATGACGTAGGTAAAAACAAAATTATAAGCGGTAGATTTTAACTGTTTCTTTGTACTTTTGAAGACAACTGTCATAGTCTAACCCGAGACAACGACTGTTGCAAAGCATTCGTAACGTCGGGAATTAAATAATGTACACGCGATAAATCCGATAAAAAGCGTTTAATTTCAATGTTAACTTACAGATTGTCCAGTGCTATGATGGGTCAGATGAATCGTTAAAAACATGTGGTGACACGAGGTAAGATCTTTTTAACCGACCCCAAAATAAGGGGGTTTGGTTCTCAATTCTTCAGAACCTTTTTTATGTGTGTTCATCGACGACTCACAGCCATTTCAAACGATTTTGATGGTGAGATTGCCAAACTTAAGTGGCAGTGGGCATGGCTTTGGATTTGCCATGCTCGCAGGACCGAAGTCGTCGAGTGGCGACCGCGTTCCGAAAAGCGCAGTGCTGGTAGGCCTCCCACACGGTGGACCTGGTTAAGGTCGCCGGAAAGCAGCGGATGCGGGCGGCCCAGGACCGGCCTTTGTGGAGATCCTTGGGGTAGGCCTATGTCCAGTAGTGGACGTCCTTTGGCCGAAATGATGATGATGATGATGTTGCAAAAGTATAATTACCAAAAATAAAGTAGGATACTTTATTATAAAGTACTAGCTGACCCGGCGAACATTGTTCCGCATTTTAAATATTTAAAACAAAAAGAAAGTTGGACATAGGATACCTGAGATTTTTATCCCGTCCGTATAAAACCTACTTTAACAAAACGCAACTGACAGCGAAACGTTATGTTGTCTATAGTTTAATATGGCCGAAAATTTGACAATTAGAAATTTTGAATTCGACTTGTATATATTGTTGTAATTCACATAATATCTTTATAACTTGTAGCCTATGTGTTATTCTGATGTATAAGCTATATTATTGTAAAGTTTCATTAAAATCCATTCAGTAGTTTTTACGTGAAAGAGTAACAAACATCCATCCATCCATCCATCCATCCATCCATACTTACAAACTTTCACGTTTATAATATTACTAGTGGCCCGCCCCGGCTTCGCCCGTGCAAAGCGGGGGTGGGTTATACATATGAACCTTCCTCTTGGATCACTCTATCTATTAAAAAAACCGTATCAAAATCCGATGCGTAGTTTTAAAGATTTAAGCATACATAGGGACGGACACACGACAGCGACTTTGTTTTATAATATGTAGTGATAGTGAAGTAAGATGGTTGGCAACCCTAATTGCCAGTCTAAAGCGCGTCATCCACGCAGAGAGAATAGAGCTAGACAGCTTGACAACTAATCTAATCTATACTCTAATTTCTACGTACACCATCGTAGGGTAGCTCTATCATAGTGACTTTTCGGCCTGCGTACACTACACTACCTATCATCACTACATAGTATAAAACAAAGTCGCTGTCGTCTGTCCGTCACTATGTATGCTTAAATCTTTAAAGCTACGCAACGGATTTTGAATCGGCTTTTAATAGAGTGATCCAAGAGGAAGGTTTATATGTATATTATATGCATAACTAGTGGCCCATCCCGGCTTCGCCCGTGCAAAGCGGGGGTGGGTTATACATATAAACCTTCCCCTTGAATCACTCTATCTATTAAAAAAACCGCTTCAAAATCCGTTGCGTAGTTTTAAAGATTTATGCATACATAGGGACGGACAGAAGAATGCGACTTTGTTTTATACTACTCGTATGTAGTGATAGTGATATTGTAGAGAAACACTTATAAATTTATATGTTCATCATTGCACCCGTGTGAAGCCGGAGCGGGTCGCTAGTAAACAGTAAAAGTCAATTGACTACGTCTAATTAAAAATACGCCTTTAACTAGACTGATCTATGACATGTAGATAATTCGAGAGCTCTCTATTCGTATCGCTTGTCTCGCTCGACTTGCTCGCTTGCCAAGACGCCTTCCGAGAGGCTACTCTCGGAAGGCGTCGTGGTCGCAGGTACGAGCCTGTCTACGCAGACTCCAGTGACATTTTAGCTGGGGTAGTCTCGCTAATGTGTACACGTTGTAGATTGCCCTATATGTAATTTTATATAATAACTAGCTTTTGCGCGCGGCTTCGCCCGCGTGGGCTTCGAACCCGTGCATATTTTTTATGAACATAAAATCGGTTATTGTGGCTAAACTATGATAGTTAGATATGTGCTCTCGCGGACTTTCAGATCTTTATAAGACCTACAGACCCGTAGTACATAATTTTGTTCTATTGTCAATAGTTTTTGCAGCGCACACATAAATAGGTTTTCGATTTTACACCTTGGTTTACAAAATCGCAATTTTCATACGGATCCCTAATTCTTTTGAAAATAAAATATAACCTTCCTCCTATAAATGGACTATCTAACACTGAAAGATTTTTTGGAATCGGACCAGTAGTTCCTGAGATTATCGCGTTCAAACAAACAAACAAACTGCAGCTTTATATCACTACATAGTATAAAACAAAGTCGCTGTCGTCTGTCCGTCCCTATGTTTGCTTAAATCTTTAAAAATACGCAACGGATTTCGAAGCGGTTTTTTTAATAGATAGAGTGATTCAAGAGGAAGGTTTATATGTATAACCCACCCCCGCTTTGCACGGGCGAAGCCGGGGAAGGCCACTAGTATTAGTATAGATTAATTTTAATCTATCGTGGACGAGGCGATTTATTTTAGTCTATGACTTCCAGATGCCTACTTCCACCTCCACCGGCCCATGGGCGCTATGTCGTTGACAATGAGCCCAACCTGGCCTCCAGGGTCTCCCTGGAGTCCGCTGCGCTTACCATCATCTGCGACGATGGTTTTACCGTCGACAACGAGGATCCCGCGTACTGCTCTAAAGGGAAATGGTCGGTGACATCTCTGCCGAATTGCGTTCGTGAGTATAGAACCTACAAGTGGCTAGCTGTGGCACCCTCACATCTGAGTCCGGCGCCAAGCAGTTTTACTGTGTTCCGTCGTGTGTATGTGAGAGCTGGTGCCCGACAGGGCATTTCCTTGAATTGCCTGCCCCATCTTAGACCCTGGCGTTGCTTTCCATCACGCAAGCCTCAAAAGCATTCAAGTAATTGGTAAAAAAATGCGCATCCTATTTTGGGCGGCCCACGACCGGCGGCCTTTGGACCGGCCCTGGAGGTCCTCGGGGGAGGCCTATGTACAGCAGTGGATGACTTTTGGCTGAAATGATGAATGATGGTTTCGGGGGAGGGAGAATAAAGATAGCGGGACTTGTACAAATGATCCAAAGGGGTCAAAGTGGCTGTTCCAGGATTTTGTCTGAACTGCTTTGTAAACGTTTGTCCGTCCCTATGTATGCTTAAATCTGTAAAACTACGCAACGGATTTTGAAGCGGTTTTTTATAATAGATAGAGTGATTCAAGAGTAAGGTTTATACGTATAATACATGCATAATATTGTAGAGAAACACTCATAAATTTAGATGTTCACCATTGCACCCGTGCGAAGCCGGGGCGGGTCGCTAGTAGTATATAAGTTCTTTTCTAACTGAGCTCATTTGTTCATTTGAAGAGAAGATAGGGCCTAGCGGGCATCCACCTTACATAGGACAGCCGAATTAAAAAGTACTAGGCTCACATAACCTGAGTAGAGGTCGTGGAAACTTGTCGGGAGAGACTATTCTCTCATACCTAGCCCTATCATCAGCGGGCTAGAGCTGCCTGGGGAAGAGGAGAATACTGCAGCCGCATTAAAAAAGTACCAGGCGCACATATCCTGAGTGGAGGTCGTTTAAACTTGATCGGTTTTAAGAGGCCATTGTCCCATACCTGGCATCGTCATCATCGAGTTGGAGCTTGACCAGTGTTAAGTTCTCAATATGTCCTTCTCAAAGGTTAATCTTCCAGGGTACTGCATCCTTCCCAGCGATCCAACAGTGTCCTTCAAATGCCTCGACCCGGGATCGAACTCCGAGCAGTCCCGCCCTTGCCGCGACCGGGAGCTGACCGGCTCTGTGGCCCTACCCACGTGTAACGGGCCTCATTTTTACTCCACACACGCCCTGCCACATATGACCTGTGTAGAGGGAAATTGGGACAAGATCGCTAACTGCACGACTGGTGAGTAAAGTCAATTATTTTAACACCCCTACCCCCACAGCGTCGCACAGTAGGCTAATTTCCCTCCATGAATTTGAAGGAGGCCTAACTCAGTAGTGGGTCAAGAAACACTAGACATCTATTACTAATCAGCCCATATTTGAGCCACTGCTGAGTCGGGCCTCCTCCAGTTACATAGAGGGTAAAAAAAGAAAGAGCAACTACAGAGTTTCTTGCTGGCTACAGAGATTTAAGCATACATAGGGACGGACTGACGACAGCGACTTTGTTTTATACTATGTAGTGAAGCATTTTTCTATTCTATTCTACAGGGGCTAAATTCTGTAAAGCAAACTAAAAGCCAGATGACCCAGCCGCAAAAGAAACTTGATAAAACCCCTGTGTTAACCCGCCCTGGCAGCGTGATACATTAGGCTAATTTACCAACATGAATTTGGAGGAGGCCCAGGTAGGTTAATTATCCTCCATTTAAAGGGGAAGCCTGACTCAGCAGTGGGTCGGTCATATATGGGCTATATTGAAGATGATGAATTAGCAAAGGAGATAATTTTGCTTGTTCGATGAATACCCTATAAAATTTCGGTGTATAGTAATGGAACTTATACCTGGTCTATTGATCTATTCCTTAAAATCTTTGGATTACAATGGTATAGTTAGATAGACATGGTTTAACCGGAATACTGAGAAATACGACAAAAATGTGAACATCAAAATAACCTAAAAAGAGATCTAAACTAGAGGGTTTGTCAAAAATACCTAATAGCCATCATTATAATGTCATTGTCATCTCGGTTAGACTTTATAAAAAAATATGCCCTGTTTTCCATAATAAATTAGTTACATTTTGATTAGCATCACACGGTTAATATACGTCACCATATCCAGTGGGCCTAACAAAAATTGTCTCCTTTGAGGATGATACCAATTGAAAATGAGCGAGGAAGATGTATAGAGTAGCAGATAATTGTGATAATATTTCGCAGAATGTGGGAGAGTGACACCAGCCGCGAATATCTTGATAGCGGGCGGCAGGAATGCTGAGCATGGAGAACTGCCGTGGCACGCAAGCATATACCGGAAGGGGAAGTCATACCAGCAGATCTGCAGCGGTTCTTTAGTCGGACCCAATGTCGTTGTCTCAGGTACCACTTCTCGGCCCACACCACCCCATTCCAGTCTGAGGGTGTCTTAAGAGCCCGACAAAAGGAAATGACAAGGCCGAAGAGCTAGGCGCAAAAGATAGATACATTGTAACGAAACCTTAAACGGACAGACAAAAACTGTAAAAAAAATAATGAAAACCGGAAAACGATGGATGCGGGCGGCCCAGGACCTTCGTGGGGGTCCTTGGGGGAGGCCTATGTCCACAGGCCCATAGGATGTCCGATGTAGATATTCATGGTCCGCAGACTATTTCTGGAGTACAAAACCTGATTGCCTTTCAGCTGCTCACTGCTTTTGGGAGTATGACTTCCTCCAAAACATGTTCCTGAAGCAACCGGCGAAGAATTATGCCGTGGCGATGGGGAAGCTGTACCGTCGCTGGGCTGACAGGAGAGACGTGGAAGTCCAGTATGCGGATGTAAGTACCATAAATTACCCACTACGGGGTGGGGCCTCCTCCAATTATTTGGAAAGGAATTAGCCACATGTGCCATGTTGGCTAAACTGTACAGGGCTTGTATTAGAATAGAATAAAAAAGAAAAATGCTTTATTGTATAAACAATATGTTTAAACAAAGGATACATCCATTTTATAACACTAATACCAGGTCGTATAAATTAAAATTAAGTTGTCCTTGACATGCGGCTAAGTGATCTCAAAGTCAAGCTCAAAAGGAACTTTATTCACGTAGGTTTTATCACAAACTCTTATAACTAAATCGTCTTATTTACAGTTACCATTATCATCATCTTACGACCCCTGTCCCACGCTAGGTGGTAGTCTCCATACACACCTATCAGTCGTCATATCTACAGTCACACCTTCCATACTTTTTTTCTCTTAATCCTCACTGATTAAAAAAGTAAATCTATTCTTTGTACTTAATATTTTATTCTTCCCTCATAATATAAATTCCCTTTATCGTGTAAACCTTGGATTGATGCGCTTTAAGAGTTCGTTCTGTCTAACGGCTTTGGGCTTAAGTTTTGGGTTGAGATTTTGTCGTGGAAAGAGACGCTTTGCTCGCAGGTCAGTCAAATACTACTCCCGACGCAGTACGAGGGTCAGGCGAAGAACCAGCAGGCAGATATTGCTGTGGTGATAGTGGGTCGCGCCTTCGAGTATCGCCCGCACATCAGACCGGTGTGCCTTAGCTTCGACACTGCGTTCGACGAAGCTCAACTGCAGGTCGGCAAGAAGGGAAAGGTATGTGTTGGAGTCATGAGCCTGAACTTACTTTATACTGTAGCCAGGGGCGTAGCTACCGCCGTATCAATTGTAAGGGGCGCCAGGGCCACGGGGGCCCCGCCGTGCGTAAGCAAAAATGTATAAAAACTTCCCAATTCTTTTTCTATTTCAGAGGCAGAAATATTAGAAAAACTGAAGTCATCATCAGCTATAAATAATTTAAATAAATCAGTTTGCCAAAAAAAAGGAATTTATTTTCTTTTGTGAGAAATGTTTACACTTCGTTTTTTTTTACCCTTCATATGGGCCCGCAAATATTTTTTTATTCAGGGCCCCACCAAAGGCGCGCTACGCCCCTGACTGTAGCATATTCAATCATTCATGAACAATTTGTATTTTTGTTTGTTTGTGATTATGCCTACTTGGTCTAGGGGCTTAGCTTCGGTGTGCCGCCTTTGGATCAACGGGTCCCGGGTTTGATTCTGGGGTCGGGCAAGTGAAGGATACCTAGTGAAGGAGTTTCGATTATAGCCACTGTCAAATGGAGTCGGAGTTACGGAGTTTCCGGAATGCCAGACGGCACGCGCCGTCATTAGTGGTAGGTTTTAGTGGGTAAACCGGTTCACAACTCACCATCTCCACGCGACCGGGACTCCCACATACCCCAGTCTCGTCCCTCCGGCTGGGGACCTTTAAAAGGATTCCCCCTCTATAAAAAAAGCGGTCACTATTATAAAAAAAAACACCTGCCCATAATCTATCTTTCAAATTTGAAAGGTGGCTGGCTGGGGCCGCACGGGCCAGCACGCCAAGGAGTCTCCTAGGCTGAAGGTGGCGGAACTACCGTTCGTGACGTCAGAGGAGTGTGACGCGCGAATGCCCCAGGAGTTCAAGGAGTATCTGACTTTGGACAAGTTCTGCGCTGGCTACTGGAAAGGCGGTAAGGGCTTATTAACCCCCGACGCAAAAAGAGAGGTGTTATAAGTTTCACGTGTCTGTCTGTCTGTCTGTCTGTCTGTCTGTCTGTGGCACCGTAGCTCGCGAACGGATGAAGCGATTTCAATAAAGTTTTTTTTTGTATGAAAGGTGAGTTACGGGTGAGTGTTCTTAGACATGTTTGATGAAAATCGGGTGAGCCGTTTAAAAGTCATGAGGGGTGAAAGTGGGGAAGAATAACCGAATGTCTGCAAATATAATCGAGTGGGGTCTCAAATGAAAGCGCATCACGTGCAATTTAACAAAATCTACATTATAATAAGTATGTACCTATAAAAAGTATAAAATAAAAATTAAATTAAAAATTTAAATAAATCCCCGACACAATAACCTTTAAAAAGAAAAAAAGAAAAATAAATACTTCGCGTTGGGGGGCCAGAGGTCAGGTAATAAATAAGTGGGAGTGGTCCCCTAACGCGAAGTATTTATTTTTATTTAGATACGAGCTACGTCCCGCGGTCTCACGCGCGTGTTGATGGAAAATTGTGATATTCATGATACCACTACTACTAGTCGGCCCCTATATGACCCACTGCTGAGCCGGGCCTCCTCCAGTTACATGGAGGGTAATTAGCCTACTGTGCCACGCTGGCCGGGTTGACACAGAGTTTCGTATCAAGTTTTCCTTCTCTTGCGGTTAGCTTGTCGGCCTTGACATTTCCTTTTGTCGGCACTTACGACACCCTCAGGATGGAATGGGATGGTGACACAATATATTATTAATCTGTCGCCACGCGGATAATGATGATACCTAAAAGTATTTAATTTTTTCGTTTTTTTTTTTAACCTATATTACTTTAAAGTTTTATCAAAATCCATTAAGTAGTTATTGCGCGGAAGAGTAACAAACATACATAGAAAGTTCCATAAATCCTTTCAAACTTTCGCCTATATAATATTAGTAGGATTGTGTGTCTGTTTTGTGACTGGCGGGGACTTGCTCTCACGAATTTCTTATAAAAAAATTGCTTTTCAGGCATAGCAGTGTGCAAGGGCGACAGTGGTGGAGGCCTGGTCTTCTCGGAGTCCTACGATGGCGTTGAGAGGTACTTCCTGCGAGGTGTGGTCTCCGCGGCGCCCAAAACCGAAGATGCGTGCAACGTGGACGTCTACACGACTATGACGCACGTTCTTCAACACCAGCAGTTCATAACACAGAACTTATAGAACTAATATAGTGGTAAAACAATAACAGTGAAGTTTTTTTTAAACAACATTTTTAAATAACCTTACAATTCCAGCGGATAGTGTAGAACATAACATATCGATCGACACGGCTCCGAACCAGATATTCTTCTCCAAACCTGATATTCTTCTTCAATCCTGCTATTCTTCTCCAAAATGGATGTTCTTCTCCAAAACTGCTAGCTATCTAAGTAGTTGTTATGACTATTTTATGAAAAAAGAATTGTATACTGCACTTAATGTCTTTGTAACCACGTCAATTATTAATAAAATTAAAATCTTTTTCAAGCTCAGTCATTCTTGCACCTTTATGAGCTTGGAGGGTTGTATTGATGAGTTTGATGATTATAATTCTATAACTACATACTTCTTACAGCCGCGGTTAACATTTTAATCAACATACAACCCAGCACTGACCTGCAAATTGCAAAAAACGTACGAATATTTGAATTTCGCGGGCTACTCTGGAACATTCACCATATCACCAAAAAAATGGAGCGGACTGTGTATGATTGGCTGAAATAAAGCGGTATTATTTGAAAATAAGTGAGTGTTAGCTTAACATTTTGCGCGAATTAATCTCTCAATTCGAATGGAGAATGTTTATTCATGCCTAACATTTATTTATTTATTAAGAAATGCCTGACAATGAATAAAAATCGCAGAGGAACGCCAAAATATACATACATACATCCTACATCGCGATAACAATGTTCTAAACTGCCCCCGCGACACTGGTTACAAATAGTGCAGGGATTTCGTTTTTTAATTATTTTAATTATGATTACGTGGACGAGTTTGTCGGCCGCCGATCCTGTCATTTCTAAAGAACTGGAAGTGTGCAGTGCAAATCTGTACAAGAAGACATTGACTTCAAATCCAAACTTTCACTTCAGAAGCGCTCTCAAATCTTTCACAATCGTATCATGTAAAGAATGTGGAGTAAGTAGAATAGCTGGCAAGAACAATGTCTATAATGATGATTTTTGTGACTCGTTGCCGTAACTGTTTTATTTTTTGGTGTGACTGGGGATGGGGACATGGTTGTTGCATACGGCCACCACTGGGGGTAGGATCAGAGGGTATTTATAAAACCCCGAGTTATACCCTCAAGTCTCGTTTGGGATGCCACAGGTTTGCTAGAACGCAGTCTACTGTGGCGTCTACGGGTTTCTGGGGCGCTAAGTCAATGAGGCTTTTGTCGGCGGCAGGCCCTCCGTCCCACCATTAGCCTTTACGGCAGGGGTAGAAGGTTATCGTAACGTCACCTCCAGAGGCACGCGTAACCCTCTCTCAACACGATTGGTTGATCACCTGCGCAAGATACTTTTTTTAAAACGTAACCATTGCATTATTTTATATCCTGTATCGCGGGAGCTGTTACAAACAAGAAATTCACGAACACAAGAACATTTCACAAAATTCAAGAGCATTTCATTCAAAAGGGAGTAGCTTAGTGCGCTTAGGTAGTTGAGTTGGCACAGAGTTTATAACGAGTTTTCCTTTTTCTACTTAAATCTATCAATAGCTAGAAATAACTAAAATATCTTTATGGTTTAAGTAATAAATACTTAATTAAATATGGCACATAGCTGAAGTACTATTATAAGTAAGTGTTTATGTTGCATGGTATAGTTTTTGCAAGCTTTTGACATTATCACTGAAGTTATACTTTATCAATAACTATTGTGATTAATATTCCGTGGTTATGGCAGCCAAGTTTATTATTTTACGATGTGATCTTTTATTTTGTAAATGATGGATTATGTTCCACACGCCCGTTAACCGACCGACGTGTAGAGCACTCTGAATTAACTGTCAAATAAACGTTCAAATAAACGAATATTCGTGCAATATGTGTACGGTGTTTCTGTTATATCCATAAATATCCCCGTATTTTGATTCAAAGTTCAAGTCCCATCCATTAGTTATCTTAGAAAATAGCACATATTTAACAAATTTCAAAATAACTGATAGCTATATTTAATATAACTACAAAAATGTGAAATAATTTATTTTTTATTGTAACTAAACAATTTTTATACTTTTTTTCTACTGTAAGTAAGTGGTAAAACGGTCGTTTAACAGTAGAGTTGGACACCCTGGTTTTATTTACTATTTATTTAGTTTCGTTCGTGCGTGTTATGTTTTCGCAATCTACCCGGCTTTTATAAGTTTTAATTGTTACCCAACTTTAATGCTTGTTCAATTGTATTAGAAAATTCGTGTAATACATACCTAAAGTAAGTTACTGGAACCTTTACACAAGCGAGAACTTAATATTTCTTGCTGTAAAATATTAGTTGATGTTACTCAAGTTATGAAAAAGAATAATTAATTTTTATCGCTTGCTTAAGTGTATTGTAGGCTTTTTGTACTTATTTACAGTAAAGTGGAAACCTAATGTAATCGGACATGTATTTACAATATAATTTTGGGTAATGTTTACTATTACTACTCTAACATGTCTGAACATGATCTAGATTGTTAGAAAAAGGTTATAAAACTACAAATCTAGCAAACAACTTGAAACATCTTCAATTTCTTCTTCTTCCCGTAACTCATTATATAGAGGAACTGCAAAAATGTTGATGTCTTAGGTTTTGACTGGTATTATAATATTGCATATGTATTATCATTGTTTACAGTACACCATGGACCACTGGGAAGGCATTTTAAAAGACTATTCACTGACAAACGACTTTAGATATTATTTTAAAGTACTCCAAACAGTAGCGGCTATATTAAAAGAGGATTTGGCACACTTTGAAATAGGTATGTACATCACTACATCCACAAAACTATTGAGATCAATAACACCCAAATTTCAATAGAGATGATGGTTGGCAGATACAGCCTGCTTGGGATCTAGTCTAGTCTTTAGATTGATCAAATCACAATTGCTACACTCATCTGCAAGATCTCTGGACACCGTGACAGATTTGTGTGTGCACAGGGAACAGTATCAAACAAACAATATTAAACGCAGTAGATTTAATTGTTTCTTAGTACTTTTGAAGACAAATAAATGTCAATGAATTAAATATTGTATATGCATGCGATAAATCTGTTAAAGTATTTCATTTCAATGTGTAATAATTGCGAAAACCTAAGAAATCATTTAAACGTTTGCGGTTTTATTTTTACTGCAGAATGGATAACAGAAACATTTCTCTACAAACCGATCAGCATTCTAGAGGTGATATCTTTGAAAAGGAAAGACGAAGCCTGGCTGAAAGTGATTGGCGATTCATTCAAGGTGCTGGCAGATATTGTAACTAAGCATTGGATTGCCATACAGAATCATTGCGAGGATCTAGTTACTGTAAGTTCTGCTTATTCACTACTACTACTCAACCCACAAATAACTCACTGCCGAGCCGGGCCTCCTCCCATCACAGGAAGGTTAGGTTTTTGGCCTTGTCATTTCCTTTTCTCGGCTCATATGACATATTTATTTAACTTTAAGTTTGTTTACAATAGTAGCGTGACGCTCATACAATTGCCGGGAGTAAGCTACCGTACTATGGGCTCCATCAGCAGAACAAAGTCACCCATGGGTATGGGCTCCATCAGCAGAACAAAGTCACCCATGGGTATGGGCTCCATCAGCAGAACAAAGTCACCCATGGGGTACTGGAGGGGCCTATGCTCGCAGTTTCCCTGCAAGATCGAATCAGAAATGAGGAGATACGGAGCTGAACCAGAGTCACAGGATTGCCAAACTTAAGTGGCAGTGAACAGGGCACATAGCTTGCAGATCCGATGCTTGATGGTGTAGAAAAGTCCTCGAATGGCAATTGCGTTACAGTAAGTGCAGCGCTGGTAGGCGTCCCACACGGTGGACCGATGACCTGGTTAAGGCCGGAAACGATGAATGCGGGCGGCTGAGGAGCGGCCTTTGTGTTATCCCTGGAGCAGCATCAAACGTCTACTAGCTGAAATGATGACGTAGAAGCCTATATTCCACTATACCTCTCGTGTTGCAAATATAGGCTAGGTGATAGATGTGCCGCCTTTGGATCAACGGGTCCCGGGTTCGATTCCGGGGTCCGGCAAGTGTCTTTGTCTAAACCAGAGGCACTGGCTCGGAGTCTGGGTGTCATTTCTATCTATAATATGTATGTATATACAAAAATAAATGTATATAAGTAGTTTATCATCCATCTCGTTACCATAACACAAGCATTAAGTTGCTAAGCTTGGGAGGAGATGGCGTTGTGTGAAATGTCCAAGGATATTTATTTATTTATTTATCTGGAACCAAAACCCACCACTGCTGGAAAGTCACCATAATTATCTTCTTCCCTTAGTGTTGTGAATTGTCATATTATGATGCGGAAACGCGGAAGCATTCTATCAATTGCCTAATCGCCATTTTGAAGAGACCAGAAGTCAGGCTGAATGACGTCACGCGTCACATCCGGGCGTTGGAGGAGGCGACAACGTGCAAAAAGCCTTTGGCTCTGCTAGTCGGTAAGGTTTTTATTAGTATATCGACACTTCCTTATTAAGCGATTGGGTAAACTTTACAGGACAGTTATTTTAAATTCATATATTTACAAAAATCATCATTAAAATCTGGCTATTTCCTTTTTCTAATGTTAATTTGGCTGCAGTATTCTGTAAGGTTCAGGTCCTTCCCCAGTCGGTTAGCTCTAGCTCGCTGAGGATAGGCCTAGATATGAGAGAATATACTCTCATACCAGATCAAGTTAAAATGACCTCCAATAAGGCAGTTTGTCCACCGCCCGCCGTCACCGAGAACGAACGAGTTTATTTCGAGTCGAGTTTAAAATGACGTGACGGCCATCGTTTGTCCACCGCGCCGATATATCGGTGGTTCAGTTAAAACAAAAACCGGGCGCACGGCGCTGTGGACGGTAATGTGTGGACAAGAACAAACGTGTTTTGTATTGCCGGCACATCCGCCCGTCATAAAACTGAGCCGAGATCTAGCGGTCACGCCGAACTACTCGAAAAATCGGCGGCCGGGATGACGGCTCTCGGGTGACGGGCGTGTGGTGGACACATTGCCATAGTAAATTTATGATTGCTTAAATTACCTCCACCAAGGGTATGTTAGCCTGGTACTTTTTGATTTGGCTGCGGTTTCGGTACGGCCGAGGTCCATATCTAGTCGAGCAGCTCTAGCTAGCTGTTGATAAGGCAAGGTATGACAGAATAGCCTCTCTTACCCGATCAAGTTTAAAAGACCTCCATTAAAGTTATGGGAGCCTGGTACTTTTTAATGCAGCTCCAACGAGCGCCCAGTGGGTGTTGACTGAGGAATTGGAACAACTTTCTTGCAGGAGTTATTTGTGAATACCATGATGACCAAGTTGAGGCACATTACCAGAGAATATGGAGAACCTTTATTAATATGTTGGGGTCCAATAGTAAAACGGTAAGTGTTTCGTTCCATAAATTACCCTCTTGTACTCAATGTACTTATTTATCTTGTTATGACACTATACCCACCAGCCAAACCCAGCTAACATAAAGTTTTGGTGTATTTAACGACAAATAATTTGCAATAAAATAATATTGCGACTATAAATTGAGATGTAAGCTATCCTATCTCTCACGTTGGATTAAACTGCACACGGTGTCGAAATTTGATTAAAATCGGTTAAGTAGTTTACGAGTCCATCGCGGACAAACAAGATGACGCGTAATTTATATACAAAACTACCAACACTGGTATTCTTCGATATCTTAGCAGATTTAGGAAGGAATAGCAACAACAGAAAAGCAAATCTAAACATATTGAAAGTTTTAAATGTTTCATATATTAAGAAGATACGCAAAATAAAAGCTTTTTAACAAAAATTAAAACTATTAACTATTTGTCCATAGCAAACCGTTATACAGGCAGTTCTCCAAGGCATACACGGCTTACTCCGTAGCTTCGGTGATCGATTGCCCATGGCTGAATTAAATAGCATTCTGTATAATAATATGGTTCAAGACTTTATAAAGATCACAGTCTGTGAGGAAGGTAGGTGTTAAACTTCCTGTGTAAAATTAGTATTTGTGTAAAGTATGTTAATGCGGAAAATAGTATTTGTGTTAAATTAGGCTTTGTGTCAAATAATGTTTTTGAAGAACATTGGCTTTATGGGTAAAATTAGTATTTCTAGTAAACTTGATTTATGTGTAAAATTAGTTTAATGTTTAAAATATGATTTTGTAGAATATTTGATTTATGTGTTAACACGTATATGTAATATTATTTTATATTTTTACTTTGGGTTTTGTGTTTTTTTTACCAATTACTTGAATGCCTTTGACCCTAGGCTTGCGTGATGGAAAGCAACGCCAGGGTCTAAGATGGGTCAGGCAATTCAAGGAAATGCCCTGTCGGGCACCGGCTCTCACATACACACGACGGAACACAGTAAAACTGCTTGGCGCCGGACTTTGATGTGAGGGTGGTAGCTAGCCGGGCGGACCATTCGATCCTACCACCAAGCGTGCTGGGTTTTGTCGACTTTTACAACACGCGTCTCTTCCCAGCGTTAATCACATTAATCACGTGAGGTACGAAAGGGGGGACGGGTCTGGCAAAAATCACGAAATATTACAAGAGGGCAGGGGGGTATAGTAAGATTTATTTTTTCGTCAAACGCGTGATTTTTATACCGAAAAGTGGCGTGTAGCCTTTGAGTGTAAGATTCTTTGCAGGTACTAAAAATACACGTGGTTTTTAATGGGAGTGGGGGGTAGTCTTGAACCTCATCACCAAGGGAGAGGGAGGGGTTAAAAAATGTTAAAAAAAACATCACGTGATTAATGAACAGCCCCGTGGAGATAGGTGCGTAAATAGTTTTTTTTTCTCCGCAGTGGTATTTAAAATCTTGGAGCATCATGCCAATTTGTTCAAAGAGAGGTTGGCTGAGGACAAAACCTTGCGTGATTATATTTGGAGTTTGATAGCTCAGAGGAATGACAAAAATGGCGCCTTAGCTTTGAGAAGTATCTATCAAGTTGTGTTCACGATTTTGGACCTTAATCGGTTGGAGGTGAGTGCACAATTGCTTTAACTCTGAAAGGGGCAATACACTGGCAATTTTTTTTTAAGAAACGAAACCTCCTACTTATAACCTTTATCGCGGGGGCAGTTTACAAACATGAAATTCACGAGCACAAATGACACCCAGATTCCGAGCAAGTGCCTCTGGTTTAGACAAAGACACTTGCCCGACCCCGGAATCGAACCCGGGACCCGTTGATCCAAAGGCGGCACATCTAACCCCTAGACCAACGAGACAGTCAAATCAAATCAGCTGGTGGTACTCTTGTTAACTCTCCAAAATAAATCTTATTTTCATGGTGTTAGAGTGCATTATATATTTATTTCGGTAACAACAGCGACGCACAATACAGAGTGGTATATTACTACTGCCGAGTCGGGCCTCCTCCAATTACTTGGAGGGTACTCAGCCTACTGTGCCACACTGGCAACACGGGTTGGCACATGGTTTCGTATCAAGTTTCCTTTCTCTTACCGCTATTATTATTGGCTCTTAGGGGTCATCCATAAATTACGTCAAACGTTGTTGGGGAGGAGGGTATCGCCGAAGTGTGACAAGGGGCAATGGTTTTGTCACTGTATTTTTTTTTAATCTTGATAGGCTTACGATCAAAGGCCTCTGCGATAGGCGATAGGCATAGACTCTGCGACCTAAGATGGAGTGCGCTTGCCTAGAAGAAACCGATTCACTCGTGATTTAAAGACACCCAGATTATATCTATCGGGGAAGACCCACTCGGGAAGCGCATACCTTTAAAATACCTATGTAGATTTTATTAAAAATAAGTAAACAATTAAAATAGCTGTCTTTTCTCGATTATTTATAAACTCATGCATAAATAAAAAAAAATGTGACGTCACATCAATGTTAAAAAAATCTGACAAGGACGGGGGGAGTGGTTCAAAACTTCAAATGTCCTAAAATTCGTGTGACGTAATTTATGGATGGCCCCTTACGACACCCTCAGGATGGAATGGTCTGTTGACACTATGTATTCTAAATCCGTCACCACACGGACCGGCGGATATAATTGTAACATTCATATATGATTTATTTGTTTTCAGAATATTGTAGACACGGAGATATTACCGCGTTGTGAACATCCACGCACCCTCGTCAAGTATACCGCGATGCGGATCCTGACGCGGGCGAATTCGCGGCGCAGCGCTAGTGCAGCGTTGGCTTGCAACGCTGACTGCGACAGCTTGCAAATGGAGCTCAGTGGAGCTTTGACTTATGAGAGAGCAGAGGCTGTACGTAAAACCAAGTTTAATATAATTTAAGTTGTCAACTCTATATATACAGGGTGTCCCAAAAATAGCACGCCACAGTGACGCTGGAAGTAGGCTAGCCCTAGGTCTATTCCACAAAAAAATATGTCTGAAGAAGAGTCTCATGGATTTCGTGATATTATTTTTCGAATTCTCTTTCGTTCTATGTAACAAAATCGTCAAAAATACCTACTTAATCTTTATTTTTTTATTACGAACTCATTACTGATGGTTTTTGCAGTAAAGTAAACCAATCATTGGTCGGTTATTGGTGTAAAATACAAAATAATGGCAATTCGGTCTTTGACTCAATCAAGTGTTAAATATTTTTTTGTGGAATAGACCTAGCTAGGGCTTGCCTACCTCCAGTGTCGCTGTGGCGTGCAATTTTTAGGATATCCTGTATATATCATTAGCAGACAAGGGCAACGCATTGATCTGGCTAAGGATTTTGTTATATTACATTTAACATTAACATACTTTTGGAAACAAGGGATTAAAAACAATTAAAAAAATACAACCGTTTGCTAAAACCAATTACAATTGAAAATTAATTACACCACAACTAAATCAACAAATAAACTCTACTACTACTCAGCGCATTAAAGGCCCACTGCTGTGTCGGACCTCCTCCAATCACACGGAGGGTACTCAGTCTACTGTGCCACGTTGGCCAGATGGGTTGGCACAGAGTTTGTATCAAGTTCTCTTGCGGCCAGTTGATCTGCCTCTTCCGTTCCCTTAGTCGCCTCTTACAACACCCTTGGGATAGAATGAATCAGTCACCACGCGGAGGAGGTACGTAAAACCAAGTGTAATATAATTTAAATTGTCAACTCTATATACATACTAGCTGTCCCGGCAAACGTTGTTTTGCCAATTAACCATCCCCCGCGCAACCTCCCCCTTGCGCAACCCCCCCCCCCCACCGCAACCCCCCCCCGCTCAACCACCCCCCCGCTCAACCACCCCCCCAACCCCCTTTTTTGGAACAACCCACCGCGCAACTCACTTTCAAGTCTATGTCTTATGGTTCCAGAGATATCGTGATGACTCAATCTATCTATACAACATCTCCTATCGCAAACGTTGCTTTGCCATGTAATTAAATAGGGGTTGATCGTAGAGGGGTGAAAATTTAGGGTTGTTTGTACTTTTTTATCCTGAATCATAAAAAAATAAAAGCAAAAAATTTTCTCTAAAAAATAAACAATTTATTTGTTTTGACCCCCCTTAAAATTTAGGCGGATGAAAAATAGATGTTCTCCTATTCTCATACCTACCCAATATGCTCACTTTTTTAAGATTCAGCATAGCAAAAAATTTTCTCTTAAAAATAAACATCCCCCCCCCCTTAAAATTAGATTGAAAAATAGATGTTGTCCTATTCTCAGACCTACTCAATATGCTCACAAAATTTCATCAAAATCGGTCAAGCCGTTTCGGAGGAGTTTGGCATCTAAAACTGTGACACGAGAATTTTATATATTAGATAGGTTGTCCCAAAAAATAGTGTCAAGCCGAAGTCCAGAGATAGAGCCCCCCTTGGGGTACCCGAAACTCCCCCATGTATGTTCTGCGATTTTTTTCTGTGCCTGCCCGTTTAGCCAGCGTGGAGGAAGCCCAACTCAGCAGTGCAGGTTGTCTATGGGCTGAGTTACTACTGTAGAGTCCATTGATTTTTTATTTTCCTTTAGGTGTCATACTGCATAGAGGCGAACACCAGAGACAGTGAGAGACTACTACTGGCCGCCATTTTGTTTTTCGAGAATATTCCCGCCAATAAGAGGAAGGAGGTGGTTGTCTATGGCGTATTGAAGGCGCCTGAAGATATCAGAAAGGTATTCTACTTAGTTATCGGTATGTCTGTCATTACATGCTACGTAGATCTACTCATATCAGTGTGGTGACGGATTTAGAATGCATAGTATCACCACCTCATTTCATTCTAAGGGAGTAGCAAGAGGCGACAAAAAGCAATGTCAAGGCGGAAAAGCTAGCCACAAGAGAAGGAAAACTTGATTGTGCCAGCCCATCTGGCCAATGTGGCACAGTTGGCCAATTCCTACTGTGCCACGCTGGGCAGACGAGTTGGCCCAGAGTTTCGTATCAAGTCTTCCTTCTCTTACATCTAGGTTATTGGCCTTGTCATATCCTTTTGTCCATCAATGATTCCTGATATTCCTAGTACATAAATAAATTGTATTTAATAGTTAGTAAGGGTAACGCTGGGGCTGACTTATCCAATGGGAGATAAGCCCCTAAACAAATAAAGAGAAAAAAAAACCTTTTGTCGGCTTACGACACCCTCAGTATGTGATCATCACAATTCAAGTGTCTTAAATCTTCCTGACTGCCTCGTTGTTCTAAAATAGGGGTTAGATGTGCCGCCTTTGGAGCAACGGGTCCCGTGTTCGATTCCGGGGATGGGCAAGTGCCTGTAAACCAGAGGCTGTTCCGAGTCTGGGTGCCATTTGTGTTCGTGAATTTCATGTTTGTAAACTGCACCTGCGATGCAGGTTATACATAAGGCAGGGGTTTAGGTTTTATTTAAAAAAAAAACTCCGTGTGGTAGCGGAGTAAGAATACTACCACCCCATATCTTCCCGTGGGTGTCGTAGAAGGCGACTAAGGGACATCAGACGTTGGACAGCAGCGACGTTCTGTCAAGCATCGGCCACCCGATACTGCGATCGCCAACCCGCCTGCCAAGCGTGGCGATTATGGCAAACCCCCCCATGACAGACACAAATTTAAAACCGGCCCCCAGTCCACGGCAGCCCCGCTATTCCTTCGGCCACGGTAGCAGCCAGGGTAACGGTGGGGCAGGGGGTGCTAACAATCTCCGGCAGAGATCCGGCTACCACAAAAAACGACGGTTGCACCTGGCAACATACAACACACGGACACTGCGGACATAAAGTGGCAGTGGGCAGGGCACATAGCTCGCAGGACCGACGCCCGATGGGGCAAAAAAGTCCTCGAGTGGCGACCGCGTTCCGGAAGGCGCAGTGCTGGTAGGCCTGGTAGATCCTTGGAGGAGGCCTATGTCCAGCAGTGGATGTCTTTTGGCTGAAATGATGAAAAAAATAACGGTTACTAAATTAATCCACATCATTTTAGGCTGCAGTGGTGTTCTTGATCAACCAGTCCTGCGAAGATGGAGCAGATAGGTTTCTACCAATATGGAAGGACTTGCTGGGCAATGTGGAAGAGGAATTATATGAGGGCAGCAGATCGGTGTTCGAATGTGCACTCTCATATTTATTGGACCAATTTGTCAGCATTTGCCAGGAGTTAGAGGTGAGCTTTTTTGTTTTACAGCAACACACATCACCACCTGGGTACAAAAAAACATACCTGCACTGGATATAATGCTGTATCAGCAGTTTACAAACATGTCATTCACGAACACATATGGACCCAGACTCGTAGCAAGTGCATCTGGTTCACACAAAGACACTTTCCCGACGTGTGGCGGGTCGCCCACTTCCCTTTGATATGGTTAAGGAGATCGACGGCTGCCACATGCGTTATACTTGTGAACAGGTGCATCTGGTTCACACAAAGACACTAGCTCGACGTGTGGCGGGTCGACCACTTCCCTTTGATATGGTTGAGGAGATCGATGGCTGCCACATGCGTTATACTTGTGAACAGGTGCATCTGGTTCACACAAAGACACTTGCCTGACGTGTGGCGGGTCGACCACTTCCCTTTGATATGGTTGAGGAGATCGATGGCTGCCACATGCGTTATGCTTGTGAACAGGTTGTCGAGGTTGTTTGGGGTTGGTCGGCTCACTGGATTCAAGACCTTTTTTCATTTTTAATTATTCTATCTGTTTTTTTATTCTAAAATTCATATTTCAGTTTCGGAACCAAACTAAACTAGTTAGTTATTATGGACACGGTCATTGTAATATGGCTTTTAAAAAAAGACAAGCCCTCCGACTAAGATGTCAGGGTGGTAGCTAGCCGGTCGGACCATTAGATCCTACCCCCAAGCGTGCTGGGTTTAGTTGGATTTTACAACACGCGTTATTTCCCAGCGCGCGGTGGGGAAGTTGTATATTCTGCTCCGTCCCCGTGTGGGGATCGTCTGGCCAGCGTGGCACAGTAGGCTTCCCTCTAAGACCTCCGCAGTGGGTCATTTGTGACGCTACCGATACTCATAATATTCTTCTTACAGTTGCCACCGCGTCTGACGTCACTCCTCAACATGACGTCACAGTTGCTGTCCATCTGCCCCCAAGACAACCATACGACGGAAGCGTGCGTGATACTATTGCCGGTGCTGGTGAAGCTATTCAAGCGGCACTGTGTGGAGTCTGCTTTGCTGTCCGTGATTAGAGCAGCTATGGGACACATGGAGGGCTGTGACGTCACTGCTTTGGGGGAGGTAAGTTGTGGTTGCCTCCGCTGCCCCCTGGAGGTGGGGTCAGCGGTTATGTGGGACTCCGAAGCATTAGACTAAAACCCCAACTGTATAATGATTTCTTAGGTTTTCGCGATTATTACACACTATCTGTGACTCGCGTAGTTCCCGTTCCCGCGGGCAGTCCCCAACTGCTTAAGTCCAGTAATGATGATGATTCTTGTTTCAGGTGATTAGTATAGAAAAATGCACAGACGAAGCTTCCCTATGTGAAACTTGTCTCATTTTGATATCCAGTCCTCAAGAACTTGGCAGCAGTGGCAGCTTACTTTTAGCTTTTAAGGTAAGACGCTTTGAAGCATCCTGTGTGAGGAACCCAAGTCTTAAATAAGTATAATAATTAAACTAAAGAAGAACAAAAAAGTGCGTGCGTACAAAGTACCCATGTCAGAAGTGAAACTTATAATTTATTTACTAATTTAAACAGTATCAAGGAGAGTTTACGAATTATCATTTTTTTATTTTTTATAAAAAACTAGCGACCCGCCCCGGTTTTGCACGGGTGCAATGATGAACATTCAGTGTTTCTCTACAATATTATGCATGTATAATACACGTAAACCTTTGAATCACTCTATCGATTAAAAAAACTGCTTCAAAATCCGTTGCGTGGTTTTATATATTTAAGCACACATAGGCATCGACAGACGACAGCGACTTTGTTTTATACTATGTAGTGATAGTATATTAAATGACAAGTGGTAAACTAAAATGCCTTGAAAATTTATTATTTACCATTTACCACCGGTTCGGAATGCAGCTCTACAACGAAGAGCCGGCAGGAAACTCTGCGGTTGTAAGACAGATTTGTGAGAGCAAACCCGCGCAATAGTCGCAAAGGGCAAAACATCAGCACCATCTATTCAATCACAATACTCAACAGTAACCTTCTAATGCCTGAACCAAGCGAACCCCAGCAACGGCACCTGTTCACAAGCATGACGCATGAGGCAGCCTACGAAAAATAAATGATTTGAATTTGATGATCATCTGTTTGTGCCAAAGAACATAATGAATAATCTTTTCTTTTTTCAGATAATATTCTCAAGAAGCGACGTGGAACCGAGTCTGTTATGCGAAGCGTTAAAGAAGTTCTCGACATTACTGGACAGACAGCCGAACATTCCCAGTGAAATAAGATATGAGGTATGTATTGAAAGAGTATGTTCCGAGTGCTGACGGACTTAGAATACGGAATGTCACCAACCCATACTGAGGGTGCCGTAAGAGGCGACTAAAATGGTAGTTTCAGCATGGATATAGGTGGCAAGGGTTGTGGGAGATCAATAGAGATGGATGGATTGTAAGAATGAGGAATTATGTATGAAAGGTGTGAGTGTAGATATGACGAGTGATAGGTGTGTATGGATACTACCACCTAGCGTGGGACAGGGGCTGTAAGATGATATGGGTAATTTTAAATATGACGATTTATATGAGTTTTTGGGCAGTTTTTGGTAATACAAATGCGATAATTACCAAAAAGTCCTACACCGCGATAGCGAAATTTCAAGAGCAATTCGCAAGTTAAGAATTCCTCGACTACAACTATCGGGGGATAGGCGCTGCGACCCCTAGCCAGACATAATAACACCTCGTCTGGCTGGGTGATCATCCCTTTGCGCCTAAAGTGGGTCTTGCGTGTTCAAATCACGTCGGGGTCACCACTTTAGGCGCAAAGGCATGATCATAAAGCCAGAAGAGGTATCATCCCTTTGCGCCTAAATACCCTTATTAACCAGGGGATGAGATATGGCTAGCCAGTGGACACAGTAGGCTAATTTCTCTCCATAAATTGGAGAAGGCCCAGCAGTGGGTCGTCTTTGGGCAGAATAGTAGTTGTCGGCCGGCGTGTCGTTTTTGCAACAATCAGTACGCACATCCGGCGCTGGCGACGTTGAAGTGAGCTGAATGAATGAATGAAGGAATGAACTAACTTACCGTTTGGCAACTGACAGCTCGACTATACAGCAACTTTGTGGAGGACACAATGAAAATTCCGTGTTTTTCAATCAAATATGGCGTCCTCCATTGGGAGCAGCGAAAAAAACGAGTCTGTAGCGACTAACGTTTAATATTTAGTTCAATACATTAAATATTCTACATCTAAAGTCAATAAAATTGAAATTTATTTTTATAGTTTACTATCGACCCGCCCCGGCTTCGCACGTGTGCAATGACGAACCTCTTAATTTATCAGTGTTTCTCTACAATATTATTGATGTATTATACGTTTATACCTTCCTCTTGAATCACTCTATCTATTACAAAAACCCGCTTCAAAATCCGTTGCGTAGTTTTAAAGATTTAAGCATACATATGGACGGACAGGCGACAGCGACTTTGTTTTATAATATGTAGTGATAAACCAAAGTCAAATCTGTTATTTAGTATAGAACACAATGGACACTTACAAATTGTCAACACATTAATGAAAATTATGCAAAGCAAAGTAATATAGTTTACCAGCAGTTCGGAACGCGACCACTGCTGAGAAGAACTGGCAAGAAACTCCAGAAGAAGGGTTGTCATTCTTTTTTTTTATTACTTTGCGGTTCTATTGATTATATATGTCCCCAACAAATTCCATATAAAACTGTTCTATTGAATTCGGAAGGCGTCAACTGAAACGTGTATTTACTTTTCTAATTTTTTTTATCTATGGTATTTATATCTATAGTATTTAGTATCTAAAACACACTCGTTTTTATTTAGATTATCTACCTCATAGAGAAGTTAAGGTCTCGCAAGGATATGATTGACAAACATGGGAGGGTGCTACGCAGGGATGTTGTCATGTTTCTGGGTGAGTTGAATATCAATGTTTGTAGATTTCCTTTATCCGTGCGGTGACGGACTTAGAATACATAGTGTCACCATCACATTCCTGAGGGTGTCGTAAGAACCGACAAAAAGAATAGATAATGCTGCAAATCTAGCCATAAGTGAAGAAAAATTTGATATGAAACCCTGTGCCAATCTGAATACATAGTGTCACCACCACATTCCGTCCTGAGGGTGTCGTAAGAGCCGACAAAAAGAATTGATAATGCTGCAAATCTAGCCATAAGTGAAGAAAAATTTGATATGAAACCCTGTGCCAACCCGTTTGGCCACAGTTGGCTAATTATCCTCCATGTGACTGGGGGAGGCCCGACTCAACAGGGAGTAATGCACGGGTTGATTAGTAGTAGTTGTAGATTTCCTGTCAAATTTATCCTTTAATGATGGGCATATATGATGGATACCCATCTAGGAACCAGCATGGTCAAACGTTACTTGACACCCAGGCTCAGAGCAAATGCCTCTGGTTTACACAAATATGCCCGACCCCGGAATCGAACCGGGGACCCGTGATCACAAAGACAGCACATCCAAGCCCTTCACCAACGAGGCAGTATATATACACTGACCTGCAATACTAATACACTTTTAATATATATTGTTTTTTAAACTATAGAAGTTAGAGATTTAGAATAAAAAACGTTTTATAGCAAATGTTATCAGCTTTCTATAGAACTATAGCAAACTCTATAAACTTTTTTTCGAGTCCTTTTTATGTCGAAAGTATATCTTGTGTACTTAAAAAGTTATTGCAATTTTAAAAGTGTGATACTTAATTTTGCAGCCCAGTGTATATGTTTGAAAAGTGCAACAGGCAACTTCGTGAAACATTCCACCTTTTTTTTTAATTTTTAGGTAAACATGGCAACACTGACAATATAGGTGTCGTTGGAAATATTTCCATATTGAAAGCTAAAGAGTTGCTTAACGTGAGCTTGCCGAACGCTCTCGAGGGGACTAAGGTAAGCGAATGGCATTACATTGTATTGGTGGTTTCAGTACTACCACTCAGCACATGTAATGGAGAGGGCTATGCTCGGAGTTTCCCTGCGAGATCGAATCAGAAATGACGAGATACGCAGGAAAACCAGGGTCATCGACATAGCCCACCGGGTTGCCAAACTTAAGTGGCAGTGGGCAGGGCAGGACCGACGCCCGATGGGGCAGAAAAGTCCTCGAATGGCGACCGCGTTCCGGAAGGCGCAGTGATGGTAGGCCTCCCACACGGTGGACCGACGACCTGGTTAAGGTCGCCGGAAAGCAGTGAATGCGGGCGGCCCAGGACCGGCCTTTGTGGAGATCCTTGGGGGAGGCCTATGTCCAGCAGTGGACGTCTTTTGGCTGAAATGATGATGATGATGATGACTCAGCACATAAATGACCCACTGCTGAGTCGGGCCTCCTTCCATTATATTATTTGGCTTGGCTTGCGTGATGGAAAGCAACTTTAACAACATTACATTGTTTTGGTGGTTTTAGTATGAATGTGTTTGGACTTAAGAGTTGTCTGTCGTAGACACAATGATTTACAACAAACATCGTTTCAGCTACTACAGTTAAACTTGCAATATACCTACTCCGATCCCTGGTTATAACGTTAAAGCCTATTCGTTTACGGACTCTGATGAGTGAGTGAATGATTGAACGGGTGAATGAATTTACAACAAACATTGTTTCAGCTACTACAGTTAAACTTGCAATATACCTACTCCGATCCCTGGTTATAACGTTAAAGCCTATTCGTTTACGGACTCTGATGAGTGAGTGAATGATTGAACGGGTGAATGAATTTACAACAAACATTGTTTCAGCCACTACAGTTAAACTTGCAAAGGGTATTGGAAATCGCCATTGCGAATGAGGAGCCGGATATTCTGCAAACGTTACTCACCATCGTCGTAGCCAACTGTGAGTACCTTCATCAATCAAATCAAATCAATAGCCGCGTACTGACTGAGCGAGCAGCCTCGCGAGGCAGCGGCGTGAGGCAAATCCTCGGTCTGTCAGGACGTGCCGAGCCGAGCGTTGTCGGTTTCTGTCCATGCTATAAGGTACCTCGGTAGGTTTTCCGCGCGCACTCAAGACTGTTGTGTTTTGCCTCGCTTGTTTAACGAACACGGAATCATGGATAATGATAGATAGAAGATAAAAAACAATTTTAAGGCGAATATAGACTACTATGGGACGCGCAATGTCCTTATACAAACAGAGGACTGGAAGGTGCGTGGAGGAACATAAACCGGGAAGTTCGAATCGTCCGACTCTGGCTCAGCCTCGCTCCGGTTAGGCTGCCACGCGCGGCAAACTTTGCGAATCAAACGTCCGAGACTGCCTCGCGAGGCTGCTCGCTCAGTCAGTACGCGTCTAATCAAAATCTTGATGATCAGATCGCAGCATGTCGCGGGTTCGATTCCCGCACGGGATAAATATTTATACGACCTACAAGTATTTGTTCCGGGTCTGGGTGTTTTCTATCTATAATATGTAGGTATTTACAAAAAAAAAAAATATTTAAGTAGTTTATCATCCATCTCGTTACCATTACACAAGCATTAAGTTGCTTAGCTTGCGACGAGATGGCGTTGTGTGAAATGTCCAAGAATATTTATATTTATTCGAATACATTCTTGCGAATGCTTTCAAATAGTAAAAAAAATATAACACAAAAAATAGAATTTAATAGAAATGTAAAAATAATTAATCATTTAGTTTTTACCAGCGGTTCGGAATGCCATTCAACAGAGAAGAGCCGACAAGAAACTCCATGGTTGCTCTTTTAAATAAAAGGGTTATAATGATGGTGGTACACACAAGTCTGACGGATCATCCTGGGGCCTCGAGTCATGATGGGTCCATACGATCTGATCTATTTTTTTTAACGAAACCCCTGCCCTGGATGTCACCTGTATCGTGGGGCAGTTTACAAACATGTAATTCACTAACACATATGACACCCAGACTTGGAGCAAGTGCCTTTTGGTTTAGACAAAGACGCTTGCTCGACCCCGGAATCGAACCCGGGACCCGTTGATCTAAAGGCGGCACATCTAACCCCTATACTACCGAGGCAGTCGACCGAAATGACAAGACCGATAACTAGCCGCACGAGAAGAAAATCTCGTAACGAAACCCTGTGCCAACCCGTCTGGCCAGTGTGGCACAGTAATTACCCTCCATGCAACTGCAAGAGACCGGACTCAATATTGGGTCATCTATGGGCTGCGTAGTTGTTGTAGTATATTCTAAAAGGTCTTCTCTCGAAATCACCGTGGTAAGGCTATAATGTTGCCATAAATAAATAAATAATATCCTTGGACATTTCACACAACGCCATCTCGTCCCAAGCTAAGCAACTTAATGCTTGTGTTATGGTAACGAGATGGATGATAAACTACATATATATTTTTTTTACATATTATAGATAGAAAACACCCAGACCCGGAACAAATACTTGTAGGTCGTACCCACTGCTGAGTCAGACCTTCTCTCTAATTAGCCTATTGTACCATGTTGGCAAAAGTGTTCGTGGAGTTTCTTGCTTGTTCTTCTCCATAGGATCTACGTTTTGGAACAAGCAACTAGAAGCACCTAGATTCTTAACTTCACTTTCGACTTTTCAATAACACCTACAGGTGGTTCAATTGAAATAAATGATTTGAGTTTGACTTCAGACGCGTTGATATCGTCTCTGTAGAGGAAGAAGTAACTAAGTCTTAAAAAATTGTTTGGCCATTTTCAACTTAAGGTGCTGATATCTTAGGTTGAAAATTAATTACATAATTATGAAGACTTACTTGATTCTCGCTCGACGGGGACGATATAGGGTTTCGTATAAAGTTTCCCTTCTCTTGCGGCTAGGTTATCGGCCGTGTAATTTCCCTTGCAAATGGCATAAAATCCCATAATTACCGACTACTGATGCGGGCCTCTTCCAAATTCATGGAGGGAAATAAGCCTACTGTGCGACACTGCATTCCTTCTCTTTCGGCTAGCTGATATGTCTGGCGTTCCATTAGGCGCGTCTTAGCAGACCCTCGGAATGGGATTACAAAAAAAAACAAAGTTCAAAACAAAGCTTTTTGTAATCCATTTCTACAGGGGATACAGTACTGGCTCGTGCAACAGACGAGCGACAGTCGGCCGCTCGGCAACTGGTCGCCCGTCTACTCCACGCCGCGTGTCGAGCGCACACACAGTCGCGCAACTTTTCTGTCGCCGCTCTGCAGCGCGCTATACGTCTTTGTGACGCGCCTGGTATCATATCGGTGAGTTTAAGGTTTATCATAGACTTGAATTGAATAGAATAGAAAAATGCTTCATCACTATCACTACATAGTATAAAACAAAGTCGCTGTTGTCTGTCCGTCCCTATGTATGCTTAAATCTTAAAAACTACGCAATGGATGTTGAAGCGGTTTTTTTTAATAGATATAGTGATTCAAGAGGAAGGTTTATATGTATAACACATGCATAATTGCACCCGTGCGAAGCCGGGCGGGTCGCTAGTTATTGTATAAACCCATTATGACGTTCACAACCGTCAATGGATTTTTATAATACTACTACTATAAATAAATAAATATAAATTAATATCTTTGGACATTTCATACAACGCCATCTCGTCCCAAGCTAAGCAACTTAACGCTTGTGTTATGGTAACGAGATGGATGATAAACTACTTATATACATTTTGTTTTTGTAAATACATACATATTATAGATAGAAATGACACCCAGACCCGGAACAAATACTTGTAGGTCTTACAAATATTTCTTCCGTGCGGGAATCGAACCCGCGACATGCTGCGCAGCAGTCGATCGCTCAACCACTGCGCCAACCGTGTCGTCATAATACCAGGTCGGAACGCGGCACCAACCGAGAAGACTCAGTGGGCTTGTCTTTTTTTATAAGCCATATTACAATGACTGCGTTCGTGACGCAAAACGTTGCATATCTTCGTGACGCTAAATTGCGTTTAAACCGTAAAATGTTTACCCGCACGGAAGAAATATTTGTACGACCTACAAATATTTGTTCCGGGTCTGGGTGTTTTCTATCTATAATATGTAAAAAAATTATATATGTAGTTTATCATCCATCTCGTTACCATAACACAAGCATTAAGTTGCTTAGCTTGGGACGAGATGGCGTTGTGTGAAATGTCCTAGAATATTTATTTATATTCATTAATTTATTAATAAAAAAAAAACTGGTAAACTTGTTTCAGTGTATCAGCGGCGAAATATCGCCCGGCGCGCGTCGCATGCTCTCTGACTGTCTCGAAGAGTTGCTCACCATGGAACACACCGAGGCCCCTCGTCCGCTCACCATCGTCTGCGAACGCGTCATCGTGATGTTAGATGGCGACTGTGAGTGTAACTATGTTCACCCTTCTGCCCTCAGCTTTATAATCAGAAGTAAGGTGAATTGGCACCGACTGGCACTGGCGAATGGACCTCACCTTTATTCGTTTATTAACACACGCTAACAACATACATATTATGGAATTACAATCACTGGCATTGTGTTTGTTTGGGGTTGGTCGGCTCACTGGACCAAGGAAGTTTTATTTTATTTCATTAAATTTCGTTTTGTATTGTTTTAATATTCACATTTTAGCTGATGCCTTCCAGATCCGATAGAACAGTTTGTTATATGGTAAATATATACATAATACATTATGAATAGGAACCAAAAGAAAAAATTACAAGCCCTCTGAGTTTCTTGCTAGTTCTTCTCAGCAGTGGTCGCGTTCCGAACTGGTGGTAAAGTATATTACGTTGCATTGTATAAATTTTATGAATATGTTGACAATTTGTAAGTGTCCATTGTGTCCTATGCAAAATAAATGATTTGACTTTGACTTTCTGCGGACGGGGCATTTATCTATATGATTCCAGAATTTTCTTTTTACAAACGGATAAAGGATGGTGGAATATATAACAACAATTTTATTATCGAGGTCATCCCACAGAACACCTTAGCCGAATTAAGAAGTACTAGGCTCACATAACCTTAGTGGAGGTCATTTCAACTTGATCGTGTATGAGCAACTCTCTCATGCCTTACCCTATTGTGGTGGGCCGTAAGGAAAACCGGATAGGCACATTTTTTAACCCCTCCCTCCCCCTGGTGATACGTGGTGAGGTTTAAGACTACCCCCCCACCCGCCATCAAAAACAACGTGTATTTTTTAGTACCAACAAAGAAGCTTAAACACGCCGCTTTTCGGTTCAGAAATGACGTGTTTGACGAAAAATTAAATACACGTGATATCTTACCAAACCCCCTACCCCTTGGTGATGTTTCGTGATTTTATCCGAACCCCTCCCTCCCCCTTTCGAACCTCACGTGATTAATGGACAGCCCCTTACAGCGTCAACCCATTTTGCCAGCGTAGCACAGAGGCTAATTTCCCTCAATGATTTTGGGGGAAGCCCGACTCGGCAGTGGGTAATTTACGGGCTGTAATATTGATGATGGTGAAACTTCAACGCGATCCTAACGGGAAGAAGAAAAAGTTATCTCTATTGCAAATTTTTACAGATGCATCAGTTAAAGCTGGTCTAGATATAGCACAGTCCCTCATACCGGCGCTAGAAGACAATAACGATATATCAGTATTATATCTCCCGCTAATACTGAGAAGAGTATCCAAGATACCGTCGGAACACTCGCACACTGTATTCAAGCTCGCGTCAACCGCTTTTAATGATAAACAGGACTTATTCGATAGAGATGGCGTAGAAAAATTAACTGAGGAACTCATTTTGAATGGTTTGGAAATAGATGTAAAGGATTTTCGACCGTATAAACAGTTGTTGGAGTTGATATTGCAATTTGCGAAAGATTTAAATGAGAATTGTGAAAATAATATCGTCGAGTTGACCCTAGTGAGCGATGAGATAAGTTTTGTGAATTCACTATACGTTCTATCGATTTCTAAGAACGTCTACGGTCTTGATCTGGAAGCTTCTAGAAGGATCTGGAACAAAGATGGCGGTTTGGTTGGGAAATTATTTGAATTTGTATTGGAGGAGGATTTGGCGAAATGGGATGCAGTGTTGATGTGTCTGAAGGAGTATGCTCTTGTTTTGTTGGAGTTGGAATATCAGGTAAGACATTTCTCTTGTCCGTATAGTTACTGAGTTAGAATACACAGTGTCACCGCCCTTTTCCATCCTGAGGATGTGGGAAATGACAAGGCCGTAAACCCAGCTGAAAGAGAAAAAAACTTGATATGAAACCTTGTGCCAACCCGTCGGGCCAACGTGGCACTGTAGGCTATTTACCAGACTCAGCAATGGATCATTTATGAGCTGAGTAACAGTTGTCTTACCCTCGTTTTTTTAACCCCCGACGCAAAAAGAGGGGTGTTATAAGTTTGACGTGTCTGTCTGTCTGTGTGTGGCTCCGTAGCTCACGAACGGATGAAGCGATTTACATACAGTTTTTTAGACATGTTTGATGAAAATCTGTTGAGTCGTTTAAAAGTTATGGGGGGTGAAAGTGCGGAAGAATAAACGAAAGTGCAAACATCATCGAGCGCATCACGTGCACATTACAAAATAATATGTTCCATGAAAATAAGTTGAGCCCTGAAAAAACTCTGGGGTTAAAGGGGGGACCAGGGGTCCAGGTAATAAATAAGTAGGAGCGGTCCCCCAACACGATGTATTTTATTTTTTACTTTTTAAAGGGAACTTAGGTGTTGGGGGTTTATTAAAATTTTTAATTTAATTTTTATTCCTAAACTTATTAAAGTCCTTATCTTTCAAATAGGTTGACATCCCTCTTACGATACCCTCAAAAAGGGATTGAACTATGATACTATGTGTTCTAATACCGTTCGTGTGGTGACGGATTTAGAATACACAGCGTCACCGCCCCATTTCATCCTGAGGGTGGCGTAAGAGCCGACAGAAGGAAATGATAAGGCCGAAAACCTAGCTGCAAGTGAAGGATAACTGATGCCTCGTTGGTCTAGTGGTTAGATGTGCCGCCTTTGGATCAACGGGTCCCGGGTTCGATTCCGGGGTCGGGCAAGTGTCTTTGTCCAAACCAGAGGCACTGGCTCGGAGTTTGGGTGTCATTTCTATCTATAATATGTATGTATTTACAAAAAAAAAAATGTATATATGTAGTTTATCATCCATCTCGTTACCATAACACAAGCATTAAGTTGCTTAGCTTGGGACGAGATGGCGTTGTGTGAAATGTCCAAGGATATTTAACTTGATATGAAACCCTGTGCCGACCCGTCTTGCCAGCGTCGCATAGTAGGCTATTTCCCCTCCAACACTCATCGACTCAACAGTGGGTCATGTATGGGCGGAGTAAACGCACACTCATTTGTCGTGGGGTGACGGATTTGGTCACAGTGTCACCGACCCAAATCATCCTCAGGGTGTCATAAGAGACGATTAAAGGAACATAAAACTCCTTCTCTTGCGGCTAGTTTTTTGGCCTCGTCGGCTCTTACGACAGCCGCAGGATGGAATGGGATGGTGACACTCTGAATTCTAAATCCGTCACCACACTTATTGGGAGGCTAGTTAGTTGTTTATAATATGAAAAATTTCTTTTACAGAAAACGGTTCAGTATATTGGCAATTTACTAGTAAATATAACTCCGGATTTGGTTATACAATTAGAAAACACTTTATGTAGCTGTCTTTTAGAATATCGAGCGCAATTGAAAAAGTTCCCGCGCATTATAACCTCAAATTTCGAAGACAGGTGCCGCACGTGGAAAATTGCAGATATAAATCTGAAGTCTATATCATATTCTAACAACCAGACACCGAAAATTAACGCTCTTAGGGTGTTATCCGACATATTTGAAGAGATACCGCTGTACGAGACGAATGTTTGGACGGAGAAGATTTTAGAATTGTACAGAACAAAGCATTTTATGGGACTGAAAATCAAGATGGCCGTCCTGTCAGATGTGTTGACAGTTGCCGCCAAAAGTCTCAAGATGGCGGACGTGAAACGATTGTTTTTGGATAACGTAACAGGAATAGCGTTCTGCCGAACGTTTTTCGACGTTTACTTTGAGAAGTTTTTGGTTAAGCCGTTTGTTTTGTTAGATGGTTGTAGCGACAGTTATTCGTTACTGTTGGAGGTTGTCAAGTGTTTTAAGAAGAAGAATTTCCCGGAAGATACATTTGGTGTTATTGTAGAGTTGATTGATGAGGTAAGTTCCTTCTTTGATTATTAATTTGGACTCCGCCTTACGTAATAAAGCCGCCCATTATACAAATACTCATATGGTCAAATTAACAGTGTTAATTTGGTTTGTCTGAGCAATAAAGTATATAAATAAATAATTAATACCGCACCGGCATTCAATGGACTTCCGTGTGTTGACGGATTTAGAATACACAATGTCACCAACCCAGATCGTCCTGTGGGTGTCGTAAGAGGCGACTAAAGGAACGCAAGATGTAGATCACCTAGCCGCAAGAGAAGGAAAAATGAATACAAACCCTGTGCCTATCCGTCTTGCCAGCGTGGCACAGTAGGCTAATTTCCCTCCATGAACTTGGAGGAGGCCCGACCCAGTAGTGGGTCATTTATGGGCTGATGATGATTAAAAAGTACAAGGGCAGAGGATAAGGGAAACCGAATGTGCGCGCGTACTGCACTCTGCTCTTACAGTAATATACGCAACATAACTCTCTCTCTCTCTCTCTCTGTCTATCTTCACTAACTTATATCTTCCTCTCAACTTCCGTTACGATCACACTTTACTTACGCATTCGCCAGATTATTATCTGTAGAAGAACCGAGAACCACTGGGGTAGACGAGTTCTTGAGTGGAGACCGCGAATCGGCAAGCGTAGCGTAGGACGTCCCTCTGCTAGATGGGGCGACGTTTGCGGGCAGAAGCTGCATGCGTCATGCTGAAGACAGGGCGCTGTGGAGCTCTTTAGGGGAGGCCTATGTCCAGCAGTGGACTAATGTGGGCTGATGATGATGATGATTCACCAGCTTATTCCCTAAGTCAAGCCTGCGTAAAGAAGTTTGACTTCAAGAACTATTTTTATTACAGTTGTGGACAAAATTCGAAGCCAATACAGGCTTCAACGAAAAGCACTCTATTCTGGTAGACCTAATGAGCTTACCCAAAAAGCCGAAGTCGGAATCAAAGCCGGTACAATGGGCCGTTGGTGTGTTGAGCTCAATAGATGGCGCTAAACACGAGAAAGTTAGACTGATCGGTCTTTTGCCTGCTGGAGACGAGTTTAGGTAAGCTTTTCTTAATACTTGTTCTACTTATACTATGAATGAATTCGCACTGCGTATTTTTTTTGATGCAGCCTTATGTTACAATTCTTCTTTCAATTCGTTACAGCCATTAAATTCGTTTTTTAATTGATTTTTCAATTCCCTTACTCATCTATACTTACAATATCTATACTTTGCCTTTGCCTAAGTTACTCCTTTTATCATCAGCTACCTATCAGTGAAAGTCCCGTCAAAATCGGTCCAGTCGTTCCAGATATTTGGTCTATGTGCTGTGTATATATACTTACGCATTTAGTAAAAAGTGGTTATTTTATTATTGCAAACAGACACTCCAATTATATTTATTTGTATAGATTACCCTCCATATAATGTGAGGAGACCCGACTCCCCAGTGTGTCATTCACGGGTTGGGTAATAATTGTATGTTATGTTTTAGCGCATGCTACCGTAGTTACGCGTCGGGTCTACCTACCAGGCTGTCAGAGATGCAAGGAAACTACAGCTCCATGTTTCGGGGACTCCTCGACGCGTTGTCGGCCACTGGCGACATTACACTGTTCGAGATTGTAGTCACTCTATCCGCTGGTGAGTTCGCATTCTTCATCTTCTCATTCTTCTTTCGTCATCACTACCCATTTGTTGGTTTTTAAAAATGAAACATCTACACTATACTATTTACGCTGTAGCATGGTGCGGGTGACAGTTGCCTGTATGACGTTACTAGGGATGTGACGTTATGCAGTTCATTTTTATCGCTAACGATATTCGCAGCATCAATCTAGTTAACTTTAATATTGGAATGAAAATTTGTATGTTGTTCAGTTGTCTAGTGAAACTACGTGTATAAACTTGTCAATATAAATGTTTTATGGCTACATAATTATGTTTGTACTTATATAAAATAATCAATAATCGGGTTAACGTTTTTTTTCTTAGCAGCCTTATAAGCAACATTACCCTATAAATGTTCTGTTGTATAATTACAGACCAATTTTAACAATAAAAATTTAGCAACGCACATTATACGTTTCTTATTATGAAAAATATCGACTATCCATCGTAGCAGTAGATCCCATCACTGAATACGTCTATGGCGTTACGTTGTACGCATAGCATTTTATTTATTTATTTATTTATTTATTCTTAATGTACAAACATGGTACACAAGGTGGACTTAATGCCATGCGGCATTCTCTACCAGTCAACCTTCGGGTTAAAAAGAGAGAGCATTTTGCTTAATTTTTCATCTAATTTGATTTTATTTGTAAACTAGAACATTCTGGTAGATTTAATTTAATTTACTACAGTTATTAATGATTTAATATAATACGAATGTGGTACAGCTGAAATACTAAATCATAATTTGTAAATCGCGGCAACTTTCAAGAGTGAAACGAAATGTTACTGAAACTGTCACCCGCACCATGCTACACCGCACAGAGTATAGTTATAACATGTATCGCGGGGGCAGCTTACAAACATGAAATTCACGAATACAAATTACACTCGGACTCGGGAGGGCCTCTGATTTACACAAAGACACTTGCCCGACCCCGGAACCGAACCCAGGACCCCGTGATCACCACTCTGCTAGAAGGAGCGACAACCTAAAGCTCTCAAAAAACTTACCTAAACCCTGCTCTAGGCATAACCTCTATCGTGAGGGCAGTTAACAAACATGAAATTCACGAACACATATAACACCCAGACTCGGAGCAAGTGTCTCTGGTTTACACACTTGCACTTGCACTTGCACTTGGCCGACGCCGGAATCGCACTGGGACTTTTTTCTTTGTAAGTAATGTGTTGGTTGCCTGGAAGAGATTGCTTTTTAGTGATAAGGCCGCCAATTGTGTGTGTTTTATAATTTCTCCTGTAAGCCATGTACAATAAAGTTTATTTATTTTTAGGCGCTAAGGGATGATCATCCAGCCAGACGAGGTGTTATGTCTGGCGCTGCGCCTATCCCGCTATAGTTGTGGTCGGGGAAATCTTAACTGTGCGAATTGCTCTTGAAATTTCGCTATCGCGATGTAGGACTTTTTGGTAATTCTCGCATTTGTAGGCGATATTTATTGATTTAATTAGTTCAGATTTTTCGGGTACATTGTGTAAGGTATGTAGCATGTTGCTCGCTACATATTTTATTTATTTATATACTTTATTGCACAGACAAACAAAATTATCACTATCAATAAGAAACATATATGAGTATTTGTACAATAAATAAATAAATATCCTTGGACATTTCACCCAACGCCATCTCGTCCCAAGCTAAGCAACTTAATGCTTGTGTTATGGTAACGAGATGGATGATAAACTACTTATATACTTCTTTTTTTTTTTGTAAATACATACATATTATGAATAGAAAACACCCAGACCCGAAACAAATACTTGAAGGTCGTACAAATATTTCTTCCGTGCGGGGATCGAACCCGCGGCATGCTGCGCAGCAGTCGATCGCTCAACCTTATTGCAAACTGCAATATTTTTCATCCAGGCAACCTTAGGATGGAAAATTCAGAAGAGATCTCTAGACCGACAAGGCAGCCATAGTCAAGGGCAGTCTATAGGGGAGGCCTATGTTCAGCAGTGGACTAAACTAGGCTAATGATGATGATATTTCTGGACTGTTTTTTTCTTTAATATAAAGGTGTTATCTGTAGGAGACGATAGTAAGGGGTGGTGGGACGAAGCTCTGGACTCCTGTATGGGAGTCTTGGCAATGAAGGGAGATCTGACAATGTACCAGTTGGCGTTCCAGCGCTCTTGGGACGGAATGACTTTGGGAGTCTGTCGACGTATACTCGTGCCATTGTTGAGGTGAGTAGTACAATATATATTACTACAATATATATTTATTTTTTTATGATTTCGGCAAATGATGATTGTAAAATTTCGGCAAAATTTGGCTTCTTGATGTCTCCCATTAATTATAAAATATTTGAGGGGATTGGCGCTGATAGCTGAAATACAGGCTTTTGCCTAGTTCGTTTACAGAGGTTAAATTTTCCTGAATAAAAAAAGCTATAGTAGTCGGCCCACAAATGACCCGCTGCTGAGTCGGGCCGCCTCAAATTACATGGAGGGTAATTAGCCTACTGTGCCACACTGGCCAGACGGGTTGGCACAGGGTTTGTAACAAGTTTTCTGGCGATGTCTGCCGTCTAAATTCACTAAGAAAGGAGCGTTATCGCCTACTTTGTTATGCGTCCCTGGTACCGACGCTCGAACTTTAAAGACATATTATTAGCCTTCTGTGCCACTCTGGCCAGGTGGGCTGGCACATGGGCCGGGTGCCCCGCCACCGACGAAAGCCTCACTGACTGAAGGCGTCCCAGTTGCCCGGGACGCTCTGCGATAGGCGCTTATCGGCACCTCTTCGGGGCGTCACAGTGAAATGCGTTTACGTGATGCTCGTGATCGGGTGCCGCCAGTTGGGGCCGGTCATCCCTTAACTGCTATTGACATACCTACATAGCTTTATATTGATCTCCTGGACACTTCTGTTGTGCAATATGTTACATTGTCCTCACATCTTAGCTTACTATAAATAAACACGAAATCAATGTAACCCAATCAGATGCTTGTAACAGAAAATATGATAAAAAGAGTGTCCATGGAGTTTCTTGCCTGTTCTTCTTCATAGGATCTACTTTTTGGAACATGCAACTAGATTCCTAACTTCACTTTTGACTTTTCAAAAACACCAGTAAATAGGTTCAATTGAAATAAATGATTTGAGTTGAGTTGAGTTGAGTGAACCTGTGGCGCCCCAAGCGTGTCGTGTGAGGGTATACCGCTGGGGTTTTAGTGGGTAAACGAGTAGTTTCCAGAGTCCCACATAATCCAGCCCACCTCCGAAAGACGGCGTTATGTATAAAGCATTTACCCAACGTCACCAAAAAAGGGGGTAGTGGTCGTCTCCAGTAGTGGATCATTTTTTTACTGCCTCGTTGGTCTGGTTAGATCAACGGGTCCCGGATTCGATTACGGGGTGCGGCAAGTGTCTTGGTGTAAACCAGAGGCATTTGCTCTGAGTCTGGTCTGGTACCAAAAATCCCACCAAAAAAAGGTGGGTTGGCATAGGGTTTCTATCAACCTTTCCATCACTGCTAAGTAGGGTATATGCTTTAGTCGACGCCCTCAGGATGGAATGAATGGTCAAACGATGTACAGGCCAGCTTGTGGACTTATTATTCTATTCACAGGTATTGTTCGGCGCGTTTCTGTGAAGAGTTCTTCTCGACGATTATCAACGAGTTATTTACAATACTGAGAAGAGGGCACAGGACACCTAGCGCGTCTAAAGACTATCTGAAGACTGTAGTCACTTATATTAAAGTGTTCACTGTGCTTGAGGTTGCTTTTGAGAAGGTATTTATGTCCGTAACAATGCATACTTACTCAATCCAGTCAATATCGCCATCTAGTAGAATCGTTTGGAGCTAATCTATACTAATATATAAAGCTGCAGAGTTTGTTTGGCCCGATTTCAAAAAATCTTTCAGTGTTAGATAGTCCATTTATCGAGGAAGGTTATAGGCTATATTTTGTTTTTCAAAAGAACTAGCTTTTGGGCGCGGCTTCGCTCGCGTGGACTTCGAACCCGTGCTTATCTCTATGCATTTTTTTTATGAATATAAAAGTGGTTATTGTGACTAAACTATGATAGTTAGATATGTGCTCTCGCGGACTTTTTTGTAGATTTTAATAAGACCTACAAACTCGTAGTACTTCATTTTGTTCTATTGTCAATCGTTTTTGCAGCGCACGCATAAATAGGTTTTCGATTTTATACCTTGGGTTACAAAATCGCAATTTTCATACGGATCCCTAATTCTTTTGAAAATAAAATATAGCCTATAACCTTCCTCGATAAATGGACTATCTAACACTGAAAGAATTTTTGAAATCGGACCAGTAGTTCCTGAGATTAGCGCGTTCAAACAAACAAACAAACAAACTCTGCAGCTTTATATATTAGTATAGATTAGGGATCCGTATGAAAAATGCGATTTTGTAAACCAAGGTGTAAAATCGAAAACCTATTTATGCGTGCTGTTATAATGGAAAACTCGTGAAGCTTTTTAAAAAAGGTTTTTAATACACACACACAAATATATTTAGTACAAATGAAAAATGGCAGCGTTACGACCGGGATGGAGTATGGATGAAGACTGGCTAGTGCCGGGATAGGAGAGGTGTACTTATACTCTAACTAATGATGAATGAACAAAAGGGAAGCGCGCGAGTCGGCAGGACAGGGAACATATAAGGGGTATAACAGCCCCCCGGATAAGAGTGAACTTCGGGGTTGCAACTCCGAAGTTAACAAGGGCTTAAGAGATCCTGAGTCTCGGAAGGGATGTAGTGGAAAGAATTTCTATGTCTTCTGACTGAGGCGGTTGACTGACATTACTAGGACGATTGGGATTAGTATGGTTTACAATATGAAAGGGACGAGAGAAATTGCTGCCATAATTCTTACAATAAAAGACGATTTTATATAAAATAAAACAAATTAAAATTACAATGATTACAATACTTAAGATCGGATAATGTGTCCCGTTTGGAATAGCTGAGGGCTGTTCCATTATTTTATTTAACTCCGATAAGTGATCTTTAATTTTCGGGTTTAAGTGCAAGGTATCTAAATTGGTATCTTGTAAGTGAATAGGGGTCACATTAAACGATGTTTTATTCACAAAGAATGAGCTATTTAATATATTAAAATTAGAGTGACTTAATGGTATACTTAAATTATAGACAGAACTTTTAGGTATCAAAATAGTATTTTTGCAGTATGCCGTGCATTGGTTTGGCAGAGTAAGTATACCTGTGCCCTGTATGATGTCTTCTATCAGCTGTAAATCGGCACATTGTATTGTGATTTTGCTGGGTTTTGACTGGGCGTAAAGCCATCTATTGAATTTGAGTTCATGCCAAATATCTGTGGAGCCTTTGATGAACTCTGCATGGCATATTGCAGGTATTTCCGACAGGACATTGGTTAACATTTCGCTTTCGCAGATTGTGTCTGCGGCTACAGAGAATATGTTCATGACGTCACATATGTGGTAAGTATCACTGTAAGCGCGGCAGTTGTCTAGTGAATCTAAAATACAATATTGATTTTTGTCATTGGTCACTGCTATATACTTATTGTTAGGTAAAATTAATCCAAATGATTCGGACTCATTATAAGATATTGGTAAAGGTAAAGCATGATATAAAGTGTATTCCTTTGGGGATACTAGTGGAATCTGTACAATAAAAGTAATTTTATCCGAAGAGTAAAAACACTTCATGTTGATAACATTCAACAATGTATGGATATCGTTCAAACTTAAGCTTAGAGGTAAGTCTACGTTATTGGGTAAGTCGTTATAATGACTTACGAGTTCTCGGTATAATTGCCCGGGTGTTAATATCGCTGGGCTGAGTATGTTTTGACAGCTGAATGAAATGCCGTTTGATAAATCTTCGAGTTGGAACGACAACAGTAAGACAGTGGTTTCCAAACTATTTAGAATGAATTCTAAATTCGTGTTTATTTTATTATATGTAATTTCTTGTGATATATTATTTACTAATACCGAGAGCTCGTCCATAGCATTATTTAAGATAACTTCATTATTTTTTAAAGTTTGTATGGTTTTATTATAAGATTCCAGAGAAGAGGTAGTGACAAGAATATTGTCTTTTAATAAAGAAGCTATCCTTTTTTCGTCATTTTGTAACAATGAGATTGCATTGTCATATTTAAGAGCATCTTCCTCGGTTAAAGTGCCAAACATAGTTTTGAGGATTGAACCGCCAGCACCAATCCAAGCTGACCTACGGCTCCTATCTGGGATGAGATGTTCGAATGCATTAAACGAGTTAACTATATCGCGATGTCTAATGGACAATGGTTCGACAGTATTAAGGCAATCGTCATTATTTATTATGACATCTAATGAACAGAATTGCTTTAAAGTTTGTAATATGGATTCGATATTTTGTATATGTCCAGGGAAATGAGATATGTCATGTGGAATTAGTATATCTAAATGACCGTTCTGAATCTTCAATCTTCCTTCGTAATCGAAGAAGATCCCTGAACTCGAGGTAAGAGGCTGGACAAACTGATTGCCATCAATCATGGTGCTGGAATTAGAAGGGTAAGTTAAAGAGGTAAGTAAATTATTTTACTACGATACTAAATTAATACTTATCGCAAGTGTGGTATGTATGATTATATTTGTTTTTATGAGTATATTTAATATTAGATTACATTAATTTTAACGTGAAATTTTATTGTGATATTAATATTATATTATTTTTTCAGGTTACTGCTCATCACGTGGGAGTAGGAAGGAGATTGTATTTGCAATTTTAACTTCGTCGTAATGGTGAGTAACATGTCTTCTATTAATTAAGAGAGTTAGGGTGTTATTTCCATTTATTTTTATGACTTTAAAGGGCCCTTTCCAGTTTGGTGCTAGGGATTTACCTAGGCGAACGTGATTTTTAAGAAAGACATAGTCGCCTGCTTTGTATGCGACTGGTCTGGTATGTTGGTCATAATATTCTTTAGATTTTTCCTTAGATGAAGAGATATTTTGAATGGCTTTTTGCCTAGAATGTTGAAGTTTATGTTGTAGCATTTTTAAGTATTCATGGTAAGTCGTTTCTGGGTCCGTGTTAAAGAGAGAATCGGGGATAAAGGGTTTGTGCCCAAATAATAGTTCATACGGTGTGAAATTTGTGGTAGTATGAACATTTGTATTATAAGTAAGTATAGCAGTATATACATATCTTGGCCAATTATTAAGGTTCGGATCAACGAAGGATTTTAAGTATTCCTTAAGGGTTGAATGACTTCTTTCTAGAGCTCCCTGTGTTTGCGGATGGTATGGGCTCGACCAGAGCTGTTTTATTTTCAGGAACTTACAGGTTTCCTTAAAAAGTTCTGATGTAAAATTTGTGCCTTGATCCGTAAGGATGGTTTTAGGTATACCGAATAGGCACACAAAGTGAATGAGACAGTCACTGGTTTCTTCTGCAGTGACACTCCGCATAGGGTATGCTGTTGAGAATTTGGTAAGATCGTCTTGTACAGTAAGTATGTACTTTAGTTTAGCAGTTCCAGATTCTGGAAGTGGGCCAACGACATCGAGAGCTATGCGCTGAAATGGGCCAGTGGAGGTTGTGGTGATTTGCATAGGCGCTCTGTTAGTTTTTCTAAGGGCTTTGTTGATTTGGCAGGATGGACAGCGCCGTACATAATCTTCTATGTCTGTGCGCATGCCTTTCCAATAATATCTTTCTTGTATACGTTTAAACATCTTGACGGATCCCAGATGTCCAGATATAGGAAGGTCATGATTTTGTTTAAGGATTTGTTTGATTTCGGTTGGAGAAGGATATATAATTGTGTTGTGGTAGATATGAATTTTGATCTCCGAGTTATGGAAAAGATAGGAAAGGATATTATATAATTTAGTGAAAGAGTGTTTCTCAAAGGGGTTCCTCATATCGGATATACCGATTTCATTAGAGTCGTTGAATACGACGAGTTCGTTTCGTATTGTCTTAAGGGTTTGGAAGATTTCAGGATAGGATGCTTCATCAAAGTGATGTACTTTGGTAAACAATAGGTAATAATTTTTATTACCTAGTTCTACTTTAACGAACGAGAAGAGTTCCCTTTCGGTTTCTTGGATTTTAGTATTAATTACAGGATCATTTAGGATTTCGGAGACATAAGGATTGGATTCGTCTAAGTCAATCGAAGTCGGGACTAGAACTGTTTTGTAGGGACATTTAAGTAGGTTCTCGTTATGTTCGACGATTTCTGTATTAAAGTGTTTGTCTTTGTTGGACATTGCTTTTAGGAAGGTAGGATAGTCGTCTACGGGTGTGTCAGGGTTGTTGCTTGTTGACGGTAAAGGAGAATCAGGTCGGTTATTAGAGTCCGGTATTGGATCTGGAATTATTTGACTCTCTGGAGAATTGATTTGCAAAAGATCAGAGTCAGAAATAAGAAGAAGATCATCTGCAGTTGGGTTTCCTTGGTCGGGATCAGGGTTGATCTCATCAAGGTTAAATGATGCGGGTGATATTGCTAAATCTAAGAGATCTTTATCTAAAGCATTATTGTCTGAATTGTATATAGGATTTACCGGAAATCTAGAGAGAGCATCTGCAGCAGAATTCAATTTTCCTTTTCTGTATTCGATTTCATACTCGTACTCTTCGAGTTTAAGTCTCCATCTTTGCATTTTACTGGAGGGATCTTTATGGTTGAAAAGCCATTTAAGGGGTCGATGGTCAGTGACGATTAGGAATTTCCTGCCGTATAGGTATGGGCGAAACGTTTTGCAGCCGAATAGGATGGCAAGGAGTTCCTTTTCCGTGGTGCTATAATTGCATTCACTTTTATTTAGAGTTCGAGAGGCGTATGCGATGGGTTTGTCTTTACCGATGGGTCCTTGAGATAGTACAGCACCGAGTGCATGATTGGATGCATCGGTTGACAAGGTGAAAGGTTTGGTGAAGTCAGGATAGCAGAGTACTGGCGCGGAAGTTAGTTTCGTTTTAAGGATTTGGAAGGCCAGTTCCTGCTGATTTTGCCATTCGAATGGCGTATCCTTTTTAAGGAGAGTCGTGAGAGGTTTAGACGTTTTAGAGAAGTCAGGGATGAAGCGTCTATAATAAGAGACCAATCCTAGAAAAGATTTAATGTCCTTTGGTGATTTAGGCGTAGGGAATTGAGTCACTGCTTTTATTTTATCAGGATTAGGTTTGACTCCTTCTTCAGTAATGATATGTCCGAGGTAAGCCACTTCCCGCCTGAGAAACTCACATTTCTCTGGTTGGAGTTTGAGATTGAATTCTCTCAATCTCTGAAAGATGGTGGTTAGGTTGGTGATGTGGGACTGAAGATCATAGGAGTAGATCACGATGTCATCGAGATATACGAAACAGCGCACACCCTGGAGCCCAGTTAATGCTGTATTCATTAACCTTTGGAAAGTGGAAGGAGCGTTTTTTAAACCAAACGGCATGCGGGTGAATTGGAAGTGTCCTTCTGGGACAGAGAAGGCCGTTTTAGGTGCGTCTTCTTCCTTTATTTGGATCTGATGGAAACCGGAAGTCAAATCAAGTGTGGAGAAGTATTTGCTCTTCCCCAATTGATCAAGAATTTCGGTTATTTGAGGTATTGGGTATGTGTCTCCTACAGTGATGTCGTTAAGTTTTCTGTAATCGATTACGATCCGCCATTTCTGTTCACCAGATGCGTCTCGTTTTTTGGGAACAATCCAGATTGGAGAAGACCAAGGTGAAACGGATGGTTTAATTATGCCTTGATCGAGCATTTGATTGATTTGTTTTTGTACTTCTGATTTATGAATTTCAGGGAATCTGTAGGTTTTCGTGTTTACAGGGACATCGGATGTAGTTTTAATTTCATGTTTGAGTGCTTGGGTGAAGGATAGTTTTTCACCAGGTAAGTAGAAGATATCTGAATAGTCGGAACAGATTTCGAAAAGAGATTGAGCTTCTTCATTGTTAAGATGCGATGCTCGCAATTGTTTTAGGACTTCATTGGTTCGTTGGATTGAATCATTAGTATTCCTTTGATGTTTTGATAGGCAGTTAACGTTTACAGGAGTTAAGGTTAAATTTAGGTTTGATTTTAAAGGGATAGGTGTTTCGGAGACATTGGCTATCGTAAGGTTGATGCGATTATTGCTTTTTACGGTTACGAGACAATTTGCTATCAGGAGATCCTTAGAGGGACTTTGGTCTAGGATGAGACCTGTGTTGATTTCAGGGTTAGAGACGGAGCATTCAATAACAGTTTCGGTACGAGGAGGTATAATGTAAGTAGGTTCATGAAAATGAAGAGATAGTTTTTGATTTTTAATGTATAACGAGTCGATGGAGTAGTCTACAGTACATTTGCAGGATTTAAGAAAGTCGCTACCCAGTATGCCGTCATAAGGTAGGTTGATATTATCTACGACGTGAAATTTGTGGTATGTAGGTTTATAATTTGAATTTAATGAAACGAAATCCAAGTTGAAGTGACCACATGTTTCGGTTGCTTCCTCCGTTGGATCAATGCCTTTTATAATCACAGGTTCCTTAATTAAGGCCTTTTTGAATTTTATGCTACCCTTTTTAATGAGGCTAACTGAAGATCCGGAATCGATAAGAAGGCTTAGTGGAGTATCGGTAATGGATGATTGTACTGCTATGTGAGGTAGCATAAGGTTCGAATGATTGTTGGATATTTCGTAAACTTGCAGAGTATTAGGGGTTTGTGATTCGGCGGGTAGAGACGACTGTTCTTTAAGTGAAACAGGGGATGCAGTGGGCTGATTTTCAGCAGATACGGTGGGTATGATCGATTGACTTTTAGCGGAAACAGAGAGCCTATTAGCGGCGGAAACATCGAATACGGAGCGCCTATTCGCGGCGGAAACTGCGGGTTCAGTGGGCCTAATTATGGCGGGTTTAGTAGTGGATACAGTGGGCTGATCTTCAGCGGAAACAGTGGGCCTAATAATGGCGGATATAGTAGTGGATACAGTGGGCTGATCTTCAGCGGAAACAGTGGGCCTATTAATGGCGGATACAGTGGATACAGTGGGCTGACTCTCAGCGGAAACAGGGGGCCTATTTACGGCGGAAATGTTTTTATGTTTGATGCCGATTGTCGCATTACGTTGTCTCGTACGGCACCTAACCGAGACCTTTATTCGTTTTTTGGGTCGTCCACCTCATCGCGAGAGTCATCTACGATATAGTTCGATTCGTTATTGGATTGAATAAAGTGGACCGGATTTGGTCTGTAAGATTGGCCCGGTGAGTTTACATTTTGGTTTGAGAACCGTTGGTTGTTGTATTGCCGTTTCCGGCAGTTCTCGATACTGTGACCCGGTGTTTTACAGTACCGGCAGAATGTTTGATTTTGGCCTCGAGGTCTGTAATCGTTTCTAGGAACGTTTAGCGATTGTTGAGGTTGAAGTGTATTATTGTAGTATCGGGGTTTGGGAGTTTGACGTTGCATTGTTGCATGAATGGTTCTTTTGTGCAACAAGTTTAATATTTTTTCCTCGGAAACCGCGACGTTTATGGCTTCGTTAAGATTGCTCGGGTTTTTGCTTCGTACTAGGTTTGATAATTGTGGGTTGAGACCAAGCAGAAATGTGTGTAATGCCAAGTCCTCCATGGCGGCTATGCGACCAATTAACTCCGATTTCTTTTTGTTAGATAGCCCTACTTCGGTTAACAATTTTGAAAGGCACGTTTCAACTCGTAACACGAATTGACTCACGGGTTCATTATGGGTTTGACGGCACTCCTGCAGGTCGGTCAAAAGGTGGGCATAATGCTTCCTTTCACCGAATTGGGTTGTTAGAAATGTTTGTAATTGATCCCATGACTCAAATTCCTTAATGGAACACGCAGTTTCGGCTTTGCCTTCTAGTTGGGCTAAAATAAATTTAAAAAGAATATGTTTCTGTGCCTCGGAGGCTAGACTGATGGCATTTTCACAGTTATTTAGGAAAGAGCTCAGCTTATCCCTTGACCCGTCGAAGGGTTTAATAAACTTAAAAAGCACATTTAATTCCATTTCGATGGTAGTGATGGTAGTTGTCTGCCTAGTTTTCCTCGAGTTCGAAGGGATAGGGCTCAGTAGGATGTCAATTTCCTGTGGACACAACTTGGTTTCGGAATTTTCTTTGTCGTCCTCTACTTTGGGCACTTTAGGCATAATACAGATACAGTTCGAGACAAGTCTTAAGGTTAAGGACTTATTTTAAAGCAGAGACCAATGACTTACATGCATAGAATGACAACTGCGCACGTGGTTGTTGACTTCATATAGCTGCTTTCAGGAGGCGGCGTCAGGAACAGCGGCGATGAAGAGCGGCGTTTGTCCGGTAGGTTTTTCTTTTTCAGGATATAGCGACGAAGATGTACGGGATTCGGAGACTGGTATCAGAGCTGATCACTGTGATCAGGTAAGTATTTTCAGATGCAGTGGACACGATGGTCGGATGGAGTCTTCACGGGTCGTTAACGCGTGCTGGATGTAGTAAGGTTTGTGTTTTCTTTTTAGTTTTCACTTTAGGCTTTTGCACTTAACACTCACAAATGAAGGTTTATTTCACTTTTCACGAGCGCGGAGACGTATTCCGTGGATTTCCAAAACGCGGGAAATCCCTTAAGCTGCCACCAATGTTATAATGGAAAACTCGTGAAGCTTTTTAAAAAAGGTTTTTAATACACACACACAAATATATTTAGTACAAATGAAAAATGGCAGCGTTACGACCGGGATGGAGTATGGATGAAGACTGGCTAGTGCCGGGATAGGAGAGGTGTACTTATACTCTAACTAATGATGAATGAACAAAAGGGAAGCGCGCGAGTCGGCAGGACAGGGAACATATAAGGGGTATAACAGTGCGCTGCAAAAACTATTGATAATAGAATAAAATGATGTACTACGGGTTTGTAGGTCTTATAAAGATCTACAAAAACAGAACACGTATCTAACTATCATAGTTTAGTCACAATAACCGCTTTTATGTTCATAAAAACGAGTTCAAAGCCCACGCGGGCGAAGCCGCGCGCAAAAGCTAGTAGTCTTAGATACCGCTATACAACGACCTTCACTAATATGTTTAATGGATCACAATTGCTTTACTAGAAAAATAGTATGTTAAACATTATAAAAAATATGGGTTGCCTGAAAACATCCTGGCCGGGGTATGAAAAAAAAGGAATTATAAAGTACTTTTATATCAAGTTTTCCTTCTAGGTTGTCGGCCTTGTCATTTCCATTTGTTTGCTCTTACAACATCCTTATGAGGAAATGGGGGGGGGGGGGTGACACGTATGTATTCCAACTCTGTCACTAAACGCACATTGCATAAGGTATTAATTAAATAAATAAGAATAATTAAGATGCCTCATAATTGTTTTCTAGATCCCTTACGAAAGTTTGGAATCTGCCAATTCAGTTCTTCACCAGCAGTTTGAGGAAAAAAAGCCCTGGATCTCCACAACGGAGACTTGCAAACTGTGTGTCAGCTTACGAGAGAGGGTCACCTGTCCAGTTGAAGCTACTGACGCGATGAGGGAGACCTGCAGGTACAGTTATACGGCGTTGTTCGTAGCAGCTTTAACTTGATCGAAGCTTCAAAAAATATCACTGACCTTGACAGAAAGGGACAGCAACAGACGAAATAAAAGTGATACCTTGTCCATTTTACCAAACAATAAAATAAAACAAATCGTAAAAAAGGTCTTTTGAATGGCGATTTTATAATAATCAACGTGGTATAAAAAATATCGTAGCAACTTTTAATTATTCATTAGTAATTTCTGATATATTCTAAATTTTTATATTACTACTATTCCTTACTTCTAGAAAAGACACAATGTTATTTTATTTGTACAATTATCAATGACAAATATTATACATTTACAACATTAATTGTAATTACTGACATTAAAATAAACTAAAAAGATTTTTTTTCCAAATCTCTCTGTTTTATGTGCTGGTAAATATATGTGTTCAACGTACTATTGTCGATTGCAAGGAGTGTTATTATTACGGTCGGATTATACCCGCCATGTTGTTTTTATTCTAGCTAAACTCGTTGTTTGTTAAAAAAATATTTATTTATTTTGTATAGTAGGTAGAGTATAGTTATTAAAGGCTTTGTTTTTATAAAAGAAAGAAGCAATGAGAGCATCTCGTGTAACTGGCACGCCCCCAGTCATTGAGACATTTTTCGGCGTTAGATTATGACCGCAAGCCCACACAGCACAGTCGAGGGGAAGATCAGCCCATAAATGACCCACTGTTGAGGCGGCTTCCAGTCACATGGAGGGTAATTAGCCTACTGTGCCACGCTGGCCAGACGGGTTGGCACAGAGTTTCTTATCAATGGGTTGGGGGACCCGCCACCGACGAAAGCCTCACTGCCTGAGGGCGTCACAGTGGAATGTGTTGACGGGAACCTTTGGCGCCCCAAGCGTGTCGTGTGAGGGTATACCGCTGGGGTTTTACTGGGTAGGCGAGTAGTTTCTGGAGTCCCACATAATCGCCGGCTGCACCCCGAGGGGTGGTGGTATGCTTAAAGCATTTCCCCAGCGAAACCAAAAAAAGGGTCCAACAAGATTTCCCTCTGTTGCGGCTAGGCCTTGTCATTTCCTTTTGTCGGCTCTTACGACGCCCTCAGGATAGAATGGGGTGGTGACACAAACAGTCGCATTCACTCAAATCTTGAGTCTTTTAGGTTATTCCACTGTGCTGCCTACAATTGCCTGGCGGCCGCCATCTGTCGGAAAAGACCGGATGAAAGGTTCTACAAGTTCATCTTTAACGCCAAGACGTGGGCCAGCGTAGTCGATGACAGCGCTGTTTATAAGTTGTTTATTCAGCCTAGATGGGTGAGTCATGCATCATTGCTCAAAAAAATAAATAAAAAAAAAACACATGTTTTATTCGTATAAATATTGCGAATGCTTTCAAATAGTCAACAATCATTCTTGACAACACAAAAATTGAACCACAATTTAAAAAGAACAATTAAAGTCTATTAAACATTTAGTTTTTACTGCCGGTTCCGAATGCCATTCCACGGAGAAGAGCCGGCAAGAAAACTCCTACCATGGATTTGCTTTCACTAATCTGTCGAGGCTGTTTTGTACCACCATCATTGTAACCCTTTTTTTTTTAAAGAGCAACCATTGAGTTTCTTGCCGGCTCTTCTATGTGGAATAGCATTCCGAACCGTTGGTAAAGACTAAAAGATATGTTTTTTTATTTATACTTTTTATATTTGGCGCAGTAATGGTAGGACCGACACGACCCGGTTAAGGTTGCCAGAAAACGATGGATGCGGGGGGCCCAAGACCGGCCTTTGTGGAGATCTTGGGGAGGCCTATGTCCAGTAGTTGACGTTTTTTAGCTGAAATGATGATGATGATACTTTTGTAATTTTAATTTGAAAGCATTCATAACAATTTCATCGAATAAAATACATTTTTATTTTGAATATTTTATTTGACAGCGTCACCGCGGCTCTCGTCGTCACGCGGTCGCCATCGATGTCGTGTCGGACGCCGTGCCCGGATCGTTGTCGTCTCGCACGGTCGGGACTCGACTATTCCTTCGTACGCTCTCAGAGAACCCGCTGCAGTATGATATGATCGAGACTGAAGAAGAACCGGTAAGGTTGCTGATATTAAAATATCTTCCGAGTTTCTCGATTTAGTTGTATTTATTTATCTATGTAGTGTGACTCGTCCGTGTGGTGGCGGATTAAGAATTCAATGGTGTTACCACCCCATTCCTGCCTGAGTGTCTAATAAACACCAGACACTTTTTTCTCTTTCCCTCTTCTTTTCTTTCTTTTCTCTCTTTTCTCGATTTTCTTTCTTTTCTTGCTTTTCTTTCTTAACTTTTCTTTCTTTTCTTTCTTTTCTTTCTTTTCTTTCTTTTCTTTCTTTTCTTTCTTTTCTTTCTTTTATTTCTTTTCTTTCTTTTCTTTCTTTTCTTTCTTTTCTTTCTTTTCTTTCTTTTCTTTCTTTTCTTTCTTTTCTTTCTTTTCTTTCTTTTCTTTTCTTTCTTTTCTTTCTTTTCTTGCTTTTCTTTCTTTAAATTTGTATATTTTCCCTCATTCTTTCTAGACGGCACTACAGGAAATGCAACTGCAGGACAGCGAATTGAACGCCCACGAATGCGCGGCGACTTTGGGCGCGTTGTTGCGGCACGCTGCGTCTCTTCCACACGTGTCATGGCGTGATGATATCGTAGCGGCGCTTGTGGGAGACCTGTCGAGACACACCAAGTGGCTTTTGGCGCAGGCAAGTTTAAACAGAGTTTATCATCTATCTATCTATCTCTTAATTGTTTAAACAATAAAATAATACCTAATGATGAATGTTTGGTACAGGCAATTTGTAACGCCGCAGAAAATCTGAAGCCTCACGCCCGATATCTGAGGGAACCACTGTTTAAAATGGTAGTGGACACAACTTCTGAAGAAAACGTCTTGAATGGGCTTCACATCGATTTGGTAACTCATCTTAACCAACTATTTTATGAATATACTGCATTCTCCTTTCACGTTGTGGGAGATCATAAGAGATGGTCGGATTGTGTATGGAAGCTGTGACTGTAGATATGATGACTGACAGGTGTGTAGAGACCACCTAGCGTGGGCTGGGCCGTAAGATATTGTTAATTTTAAATATGACGATTATAAGAGTTTGTGTGCCTACGTAAATAAAGATCCTCTTAAGTTGAGTTGACTAGGCTATGACTGGGCTCGAAATGCTCACGTGTCGCTGACAGAGTACGGCCGCTGTAAGAGATGGCACTATTGAGTCGGACCTCCTCCAATTACATGCAGGGAAAATAGTTGGCATATCATTTGCATTTGCGTTTTTCTTCTTGTGTTTCGCTGTTGAGGTTAGATTGTCTGTCTGCTTCGTTATTTTAGTCTCATCTTACGACACCGCAGCAGCGGAATGCGGTGGTGACACAATGCATTCATTGGAACACATGCATTGGAAGAGGCCCGGCTCAGTATTGAGTCAATTTTGGTCTCAGTAAGTGACTAGTATTGCATTTTTTTTGCAGATTAATGTACTAGCCGATTGGTCGGAAGATCTGGATATTTCTGACAGGACTTATATAAACAAAACGGTGGAATATCTTATACACACTTGCATCCACTTTAAACACTTGGCGTATGTGTATAAAAGTGTACTGGAAACTCTCGATAGAGTCGTGAAAGTGTACGGCAATGTGGTCAGCTTACCTCGGGGTGTTTTTGAAAAGTATCTTGGTGGTGAGTTAAATTTTTGTTTTTTTTTTACCTACCATCGGCGTGTCCGTGTGGTGACGGATTTAGAATACATAGTGTCACCATACAGGGCGCATAGCTCGCAGGACAGAAAAGTCCTCGAGTGGTGACGGCGTTCCGGAAAGCGCCCTAGTTAAGTCCGGAAAGCGCCCTGGTTAATGTCGGCGGAAAACTATGGGTGCGGGCGGCCCCGGACCGGCCGGTCCAGCAGTGGACGTCTTTTGGTTGAAATGATGATGATGATGATAAATGTCACCACCCCATTCCATCCTCAGGGTGTCGTAAGGGCCAAAGAAAATGATAAGGCCGAAAACCTAGTTGCAAGAGGTGGAAAACTTGATATGAAATCTTGTGCCAACCCGTCTGGCCAGCGTGGCACAGTAGGCTAGCTATCCTCTATATAGTTGAGGGAGGTCTAATCAGCTTCTACGACTCGCATCGCATCGCAGGATGGTGTCAATGTATTCTTAATGGTAGTTTTTTTTTTTTTTTTTTTTCAGATATACCCAAAGATGTGGCCATATATTTGCAAGTGCTGCAGCATTTGCTCAGAAACAACATATACGTGCCGGAAACCCTGCCAATTTTGGACAAATACGACGTCAAATATTGGCGAGCGACGCCCAGGATGGCCGAAGTCTTCGGCATGGCGGCCAACATTTGTCCCGACAGCGAGAGAGAGTGTTATCTGACCAAATTTAGGAGTATGTTGGACAAGATTAAGAGTGCAGACGTTGCGAGCTTCGTAAAGTTGTTGTATTACACCCAGAAATGGTGTAATAGATGCTGTGATGAACGATTATTCCAGTAAGTGCTTTTTATGTATTTTTTTTAATTAATCCCCTGCACTGGTTATAACCTGTAACGCGGGGGCAGTTTGCAAACAAGAAATTCACGAACCCATATCTCCTGGAGCAGAGTGGTGCGGGGCGCCACAGTGACGTCACACCATCCGGGACGCACAGCTGCACCTGGTCAAACTATTGCATCATGCTGTACGCCTTTCCGTGTGGTGACAGATCTAAAATACATAGAGTCGTCGAAATAAATAATAAATAAATATCCTTGGACATTTCACACAACGCCATATCGTCCCAAGCTAAGCAACTTAATGCTTGTGTTATGGTAACGAGATGGATGATGTGTGCAAATCACGGACTCACACTGGTCGCAGTGGACTGTATGTAGGAAATGGAATGGTAAGCTGGTACGGCGGTACAAGATAACTGAGTTATCCTTGAAGAACGTCTCCAATACTCCAGCGAATTGCAGAACAGAACGCGAGCAACACAGAACTCACTCACCTTCGCTCTGGAGTGTACCAACATCGGCAGCAAATAGTGTCGGGCTCGGATCGCACGGCGGTCGGCAACATACACTTAACTTTAGCACACAAAAGTCACGGAATGGGATTGAAAAAATGAGTAAAGTATAATTTTGCTACAAGGAGCAGTACGCCATACACGAATGTTAAGAACAGACTACCGTCGTTCCATTAATTTTTTCTTCACCGACGCGCTTTCGAATACTGGCCACCCATTGGTCAAGGAGCAAGCCTATGCCGCATCACGTCATATTCAAAAACACGCCGGAATACGGAACAGATGATAAACTAATAATATACATTTTTTTTTGTAAATACATACATATTATAGATAGAAATGACACCCACACCCAGACTCCGAGCCAGTGCCTCTGGTTTAGACAAAGACACTTGCCCGACCCCGGAGTCGAACCCGGGACCCGTTGATCCCGCAATTGATTGCTTTATATAATCTGTTTCCTCCGAGCTGGAGCTGAAAACGAGTGCTACAGAAACCTGCAGTGTATACTGAGCTCTCTCTTGCTACTACTTCTTCTACTCAACTCATATATGACCCACTGCTGAGTCGGGCCTCCTCCAACTACATGAAGGGTAATTGACCTACAGTGCCACACTAGCCAAACGGGTTCGTATCAAATTATCCTTTTCTTGCGGCTACGTTTTCGGCCTTAAGATTTCCTTTTGTCGGCTCTTATGACAAGCTCAGGCGCCGTCCTATTGCCAGCGATGATGCGTCTGTCCGACAAAAAATGATCATGGTCACATGCGATCAAACATACTGATGTCTACTTAATGTCCTATTGAAGGTCGTGCGATCATGCGATGCGACCAAATTGTTTAAACGCATCGTATTGATCGGACGACCGTGTGTTCAAATATTCTGATAACTACTAAATGTCATATGGTTCGATTCCAAGGATTCGTAAAATGATATTTGAAGAGAACTTAATTAATAAAATGCGTGCTCATCCCATTGTTTGGAATAAATGGAGTGAAGACTATAAAAGCAGGCTTAAAAATTACAAAGAGTGGGCTATTATTGCAATGAATTTGAATAAAATAAGAAGATTAACTGAAAATATTTTAATAAAACTTACAATATTATTATTAATCATGGTACGACCGTAATAGGACAAATGTTTTCTCATCGCGCGATCGGTTTCATCGCACGATAAAATCGCATCGCGACATCGCACGAGCGATGGCAATAGGACGGCGCCTTTGGGTGAAATGCACTGTGTACTTTAATCCGGCACCATACGTTAAAAAATCCCTCTTCTGCACTAAAACAAGAACAGCTATTCATATTTTGTTCATCTTTACAGAATTATAGCTGATTTGGCGCAGAAAATCGAAAAGGCCAAGTGTCTATCGATCATATCTTCGTACATGCAACAGTTGTCGTCGCCTTTCGACCGCCAGCTTATAAGTGACGTGTTCCACACGATGTCCATTTGCGAATTGGTGATGGACGACAAGACAGACATCGCTAAATTGGCCATGGAGCTGGTTGGAAACGGTAATTTATTACATTCACTCGTTCATCTATTCATTCATTCTTTCGTACCCATTCATTCGTTCGTTCATAATTTATTGAACTGCCTCCTTGGTCTAGCTAGGGGTTAGATGTGCCGCCTTTGCGGACCCGGGTTGAGTTTGTGTCTTTGTGCAAATCAGAGGCACTTGCTCTGAATCTGGGTGTCATTTGTGTTCGTGAATTTCATGTTCGTAAACTTCCCCCGCGATACAGATTAGTATACCTCGTGCAGAGATTTAGTTTAATTACATAAAAATAACAATCTCATTGGTTTATAAAGACAGAGTTTCTTGCCGGTTCTTCTCTGTTGAGCAGCATTCCGAATCGACGGTGGATGGGTGGAAGGGTTATGGGATACCCAAAAAGAGATAGGTGAATTGTGTGAATGACACATGTATAAAAGGAAAATCTTCAGTACCTGTTATTCTGCGATGACTCGGCGATGGGTCTTTTACTGATATTAGTCCGTCATAGAACACAATGGACACTAACAAATTGTCAATTGACGACACGGTTGGCGCAGTGGTAGATCGATCGACTGCTGCGCAGCATGTCGCGGGTTCGATCCCCGCACGGAAGAAATATTTGTACGACCTACAAGTATTTGTTCCTGGTCTGGGTGTTTTTCTATCTATATTATGTATGTATTTACAAAATAAAAATGTATATAAGTAGTTTATCATCCATCTCGTTACCATAACACAAGCATTAAGTTGCTTAGCTTAGGACGAGATGGCGTTGTGTGAACGTGTATACGTCATGGTGCACCACACATATCACTATCACTACATAGTATAAAACAAAGTCGATGTTTTCTGTCCGTCCCTATGTATGCTTAAATCTTTAAAACTACGCAACGGATTTTGAAGCGGTTTTTTTATTAGATAGAGTGGTTCACGAGGAAGGTTTATATGTATAACACACCCCCGCTTTGCACGGCCGAAGCCGGGGCGGGCCACTAGTTATTAATAAATGATGGTATTTCAAAATGATTTTTCATCCCCCCATCTCGGAAAGAGTATTTTTGCTCTTCGATATCTGAGTGCAAAAGCCGTTTTTATTCGCTAGAGAATAAAGTAAAGATTATTCTGTAATACTTACCTCTCATAATGTAGTAATTAATACCTAAACTGAAATAAAAGTGTACCTATCTTGTGATTGTAAACGTTTTTTTTTTTGCATTTAGTCATTTCCTCGCTGAGGTGGAATGAAAAGTTACGTGTTGCACTCGAGTGTAAAGATTTTTCACCTCGTGCTCTTTTGATTCCCTCGCTAACGTTCAGGATTCTAATTTTGAATCCTTCGCTTGCTCGGTCATCAAAATTGAACACGCGGTTAAAAAGCAACTTTGCACTCTTGTATAACAAATAACTATTACAGGCTTAAAACTAATGGATGATGTATTGAAACGGCGAGTCGTGCTGTTAGTATCGAGTCTGTGCTCTCACTCGATGGTGGAAGTTCGTAAGGCCGCTTTTGGAGTCATCATGCAGGCATTCGAAGGTAATATAATGTTCAGACTGTAACGTCCGTCCGCTGGTATAGCCTACCGCGAAGGTGTGACGCCCAAGTGCGCGGGGCGTCGCACGGGAGAGGGTGCCCGATGGGGCTGCCGCCTGCGGGCCACGGTAGAAACGAACGCGGTACCCGTGGTCCACGGCGGGTTGTTTTAGTGGGTGAGGGCCCCACACTACCCCGTAGTCTCCCCGGACGCGGGATGTGCGGTCAGGCATTTTTTTCCGCCAAACCAAAAAAGGGGTTGGATGTGCCGCCTTAGGATCATGGGGTCCCGGGTCTTTGTCTAAACCAGAGACACTTGCTCTGAGTCTGGATGTCATCTGTGTTCGTGAATTTCATGTTTGTTAACTGACCCCGCAATACAAGCCATAACTTACAGCAGGGGTTACGTTTTATTTAAAAAAAATACTATACTCAGGAATGTCTGCAAATATTCTTGTAGACGAATTCTTGTGGTGGATTTAGAGTACATAGTGTCACCACCCAATTACATCCCGAGGGTGTCGTAAGAGTCGACGAAGAGAAAAGACGAGGCCGAAAACCTACCCGTAAAAGAAAGAAAACTTGAAACGAAACCCTGTACCAACCTCGTTGGTCTAGTGGTCAGATGTGCCGCCTTTGGATCAGCGGGTCCCGGGTTCGATTCCGGGGTCGGGCCAGTGTCTTTGTCTAAACCAGAGGCACTGGCTCGGAGTCTGGGTGTCATTTCTATCTATAATATGTATGTATTTACAACAAAAAAAATGTATATAAGTAGTTTATCATCCATCTCGTTACCATAACACAAGCATTAAGTTGCTTAGCTTGGGACGAGATGGCGTTGTGTGAAATGTCCAAGGATATAATATAAAAAAAACCCGTCTGGCTAGCGTGGCACAGTAGGCTAATGGCCCTCCCTGTGATGGGAGGAGGCCCGACCCAGCAGTGGATTATTTGTGGGCCGAGTAGTAGTAGACATTTATATTGTGCACTCTACCTAGACGGCTGTCCTGTCCATTAAACACATGATGTTTTTTTTTTTTTCATTTTTTAACTCCTCCCTTCCCCTTGATGATACGAGGTGAGGTTTAAGACTACCCCCCCCCCCCCACCCCATTAAAAATCACGTGTATCTTTTAGTATCTACAAAGAATCTTACACTCAATCTACACGCCGCTTTTCGGTTTAGAAATCACGCATTTGACGAAACAATAAAAACACGTGATATTTCACTATCCCTGTTCCGTATTCCGGCGTGTTTTTGAATATGACGTGATGCGGCATAGGCTTGCTCCTTGACCAATGGGTGGCCAGTATTCGAAAGCGCGTCGGTGAAGAAAAAATTAATGGAACGACGGTAGTCTGTTCTTAACATTCGTGTATGGCGTACTGCTCCTTGCAGCAAAATTATACTTTACTCATTTTTTCAATCCAATTCCGTGACTTTTGTGTGCTAAAGTTAAGTGTATGTTGCCGACCGCCGTGCGATCCGAGCCCGACACTATTTGCTGCCGATGTTGGTACACTCCAGAGCGAAGGTGTGTGAGTTCTGTGTTGCTCGCGTTCTGTTCTGCAATTCGCTGGAGTATTGGAGACGTTCTTCAAGGATAACTCAGTTATCTTGTACCGCCGTACCAGCTTACCATTCAATTTCCTACATACAGTCCACTGCGACCAGTGTGAGTCCGTGATTTACACACAATCCCCCTTGTGATATTTCGTGATATTTGCCGAAACCTCCCCGTCCCCCCATCCCCTTCGAACCTCACGTGATTATTGGACAGCCCCTAGCTGTAAGTTGTCCTTAACCAATAAAATAAAAATAAAGCAGTTAACGTAATGGGATAAAACCATTAAATCTTCAGATATCTTCCCATCTAACCATTGTCCTCCAACCAAGAAACAGAAAATGGAGTTAACTCCATTACTCAGCGTCCTGGAATCCGAAGACTCTTATACCAAGGCTTTAGTCCATAAGATAAGCTGTGGTGTCTTGGATAGAGATCAGAAGATTTCTGAGCCCATGAAGGGGCTATTGGAGAAGTATTTGAGTGAAGAGTTCAGTGCCAGGTAAGTCACTTGGTAGTAGGGATGAGAATAACATCGATGTTGACATCGAATCGTAAGTCAAGAATATCTTTATGGCTGCTCTGAATATAGCCGCATTATGCTGCGCACAACACAAAATCAGGTAGCAGCGGGACGTACGCGGGGCGGGGAGGCAGGCACGTCTTCCACCCGCAAGCGTCCTCGCCACCCGCGTGTTAGTGCGAGTGAGCTACGTTCGTATTGGTTATGAAATGTACGATGCGCAAGTTCGTACCCACGGCTACATTCAGACCGGCCATGAAGTTTAGCGCGGACTGTTTAATGAATATCGATTGAAAAACATCGATGTTTTTTAGGTAACAAATAAAACTGTCCATTAAAATTAACAAAATGTATTTATTGTATAGAAGTGAAAAGTTACGGAAAAAAAAATATTCCCAGTATTTTTGGCACATTGTAAGCAAATTTACTTAGAGAGGAGTTTTCCCTTTAGTCTGTTCCGTTGCAGGTACAGCAATTGGCCCGCTTTAGAAAGCTTTAGAGAGATTTTGATATATTAATCCTGTAACGGCTGTAACATCGATGTGCCGATGTTATCGAAGACAAGGCATCGATGTTTTTCAGCTAAACATTGATGTTTATTCACCATCGATATAAATCGGTCATCCCTACTAGGAATACGAAAAGCTGGTGTTTTTTATTAAACATATGACTTACTTACAATTTAACCCATAATATCCCACTGCTGAGTCGAACCTCCTCCAATTACATGGAGGGTAATAAGCCTACTGTGCCACGCTGGTATCAAGTTTTCTTTCTCTTGTGGCAATCGGCCTTGTCATTTCCTTTTGTCGGCTCTTACGACACCCTCAGGATGGAATGGGCGACACTATGTATAGTAAATCTAATAATAAATAATGACTATTATCCCTACATTTCAGGTTTGCCGAGTGTTTCTTCGTAACAGTATGTCTACCGTCCAAGGAATCTAAGGTCTGTGACCTGCAAACCTGTCTGTCGAGTCTCTTGGAATTGCTCTTCTCACGTCTCAAGAATGATGAGGCGTTTAAAGAAAGGAAACTGAGAGATGAAGATCCTATGGAGACCAGGTAAGATTTGCACGTATACTTCGTCTGAGCCCATAAAAGATAGAGAAACCTCCTTCGATTACGAGAGGGAAATATACACGCTGGGCAAGCGTTTAACCTCTATCGTGGGGTATGCTTAGTACTACTACTCAATCCATAAAAGACCCACTGCTGATTCGGGCCTCCTCCAGGTGCATAAAGGGTTATGGATCTGGCGTGTTCACATCACGTCGGGGTCACCACTTTAGGCGCAAAGGGATGATCATCCAGCCAGACGAGGTGGTATGTCTGGCTAGGGGTCGCACCGCCTATTCCCCGATAGTTGTAGTCGGAGAAATCTTGACTGTTCGAATTGCTCTTGAAATTCCGCTATCGCGGTGTAGGACTTTTTGGTAATTCTCGCATTTGTAGGCGATATTTCTTGATGTAATTAGTTCAGATTTTTGGGGTAAATTGTGTAAAGTGTGTAGCATGTTGATCGCTACAGGGTAATTAGCCTACTATGCCTCAACGGCCAGACCGGTTGGCACAGGATTTCGTTTCAAGTTTTCCTTCTCTTGGGACGAGGTTATCTGCCTCTTGGTGACGTTCCATTAGTCGCCTCTTGCCTCAGGATGACACCTTTGCCAAACTTAAGTGGCAGTGGGCAGGGCACATAGCTCGCAGGACCGACGCCCGATGGGGCAGAAAAGTCCTCGAGTGGCGACCGCGTTCCGGAAGGCGCAGTGCTGGTAGGCCTCCCACACGGTGGACCGACGACCTGGTTAAGGTCGCTGGAATGAAGCAATGGATGCGGGCGGCCCAGGACCGGCCTTTGTGGAGATCCTTGGGGGAGGCATATGTCCAGCAGTGGACGCCTTTTGGCTGAAATGATGATGATTGTAATGAATTTCCTTTTGTCGGCTCTTACGACACCCTTAGGATGGAAATGGATGTTAACACTATGTATTCTAAATCTGTCATACGAACAGCACACTACTAAGTTATATTTTTTGTTTTGTAGTTTGTTTGATGACGTCAGCAGATCCAAGCTGCTTACTCTAAGCACAACATACCAAGGAACGTTCAGGAGTGCCGTACAGAGAAGAGCGAATACAACACCGGAAGAGCAAAATATCGATGTTACGATACCAATTGCTGAAATTCTTAATTCAATCCTAAATTTTGCTAAGGTATGAAATTATAAATACAATCAATTTAGCCGAAATGAGGAGATACGCAGGCAAACCAGGATCGCCGACATAGCTCTCCGGATTGCCAAACTTAAGTGGCAATGGGCAGGGCACATAGCTCGCAGGACCGACGCCCGATGGGGCAGAAGAGTCCTTTTTTTGGATACTAATAGGGTTCAATATAAGTTTTCCTTCTCTCGTGGCTAGGTTATCGGCCTTCTCATTTCCTTTTTTAGCTTTTTTCACACCCTAAGGATGGAACGGGGTGGTTACACTATGTATTCTTAATCCTAGTAGTAAATTAGGAATTATTTTACTGTTTATTTAAAAAACAACTGGCAATTCCCCCCTTTCTACTTGTAGGAGGTTTGACTTATTATCTAACATTCTACATTTCATATATCATACATTACATATCTACATTTGTCTGTGTGATTTCTTCCTCAGCTCAACCCTGAGGCAGCACAAGCGCTGTGTGTTCAAGTCATGCGTCGACTCATCGGTCCCGGGTTCGATATCGAGGCTGCCATGTCCCGTTATTTGGCGGCCATTTTGTCCAGAAATGCCAACAGTCTAACGCCATTTGTGCTGGACTCTTGTCTCGTGTTTGTGGATGCTGTTTCTGGCGCTAACTGGTGAGGGAAACTTAGCATTGAGATGAGACCCAAAAAAATGATCCCGATTAGAAATTCGTGTCTAAAACTGAGAGCACCTATGTAGAATGCGAATTTGGCGAGATGACCTTGGTATACCTACTGTAAAACGCCCTATATTCCTTTGACATTTAGGGGTATACCCTTGAAATGCCGTAATATGCTCCTTGATGTTTAGGGAGATGACATTGATTTTCCGTTTAATGCCCTTGACGTTTAGGGGGATAACTTTGACATGCCGTAAAATGCCCCTTGATATTTAGTGACATACCCTAGATATATTAATGCCCTTAATATTTCGTGAGATGACCTTGATATTTTGTGGGATAACTTTAATATTTCAAAGGTTGACCGTGATATGTTGCAACATTACTTAGCCGATGATTCTAAATGTCTGAACGTCATTATAATCCATAATTTTATGTTCATAAAACAGTTTAATTAATTCTGTGGAGACGCTGAAGCAGTTCACAAAAGGCAGCGATGGATTTGAAGCCGTGAAGCTGCTACAAGAAGACCTGCTTATAAGGAGCAAAGGACTTGATTTGTTTGTCTTGGGGTGAGTTAATTATTTTAGAATTTTCTCGATCACAGCACATTAAATACATTTGAAAAAGCTAAAGCATACAAATACAGGGGTCTAGGCTCCGAATATGAATTTTTCCCATTCGGTGTCGAGACCCTTGGTCCGTGGGGTCCTAGCGCTATAAGCCTTTTTAAGGAAATAGCAAAAAGGTTAGTCGACATCACAGGAGACCGAAGAGCTGGTAGCTACCTCGGACAAAGAATCAGTCTAGCGATTCAAAGGGGGAACGCTGCCAGTATCTTCGGAACCTTGCCTAAAGGGACTCCTTTAAATAATATATTTTAGTATTTAAGTTTTAGGTTAATTGGTATTTTTAGTCTTGTTTTATTACTTAAGTTAGTGTTTATGTAAGTACATATTACTTAAGTTAGTGTTTATGGAATAAATTGCTTCAGGCCAAAAAAAAAAATACATTTGATAGTTTACAATGGTGTCCACTGGGAATCACTTTACACATACACCTTTGGGATCGCGAGGTTTGAGGTTTCTGGGTGTCATTTGTGTTTGAGAATTCCATGTCTGTAATCTGCACCTGTCCAGTTAGGTAAGTCCAACTTCGAGAAAGAGGTCAATCGTCGGATCCAACTCGGCTGGGCAGCGTTCGGGAAGCTGCGAAAGATCTTCTCGTCCACAATACCGCAGTGTCTGAAGACAAAAGTCTTCAACCAATGTGTGTTGCCAGTGATGACATATGGAACAGAGACGTGGTCGCTCACTATGGGCTCCATCAGAAGGCTCAAAGTCACCCAAAGGGCAATGGAGAGGGCTATGCTCGGCGTTTCCCTGCGAGATCGAATCAGAAATGAGGAGATACGCAGGAAAACCAGGGTCACCGACATAGCCCACCGGATTGCCAAACTTAAGTGGCAGTGGGCAGGGCACATAGCTCGCAGGACCGACGCCCGATGGGGCAGAAAAGTCCTCGAGTGGCGACCGCGTTCCGGCAGGCGCAGTGCTGGTAGGCCTCCCACACGGTGGACCGACGACCTGGTTAAGGTCGCCGGAAAGCAGTGGATGCGGGCGGCCCAGGACCGGCCTTTGTGGAGATCCTTGGGGGAGGCCTATGTCCAGCAGTGGACGTCTTTTGGCTGAAATGATGATGATGATGAATCTGCACCTGCGATACAGGTTATACCTAGATATATTTTTTTACGATTTTGTTTAAACACAAGCAATGATTTTGGACAAATCTTTTACTTTTAATTTACAGAGTTACTAAAGAAGAATTCGACACAACAATGAACGATGACGTTCGAGAATTTTCTCTAGAAGGTAATATTATGCAGAATCAGACCTAGAGGCACTTGCTCAGAGTCAGTTCATCTTTAAACTCGTATATTAATACGTGCGGCAAAACTTTGTACCCCTTTTTACGAAACTTATGCGGTATATGTATATGAATATCTTGAATCTATACTAATATATAAAGCTGCAGAGTTTGTTTGTTTGTTTGTTTGTTTGAACGCGCTAATCTCAGGAACTACTGGGCCGATTTCAAAAAATCTTTCAGTGTTAGATAGTCCATTTATTGAGGAAGGTTATAGGCTATATTTTATTTTCAAAAGAATTAGGGATCCGTATGAAAATTGCGATTTTGTAAACCAAGGTGTAAAATCGAAAACCTATTTATGCGTGCGCTGCAAAAACTATTGACAATGGAACAAAATGATGTACTACGGGTTTGTAGGTCTTATAAAGATCTACAAAAAGAGAGATATGATATAGATATGTCCGCGAGAGCACATATCTAACTATCATAGTTTAGTCACAATAACCGATTTAATGTTCATAAAAAATATGCACGAGTTCGAAGCCCACGCGGGCGAAGCCGCGCGCAAAAGCTAGTCTTGAATAAAAATGAATGGCTGTTCGTTATTCTCGCTAAAACTCGAGAACGGCTGGACCGATTTGGTTAATTTTGGTCTTGAAATATTCGTGGAAGTCCAGGGAAGGTTGAGAAAATATGAAAAAACGTTTGTTTTTAATACGCATTTTTTTTTTAATTTCCATTTTTTCTGGAACTAGCGACCCGCCCCTGCTTCGCACGGGTGCAATGGTGAACATCTAAATTTATGAGTGTTTCTCTACAATATTATGCATGTATTATACATATAAACCTTCCTCTTGAATCACTCTATCTATTATAAACCGCTTCAAAATCCGTTGCGTAGTTTTACAGATTTAAGCATACATAGTGACGGACAAACGACAGCGACTTTGTTTTATACTATGTAGTGATTATCATTCAAGTTTTTTATTACCGTTTTTATCACACTTGTACACCGTGTGCAGTTCTATTCAACTTGAAATATAGGATAACTTACATCTCATTTAAGAGTCGCAATATTATTTTATTGCAAATTATTTGTCTATTATTTGATAGTCACAATTTATACATCAGGTCCAAACGATTCTAACAGGTGGCGATATCTGTTGACTGGGTTGAGTAGGTATTCAATAGGCCCTATGTTAATAGTTAAATTAATGTATGTTAATGTTAAATGTAATATACCAAAAATCTTAGCTACAGTAATGCGTTGGTCCGCTAGTAGTTTATAAAAGAAGAAGTGTGTGTGAAGTGTACTTTTATTTTTGAATGATGCATAATAAATACATCTATCAATCATCATCTACAATCCCTACTTTGTATTTGACACACACAAATATGTGTGCGTGTAAGGCAGACGCTATAACATATATATCGGTCCATTACAGATTTAATATCGATGTTTGGCAAGTTAGGCGACTGGGACGCCTTAAGAGTACAAGATAAGAGACTGCTGGATTCTGAAGGTATAACCAAGCTGTGGACTACTAAAGAAGACTTTACTGAACGACTTCGCCTGTATTTGAGTTTGAGAACAGGTTCGTAAAGTATTTTCAAATAAGAACTTTAAAAAAGGAAGGTGTTATGTTAGACGATAGATTTTGATGATTCTTTTTTATTAGGCAAAATACTACAGTGTGAAGACAAAAGTCTTTGACCAATGTGTTGTCGCCGGCAACTTCCGGCTACCGTGTATAGCGCTAATGGACTGATGACGCTAAACCGGATCGAACGAAGCCTACAAGTTCGTTCGTTCCAGTCATTCTTTCGTTCCTTTATTATGCGAACTGTAACGATGTTCTGTCTGTATCATTTTGGGATTAATTCTCGTAAGATCCACAACAAGTTTCATTTGCCTGCTCGAGAAACCGAACCACAAGCACTCATCGTCAATAATGTGTGTTGCCAGTGATGACATATGGTACAGAGTCGTGGTTGCTCACTATAGGCTTTATCAGAAGGTGTAAAGTCAAAGCAATTGAGAGGGCTGTGCTCGGAGTTTCCCAGCGAGATCGAATCAGACATGAGGAGATACGCAGGCAAACCAGAGTTACCGACATAGCCCACAGGATTGCCTAACTTTAGTGGTAATGGGCAGGGCACATAGCTCGCGGGACTGACGCCAGATGGGCCGATAAAGTCCTCGAGTGGCAACCGCTTCCCGGTAAGTGCGGGTAGGCCCACACGGTGGACCGATGACTTGGTTAAGGTCACCGGAAAACGATAGATGCGGGCGGCCCAAGACCGGCCTTTGTGGAAATCCTTGGGGGAGGCCTATGTCCAGCAGTGTGCGTCTTTTGGCTGAAATGATGATGATATGATGTCCTTATTTTATAGTCGCAGACGACAAATTGTGGTTCGACAAAATGGCGGTCGCGTATTCTGGCGACGGCAAACAAGACGCCATGAGGAGGCTCAGGGAAATAGACGAATGGCCTCGAAGACAATTCGTGGTGTCTGCGGTAAGTATGGAGATACTAGCTTTTGCGCGCGGCTTCGCCCGCGTGGCTTTCGAACCCGTGCTTATCTCTGTGCATATTTTATATGAACATAAAAGCGGTTATTGTGACTAAACTATGATAGTTAGATATGTGCTTTCGCGAGCTTTTTTTGTAGATATTTATAAGACCTACAAACCCGTAGTACATAATTTTGGTCTATTGTCAATAGTTTTTGCAGCGCACGCATAAATAGGTTTTCGATTTTACACCTTGGTTTACAAAATCGTAATTTTCATACGGTTCCCTAATTCTTATGAAAATAAAATATAGCCTATAACCTTTCTCGATAAATGGACTATCTAACACTGAAAGATTTTTTGAAATCGGACCAGTAGTTCCTGAGATTAGAGCGTTCAAACAAACAAACATACAAACAAACAAACTCTGCAGCTTTATATATTAGTACAGATTTCAGCTGGATCTTAGATGGACAGTGTCACCATATAAAAGTGGATGACACCGCAGCCGCATTAAAAAGTACCAGGCTCACATAACCTTAGTGGAGGTCGTTTAAACTTGATCGGGTATGAGAGACCGTTCTCTCATACCCTAGCCTAGCAGCAGCGAGTGGCCTGAAGAAGGACCTCCACCTTACAGAATACCAAAGCCTCAATAAAAAGTACCAGGCTCACATAACCTTAGTGGAGGGCGTTTAAACTTGATCGGGTATGAGAGACCGTTCTCTCATACCCTAGCCTAGCAGCAGCGAGTGGCCTGAAGAAGGACCTCCACCTTACAGAATACCAAAGCCTCAATAAAAAGTACCAGGCTCACATAACCTTAGTGGAGGTTGTTTAAACTTGATCGGGTATGAGAGACCGTTCTCTCATACCATAGCCTAGCAGCAGCGAATACCAAAGCCGCAATAATAAGTACCAGGCTCACATAACCTTAGTGGAGGGCGTTTAAACTTGATCGGGTATGAGAGACCGTTCTCTCATACCCTAGCCTAGCATCAGCGAGTTTGAGCTGCCTGAAGAAGGACCTCCACCTTACAGAATACCAAAGCCTCAAGTCATCCCATAAATGACCCACTACTGAGTCAGGCCTCATCTCATCGCAGGTAATTAGCCTACTTTGCCACGCTGGTCAAACGGGTTGGCATAGGGTTTCGTTTCATGTTTTCCTTCTCTTGCGCCTAGGTTATCGGCTTTGTCATTTCCTTTTCTCGACTCTTACGGCACCCTCAGGGCGGAATGGGGTGGTGACTCTATGTATTCTAAATCCGTCAACGAAAACTTGGTACGCACCCTGTCAACCCTCTCGCCATCATGGGCAGTAGGCTGAATTTTCCTCTAGGGAACCAGCAGTGGGCAAAGTTGTTCAAATTGGGAGAGGCTTGACTTATTGGAGTGGTCTTTTATGATCTGGAATGTCAAAATAAGCAGATAGTGGAACACACTTTAGTGATTCGTGGTTCTAGGTGACGGAAGCAGTGCTTTGGCAGCAAGGATGCCAGGCTACCCCCACTTGTGACGTCAGGCTGGGAGAGTGCCTCGCCGAGTGGTCCGCCAGACTTATGATCAGGTAATAATATTACAAACATCTCCAGAAACTGTCGCTGAGTTGCTGGATGTCTGGTTCTTCTTTTATCATTGACTTGAATGTTGAATAAATAAATATCCTTGGACATTTCACACAACGCCATCTCGTGACAAGCTAAGCAACTTAATGTTAGTGTTATGGTAACGAGATGGATGATAAACTACTTATATACATTTTTTTTTGTAAATACATACATTTTATAGATAGAAAAACACCGTGACCCGGAACAAATACTTGTAGGTCGTACTAATATTTCTTCCGTGCGGGGATCGAACCCGCGACATGCTGCGCAGCAGTCGATCGCTCAACCACTGCGCCAACCGTGTCATAGCAGTCTTTGTATACGAAATGGTGATTTAAAAAAAATAAACCGTAGTTTGTTTCTGGCTCCTGTCGGTTCGAACCCCGAGTGTGCAAGGGGGTTGTGACATTATCCATTTTAAATCCTTCCACAACCAGCCCATAAATGAGTCTTGTCTCCTCCAATTACATGCCGGATAACTAACCTACTGTGCCAGGGCCAGACGGGTTGGCACACACTTTCGTACCTCTACTAACAGGGGGGGAGACTTGTGTCCAACCCAATTTACTACATAGGTGGTCTAGTGGTTAGATGTACCGCCTTGGATAAGTTAAAAAACATGCTCCTGGTGATGGTTGGATGAATGTATTTTGGATCAAATCTGTGTAAACCAGAGACACGGGGTGTGGGTGTCTTTGTGTTCGTGTATCGTATGGATGTTTGTAAAGCGTCCCCGCAATACAGGTAATACGAAATGCAAGGTCTTGGTCAAGGGAGGGCAAACCAAGACTGCCTTGTTAGTCTAAGTCCGCCTTTGGCTCACGGGGACCCAGGGTCAGGCTGTGGTCTGTGTCCTTGTGTAAATCAGAGGCACTTGCTCTGAGTCTGGGTGTCATTTGTGTTCGTTAAGTACATGCTTGTAAACTGCATGTTATACTAGGGTTTTTTTATTATAATAGATTCTACCAACAGGTCTGCACATGCCCTTCAGTCCGCGGAGTCTTCGGAAGACAGTCCCATATCATCGGATTGCCGTATCCAAGAGTTGCAGTGGTGCAGAGAAGCCAATAGGCGACGGTTACCGAAACTGGCGTTGCAATGCATCGATAGGAATAAGAGGTAAGTTGATCACAGACAAACAAGATCTTTATGTGACGGTTTCGGAATTTCAGCCAGGAGACATTGCTGGACAAAGGCCACCCTCAAGGATTTAGGCTGTACAGAATATTACACATCCCCACCGCACACTGGGAAAAAACGCATGTTGTAAAACTCAACAAAACCCAGCACGCTTGGTGGTAGGACGTAATGGTCCGCCCAGCTAGCTACCACCCTCACATCTAAGTCCGGCGCCAACCAGTTTTACTGTGTTCCGTCGTGTGTATGTGAGAGCCGGTGCCAGACAGGGCAATTCCTTGAATTGCCTGCCCCACCTTAGACGCTGGCGTTGCTTTCCATCACGCAAGCCTAGGATCAAAGGTGTTCAAGTCGTAGATAAAAATACATAGGCCTCCCTCAAGAATTTCCACGAAGGCTGGTCCTGAGGGCGCCTCAGGCCAGCGCCCATCGGTTTCCGGCGACCTTAACCAGGTCGTCGGTCCACCAGCACTGCGCTTTAGATAACCAAGCTGCAAGAGAAATAAAACTGTATACGAAACCCTGTGCCTACCCGTCTTTCCAGCGTGACACAGTAGGCTAATTACCCCCCATGTAACTGGAGGTCGCCCAACTCAACAGTGGGCCATTTTAGAGCTGAGTACCAGAGTAATTTTTTTTTATTTCGCTTAATTTTTTTTATCTGAAATGGTGATTTTTAGAGCAAAAGGATGATCATCCAGCCAGACAAGGTGGTAGCGCCTATCCCCCCATGGTTGTAGACGGGGAATTTTTAACCGTGCGAATTTCGTTCGTTCCAGTCATTCTTTCGTTCCTTTATTATAGGAACTGTGATGACGTTCTGTTTGTATAATTTCCGCTGGAAAACGATGGACCACATGACGACACGGTTGACGCAGTGGTTGAGCGATCGACTGCTGCGCAGCATGTCGCGGGTTCGATTCCCGCACGGAAGAAATATTTGTACGACCTACAAGTATTTGTTCCGGGTCGGGGTGTTTTCTATCTATAATATGTATCATCCATCTCGTTACCATAACACAAGCATTAAGTTGCTTAGCTTGGGACGAGATGGCGTTGGGTGAAATATCCAAGGATAAGTATTTATGTATAAGAATTGCTCTTGAAACTTCGCTATCGCGGTGTAGGACTTTTTGGTAATTCTCGCATTTGTAGGCGATATTTCTTGATGTTATTAGTTCAGATATTTCGGGTAAATTGTGTAAAGTATGTATCATGCTGAGCCTTACATGATGATGGCCAATTTAAGGAAGTCCCCTTATCAATTGTTATTTTTAAACTTTCGCGTTTTGCACACATAATTAAAAACATCCAAGTGACCCTCACTTCCCACCGAAAAAAAATGCTGTCTGCAGTCAGCTCGCGACCACAGCCATTGTAACATGGTCGAAACGTCGAGCAAAAACAGGTATTAATTCTGTGGGCTATAAGACCCGTTGGATGTTTTCCCCTAAACAACTCTTCGCGGCAGATCAAAGACTCACTGCTGGATCGGCAAAATACTCTGACGTGTAATGTTTTTTCAGTGATCTTTGCAGTAATGAAGTGTTGTCTTGGTCGGCACAAAGAGTTAATGCTCTGCGCGCTATAGGCACTGAACGTAATGATGACGACATCTTAAGCGATGCACTACAGAAAGCAGGTTAGACATTTTAATCTTTATGCGCGTACAGGGTAATTTTCGAAGAGGTATCCATATTAACAATACTAGTCCTAAGGTATTCAATGATAAAACACGGAAAAACTGATTTATTGAATAACTAGCGACCGCCCCTTCGGCTTCGCACGTGTACAATTATTCATGTATTATACATATAAACCTTCCTCTTGAATCACGCTATCTATTAAAAAAAAATCCGTTCCGCTTCAAAATCCGTTGCGTAGTTTTAAAGATTAAAGGCCGCTGCATACGTGACGGGTTTTTATACGGACGGGACGGGACGGGAATTATTGCAAACATCGTTTTGATACAAAATGTATAAAAAATCGTCGCCGACGATGTTTAGCACGTCCCGTGAGTGCCACGTTCCCGTCCCGTCCGTGAAATATGCACTTTCATATACATTTTGTATCAAAACGATGTTTGCAATAATTCCCGTCCTGTCCCGTCCGTATAAAAACCCGTCACGTATGCAGCGGCCTTTAAGCACACATAGGGACGGAAAGACGACAGCGACTTTGTCTTATAATGTGTAGAGATGCTTTTTGCCTCTTTTCTTGTGGGGGTATAAACCTTTATAGAGCATTCATACCGGCCTGGTTAAGGCCAGTGTGGACTGTGTAAAGGGTCGTTCGTTAGTCCTATTAATATAGGTCATAATTGATACAACAGCCTTAGTTATATCTCGACAGACAGATTACACTTTCCGTTACTACTACTCCGCCTATAGATGACCCACTGCTGAGTCGGGCCTCCTCCATTTACATGGCGAGGACTGTAAAGAATGTAATATACACCCGATAAATCCGTTAATGACTTAATGTGTAATAATCGCGAAATAAATAATGTTTAGTGTGGGACGGCCCTCTGCTAGATGGTGCGACGATCTGCGAAAGGTTGCGGGCAGCAGCTGGATGCGTCAAGCTGAAGACAGGGCGCTATGGCGCTCTTTAGGGGAGGCCTATGTCCAGCAGTGGACTAATGTGGGCTGATGATCATGATGAATCGCGAATGCCTAAGAAATCAAAAATATTTAATAAAATATTTTCGGAAGAACAATGTAGTAGTAGAATGAGTATTTATTAGATACACTTTTGCAACAATAGTTTATATATAACATTGCTATGTATATAGCAATGTTATATATAAACTATTGTTGTAACACTGTAATTGTATAATAATGTTAAACGGTTACTATACTATATCACAATTTGACTTGACTACATGGTATAAAACAAAGTCGCTGTCGTCTCTCTGTCCCTATGTATGCTTAAATCTTTAAAACTACTCAACGGATTTTGAAGCGGTTTTTTTAATAGATAGAGTGATTCAAGAGGAAGGTTTTTAGGTATAATACATACATAATTGCCGGGTCACTAGTTAGATTATATATTTTATAGGAGAGCGCTATGTCGCCAACAGACTGTACAGCAGTTTGGCGATATCCTTATACTAAAAAAACCTGTATGTATAAATAAATAATTACTCATGCCAGTTAAAACTTTAAATGGCGCATGAACAGGAGCTCCTTAATAATGGTCCTTTATTCCACAGAGAAATCATTGTCTATGTTCAAAAACGAGTCTTCCATAGACACTCATTATGAAATGGAGAAATTGATACTGCAACTTAACTATGATTTGAAATGTAAGTAAAACATTTGTCTTATTAAACAGTTTTAATACCACCAGAATCCGGGTACTGACTGGGTTAGAATACAAAGTGTAATCACCCCATTTCATCCTGAGGGTGTCGTAAGAGCCGGCAAAAGGAAATTACAAGGCAAATTACAACTCAATTTGTTTTTATTTAAGTACTTAGGTTTTATCACTAATCTCATATAAGTCGTCGTATTTAATGTTACCAATATCATCTTACGGGCAATCCATGGCCCATGTCCCACGCTAGGTGGTAATTTACATACGCACCCATCAGTCGTCATATCTACATTCACACCTTTCATACACAATTCCTCATTCTTACAATCCATCCATCTCTTTTGATCTCCCACAACTCTCTTTACGACACCCTCCCTACTTAATCCCTACTTAATGCCTTACCACACGGACCATATAAGCTCTCCCTTTTAACAATTAAAAAAGATAGATAGATAGATGGTAGCATGGGAGCCAGAACGATACCCTGCCCGAGCCCGAAGTACGGATAAAGTCAAATGTTAATATGATGGACCCACCCAACTACCGGCAGATCTAGACGTTGCTTAACCAGCAGATCTAATTGTCACACTGTGAGCTGGTATACCTTATCTAACAAGTTTTAATGTTTCAGCGTTAACAAGGCATAAACTAAAAGAGTCGCTAAACGAATTGGAAAACGCAAGCTCGACTGATCGTAAAATTTCCAGCGAAAATTCTGAAGTACTGAGATCCATTTATAACATAGCTATGATGCACTATGATGATATGTTCGCGGATGGCAAAGGTTTGTTATATAGGTATTATACGCGCGCGAGTTCATGTCCATCCTGAGGAATGCTGTAATGCTTTTACCTAATTAGTTATGGTAATGTCGATAATAACTACCGGTTTAGTCAACAGCTGTCAATTTGGTTTACTGTAATCTAAGGTAATTTTGCAGATTATGCAATAAAATCAATGTGATAAGTAATTATGTATTTAGGCCCCGAGGGACATGAACTCGCGCGCGTATTATATATATCCGTCAATAACTCTAGTCGGGGATTTCTTAAACGTGCGAATCGCTCTGTAAACTTCGCTATTGCGGTGTAGGACTTTTTGCTAATTCTCGCATTTGTAGGCGATATTTCTTGATGTTGATAGTACATGTTCGTGAATTGCATGTTTGTGAATCGCCCCCACGGTACAGGTTATAACTAGTGCAGGAGATTGGTTTTGGAAAAATTAAAAGAATTTAAACCCTTTATTATTACAGACTCGAGTCAAGACGATATAATCGCAGACATGACATCAGTTATAAGGGATATGATGAACAACAATTTGGTGAACAACTATGATTTGTTATTCACATTATTGTTCAACCGAATGACTTCATTTGATACGGTTTTGAGTGAAAGCACAGCTAGGATATTGCTGGACCAGGTATGCCATGAGATTTATTTTTAACCTAGGGGCCGTTAATAAAATACGTCACGCTACAATCAACTTTTGTTAACCACCTCCCACTATTGTCACGCTGACACACTCGGCAAGACCTTTAACCCCCTGTATGCGAAATTATTTTATGAACGGCCCTCTTTTTTTTAATTATTTAACTTATACATACCACGAAAGGAACTTTATTTACGAACGTTTTATGACAAAACTTTTAAACATCGTCATATTGTAAATTAACAATAACATCAACTGTACATAACTCCAAAACGTTGTCTGGTATTTTCCCTGTAAACGATTTCTCATCGATAGTATTGTAAAAGGTCCTGGTTTGCGTGTGTGTTTGTATGTTGGGAGGTGCGTCTGTCTGTGTAATGTGTTTTTTTGCATGCAATAGTATTTTATTATTCTACTGATTTTCACTGTACACTGAATCACCCTGTATATTTCAGGTACAAATAGCTCTACCGAAATTCGATTCCGTCAGCGCCGATACCCTGAAGAGCATTCTAAAAGTGTTCCCAGAGAAGACACTCCAAGAGTATCGCGTACAAAGCTTTTATAAAGAACAAGAGCTCGAGTCTTGCAAGCAGTGCTTACAGCTGGTCGGCAGTGCTGCTTACAGTCTTCGGTCCTACTGCTTAGCGCTCGAAGCCGCATTAAAAGCAAATGGTAAGAATCTTTCGCGAAGGAGGCCACACGCTGTCTGGGGAAAGACCGCAGACGAATTATTAAAAAGTACCAGGCTCTCATAACCTTAGTGGAGGTCGTTTAAACTCGATCAGGTTGGTAGGAGTGTGGTGACCAATTTTGGAGTCCGTATGGTGACGGATTTCGAATACATATTGTCACCACCCCATTCCATCTTGAGGGTGTCGTAAGAGCCGATAAAATGAAATGACAAGGCCGATAACCTAGCCGCAACAGAAGGGGAACTTGAAACGAACCCCTGTGCCAATCCGTCTTGCCAGCGTGGCACTGCAGGGTAATTACCCTCCATTTAATTGGAGGAGGGCCGACTCAGTAGTGGGTTATTTATGGGCTGAGGAGGGTGGGAGAGGCTATTCCCTATCATCAGCAATCTAGAGCTGCCCGACTGTGGAAGGAACTCCCCCTTACAAAATACCGCAGCTGCATTAAAAAGTACCAGGCTCTCATAACCTGAGTGGAGGTAGTTTAAACATAATTTTATTTTTCTAAAAACGTAAGTGGGTGAACCTGTTTGGCAGGGGCAGTTTACAAACATGAAGATCACGAACACAAATGACACACAGACTCAGGCAGGTGCCTCTGGTTTATACAAAGACACTTGCCCGGCCCCGGAATCGAACCCGGGACCCCGTGATCCAAATGAGAAGTACATCCACGCATTAAAAGTACCAGGCTCTCATAACCTGAGTGGAGGTCGTTTAAACTTGCTCTGGTATGAGAGGCCATTCATCAGCGAGATAGAGCTACCTTGGGTAGGACCTCCACCTTACAGAATTTATTTTATGATCTTTGTACAAAGAGACGCTTTTTTTGTTCTTTCAGACGCTGCAGTATGGACCAAAACGTTTGATAATATGAAGCTCAAGATATTTGAAAACCCCTACGCCGGAAGCGATTACAAGTTGCTGACGAGATATAAGAAGAGATTGTATGAATTGTACAAATACCGTGAGTATGTCTCCGTGTGGTGACGGATTTAGAATACATAGTGTCACCAGGACATTCAATCCTGAGGGTGTCATAGGAGCCTATATAAGGATAACCTAATGTCCATTCACCTAGCCGCAAGGGAAGGAAAACTTGACGCGTAACTCTGTGCCAAACTCTCTGGCCAGCGTGGCACAGTAAGCTATTTACCCTCTATGTAAGGGAAGGAGGTTTTTTTTTAATAAGTAGGTTTTCTTGCTCTTGTCCTGAGTCTGGGTGTCATTTGTGTTCGTGAATTACACGTTTGTAAGGTACAGGGTCCGTGTGGTGACGGATTTAGAATACGCAGTGTCACCAACCCATACCATCCCGAGGGTGTCGTAAGAGGCGACTAAGGGAACGCAAGAGGCAAATCATTTAGCCGAAAAAGAAGGAAAATTTCATACAAACCCTGTGCCAACCCGTCTTGCCAGCGGTGGCACAGTAGGCTAATTTCCCTCCAATAATTTGGAGGAGGCCCGACTCAGTAGTGGTTCATTCATGGGCTGAAATGAACGAAGGTACAGGGGTTTCGTTTGTTTTAAATAAAAAAAGTATCGGAGTGTTTTAGCCGCTGTCGAATGGATCGGTTACAAAGTTTCCCAAACGACAGATGGCCCGCGCAGACAATTAGTGGGTCAACAGGTCGCAATCACCATCTCATCACGACCGGGACTCCCACTTACCCAAACCCCGGACCCCGGCTGGGGACCTATAAAAGGTTTCCCCCACTATACAGGGTGTCCCAAAAACACGCCACAGCGACACTGGTAGTAGGTCTCTTAAACAAAAATACAGGATGAACTAAATAATAAAAAAATAAACATTAAGTAGGTATTTTGTTACATAGAACGAAAAAAACGGGTAATTTAAAAAAAGTCTGGTTATTCGAAAAATTCTTATATCTCGAAATCCATGAGACTTTCCTTCAGCCCATATTTTTTTGTGGAATAGACCTCAAGTTTTCTTGCTATTTTTGGAACACCCTGTATAAAAAAGGAAACTCCTTTTTATAAAAAAAGAAAGAAAATGTGTTTGAATATTCCTCTCACCTTCTAGATAACTCTTCCGCTACAGCGAAGACACTCGGCGAAATCATAAAAGAACTTGGCAACAAGAGATATCAGCAAAGCGTGCTGCGCTTCAGCCAGTTGTGCTCCAACGTGGATGGCTTGGTTTCCAAACGGGATCCTCTCAAAAAACTCCTCGCTTTAGACAACACTTATGTGGTCAAGATTTATGATGAGGTAATTTATGATTTCCGTGTGGTGACGGTATTAGAATACACAGCGTCACCACCCCATTCTATCCTGAGGGTGTCGTAAGAGCCGACATTAGGAAATGACAAGGCCTAAACAATAGCCGTGAGAGAAGTAAAACTTGATACGCAATCCGTCTGGCCAACGTGGCTACCAAGAGGATTGTTACCAAGAGGAGGTACACCCCATTCCTCCCCTTACCCTTCAATGTGTAATAATCTGCTTCTTCTTATCTTCTAATAAATCTTATTTCTTAAATCTTAATACATATCGAATTATATCTTAATACTAGCGGACCCGACAGACTTCGTCCTGTAAAAAAATTTACTCTTTGACGTTAGGAACACACCTACATTGCTTAGACAACAGTGAGTGGTTGTCATTTGATATGAACTTTATATAATAGCATTAAAGCTCAAATTGTCTCTACGTTTTAGTTAGAAAAAGTTTGTATAGAATAAAGAAAAAGGCTGTTTTTAGGGTTTTCCCAGCAATTATTCGATATTTTGTCGCCGTAAAACCTTAAGAACATTAAAAAAAAGAATTGGCCAAATTGGTCCAGGCGTTGTTGAGTTATGCGGTTACCAACACATTTTACGATTCATTTTTATATTATAAATAGTAAATAAATTATCCGTGTGGTATTTCAAATGAATTTGAAATAAGTGTAAATAAATTAACCGTGTGGTATTGCAAATAAATTTAAAATAAATTATCCGTGTGGTAATGGATTTAGAATACATAGTGTCGCCACCCTATTCCATCCTGAGGGTGTCGTGAGAGCCGACAGAAGGTTATGACAAGGCCTAAAAAATAGCCACGGCGTCATGCTTGTAAGCGGATGCCTTAGCTGGATTCGTTGGATCAGGTATTAAAAGGCTACTGCCATTGTTTGTTTTGGCTCTTACGAGACTCTCAGGATGGTATGGGGTGTGGTAAGAGGTGACACCCCATACCTCCCCTTACCTATCAATGTGTAATAGACGGTTGACAAGTATCGAATATTTTTTTTTACATTGAACTTGAAATAACTATAAATCTATACATACATACAAATAAATAAAATTGGAGTGACTGTGTGTAATAATAAAATAACCACTTTTTACTAAATGCGTAAGCATACATTTTTGCCTGTCTGTCTGTTTGTTCCGGCCAATCTCTGGAACTACTGGACCGATTGTGACAGGACTTTAACTGATAGGTAGCTGATGATAAAAGGAGTAACTTTTTTTGACTAGCTTCGTCTCGCGGCGTCGCCCGTCGCTAACATCGCACCCGTGCGAAGCCGGGACGGGCCGCTGGTAAAGAATAAAAAGTGTCATCACCCCCTTTCATCCATTTTACTCCTGCTGGTTAATCTACTCTGCCCAGGTGTCAGTGTTTCTGGACTCCGTTCGTCGTCCTTGCGTGATCCGCGTCCTGCTCTCCAACGGGCGCACTCGTCGGTACCTGCACAAGACAGGAGAGTCACTCTCTGTGGACGCCGTCCTCCAGCGGTGCGCTTCAGTCCTGCCATTGTTGTGTTCCGCTGACTTCAGAGGATATGATGTGAGTGTGCCTTGTGAACAAGACCATTGATTTGAAAAAAGCAACTACAGAGTTTCTTGCCGGCTCTTCTCTGTAGAGCAGCATTCCGAAACTGTGGTATTTTTTTTTTATGAAAGAGGTTGGCAAACGAGCAAGCGGGTCACCTGATGGTAAGTGATCACCGCCGCCCATGGACACCCACAACACCAGAGGGGTTGCAAGTGTGTTGCCGGCCTTTATTTTGCCCTCCCCAGGGGTTGGGGGGGGTGGTCCTCCGGTCCTCTCGCTCACCGAACGAAGCACAGTGGCTAAAAGCTACTACTCAAAAGTCGGTCTTCTGCGAGAGTGTGGTACTTACCCGGTCGAGCCGGCCCATTCATGCTGCGAACAGCATGGTTCTACCACAAAAAAAAGCATTCAGCATGAATGTGGGTGGACTCAAGGGTTGTGGGCGATCAAGGAGATGGATGGATTGTAAGAATGAGAAATTGTATATGAAAGGTGTGACTGTAGATATATGACGACTGATAGGTGTGTATGGAGACTACCACCTAGCGTGGGACAGGGGTCGTAAGATGATGATAATGGTAACTGTAAATATGACGATTTATAAGAGCTTTGTGATAAAACCTACGTAAATAAAGTTCATTTTGAGTTTCCGTGTGGTGACGGATTTAGAATACATTGTGTCACCACCCCATTCTATCCTGAGGGTGTCGTAAGACCCGACAAAAGAAGATGACAAGTCCGATTAGCTAGCCGCAAGAGAAGGAAAACTTGATACGAAACCCTGTGCCAAACCGTCTGGCCAGAGTGGCACTGTAGGCTAATTACCCTTCATGTAATTGGAGGAGGCCCGACTCAGCAGTGGGTCATGTGTGGGCGGAGTAGTAGTTTAATGTTAACCTCCTTTGAACTTATGGTATCCTGGTACCGCGCCACGGAACCAGATTCAGAATACATAAGTGTCACCGCCCCATTCCATCCTGAGGGTGTGGAAACCCGTCTAGCCGGTATAGCACAGTAGCCTAATTACCCTCCATGTAATTGGAGGAGGCCCGACTCGGTAGTGGGTCATTTATGGGCTGAGTAGTAATAGTACCTTGTTGGTCCGGTAGTTGGATGTGTCGCCTTTGGCTTATGGGTCCGCGGTTCGTTTCGGTTTTCGGGCACTTTATGTATGAATCTGGGTGGTCGATAACAAAGGAAACGCAAGAGAAGGAATCTGGATAGAAACCCTGTGCTAACCCGTCTTGCCAGATTCAAATTCAAATCATTTATTTTGTTTAGGTCACGGTGGACACTTACAAAAAGTCAACACAGTCATAGTGATATTATATAATAAAAAACGGTCTACCGTCTACCACCAGTTCGGAAAGCGACTACTGCTGAGAAGAACTGGCAAGAAACTCAGAGGGCTTGTCATTTTTTTTTATTGCGGTTCCATTTCTTATGTTTATGTACAATAACATAAAATACTGGCACTGAACAGCTTAGTGTCAAGCAGCTGTGTCGTTTATATAATCAGCAATGCGGTAATACACTTTTTTGTAAAGCTTTGTCTTTTTAAAGGCATTGCGAGGCAATTCTCTCAGTTTGTTATAAAAACGTATACATAGCGTGGTACAGTAGGTTAATTTTCCTCTATGAATTTGGAGGAGGTCCGCCTCGGAAGTGGGTGATTTATAGACCGAAATAACGATTAATTTCATTGCACACATTGTGTTTTTTTCAGGTGACGCCGTTGTGTGAGGATTGTGGTCTTATCGAGTTCCTAGAAGACCATGAAAGACTTAGAACTATGATGATGAGTGTCCATCATTTGGAAGGTAAGTCAAGAGTTTGATATAATAAATATCCTTGGACATTTCACACAACGCCATCTCGTCCCAAGTTAAGCAACTTAATGCTTGTGTTATGGTAACGAGATGGATGATAAACTACTAATATACATTTTTTTTTTGTAAATACATACATATTATAGATAGAAATGACACCCAGACTCCGAGCCAGTGCCTCTGGTTTAGACAAAGACACTGGCCCGACCCCGGAATCGAACCCGGGACCCGTTGATCCAAAGGCGGCACATCTGACCACTAGCCCAACGAGGCAGTTGAATGCGTATGCATGACATTTGTTTATTTTACTTTAATATCTTTTGACTTTTATTGATTTTAAATTTTGACATGAGATAAAATTGTAGGTAAACAATAAAATTGAACTTGCATACATGTGTTAATACAATCAGGCACATAAACACGTAAATAATTAATATTGTGATAACTTTATCTTAATATATATATTTCTTGTGTGCGTGTGTATGTGACTGAACTCCTCCTAAACGGCTGAACCGATTTGAATGAAATTTTTTGTATGCGTTTGGGTGGCACCGAGGATGGTTTAGATTCACAAATCAGCCCGACAGATGGCGCTGCAGTCGGTAAACAAATATCATGCAGGACAACGTCTGCCCGGTCAGCTAGTATTTATATAATACTTAATCAAATAATTGTCTCTTTTATAGTTCTTAATTATGATTACCTATGTTTTACAAATAAATTATTTCTGATAGCAGAATAACCCTCAGGATGTACAGAAATTTTTTTGGAAAAGGCATTGATACGATTTAGAATCACTACATAGTATAAAACAAAGTCTTTGTCGTCTGTCCGTCCCTTTGTATGCTTAAATCTTCAAAACTACGCAACGGATTTTGAAGCGGTTTTTTTTAATAGATAGAGTGATTCAAGAGGAAGGTTTATATGTCAATATTGCACCCGTGCGAAGCCGGGCGGGTCGCTAGTCAATAATATAAGGGATGTAAGCCTACTGTGCCACGCTGGCAAAACGGGTTGGCATAGGGTTTGTATCAAGTTTTCCTTCTCTTGCGGCTAGGTGATCTGCTTCTTGCGTTCTTTTAGTCGCCTCTCACGACATTGGCAAGAGGCAAATCACTTAGCCGAAAAAGAAGGAACATTTCATACAAACCCTGTGCCAACCCGTCTTGCCAGCGGTGGCACAGTAGGCTAATTTCCCTCCAATAATTGGAGGAGGCCCGACTCAGTAGTGGTTCATTCATGGGCTGAAACGAACGAAGGTACAGGGGTTTCGTTTGTTTTAAATAAAAAAAAGTATCGGATGTTTTATGGGTTTTTCAAGATGGTTTTGGTTGGTGACATTGTGTATTCTAAATCCGTCACCATTATTATGATTAAAAATAAATGAAAATTCTGTCAACAGATGTCGTTATGCGTGCGGATGACAACCAGCTGATTCTGTCACCGGCGCAGTCGCTTCAGTCATACCGTAATATGTGTGCCAAGATACCCACATATATACTCAGGTAATTTCTTACTCATTAATGGACTTCAAATAAATTCTCAATTTTTATTTATTATTAATTACTATAATCCTATATTTAAACTAGCTGATCCCGCAAACGTTGTTTTGTCAAATATTAACCCCCACGCAAACCCTTTTTTAACCCCCGACGCAAAAAGAGGGGTGTTATAAAAAATAAAAATAATTATCGCGTTGGGGGACCAGCGGTCAGGTAATAAATAAGTAGGAGTGGTCCCCCAACGCGAAGTAATTATTTTTATTTTTTACTTTTTAAAGGTTATTGTGTCGGGGGTTTATTTAAATTTTTAATTTAATTTTTTTCTATATAATTTATTCTATAGAATAATTCTATATAATTTTGTCTAAAAAATAAACAACTATTTTTGGTGTGGAAAAGTAGATAGTAGCCGATTCTCAGGCTTACTGAATATGCATAAAAAAATTCATGAGAATCGGTCAAGCCGTTTCGGAGGAGTATGGGAACGAACATTGTGACACGTGAATTTTATATATTAGATTAATTATTATAATCCTATATAGAATCGTAAACGATGCATTTGATCATGTGATGATCTTCAGCAAAGTGTTGTGCGTGAGCCTAGGAAGGGTTCTGACCAAAAAAAAAAAAACAAAAATTGTGTAATGTCTTTCCTCCAAATTTATTTTAGTCACTGCCGTAGCAACGCGCTCAGGGTACAGCCCGTCAGCTACCTATCAGTTTAAGTCCCGTTAAAATCAGTCCAGCCGTTCTAGAGATTAGGCGGAACAAACGGACAGACAGACAGAAATAAAATGAAAATGATATTTTTGTCTATGTACTGTGTATACATACTTACGCATTTAGTAAAAAGTGGTTATTTTATTATTACATATAGACACTTCAGTTTAATTTATTTGTATAGATAATCTGGATGTATTTTTTTTTATTTATTACAGGTCTGCGATAGAACAGCACAGTTCGTGCACAAATGACTTTATAGCCAAGAAAAGAACATATTTGGAGACGCTTTCGTCTATGACTGTGGTCAATTGGCTGTTTGGTGAGTTTCTAACACATCATCCCACTGTTCCGTACGCGTAGAATTTCGACCATTATTTTCAAGTTATAGTGGGTGTAAAAATCCCTAAAAATTATCTTTTAAACTTAACACCTGTAAAAAGTATCGCAAACGTATTAGATCTTTTCGTTTAAATATTTATAAAACCTATACATATTATTGACTGCCTCGTTGGTCTAGGGGTTACATGTACCGCCTTTGGATCAAAGGGTCCCCGGGTTCAATTCCAGGGTCGGGCAAGTGTCTTTGTCTAAGCCAGAGGCACTTGCTCTGTCATTTGTGTTCGTGAATTATATGTTTGTAAACTGCCTGGTTGTACCTGGTGCAGGGGTTTCGTTTCTACCAGAACACGGGTAGGGACACCCTGTACTTACGCAAGGTCCTAGAGGGAAGCGCTTCCAAGCGCTTTGGTCTAACATCTGAGGGTAGAGCAAGGCTCCCCTCGCTAAGCCACTGTCGAATGGATCGGTTACGAAGTTTCCCAAACGACAGATGGCCCGCGCAGACAATTAGTGGTAGGTTTTAGTGGGTAAACCGTTCCCAATCACCATCTCATCGCGACCGGGACTCCCACATATCCCAGTCCCGTCCCTGGGCTGGGGAACTAAAGGTTTCCCCCTCTATAAAAAAGGGGGTTTCGTTTTCATAAATTAATGTTTGTATGTACGTCCTATATTGTAGAATTGTAAACTATTCATTTGATCATTTGATGATCTTTTGCAAAGTCTTGTGCATTAGCCCACGAAGGTTTCTGAAAAAAAAAGATTGAATATTTGTGTAATGTCTTTCCTTCAAATTTATTTTAGTTAGTGGCTACGCAACGCGCGCAGTGTACAGATATTAATGAATCAATTTCCTTTTGAATTTGAATTGGGTGCTAAGCGAGAAAGATATTTATGTTCATATTTAGGAGTGGGAGACAGGCATCTGCAAAACTTAATGTACAATCTGAGAGATGGCGCTGTTTGCGGCGTGGACGGTGGGGCCGCATTTCAGTTCGGTGCGGCCGAAATGCCGCCCGCGAGACTCACGGCGGCTCTTCTCGCTGTAACTGACGTTCAAGGTATGATATTAACCGACTTCAAAGGAAGAGGTTCTGAATTCGATTGTTTTTTTTTGTATGTGCTCGGATTACGCTGGGATTTATGATCCGGTTTGCGTGATTCTTCTTCAGTCTGATGCGGAATATCTGCCATTTGGGTATCATACTTGTCCGTGTGGTGACGGATTTGTGGTGACGGATTTAGAATACAGTGTGTCACCACCCCATTCCATCCTGTGGGTGTCGTAAGAGTCGGCAGAAGGAAATGACAAGGCTGAAAACCTTGATGCGTTTTTTTTTTATTTTTTTTATTCTCCGGCGTAAAATCCTTTATGGACTTCCTCGCCGGCCACGGGGATGGCTAGCGAGGGTAGTGTGGGACTCTCCCCCATAGTGGGGGCCTACCCACTAAACCTCCCCAGGGTGCTCCAACTCGCGTCCTGTTGCGGCATTGTGGGATCTGATGCAGAACCACGCCGCCGCAGACGAGGAGGCCCTCCTTCTCTCCGTGCCAACCCGAGCAGTGTGGCATAGTGGGTTAATTGCCCTCCATGTGGTTGGAGGAGGCCCGACAGTGGGTCATCTGAGTAGTATGTAGTATTAAAAAATAAGTATGCTCGGCCTTGTTTCGTTTCCTTTGGGGCTGTCCATTAATCACGTGATGCTTTTTTAACATTTTTTACCCCTACGGTGATACGTGGTGACGTTTAAGACTAGACCCCCACCCCCCACTAACATCACGTGTATTTTTTGGTACCTACAAAGAATCTTACACACGCCGCTTCTCGGTTTAGAAATCATGCGTTTGACGAAAATATAAATACACGTGATATTTTACTATATCCCCCTACCTACCCCCTTGTGATATTTCGTGAATTTTGCCGAACAACCCCCCTCCCCCCCTCTTCGTATCTCACGTGATTAATGGACAGCCGAATTTTGTCGGCTGATACGACACCATCAGGATGGAATAAGGTGGTGACACTGTTTATTCTAAATCCGTCACCACACAGAGTCCTCCAGTCACATGGAGGGTAATTAGCCTACTTTGCCACGCTACCCAGTCGGGTTGGCAAAGGGTTTCGTATCATTAAGCCTATTTATATTTTATAAAACATGAATGAATCTCTAAAATTATCAGTGTTTCTCTACAATATTACGGATGTATTATACTCGTATATATAAACCTTCCTCTTGAATCACTCTATCTATTAAAAGAAACCGCTTCAAAATCCGTTGCGTAGTTTTAAAGATACATAGGGACGGACCGACGACAGCGACTTTGTTTTATACTGTGTGGTGATTAAATTGGTTTTTTTGATGTAGGTATTCTTACAGAACTCCTAATTGGTCTACAGAGATATGCTGTGCAGAGCTTGCAAAAATGTACCACACGAAGTTACAGTGATTTGTAATCTATACTAATATATAAAGCTGCAGAGTTTGTTTGTTTGTTTGTTTGAACGCGCTAATCTCAGGAACTACAGGACCGATTTCAAAAAATCTTTCAGTGTTAGATAGTCCATTTATCGAGGAACGTTATAGGCTATATTTTATTTTCAAAAGAATTAGGGATCCGTATGAAAATTGCGATTTTGTAAACCAAGGTGTAAAATCGAAAATCTATTTATGCGTGCGCTGCAAAAACTATTGACAATAGAACAAAATGATGTACTACGGGTTTGTAGGTCTTATAAAGATCTACAAAAAAGTCCGCGAGAGCACATATCTAACTATCATAGTTTAGTCACAATAACCGATTTTATGTTCATAAAAAATATGCACGTTTTCGAAGCCCACGCGGGCGAAGCCGCGCGCAAAAGCTAGTACTGTATAAATGTTTTATTTTCAGCATTAGAGAGCCGTATACAAGATATGATGTTCAAGTTGAGGGAATCGCTGAAACTTTACTCCACATTTATCCACTTATCGTTTAAATGGATGGGCGAAGAGTTCCAAGATAAGGTATTTTTTTTGTGTTTATTTTTAACATCCATTGATTGGTATCGCAGGGCAGTTTACAAACATGATATTCACGAACACAAATGACACCAAAACTCGGAGCCAGTGCCTCTGGCTTACATAAAGAGACTTGCGCGACTCCGAAATCGAACCCGGGACCAGATCGGATCCAACCTCTAAACCTAGTTCCTAAAGAGGTCCACGGGAGACTTCCATACTTACAAATGTTCCATTGCTGAGTCGGGCCTCCTCCACATACACGGAGGGTAATTCGCCTACTGTGCCACGCTGGCCAGATGGGTTGGCACAGGGTTTCGTTTCAAATTGTCCTTGCGGCTAGGTTTTCGGTCGTTTTATTACCTATTGTCGACTCTTAAGACACCCTCGGGATGGAATGGGGTGGTGGGGACACCATGTATCTAAACCCTTCGCCACACGGATTAAAAAGTTAATCTTTACTTCACATTTGTCGAGTATTTTGTTGTATTATAATTTATTTTTCAAGACTTATTTATGTTATTAATTAACTAATATATAAAAGTCTTGTGTCAAAGTTTTATTGTTTATATTCCTCCGAAACGGCTTGACCGATTTTGATGAAATTTCATATGTATATTCAGTAGGTATGGGAATAGGTTAAAATTTTTACAACCCTAGGCGGTAATGGTGGTTCACCCTAAAAATATCATTAAATTTTTTGGTCATTTTTATTTTGTAAGTTTTCATGATATCATTTTTAAGATTCACCCCCTACACTCAACCCCTATTTAATTAAATGACAAAACAACGTTTGCGAGTCAGCTAGTAAAAAGATAAAATTGTAGCTATAGTTTGTGCGTTATAGCATGGTGCGGGTGACAGTTTCGGTAACATTTCGTTTTCGTCTTGAAAGTTGCCGCGATTTACAAATTAAGACTTTCATATTATGACATTCGTATTTCAGCTGTACCACATTCGTATTCGTGATATATTTAATCATTAATAACTGTAGAAAATTAAATGAAACCAACCAGAATGTTCTAGTTTACAAATAAAATCAAATTTAATGAAAAATTAAGTTAAGTGTTATGTGTATAACGTAACGCCATAGACGTATTTAGTGATGGAATGTACTGCTACGATGGATAGTCGATATTTTTCATATTATGAAACGTATATTGTGCGTAAGTCAATTTCTATTTATAAAGCTGGTCTATAATTATACAACAGAACATTTATAGGATAAGGTTGCTAAGAAAAAAAAAACGTAAACCTGATTTTGATTATTTTATGTAAGTACAAACATAATTATTTAGCCATAAATCATTTAGATTGACAAGTTTATACACGTAGTTACACTAGACAACTGAATAACACACTAATTTCTATAACAATATTAAAGAGGACCAGATTTATGCTGCGAGTATCGTTAGCGATAAAAATGAATTGCATATCGTCACATCCCTAGTACTGTCATAAGGGCAACTGTCACCCGCACCATGCTACAGCGCAAATAGAATAAGTGTATTTAATATGACTGCAAAGTAAAGAGAAAAAGTGACAACCTCCGACTTTCTTGCCAGTTCTTCTCAGCTACGATCGCGGAACGGAACGGTTAACCGTTGAATACTATTTGTAAGCAAATAAAACATACTGGTATATTTTTCAGTTTTCATATATTAAGAACTTATTAGAAGGAAAGTCACTCTCTTACCACATCACAAAAGACTCTTTACTTAAGTCGAAGAGGATACACAGAGACAAATACATTGAACTGCTGGACGACGTTTTTGAGAAATACACCGAGAAACAGATATACAGCGTTGAAGAACAGGTATGGGACATGTCATCATAAACTTCTAAACGAACATGTAATTCAAGAACACAAATGACACCCAGGCCTACGTCACTCCATCCACTTACTCGCTATCTTTACCTACCGTTTGCGGACCAAATTCAGTGCGGTCTTCGCAAGCAAAGCGCACGCACGTTGTTAAATTTTATTCGTTCCATTTGTTTGTACGCGTACGTACGATGCCGTCTGGTGCAAGTGCAGTAGATGGGTGCAAATCAAGTAAAAGAAGGGATAAAAACCTAACATTTATAATAATTATTCTTATCTATAATATAAAAATGAATCGCAAAATGTGTTGGTAACCGCATAACTCAACAACGCCTGGACCAATTTGGCCAATTTTTTTTTTAAAGGTTCGTTGATGTTCAAGGATGGCTTTTACTGTATGATAACGATACAATTTTAAAATTCCACCCTAGTCAGAACATATTCACAAGACACAAATACTTATAAACAGGATGTCCCAAAAAATAGTGTCAAGCAGAACTCCAGATATAGAGCACCCCATGTATGTTCTGCGATTTTTCATAGTTTTCGTGTTATGATTGTTTTTATGAATTTTCCTTCTCTTGGGGCTGAGTTATCATCAGCCGTCAATTCCTTTTGTCACCTCTTACGACACCCTCAGGAGTAATAGGGTGACAATATGTCATCATCATTTCAGCCAAAAGACGTCCACTGCTGGACATAGGCCTCCCCCAAGGATCTCCACAAAGGCCGGTCCTGGGCCGCCCGCATCCACTGCTTTCCGGCGACCTTAACCAGGTCGTCGGTCCACCGTGTGGGAGGCCTATGTATTCTGTATTAATAAGCTATTTCTTTTTTTAGGTGTCGTGTCTACTTCAACAGTGTACAGATCCGAGAATATTAAGTGTGACTAGAAGTGGGTGGGAGCCGTGGATTTAAAACTTTACACAAACCTTACAGTGAAACTTAATTTGAAACGCTTGTTCCAAATAATAGAATTCCATGTCATAGCAGTATTGCAGATAGGTCTATATTCTGTGGAACGAATAGAGTTCAAATTGGTTTCAAAACAGTATTGCAGATGGGTCTTTATTCTTAGGCCGGTCACTCACATTCGCACGAATACGCGAACCCACAAGTGTAGGACGACATTCGCGAATGGGTTTGCGAAGTTTTTGCCGCATTCGTGCTTTTCCAAGCGATGTCGGTTTTTTAACGCACATCAAAGCGCGCGAACCGCGAACCTTCGCGTAGTCTCCCACACATTCGTGTGACCAGTTGCGCCCAGGACCCACGATTGCGCAGGGAACGGACGTGTGGCTATTTTCATAGTTCGTGACGACTCTTGTTTAGCGTACCTTCATAATGGATTGGAATAACACCAAAATGATGGAGTTCATTGAACTCCTTGTTTTTTAACTCCTGCACAATGAATATGGGATCCTCAAAAGAAATCCTATATAAAAAATTAAATTAAACATTTAAATAAACCCCATAAAATATAATTTTTTTTTTTTTTTTTTTTTTCTGCTTTTAATAGGTACACGCTTATTATGATGTAGATGTATACGTTGTCAATACATAGATTCTTGTCGCTTCCTAATTTTCTCCCCACCACATATATTTGCAGATATTGGGTATCTTTTTTTCTTCAATATCTATTGACGAATTAAAAAAGAAGAGAAATTCTCTAATGGCCGCTTATAGTAAAAAAAAAATGATTCTTATGACATTCGTAAACATGTGCAGGAGGAAGCGCAAACAGGTTTGCGAACCCATTCGCGAATTGATATGCGAACCCATTCGCATAGCCGCTAAGTTTGCGAATGAATTTCACGGCCCTTCACATGCGCGCAAACATTCGTACAATGTACGAATGTTTGCGCGTATGTGAGTGGCCCCGGTTATGAACGAATAGATTTCAAAATGGATTCAAAACAGTATTGCAGATAGTCTTTATTCTTTGGAACAGGCGAAAAGGACCTTGAAGAAGTTCTCGCTGTTTTCTTTTGCAAAATAAAAGCTTTTTAAAAATTATAACGAGTTTTATTTATTTGTATATAATGATTTTAGGTTTTCGCGATCATGCACAGACAACGTTGTCAATAAAACAAAGGCGGTAGATTTAACTGTTTCTTTGTACTTTTGAAGACTACTGTCATCTAGTCTCTCCGTGACCACGACTGCTGAAAAGCATTCGAAACATCGGGAATTAAATAATGTAATATACACGCGATAATATGTTAGTGTTTAATTACAATATTTGTATGAGTACAGATATATTGATTTAGCGATTGTCTTTTCGTAATCAATTTTTTATGTTTGTTAATATCTACTGCATTGGATCGCTGATATGTGATGGTAGGAATGGAAAATAAATAAATCTTACGACTGGGTGAACTGATTTTGATGATTCTCTTAATTGAAAGCTGGTTTAAGAATACACTGTGTCACCATCCCATTCTAACCTGAGAGGGTCGTAAGAGCCGACAAAAGGAAATGACAAGGCCTAGCCCAGCCGCAAGAGAAGGAAATCTTGATAGAAAATACTGTGCCAATGAAAGCGCTGGTCAGCTAGGCCATGTGCCATTGAACGGAATAGGTAAAAATCAGAAGGGTCTATGTGGGGTGAATACGGCGGTCCCCCTCGACTGTGCTGCCACCTTGCCGTGGTGAGGGGTCTTGAGTGCCTCAATGATCTGGATCTGGAAATTAAACCCTGCTGATCCCACCAAATAAAGAGACGAACCATGGATATTTTGTTTTGCAGACGATGTGGATGCATAGCCGGGCTTACCCCACGATTTTATAAGCTACTGTTCATCAAAATTAAAATGTTTTTATTCGACTAAATTTCAAGTAGTCAATAATTAACACAAAAATTAAAATACATTAATAAAAGGTTAAAACTAATTAATCATTTAAGCACAGTAGGCTAATGACCCTCCCTGTGGTGGGAGGAGGCCCGACTCAGCAGTGGATCATTTATGGGCTGAGTAGTAGAAGTAGTAAGTATTAAGTTTTTACCACTGGTTCGTAATGCCATCGCCAGTCACGATGCGGTAGTGAAGGATTTAATATTTCGCAGATCCATGCTCATGCGGTGATACAAAAATAATTTGTCTTCGAATAGCTTTGTTTTTTTTTTTTTTTTTTATTTGAAGAAAATAAACAGTACAATTTATATGTTACCCAAAGACCACGAAGGTTTGTCCGGGTAGCATAGCATCTACATTCTTATTCTATTGTTATTCTATCTATTTAGTTATTGTATATATATATATCTTAAATTTAAACTAGGTTAGTACTTAAACGATTTAAGGAGTTGTTTTGTTAGTGTATCTATGTAATAGTAACATTAAATAAGCATTCAATCAATAACACTGCTGCTCACGGTTACAAATTAACTCGCACCGCACCTTGCAAGACCGGTTTCACATGCTACATCTACAGGCTGTTCAAGAAGTGCGTTTTAAGTTTCATCTTTATATTTTTTTGAGTAATACTTTGTATTAGAGATAATTCTAAATTATTTATGAAGCGTGGAATTAAATAAGATGTTGTTCTTTCGCCATATGTGTTTTTTGCAGTTGTTGTTATAAGTTTTTTATTTGTTTTTTGTCGCGTATTGATCTTGTGAGTTATATGTTGTTGTATTTGAGTGTTAAAAAATTCTTCTTTTAATAAAGTGTATCTTATTTTTAAATGTATCGGAATGATTTTACAGTACTTAAATAGTCCAAAATCGTCATTTAAATATTTTTCTTTAATAAATGAATGAATGTACATCACTGACCTGATTGATTGAGAGCCAGTGCTTCGAGGGCAGATCATTTTTTTTTACCTCTGCCCTCAAATTTGTCTCTAGCTACAGCCCTGTCCTCTATCTAGTCCAGTGTATTCTAAAGTATAACCTTTTTAGACGTACGGTACATAACGTCTATTGATCGAACTCGATTAGAGGAAATGCTGAATTTATAATCGAGTGACTAAATTTACGACCACAAAAATTTCCCAGCCCTAAAACCTTGTTTTTGAGTTGTCAAATCGTTACGCATCTAAATTCGCAATTTTACGCACAAGATAAAGTCTAATTAGAATTTCTTTATCGGTAATTTTCTCGTGGAAACGTTCAAACTGGCAGGAAGGCGTGTATTGTTTTTGGGCATCCACACATTTTCGCCAACATATCGATCTACCGTAAATAGGTTAAGTTCTAATATATGATATCATAACTGCAATATGTTGTGGTAAACAGTTTATTGTGTGCCTTAATCGTGCTTCATTAGTAAACAAAAGCATATTCTTCTAATTTGTTGCCTAATCTTTCAGAAAAACTCAGGTATACTCGGTTTTGCTTTGATAATTCCTGCTATCAAACATCATAAAACAGTGTACCTTTAAAAAGCTATAAGTCGTATTGTATTGGGAAGTTTTCAAATTATCGTAAAACTTTTTATGAATTTTGTAAACATGCAAGTTACCAAATCATACACACATACACAGTACAAGTATATCAGTCATCATTGAATATTACTAGAGATACTCTTTATAATGAAAAACAAGATTATAGGGTTATCTATGTCATGTGTATTACTTAATGGCACATACTGTTTATCCACGTTTTTATATCTTTCTGTTCTTTCAATCAAATCTCCCTTTTTGGCTAAGCCCCCAACAGATCTCTCAAACTATTGGACATTCAACATTGCATCACAGCTCTGGCAAAAGTTGCCAAAGATACCGGCAGATTGTTTGTCATACAAAAAGTTTTTGAAAGTTAAAACAATATGTGAGAAAAAACCACATACTTTACACAAATGCTATACAAACACTAATGAATGAATAATAATGTACTTAAGTTCTCAAAGCTCATGTTATCAATAATTATTAACTCACTTAATTAGGGACAATGACAATGATGTTTCAGAATAAGGGTTAGCGCCCACCAGCGGAATGGCGGCGAAGAGGCTATTTTAGTAACAATTTAATTTCAATGTAAAGCGCTTCAGAATAGAACAGTATTTGGTACAACGAAATACAATGACGGCGAGCGTATTCTAAATACAGATGTATTCTGAAGCGTTTTAGGTTGAATTTAAATTGTTACTGAAATAGCCTCTTCGCCACTACTCCGCCCGTCGGACGGATTTAGAATACATAGTGTCACCACCCATTCCTTCTTAAGGGTGCCTTAAGAGCCGACAAAAGGAAATGACAAGACCAAAAACCTAGCCACAAGTGAAGGAAATCTTGGAACAACTGTGCCAACCCGACAGACCAGCTTGTCACAGTAGGATAATCGCCTTCCCATTGACGGGAGGAGGCCCAGCTCAGGAGTGGGTCTTGTATCGGCTAAATATTCGTTGCAGCATTAGAATTTATTTTCTTTCTTACAGCTCCATAACTGGCTATAGAAGAACACACACAGGGATGTCATCTCCAAATTACAGCCCGAGACCCCCTGGTGGGTCTCCAGCCCACTCCCCTCCTGTGTCCCCAGGTGGTCCAGGTGTATGCCAACCGTGTTCAGGTGTAGTGAAGAGATACAATAATATTGTTAAGTCACAGGAAGACAAGAGAGACTATAGGTAAGACTTGACATATTGTCGGGGACAGTGCAATTCGTCGGGGATACTAGCATTGGATACTTCCGCGTATCTAACAAATCCTAATCAATCAATCAAATCAAAATGTTTTTTATTCGAATAAATTCTTGCGAATGCTTTCAAATAGTCAAAGATTTTAAGAGAAAAAAAATTAAAAACAAAAATCATAAAATAAAATTAATAATTTAGTTTTTACCACCGGTTCGTAATGCCATTCCATAGAGAAGAGCCGGCAAGAAACTCCATGGTTGCTCTTTTAAATAAGAGGGTTACAATGATGGTGGTACAAACAAGTCTGACAGATTAGTGAAAGCAATAACACGCATAAATAATCTTTAATATATTTATTAATTTGTTTTTCTATTCTATATTTCTACTGTTAACAGTACATAGAACCCATAAACTATTACTTTCGCTGCCAAAATGATATCAATATCTGTTGCAATAACAAAAAATATAAAATTAAAAACCATCTCCTGTAAACCTACAAGTTTTGCAGATACACCCACTTTGCGTATGGCAGATTCGTGGATTTGCACTATCCCTGACGATATCTACATTGGATACATGTATCTGTCCAGTAATGGATTTAGAACATCCAGTGTCACCTTCATTCCATCCTGAGGGGTTTGTAAGAGCTGACAATGCAGGGAAGCTAGCCACAAGAGTAGGAAGTCTTGATACAAAATCCTTTTTTTTTTTAGACGGGTTCTCTCTCGCTCCCTCTCATCTGCTTCCTTGGCTCTCATTACAGTGTCCGCAAAAGTGGCCACAGCCTGCCATGCTATCTTGCTTCCGACCATCTCCGCGACCAGGGTTGGAAGTGAGAGGTCAGGTCCCAGAACCGCAATGAGAGCCGTCCTTTCCTGGTGTCACGCCGGGCACTCCGCCACCGTGTGACTACTATCGTCATTCCAGGTGGCACAGTGGTGGCATCTGGGCGTTGGTTCTCTGACCGCCACCATGTACAGGAACCTCCCGAAGCAGCCGTGCCTCGAGAGGACCTGCGTGAGGCACTTGCTCCGAGTCTGGGTGTCATTTGTGTTACTAAATTACATTGCTCGAAACTGCCCCCACAATACAGTTTATACCTATTCATAAGTAAAACTGATTACAATTTGTAAATATTTTTTCTGACAGGGGTCTAGTGTTAAAGAACAGACTTAAAGTGCTACTAGTAAGCGACCCAACCACTGACAAATCTGCCGCAGCCTTAGATGTTAATGTTGGTAAGTTTTCGATTGTCTAATGGTGGTACTGTCATATTTGACATTAGCAAAAGTTTCATCCACACATAGGGCCATGTGTGCATGAAACTTTCACTCAATCAATTCTCTCAATTCATCTCAGCCCCAAGGAAAACCCATTAACAGTTAAAAATTGATTTACTCTACCACATTCTATCATAAGGGTGTTTTAACAGCCGACAAAGGGTAATGATAAGGCTGAAGACCTAGCCGCAAGAGAAGGAAAACTATACAATACCCTGTGCCAACCCGTTTGGCCAGGCTAATAACCCTGCATGTAATGGGGGAGGATCAACTCGACAGTGGGTCATATATGGGCTGAGTAGTAGTACAAACAACACAAAGCAGCTATGACGGGGCCACAGATTGACATAGAAAAAAAAATCTTTTGAAAAAATATATATGTACCTACAAAGAAATATGTACCTACAAAAATTTGCAAACAAGAATAAATTCTTGCGAATGCTTTCAAATATTCAATAAATAACACACTTATATAGCAAACAATAATGGCTATGTGAAATGATTGCATAATATACCAAGTGATTTATTGTATAACTAGTGGCCCGCCCCGGCTTCGCCCGTGTAAAGCGGGGGTGGGTTATACATATAAAACTTCCCCTTGAATCACTCTATCTATTAAAAAAATCCGTTGCGTAGTTTAAAAGATTTATGCATACATAGGGACGGACAGAAGAATGCGACTTTGTTTTATACTATGTAGTGATGAAAACTTGAAAGTTATCTTAGGGTTTGCGCACTTGCTAAAGCCACTTACGGTACTCTCTGTGTAGAATGGCATGATGACACTATGTACATGTTTTCAGGCTACCTCAGCGACCCCGAAGAACTACCAGGCCTGGCGCACTTTTGCGAACATATGCTGTTTCTTGGGACAACGAAATATCCTGAGGTATAATAATGTCTTAGATTTTCACCATCTGCACATTGCTGGAAATGATTTCTTGACGGTTCTGATCGTTTTATTTATTTACACGGACACTGCAAAGTTTCTGAAACTACTACTAGTACTCATAAATGACCCACTGCTGAGTCGGACCTCCTCCAATCACAGGGAGGGAAAAACGTTGGGATTTAAATAAAATAACACGACCAGTACCGTCAAGAAATCATTTACTGCATTCTGAGGTATGCTCAATTTAGATATGTGGTTAGTTTTTTTTTCTAAAATTATTACATACAGTAGATATTTCTTCCTTCTTTAAAAAGTCAATTAAAAATAACATACTACGATATACAATTTGGGGGAGGCCCGACAGTAGTGGCTGCCTTATGGGTGAAAATGATGATGATTTTCCCCCGTGTCCCCACCAATGGCGGGGCAGAATATTACCCTTGCCAACGCACGCTGGGAAATAACGCGTATTATAAAAGTCAACAAATCCAGCTCGCTTGGTGGTAGGATCTAATGGTCCACCCAGCTAGCTACCACTCTCGCTAGTCCGGCGCCAAGCAGTTTTACTGTGTTCCGTTGTGTGTGTGTGAGGGCTGGTGGCCGACAGGGCATTCCCTTGAATTGCCTGCTCCATCTTAGACCCTGGCGTTGCTTTCCTTCCATCACGCATTCCACGTCACTGATATAAATAAAATAGAACCTTTTGGAAGTCTGCGACATTCTTCACAGGAAAACGAGTACAGCAAGTTCTTATCAGAGAATGGGGGTTCGTCGAATGCGTCCACCTCTTCCGATCACACCATGTACTATTTCGATGTACTGCCGGAGCATCTACCCCAAGCGCTGGACATGTGAGTATACAACGTGATTAATTGTGTAGTGCAAACTTCATATTAAAAAAAGTATTTCTTCTCTTGCGGCCAGGTTATCGGCCTTGTCATTTCCTTTTGTCGGCTCTTGCGACACACTCAGGACGGAATGGGGTGGTGACTTTTTTTTTACACATTTTCACATTTTCAGAATTGTGCTACAATTCCAGGAGTCAAGACTTTTAATAGGAAGTTTCCTCTACCTTTTTATATCTTTTTTCAAATTTGAATAATCTCTTGTCTTCTTTGCATAGTATAAAACAAAGTATGTCCCTATGTATGCTTAAATCTTTGAAACTACGCAACGGATTTTGATACGGTTTTTTTTAATAGATAAGAGTGATTCAAGAGGAAGGTTTATAATGTACAATTCACCCCCGCTTTGTACGGGCGAAGCCGGGCGGGCCACTAGTTTGTTAAATTTGCAAAAAACTAAACTCCCTCTTTTTTAGTAAATTGTTAATTAATATACAATAAGTTCTGCAAGTGGAACTTGTTTTTTTTCAATAATTGTCTAGATGGCTTTCCGAATCGAATGACTTCTCAATCATAATTTACTGAGACTGCTGAAAAAGGTTGACCAAAAAAGCACTTGTTGACTAGACCAATAGGTAGATGTTAATGGATGATTTCGTTCCCAGTTTCGCCCAGTTCTTCATATCGCCGCTGTTCACTGAGAGTGCAACGGGGCGGGAATTGAGCGCGGTGAATTCGGAACACGAGAAGAACACCTCCTCGGACACCTGGAGGCTGGACCAGCTGAACAAGAGCACAGCATCCAAGACGCATCCATACCACAAGTTTGGGACAGGTATGTGTTTTCATAATACGAAGCCCCTGCACTAGGTATCAGCCCACAAACTTCCCACTGCTGAGTCGGGCCTCCTCCAGTTCATGGTGAGTAATTAGCCTACTGTGCCACGCTGGCCAGACGGCCTGGCACAGATTCAAATTCATATCTGTCACCACACGGACTTCATATAAATAAATAAATAAATAAATATCCTTGGACATTTCACACAACGCCATCTCGTCCCAAGCTAAGCAACTTAATGCTTGTGTTATGGTAACGAGATGGATGATAAACTACTTATATACATTTTTTTTTTTGTAAATACATACATATTATAGATAGAAATGACACCCAGACTCCGAGCCAGTGCCTCTGGTTTAGACAAAGACACTGGCCCGACCCCGGAATCGAACCCGGGACCCGTTGATCCAAAGGCGGCACACCTAACCACTAGACCAACGAGGCGATATATAGCAGACCCGGCCACGCGTTGCTGTGGCTAAGGTTTTTGTTAAAGTTAAGAAAAAGTGATAAAGAATTTCACACACAATACAGCCATACCATCTCGTCACAGTTGCAAATATTTTAAACCGTTATTTTTTGGACTACTAGATATTATCTGTTTCCCATCACTATTCGTCATTGCAAACTAAAGGTATGATTCCGAAGTACGCTGCACGCAGAAGTGCTACCACGGCACTACTGGTCCCCATTACCGCGGCGTAGTTCGGAATCATACCTTTTTGTCGATCAGAATAATTGACATCTGTCAAATCGATCACGCTATCTTGAATAGGGTATAATTTAACTTTTAACATAGCGCCATCTATTGAATACTTACTCAATCCAGTCAACAGATATCGCCATCTGTTAGAATCGTTTGGAACTAACATATAATTGTAACTGTCCAATAATTTTCAATAAAATAATATTGCGACTATAAATTGAGATGAAAGCTATCCTATCTCTCAAGTTGGGTCAAACTGCACACGGTGTTCAAATTTGATTAAAATCGGTTCAGTAGTTTATGAGTCCATCGCGGACAAACAACGTGACGTGTAATCTGTTATGGTCAATTTACATATCTATACTAATATATAAAGCTGCAGAGTTTGTTTGTTTGTTTATTTGTTTGTTTGTTTGTTTGTTTGAACGCGCTAATCTCGGGAACTACTGGTCCGATTTTAAAAAATCTTTCAGTATTAGATAGTTCATTTATCGAGGAAGGTTATAGGCTATATTTTATTTTCAAAAGAATTAGGGATCCGTATGAAAATTGCGATTTTGTAAACCAAGGTGTAAAATCGAAAACCTATTTATGCGTGCGCTGCAAAAACTATTGACAATAGAACAAAATGATGTACTACGGATTTGTAGGTCTTATAAAGATCTACAAAAACGTCCGCGAGAGCACATATCTAACTATCATAGTTTAGTCACAATAACCGATTTTATGTTCATAAAAAATATGCACGGGTTCGAAGCCCACGCGGGCGAAGCCGCGCGCAAAAGCTAGTCTGTACTAATATGTAAAGCTGCAGAGTTTGTTTGTTTGTTTGAACGCGCTAATCTCGGGAACTACTGATCCGATTTCAAAAAATCTTTCAGTGTTAGATAGTCCATTTATCGAGGAAGGTTATAGGCTATATTTTATTTTCATAAGAATTAGGGATCCGTATGAAAATTGCGATTTTGTAAACCAAGGGGTAAAATCGAAAACCTATTTATGCGTGCGCTGCAAAAACTATTGACAATAGAACAAAATGATGTACTACGGGTTTGTAGGTAGTCCGAGGGCACATATCTAACTATCATAGTTTAGTCACAATAACCGCTTTTATGTTCATAAAAAATATGCACAGAGATAAGCACGGGTTCGAGCCCACGCGGGCGAAGCCGCGCACAAAAGCTAGTATATATATATATATATATAATTCACAAACACAAGAACACCCAGACCCAAGCAAGTGTCTCTGGTTCAGACAAAGACACCTGCTCGACCCCGGAATCGAACCAGGGATCTGTGATCCGAAGGCCAGCATGTTTTCCGTAATTCATAAGGTACTTACTTTACTTCTTCTCAGCTTTTATTTTCACGGCCGTTTGGCAGTACCGGTCAAAGGCTTTTTTTTATTATTATGTTTTTTTTTCAGGAAATAGAGAGACGTTGGAGTCTATACCAAAACTTAAAGGTATTGATGTGAGGAAGGAATTGCTCAAGTTCCATAACAAATGGTATTCAGCCAACATTATGACGCTGGTGGTATTGGGGAAAGGTGAGTTTTGTAGCCGCTCTTCTTAGTTGTGGTGGAAATAAGGATAGCTTCTTCTTATATAGGTTGTCCCAAAAAATTGTGTCAAGCGGAAGTCCAGAGATAGAGAACCCATTGGGGTACCCGAATCTTCCGTTAAAAAGTGTTTAATTTCAATGTGTAATAATCGCGAAAAACAAAGAAATCATTTCCATAAGTTTTTTTTTTAATGCTACCACGTGATGCACCTACCTACTCAGCCCACATATGACCCAATGCTCCTCCAAATTCATGGAGGGAAATTAGCCTACTGTGCCATGATGGCAAGACGGGTGTGCACAGGTTTTGTATCAAGTTTTCCTTCTCTTGCGTCTATGTGATCTGCCTCTTGCGTTCTTTTGCTCGCCTCTTACGACACCCTCAAGATGGTATGGGTTGGTGACATTGTGTATTCTAAATACACGTCAATTGGTACACGAAATTGGTACTGCGCAGCATGTCGCGGGTTCGATATTTGTAATAAATTTTGATAAGAAATATTTGTCTCGTCTGGGTGTTTTCTATCTATAATATGTATTTATTTACAAAAAAAAAATATATATATAAGTAATTTATCACAAGCATTAAATTGCTTAAATTAAATTGCTTGGGACGAGATATTTATTTATTATTCATTGTTTCAACAGAGTCGCTAGACGAACTGGAAGATATGATCGTTCCCCTTTTCTCTGATGTGGTGGACAGCTCTGTGACTGCCCCCTCCTGGCCTGAGCATCCATTTCCACCAGAGCTGCGTCGCAAACGCGCATATTGCCTGCCCATCAAGGACCTGCGGTCACTCTCCATAGACTTCCCAATACCGGATACGAGGATACATTACAAGAGTGGGGTGAGTTTTTAAGGGGGGGGGGGGGTCTTTTTCCACTTACAGTGCTTATAACTGCTCACACAGAAACCCACTGAATTTATGTTGAGAACTTGGGAATGTGCGTTTTTGTTAGACATTCTTACACTCCCACAAACCTTTTGCATGATATAAGAATGCAGGGTGTTACCGATTTCTGAACGACTCATTTTGACATTTCGTATCTGTCACTTCTTTTGCACTTGCGTGATCTCGCTGTCTCTCTCGCACGCACGCCCTATTCAAATTGTGGAATGCAGAATGCTAATATCATCATCATCATCATCATTTCAGCCAAAAGACGTTGTCCGATGGGGACGTCGGTCCTGCGCGCTATGTGCCCTACCCACTGCCACTTAAGTTTGGCAAGCCTGTGGGCTATGTCAGTGACCCTGGTTTGCCTGATCTTTTCATTTCTGATTCGATGTCGCAGCGAAACTCGGAGCATAGCCCTCTCAATTGCTCTTTGGGTGACTTTAAGCCTTCTGATGGAACCCATAGTGAGCGACCACGTCATTACTGGCAAAACACATTGGTCGAAGACTTTTGTCTTCAAACAAATGCTAATATATATACATTATTAATTGGACATAATAAATACCTATATTAAAACAATAAAAAGAACATTACACACACTACCGTGTATTCGACACACGCATATATACTCTTTTGTTTATTGTTAAAGTCAAATTGTGAATAGAAAAATATTGTATTTCTCTAAGTCGTCGAAGTATAAATTAAATTAGAACTAGTATGTATTTTCAATTGAGGCAATTCACGCACCGTTGAAAATATCACCCTGTATTCACCATGTCTCTTTCGCAGCCCGGCCATTATCTGTCCCACTTGCTGGGCCACGAGGGACCGGGCAGTCTGCTGTCCGCGCTGAAGGCCCGCGGATGGTGTAACAGGTATGTGTGTGAGGTTAAGTCACTGTTACCTCCAAGGCGGAGCATGCTCCCCAATTGGTAGTGACTCCCGTTGCCCTGGCTCGGGCAGTCGAGGATTGCCGTCGGTTTTAGAGGGTAGGTCTGGGTGCAATTTTTTTTTAAACGATGCACCTGCCCGTCCCACTCGCGAGGGCAATTTACAAACATCAACATGTTCACAAACACATATGACACCCACACTCAGGGCTATTGCCTCTGGTTAGACACTTGCCCGCTCCCGGAATCGAACCCGGGACTCGTTGATCCAAAGACGGCACATCTAGCCCCTAGACCACTCACCATCTACGCGCTTCGGAATCCCACATAACCCGGCCGTTGGAGCCATGTTCATCCGTGTGGTGACGGATTTAGAATACATAGTGTCACCACCCCATGCCATCATGAGGGTTTTTTTAAGAGACGATAAAAGGAAATTAATGAAACTAAGAAGTAAGAGAAGGAAAACTTGAAACAAAACCCTGTGCTAACCTGTCTGGCCAGCGTGGCACAGTAGACTGATTACCATCCCTGCGATGGGAGGAGGCCTGACTCAGTAATGGGTCTTTTACATTTTGAAAAGTATGATTGGAGTCAGTGGCTGATACATTCATTAATGAACCGTGATTGAAGTCAGTGGCTGATAGATCAATTAATGAACTGTGATTGAAGTGAGTGGCTGATAAATCAATTAATGAACCATGATTGGAGTTAGTGGCTGATACATTAATTAATGAACTGTGATTGAAGTGAGTGGCTGATAAATCAATTAATGAACCGTGATTGGAGTCAGTGGCTGAAAGATTAATTAATGAACCGTGATTGAAGTCAGTGGCTGATACATTCATTAATGAACCGTGATTAAAGTCAGTGGCTGATACATTCATTAATGAACCGTGATTGGAGTCAGTGGCTGATAGATGGATTAATGTTAACTTTAGTCTAGTTGGCGGGACGAGGATCGGGGCCCGAGGCTTTGGGTTCTTTGGCGTGCAGGTGGACTTAACAGAGGATGGCGTGAAGCATATAGACGACATCATAGAACTCGTGTTTCAGGTAAGATGTTATGATTAAAATGTGTGAGCCTACTTCAAAAACAATAAAAAAAAAGATTAAACCGAAAATAACAATTAAACACAACAACAAACAACAATTTCAACGCACACTTCGAATTCATTCCATTCCCAAAAGGCAATGGAGAGGGCTATGCTCGGAGTTTCCTTGCGAGATTGAATCAGAAATGAGGAGATACGCAGGCAAACCAGGGCCACCGACATAGCCCACAGGATTGCCAAACTTTGGTGGCAGTGGGCAGGGCACATAGTGCGCACGACCGACGCCCGATGGGGCAGAAAAGTCCTAAAATCAAAATCGAAATGTTTTTTATTCGAATAAATTCTTACGAATGCTTTCAAATAGTCAAAAAAGAAACAAATTACTCTAAATCCAAATAAAAAAAAAAATAAGAATAATTTATAATTTAGTTGTTACCACCGGTTCGGAATGCAATTACACAGAGAAGAGCCGGCAAGAAACTCCATGGTTGCTCGAGTGGCAATCGCGTTCCGGAAGGCGCAGTGCTGGTAGGCCTCCCACACGGTGGACCGATGACCTGGTTAAGGTCGCCGGAAAACGATGGAAGCGGGTGGCCCAATACCGGCCTTTGTGGAAATCCTTGGGGGAGGCCTATGCCCAGCAGTGGACGTCTTTTGGCTGAAATGATGATGATGACATTTGGAATCGGGGCTCCTTCAATTACCGGAGGGAAATTAGCCTACTGTGGCATAATTGCCCAACGAATTGGCACAGAATTTTGTTTAATGTATTCCTTCTGTGGTGGCTAGGTTTTCTGCCAAGTAATGACCTTCAGTCGGCTCATACAAGCAAGGCAGCAGAAGACAGGGCGATATGACGCTGTTTTGGGGCAGACCCAGCTTTGGACTAGTGTAGGCTGATGATGATGATGGTCCTTACGATACCCTCAGGATAGAATGGGGGTGGTGACACTATGTATTTTAAATCTGTCACCACACATGCAATTATATACGACTACTACTACTCAGCACGTAGGAATGTATATGAAGGGTAATTAGCCTACTGTGCCACGCTGGCCAGACGGGTTGGCACAGGGTTTCGTTTCAAGTATTCATTTCTTTTTTTTTATTATTATTATTATTTTTTTGGACATTTCACACAATGCCATCTCGTCCCAAGCTAAGCAACTTAATGCCTGTGTTATGGTAACGAGATGGATGATAAACTACTTATATACATTTTTTTTTTGTAAATACATACATATTATAGATAGAAATGACACCCAGACTCCGAGCCAGTGCCTCTGGTTTAGACAAAGACACTGACCCGACCCCGGAATCGAACCCGGGACCCGTTGATCCAAAGGCGGCACATCTAACCACTAGACCAACGAGGCAGTCAAATTATCTTGTGGCTAGGTTATCGGCCTTGTCATTTCCTTTAGTCGGCTCTTACGACACCCTCTGAATGGAATTGGGTGGTGACAATATGTATTCTAAATCCGTCACCACACGGACAATAATGTAAACCTCTTATTTGCAGTATATAAAGATGCTGCGCGTCGAAGGCCCTCAGAGATGGGTTTGGGAGGAGCAAAGGGACCTCAATGCGCTTGACTTCAGGTTCAAGGATGTACAGGACCCCAAGAATCTGGTCACAGGGCATGTGCACCTGTTGCAGGTGAGGTTTCACACATATAGTCTGCGCGCGAGCTCCGAAGAATTTAAGGGATGGTGACGTAACGAGCTGAAGCTGTGGTGTAGTCGATAATTACATTATGGAACGCATAGTTATGTCTCCAGTTTCATCCTTCTGTATGAAATAATTCAACTGGTTTAGTATGTACTGTGGCCATAAAAGTTGGTCTGATGACTATGACAAAAAAAGGAAAGGATAAAGCAAAATGGAAATTATTGGTAGAGGCTTTTGTATAACAAGATATGCTGATTAGAGGACCGAAATAAGTTAATTTGAGAATGTACCAGGGTGAATCAAAAAGTTCTTAGAAGTGCATATATATGAAACCTTTTTGGATCAAGTTCGATATTCAAATTAAAGAGTGTCTATCACACTATATTTATGCAGACTGTCACTTGTTTTTGTCAGTTCGTTCGCATGTAATAAATTTTTTTGTGCAACGAGTTGCTAAAAAGTCAAAATTATGGATAAAAGTGAGTTACGTGTGGTGATAAAATATCTCAGTTTGAAAAAAATGTCTACGAAGGAATTTTTTTTGGACATTCAGCAGACATTAGGGGGTGATGCTGTACCCTATTCTACGGTTGCGTACTGGGTGGCTGAATTTAAAAGAGGTAGATCAAGCTGTAAAGATGACCCGCGTTCTGGGCGGCCTTCAACCTCCGTTACAGAAGAAAATGTCAAAAAGGTTGAGAATCTGGTTTTGGAAGACAGAAGAATGACTATAAAACATATAGCTGAGATCCTAAAGATATCTTTTGGTAGCGTTCAATCCATTTTAATTGATTCACTGGGGTTCAAAAAAGTGTCTGCAAGATGGGTGCCACGAATGTTAACCGACGAAAACAAAAAGCGACGTTTGGAAATTTCCAAGCGTAATCTCGAAATGTTCCAGCGTGATTCGGATAATTTTTGCCGTCGTCTTGTCACCATGGATGAAACGTGGGTCCACCATTTTGATCCTGAAACTAAAAGACAAAGCATGTCTTGGAAACGACCATCCTCTCCATCCATTAAGAAATTTCGAGTTGCTCCTTCCGCTGGCAAAGTTATGGCCTCTGTGTTCTGGGATAGTGAAGGAATCCTTTTTATTGATTACATGCCAAAAGGCCAGACGATAACTGGACCCTATTATGCAAATTTAATCCCGAAAGTGCGTGAAGCGATTAAAGAAAAACGTCGTGGAAAACTGTCGTTGGGCGTGTTGTTCCTTCAAGATAACGCTCCTGCCCATCGATCGGAAGTTGCGCTCAACGCAATCCGCTGTGCTGGCTTCAAACTCCTTGACCACCCACCATATTCTCCGGACTTAGCCCCAAGTGATTTTCACTTATTTCCAAAATTAAAAGAGGAAATTCGTGGAACAAAATTTCACGATAATGACGCGGTTATAGCTGCCGTAGAGGACTTTTTCGAGAGTCAAGAAAATAATTTTTTTTCACAAGGAATAAGGAAGTTAGAAACGCGTTATTCTAAATGCATTGCATTGGAGGGAGATTATGTAGAAAAATAAAATATTATTATTTAAATCTTTGCATTTTTTAATATTGATTCCAAGAATTTTTTGATTCACCCTCGTATATTATGTATTATATAAAGATACTGTGCTGTCTGTAGTAAATAAAGGCTCTGGAATTTAACTTGAGCTCCAAAAGTAATTGACATGTATGACAAAATATAATTATAATTAATTGAATTAATATAATTATAATTATTTGTAGGAAGATAACGTTTTTCTTTCTTTCTTTCTTTCTTACATGTTAAAACATATCACTAAATCACTACATATTATAAAACAAAGTTGCTGTCGTCTGTCCGTCCTTATGTAGGTATGCTTAAATCTTTCAAACTACGCAACGGATTTTGAAGCGGTTTTTTTTAAGAGATAGTGATCCAAGAGGATTGTTTTTAAGTATCTCCATACTATAGTATAATCCATAATATAGTAGAGAAATACTGATAAATTTAGAGTTTCATCAAAAAATACGTTAAATCCAATGAATCACTGTCGCAATCACAGTAATTAGTATTCGAAGAATTTGATGTGTTAATGTTGAACTTGATAACATTTCATAGAATTGCCTATTCGAAACAGATGCGAGTACGTACATGCTCGGTTCACACTGGGTCCACACTTGTGTAATGCTCCTTTAATATAACATTGCATGCTATATTTCGCAAATCTGTACACGGCTTGACTAAAGTATTTCGGCCACCATGTATTTTGTGGAATAAAGTGATGATGAGATAACTCAAACTCAAAATTAACTTTATTTACGTAGGTTTTATCACAAAACTCTTATAAATCGTCATATTTACAGTTACCATTATCATCATCTTACGACCCCTGTCCCACGCCAGGTGGCAGTCTCCATACACACCTATCAGTCGTCATATATCTACAGTCACACCTTTCATATACAATTTCTCATGTTTACAATCCATCCATCTCCCTTGATCTTCCACAAGCCTTACGTTACACAATCCAACGATGATGCATCGTTCAAAAATAATTTCAACATTCCAGGAGTTTCCAATGGAAGATGTCCTCAGCGCTTACTACATTATGACGGAATGGAAACCAGAACTTATAGAGGAGCTACTGTCTCTACTTACGCCGGAGAACGTTAGAGTCGGCATCGTGGCCAAGTGAGTCTCTTCTCGGTATCGTTGATCATTCACACAGGTCACAGTATCTTTATATGTATGAAAACTTTGACTGCCTCGTTGGTCTAGTGGTTAGATGTGCCGCCTTTGGATCAACGGGTCCCGGGTTCGATTCCGGGGTCGGGCAAGTGTCTTTGTCTAAACCAGAGGCACTGGCTCGGAGTCGGGGTGTCATTTCTATCTATAATATGTATGTATTTACAAAAAAAAATATATATAAGTAGTTTATCATCCATCTCGTTACCATAACACAAGCATTAAGTTGCTTAGCTTGGGACGAGATGGCGTTGTGTGAAATGTCCAAGGATATTTATTTATTTATTTCAGACCATACATCACCCGCTACTGAGCAGGGAACCGTCCAAATTCGTAGTGAAAAATTTGCCTGAGAAAAGTTGATACGAAGCCCTGTGCCAAGTTGGCTAATAAACCTCCAATAAACTGGAGGAGGCCTTACTCGGCAATGGGTCGTGTATGGGCTGAGTAGTAGTATTAATAGATAAATATCATCATCATCATCATCATCAGCCCACATTAGTCCACTGCTGGACATAGGCCTCCCCTAAAGAGCGCCATAGCGCCCTGTCTTCAGCTTGACGCATCCAGCTGCTGCCAGCAACCTTTCGCAGATCGCAGATAAATACTTATCCTTGGACATTTCACACAACGCCATCTCGTCCCAAGCTAAGCCACTTAATGCTTGTGTTATGGTAACGAGATGGATGATAAACTACTTATATATATTTTTTGTTGTAAATACATACATATTATAGATAGAAAACACCCAGACCCGGAACAAATACTTGTAGGTCGTACTAATATTTCTTCCGTGCGGGGATCGAACCCGCGACATGCTGCGCAGCAGTCGATCGCTCAACCACTGCGCCAACCGTGTCGTCAATATAATAATACTTAAATTTCGTACCACAAACAAAGAGATATTACAAAACAAATGGAACTCACAAAACTTACATAGCATTTGATAGCATTCTCAACAATTTATTCTCATAAACAACATTCTGTGTTTGATTTTGTTTTGAGCATTACTTGGTTAACATAACTGTCAATTTCAGCCGATAAATGACCCACTACTGGGTCGGGTCTCCTCCAAATTCGTGGAGGGAAATTAGCCTACTGTGCCACGTTGGCAAGACGGATTAGCACAGGGTTTGTATCAAGTTTTCCTTCTCACACGTCTAGGCCTCTTACGCTCCTTTAGTCGCTTCTTACGACACCCTCAGGATAGTGTCGGTTAGTGATATTGTGTATTCTAAATCCGTCCACACGGATTAACAATATTGCCGCTATTGAATGTTAGCCAATTCGTTTTAGACTATTGCCAGCCCCAATTAAAATGGGAAAGAGGCTAAGCAGACCCATCGAATGAATGAGAGAATGATTTATTCATTCGCTTGATTGAAGGTATACATAAATAGATACAGAAACAATGATATGTTCTCGTTCGTTCTAGATGTTTCGGCCACAAATGCTCTATGGTCGAGCCTTGGTACGGAACCAAATACTTCCAGGAAGATATAGAGAAGTCAAGAATTGATGTGAGTATATTTACCAGTGATGACATATGGTATAGACGCGTGATCGCTCACTATGGGCTCCAACAGAAGGTTCAAAGTCACCCAAAGGGCAATTGACTGCCTCGTTGGTCTAGTGGTTAGATGTGCCGCCTTTGGATCAACGGGTCCCGGGTTCGATTCCGGGGTCGGGCAAGTGTCTTTGTGTAAACCAGAGGCACTGGCTCGGAGTCTGGGTGTCATTTCTATCTATAATATGTATGTATTTACAAAAAAAAAATGTATATAAGTAGTTTATGATCCATCTCGTTACCATAACACAAGCATTAAGTTGCTTAGCTTGGGACTAGATGGCGTTGTGTGAAATGTCCAAGGATATTTATTATTTATTTATTTATTTAATGGAAAGGCCTTTTGCTTGGTGGTAGGGTCTAACGGTCTGCCCGGCTACCTACCACCCTCACATCTAAGTCCGGCGCCAAGCAGTTCTACTGATTTTCGTCGTGTGTATGTGAGAGCCGGTGCCCGACAGGGCATTTCCTTGAATTGCCTGCTCCATCTTAGATCCTGGCGTTGCTATGCATCACGCAAGCCTAGGCATTTATGTCACTGATAAAAAAAATAAAAAAACTTTCCATCATAACGCAATAGCTGTTATGTTCTAGAAGTAGGCAGCGGCGCGGTTCGCAATGAAAGGAGTTCTGGCTCACACGCGCCTCGGACTGAGGTGGAGGGGGAGAGGGTCGTGACGTAACGCCCTCCTTCTACTCTCGCCTTAGAGGCCGGTGGTGGGTCGGGGGATCTACCACCGACATTACCCGGGATATTAGTAACCCGCCGGGGCGCCACAGTAGAACACGCCCCGCGAACCTGTGGCGTCCCTGTGGAGAGGGTTTTACTGGGTAGTGTTCCAGAGTCCCACATAAGCGCTGTGCCGCTCGAGGGTGGGGCCCTCGAGGGCCAGCGATGTGCATTATTGACTAAATGTGGCTGATGTTTAACCCTTTGCGACTATTGCGCGTGCTAGTCGCTTCGAATCGTATCTTATCCCGGCCTTGTACCTAAAATGGCTTTCTATACCCCGTTCAACATAGCTTGATCGATTTGACAGACGGGCTAGTGATGGGAAACAGAAAATATCTAGTAGTCCAAAAAATAACGTTTTAAAATACTTGTAACAGTGACAAGTTGGCGTGGGTGTATTATGTGTGAAATTCTTTATTGCACTAGACATATAAAACATTGGGTAGATAAGCGATGGTGGGTCAATATTCATAATAATATAATAAGTTCCTATTTAATATTACAGGGTTATTTTTTGACCTTCCGCCAAATTTAAATAGGTGGTTCAGACCATGAAAGTTAACAAAAAAGAAAAGATATTTTCTTTTCTTTTTTTTAGTTGTAAAAGTGTTAAATTTCAATGTGAGAAGGCCAACGAATTTTATTTCAAAATGAAATAGTTATTTGTTATACAAGAGTGCAAAGTTGCTTTTTAACCGCGTGTTCAATTTTGATGACCGAGCAAGCGAAGGATCCTGAACGTTAGCGAGGGAATCAAAAGAGCACGAGGTGAAAAATCTTTGCACTCGAGTGCAACACGTAACTTTTCATTCCACCTCAGCGAGGAAATGACTAAATCCAAAAAAAAAACGTTTACAATCACAAGATAGGTACACTTTTATTTCAGTTTAGGTATTAATTACTACATTATGACAGGTAAGTATTACAGAATAATCTTTACTTTATTCTCTAGCGAATAAAAACAGCTTTTGCACTCAGATATCGAAGAGCAAAAATACTTTATTCTCTAGTGAATAAAAACGGCTTTTGCACTCAGATATCGAAGAGCAAAAATACTCTTTCCGAGATGGGGGGATGAAAATGTTTTTTATTCGACTATTGTCGATCAGAAAAATTGACATCTGCTAAATCGATCACGCTATATTGAATAGGATACCCTATTAAAAACACCAACTACAGACAGTTTCTGAACTGCTCTTCTCTGTGAAGCTATATTGGCACAGCCGTATAATTGTTAATTCTAAATGGCAATTGTCATTTTTATTTTATTGTAAAACTTGTTAAAAGAAAAGGAAAAGTTTATACGAAACTCAGTGCCAACCCGTCTGGCCAGCGTGGCACAGTAGGTTAATTACCCTCCATGTAATTGGACGAGGCCCGACTCAGTAGTGGGTCATGTATGAGGTGAGTAGTAGTAATGAAGAAACTTGGTTAAATGAGTTTTGGTTTTCATTACGTTTTTTTTTTGCTACAGGAGTGGAAATCGGTGGAGGTGACGAAAGAGCTGCATCCCCCCCCACCGAATGAGTTCATCCCCAGTCAGCTGCAGCTGGAGAAGGGAGGGTGTTGCACCGCAGATGCTATAGCACCCTCCATTGTTAAGGTATAGTCTTAAAACGAAATTGTTTAGTATTTTTGAACTACAGAGTTTCTAGCCGGCTCTTCTCTGTAGAGCAGCTTTCCGGTGTTGTGGGCGATTAAGGGAGATGGATGGATTAGTGGGTAGAGGACTCTTCGGTAGACGACCCTTGTCTGAGTCCCACATAATCACCGACCTCTCCCCCGGGGGGCGGTGGTATGCATAAAGCATTTCCCCAGCGACAAAAAATAAACATGGCTGGATTGTAGGAGTGAGGAATTGAGAATGAAAGGTGTGATGGTAGATATGACGACTGATAGGTGTGTATGGAGACTACCACCTAGCGTGGGACAAGGGTCGTAAGATGATGATGGTAATTTTAAATATGGCGATTTATAAGAGTTATGTGATATAACATACTTAAATAAAGTTCCGTTTGAGTTTGAACATCTTTCTCTCTCTCCCTCTCTAACGTCTCTGGTGATATACATACTTGGTGGTAGGATCTAATGGTCCACCCGGCTAGCTACCACCCTCACTTCTAAGTCCGGTGACAAGCAGTTCTACTGTGTTCCGTCGTGTGTATGTGCGGGCCGGTGCCCGAAAGGGTGTTTCCTTGAATTGCCTGCCCCATCTTAGACCCTGACGTTGCTTTCCATCACGCATGCCTAGGGTCAAAGGTCAAAAGAATAACAATTCCCACGAAAAATCAGAAGTATCATCATTCAGAAATATGGCGAAATACCAAAAGTCCTACATCGCGGTAGTGAAGTTTTCATAGCATTTTTCACGGTTAAGAAATCTCCCATGACAGTTATCGGGGGGTGACCCGCCTCCTGCCAGACATGTCACCTCGTTTGACTAGATGATCATCCGCCTAAACGTCTAACGAGTATATTGTGTTTCTTTTTTCAGGATACGCCATTAATGAGATTATGGTTCAAGCGAGACAACGAGTTCTTGTTGCCGAAAGCCGTGTTAACCTTCGATTTTGTGAGGTAAATAAGTTTGTTTATCTTATAGCGGTTAACTACGCTATTCATGGTCACGTATTTATCATGGAAGAGAACACACACGCTCACACGCAGGCTCCCACGCGCATACTCACAAGCGCAAACTCACACATGCAAACTCAGACTCGCACACTCATACGCCCAAACTCATACGCCAATACTCATACGCCAATACTCACTGGTATGTGAGTATGTATATTTTGCCTTATCTTTTATTGTGTCTTTGTTTGTTATCAAATAAATTATTTTTCTTTCTTCCTTTCTTTCACTCGTAGTATCGTAAACATTTACAGCTTAGCCTATAGATGCTGAGTCGAGCCTCCACCAACTACATGGAGGGTAATCAGCCTACCGTGCCCCGCTAGGGAGGTAAGTCGGAACAGGGTTTCGTATCGAGAATTCCATCTCTCGCTGCTAGATTTTCGGCCTTGTAATTTCCTTTTGTCGGCTCTTACGACACCATCAGTATAGAATAGAGTGGTGACACTGTATTCTAAATCCGTCACCACATGGACAGCGGACAGCTAGTCTTCACTATCACTATTACTATACTACATATTATAAAACAAAGTCGCTGTCGTCTGTCCGTCCCTATGTATGCTTAAATCTTTAAAACCACGCAACGGATTTAGAAGTGTTTTTTTAATAGATAGAGTGATTCAAGAGGAAGGTTTATATGTATAATATATCCATAATTTAATAGAGAAACACTGATAAATTTAGAGGTTCATCATTGCACCCGTGCGAAGCCGGGGCGGGTCGCTAGTAATCCAAAAAAATCCATGTTTCGAACGTGCTTAGGTCATGCTATCCACCCTGGTGGTTTAAAAACTCTTCAACCCTTGTGATTCTTCCAGCCCACTGGCCTATGTGGATCCTCTGAGCTGCAACCTGACGTCGGTGTGGGTGCTGCTCCTCCGCGACGGTCTGCAGCAGTTCGCGTACGCAGCGGAGCTGGCTGGCTTGAGGTGGAGCATCAGCAACGCCAAGTACGGACTCAGCGTGAGTCTTGACTACCTTACTGTAGGGGGTTTCCACCTAATTTCATAGTCGATTTACCTTGTATCATACTAGTTTCACCTTGTCTCATACTCGTTTCACCTTGGCTCATACTCTTTCACCTAGTCTCATACTCGTTTCGCCTTGGCTCATACTCGTTTCACCTGGTCTCATACACCTTTCACCTTGTCTCATACTCGTTTCACCTTGTCTCATACTCGTTTCACCTTGGCTCATACTCGTTTCACCTGGTCTCATACTCGTTTCACCTTGGCTCATACTCTTTCACCTAGTCTCATACTCGTTTCACCGTATCACATACTCATTCCACCTTGTCTCATACTCGTTCCGATTTATCTTCTACTCGATCCACCTTGTCTCATACTCTTACAGTCGTAAGAGGAGACTAAAGGATCGTAAGATCACCTAGCCGTATGAGAAGGAAAATTGATACAAGCCCTGTGCCAACCCGTCTTGCCAGCGTGGCACTGTAGGCTAATTTCCCTCCATGAATTTGGTGGAGGCCCGACTCAGTAGTGGGTCACTTATGGGCTGCTGATGATGATGATTCTAACAGACGGCGATATCTGTTGACTGGATTGAGTAAGTATTCAATAGATGGCGCTGTGTTAAAAGTTAAATTAATGTGAATGAGGCGTGATTATATGGATGTATCTTTCGGTTATTTTCAATTTGTTTTTTTGTTCAGGTCACGATAGAAGGCTACGACGACAAGCAACACGTGCTATTGGACAAGATTATAGATCATATAGTGACGTTTGTGGCCGACCCGAAGCGCTTCGAAATCATGAAGGAGAACCACATACGGGCGATCAAGAATTTCGACGCGGAGCAACCCTATCAGGTACTTTGAGGGTAAGGGTTGTGGGCGATCAAAAGAGATGGATGGATTGTAAGAATGAGGAATTGTGTATGAAAGGTGTGACTGTAGATATGACGACTGATAGGTTTGAATGGAGACTGCCACCGTAAGATGCTAATGGTAATTTTAAATATGACTATTTATAAGAGTTTTGTGATAAAATCTACGTAAATAAAGTTCCGTTTGAGTTTGGCAACTTCGCTAGGAGCCGGAACTCAAATTCAAAAGGCACAGGGCTTTGTATTACGTTTTCCTTCTTTTGCGGCTAGGTTAGGTTAGCTACCCCATTCCTTAGGATGGAATGGGGTAGAGTAAAATCAGAGACTAATTTTAAACTTTCAGTCCGTTAATGGATCTCCTTTGGGGCTGAGAGGAATAGAGAGAATTGATTGAGATACTGAAAGTTACATCCACAAACTCAAAAGGAATTTATTTACGTATGTTTTTATCACATAACTCCTATAAATCGTCATATTTAAAGTTACCATTATCATCTTACGACCCTTGTCCCACGCTAGGTGGTAGTCTCCATACACACCTATCAGTCGTCATATATACAGTCACACCTTTCATACACAATTCCTCATTCTTACAATACATCCACCTCCCTTGCTCACAATCCCTGCGTTCACTCATATTCATGCTGAAACTACCACCGGTTCGGAAACCTGCTCTACAGAGAAGAGCCGGTAAGACTGTAGTTGCTCTTTTTAAAATTATCGGTCTTGTTTACAAAATGCACTGAACAGCTTATTGAGAGCAAGTTCGCCAGATGAGAGAAACACGCTACACGTTTACGCAATTAATGACGAATAGGCACTTTTACAATAGGCGGCCTTATCGCTAAAGAGCAATCAATATCCTCTAGGTAGGTTGCCTGGAAGAGATTACAGAGGAAAACTTGATACAAACCCTGTGCCAACCCGTCTTGCCAGCGTGGCACAGTAGGCTAATTACCCTCCAGGAATTTGGAGGAGGCCCTACTCAGCAGTGAGTGGGTCTTTTATTGGCTTAGTAGTTATTGATTGCGTTTACATTTTCACAGTTAGTAGTAACCTTTGCTCAAGATGTTAGCCGGCTACTAAACGCACGCTTCCCTTTCAGCACGCAGTCTACCAGCAAGCGTTGTGTTTGGCCGAAGCCGTGTGGACACGTGGTCAACTCCTGGACGCCGCTGAAGGTAATGTCATTCGTCACCATTTCAACCTATAAATCCCACTTCTGAATCTGACACTGATAGATAATTATACAGGGTGCCCCAAAAATAGTGTCAAGCTGAAATCCAGAGATAGAGCAACCCTTGAGGTACCCGAATCACCCCCATGTATGTTCTGCGATTTTTCCTAGTTTTCGTGTTATGACTTTTTTCTGAATTTTCGACGTAAAGAACTTAATTTAGTTTTTTTTTTAGTTAAGACTTTTTAATTTTTTTCGTTCTCTAACTGTATCATCTTGAATTGTACTTTTAAGCATAATCAGCTTCGTAACTTTGACCAAAATTATGAAAATATTGTTGTAAAGCCAAACATTTAAAAATCATACATAGGGGTGCTCTATTTCTAGACTTCTGCTTGACACTATTTTTGGGACACCCTGTATAGATAAATTATTTATTGTACACAAGAAAATTAGACAGAATATATGTAACAATTTGTACATGCGGCGGTCTTATCAATAAATGCGATTTCTTACCTTGGGATGACATTATTAAGGGAAGTTAGGAAAGGGTAGGTGCAATAATATTAATGATATAAAGTAGTGCAATATGGACAGGGAAAAATAAATAGTTGATAGATTAAATACTCTATAGAGTATAAATGATTGTATTCATATAATCTTTCTAATTTATAAAAGGTGTTTGTTATGGAACTCCTCCGAAATGGCTCGACCGATTTTCGTCAAATTTTGTGTGCACATCGGCTAGGTCTGCGGATCGCGAACCTCTAATTTTCATCCCCCTAAATGTTAAGAGTGGTTCATAGCGAAATTTTAATTTTTGGAGATTTTTGGGTTTTATGATACATTACAGAAATACATACAACACTAAACCCCCACCCTAAACCAAAAACTTTCACCCCTCTACGATCAACCCCTATTTAATAACATGGCAAAACAACGTTTGCGGGGTCAGCTAGTTTGAATATAGAATATCGACCGCTGGTCCACCACTAGTACTGGTATATAGCCAAATCAAGATAGACCGGTGAATGAAATTGGTAGTAGGCCGCGGAAGGTATGACATTTATTTTTTTCATTTACAGATATGACAGCGGACAACCTGAACCAGTTCGCGGCAAAAATGATCAGGAAGGTTCACGTCGAAGGAATGATGTTTGGCAACCTCACGCGGGAGAGGGCGCTCAAGATGGCCGATTCCGTCGAGAAGAAGTGAGTTACTTCTTATTTACTACTAGCTGACCCGGCAAACTTCGTACCGCCTCAGAATCAATAAATAAAAAACCTGAATGATAATTCCGGAATGTTACAACTTTATTAAAATATGTGCAAACCTTTACTGGAACAAAATTAATGCGTATTAAAAAATGTTTTTATTTTCATATTTTCTTTTAAACCTTCCCTGGACTTCCACGAACATTTCAATACCAAAATTAGCCACATCGGTCCAGCCGTTCTCGATTTTTAGCGATACTAACGAATTCATTTATATTTTTATAGATTTACTAGCTACCCGCCCCGGCTTCGCATGGGTGCAATTATATTATACCTATAAACCTTCCTCTTGATTTACTCTATCTATTAAAAAAAACCGCTTCAAAATCCGTTGCGTAGTTTTAAAGATTTATGCATACATAGGGATGGACAGAAGAATGCGACTTTGTTTTATACTATGTAGTGATAGTGATACATCTAACTTATTTATATACTAGCTGCTGCTAGCGACTTTGTCTGCGCAGGATTAGTATTTCGAGTAGATACATTAGCGTGGCGTAGAAAAGAACTAACATAGTAATATAAAATTTTTTTCTTGGTCGCATTTGAAAAATATAACGGAATCTCTAGGAGTTGGCGTTGGTCTAAGAGCTGGATAAGTCGCCATTGGATCAACAGGTCCCGGGTTCGATTCCGGGGTCCGGCAAGTGTCTTGATCCAAAGGCGGCACTTCCAACCCCTAGACCAACGAGGCATTCAACTTTGCAACAGTCGTGGTGACGAGAGAGACTACATAAATCTTTTCTTTTCAGATTACCCAAAGATGCATCACCTTTATTGGCCCAGCAGTTATTGTTGCTCAGAGAAATCGAAATAGAGAAAGGTACTTAAACACCGCGCCAATCTTTATGGCCGCTCTGAATGTATGTAGCCGCATTATGCTGCGCACAACATAAAATCAGGTATCAGCGGGACGTACGCGGGGCGGGGAGGCACCCGCGTGTTAGTGTGAGTGAGCTACGCTCGTATTGGTTATGAAATGTACGATGCGCAAGTTCGTACCCACGGCTACATTCAGAGCGGCCATAAAGATTGACGCGGGCTGTACTTACTACCTAGAGGCTAATATATACTAAAGGTTGGTCCGAGTAGGAATTGATGTATGTCACCCGTGTTAAGCACTCTACTTATCATTTCGAATTTAAGGAAAGTAAAAAATAGTAGTTGTTCTAAAATGTTTATTAATAATAACATAAAGGGACAAGAACAGTCTATTTCAAATTTTAACTTTGGAACACACTCGCGTCACTGCCGCGGGCGGATTTGCTTACTTTTTTTTAAAACTCTCACTGGCAGTTTCTACGCTCACAGGACCGCAGCATGTTTTTCGCCGACAGCTTAACCCAATTTAGTCCTATTTTTTAAATTTATTTCTACCCTAGAGAGGGAAGCAATTACTATGAGTCTTTCCCGCCCAAAGGGGGGAAGTAACATCTTCCACCCGCTACTCGGATCAAACAAACACTACTTTCCGAGTATGAGAAATGAAAAAGAAGTTTTCTCTTCAAAAATAGGATTTTCGGCCTTACCATAGCTGCTTCCCCCCACAGGCGCGTGGTTCGCCCGTGAAACGCGCAATAGCGTGCACAAGTCGTCGTGCGCGTCGCTGTACTTCGCGTGCGGCGTGCGGGCCGCTCGCCAGAACGTGGCGCTGGAACTGCTCGCACAGACCTTGGCCGAGCCCTGCTTCAACGTGCTCCGGACTAAGGTGGGATATTAGAAGATATTAGAATGAGATGACGTATGGTACAGAGTCGTGGGTGCTCACTATGGGCTCGCTGCGGAGCGAGGCAGCGGAGCGGAGAAACGGAGAAATATTAACTTATCGCTCCGCACCGCTGGACAGGCAGCCTTATGTTGAGATTTATGATCCGATTTACGTGATACATCTTTAGTTTTATGTGGAATAGTTGCCATTTGGTCCCATAGGAATTTAACATAGTTTGGCCCTGGAGCTTTCGTTTTATGAACGTTTTTGGTAACGTGAACAATATAATTTTGGTATGTCATAGTCTAGCTGATGTAAGATTCTTATTTTTTTGTTGGAAAAATGAAAACCCTGCACTAGGTATGCATGAAATTCAGTTTATAAACATGATTTTCAGGAACACATATGACACCCAGACTCAGAGCAAGTGCCTGGTTTAGACAAAGACACTTGCCGACCCCGGATTCGAACCGAGACCCGTTGATCCGTTGGCCTAAGGGTTAGTTGTCCAAAGGCAGCACAACTAACCCTTAGGCCAACGACGTAGTCGATGAACCAACGATTAAATGAGTTCTTTTTTTTATTTAGAAGTCTGTTAAGAATGTTTGTTCTCTCATCTCGTCTGCAGGAGCAACTGGGATATATAGTGTTCAGCGGTGTGCGTCGGTCGAACGGAGTCCACGGACTACGGTTCATAGTCCAGAGTGACAGGCATCCTCAATACTTGGAGGAGAGGATCGAGGCGTTCCTGCAGGGGTCGCTGGTGAGTCATTAGTACACTACCCACTAAAACCGTAGCGGTATACCCACACACGTGTCGTTTGGGACGCCACAGGTTCGCGAAAACGCCTACAGCCGGGTACTCGTTAGCGAACTGTAACCGTAACCGGTGGACGTTACTGTAACCACAAATCATAGAGAGTATTATAGGCGCGCGAGTTCATGTCCATCCTAATTAATGCTGTAATGCTGTTACCTAATTAGTTATGGTAATGTCGATAATAACTACCGATTTAAACAACAGCTGTCTATTTGGTTTATTGTAACCTAAGGTAATTTTGCAAATCACTATCACTACATAGTATAAAAAAAAGTCGCTGTTGTCTGTCCATCCCTATGTATGCTTAAATCTTTAAAACTACGCAACGGATATTGAAGCGTTTTTTTTTTTAATAGATAGAGTGATTCAAGAGGAAGGTTTATGTGTATCATCATCATCAGCCCACATTAGTCCACTGCTGGACATAGGCCTCCCCTAAAGAGCGCCATAGCGCCCTGTCTTCAGCTTGACGCATCCAGCTGCTGCCCGCAAACTTTCGCAGATCGTCGCTCCATCTAGCAGAGGGCCGTCCCACACTACGCTTGCCGATTCGCGGTCTCCACTCAAGAACTCGTCTACCCCAGCGGTTGTAGGTTCTTCTACAGATATGACCAGCCACTTCAGTCTGCACTTAATTCTCTGACCTATGTCGGTGACTTTGACTATATATGTGTATAATACATGCATAATATAGTAGAGAAACTTTAGAGTAAATTTAGAGGTTCATCATCGCACCCGTGCGAAGCCAGGGCTGGTCGCTAGTTATGAAATAAAATAAATGTGATAATTAATTATTTATTTAGGCCCCGATGGACATGAACTCGCGCGCCTATAATACGTGGTTCGCGAACTTGCCGCGAGCGGATTGCGTGCATTTCGCAGCGAGCCGACGATTAACACGTATTCATTAAGAAACGTAACCGTTAGACGTTACTGTAACCACAAATCATGGTGAGTACGTGGTCAGCTGTAGGCGAGCGGCACGCAGCGAGCCGATGGCTGTCGAGTTTTGGCGCGAATAAAAGGAAGATCGCGTGAAATAAAAAATAAAAAAAAAAAAAAAAAAAAATATTTTTATTCTCATATCCTGGACTGAAATTTGTCAGGCAACCCATATGCAATATATTTATTGATATATTAAATCTATCTTCTATCTTCTATCTTCTATACTTATAATAAATCTGTAGAGAGGTCAATTCTGTACATGAAATATTTTTCCAAAATAACTATCAGCGGGTGATTAGTGATCGATACTGACGCCAAAAATGCAATCAGTAAAATTTTTGTCTGTCTGTCTGTCTGTCTGTCTGTCTGTCTGTCTGTCTGTCTGTATGTTCGTTATAGAAACAAAAACCACTCGACGGATTTCAACAAAACTTGGTACGATTGTTCTTCATACTCCTGGGCAGGTTATAGTATACTTTTCATCACGCTACGATCAATAGGAGCAGAGCAGTGAAGGGAAATGTTGGGAAAACAGGAGAACTTACTCCATTTTTTAAGCTTCCGTCGCGTGTGCAGCCTTAATAGTTAAAGCTACACAGAAATCATGTATGACGGAAATGTTCTCCTTAAAATTATATAAAAAATATTCTACGACAGCAAATGTCTATCTTTTATGGTTGACTCATAATAACACGTGTAATTCCCGATAGCTTAGCAGTTCAGAGCGTTCTTATTATATTTGTCTACTCTTACGTTTATAACACTCTCAATCATCCCTCATTAATAAATGTTAACATTATTACCTATTTCATAAAAAAAGAATCATAGAAATCGGTACAGAAACACCAAAGTTATTCATGAAATACGCTAATAAACCATCGCGCGTGATTACTGAATCATGCTTTAAGGATTATTTTTGTGTAACCGTCGCATCGGGTCGCGCGGGAGGTTTAAAAGGGCGGGCGATCCAAACGCGAACTTCATACAATATTTGGATTTGGCTGATGATGCGAGTAGACGTTCCGAGTATTCGCCCTTATTGACAGGCAATATTGTTTATCAGCGCGACTTTTAGTCTTTACAATAATTTAGTTTTAATTTTCTTTTGTTGTTATTTCATAAAATAGTTATTAGTTATTTTGGTGGCGTGTTATATTCGTTCAAATTACAAATTATTAATAGTTAACATTTTATTTCTTTTTAGGTGAAGTAGTAATAGGTTAGTAGTAGTTAGTTAGTAGTAGGTAAGTTTTGGTTAATTTATGTTCAGTTTTTTTAATAATAATAATAAGTAAGTAAAAGCGTAGGTACTTTTATTAATTAAAGGTATAGGTATTATTAATTATGTTATAGGTATTTAGTTTTAAGTGAAGTAGGATAGTTTACCCGGAAGCTTTGCGCTGAAGTGTTTTCGTTGTATAGGTACTTAAGCCTCATGTGAACGTGATCTAAACAATATTACCAATACATTAACTTAATAATACACAAGGAATTACACACTGACGGAGTTGCGGGCACAGCTATCTATATAATATAAAACTCTTCCGTTACTGAGTGACTGACAGACAACGCACAGCCGAAACTAATGGCAGTAGAGAGCTGAAATTTGGCCTGTGTGTTTGTTGGGAGGAGTAGGCTACCACTAAGAGAGGATTATTGGAAATTCCCTCCCAACGGGGATAAATTGTTTTTTCCGGAAGTCATTATTCCACGCGGACGAAGTCGCGGGCAAAAGCTAGTATAATATAAAAATGAATCGCAAAATGTGGTGGTAAGCGCATAACTCAACAATGCGTGGACAAATTTGGCCAATTTTTTTTTTTTTGAAATGTTCGTTTTAGTTCAAGGATGGTTTTGACGGCGACAAATATTCGAATAATTGCCGGAAAAACCCTAAAAACAGCCTTTTTCTTTTACCCATACAAACGTTTTCTATCTAAAATGTAGAGACAATTTGAGCTTTATTGCTATTGTATAAAGTTCATGTTAAATGACAACCACTCACTTTTGTCTAAGCAAAGTAGGTGTGTTCCGTCCCTATGTATACTTAAATCTTTAAAACTACGCAACGGATTTAGAAGCGGTTTCCTTGAATTAATAGATATATAATTCAAGAGGAAGGTTTTTAAGTATGATACATGTCTAATATTGTAGTCAAACATTGATAAATTTAGAGTTTTCTAAGGTGATGTCGTACATAAACACATTTTTGCGCTTACATCACAAGGTTATATTTAGTATCAGCATTGCACCCGTGCGAAGCCGGGGCGGGTCGCTAGTATAATATAAAAATGAATCGCAAAATGTGTTGGTAAGCGCATAACTCAACAACGCCTGGACTTATTAGGTCAATTCTTTTTCTTAAATGTACGTTGAAGTTCAAGGATAGTTTTGACGGCGACAAAAAATCGAATAATTCCATTATTATTATAATCTAGCGGCCCGTCCCGGCTTCGCACGGGTGTGATGTTATCCGCAGTTATTGGCGTACCGCGGGTGACACCGTGCCGCGAGGTGAAGCTAGTCACTACATAGTATAAAACAAAGTCGCTGTCGCCTGTCCGTCCATATGTATGCCTAAATCTTTAAAACTACACAACGTATTTTGAAGCGTTTTCTTTAATAGATTGGGTGATTCAAGAGGTAGGTTTATATGTATAATACATGCATATTATTGTAGAGAAACAGATGATGTACATCATTGCACCCGTGCGAAGCCGGGCCGAGTCGCTAGTTAAATATAAAACACGTTTCATCAAACAAACATATCGGTGAAGGTCGTTGGATAGCGGGATCTTGGACTAACAGTGAAATGTTTACGCAGGAATACCTTCAAGACATGTCCGAAGAGGAGTTCCTGAAGCATCGGTCGGCACTGGCAGCGCAGCGGCTGGAGAAGCCCAAACGGATGGCCAGCCGGGCGTCCATGCTGTGGTCAGAGATCACTTCCCAGGTTCAAATCGGATCCAACCAAAACTCTATTATTTGACGACACGGTTGGCGCAGTGGTTGAGCGATCGACTGCTGCGCAGCATGTCGCGGGTTCGATTCCCGCACGGAATAAATATTTATACGACCTACAAGTATTTGTTCCGGGTCTGGGTGTCATTTCTATCTATAATATGTATGTATTTATAAAAAAAAAATGTATATTATTAGTTTATCATCCATCTCGTTACCATAACACAAGCATTAAGTTGCTTAGCCTGGGACGAGATGGCGTTGTGTGAAATGTCCAAGGATATTTATTTATTTATTTTATTCAAACTCAGCTCTCTTGACACGTCAATATAAATTTTACATATTTACTATTTGTCCGTGCGGTGACGAGTTTAGAATATATATAATGTCACCACCGCATTCCATCTTGAGGGTGTGTTAAGGGCCGACTAAAGGAAATTGCGTGGCAGATAACCTAGCCGCAAGAGAAGGAAACACAGTAGGGTATATTTCCTCCTGGAATTGGAAGAGGCCGGACTTAGCAGTGGGTAATTTATTATTATGCAAGTCCCGCTTTAAAATATAATGTTTTTTTTACTAAGTACCTTGTTGGTTTAGGGATTGAAAGTGACAACTTCAATCATGGGTCCCGGGTGCGATTCGGTCGGGCAAGTGTCTTTGTCTAAACCAGAGGCACTTGCTCCGAGTTTGGGTGTCATATGTGTTAGTGATTTACACATAATAATAATTATTATTTATTTATTTGTCAGACAACAGGGGTCCATGGGTTAGTTACAGGCAGCTTAAAAACTATGTTAGTAACGCACAAGTGAAATTATAATAATAAAACAAAATTATTCTTGCCTCACCAGTATTCGCATAAAATGTTGCAGAATAGGTGAGTGAGAAAAGCTTGTTTGATAACATCCTCAGAATGCTATTTGGGCTTGCCCGCGTCCTTTGCAATACTGAGGCTGTTTTTAATCTCACCATGGCGAAAAAGTCATGGGTGTGTGCCTGTGCGAACATATTTATAGGTAAACTAGCTAACGCCGTAAACGTTTTACCTTATAAATATAGCTGTTAAAAATAGGGGTTGATCGTAGATGGGTGAACATTTAGGGCTGTATGTCTTTCCGTATCTATACATCTATTATCTATTACAAATAAATAAAATTGGATTGTCTGTTTGTAATATTAAGATAACAACTTTTTACTAAATGCGTAAGTATGTATACACAGTACATAGACCCAACGTAACAATTTTTTAAATTTTGTGTGTCGATTTGTCTGTCTGTCCGTCTGTCTTTCTGTTTGTTCCGGCTAATCTCTGGAACGACTGGACCGATTTTGACGGGAGTTTCACTGATAAGAAACTGATGATATAAGGAGTAACTTATGCTACTTTGTTAGACTAGCTTCGCCCCACGGCGTCACTCGCGATACAACAATAAGTTAGCGCGGGTGAAACCGCGGGGCGCAGCTAGTGTATCATACAAAAAATCGTCTAAAAAAGAAAAAAATGGGATGGATCACCCTTAACATTTAGGGGGATGAAAAATAGATTATGTCCGATTCGCAGACTTACCAAATGTGAATATAAAATTTAGGGCAATGTGGTCGGTTGGCGACAAAGCCAACAAATAAATAAAAAAAAGTCATCAAAATCGGTCGAGCGATTTCGGAGGAGTTCAATAACAAACACCGTGACACGATTATTATATTAGATATGGTATTAGATAGCATTTCTAGAAACGGAATCAGCTTTATGAATGAACTAGTGACCCGCCCCGGCTTCGGACGGGTGTAATTATGCATGTATTATACATAGAAACCTTCCTCTGGAATCACACTATCTATTAAAAAAACCGCTTCAAAATCCGTTGCGTAGTTTTAAAGATTTAATCATACATAGGGACGGACAGACGACAGCGACCTTGTTTTATACTATGTATGTGATGTATGTTTGTAAACTGCCCTCGCGATGCAGGTTTTACCTAGTGCAGGGGTTTCGTTTTTTTTTTGTAATGTTGTCAACCTTGTGGTGGCGGAATAAAAATACATTGTACTATACCCTGTTCAAGATAGCGTGATCTATTTGACAGATGGGCTAGTGATGTGAAACAGAAAATATCGAGTAGTCCAAAAAATTGTAACAGTGACAAGTTGGCGTGGTATTATGTGTGAAATTCTTTATTGCACTAGACATATAAAACATTGGGTAGATAAGCGATGGTGGGTCAATATTCATAATAAGTTCCTATTTAATATTACAGGATTATTTTTGGACCTCCCGCCAAATTTAAATAGGTGGTTCAGACCATGAAAGTAAACAAAAAAGAAAAGAAAATAATAATTGTAAAAGTGTTAAATTTCAATGTGCGAAGGCCAACGAATTTTAATTCAAAATGAAAATGTGTTTTATTCGAATATTGTCTTATAAAGTGAAGAAAAAGTGATAAAGAATTTCACACATAATACACCCACACCATCTTGTCACAGTTACAAGTATTTTAAAACATAATTTTTTGGACTATTAGATATTATCTGTTTCCCATCACTGTTCGTCATTGCAAAGTAAAGGTATGATTCCGAACTACGCTGCACGCAGAAGTGCTATCTCTGTCAAATCGATCAAGTTATCTTGTACAGGGTATAGTGGAGTAATAAATATCCTTGGACATTTTACACAACGCCATCTCGTCCGAAGCTAAGCAACTTAATGCTTGTGTTATGGTGACGAGATGGATGATAAACTACGTATATGCATTTTTTTTGTAAATACATACATAATATAGAAATGACACCCAGACTCCGAGCCAGTGCCTCTGGTTTAGACAAAGACACTTGCCCGACCCCGGAATCGAACCCGGGACCCGTTGATCCAAAGGCGGCACATCTAACCACTAGACCAACGAGGCAACTGGTTTGAAGGTTAAGCAGGATGTGTGAGCGTGTATTTCGTATTCGCAGGTTTACAACTTTGAACGCGCCAAGGTGGAGGTCGACCAACTGAACACAATCACCAAAGAGGAATTGATACAGTTTTATAAGGTATTGGATATAATTACATTTATCTTAGCCGACCCGGCCACACACCAAGTAGGTAGTAGTAATGGTATGTCGGCTGTTTCAGAAACACATCCACGTTGATTCGCCGGAGCGACAGAAATTGTCTGTTTACGTCATATCGACGGCAGAGGGGGGCGCGGGGCGGGTTGAAGCTGACGATACTGACGACGAGCCAAAATGCGACGCGAACAAAGATAAGGTCAGGATTCGTGGGAAATTCAAATCATTTATTTTGTTTTGGTCACGATGGACACTTACAAATAGTGAACAAATTATGCATAACATATTATACAACAAAACATTCGATCGTCTGCCACCAGTTCGGAACGCGACCACTGCTGAGAAGAACCGGCAAGTAACTCAGAGGGCTTGTAATTTTTTTTTTCTTTGCGGCCCCAGTTTTATACAGGGTGAAAGGGACGGCGGCGTCCCGAAAAAAATCGCAAAATCTTTCTATGGTCACTTATTATCATGCAAAACTCGAATCAGCATAAAAATGAAAGATATAAGATTTATTTAAGGGGGGAAGTGACGACACGCCCTTCTAACCTTCACGTTAGAGGCCGGTGGTGGACACGAGTATCATGGACTGACGTCTCAGTTACCAGGGATACCTTCGGAGGTACTATCGGTAGTAGCAACACGTGTAATGTGGCGTTGGTCTTCTCGGTTGTTGCCGCGTTCCGACCTGGTAGTAGTATTATAAAAATGATGTAACCGCTGACGATTGTGAACGCCATAGGTGGTCTAGACAGTAAAGCATTTTTCTATTCTATTCTCGTTGTGGCACCCCCGTAAAATGCGTCCTCGCGAATCTGTGGCGTCCCAAGCGTGTCGTGTGAGGGTATACCGCTGGGGTTTTAGTAGGTAGACGAGTAGTTTCCAGAGTATAAGTTTTCTGGTGTCTTCTTCCAGGTTCAGCCGACGAAGATCACCGACCTGGTGGAGTTCAAGTGTCGCAGAAGATTATACCCTCATCCAGCACCGTTCACCAATATACCGAGGAAGGGAGCCCATTGCAAGCTATAAACACCTTTAGAAAGAACTCTAGACATAGTTTCAAGGCCGTAACTGCCTTTAAATTTACCGATAGGACATTTTAAACTCTTGCTTTATACTGTTAAGGTTCAAGGTTGCCTGGCCAGTTATGTTAAGCGGTTTCTGTCGCCTGTGGATATTACAAACGAGTAAGTTTGTATGGAAGACGAGGCCTTTGTGGAGATCCTTGGGGGAGGCCTATGTCCAGCAGTGGACGTCTTTTGGCTGAAAAGGTGATGATGAAGTTTGTACTTGCAGACCCGGCCACGCCTTGCTGTGGCTAAGGTTTTTGTTATATTACATTTAATATTAACATACATTAATATAACTTTTAACACAGCGCCATCTATTGAATACTTACTCAAACCAGTCAACAGATATCGCCATCTGTTAGAATCTTTTGGAGCTAACATATAATTGTGACTGTCAATAATTTGTAATAAAATAATATTGCGACTATAAAGGAGTCCATCGTGTCGCGTAATTTATATATACTAAGATATGTCATACATCAGAATAACACATAGGCTCTATTGAGCAGACGAAGTCGCGAGTAGTTTACAACACTGTAGGAGTTCCGCGTGGTCGACCCAGTAAAAAATTGAACCCTATAGACTATATCTACTTCTAATTCTAACCCCATATCGACCCAGTGCGGAGTCGGGCCTCCTCCAGTTACATGGAGGGTAATTAGCCTACTGTGCCACGTTGGCCAGACGGGTTGGCACAGGGTTTCGTATCAAGCTTTCGTTCTCTTGCGGCTAGGTTTTCGGCCTTAGTATTTCCTTTCATCGGCTCTTACGATATCCTCAGGATGAATTGGGTTGGTGATACTATGTATTCTAAATCCATCACCACTCTGTATCAAAGTACAAAGAAACTGTTAAATTTACCGCCTAGATTTTTGTTTTATTGACAACGTTCCCTGTGCACGCAGAAATCTAATCAAAGGTCATCACTCATCAGCTGACCCTAGACATTGTGAATGATTTCTGCGTGTACAGGGAACGTTATCGTTATTAATAAATTTCTTTTCATTTTATAAGATTTTTTTTTTTAATTTTATTTATCATTTTAAGTGCATGCTGTGGCACCTTAATGGGTTGTGCATTTAGATTTTATGACTTTTGACAATATATATTAGTTTTTTTATGTAAAAGTAACAACTACGGATGTCCTAAATAAATAAAATGAAATAAATAAATAACAATTTTTGGCTAGTGGGGGACCTTTCATTTGTGGCCAGCTACTGGGACCTGGACTGGGGTAAGTGTAGGGCTGCCATCCGTCCGAATTCCCCGGATATGTCCTAGTTTGAAGGGTGTCCGCAAATTTTTAGTTGTCCGGGGAAAATTACATATTTTGCCCAAATGTCCGGGATGTTTGCCGTGTCTGCAATTTAGGTGATGGCAGCCCTAGCTAAGTGGGACTCCAGGGGCATGGTAAGCTTGTGTTTACTCCGGCTACACTAAAACTTCTATGACTTTCTCGCTTAAGACTGTGAGAACCGTAGACCTCAGTCTTATGCAGAAAATTGCGGCAGCAATTCAAGCGCATACCAAGACTGGGGAATTATCTAGTTATGAATTTCTTTGTCATTGATGTTGTTCAAATTGAATATTTTCTATTTATTTTGTTGTATGTTAGCAGTAAGACTTAAGTGGAATAAACTAAAATACTAAAGGTGTTGTTTGATTTTTCCTTTCCATTAATTTATTTTCTCCTAGTCCACCGCGATTCACTTATTTATTTGGACAATGCAACAGAAAATAATCAGTTAAATAGCAAAATATACAAAAACATGTAGGTGTATGTATGGGCTAGATCAAATTCTAAAAGGCATTGACACATCATTATAACAAAACTTCGTTAATATATAAATAAATAGAAACTAAACTATTATAGTATGACCGTTACCGCTGTACCGCGCCCTAGGTATGTGCGGCGACGCGGCCGGTACCCTCTCCCGCCTCGCCACGCACATGCCTAGGGCGCGGTACAGCGGTAACGGTACCACTATAAATATAATCAGGAATAATTTTACTTTTACTTGATATTGGCAATTATTACCTACTCAATTTGTATACATATGTCATTAGCTAAAAGAAGAATTATGAAGATTGTGGTGGATTTGCACCAAATAAGAAGAAGAAGAAAATGAAGCTGACTTTGAAAATAATGTGATAATTTTAAACACCTAAATATAATGCAAAAATTAATTTTATTAAGTCCAAGCCAAGACAATAAAATGTACTCTTAATCAATTTTTAACAATGAAAATTAGTTTAGCATGGATTTTTTACAGTTCTTAACAACAACGAAAATCCTATAATAGAACGATAACTTATTAAGATATGAACATCCTACCCTACAGGCATTTTACATAGCTTATTAATTGTGTATTAAGACAGAAAAACTGACGAGCAAAATATGTCCTGCAAAAATAATTTCAAACAGGCAAAGTATTGAGTAGGTAAGGCAATTTACTTTGCTTTATCCTCTTGCGAAAAGCACATACGGATATCATTCCACAATTTCCCCTTTATGCACTGTATAGATAATAATGTTTTTTTTTTAGATCAGTCATGAATTATAGTGAAATTAAAAAGCTGGATGAGGAAACTCTACTAAAGTTGACCGAAGGGAAAGGGCCGAGTGATGAATGCCTTTGCTACTTATTCAACCCCCCAGAGGAGACTAGAAGCCTTAAAGACTCCATCAAGAAAGCATTCCGAAGGTCGTCAAGACCGAATGGAGAGAAGATGGATTTCGCCTCTATTAAGAAGGCTTTTGGGTTTGGTGGGAGGAAAAGGGGTATAGATGGGAAAGAAGGAGAGACTCTGGGTTAGTTTAGATTAACTCATAACTTCACTTAGGTTTGTCACAGAATCAATTTATTAATACGTGAAAAAAATCTTTGTTCCCCCACGAAAATTTCATAGAAGGAGGAGTATGCAGTTTCCCACACCTCGTCTCGTCCACGGAGAGAAGAGAGCTAGACAGCTTGAAGACAAATTTAATCTATACTCTAATTTCTACGTACATGTAGAGATCAATAGAGCGCACTAGTACAGTATTCGCCCTATCGTAGGGTAGTTCTATCATAGTGACATTTTGTCCTGCGTACACTACACTACTCGTAGACTAGATATTCATGTAAAAACAGTAAACGTCTTATTAAAAATATGACTATAGCTAGACTGATCTATGGCATGTAGATAATTCGAGAGCACTCTATTCGCATCGCGTGTCTCGCTCTCGTACCTGCGTCCACGACGCCTTCCGAGAGTAGCCGAGCTGGTCTACGTAGACTGCAGTGACACATTAGCTAGGGTAGTCTCGCTGTAATGTGTTCACGTCGTAGATTGCCTTATGAGAGTCGCTCTCCGTCTCTGGGCGATTTTGTGGGACTCCGTATATTACTCGTCTATCCACTAAAACGGCACGCTTGGGGCGCCACAGATTCACGTAAACGCATTCCACTGTGACGCCCCGACGAGGTGCAAGCGACTGTCAGAGGGCGTTCCGGGCATCTGAAACGCTCTCAGTCAGTGAGGCTTTCGTCGGTGGCGGGTCCCCCAACCCACCACCGCCCTCTATGGCGGGGGCGGAAGGTGGGCGTAGAGTCGCTTCATCCTCCCTGGCCTCCGCCTGCGACCTCCTCCTTCTGCGACATAACGTTCTCACAAATACAGCGCAATGAGTTTTAAGCGCAAAGTATCTAGCCAGTATGACACGCGGGGGGCGCCGGTCCTATTCCCCCCGAGGACTTCTGAGAATAAAAATAAGAAGAATAAGAAATCCCTTATTCGTGCACACGGAAGATTTCTCTTATATCCCCCTTCGATTTCCAGATGGTATACCTTACAGCAAGGAGGTGGTAAAACGTACATCGCCTTGTGGTAAATGTGGTTGCGATAGTAACGACTTTGTTTTGAAGCATTCGTACGCCAATATACGTATTACGACGCCTGACATCACCTCTGTATGCCCTTGCCCCACCAGCGACTGTATGCCTGGTAAGATAATATTACTAGTTTAGCCAAATAACTTCGAACCGTCAAGAAAAAAATTGTGTTCGATTTTGCAATTTCTATGTTTATCACATTTTAAACATTCCTTGGGCTTCTAAAAATAATCCAAACCTAAAATTAGCCAAATCGGTCCAGCCGTTCTTGAGTTCTTGAGAGACTAGCAGACGTAAATTCATGTTATTAAAGAAGAAGAAGATATACTGGGTGTAACAAAATCCCTATAATTACTTCTCAGCCTATAAATGACCCACTGCTGAATCGGGCCTCCTCCAATTACTTGGAGGGTAATTAGCCTGCTGTGCCACTCTGGCCAGACAGTTTGGCACTGGGTTTCGAGGTGTTTTTCCTTTTGTCGGCTCTTACGATACTCTTAGGACGGAATGGGCTGGCGACACTGTATCACTATCACTACATATCACTACATAGTATAAAACAAAGTCGATATCGTCTGTCCGTCCCTATGTATGCTTAAATCTTTAAAACTACGCAACGGATTTTGAAGCGGTTTGTTTTAAAAGATAGAGTGATTCAAGAGCAAGGTTTATATGTATAATACATGCATAATTGCACCCGTGCGAAGCTGGGGCGGGTCGCTAGTATATTATAAAACAAAGTCGCTGTCGTCTGTCCGTCCCTATGTATATTACAATCTTTAAAACTACGCAACAGATTTTGAAGCGTTTTTTTTAATAGATAGAGTGATTCAAGAGGAAGGTAAATATTGTAGGGAAACACTGATAAATTATGTGATTAGATGTTCATCATTGCACCCGTGCGAAGCTGGGGTGGGTCGCTAGTTCTAAATAAATGCCGATAGCCTAGCCAGTAGGCTAATTACCCTCCTTGTAATAGGAGGAGGGCCGACTCAGCAATGGATTATTTATGGGCTGAGAAATACCAAGTAGCTGCAAAGTAGCATGTCGCGGGTTCGATTCCCGCACGGAAGAAATATTTGTACGACCTACAAGTATTTGTTCCGGGTCTGGGTGTTTTCTATCTAAAATATGTATGTATTTACAAAAAAAAAATATTTAAGTAGTTTATCATCCATCTCGTTACCATAACAAAAGCGCTAAGTTGCTTAGCTTGAGACGAGACAAGAGCGTTGTGTGAAATGTCCAAGGATATTTATTTATATTAATTTTTCTTCTAAAAAAAAATGATTAAACCTGTTTTTTTTTTCAGATAAAGATAAATTTATGAACAATATAAAAGTTACAGTAGAACAGATGGCTGAAGATGCAAATCACAGTTCAAATCCTTTCCTGGCACAAAATGACGATATCCAAGAACATGATTATGGTCCAGATATACCTTAACTTTTAGATGACCAGAAAGGGACTTTTTATAGAGTCTCTATTCTCTATCTCTCTCTTTAGAGCCTACTCAAAGGACCTGTTCACCATGGTCCCATTGATGAGGGAGAAATTGATTTTCTGATCTAACGATCTGATATAATATAATACACATATATCTCTTTATTTCATACTTTTTTTCATATATTCTTTAAAAAAACATAGTTATTTAAAAAAATATACATAAAAAAATAGAAAAACCGTCGACAACGAGGTCGATGACCTAAGCTACCGACGGTTCAGGGCTCCAGAGAGAGGAACCTCCTCACGATCCTTGCCGAATCCAGGATGACAGCCTTTTGTATCAGGCCCTTAATCCAGCAACTCAGCGAGAGTTTCTTGAGATGTTGGTCGAAACTCTTCGCGATAATACCATTTACTGAAACGACTATCGGCACAATGATTGTTGAATCAACATGCCACATTGCGGTAACCTCGTGAGCCAAATCGAGATACTTGGTAAGTTTCTCTTTTTCGGCTTTAACAAGGTTCTCGTCATGCGGGATAGTGACGTCAACAAGCACTGCCCGGTTCGCCGATCGGTCAATTATCACTGTATCAGGCTAATATATTATTAATATAATATATTATTATTATAACCTAAGAACCCGAAATATATCAGAATTTGTTCAAAGTATTTTATTTACATCTGCATCATGGAGCAGCTAGTTCTTACCCACATGTGTGACAAATTTTCTGTCATAATTTTGCCCGAATACAGAACCAATGACAGAGCAATGAGGCGGGATATTGGAAACTCCCATAATGTAATAATAAATTCGATGCATGATTGATTGCATATAAGTCTCTTCCTCGCCGTTGTTCACAATTTCATTGGGCTCGCCACCAGTCAACCCTGTTTGGCTAACTACCGTAAACAAGAACAAGACCGATCATTTGAAAAAAAAAAAAGCAACTACAGATTTTCTTCTCGGCTCTTCTCTGTAGAGCAGCATTACGAACCGGTGGTAATTTCATCATGAATAATGGTTGTGGGAGATGAGGAATTGTGTATGAAATGTATTCCCCCCATTCCATCCTGAGGATAACCTAGCCGCAAGATAAGGAGACCTTGGTGCGAAACCCTGTGCCAACCCGTCTGGCCAGCGTGGCAGAGTAGGCTAATTACCCTCCATGTAATTGGAGGAGGCCTGACTCAGAAGTGGGTCGTTTATGGGCTAAATAGAAGATAGAAGTATGAAATTCGTAAATGTACTTTAAATATGACTCATAGGTGTTTAAGGAGACTTGGAGACTACCACCCACCGTGGGACAGGGGCCGTAAAATGATATTGGTAATTTTAAATATGACGATTTATATGTGTTTTGTGATAATAATAATAATAATAATAAGCCTTTTTATTTCTTATCTCACAATATTTAGAATTTTACATTAAGTACTAATTGTGTTAGTGTTTGCCTTAATTAAGTTAGTAGTGCTATTTGTTTAGGTATCTTTCGGAGATATAGTCCCATATCGGGTAAAGGCCTCCTCCATCCTCTTCCAATTCTCCCTATCTTTGGCAAGGGTCATCCAGTTTTTGCCAGCAGTCTGGGCTATGTCGTCTGCCCATCGTTTGTATGGTCTTCCAATCTTTCTTTTCCCTGGTGGTCCTTTCCAGTTAGTGACTTGTTTCGTCCATCTGTTGTCAGTGAGTCTTGCGATATGTCCTGCCCAACGCCACTTTAGTGCTAGTGCTTGTGTTAGAGCATCTGTCAGCATAGTCTTTTTCCTAATTTTTGTACTTCGAACCTTGTGAATTTTGCTTATTCCTAGCATGCTCCTCTCCATTGCCCTCTGGGTGGTTGTAATTTTCTGCTTGGTTCTATCAGTGTGAACCCATGTTTGGCAGCCATACAATAGACAGGGTACTTGTAGTATACAAGTGTCCATTACTACTTTCTTGAGATTCAAAGAGTAGTGGCCTTTTAAGATTTCTTTTAGTGACCAATATTTTTGCCATGTGATGTTTACTCTTCTTTGTATTTCCTCTTCGTTATTTGTTTTGCTGAATGTCACTTGTTTTCCTAGGTATTTGTAAGTTTTTACGTATTCTATGCGATTTCCCTTGACCCATATTGGTTTTTCATGGCTATTAGTCATTACTCCAGTCTTGTTTGTATTTATTTCCAGACCTACCTTTGAGCTTTCTGTGGCTAATGAACATATCATTTCCTGAGTGTGTGGTGTTTCGGCCAGTATGACAATATCGTCTGCGAACCTTAGATGGTTAAGGTATCGTGTGCCTATTTTAATACCTTTGTGAGCCCAGTCCAGCTTCCTAAAGATAGTTTCTAAAACAGCTATGAAGAGTTTTGGTGAGATGGGGTCTCCTTGTCTCACTCCTCTTTCGATCTTGATAGGGTCTCCTCTTGTTTCTAGTTTTACCTTACTAGTGCAGTTAACATATATGTTCTTCAGAATGTTTATGTATTTTCCATCAACGTTGGAGAGTTTCAGTGCTTCCCAGATTGAGTTATGGCTGATTGTATCGAAAGCCTTACTGTAATCAATGAATGCTAGATATAGAGGCTTGTTAAATTCTTTGTACTTCTCCATTGTTTGTTCCAGTACCTGTAGATGATCAGTTGTACTGAAACCCGAACGGAAACCTGCTTGTTCAATTGGTTGTGAGTCATCGATTGTAGGTGCTATTCTGCTTAGGATGATAGATGCGAACAATTTGTATGCGCTTGCCATTAGACTAATAGGCCTGTAGTTGCCTATGTCTAATGTATTTCCTTTTTTATAAATTAGTGTGATTTCTGAAGTGCACCATTGTTGTGGCACTATCTCAGCATCTAATACCATGTTGAAGAGCTTGGTGAAATGGTGGAGTAGAACCGGTGTCCCTAATTTAATGGCTTCGTTGGTTATACCGTCGGGTAAATAAAGTTCCTTTTGAGTTTAACCAATATTCACTCCGACCAACTACCGTCTGCCCTCCAGGGACAACCGGCAAGTATTTGGTAAGACCAACTGTCAGTTTTAACGCTACTGACTATGTGTGTGTGTGGTGACGGATTTAGAATACACAGTGTCACCACCCCATTTCGTCATGAGGGTGTCGTAAGAGTCGACTAATGGAACGTAAGAGGCAGATCACCTCGTCCCACGAGAAGGAAATCTTGCCACAAATCCTGTGCCAACCCGTCTGGCCAGCGTGGCACAGTAGGCTAATTACCCTCCATGTAATTGGAGGAGGTTCGACTCAGCAGTTGGTCTTTTATGGGCTGAGTAGTAGTCGTAGTTATAATATTAAAATAACCGCTTTATAGTAAGTGCATTTGGATTTTTACAATTATTGTTGTCTGTCTGTTTGTTTCGGCTAAGGAGTAGCTTAGGCTACTTTTATTAACTCTCGACGCAAAAATAAGGGTGTTATAAGTTTGACGTGTCTGTCTGCCTGCCTGTCTGTGGCTCCGTAGCTCGTGAACGGATGAAGCGATTTCAATACAGTTTTTTTTGTATGACAGGGCGAGTGTTCATAGACATGTTTGATGAAAATCGGTTGATTCGTTTAAAAGTTATGGGGGGGGTGAAAGTTACATCATCATAAACGTGTACCTATAAAAAGCAGAAAATAAAAATTAAATTAAAAATTTAAATAAACCCCCGACACAAGGGCCTAGTTCCCTTTAAAACGTAAAAAATAAATACATCGCGTTGGGGGACCGCTCCTACTTATTTATTACCTGACCCCTTAAATTTTTAATTTAATTTTTATTGACGACACCCTCAAGCTGGCATCGGCTGGTGACATTGTGTATTGTAAATCCGTCACCAAACGTAAATTTTTGGTTTAAATTCCTTTATTTGTTACCAATAGCCTTTTTGTAATACCGTGTAGAAAAAAAAGCGCTTCGCTTAACTAAATAGTTTTAATGACTGCACTAAACGATCTCGGTCGTTTTCTATATGGTTTGCTAATGCATAACCGATGTATACTAATACAATGTAGCGATATATTCGAGGCTTAGCCATTATAAGAATATCTATTGCTTCAGACACTTAGGCGTATGTGCTTGTAGATCTTTGTGCGCGCTCAAGGGAAGCGGCAGCTTTGGGGGTGTCCTTAAATTGCATGAGGTGTTCTAGGGGGGGAGGGGATCAAGATAAATCTTTCCCAATTTCACCTAGGGGTGAGGGGGTCTTGGCAAATATCACGTAATTATTTTTCTCGCAGAAAACGGTGTAAAATTGCGTGAAAAAATATAGTAGAAAAATAATAGTTAAAAAAAACTAAAAACTACGCTTTTATAGAAAATCGAACTAAAAAATCTCTATATATAAAAATGAATCGCTGTTCGTTAGTCTCGCTAAAACTCGAGAACGGCTGGAGCGATTTGGCTAATTTTGGTCTTGAAATATTCGTGTGAGTCCAGGGAAGGTTTAAGAGTTGAGAAAACATAGAAATATTGTAAATAAAATAATAAATACAACAATTTTATTTTCCCATACAAACTGTTACCTGTCAAACATCTGACGTTCGTCCCGACGGGCGACGGTTCGGTAATCTTTATATCATAAACTAAGTAAATGATTATAATCGAATTTGCGCAACGTGTGTGTTTGTTTGATTTACTTTGATCAAAATTAAGATAGCTTACATCTCAATTTATTAATATTATATTACTATTGCAACTTATTTGTCTATTATTTGACAGTTATAATCATATGTTCGCTCCAAAAAATGGCGCTGTTGACTGTATTGTCTATATTGGAGTAAGTATTTAATAGATGGTGCTTTGTTAAAAGTACAAACGTTTCATAAATGTATTTACAAATTAATTAAATAAATATAAATAAAATAAAACAATTACGCGGAAAATTAGGAAAATAAAGAAGACTTAAACACCATATAAAATTATTTCTAATCTAAAATTAAACTTTTTAAATGTAACCTCATTACGTTTGACATGAAATTAATAGAATGCGTGCTGCAAATATTGTCAGAGGATGTAACAACTAAAAAGTATCGTTTAAAACAGATGCTTCGGTCGGAGTTACTTTATTTACAAAATACATATATGTATATCTTTAAAAATAAAAATTAATTGCTGTTCGTTAGTCTCTCTAAAACTCGAGAACGGCTGGGCTGATTTGGCTAATTTTGAATATTTTAAATATTTGTGGAAGTCCAAATAATTGGAATTCAATAAAAACAAAAATAATAATGTCAATCCATCCTCTTTGTCGATAGACACCTCAGACAAAGAGTGCATCCTTCTATCTTTGTGAGTGAAGATTAACTCTACGTGCGCGAGAAATTTCTTTATCTCGGTTATCCTTTTTGATGACTACATCTTATATATATAAAAGAAAGTCGTGTTAGTTACTCCACTTATAACTCAAGAGCGGCTGAACCGATTTAGCTGAAAATTGGCAGGGAGGTAGTTTAGAGCCAGGAGAAGGACATAGGATACTTTTTATCCCGATCAAAAAAAAAAATTTTAAATATTAATTTAATGCAAATTATTTGGTTTTTATTTGACATTCATAATCATATGTTAGCTCTAACAATGGCGATATCTGTTGACAGGTTTGTAAATATTGGAGTAAGTATTGAATAGATGGCGCTTTGTTAAAAGTAAAAGAGGTTTAATATATTAAATAAAAAATGAATTAATGATTATATTTTTTTGTGTTTGTTATTGCCACGGCAAAGTTTGTACAAACATTTAAGAATATCAAACCGCTATAAAAAGTATTTCTTATTTAACCTTAAAAATAATGTAACCTCATGACGTTTGTCATAGAATTGTCTGAATGCAAGCTGCAAATATCGTTAGAGAGGATGTAAAAAAACGAAACATCGTTTAAAACAGATGCTTCGGTCGGAGTTATTTTAAAGATAAAATACATGTTTATCAATTAATTTATTATTCCTAACAAAAAGTATGTAAGAAAACCGAATTACTCAGTGCACATCATGGTTAGGTCAGATCCATCATGCCTAATATTAAAAGTTGAATGTAATATGGAGTTTTGGTACGTTTGGATAGACTAAGGCGGCAATATTACGCATTGTGCAATATTATTGACTGTCTAAGGTTAATATTGAAGTTTGCGCAATGATTGAACGTAAGTTTGAGCGAGTTTAATTTTTATTGCACAATATTTTTCCATGGCATCGTGAAGGGTCAATACTATTCTCCGACTGAACACCAAAACATTGCGCAATTCGTATTATTGTGCAATATAATTGATCGTTTGGATTCAAAGCGCCTTTCAATCTTATTGTACAATGTTAGGTATTGTAGGTCTAGGGGCCCAACATAAACATAACATAAACGTCATAAACGGCCTAACGTAAACGTTGATATTTGGTTTTTCATTACTTTACATTTAAATTTTCTACATATTTTCTCTCGAAATAGTCACAAAATTGACATCAAAATTGATAAGACGCCTTCAGGACAATACGTTTTAATGCGCTAACAATTAGCTGGGTCCACACCGGACGATCCGTTTTGGATCGGTCGGATCCAGGATCACGGAGCGTGGATCGTGTTAGAGCGGAGCGCGCGCTCCAATAATGCGCATGGATCGCGCGCGGCACGACCACACCGCCTGCACATTTGGATCGCGCTCCTGACGCCGCGGGCCAGCTAATGACGAAATCGCTATAGTCGTTGTGGGTGAAAATTTAGAAACCCGAGATATAGGGTGTTTTGCATTGGCGTAGCAATCGACTGCAGCGTGTGTCCGGAACACATCGATTAGGTATATCATCATTTCAGCCAAAAGACGTCCACTGCTGGACATAGGCCTCCCCCAAGGATCTCCACAAAGGCTGGTCCTGGGCCGCCCGCATCCTTTGCTTTCCGGCGACCTTAACCAGGTCGTCGCTCCACCGTGTGGGACGCCTACCAGCACTCAATTAGGATCGATTATATGATGCTTTACAATATCTTATTTTGGAAAGGTGAAGATGGACATCATTTTTAAATGAAGATGAGAACTCCAGTTACAGTTTCCGAACTAACAAAAAACAACAACGGGTTGCACTCCGGGAGTGCCGGCAGAAGTGAAAACTTGAACCTTTGTAGTTTATAGTTAGGACAGGACAACGTATGTCGGGTCAGCTAGTTTAAAAATATGTGCTATATTTTTTTGGTTGATCTTTTGTGTTAGTGACACTTTAATGATAAGTGCGCGAGAACTTTTCTAAATTTGATTAATTAAAATTAACGATGCCGAAGAGAGGACGAGCTGACTTAGGTCGTCGCAGTCAATCAAATGTGCGAAGAACTACCTCACGAGCTAACCGCAATGATGACGAGAGAGAGACAGATCAAGAAAATAGTCGTATTGCTATGTCAGAATTGCGTTCTTTAGTGAGTAACAATGAAGTAGATAGGCTTAGAATGCAACGAGTTCGTGCACAACAAACACATCAACAGCGAGCACGACATAATGAAATTGAACGATTCCGCAGACGCAGTACTCCTGTGATTCTGGAAAGAGTTGCATTCCACTATGACCCGGCAATAGATTATTGTGCCGACAAATCGGTAACAATTGGAGAAATGACAATAATTTGTAAATATTGTAAGGCGTTAAAATACTAGGTCTTATAATCATCGATTGATGCAGGACGAAGTCTGCCGGGTCAGCTAGTAGAAAATAAATTTAAATTAAAATAGTGTCAGAAAATATGATTTTATTGTAAAAGCGTGGGGTTTTAAAATATTGAATTGTCATCGGTCCATAATGAGTAACGTAAACGCACCTAATAACGACCCATTAAAATCCGCGCCCATTACCGCCCTATTCAGAAAACTAGATTTTTAATGTGAAGTATTAAAGGTAAACAAGTGGTTGCTTTAGAAAAAAAATAGATGTATTTGTATTGCAAATGTTCATATCTTGTTTGTGTATGTAACTCAACGATTTAAAGAATAATTGGCCAATTCGTCGGTGAACGCCGGTGATAGTTCATTTTCCATAGAGTGGCGTTCCCGACGACGTAAGTACTCTTGTTTCTTTCTTAGCAAAAGATTATATCTTCAAGCATTTTAATGTTACTTCTAGTTCTTTTGTTGCATTTTTCATACTTTCAGAAACACAAATAATAATAAATTTTACTGAGATACTATTACATATTGCTTAAAATTCAAAATTAAAAATAGGCGGTAATAGGAACAAAAATCACAATTTTATTCCCATTACCGACCCAGTTGTTAAACATGTCGCTGATAAGAACATTTCGTATCTTTTTTGTGCCATGATTTTTGTTAAAATGCTTCAATTAAAAGGCAGGACGATACACTAACTCAGTTCCTTAGTATGTTAACTTGTATTTGAGCTATTAACGCCATATATTTAAGAGCATTAGTATCCGTAAAAATATAAATGTTCTTCTAAATATTTAGTAAATATTTTGACGAATAAAGGAGGTATAATTTTTCTAATATTGTATTTTTACAGTTAAAATATGATTATTATTAAAGATTTATAATAACCGCACCATTTAAAATCATACAAATGTCCAAAAACCACAAGTATTTAGGGTCGGTAATTGGTTATACGATTTCCTTTAATAATACCTATTACCGATCTACTTGTACATTTACAACGAACCCCCTTACTACCTATTTATTTTCAAGTTATCATAAAGTTACCTAATTAACATTATAGTATTCCTTAGTAAACATACATATTTTACATAAAAATTTAAAATACCATAAGCTTTATTATACAGTAATACATAACTCAATGCAAAAATCGCCTTTTAAAGATGTTATTTTCTATACCAGAGATCAAGATCTAAAACATCATCTCCGAAACCATTAACATCAACTCCGAAATCATGGACACCAACTCCGAAACCATCAACATCAACTCCGAAACCATCAACGCCAACTCCGAAACTATCAACATCAACCCCGAAACCATCAACATCATAAATTCAAAGTACATGCGTGAATTTGAGCTCTGAATCTCTTTATAGTACTATTATTAATATATCAGAATATTGTAAAAGTCCACTAAAATCTACTACAATCAGTAAAAACATTCCAAAAGACGAGACATGATCTTGGATTTTATTCTGAGAGTCTATTGAATCAATTTCTTAATCTTATTTTATTTTTAATTGTTAATCTATTTTGATTCTGATTTGACATGACTGCCAGACTTAAAATTTTATAGTATTTTTATATTTCTATGTTACATTTTGTTAATAATAGATACCAAATGCCGCATTGATTATATATTATAGTATAATCAATGCTGGCCTTTTGTAATTTGTTATACATAATTGGTATAAAGAAGATTTTTTTGACTGATTTAACGCTGTTATGTATATAATATGATAAGAACACAAATAATTTGTTATGTGTTGATAACATTTCGTACTGTATTGGAGCATTTAAATAAATAGTTGAACTATTCTAAATACTAACTATACACGAGCATTTTTATTTAACTTTAACGGTTTCATTTATTTAGTGGTCGGTATTAGGTGTCACATAAACGGTATTAGGCACACACCCTATATTTTGGATCGGTAATAGGGACATGGCCCTTTTTTCTTTTAAGTTGTATTTAATTTCTAAGTAATTATTAGTATAACTATTTCTATATAAGAATAGAAAAATGGATAATTTCAGTACTTGAAAAACTATTTTGATTAGTGTTGCCCAAATTCAGTCTTGGTCTTGCAGTCTTGGTCTTGTTCTTGCGTTTTTGCAAGACCAAGACCAAGAACAAGACCGCGTATTTTTAGCAAGACCAAGACCAAGACTGACCGTGCAAGACTTGAGCAAGAACAAGACATAGCCTGCAAGACTCTTGGGTCTTGCAGCTAGGACTTAGCGCTATTTCACTGAGTAGTTAGGTGTAACAGTTCGGTGTATAGGTAGGTACGCTTAGGAATTCTATGAGACGCAAAAAACTGTATCAAAGAATATGAAAAACTGAACCTATGCGCATTACGACTAATACCATAAACATAGCGAATAAAAAAATATCTATTAAAATCAAACTGAGTGCATGCATAGTTATGTTTTAACCATCGGCACTTTGATAATGCGGCATCAAAGGTTTTGTACTTACTTCTCAAAGAAATTTGCCGCTTTTCGGAAGTACATGGTTATGATACACGCGCCGGCGGCTTCTTTTGAAATCTAAAACAATCGTTGCCGCCACGCCAAATCATAACATTTGACACTATTTGATTGCCGCCATAGGGCGTAGGTATACTCATGCAAAATAATTTCCTAGTAGAGTACCTACAGGTGTTCCAAAGAATAAATAAGTTTCAGAGTGCTTAGAATGAAAATGAATACATTATACTGATCACGCAAGTAGTATTATGATTAGGATAAAATGGTAAGGATAGGTAGTAGATGTCATATTAATTCATTCTAGTAAGTATATATTATAATATTGATTACTTATATGGTTTTAAACTAATTACTTAGGTACTATTATTGTACATTTAGTCATTATATTTCTTAAGTTTTTACAAGAAAAAATAGCAAAAAAGTGTTCAAATATCACTCGTTTAATAAATATTGTAGCCACTTTTAAATATACTTGAAACGTGTAAAAAAATTCTACAAAACTAATAAAATAATATAAAAAGCGTATTAAACGTGAAATTTAACTGATTTAATTCTGATTTAATGTTTATTATTATTATATTATTAATTAGAAATTGAGATATGTAACAATAACGTTACACTTTAATAAATAGTAATAGACTAATAGGTAATTGCAAGACTTGCAAGACTCTTGCTGCAAGACCAAGACCAAGACTGGGAGCGCAAGACCAAGACCAAGACCAAGACCAGGTGTATTGGCGCAAGACCAAGACCAAGACTGGCTAAGTCTCGTCTTGTTCTTGCATTTGGGCAACACTAATTTTGATTGGCACCACATATTATGAAAGTGCTTATTTTTTGGACATCAATCCGAACTCGGCTTAAACTGGCGGTAATGGGTGCGTTTACGTTATGCCAAGTTTCGTGTTAATCCGACGTTTTTAACTGGGTCTAAATCATGTTCAAAGATTCCGTTACATACATACCAGCGAAGCTATTAAAAGCGTATTAAAAAATCTCAAACACACCATCACGTAATTAATGGACGCCCTCTTTCGAGTATGAACAAATCATATCAAAATTCTCTTTACACAAATACTAGTACAGATCAAGAATGAGAGAATATACAATGTCAACAACCCACTTTTTTTTTAATAAACCAAACCCCTAACCTTGGCATAACTTGTATCGCGGGGGCAGTTTCGACATTTCACCCCATAAATGACCCACTACTGAGTCGGGCCTCGTCCAAATTCATGGAGGGAATCAGCCTACTGTGCCACGCTGGCAAGACGGGTTGGCAGAGGGTTTGTATCAAACGCTGTTCGGTAGCTCAGTCGTAGTGCGTTTGACTACCATCCTTAGAACCCAACGCAGTCGGCAGTTCGCAACCTCGCGCTATAAAGGTCTGGGCAAACAGCGGACGGGGCGGGACGGCGACGCGACGCTGGCGGGACGTGAAGAGTTGTAATGTATTAGTTAATGTAGAATAGGTCACATAGAGCCGTCGCGCTCGGCGCGAGAGTAGCGAGCCGACGCGACGCGACCGCTACTCTCGCGCCGAGCGCGACGGCTCTATGTGACCTATTCTACATTAACTAATACATTACAACTCTTCACGTCCCGCCAGCGTCGCGTCGCCGTCCCGCCCCGTCCGCTGTTTGCCCAGACCTTTAAAGCATTTTCGGGGCGTCAACGTGGACTGCGCTTACGCGAACCGTTGGCGCCCCGAACGTGCCGTGTGAGGGTATACCGCTGGGGTTTTAGTGGGTATACGGGTTCTGTCCCGGGAGTCCCACATAATCACCGACCTCTCCCCCGGGGGGCGGTGGTATGCATAAAGCATTTCCCCAGCGACAACAAAAAAAAAGGGTTTGTATCAAGTTTGTGATCTGCCTCTTGCGTTCTTTTAGTCGCCTCTTACGACATTCTCAAGACGGGTTGGCGACATTGTGTAATCTAAATCCGCGATACAGTAGGTCCCACGGAAAGTCATAATAACTCTCTTTTTGTCGTGATCAACAATACGTTTATCCAGATATTAGGTAATTTAATATGAAATCAAGTAAAAGTTTGCAAAGCCTTATCAATGCGCTTAAACAAAATAAAGAAAATATGACACCTATAAACAAGTTTTTGTATTAGATTTCGTTCATCTTCGCCAAATATAAAAATATCAATCAAGTAGATGTTTTACCCGCGACTCTGCTTGGATTTAAATTTATTTAGTGCCACAAAATGAAAATCGTTAGTCCATTTTTTTTTAAACGAAGCCCCTGCACTACTTATAACCTGTATAGCGTGGGCAGTTTACAAACATGTAATTCACGAGCACAAATGACACCCAGACTCAGAGCAAGAGCAAACCTCTGGTTTGGACAAAGACACTCAACGGGCTGTCAAATATAATCACGTGATGTTTTTTTTTACATTTTATATACCTACTTTAACACTTGCTCTGGGTCTGGGTGTAATGTGTTCGTGAATTACATGTTTATAAATTAATATCTAGTGCAGGGGCTTCGTTATTAAATATATATACTTCTCCGCCCATCAATGACCCACTGCGGGGTCGGGCATCCTCTAGTTACATGGAGGGTAACAATTAGTAAAATTAGTCTATTGTGGAGGGTTGGCATAGGGTTACGAATCATCCCCTTCGACTGTGCTGCCACCTTGTCGTGGTGAAGGGGCTTGAGTGCCTCAATGATCCGTGGGGCCATACCGGACAGGGCCTCCCATGCCGGGCGGGCCCACAGGGAGAGGTGAGATGAAGATGAAGGCACCCAGCGCCGCAGTGGACTGGGGCTCCAGGGCCTCCTCTGTCCTCAGAGTTGCCCTGCGAGTTCTGGACCGCTGCGGTGCACCAACGCCCTTGGGCTGTCGCTAACCCGAGGGGTGATGGGCCTCCTTCTGCGAGGCCGTTATGTCGCAGAACGGGGCTGCGGGACGGGTCGCAAAGGAGGGAGCTCCGGCTGACCCGCGCCACGGACGGAGGAAGTGGTGGAGGGGGGTCGAGACGATGCGAACCCCTTCTGCCCTCGCCTGAGAGGCCGGTGGTGGGTCGGGGGAACCGCCACCGACGAAAGCCTCGATGACTGAGGGCGTCCCAGTGTACCGGGACGCCCTCTCTGACAGTCGCTTGCCCGTGTGGCACCACGCCGGGGCGTCACAGTAGACTGCGTTTACGCAAACTTGTGGCGCCCCAAGCGCGCCGTGTGAGGGTAAACCGCTGGGGTTTTAGTGGGTACACGACTCTTGGGTAGACGACCCTTGCCGGAGTCCCACATAATCACCGACCTCTCCCCCGGGGGGCGGTGGTATGCATAAAGTATTTCACCAGCGACAACCAAAAAAAAAGGGTTACGAATCATGTTTTACTTCTCTCGCAGTTAGGTTTTCGGCCTTATTATTTCCTTTTGACGGCTCTTTCGACACCCTCCAGATGAAATGGGGTGGTGCCACTACTTCTCAGTCCACAAATGACTCACTGCTGTAGGGCACGGCCTCCACAGGGATGGGTATATTAGCTTACTATGCCAACCTGGCCGGACAGTTGGCACAGTATTTAGTATCAAGTTTCCCTTATCTTGCGGCTAGCTTTTTGGCCTTGTCATTGCCTTTTTATACTCTTATGACACCCTCAGGATCAAATTGCCTGGGGAAGGATCTCCACCTTAGCCGCATTAAAAGTACCAGGCTCACATATCCTTAGTGGAGGTCTTTTAAACTTGATTGGGTGTGAGAGGCGTAGCGTAGCTCTTTATGTTTCACCCTGTGTAGGATATTGCTGTATGAATGTTTAACTTTCCATAAGATCCTATTATGGGCCTCAGGGGAGTTAGTATGTACTTAACGTGTATTACAGTACGGACACTACATTCAACAAACCATTATGGTGAGGTCATTAAGTCAGGTGCATTAAAACTAAAAGGATCACTATCTGGCTATATGTGCTGTTAAATAATATCCTGATATTGTCCTATTTAGATATATATATACGTCTACCATATTGTATTTATTATTGTAAATAGAATGTAATATATATAGGTATTAGTGTATTATACCACATAGATAAGTATTATATTTAGTATAGTTAATTTAAAATAGTCTTGAGCACACTTTGACATACATACATATAATCACGCCTCTTTCCCGTAGGGGTAGGCAGAGACCACTTCTTTCCACTTGCTACGATCCATACATACTTGTTTCGCTTCGTCCACTTTCATTATTCCCTTCATACATGCTCTTCGGTTTAGGGTACTCTTGACCTGGCCTTTTTTCAAGACGTCCCTGATTTGGTCTTGAAACGTCCGCCTAGGTCTTCCCCTTCCAACACTTTCATTCACACTCGCCTTATACACTTTTTTCGTCAATCGTTCTTCATTCATTCTCTCGACATGGCCAAACCATCTCAGCATACCTTTCTCAATTTTTGTCACTACATCTTCTTTCAGACCACAACGCTTCCTTATCTCACTATTTCTTATCCTGTCACTCAGTTTAACTCCTATCATACTTCTTAACGCTCTCATCTCAACTGCATTTATTCTGCTTTCATGTTTCTTCTGCCATACCCAACTTTCACTTCCATACATGAGTGTCGGAACCAACACTCCCTCATGCACAGCCAAACGAGCCTTGTTAGACACTTTCCGACTGCTCATAAAGGAGTGCAAAGCTCCGTTCACCATGTTCCCTGCATTCACTCTTCTTTCGATATCACTCTCACACTTTCCATCTCTTGTAAACTTGGAACCCAGATACACAAACTCATTCACCTGTTCAACTTGTTCATCTCCAATCACGATATTGCAGACTGTCACTGCCTCATCTCTTTCAAACACCATCACTTTCGTCTTCTTAACATTAATCTTCATTCCCTTTCTAGCAAAAGTTCCAGTCATAGCAGTTACCATCTCCTGCAACTCCTCGGCCGAAGACGCAAGTAATACTTGGTCATCAGCATAGAGAAAACATTTGACGAGTAACTCATTCATTCTCAACCCACTTTCATTCTCTTTTAAATCTGTCAAGCAATTGTTCATGAACAGATTAAACAGCCACGGTGACGCTACACATCCCTGTCTAACACCCTTTTCGATATTAAACAATTCAGTGTATGCCCCGTTTATCCTTACACAAGCACTGGAGTCCCTATAAAGAGATTGCAATGCTCGTATAAGGATACTGCTCACACCGTTCACGGACAATGCTGACCACAATTCATTCCGCACCACTCTATCATAGGCCTTTTCTAGATCCACGAACGCGCAATAGACCTTCTTGGTTTTAGCCAAACACTTTTCGGCTATGCACCGCAAGGAAAAGACCTGATCCGTACATCCCATTCCCTTTCTAAATCCCGCTTGTGCATCCCACACTTTTTCATCTGTTTCATTCACAACCCTTTCAATTAACACTTTCGCGTACAATTTACCGACGACGCTGAGAAGGCTTATACCGCGGTAATTTATGCACTCTTGCCGTGACCCTTTTCCCTTATATAATGGCACTATTACGGCTTTGCACCAGTCTCCCGGTACTTGCCCATTTCGCCAGCACAAATTGAAAAGGCGGTACAGCTGGCTAGCCACTATGCCCTGTCCAGCCCTCAGCATCTCGACGGTAATCCTGTCATACCCTGCAGCCTTGCCTAATCTCATACTTTTCAACGCTTTCACTATTTCATCCATGCTTATCTCTCTTTCATCACCATTTATACTAGTTTCCATGGAAGGTGCCGGATGTTGTACCTGCACTTCCTCTCTTTCAAACAAACTTTCAAAATACTCTTTCCATCTCTTTAGCACACATTCTTCTCCTTTTATAATGCTCCCATCTTGACTCCTAATTGTACTCAGCTCCGAGGTAGATGTTTTTCCTCTTACTGCTTTGATGGATTTCCAGAAAAACTTGATATTTGACTGGAAATCTTCAGTGAGCCTCCTATCAAAATCATCCTTTCGTTCTTCTTTCTTTCTAGACACAACTTCTTTCGCTGCTAATTTCAACCTTTTATACTTCGTTCTTGCTTCCTTGACCTCGTCATCCGTCGCCTTTTGAGCTTTTTGGTTAGCTTTTGTAGCTAACCAATCTAACCACGCTTTCTTCTTTTCTTGCACCGCCCTTTGTGCATCATTATCCATCCACACATCATAGTTCTTTCTTCCTTTCCTTCTTTTAGCTACCCCGCATACGTCAATAGCAACATTCACGACCCCTTTCTTAAATTTCTTCCAAAAATCTTCAATCACACCTATCTCTTCTATGCCTTTAACACTTTCTTTCAGTTTCTCTACATACTCGTCTTTCTTTTCTTTTTCTTGCAGATTTTCCACTTTTACTCTGTCCAAAACACTCGTAGGCTCGGCCCCTCGGTGTCGCCACCGTTTAAAGAGGCCACGCATTCGGGCTATCACCAGGAAGTGGTCTGTGTCGAGGCCTACACCGCGGTATGCCCGAGTGTCTAGCACTTTCTTCCTCAGTCTTTCATCCACAATTACAAAATCAATCATACTTCTCGACTCACCTTCATCTCTTGTATACAAATGGATCTTTTTGTGGTCAAACATTGTGTTGGCCACGCAAAGATTCCATTCCAAGCATACTTCAAGCAGGCTTCTCCCATTTTCATTCACTCTCTCGTCCCCAAACGTACCCAGAACTCCTTCATACCCATCACGCTTCACTCCAACCCACCCATTAAAGTCCCCTAACATCACGATCCGTTCATTTTCTCCGCATTTATTCAAGACCTCTCTCATGCTATCCCAAAATTCCTCTCTCTCTTGTCGGGCTTTTAAGGACCCACCTCCGCGCAGATCCGTCGGTGCATAGACCCCAAGGATAAACAAGCGAGTGAGTCCGACTTTTAACCTAATCCAGAGGAGTCTTGGGCTTACACATTCATGCTCCATCACACATTCAACTATTCGAGAGGAAAGAATCACACCAACTCCCTGACAGCCTCGGCTGGTTTGGGGGACCCCCGACCAGTATGCCGTGTAGGAACCATGAACCGTGGTGTCACATCCTTTCCTCTTGGTTTCGTTCACGCACAAAATATCTATGCATCGCTCATCCATCATCTGACATACTTCATCTACCTTACCATCCATTCCTCCTCTCACATTCAACGTAGCGAAGCGGCTCTCCATGGGCCGCTTTTCGCCCCCGCGAGAAACGAGACGTGATGGGTGGCGAACCACATCGCCGCCATTTTGGTTAATTAAATTAAATGTATTGTTAGCCATAGCGTTCCCACGAATAGCAAGGGAAAGGTTTGTCCACCCCAGCAGAGCCCCGCATGCCAGGGTAAGGCTAGCCTAATTCTGGGTCGCCCGGTCCCAGGGCAGTGTGGCACGCTAACGACTAAGCTTGCCCCTAGCCATGCATCCATCCGCGCGGCAGACGTTGGATTGGCGGAGATGGTAGGGATAGGGAAAGAGAAGGATAGGTGGTGTGAAAAGGAAGACTGGTAAGTTAGAGTGGGGAATAGGAAATGTAGGATATTACCGCCCAGGAGGGCAAGAGATAGGACAGTAATAGCTAAGGAAGCCGGGGTCGCATACCCGTATACTATACCACAACTACCGGACAGGTAAGTTGGGATGAGTATCCTCTGACTTTTGACCGCCTGTTTTAAATTGTCTATTCTATCTTTTAAAAGGTTTCCTGGAAAAGATCGCGGTATGCGATAAGGCCGCCCAATGTACACTTTACTTTAAGATTTTTTTCTGTATCTTTTGCTTTGCAAAAAAAAATAATATAAGTGCACATAAATATCAATTAACGCAATTCAGTAGACAATTGCTAGCAAATTGCATTTCCGTGTTCAGAATACATAGTGTCAGTACCCCATTTCGTCCTGAGAGTGTAGTAAGAGCCGACAAAAGGAATTGACAAGGCCGAAAACTGGCCGCAAGAGAAGGAAAACTTGACAGGAAACCCTGTGCCAACCGGTCGCACAAGCGTGGCATAGTTGGCTAATTACCATGAAGTTGGCTCCTCTAACTTCTTGGGGGCCCGACTCAACAGTGGGTCATGTATGAGCTGAGAAGTTAGTAAGTAAGCTTAAGGCCTCTTTCAGTTTTATTTTTTTCTCTTGTGGATAAGTTATCGGCCTTGTCATTTCTTTATATCGGCTCTTACGACACCCTGAGGATGAAACGGGTTGGTGATACTATGTATTGTAAATCCGTCATCACACGGATGACTAAAGGAACTAGACATGGAGAAAGCAAGAGACGATTAACCACCTTATGAACACGGCTTCTTTTTTTGTGACAATTTCTGATGTCAAAAAAAATTAGACTCATTTATGGGCTGAAGTGAAGTAACGAGTGTCCATTGTGTATTCGGAATTAATTATATCTTAAATATACTAAATACATAATGGGATATTCTAACCTTTAGTAAGCGGTCAAATTTACCTGTACTTGTTGACTGATATACTTACTAGCTGCGCCCCGCCGTTTTACCGGCGTGGTGATGGAATTTATTTTATCTTCAGATTTATTTCTACTTCTTCTTCTTGGTCGGTATCTTCATTGCTGAAGGTCGTGTCTAGAATGACCTTTTGGTCACGTGTTTCTGTCCTCGGCGGTCATATTAGCTTTGGTCAGTATTTCTACTTATGCACTTGACGAATAAATAAATATCCTTGGACATTTCACACAACGCCATCTCGTCCCAAGTTAAGCAACTTAATGCTTGTGTTATGGTAACGAGATGGATGATAAACTACTTAATACACATTTTTTTTGTAAATACATACATATTATAGATAGAAAACACCCAGACCCGGCACAAATAGTTCCATCGCTTATACAAAAGTCTATAAGCGATGGAACTATTTACCATCAGTCGGGTCTAAGCTTGATGACCATCTTCTAATTTATATAAAATTCTCTTGTCACGTTTTTTGTTAATGAACTCCTCAGAAATGGCTCGACGGATTTTGATGAAATTTGTATTCCCATTTGGTAGGTATGGGAATCGGACATCATCGACTTTTTTATTTTTGACAAAATTTTTGTTTGTTTATGATACAGCTTACAAAACACAAACAACCCTAAATTTTCACCCCTCTACGATCAGCGAAATTTATGTTGCAAAAGAAACGTTTGCCAGGACAAATACTAGTTAGTAGTTTAAAAAGCATTGTCAAAAATAGAAAAACGTTTTATTATAAAAACCGATTATGGCGTTCACAATCGTCATCGAATACATCATTTTTATAACATGTACCACGTCGAAACGCGGCACCAACCGAGAAGACCTGGCGGAGGAAACTCAGTGGGCTTGGCTTTCTTTTTAAACGCTATATTTCAATGACCGCACAAGTTAGTCCCTGACCGCACAAACAGCTTTCTATTATGCTTCAAAGATTAACCAAGTTTTTAACCCTTAATCGGGCACAGGGAACTATTTTCCCACCCTCCCAATCTAGCTAAATTCCCGAATATTTTTGAATTGGCAACCATTTATGTAATACTTTTTACACAAACACAATTTTAGATAATGACAGAATTATTTTACTGGCAACCCCACCCTTTTAAGTGTCAAGTGTCAAAGTCAGAATCAAATAAATGTCACCTTCGAAAAATTCGCGCGATTTTCACGTATGGGCGACATAAATGTATATAGTTTCTTAAAAAAAGATTCTGGTAAGTAGATATTTGGTTCAATATGTATTAATTTATTATATTCTGTGTAACTTGGTAATGATATTCAATGCAAAAACCTTGTGTTTGTGTGGTTTTGATTCATTTGAAATATATTCTTGCAAGTGGGAAAATAGTTCCCTATGTCCGTTCCTGAACTCCATTTTGCGTCACTATATATAAAAAGTGGGGATTTCTTTTTGTCAACTTTTTAATTTTGACAATTTATTTAGTTTATTTTTAAAATGTTGGTTTCAATTGTTTTAGATAATGTCTTATAAAAGGAGCAAAATTAATTATATATTTTTTTTAATATATCGGACATCGATACTGATGATAACGATATTATGGCGATTGCCTGATAAGTCCAACGGATTCATTTTACCATACAATCATGTGCTCAATAAGCAAAGTGACATTAAGTCCGCAAAATTGCTTTTAAACAATTTCATTTGTCTGAAAAATTTCTTAAATAAATATCTTTCAAAACTTTTTTTTTTTATAATGTTTTTATTGTTTATTGGTTTCTTTATTGGCACACTGACACTCCACCTAACTTCTAGTAAATAATTCTGTGCACATTTAATGAGGAAAATAAATTCAAAAGTAGAGCCAGGGTAAATAACTAGTCTATCTAAATTCATAGACGTAATCGGGCAAAGGGAAATAATTTCCCACTTTGGCTGTCCATGAACAGGCAAAGGGAAATAATTTCCCACCCGTAAAACGTCATTATTTTCAGGTTTCAGTAATATATAATACGATTTTATGTACACCGATATCCAACATGAGCCTAGAACATTTACATATGCCATGAAAAACATGTTTTTTGGTTCTACCCGATTAAGGGTTAACAAACAAAACTATAAAACAAACTCTTGGGGTTAGATGACAGTTAACTCGTAGTTAAACTTTAAACTACGTTCAAATTACACTGCGTACTGCTGGGGACAGAAAACGGTCATACTCTAAGACGGGGATAATTTAAACGAAAGAGAAGGTCTCTCTCTCTCTCTTTCCTAAGCCCATAAATAACCCACTGCTGAGTCGGGCATCCTCCAACTACATGTAATTGGGTAATTAGCCTACTGTGGCGAGACGGGTTGGCTCAGGGTTTCGTTTTAAGTTTTCCTTCTCTTGCGGCTAGGTTTTCGGCCTTATCATGGTCCTTTTGTCGGCTCCTACGACACCCTCAGGATGAAATGGGGTGGCACCAACAGAGAGAGAGAAGCGAAGGAATAATTCTTATAAATCCTTTTTTCATGTTATATATCCTCATGGATACCGATTGTGTTGGGTTATGTGAGTTTGGGACGTGAATAGTTTTTTTTTTACCAGTAACTTGAATGCCTTTTACTCTAGGCTAAGCAACGCCTGGGTCTAAGATGGAGCAGGCAATTCAAGGAGAAGCCCTGTCGGGCACCGGCTCCCACATACACACGACGAAACGCAGTAAAACTGCTTGGCGACTGACTTAGCTAGCCGGGCGGACCATTAGATCCTACCACCAAGCGTGCTGGGTTTTGTTGACTTTTACAACACGCGTTATTTCCCAGTGTGTGGGAAGTTTTATATTCTGACCCGTCCCCACACGGGGAGATGGAAATTAGCGTCAACTAAAAACAACTAGCTCCACGGGTTTCGCTCCCCATCAATCCTAGGGAAACATCTCCCGTTGGCAACACTGTCCCGCCTCGTTTAGAGGAGCAAGCTCTAAGACTTGCTTCTGCGTGGATACAAATTATGTGCCTAATTGTCTCGCATAGAGACACAGTAGGCTAATTTCTCTTCATAAACCGGGAGGCCTGGACACATTAGGGGGTAAAGACAAAGAGCTATTTCGTATGACCGCAAAGAATAAAAAAGCTTGTTGCCTGTTTTTCTCAGCAGTGGTCGCGTTCCGAACTGGTGGTAAACTTACTTTGCACTATGTTGACAATTTGCAAAGTAATAATTGCAAATATTGACAATTTGTAAGTGTCAATTGTGTTCTATCTTTTTCTTCTTAAATATAAAAAATAATGTTTGTCTGTATGTCCTATAAAGAATCGTAAACAATGCATTTCATCATGTGATGATCTTCAGAAAGGTTTTAAAAGAACATATATAGACAAGAACAAGATAATTTTAATATTTTTTTTTTTTAGTATTTCCTGCCCTAGTTATATCCAGTATCGCTGGGGCAGTTTACAAACATGTAATTTAGGAACACAAATGACACCCAGACACCGAGCAAGTGCCTCTGGTTTAGACAAAGACACTTGCCCGACACCGGAATCGAACCCGGGACTAGTTACTACTATCTATGGGAGTTGATACACAAAGAACGGAGCCAATAATTGGGCACCAGAAGGCATTAACAAAATAAGGTTAATATATTCTCTCCATTGATATTTTTTTGGTACAAATATAGTAGAACACCACACCACATTCACCGATCATTTTGGTGGTAAGACGCGCCCAAAATATATTAATCTAACTGACCACTCCACCGTATCGTTTTTAATTATATTTTATGTCAGATATTTGCTGTATGATGTAGGTAAATGAATGTTTTTGCGGGGCAAGTGGCCACTGTGCGTTAGAACTGCGGGGCGTCTTGGCGGAACAGAGAACAGCATGGAGCGGCTAGAAATAAAATGTTACGTAAAAATATGATTTGACACATTGTAATTAAACATTTTTTAACGGTATTAACTATACAATTTATTTAATTCCCGACGTTTCGAATGCTTTGCAGCAGTCATGGTCACGGGAGAGACTAGATGACAGATGTCTTCAAAAGTACAAAGAAACAGTAATCTACCGCCTATAATTTATATTTATTGATGATGGTCCCTGTGCACGCAGAAATCGCTCTCGGTGTCGAGATGTCTTGCAGATGAGTGTTGTGCTTGAGATTTGATTGATCATGATTTGAAGCAGGTGGTACCTGCCAACCATCCTCTCAATTGAAATTTGGATAACGGGTTGGCGCATGGTTTATCGTTTCTTCATCAATTTTTCCTTCTCGGCTAGGTTATACTTGTCATTTCCTGTTATCGGCTCTTACGATATCCTCAGGGTGGAATGGGGTGGTGACACTATGTATTGTAAATCCGTCACCACACGGAAAGCTATCGGCCTGGATGAAAATACTTGCAAAGACATTTGGCAACGCCTACACAAAAATATTTCTAGTACAAATGACGACTCGGCATCTTTCCCCGTTCCCGCCCGCCCAAGCTCAACTCCTGTATATATAAGTGACGGAGATCCCTCAGGATTGCATTCGCTGAACGTCCACCATTGTTTCGGTAAGTGTTCGTACTTTGTATATTACAATATATCTGAAAATGCTTTACATTTAGTGTAAAACGGAAAAACATGTTTGTTTAAACATCATATTGCTTATCGGAAAAAAGTTACTGTCAGAAATTATAAACTTTAAAAAGCCTGTTAAAACTATTAGATTTCTTTTGGAAAAAATATTTTTATTTCAGAAATAATAATATAAGTAGGATTTTTATCTGAACAATATCACGTTATAACATTGTGTATATATCTAATTGAGTAAATTAAATTAATTAGATTAAATCGCTAATGATGTCTTAGGTTTTCACAATCTTTGCACATTATAAAGAATTTAAAAATAAATAAATGGTTGCCATTTATAAAAGCCAAGACAATATTTTAAAAAATCTAAACAGCAATTTATTAACATTATGAAAAATACATGTTTAGCTAGGTCAAATCAAAACTGATTTAATCAAGTTGACACATTATTTCTTTTAACGAGTCAAACATTAAAATAAAGTTTACGATTAACCTTTTAAAATTAATAAACTAACATTTACCAACGGTTCGGAATGCTGCTCTAAAGGGAAGAGCCAGAAACTCTGTAGTTGCTTTTTTCCGAATGATTGGTCTTGTTTACAAAAATCACTAAACAGCATAATTAGAGCAAGTTCGCCAGATGAGTCAAACGCTGGCCAGACAGGCTGGCGCAGGGTTTCGTATCAAGCTTGCCTTCTCTAGGGGCCTTTTCGGCTATAACATTTCCTTTTGTCAACTGATACACACTTTATATTGGTTCCAAATCCGTCACCAATGATTAGACCACTGACCATCTGAGTGCCTACGCTTTTTTAATGAAACTGGCCTTATAGTAATATTTTTAATTTTTCGAACGATCAATCCAACATTTCTTCCGGCTATTTGTAGTACAGGCGAATTCCGAGACCTACAAAAGTCCAAACATATTCAAAAAGTCGCTCCAAGTCTTTTGAGTTAGCTAAAATGTTTATACATAACACGTTTTTATTAAAAAGTTAATCACGATCACTATCACTACATAGTATAAAACAAAGTCGCTTTCGTCTGTCCGTCCGTATGCTTAACTCTTTCAAACTACGCAACGGATTTTTTTTAATAGATATATAATAGATATAGATAGAGTGATTCAAGAGGAAGGTTTTTAAGTATATTAAATGCATAATTGCACGCGTGCGAAGTCGGGGCGGTTCGCTAGTATCGGTATAATTGGCTGCTTATTTGGACAGTTAACTTGCTACCTTGTTAAGGATTGCGCCTTTGGATACGGTCCCTGGTTCGATTCCGGGACCGGGTAAGTGTATTTGGTTATACGAGAATCACTTGCTCTGAGTCGGGTGTCATTTGTGCTCGGGAATTGCATGTTTGTAACGCCTGCGTTTGTCTTTTATAAAAAAATCGTATATTTCATTACAAGTGCGGAAAGGCTGTCATTGCAAAGAGTTCTGCGCTTCGGCTCGCCAGTCGGAACAAGTTGCAATGACGGTTCCGCACGTGTACTGCACGACTATTTTTAATACAGTTGCGAAAAAATGAAGCAATTTAATAATAAAAACACAAACTCATTACTCAACTAACTAACTAATCGCGCCGACCGTAGAATGTAAGCAGATATTTTTTTTTCTTCACCCATTCTAGTAGGCAAAAGCAACAAGCCCATACAGCCAAGTCTTCAGTAGAAATTTTTAATGATATGAAATGAAAATGAAATTTAATGAGATGAAATGAAATGAAACAATCAAATCATTAAATCTGATATTGAAACAAATTAGTAAGTAGTTTCTTTTTAGAAATATACGTATTTGCATGAATCATAAAAACTTCTATGATTTTTTTTTGTAAAAACTTCATGGTTGGTTTTTCCTTTTAATAGACATCATTTTGACAGTTGGGAAAGAGAACGCACTAGTGCGGGAATGGTAAAGAAAAGCACGAGTGTGTAATAGCCCACTTCCCGAACCCTATACGTCCCTGCAATACGCCAGGTTATGAGCAACTGTATTAAAAAATAAAATAACTAACTGGCTTAAAATACTTAGGTGTATAAATGAGGCCTAAAAGCAGAATAATGTGATTACAAATGGGTAACAGAAACGTCTCAGAAATGGTAATTATAAATTTAAGACGATTTATAAGAGTTTTCTGATAATACCTACGTAAATGAAGTTCCTTTTGTGCTTGGGTTCGCTTTCTCTTCATACTTCGAACGATGAAGAACGGTTTCAGATTTTGATGGGACTTTCACTAATAGGTAGCTGATGATATAAGGAGTAAATTAGGCTACTTTTTTTTACTAGCTTCGCCCCGCGGCGACTCCCGCGGTTAACATCGCTCCCGTGCGAAACCGGGACGGGCCGCTAGTATAAAGTAAAATTATTTATACACAGAATGACACATAAAGTTACACTCATATCGTCATCGGAGCCCATAAAAGAACCGCTGTTGAGTCGAGCCTCTTCCAGTTACATGGAGGGTAATTAGCCTACTGTGCCACGCTGCGCTGGTCAGGCGGATTGGCACAGGGCTTCGTATAAAGGTTTCCTTTTCCTGCACCTAGGTGTCTGAAGAGAAACGTCTATAACTAATGTGTGTTGCCAGTGATGACATATGGCACAGAGCCGTGGTCGCTCACTGTGGGCTCCATCAGAAGGCTCAAAGTCACCCAAAGGGCAATGGAGAGGGCTACGCTCGCAGTTTCCCTGCGAGATCGAATCAGAAATGAGGAGATACGCAGGCAAACCAGGGTCACCGACATAGCCCACAGGATTGCCAAACTTATGTGGCAGTGGGCAGGGCACATAGCTCGCAGGACCGACGCCCGATGGGGCAGAAAAGTCCTCGAGTGGAGACCGCGCTCCGGAAGGCGCAGTGCTGGTAGGCCTCCCACACGGTGGACCGACGATCTGGTTATGGTCGCCGGAAAACGACGGATGCGGGCGGCCCAGGACCAGCCTTTGTGGAGGGAGATCCTTGGGGGAGGCCTATGTCCAGCAGTGGACGTCTATTGTCTGAAATGATGTTGATGATGAGGTTTTCAGCCTTGGTATTTCCTTTTGAACCTTCCTGTCGACCCCCTCAGGGTGGAATGGGGTAGTGACACGTTCTAAATGTGTCACGACACGTAATAAGCCACCCACGGTGTTGCAATTACTCTAATGCTTATTATAAGTTTTATGTTGATTGGATTATAATTTTTATTATGGCAATAAAAGTGAAATGCTTTTGTTGTTAGGGAAGTAACGTTTTATATACATGTCATAATAAAAACCTTGTAATGGTCTAGGGGTTGGATGCGCCGCCTTGGATCACGGGGTCCCGGGTTCGATTCCGGGGCCAAGCAAGTGTCTTTGTGTAGACTAGAGGCTAGAGGCAGTTGCTCTGGGTCTGGGTGTCATTTTAATTCGTGAATTTCATGTTTGTAAACTGCCTCCGCGATACAGGTTATATCTAAAGTCGGGATTAGGTAATTTTTTATAAAAAAAAGAAGCAGTATGTACTACTGATATTCAAACTGCGTGTAACAACAACCCTTTTGATGAAGTCGTTATAGACTTGACAATGGAGGCGTTTATTTGGAAATGTTTTTCTATAATTGAAATCAGCCAAAATGCGTTCTTTGCTGGACATAGGGCTTCCCTAAGGATTTACAGACGGCCGGTCCTGAGCCACCCGCATCCAGACTGCCTCGTTGGTCTAGTGGTTAGATGTACCGCCTTTGGATCAACGGGTCCCAGGTTCGATTCCGGGGTCGGGCAAGTGTCTTTGTGTAAACCAGAGGCACTGGCTCGGAGTCTGGGTGTCATTTCTATCTATAATATGTATGTATTTACAAAAAAAAAACCTATATAAGTAGTTTATCATCCATCTCGTTACCATAACACAAGCATTAAGTTGCTTAGCTTGGGACGAGATGGCGTTGTGTGAAATGTCCAAGGATATTTATTTATTTATTTATTATGTATTCCGGCGACCTTCCCCACCGCACGCTGGGAAATAACACGTGTTGTAAAAGGCAACAAAACCTAGCTCGCTCAGTGGTAGGATCTAATGGTCCACCCGGCTAGCTGCCACCCTCACATCTAAGTCCAGCGCCAAGCAGTTTTATTGTATTCCGTCGTGTAATATGTGAGAGCCGGTGCCCGACAGGTCATTTCCTTGAATTGCCTGCTCCATCTTAGACCCTGGCGTTGCTTTCCATCGCGCAAGCTTAGGTTCAAAGGCATTGATATACTAAACCCAAGATGCACAGTTCCTTACAAATATCACCTCAAAAAGCGTCCTCGATCGGTTGCACCAAAATATAAATCAAAAATGTCATAAGTTCTTACTGGCCAAAAACAAACTATCTTACACGTACTGCATATCAATGGTTTTGTATATCAATGGTCAAAGGCGTTCAAGTCACTGATAAAATAGACCTTAACAACCGTCGTTGTTGCGCCGTGAGTGAGGCCTCAATGACTTTTCTGCCCCATCAGGCGTCAGACCTGCCAGCTAGGTCCTGCCCACTGCTACTTAAGTTTGGTAATTTTGAAATGTGAGCAATCGACGTGTTTCTAAACCAAAATTTTCCGGGAAAGTAATCGTTAGATACTATTATCGTATTACAAAGGAAATGACAAGGCCGATAACCTAGCCGCAAGAGAAAGGAAACTTGATACGAAATCCTGTGCCAACCCATCTGGCCAGCGTGGCACAGTACACTACTACTTAAGCTTCATGTCATTAGAAGAGGCCCGACTCAGAATAGAATAGAAAATCACTGTATAAACCAACTATGGCGTTCACAATTGTCAACGGATACATATTTTTTATGAAATTACTACAAGGTCGAAACGCGGCACCAACCGAGAAGACATGGCAAAAGAAACTCAGTGGGAATGGACGTATACATTTAACTAACTAGTTTCATTGAATTAGTCAGTGGTGGGTCAACTATGGTCTAAGCAGAAGTAATAAAGAATTAGGACTTGTCTCTCTTTAAACGAAATATTTTAACTTATAGACAAGTTAAGCTAACAATTGCGAAGGGGACTAACTTAATTATGAACACAACTTGTCCCTAAAAGTTAAGTAGTTAACATCAATTGAAGTGTACCAATTAAGAGTTAACTTAACTACAAGTTAAAGTTTGTTTTATTTGCTTTAGAAAGAAAGTTTTTAAGGTGGATCGTGTGTAGCGTGTACTCACGGTGGTAGCCAGCTCTCTGCTAATTCAGGTCAATATCGACAGTTATTTCATGTCATGTAGTAAGTACGCTTTTATCACGAGAACTTTTCCATTTATCAGATTATGATTTCTTAGGTTTTCGCGATTATTACACATTGAAATTAAACACTTTTTAACGGATTTATCGCTTGTATAACCTGCTTGGGATCCGGACAATAAAGTGATAAAATCTCAAACTCACCACTCACCTGCAAGACCCCAGTGGTCTGGACACCGTGAACGATTTCTCATACAAAATTTTAAGCGGGTGATTTTAACTTTTTAGAAAGTAACATGCTACTTTCATTGTCACCCCCCCCCCCCCCTTACACCCGTTTTTCAGGAGCCTATAGTTACTGAATAGTCCATATTCTTAAATACCACGAAGTCACGGGGAAAAACTAGTAAATAAATATTTTAAATCTGAGCGTTTCTAATCCTTTGCGGTAATAGCCATCACAAACAAGATATCAATTTAAAGCAGATTAAAAATGGAAACCGTTTAAGTTTTTAATTTAAAAAGTTGGCTTGTCACAAAGCAGACACAATATCCCGTTGCGATGTGTTTTAGCTCAGCGGGAATCGTTGTGGTTTTATAGAAATGGAGTTCATTCCAGCGGCTTGCGGAGGGGGTATTTATATAAAAAATAAAGATTATCTTTACCAAATAAACAAAATTACAGTATCCGTTTGTAATAATAAAATAACCACTTTTTACTAAATGCGTAAGTATGTATACAAAGTACCTACATAGAAGGAGTAAATTAGGCTTCGACCCGCGGCATCACCTGCGGGTAAATCGCACCCGTGCGAAGCCGGGACGGGCCGCTAATAATTCACAGGTCACAGGGTTTTCTAACAAAAAGTTCTTTCTCTTGCGGCTAGGTTTTCATCCTTGTCATTTCCTTTGTCGGCTCTTAGGACACCCTCAGGCTAGATTGGGGTGGTGACACTGTGTATTCTAAATCCGTTACGACACGGATTAAAATTTTGTATTTGGAAGTAATAATAGCTGGTAACGAAAATGTTTGGGTTTTTGATTTTGTTTTAATATCCGCTATTAAGCCCAGTTTCCACCAAAGCAGAGACGAGAGAAGATGTGTTTTGAATAACCAATCAGGTTTCGTTATTTCCACATCTCCTCTCCGCTTAGCTTCGGTGGAAACCGGGCCTTACATAGATCACAGGCAGATAAGAGCCATAGCTCGCAGGACTGACGCCCGATGGGGCAGAAAAGTCCTCGAGTGGCGACCACGATCCGGAAAGCGCAGTGCTGGTAGGCCTCCCACACGGTGGACCGACGTCCTGGTTAAGGTTGCCGGAAAACATCGGATGCCAGCCACTCAGGACCGTCCCTTGTCGAAATCCTTGGGGGAGGCCTATGTCCAGCAGTGGGCGTCTTCTGGCTACAACGATGACATAGATCTCTCAAAAAATAATTAACATTTTGTCGGTTAGTTCACAGCTCAAAGAATAGCCATTTTGCCGACAACTTGCCGCCATGACTGCACCCCGTGTCGCATTGTTGATGGTGCTGGCAGCTCTGCTGTGCATGGAATGCTGCCTCTCAGCCGCTGTAAGTATTATATTAGTCGAATCAAAGATGGCGGGTCTACCACTTCTCCAAGCCTTTTTGTAAAGTGCATGCTATAGGGAATGCCTGGGTTCAAAACCAAGGGCTCCGGGAATGTGGAAGGATACTTACTTAACAGTTGTTTAATACACAAAATACAATATACATAAAAAAAAAATTGTGTAAAAAGTAACATAATGTACCTATTATTAGAAATTTATCCATCTATCTCTTGACTGCCTCGTTGGTCTAGTGGTTAGATGTGCCGCCTTTGGATCAACGGGTCCCGGGTTCGATTCCGGGGTCGGGCAAGTGCCTTTGTCTAAACCAGAGGCACTGGCTCGGAGTCTGGGTGTCATTTCTATCTATAATATGTATGTATTTACAAAAAAAAATGTATATAAGTAGTTTATCATCCATCTCGTTACCATAACACAAGCATTAAGTTGCTTAACTTGGGACGAGATGGCGTTGTGTGAAATGTCCAAGGATATTTATTTTTATTTATTTATTTATTTTTCTATCTAAATTATTCCGATGTGTAAGCTATAATGTTTGTAAAATAGTTTCATCAAAATCCATTCAGTCGTTTTTGCGTGAAAGAGTAACAAACGCACCATCCATTATTTATCTAGTAATGAAAAATAGTTAAACTTTTTTTTTTCCTTTTTCTATGACAATCCGCCGGAGTCTTCGGCAATTTTTGCCAGTGTCGCGTGATAGCTGCTCATGTGTTATAATATGTTCAATAATTTTGAATTTCCAATAGTAAATGGCGGATGTGGCCTGACATTTCGGCGTGTTTCCGCCAGCCGTGGCGTCACTGACAGACTACTGGCAGAAACTGAATTCTCCATTTTGAAATAGACTAACAAATACTTTTTACAGATCCCAAGAAACTTTGACCCGCGTCTTGCTGATGACATGATACTGGCCCCAAAGAAACGACCGTTCTGCAACTCATTTACCGGTAATCTACTATCTATCAGGCCGTGTGGTGACGGACGTAAAAAACCACCCAATTCCATCCTAAGGGGGCCGTAAGAACCGACAAAGGAAATGATAAACTTTACCGCCACTTGCCTTCGTTTGTTCGGCTCTTACGACACCCTCAGGATGGTGTGGATTGGTGAAATTGTGTATTCTAAATCCTACAATTGAATCAACGCAGGGCCCCAAAGATGTTAAGGTGGATGTTCCAGGGTAGCCCGCGAAATTCAAAAATTCTTACGTTTTTTGCAATTTGCAGGGCAGTGCTAGGTTGTATGTTGATTAAAATGTTATTCGCGGCTATAAGACGTATGTAGTTATATAATTAAAATCATAATAATCATCAATATAACCCTCCAAGCTCATAAAGGTGCAAGAAAAACTTTTTCAACGTCAAAGTCATTCTTGCACCTTTATGAGCTTGGAGGGTTGTATTGATGAGTTTGATGATTATAACTCTGTAACTACATACGTCTTCCAGCCGCGAATCAAATGTTTATCATCATACAACCTAGCACTGCCCTGCAAATTGCAAAAAACGTAAGAATTTTTGAATTTCGCGGCTACACTGGAACATCCAGCTTAAAGTAAGACCGTTACCGCTGTACCGCGCCCTAGGTATGTGCGGCGAGGCGGGGGACGGTTAAGAAGAGCACCGCGCACATCGGCGCGGCCGATACCCTCTCCCGCTTCGTCACGCACATACCTAGGGAGCGGTACAGCGGTAACGGTACCACTATACATCAAAATGGTTTTTATTCGAATAAATTCTTAGGAATGCTTTCAAATATCTAGTCAAAAAATAATAATAACTCACAAAATTTTTAATAGAAAACATTTAAAATAATTATTCATTTAGTCTTTTCCGTCGCTTAGGAATTCCATGCCATTCCACAGAAAAGAGCCGACAAGAAACTCCATGGTTACTCCTTCAACAGTTAAAATCGACAATGCTATTGAATGTCAAAATCGACAATGCTATTGAATGTCTAATTCGACCGTTTTAGTAACTCACTAATGCATTCAATGTGAGCTCAGGACATATCGCTCACGATAAAAATATTCTTTTAACATTATTCAGTACAGACAGATACGTAGTCTTTATTTCTTTTTGAAGTGAAACTTCTAAAGCGACTTCCAACAAGGTTGCGTTAAACGTTTAAAGCACAAGAGGGAGAGAGAAAGAAAGATACGCAAAGGTACAAAGTAGGAAAGAGAAAGAGAGTGTGTCATAGATTTCGATAGTACTCCACTCGAAAATGATACTTAAAAGATGCGATCAAATGTGAATTGTAAGCAATGTTAATAAAGTTTGTCCTCTAAAAACAATATGATTTCACTAAAAATCAATTTCTTCTATCGCTTCCTATTTTAATTTCCACATTACGAAGCTTCACTTCTTCCGCGCAGAGGGACTCGCTCCCTCACCTTTATTTTTTCCTTTTTCATTTAGTGGTGGTAAAATATTTCTAAATTTAACCATGTCATCGTTTTTCAGGTTGTGGTCGTAAGCGCTCCCAGGCCCCTGGCATACCATCTCAAGAGTTACTGAGACCAAGACAGGTAACAAACAAGAAAACAAACGCAGATTTTTGCAAAAATAAGTGCTAAGCGCTCATACACACGAACGGCATATTGTCAACGGCACAGACAACTACAGCCGTCGACGCGTCGTCGGCGTCGCGGCGTCGGCGAGTGCCGTTGACAACATGCCGTTCGTGTGTATGAGCGCTTACGCTAAATTGTATGAGATTTCATTCAGTCATTTCAATATGCCAATTCGCCTGAATATAAATTGTCATTCCATTGTTTTTATCGATAACGATGTGTTTGCACCTGGTCCCTAATTCATTTAAATATTGAAAAGGTAAGGTCTACCTTAGCAATGATTAAGGACGAAAAAAAAATATAGCTTTGACTTTTACAAAATCTTAGTTTTCTTAGTCATCATTTGGTTAAACCGGCGGCAGAATGACTTTAAGCTTGAAAAAGATTTTCTTGCACCTTTATGAGCTTGGAGGGTTGTATTGATGATTTTGATGATTATAATTCTTTAACTACATACGTCTTACAGCCGCGAATAACATTTTAATCAACATACAACCTAGCACTTACCTGCAAATTGCAAAAAACGTAAGAAAATTTGAATTTCGCGGGCTACTCTGGAACATTCACCTTAAATCGACTACCATAGAAGTAAAAAGGACAGATGGTACTGACAGGTGTACGTGTCATACGTCGTAACGCGCGGGAGAACAGACATACTACGATGTTCACCCATCCAACCTCCATAACATTACTCAGCCTGTACATAAACCGCTAGGCTACAATCGTATATCTATATATATGTTCATAATATTGTCGCTTTATAACGATCTTTTTAATTTCAGTTTAACGATGAATCTCTCGGCACGATTTTGGACTCTGTCAATGCGATTGGGGATCTGTTCCGTCAAGTAGAGTACCAAACAAAGCACTGGGAAGCTGTCCAAGAAGAACTAGCAAGGCAAAAACAAGACGAGATATCTTATAACCAATAAATCGAACCCACCCGCACCGTAGCGTTTCTCGATTAATCGAATTGTAATCTATGGTTGTACTGACGTCCCGCCAAAAGTGACGTCACTTTGACAAATTTCATTTTTTAATTTAAAACGTGTAATTTGCGTTTGACAAAGACTTGTTTTCTAGAAGTTATTTCAAATCATTCGGCATATATATATATTTTAATTATTTAAAATTATCTCATCAAAAATGTCGACAAAATTGTTAATCTCTTATTGTATTTTATATCATAATTTAATTAAGCATAGCGGTTGAAGTTTTATAATAATTTATCGGTGAAAAATCTCAATTAATTTAAGGCCTAGGAGGTGACATAGTTATAAACATGAAATTTTAAAAATGTAGTTAACTGTTGCTAATAAACTATTATGAGGATATTCTAAAGAATATCTAATATGGAGTATTTGGTTTCATTTTGAGTATCAACTAATATCGACAGTCATACAATAATATAACCCTGAAAGAGCATGATAAAAGCTTACAATCATTACGTATATATCTGGAAAGTTTTTTGTTACAAATTGTACAAAATAATTGGGCACAGTTTAATACACATGTGTAAACACAATATAATCCATATGAAAGAAATCCACACGTTAAACATGTGACTTAATAGGTTGATTTCCCGTTACAAAACTGGGGGAGTAAAATTAAAGTGTGATTTATTTTGTTAGGCGTTTATTTTCTCACAATGAAACATTTCTAGATTCCTTTATGTCTACTTTCCAGCCATTGTAGACATAAAATCTGTAAGAATTTATTTCCAACGGGACTCAAAAAAATATTAAACCATTACTTAAAAATTATATCTCTCGTAACTAATATTTTGCCCTTACTTGAGATTTTCATAAAGTTATAAAAAACTATAACATCTGTCAATTGACAAAAAGAAAAGTTTTTTTTTCGTTCTTCAATAAGCGCCCTAATTTTTTATAAGTATTCATAATTCATAACATTATTAAGTTTAAGATATATCACAAAACTACAAATTAAATATAGCAGGCTTATAAAATTAAACATTTAAGCGTCGTACATGTGATTCTCGAACAAATCTTGAAGAGAAGGCTTAAAATCGCTTGGAAGGTCGGCGTATCGTTCCGGTGCAAGGTATTCCACAACAAACATTGGCAGTTTTGCTTTGGGCTGATTTTCCAATTGCCCATCGAGCATTGAGTTGTACTGAAAAAAAGTTATTATTATTTAATCAAATAACGCCCTCTATTGGAGGTGGTGTTTAACTGTTTAGTGTAGTACAAAATATTACAGGCTTACTAAGTTCGCAGGCAGTTCGTATTTATTGTTTTACTAGCGACCCGGCCCGGCTTCGCACGGGTGCAATGATGCACCTCTAAATGTATCAGTGTTTCTCTACAATACAATGCATATATTATACATATAAACCTGCCTCTTGAATCACTCTATCTATTAGAAAAAACCGCTTCAAAATCCGTTGCGTAGGTTTAAAGTTTTAAACATACATAGGGACGGACAAACGACAGCGACTTTGTTTTAAAATATGTAGTAATTGCCTTTTTATAACAATTAAACCAATAATTAATGCCGCGCTTAGACAAATACGAATAGGGAAGTGCAGTGCCACCACAAAGTAACGTGTGTAATTGTAACTTATGGAGATTTGGGAACCGGAAAAGTTTTAGAGATTTAGAATACATAGCTTTACCATCCCATTCCAGCCGAAAACCTAGCCGGAAAACTTGTAAATAAACCCTGTGCCAACACGTCTTGTCAGCGTGGCACAGTAGGCTAATTACCCTCAGTGTAGTTGGAGGAGGCCTGACTCAGCAGGCGTGGTTCTGCACCAGATCCCACAATTCCGCAACAGGACGCGAGTTGCAGCACTCCGGGGATGTTTAGTGGGTAGGCCCCCACTCTGGGGGAGAGTCCCACACGCCCCCCCTCGGCCATCCCGGTGGCCGACGGGGATAGTCCATAAAGGATTTTTCCCCGGGCGAACAAAAAAAAAAGGCCTGACTCAGCAGTGGGTCATTTATGGGCTGAGAAGCAAGATAGCTTACCTTAATAGCTTCGGGACCTCGCTTCCTCCTCAGATAGTTGAAGCAGCAGGACCGGAAATGTCTGGTGCCGCACGCAGAGGCACACTCGCTGCCACAAGAGTCGCATGACAAGCTAGCGGCCCAGAGAGTACTGCCTGTAATTACGCCGAAACATCTTGTATGTATGGATGAATGTTTGTCTGTACTCTGTATGTATACTGTGCCGTCTGCACATACAGCATATTACATATCGTCCCCGTAGAGCGAGAAATCAGTAAGTCTCCAAAAATATGTAGTCGAATTTCGACCTAAGGTATGACCGACATAGGTTGGAAATGGCCAATCACTTTTTAAGACTTAGTTAATTCTTCCTATACAGAGACGATATTTGGTGTTGTTATGAATTCCGGAGTCAGCCTAGAGAATTAAGATAGTTATTTGTGCAACAAGAGAGCAAAGTCGTTTTTTGCTGCGAGTGCTGATATTGAATCCCGAGTAAGCGAAGGAATCAATGATTGAATCACGAGCGTAGCGAGTGATTCTAAAGTTGATTACTGAGTGCTGCGAGGGATTCAAAGGCACGAGATGCGAAAAATTTTGCTCTCGTGTAACACACATAACTTTTCACTTCAGCAGCGAGAACACTATAGGAAATAAAATATATTACGTAACATTTTTGAAACTATAATTAAATATTTTTAAGTTAAATATCAGTTTTTTAAGCAGTAAATACTTATTTTAGTTTAAATACAACAATAAGTTAAAAATTCAATGAATTACAATAAAATATATAATTATCATTTTTGCTAAATTTCTTTAGTTAATACGAAATTCCGAACGTGTTTGTCTTTGAGGTCGAAATAAAAATCGGAGTAACCCCATAAATAACTCCTTTCATCCAATCGAACTGTTAAAAGTACGTCTAGTTTGTATTTAATCAAATATAGTTCCCATAATATTGCTCTATCAATTTAATATTTATAATCTGTACTTTAATGCTTTGTATTGTTTTCTATAGCGCTACCTGCTAACATTTAACTTTATAACTCTAACGCAACTTATAACCAATTAATTTAACTTTCATAATCACACGAAATTTATAACACAACACACTTGTCATTGGCAAAATCATCGGTATAACGATGGAAGCCAAAACCTAAATGAAGAAGAAGAAGAAAAATCGGAGCTGTTGGTACTGGCCACTTGGTCTTTGTCTCTCTCTCTTTTCTATTGGCGGGAAAGAGATAGTGTCAATGTTTCGAATTAGAATTAAAAAGTTACTTTGTCTCACTCAGTGGGCAAAATCGCATTTTGTCCACTGTTTTCAGTGAGCAAAACCTACATGTTTGAGCTACTGAAGTGAAAAATAAATTGTCTACAGTTGGTATTACACAGTTGCACAGACAAGTCGTATCATTCAACCTTCCTCCCGACGTTGACCAACTAGCCTCGAAGAGCCGCTACATATACTATGCATTTGGTCATGTGATGATCAGTGGCGGATTTACAGATTTGCCGCCCGTAGGCTTTTTATGCCGCCTCTACAGTTGTACCTGCGGCCTTTTTTCAGACGTCCACTCTTTGTGAGGACGTCCTAAATCTGCCGCCCTTTAAAACAAGGCTCCAGCCTACTCGAATCAGCCTATTGGTAAATCAGCCACTGGTGATAATCTTCAGCTAAAGTGTTGTTCACGAGCCCACGAAGCTTCTGAACAAAATAGAATTTGAATGTTTGTGTAATGTCGTGATGTGTGAAGGGTAAATTTAGTATGCTATAATAATCCTACCTAAATAATCTTGCCTAATACTACCTTGTTGGTCAAGGGCCTAGATGTGCCACCTTTGCCATCCCCGGTTCGATTCCGGGGTCGGGCAAGGTGTCTTCGTGTAAACCACAGGCCCTTGCTCCGAGTCCGGGTGTCTTAAGTGTTCGTGAATTTCGTCTTTGTAAACTGCCCCGCGATACACGTTATAAATAGAGTCAGGGATTGGTTTTTTTTGTAAGTTTTGACGGTGCTGACTCCAATGATATTAGGAAAGGACAACACAGGACAAGACGTTGCATTCCGGGAGTGCCGGCAGAAGTGACCACTTGAACCTAAACGTCGTGCATTTTTTTATATTTTATAATGGTTAGGGAATCATTTGGCACGAATTGCTTTATTTATCAGTGTAAAAGTAGCATTTATGTGGATACAATACAATATTTATTTACCACACCATACCACCCTGAGATAGTTGTAAGAGCCGACAAAACGAAATGACATGGCCGATAACCTAGCCGCATGAGCTAGGAGCTATAACATCTTGATACATGACACATACTGGCATACATGACTGCCTCGTTGGTCTAGTGGTTAGATGTGCCGACTTTGGATCAACGGGTCCCGGGTTCGATTCCGGGGTCGGGCAAGTGTCTTTGTCTAAACCAGAGGCACTGGCTCGGAGTCTGGGTGTCATTTCTATCTTTAATATGTATGTATTTACAAAAAAAAATGTATATAAGTAGTTTATCATTCATCTCGTTACCATAACACAAGCATTAAGTTGCTTAGCTTGGGACGAGATGGCGTTGTGTGAAATGTCCAAGGATATTTATTTACAAAACCCTGTAGTGGGTCTTATAAGGGCCGAGTAGTTGCTGTATCCAGTGCCCTGATATCCTTTTTTGGGTTAGGAATCTGGTGAGTTGCAGATAGGCTCACTGCTAACTGTTACAGCAGTTCTTTTTTCTACTACCAACAATTTTCACCAGAAGAATACCAATTAACTGTAGTTTTACATAATTTTCTGTACAGAACTATTCTAAATTCTAACCTAACATCGAACAAACTATCTATGGCTTAATGGCCCCAATGCCCATGCCAGTAAACATGTCTAATGGTACTCGGTGTCAGAAGCTTTTCACAATGACATAAAGGTCTGAGTGGCCATGCCAACAAATACATAGCTTCTACGGCACGATGTTTCTTTAATAGATTTCACGTCTAACAATTCATGCAGTCTACCATCGACCACGACTGACCTTGCGGGAAATCATCAGATGCTGCAGCCTCCTTTTTATGTCTCCTAGAATCCACCTGCCATGTCGCTGGCAAATTTTAAAACGTTAGATAGTTTGTAGTGTCAGAGTCAGACTGTACTAAACAGCCCAACATTGTGTTCCATTTTCGTTTTTAGCCTGCCTGTGCCCGTTTAGTTATGCCACTTTCTTTTTATTTGTCGGTTATATGGCATTTTCATGTAGATTTTTATGTCAGTTACCAAATTATAACTCACTATAATATTATCTTGTAGCAATAAATAAAAAAATATATCAAAATTTGTGTCTGGTGATGAATTTAGAAGACACAGTGTCACCAACTAATACCATATTGAGGGTGTCGGCAGATTATGTAGCCGCAATAGAAGGATAACTTGTTAAGTACAAACCCGGTGCCAGTCAGACTTGTCAGTCACAGAAGGCTAATTCTAATTCCCTCCATGATTAAAGAGGAAGACAGACTCAGTGTAGTGTCATTAATGAGCTAAAATGACAAAGAACAAACATTTCTTGGATTTTTATATAATACTTTAGCTACTAATAAATACTTTTTACATTTGAGTTGTAATTCCCAAATTGCAAGAGAATGTAATAGATTATCTCTTATTTTTTTATAATTTTATCGGACTGCATAAATGTAGACTAGTTATAATTTTGTTTTCTTTTAATGTCGTGACTCTATTAAGTTAATTTTGTTTTTAATAAAATACTTTTTTAAACTTACCAATGAGCATAAGCGACACGATAGCGGTTATCTTCAACATCTTTCAATTAAAAAAATACACTTCGCCTTGTCACAAGATGGCGCTACACGAACAGCTGATCTCCGAATGGCGGATTTCAAGCGCCTGTCCCTATTTATATGGAGGCAAGTTTACTTAATTTTTATGCGTGGGTGTTCAGCAGGAGTAGCGAAAAAAAACGTATTTATTTTTTTCATGGCTTACTTTCAAAGGTCCGGCGTGCGTGTTAAATAATATTATTTTAATTTTAGGTAAAACAACATGGCTGCTTAAAAAGATTCCAGTGTAATCTTTAAAAAAGTAATTAAGTCTGATATCGTTTTGATTTTGATAGAATAGTGAAATATTCTGATGCTACGTGCATGAAGCAGACCACAAAACGTACCTTTATAATATTGTGTGACAAAATTGGTAATATGAAGCTAATTTTACCAAAAAAAACATTGAAAACATTGAAATTAAACTCTTTAGCAGATTAGCACGCTTTTTTATTTCAATGTGTAATAAGTAATCGCTGAAACCTAAGACATCGTTAAACATTCTACTTTAACATTTACCATTTCATTTACAACCGGTCAGAAAGGGAGCTCTACACTCTAACAGAAAAGAGCTGGCAGGAAAATCTGTAGTTGCTTTTTATTATCATAGCAATATGGTTAATTAACGGATTTAGAATACATCATCTCACCAACCCATACCATCCTGGGCATGTCGTAAGAGGCGACTAAAGGAACGCAAGCGGCAAATTATCTAGCCGCAAGACTGAAAACTTGATACAAAGCCTTTAAATTTTTTTTTTGTTCGCCCGGGGTAAAATCCTTTATGGACTATCCCCGTCGGCCACGGGATTGGCCGAGGGGGGCGTGTGGGGGCGTGGTTCTGCATCAGATCCCACAATGCCGCAACAGGACGCGAGTTGGAGCACCCCGGTGAGATTTAGTGGGTAGGCCCCCACTCTGGGGGAGAGTCCCACAATCCCCTCGCTGGCCATCCCCGTGGCCGGCGAGGAAGTCCATAAAGAATTTTCCACGGACGGGGGAAAAAAAAAGGGGGCGTGTGGGACTCTCCCCCAGAGTGGGGGCCTACCCACTAAACATCCCCGGAGTGCTCCAACTCGCGTCCTGTTGCGGCATTGTGGGATCTGGTGCAGAACCACGTCGTGATACAAACCCTGTGACAACCCGTTTTGCTAGCGTAGCACAGAGGCTAATTTCCCTCCATGAATTTGGAAGAGGTGAACTATTTATACTTTCGGAGAAATAAATGACCCACCACTGAGTCGGGCCTCCTCCATGTATGTGGAGAGTAATTAGCCTACTGTGCCAAGCTGGCCCGGTGGGTTGGCACAATCGGCGTACAGATCCCACAATGCCGCAACAAGGACGCGAGTTGGAGCAACCCGGGAAGGTTTAGTGGGTAGGCCCCCACTCTGGGGGAGAGTCCTCTGGGGGAGAGGCCTCGTCGGGGCGTCAAGCGTGCCGTGTGAGGGTATACCGCTGGGGTTTTAGTGGGTATACGGGTTCTGTCCCGGGAGTCCCACATAATCACCGACCACTCCCCTGGCGGTGGTATGCTTAAAGCATTTCCCCAGCGACAAGAAAAAAAGAAAGAAAAGGGGTTAGATGTGTCGTCTTTGGATCACGGGGTCCCGGGTTCGATTCCGGGGTCGGACAAGTGTCTTTGTGTAAACCAGAAGCATTTGATGATGACCTACCAGCTAGGTATCGAACCGTACTCCAGTGACTCAGCTGTTGGTATTAATAAATGAAGGTCCAAATCCGGACACTGGGTTACATCTCATGTGATTAATTCGATAGAAATCTCCGGATAACGTTAGAACTAATCTAATGTATGTGAATTGAGATAAAACACATGTAGCACCATATTCCATGTGGGAACGGACTTAGAAAACGTAGTGTCGCCAACCTATTTAATCCTGAGGGTGTCGTAAGACCCAACAATAAGATAAGGCCGCAAAGATAAGCGCAAGAGAAGGAAGTCTTGATGAAATCCTATGACTGACTGACTGCCTCGTTGGTCTAGTGTTAGATGTGCCGCCTTTGGATCAACGGGTCCCGGGTTCAATTCCGGGGTCGGGCAAGTGTCTTTGTCTAAACCAGAGGCACTGGCTCGGAGTCTGGGTGTCATTTCTATCTATAATAAGTATGTATTTACAAAAAAAATATGTATATAAGTAGTTTATCATCCATCTCGTTACCATAACACAAGCATTAAGTTGCTTAGCTTGGGACGAGATGGCGTTGTGTGAAATGTCCAAGGATATTTATTTATTACTAGCTGACCCGACAGACGTTGTCCTGTCTGAACTATGAATATTGAATTCGAATTGGAATAATTAATAATAAATTAATATACCGCCTTTTCTTATCGATTCCAATCCCTTATTTAATGTAATTAAAAAAGGAAAAAAGTAATTATGCCATAAATAGCGAACCGTCGGGACGAACGTCAAATGTTTGACAGGTAACAGTTTGTATGGGAAAATAAAATTGTTGTTTTTATTATTTTACTTACAATATCAATGTTTTCTCTAGACTCTTAAACCTTCCCTGGACTAACACGAATATTTCAAGACCAAAATTAGCCAAATCGCTCCAGCCGTTTTCGAGTTTTAGCGAGACTAACGAACAGCTATTCATTTTTATATATAGAGATTTATTTATGCCTATACATCTGGCCAGCGAGGCACAGTTGGCTAATTGCTGGTCCATAATTTTTTTTTATTGCCCTTAGAGGCAAACGAGCTAGTGGCCCACCTGATGGTAAGTGTAAGCCGCCGCCCATGGACTTTGGCAGTGCCAGGGGCACAGCCGAGCCGTTGCCTACCGTGAAGTGAGTGCTCTCTTTAAACCTCGTTTAAAGGAGTACATGTCGTAGCGCTCGGGAAACACCGCCGCAGGTAGTTCATTCATCTGCACGTGCGTGGTAAGAATGATCGCTGGAAGCGTACCGTGCTGGACGTTATCGTTTCCAGGTGATATGGGTGAACCCTGCTGCTAAACCCACTACTGAATGACCCACTACTGAATCGGGCCTCCTCCAAATTAATGGAGGGAAATAAGCCTACTGTGATACGCTGGCAACACGGGTTGGCAAAGGGTTTGTATCAAGCTTTCCCTCTCTTTCGGCTAGGTGATCTGCCTCTCACGTTCTTTTGCCACATTCTGTTGGCTAATTACCATTAATGTATTCGGAGGAGGCAAGACTCAGCAGTGGATCTAATATAGGCTGAGTGGTAGTACTAGTAGTGTCACCACCCCATGCCTTCCTAAGGGTGTCGTAAGAGTGGACAAAAGGAAATATTATGGCCGAAAATCTAGGCGCAAAAGAAGGAAGACTTGATGAAATCCTGTGCCAACCGGTCTGGCCAGATTTTTGGCCTTGTTATTACCTTTTGCCGGTTCTTACACCCTCAGGATGGAATGGGGCGTTCACACTATGTATTCTAAATCCGCCACCACTGAAAGCGGAGGGGGGGGGGATGCCAGTTTCGTCTCTTGCGGCTAGGTAATCTTGCGTTCCTGTAGTCGCCTACTCTTACGACACCCTCAAGATGACATTGGTTGGTGACATTATGTATTCTTAATCCGTCACCACCCGGTGTTGCTTTATCTTTTTTTTTACATGAAACTCCTGCACTAGGTATACTCTATATCGCCGGGGCATTTTACAAACATGTAATTCCCGAGCACAAATGACACCCAGACTCGGAACAAGTGCCTTTGGTTTCGACAAAGACACTTGCCCGACCCCGAATCGAACCCGGGACCCGTTGCTCCAAAGGCCGCTTAGAACCATTAGACCGACTCATCGATCTATCGTTATGGCTATAAGCTATGAGTTTATAATAAAACATGTACCAGCGGGTTCTAATAAATAATTTATTTTTTCTTAATTTATTAAGGGTATTATACTGCTTAAAAATCATGCCGTGTTCTTCTCAAGATTGGCTTTTTAACGTATTCATAGACAAACTTTAAATCAATTTGAAACTTTTTTATTTTTCACACCTTCAGCGTGGTTATTTTTAAACTTGGCGAAAGGACTCGATAAAGTAGCCGGCAAATATCTTGAAGAAACATTACTAGGGTGGGGGAAAGTAGGCGCGTTAGGTGGTAGTCTCCATACACACTTATCAATCGTCATATCTACAGACTTGGGTTCATTCCGGGAAATCGTTGGGCTGTGTTCCCGGGAAATCAAGCTCGAGAAAAGTCGAGAACTCGAGAAATCATGTAGGTTTGTAGAAAATAAACTTGCAGAGTTTTAATTTGTTTATATTCTATTGACATGCCATAAATGGTGCTATGATTGTAATGTAATTTACATTTACTTTCTACCTGAGTTTAAGATATTAAAGATTTCTTTCGTGTTTTATAGAAGCTATTTTGGTTACAAGATTTAAGTTGATTTTTTTTTTCTAAATAACCAGCCCAAAATTGTGCTGTGATCCTAATGTAAAGTAAGTTAAGATAATAGGTAGGGGGAAAATTTTCGTCGCATTTTTTAAGAAATTTAAAAACATTTTTTAATATAGTTCATTTACATTTAACTAAAGTATGTAGCTACCATTTTGTTCGATAACTTTTTGCCATCTTGTAGGTAGGGACATGATCCCATTGCTATAGACATTTTGGAACTACTGATCAAAATACCGCGACAAGTGGTTTTGGCAGTCCTCTCGTGATGTTAACCTGACACAGCCTAAAGAATTCTGAAGAGACCGAAACATGTGGAAATCTGAAGGTGCAAGATCAGGACTGAAGATTTTATTATAAGTTCATACATACTATAATGCGAAAAGACTTTTGCCCCAAACTAATATTTACGTTTTCTTTCATGTAGATTTTTTGTTTAGTTTAAGTTCTAAATAACCAACTAAAAATGGTGTCTACATTATGTTACTAAAAATAGTCATTATGATTATGAGCCTGAATAATATGTTTTTCTGTAATCACTACATAGTATAAAACAAAGTCGCATTCTTCTGTCCGTCCCTATGTATGCATAAATCTTTAAAACTACGCAACGGATTTTGAAGCGGTTTTTTTTAATAGATAGAGTGATTCAAGGGGAAGGTTTATATGTATAACCCACCCCCGCTTTGCAAGGGCGAAGCCGGGGCGGGCCACTAGTATTTTATAAAACAATATTTATAAGATTAACGTTTTTGAATAACATCAATGAAAGTTTTATAATTAATTTGATACTTTTATTTGAGAGGAAAACCACTGATTTTTAGACGCAATTGGAACCAAATAATATGAGAAAACGTACGTAAATGTTAATTTCTCGACAACCCGAGAGTCCCGAGAAATTTGCCTCGAGAATTCTCGAGACCCGAGAAATTGAAAAGCTCGAGAAATCATGAACCCTACTACAGACACACCTTTCATACACAATTTCTCATTCTTACAATCCATCCATCTATTTTGATCTCCCACAAACCTTGCGTCCACCAATATTTATACTGAAACTACCACCTGTTCGGGATGCTACTCCACAGAGAAGAGCCGGCAAGAAACTCAAACACTGCAGTTGATTATTTTTTTTAAATCGTTGGTCTTGTTTTCAAAAAGCACTAAACAGCATAGTGAGAGCAAGTTTGCTCGAATAATATAGCTCATACATCATCCTAACAAATAGGCTTTAAAGATAATTTTAAAGATAATTTATACGTAGACGGAGTCGCGGGCAGAAGCTAGTCTCCTATAGTTTTGCGGAGACGATTTTTTTATCATTCAGTCAGGACAAATAATTTTGTATGTATAGATTATTATGTATTAAACGCATTTCTTCCAGGTCAACGGATGCATGCCAAATTTTACGGAGATTGGATAAGACATTGCGGCGCCGCTTACAATTATTTTTTCACGCACTAGCGACCCGCCCCTGCTTCACAAGAGTAGTAAAAATTCATGTTGACCAGCATGCTACAAACTTTACGCAATTTATCCGAACAATCTGAAGTATCAACATCAAGAAGTATCGTCTACAAATGCGAGAATTACTAAAAAGTCCTACACCGTGATAGTTAAGTTTACAGACATACCACGTCGTCTGGTTAATCAACTCTTTACGCTTAAAAATCTTTTTTTTAATTTTTTATTCTTGCAATCTACCCATATTGTCAGCAAATTTTGCCAATGTCGAGTAGTGGCATTCTTCTTCTTCTTCATTTAAATGTTATGGCTTCCATCATGGGTTTGATGATTTTGCCAACAACCGAGATTGTTTTGACACATGGGCGGTGACAAAATATATTAAAGATAGAAAGGTAAAAATAAGAGAAACTATGTACGGTTGAGTTGATAAGGCGGATAGGACGGACAAATGCACAAAACAAATGGGAAATATATATTCTAACTAAATTCTTAACTGGTTTTGGGAGATAAATTTATACAGGGATTTAAATACCCCGGGACCCTAAAATTGGAACCAGGTAAAAGCCAGGTCTCAGAAACGGCTAAAATGGCAGGTTTATAGTAATTAATTAGATAGATAAGATCATGTTTCTTAGGGCGTAGACTTCTACTGTTCCACTGGAGATAATGCGTCGCCATTTTTTTCGACTAATGTTGCTAGGAGCTGTTTAACTAGGGTAATGGAGTAGTGGCATTAAATAATCTTTTTCACTTTACTAGACCGTATGAAGTCGGTGCCAACTTAAATTGACATCAGGATAATTGTTAGGCAATCCGTATGGTGACGGATTTAGAATACACAATGTCACCAGCCCAAACCACCTATTGGAGTAGTATGAGGTGAATATAGAAACGAAAGAGGCAGCTCACCTAGCGCCAAGACAACGAAAACTTGTGCTTGTACTAACCCTGTGCTTACCCGAGGCAGGAGGAATTCTATGGAACAAATTAGACGTGTAGCGTCCAGTGTTGCCCGTGCAAAAAAAATCCTTTAATTTTCCTCCCCCTCGACCGTGCTGCCACCTTGTTGTGTTGAGGGAGCTTGCGTGCCTTTACAATCCGTTGGGGCATAATGGCTTAGGGTCACTCATGCCGGGCGGGCCCACGAAGAGCGGTGTGGTGGTTTTAGGCTCTGGGGACTCCTCTGTCCTTAGAGTTACCCTGCGAGCCCCAAACCGCTGCGGTGCACGGGTTGGCGGTCAACTTGGTTGGTCGCTAAGCCGAGGGCTGGCGTGGCTTCCTTCTGTGAGGCTGTTTTGTCGCAGAAGGGTGCTCAGGCAGACCCGCGCCGCGGAGGGGGGGGGATGGCGTGGCGTTGCGCGTTTCTTAGATCGCCTTTTTCGTATACAAAGACAGATTTGTGAGAACTAGGCCGCGCAAATGTCCAAGCATCAACAGTAGACCAGTGCTGACTGTGAATACTACCTCTGTCTACCCCCTACCGTACAGCCTTAAAGTTAAATATGTAAATAGCACCGAAAATGGGCACACCACGCATCGTTTTATTTGCAACCCATTAGGATTATCCCGTGACACGATACCAGGACACGGTATATCTTTTACCGCGGGAGAGATCACGTTTCATAAGCCTATCGAGCGCAGTACATAATTTCATCCATCATCATCATTATTATCTTTTTCCCGTGTGGGGACGGGCCAGAACATAAAACTTATTTACATTTAATTTATATATTATCTATGTTGTAAAAGTCAACAAAACCCAACTAGCTTGGTGGTAGGATCTAATGGTCCGCCCAGCTAGCTACCATCCCCACTATTCCCCACATCTAATTCCGGCGCCAAGCAGTTTTACTTTGTTTTGTCGTGTGTATGTGAAAGCCGGTGCCCGACAGGGCATTTCCTTGAATTGCCTGCTCCATCTTAGACCCTGGCGTTGCTTTCTAGCACGCAAGCCTAGGGTCAAATGCATTCAAGTCACTGATTATAAAGAAACTTCGTTCAGAAAAAAAGTACATAGCGAAAGTTATTGTAAATGACGAGCTCTCAGAGTTTCCTGCCAGTTCTTCTCAGCAGTGGTCGCGTTCCCACCTTGTGGTAGACGATCGAATGTTTGATTATATAGATGTTGTAAATAATATATTGACAATTTTTAAGTGTCCATCGTGACATAACAAAATAAATTTAATATATAAAATTCTCGTGTGACACGAGTTTTAGATGCCAAACTCCTCCGAAACGGCTTGACCGATTTTAATGAAATTTTGTGAGCATATTGGGTAGGTATGAGAATAGGACAACATCTATTTTTCATCGCCCTAAATTTTAAGGGGGGGTCAAAAAAAATAATTGTTTATTTTTTAGAGAAAATTTTTTGCTTTTATTTTTTTAAGATTTAGCATAAAAAAATACAAACAACCCTAAATTTTCACCCCTCTACGATCAACCCCTATTTAATTACATGGCAAAACAAAGTTTGCGATAGGAGATGTTCACGATATCTCTGGAACCATAAGACCTAGAGGGTTGCGCGGGGATTTCGCGGGGTGGGGTTGCGCGGGGTCGGGGTTGCGCAGGGAAGGGGGTTGCGCGGGGATGGTTAATTATTTGACAAAACAACGTTTGCCGGGACAGCTAGTGATTATATACAATTAGAATTTGAATAATATTCATGGTACAACCATTGGATGCCGCCTTGGGTATACCAATCTACTAATTAACTACTACTCGGCCACTGCTGAGTCGGGCCTCTTCCAATTACATGGTGGGTAATAAAGCTTACTGTACCTCGCTGGCCAGACGGATTGGCACAGGGTTTCGTATTTTCCTCTTGTTTTCGGCTCTAGCAGTGTCCCTATACCATCCTAAGGGTATCTTAAAGCCGACAAAAGGAAAGGCCGAAGACCTATCAGTAAGAGAAGGAAAACTTAATATGAATCCCTTATTATTGAGACGGGTGCCCTGCCGCATTGGGGCCACGGCCGGGCTGTGTGGGACTCCTAGGCGCGTTAAGATTGTGATTTGCGCCTTGGTTACCCGTCTATGTCCTGACAAGCGCTATCCCTGTGGATCCTATTTCTCCACTAGGGGAAAATGCTGCTTGACCCCATCTATCAGGCTCCATTCTGGAGCATCCCTCGCGTGGAGCTCTGAGGCTCCATCGGTGTCACGCCCGAGACATGTTGCATGACACCGTCCCTCCCAGGGACTCCTCTCCCATCTGGCCAGCGGGGCACAGTAGGCTAGTATCCCCTTCAATATATTAAAAGATGATAATGGTAATTTTAATATATTTTTTTAAACCTTGATTTTGATTTATCGACTACAGCGCCATGTGTTGGGCTGATTTGTGAATCTAAACCATCATCGGTGCCACCCAAACGCATTAAAAAATCATTCAAATCGGTCCAGCCATTTAGAAGGTGTTCAGTGACATAGTAGAATTATTTAAGTTTAAAGATTATTAATTTAAAATTATTTGATATTGGTAAGAGGTCTCCATACACTCCTATCGGTTGTCATATCTACATTCACAATCACACCTTTCATACACAGTTCCTCATTCTCACAATCCGTCCATCTCTTCTATCTCCCACAACCCTTGCGTCCACCCACATTCATACAGAAACTACCGCCAGATCGGAATGCTACACTTCGGAGGAGAGCCCGCCAGAAACACTATAGTTACTTTTTTCCAAATTATCAGCGTATTGTGAGCAACTTCGCTATATGAGAAACACACGACTGTCAAAGATGTAAGCTTTAATTCGATAAACCTGGTTTCTGTATCTCTCTGACCGCTCCATCGCTTAACTTCAATACTTAACACCGGCAGAATTGTTAACATCTCATTTATGATAGCATAAAATTAAGAAAAAGAACGACGTTTGTCGGTTTTGAGGGCCAGGATATTTGCGTCATGCTTGTGAACACGTGCCGTTGCTGGGGATCCGTTGGCTCGGGCGTTAGAAGGTTACTATTGTTGACTAGATCTGGCTGTTGTTTGGCCCTTTGCGATTATTGCGCGAGTTTGCTCTAACAAATCTGTCTTGTCACGGCCTTGTACCTAAAAATGGCGATCTAAAAAGAGCAACTACAGAGTTTCTTGCCGGCTCTCCTCTGTAGAGCTGCATTCCGACCCGGTGGTAGATGGTAAATGTTAAATTTTATTTTATTCTTCACTTGATTAAATTAGTTTTGAATTTTCCCTCCAACTAAATAGTGAAGGCCCGACTCAATCGTGGGTGTTTAGCGACTGCAATGACAAACCAGGTTAGTCTAACCCATAGAAACTAGGTGGCGAGGCAAAGCTTAATAAAACCAAAAGACCTCACTGGAATGTGAACTTTATTTACAAAAACATAAAGAATAAAACTTAATTCTTAAACAAATTCGATCACATATATAAAAAAAAATATAACTACCCCGACCTTGAGACTTATCAGCCGATAAAAACAACTGAATTCAGAATACATTGAGAGGTAGCAATATGTCACCAACCCATACCTTCCTGAGGGCGTCGCAAGAGGCGACTAAAGGAACGCAAAAGATGCAAGACCAGGAAGTTTATTATATCACCCTAAGCCAACCCGTCTGGCCAGCGTGGCACAGTATAAGTGGCACAGTAGGCTATTATCACTAAAGCTTGAGTATAAGTACCAGGGTCGCATAACGATGTAGGAGATAACGCATCCCGTTTGGTGACTTTAGATGACAGCTTAGCCGCAAGAGAAGAAAGACTTGATAAACCGTAACCTTATATGGACCGGTATTGGTGCCACGGCCGGGTCTTGTGGGACTCCGAGGCGCGTTAAGATGGTGATTTGAGCCTTGGTTACCCACTAAACCCCCGTCTATGTCCCGACACGCGCTATCCCTGTGGGATTTCTCCGCAGGGTGATTTGAGCGCTACTGCTAGACCCTAACTATCGGGCTCCATTCTGGAGCATCCCTCACGAGCTCTGAGGCTCCGTCGGTGTCTCGCCCGATACATGTGACATCTCCCAGGGTCTCCTCTCCTACGGGTGAGGGATTTCCCCTAATCAACTGCCAGAAGCGCTTGCCAGAAGCGTGGCACAGTTGGCAAATTCATCTGTGAATCTCCGTGCAGGTACCAGGCTCTCATAAGAATGTAGGAGATGTAGGAAGAAACACTGTAGTCTTTCCGCGACGGTTTCTAATAGACCCAAGTTTATCCGTGTGGTGACGGTTTAAGAACACCCAATGTCACCAACCCAACCCATCTTAGGGTGTCGTAAGAGCCGAAAGGAAAAGGCCCAAAACATAGGTGCAAGAGAAGGAAAACTTGATACAAAAACCCATTTTTTTGCGACGCTGGGTAAGTCCTAGCATACCGCCGCCTCTCGGCGTGGGGTCAACAATTATGTGGGACTCCGGAAACAACGCGTCTACCCACTACTGGTTAGAAACCCCAGCGGTATACCCTCGCACGACACGCTTGGGGCGCCACAGGTTCGCGGAAACGCATTCCACTGTGACGCCCCGACGAGGTGCCCGCACAAGCAAGCGACTATGGAAGGGGGTCCCAGTTGCCCAGTCAGTGAGGCTTTCGTCGGTGGCGGGTCACCCGACCTACCACCGGCCACTATTGATACAAAACCCTGTGACAACCGTCTGTCCAACGTAGTACTACTACTATTCAGCCCCTAAATGACCCACGACTGAGTCTAGCCTCCTCCAATTACATTAAGGGTAATTAGCCTACTGTGCCACGCTGGCCAGACGGGTTGGCACAGAATTTTGTATCAAGTTTCCTTCTCTTCTGGCTAGGTTATCCGACTTGTCATTTCCTTTTGTCGGCTCTTACGACACCCTCAGGATGGAATGGGGTGGTGACACTGTGTATTCTGAGTGCGTTGCAACACAGATACTTTGTAGCTCGAGTTTATTTAAAGCAAATTCGTTGCAAACCAAATTTCTTTTGTCATTATTCTGGAAGACTGTAGATCTTATTAATGTAAAATCTTATTAAATTTATGTACAGTCCGCGCCAATATTTATGGCCGGTCTGAATATAGCCGTGGGTACGAACTTGCGCAACGTACATTTCATAACCAATACGAACGTAGCTCACTCACACTAACACGCGGATGGCGAGGGCGCTTGCGGGGAAGACAGGGGGGTGGGGGGCATGCCCTGCCTCCCCGCACCGCGTACGTCCCGCTGATACCTAATTTTGTGTTGAGCGCAGCGTAATGCGGCTACACTCAGACCGGCCATAAAGATTGGCGCGGACTGTATATTTGGTAATTTGTGATGTTTAAACTGTCTGTATTTTAACCAGTATCATACAATACCATTTTTATTGCGGAAATTTGCAAATACTTAATGCCTAAGCGCCCATGACCGCCTGGCATATGTTATTTCATAAATATTGTAAGTTTGTCATCGCACATACATAGCTACAAACGATGGCTATATATTCGGATCATAACTGCCTCGTTGGTCAAGTGGTTAGATGTGCCGCCTTTGGATCAACGGGTCCCGGGTTCGATTCCCGGGTCGGGCAAGTGTCTTTGTCTAAGCCAGAGGCACTGGCTCGGAGTCTGGGTGTTATTTCTATCTATAATATGTATGTGTTTACAAAAAAAAATGTATATAAGTAGTTTATCATCCATCTCGTTACCATAACACAAGCATTAAGTTGCTTAGCTTGGGACGAGATGGCGTTGTGTGAAATGTCCAAGGATATTTATTTTAATTTATAAATGTTGTACTTTCATAAAAGTTCATTTTATATTTCGCTCTGGAAAGCATTAGCAAACGATGTAACGTATAAACACACAGATGGCATGGCCGCCAACCCTTGCCAGGCTAATTTGAAATTCAATTATTCGTAATTATTAGAAAGTAGAGCTCAATATCATTTGCGTGTACTTAGGACGTATTTTCTACGTGTAACAGGTAGCTTAAACAGGTTCGACCGGTTGCCCCTACCACCGGTAATTAGACAAACCAGTTAACAACCGTGCCCCAGATACAGGTAATTAAAAATCAGCGTATACCGGTTACCCCAGACACCGGTAGTTGGCTTAGTCTAGTAGGTAGTCGGTGAATATAAGTAAATTAATCCATAACGAGATCCAAATCGTGCTTTCCCTTCTTCTTCTCGTGTCTTTTCGAATGCAGCATAAGTTTACTTCTGGTAATAAACCTCTTACTACAGACCGGACACTGATGCGCTCGATCGCCAACATGCATCTTTAAATGCATAACCAAATTGGTTTTTTGCGTGAAACTCTTCGAGCATATCTCGCAGATATGTGGTTTGATTCCGAGATGGATTTTCTCGTGTCGATCTAAATCGGCCTTCCTGTAAAACGAGGCCCCGCATTCTGTACAATTGAAATTCTTTATCCCCTCGTGGGCTAACTGGTGAATGCGCAGGTGTCCTAGCTGTGTATACGTCTTACCGCACGTGGTACACATGTACGGTCGTTCCCCGGTATGAGTTCTTGAATGCTTTTTTAATTCGTATTTCGTGGCAAACGTCTTAGAACAGGCTTCGCAAGTAAACAACTTCTCTGTGGGTTTCTTTCTGACGCGTCTGCAAAAGATTTCATCATTATTGAAGCAGTATTTTTACGACCTGCTGTCCCAGGCTTCACTCGCCTTTACTCTCTCGATCTGAACTTGATGACATAAGAGACATAAAATATTTTTTTTAAAACGTAACCCTTGCACTAGGTATAATTTAGAATACACAGTGTCACCACCCCATTTTATACTGATGCGATGCGACAAAGAAATGACAAGGTCGAAAATCTAGACGCAAGAGAAGGACAACTTAATACGGAATCCAGCACGGTAGCAAAGTAGGCTAATTACCCTCCATGTAATTGGATTGGAGGCGGCATCCATCCTTTACACATTGGTAATCATGTATATCTGACCAACTCTGTGCTTCTGAGGGCATTTAAAACAATCTGTCGCAGCCTTCAATATACAAAGTCAATAGTGTAAAAACCAACAGCTTGTCTAATGAAATGGTTCTCAGTTGTCCCAATAGATGGGAGTAGAGACTGTAATCAGCCCATATAAATAAAGAAAAATTGAGAAAAGACAGGGTCGAAGAAGAACATGATTCTTTGCAATGAAAGTAAGTAATTATCATATAAATGCAAAAGTTTGTAAGAATGGATGGGTGAATGTTAGTTACTTTTTCACATAAAAATTACCAAATGGATTTTAATGAAGGGTGGATATTACTTCGCTCTGCGAATTAGCATTGCCATTCAAAGTGGCAATGCTACTAGCCTTCTTGGCACCATACCCGATGAAAGCAATCTGGCGCAAATTACTTTGTTATAATTTTAGTTATTTAATTTATTTTAGTAATTTAGTTCAGTGTTTTTTATGTTTCATAGAAATAAATACTTATACCCTGTTCAACATAGCTTGATCGATTTGACAGACGGGCTAGTGATGGGAAACAGAAAATATCTAGTAGTCCAAAAAATAATGTTTTAAAATACTTGTAACAGTGACAAGTTGGCGTGGGTGTATTACGTGTGAAATTCTTTATTGCACTAGACATAAAAAACATTGGGTAGATAAGCGAGGGTGGGTCTATATTCAAAATAAGTTCCTATTTAATATTACAGGGTTATTTTTTTACCTTCCGCCAAATTTAAATAGGTGGTTCAGACCATGAAAGTAAACAAAAAAGAAAAGAAAATAATAGTTGTAAAAGTGTTAAATTTCAATGCGCTAAAGCCAACGAATTTTATTTCAAAATGAAATTTTTTTTATTCGAATATTGTCTTAAAAAGTTAAGAAAAAGTGATAAAGAATTTCACACATAATACACCCATACCATCTCGTCACAGTTACAAGTATTTTAAGCCGTTATTTTTTGGACTACTAGTTATTATCTGTTTCCCACCACTATTCGCCATTGCAAAGTAAAGGTATGATTCCGAAGTACGCTGCACGCAGAAGTGCTACCTCGGCACTACTGGTCCCGATTACTGCGACGTAGTTCGGACTCATACCTTTTTGTCGATCAGAAAAATTTACATCTGCCAAATCGATCACACTATCTTGAATAGGGTATAAGTGATAATTAAATATTTATATTTTAATGAAACTTTACAATAATAAAGCTTATACATTAGAATAACATATAAACTACAATTTATAAAGATATTTAGCGAATTGTCCCAAAATATGTGTCAAGTAAGTAGAAAAAAAAACTGACGATAAAATTAATTCTATCACCACACAGGTAAAATTCAGGGTGCAGCTAGTCACTACATAGTATAAAACAAAGTAGCGTTTTTCTGTCCGTCCCTATGTATGCAAAAATCTTTAAAACTACGCAAAAGTATTTTGAACGTTTTTTTTTAATAGATAGAGTAATTCAAGAGGAAGTTTTATAGGTATATTATAATTGCCACCCATATATAATTTATATATTATAAAAGAAAATAAGTAATTCTTACTTTTTCTTTGGTCTGTCATCCTCATCTTCATCCGATATCTCTATGACTTCACATTTCACTTCAACATTTACTTCTGTCTCCATATCCACTGAAATTACAATACTATTTCTATATACATACATTTTTTTTAAGCAGCCTAGTGGGTTGCACCTGATGTAAATAACCTGCTGGATGACCTTAGTAACCATAAGCAACTACAGGGTTTCTTGCCAGCTCTTCAGAAAGGTGTAAATGTAGATATGACAACTGATAGGTGTTTATGGAGACAAATGTTATTGGTATAATTATGGTATGAGCTTTTTATCAAAATATTTTGATCATAACAATTTTATATTGATAAAATAGACACGAATTTATCACTCGGTGGTCTTAGCACCTTTTGTATAATATGTTTACAGACACTAAAATTATGAATTTAAGATGGAGCTGTCTATCAAGACAAAAAACATACCTCGAAATATTAACTTTGGAGTTTATGGTATGTTTTAGTACTTTCTCCTCCTATTAGAACACTCTTCATTTGATAATTTTCATGTGATTTTCTAAATTTATGCCCTAGAAATAATTAAAACACTAAATTCATTCTGATAACAATGGTTTTGCCTTTAGAAAACGCGTAACATAATAAACAGGTGTATTTGGAGCATAGAAGCAGGCTAGACATATCCGGAATCGTGTGCAAAAGAAAGAGATAGCCAATATTGTCATGATAAAAATGCTGTAAAAACAAAAACAGAAAAAAATGAAATAAAATATTGACAGATCCGTGGGCTAGGGTTTTCGCAGTATCGACAATTACTTATCGACAAATCGACAGTTTAGTCCTTTCAATGGCACTAATTATGTATATAACTTGCCACTTGGAGAATTAGATTACCTAAGCTCAGATTGCATATAATTTGAATATATTTGATGAATAACAATATGTATGTTATAAATTCTAATAATATCAATAGCGATTCTATAATATGTATACATTTTTAAACATACATACATTAAGTCCTTATAGAAAAATATATTCGTTTACTTCACTAACTTATTTCTAATTGTACATATGTATCTCTTGAAACTCTGTAGAATTTTCTGGCACAAAATTATAACTCATGCGTCTCCAGTGTCCACTAAATATTTAGGTAACGATTTCAGTTCTCAATTTTTAAAAGATAATACAAATAACGGGACAATTTATGAGGATGTTTACAATGGCTCAATATATTATTCTCAAAATTAAAATATTTTCGTTTTTTAAATGTTTCGACAGTTTCATGTAATACGATGAAAAACACTACTGACAATGTTTTTAATTTTCCATTTGCATGCTTGGATCAAAGACTTTTGAGCAGAGCAGTAAACAGATTATACCCGGTGAGAAATATCAACTTAAGTCTAGTCTAGGCATACCTGTCTTTAATCAGAACAAAAAGCAACTCTGAGGGAATTAAACCTTAATTAATTGACTCTATATAGTGGAGATTTAATCTGATTTGCATTTACAGGCGGCTACTTTTCGTTCCGAGCTGACAAATGGTATACAACGTGATTGATTGTGTAGTACAGAACTTAGACACCGCAGAAGGTTTTATTGTATGTAATGTTAAATCACATTGGCAAGATATTCAAACAAGCACTGATCTGAACTGTAATGACTACCCCAACACGGTTGAGTCTTCACAACCTGAGGGAGATGGAGAATGTTTGTCGCATAGAATGCAAGTATTTGGCACACTGGTTCAAATTTGCCATGTCATTGAAATAAAATAAATCACTCGTCCTTATATGGATAGGGGTCATAGAAAAATAAAGAAGAGTAGATCGTAGAAAATATTATCTAGATTTCTACCCTTTAAGCTATGGTTGAAAATTAGTTAACTGCACGATTTATATGACAGCAATGTTTGTTCAGTCACGTTGGTAACCAGCTAACAATACCATAAAAACCATTATGTCACGTAACCAAATTCCAAAGAATGATTCATTTCTTATAGAAAAAAAACTGCGTTACGGCCATTAATCAGTTGAAAACACATTTTTATTTAAATATAAAATGTAGGTACCTATAAAAAGTACAAACACCTATGGATTGGCCTTCTAAATATAACTGGACTAAAATAAGAATACAGATACAGACGGCAGATAACGTGGATTGTTTTGGTGTATCGAATTCGGCTGCATTGTAGATAATCGGGTCACAGATGATGTCATACAATGAGGCCAACTCCATACTCAGCTTACGCTGTGTCGTGCAAATGGCGTCACACGTCCGTCACTTGGTCGTCGTTTTAGTCCATAAATGACCCACTACTGAGTCGGGCTTCCTCCAAATTCATGGAGGGAAATTAGCCTGTGTGTGCCACGCTGGCAAGACGGGTTGGCACAGGGTTTGTATCAAGTTTTCCTTCTCTTTCGGCTAGGTGATTTGCCTCTTGCGTTCTTTTAGTCGCCTCTTACGACTTTGAGGGAGTCGTATGAGACGGTAGGAGTTGGTGATATTGTGTATTCTAAATCCATCACCATACGGACCGTCACTTGGTATATGACAAAATAATATCAGCACCATCTCAGCCCATTAAAATCCTCTAATTATATGAGATAAAATTGCATGTGCCACCAGCCCACGGTAGGCTATTCTCGCGAGTCTGTGGTATCTCAACGAATCGTTAGAGGATACCCTCATATGTGGGTCGCTGAGTCAACTAGATAGCCACCGACCTCAACTCCGCGAATCGATGGCACGCATGATGTATTTCCCCACTGAAATTTTTTTTTTTTTTTTTTTTTTTTTTGTTATAGTGCACTCTTATTAAAACTGCACCATTCTTATTACAATCTAGCTTAGGCTAATAAGTAATTTGTATCTGTCCTAAATTACTACGGAAATGAATAAACTAAGGCAGTGTCCACTAACACTTGTCTTATTGTCTCTAGAATTATAAATCACTTTGTTCATGTGATCTTCATAATATTGCACTTATTGTACTATATATATCACTATTATTCACTAATTCACTACACTAGTTCAAAAGGTTTAGTCCTTTTTAACCGTCTTATAATGTCAGTGGTGTCGAGGAGCTGGATAGCCTCGACATTCACATGGCGATGAAGCCTATGGTCATGCGCTTTAGCATGTTTCTTTATGACGTTAGCAACAAAGTCCACTTTAAGGTCCCGGTGAATGTCATTAGTTCTGATGTACCACGGTGCGTTAACTATACCCCTGAGTACTTTGTTTTGGAATCTTTGTATGATTTGCATATTACTTTTTTTGGTACAACCCCACAGTTGTATACCATAGGTCCATATGGGTGCTAGAACTTGTCTATAAAGGAGTAATTTATTCTGTACTGATAAAGCAGAATGTTTACCAAGTAACCAGTACATTTTTTTGTAGCGTAGGTCTAGCTCATCGCGTTTCTTTTTGACATGTGACTTCCAACGGAGCTTTGTGTCGAGGGTCATCCCAAGATATTTTGCAGTATTTGCATATGGTACCCTATGGTTATTTATGTACACCGGGTGATAAGTTGTTTTTTTATTAGTGAAATCAATGTGTACTGACTTCGCGTCATTAAGTTGGATGCGCCATTTTTTTGTCCACTCATAGATGGTGTTTACGGCCTTTTGGACCTTTTTCACAGCTTCTTCGTGAGTGACTCCAGTAGCTAAAATAGCTGTGTCATCTGCAAAAGTAGCTATGGCTCCATTTTCTATTTCCGGGATATCACACGTGTATAATAGGTACAGGACTGGACCTAGAACACTTCCTTGCGGTACTCCGGCTTTTATAGTTTTCAAGTCAGAGTAAGCATCATCTTGCCTTACTCTGAACATCCGTCCTATCAAGTAAGACTCCAGTATCTGTGATAAGTATTTTGGAAACATGTGTCTTAATTTGTATATGAGCCCCTGGTGCCACACTTTATCGAATGCTTGTGCTACATCCAGGAAAACAGTAGAGCAAACTTTCTTTCCTTCTAATGAGTTCTCTATCATGTTAGTGATTCTATGTACCTGATCGATCGTAGAATGTTTTTCTCTGAAGCCAAACTGATAGTCAGGTATTAAATTTCTTTTTTCTATAATGGGTTTTATTCGCCGAAGCAATGTCTTTTCAAATATTTTGGAAATTATTGGTAACAAAGAGATAGGCCTGTATGATGCCACGTCATACGTTGGTTTACCAGGTTTGGGTATCATTATCACTTCAGCTACTTTCCATACATCCGGTACGTGTTTTAATCTGAATGTAGCATTAATTAGGTTTGTAATTTTGATCACTGCTTTCCGAGGCAGATTTCTAAGAATTTCTCCAGTTATTAAATCATATCCGGGTGACTTCTTTTTGTGGAGGTTTTTAATTTCACATTGTATTTCTTTTGGTGTTGCAAGTTTGATACAAAAATCATCACCTTCCTGATTGAGTTCCTCGAGTTGGGTTTCCTCACTGTCGTCGTGGTTTAAGTGAAAAACGTTTTCGAGATGTTGCGCAAACCGTATGGCTTTTTGCTCGTTACTTTTTGCCCAGCGACCGTTGTCTTCTTTGATTGGAGGTATTTGCGTTATCGGTTTTTTTACATTCTTAAGGATTTTCCATAAGGAGTAATCAGTTCTACGATCACTTGTAAGTTCACTGAGGCGTTTATTCATACTGCTGTCATTAAATTGTTGTATTTCTTTGGTAAGACGTTTGGTCAGCTTATTTAGCAATGTCTTGTCGGCAGGAAATCTTGTCCGCTGCCATTTTTGCCTTTGCCTTCTCTTTTCTGCGATGAGACTCACTATTTCTATCGGGTAGATGTTTTTATGCGGTATTGGTTTTAGTTCAGGCGTATTTTGCCAAGCACATCTTTGGACATCAGTGATGAATTTTAATGCTTCTAAATCTAGTTCTTGGAAGGTTTTCAAGGGAACCTTAAGGTCAATAATAGAATCCAAGTCATATTTGAAACTTTCCCAATCTGTATACTTGTTTGTTAGTGTAGGAGGTTTTTTTGTATTAACTACTTGTTCACTTATTGTAAGTGTTATTGATGAGTGGTCAGAACTCATATCAAAACCCTCTTTAATGTAAAGATGGCTTAATGGTAAATTTTTAATAATAAAAAAGTCGATAAGGTCTGGAATTTTCTGCGGATCTGTTGGCCAGTATGTGGGCTTTCCTGTGGATAAGGCTTCACATTTCATTTCTCTTATTGCATTTAGAAGTTCCTTACCTTTAGTAGTGGTAAGTCTTGAGCCCCAGTGCGTATTTTTAGCATTAAAGTCACCGCCTAGGATGAATCTGTTTCCAAGTGGTGTCAAAAAATTCTTGTAATGCTGTTCCTTTAGTTGATATCTCGGTGGACAGTATATAGATGATATAGTTATTGGGTATCGTTTAGTTGTGATACAAACGGCCACTGCTTGTATTTCAGGCTGTTCATATTTGAATTGCACAAACTGTTGTATATTATCTCTAACTAATACGGCACTACCGCCTCTAGCTTTGTTGTCTGGGTGCAGTGACAGTACGTTTTGTAGCCTTTGAATTTTATGTGTGATTCTTTTGTAAAATGTGTTTCTGAGATGAGACACACGTCAATTTTTTCTATATTTAAAATTATTTGTAATTCGTTTTGGTGCCGAAGAAGTCCATTAGCATTCCAGGCCATAATTGTGATCGATTGGTTCATCATTTTTGCTTTGTTGTAGCTATATTGGCACTACATTCCAATTTTTTTAAACGTTCATCGAATGACGACATGAAATTTAAGATCTTGTTTATTTTGTCGTCTAGGCTTTGTGTTACTTTTGCTTGGGGCTGGGCCTGTGGTTTGGTGGCACCTTGGGTTACTTGGGCAAATGACAGATTTTCCGTCACAGGTTGACTATTTACAATTTTCTTGGGTTGATACAGTGTGGGACCATGTGTTTGAGGAACAGTACTTTTCTTAAGTGTTTTATTTTTAAGAGCTTGCAGTTGTTTAGCAACCATGCACCCTCTGTAGCTCGCAGGATGAGATTCTCCACAATGAACACATTTTTTAGACTAACGCGATTTTCACACATTTTAAATAATTATGACACGGGTCTTAATCGCGGAAAAACAGACAGGTCAATAAGTCGGCGATTGCGGAGCATCTACTGGAATCAGGACCAAACCATTGGATTGAGCTACATAAGCCAACCATCCTCTCCACAGACCGTCACTATTATTCAAGAATTGCGCGGGAAGCGATTGAAATTAAAAAACATACCAGCTTTAATAGAGAGGATGGTTACCGTTTATCATCATCGTGGAATCCAGTTTTTAGTGAATGTCATCTCCGTAATAAAAAACCAATCCGCTCGTGTGTAGACGTCGTTAGTGTGGTGTGTCGGAATACCGACAATTTACAAAAGCTAACAAATTGTGAAGAGCAAGCGAGGGTAGGCATGGAGACCCGAGCTTCACGAAGACGGCGCTGAGCTACATCCATCAGTCAGCCTGTGACCACGGCTGGTGTAACCCACGCCGAAACGTCAGGCAGTATAAGGTATTTACCTTCAAAATATTTCCGCGATTAAGACCCGTGTCATAATTATTTAGAACACATTTTGGTTTGGTTTCTGCAGGTTTTGTGCAGTCTTTTGTAAGGTGTTTTTTTGTGCACTTTACGCACCTGGGTTCCTTGTTGCAGTACTTTTGTGTGTGCCCATATGCTTGGCACCTCTTACATTGGGGGATTAGTTTAGATATCTTCAATGGTTGAATGTCTACTTTGCATCCCAAGATGGATTTAATTTCGTAGATTTTTTTGATGTCTTCATCCTTGTTGAATGATAGCATGAACATGTTTAGTGGTTCTTTGTTCCTCCAACTAAGCTTATTAACGGCTTCTTGAATGAAGAAGCCTTTTGATTTTAAGTCTTCCACTATTCTGGAAGATTCACACGAGTGATGTAAATTCTTTGCCATCACTCTGATTGGTCTGTCTTGTTTATTTTCGTACGAGTGCCACAGGAAATTATTTTGTAGCAGTACTTTCGTAATAGATCTATATGATTCTTCATGTTTGGCATTAATCTTGACGCTATCACCGGTTCTCATCTTTATTAAGAACGAGTCTTCAGGTGTAGCTGAAATAATTAAGTCATAGAATTTTTGATAGTCTTTAATATTCTCCACTACGATCGGCGGTGGCTGGGGAGACTTTTTAGTTTTCGGTGGAAATTTAATGGTATCATTCTTACCTTCCTCGCTGGATGTTTCTCCTTTTTGGTTAGGTGGAGAGAGTGACTGGTTCAGCTTCCTTTTCTTTCGGTTTTGCTTACGTATCCACTCAGTCTCATTTGCGAGTTCCTCTTCATCAGTCTCAAATTGGACTGGCGGAGGAAGATTGTTGATTTGGTCTTTTGGTGGAGGCTTTTTATTAGATTTTTCGATGGCCTGGATTTTTTGCTCAAGTCCTGCGATGTGTTGATGCAGTTCTTTGATCAGATTTTGTAGCTTTTGTCTTTCTTCTTGCTCTTCACGAAGGACCTTTTGCTGGAGGTGGCGTTTTTCTTGTTCTTCTACCAAGTATTTGTATAGCCGATGTTCGGTTTCGGTTTTTAGCACAAAATTTTCCGTGCCCATGTTGGTATTATTATTAGTGTAATTTAACTGTATGAACACGTCTTTATGTGTTATTGCATGACGTAAACTGGGTCATCGCGGAGCTCGCTCGCGGCTGCGCGATTTGCTGCGCCAGCGCTTTACTTAACTACAGAAAGTAATGCACGCGCGTAACACAACTATTCGCGACGGATTCTGAGTCACCACTGATGGATTCTGAGTCACCACTCCGACGGATTCTGAGTCACCACTGAAATTAAAATAATACTATTCAGTGTTACAAAAACATTGGATTCTACTAATAACATACTATAGTAATGTACCATTAAATTTCAATGTTATTCACAGGTGTATAATTTTTATACATCATGCTTTTTTACGACAATGTAATTCAGTCATATTAATTAATAACTATTTTGATTTTTATACGAATATTTTATTCTACAGTTCTGAGATATCATACCATTTTTCAAAACGAAAACCACACCGGTAGCGTGTCTCCGCAATTTTTTAAGACGTTCATCGGTAAGAAACAACGCTTACTCAAAATCAATACCTGTAAGGTTACTGCGCGTATGCTAAGTATGTAAGCTGCCGGCATGCAGCGTAATTTTAAGGATGACGTTACTATTTCCACACAGGTTTTTGTGACTAGTGAACGCGGTTACGTGAATTTTCTTTTAATTGAGTGAAAATAAATAAAAATGTCTTACTATCAACAAAGAACAGTGGGTGAGTGAACATTTTACCTTATATTATCTATAAACATATTGATCTAAAAAAATATGCCTTTAGAACGATAAAACTTATTTTTTTAAATCCGCGGCATTTTAATTTCGGTAAATGTATAACAGATAGGATGTGATTGTCACAATTTGGGATTAAATTAAAAAAAATACAATGTAATAGTATGAAGAAGTAGTAGAATAGTATGAAAAAACATCTGAAATTATTGCAATGTTTGCAAATGTGTTACAGAACACAGTGAGTTATTTAATGTATTGTTATCTACGTAATCAAAACAGCTGTTTGCTATGATGTCAGTAAATAAACAGTGTACCTACACTACCTACTTATAAAGAATACCTATAGGACATGCTTGAAGTGAAGTTGCAGGTATCTGTTGTCAGTGTGACCAGGGCCAACTTAACTTTGTTTCGTAAATTTAAAAATGGATTGTATTCTAGTCTTATACAGCCTTAGTTGTGCAATTTTCGCTTCTCGTTTTTTCAATAGCAGAGATTGAAAAACGTGTACAGTGTGGCATATCTTTTGACGTAGAATTGAAGAAGAACAAAAAAATTGCACCGCGCTATTTCTTAGAAAGTTAGCTCATTAAAGTTAGCCCCCCAAAAAAATGTTTTTTTTACTATTTTCCTCTTTTTTTCTAATAAGACGTTTGTTAATCGTTTGTTATTATTTGTTAGCTGCTAGCTAGCTTAATAATTGTTTGTTCTCCATATATTAATTTTTGAAAAAATATTTTAATAGTTACTTTATATTTTTTAGTTTCAGAAGCCTTTTTTTTAATGTTGTTTTTTTAAACGTTGCGAAATATATTTGTGAAATGGGAGTTGGGACATAGATTGAGATAATGATTATGACATTGTTTTTCTTTACTGGCAACAGTTGCGTCTGTATTGTATGTAGATTATAATCGTGTTTACCCTGGCCTTAACTTCAGGGTCTATATGTACTGTAAGTATACTTCAATGCTCATTACGATAGGACGAGATGGTTGCTGTCCGTGTTATTTACTTTTTATTTATTATTTTGGCTACTATTATTTGAGTTACCGTTGATGGTTATTTATGATAGAGGCACATCGTCAATTTATTGTGAGGCAGTAGAGTAAGCCTCGGCAGAGAGACGTAGACTCAATTTATTAAATTTGATCCAAAACCTTTGCCAGTAGTGCGGCAGGGTAATTTCCCTGTATAAACGTGGAGGAGGCCCGACTTAACAGTGGGAGTTTTATGGGCTTAAAAATGTGATGGCGTTTGAAGGGTATCGCGTTTGCAGACCGGCAATTACGTAGGAGCGGCAATTACCAGGCGATGTTTAGTGGGTAGGGGACGCCCCTCCCGACACGCACATGGGTGAACCTGAGTCTCCCACACGCCCCACACCAGCCCTACTAGGGCTGATGGGGATAGTCCATCAAGGACTACTTGTCCGAATCCGCAAAAACGGATTGCTAACTTTTTACGTATGTTTTGTCATCCGGATTATCGTAAAACTCTTATAAATCGTCATATTTAAAATTACCATTATCATCTCACGGCCCCTGTCCCACGCTAGGTGATAGTCTCCGCACACACTATCAGTCGTCATACGTACATTCACATCTTTCATACACAATTCGTCATTCTTACAATCCATCCATATATTTTGATCGCCCACAACCCTTGCGTCCATCCACAGTCATGCTGAAACTACCACCGGTTCAGAAAGCTGCTCTACAGAGAAGTGCCGGCAAGAAACTCTGTAGACTACTGCCTCATAGACCATGTAATATAACAGACAGTCTGGTTCTTCTACGAGTTTTTTCATTTCTGATTCTATCACACAGGGTAACTTCAAACACAACTCTCTTCATAGCATGTTGAGTGACTTTGAGCAACGTTATCAGTTCTATTAGTGGCGACCAATGCCTTCACTGTCTTTGTGTTACCAAGAAATACAGGCCTAGCTAATGAGCTCTACCGAGTCTGTCCTAAAGCGCGTCGTCCACGCAGAGAGAATAGAGTCTACGTCTACGTAGACTGTAGTGACACATTAGCTAGGGTAGTCTCGCTAATGTGTACACGTCGTAGATTGCCCTATGACAGTCGCTCACCGTAATTTTATTCTATCGTGGACGAGGTGCTTTATTAATTCTCACTCATAAGTTTTCTTGCCATATCGACCAAACGGTTTTCAGATTTCAAGTCACTCATAAGTTTTCTTGCCATATCGACCAAACGGTTTTCAGATTTCAAGTCCAATTCTATTTTTATTTGCTCAAATATTAGTGTTATAGGTTGTTAACGTATATCCTAATTTAATCACCATTCTTGCAAGATACATTAGATTTTTGATCGAATCTGGCAATCAAAACGGTATCTTATTACTGCCAGCTCATGAATACTAAATGGTACATTGAAAATACTTGCTTTAATGTACCATCACATAAATAGGTATAAATTAGATAGGTTCTCTTGAACAGTATCGTCGGAATAAATGTATTGAAAATGTCAGAATAAATTATTTTTATAAGTTTGCTTTTGCAATGACACTGACGCGGTGACGCCATTTCGAATTTAAAAATATAGGTATTGGCGGGAACTTTGTAATGAGGCATTGTATAACAATCGGAAAAATTCATTGATGACTGAATAAATTAGCATAATGAAAAGTTAAATCTATTTATGTCTACATTGGATTGGCGATAATAAAATTAAAATTCAATTTTATCCATATGTATGACAATCAGTGACGGATTAAGAATAAAGCAAGAGCTGAAAAGCCTAGCTGTAAGAGAAGGAAAACTTGATATTCCAGCCCGGCTGGCCAGCCTTACCCTCCATGTAACGGGATGAGGCGGGAATCAGCAGTGGGTCATTATATGGGGGAGTAGTAAGGTAAATTGTTTTATCTAGACTGTGTAGGTACGCGAAAGAGGGAGATAGCAATATTTAGACGTGTTGTGTACTTAGTCAGAAAATTAGCATTTCGTTTAGGTATTTCATTACACGTAACCAGGTTTATGTGATAACGTAAAATAACAGATAACGCTAATTATGTTAGGGTATAAGGTCGGTAAAAGGCTTGTATTGTCTAACTGAAGTAAATTACATACAATGTTGACTGCCTCGTTGGTCTACGCGCCCCGGAGTTCCACATACCCCGGCCAGTCCCCAAAGGCCGGGTATCCACGAGGATCGCCGACGTAAAAAAAAAACTGGACCCCGGACGTCATCTCTGATCAGGGGCGGATCTACCTAAGGGCTTTTTGGGCTGTAGCCCAGGGCCCCGTGGATGCAAAGGGCCCCCAGCCCCTTGTTGATGTTTTCCGAAATTGCTATACCATCATAAAGATTTAGTGACGAATCAATGGAAAGCAAAGAGAGAAACTCGCTAAACATACAACACGGTTGGTTTCGTCTCTGATCAAAATCACGTATTTATTAACAAGCGGTTTAAATGAATAAAATAAAACATTTTTTCATTTTGTTTTTCAAAAAATACTTCTTCATAGGTGTTCGGGGATAAATACATATTTTTCCCAAATGTCCGGGATTTGCGCCGTGTTTATCCGGCGTCAGCAATTTAAATGATGGCAGCGCTAAGTTCATGCAACACGTTTCGAAATAAAAATATGGCTGTGCTGTGCAGTGAATGGATAAATCAACAATTTCGGACGGAGAATGTATTTCAAGTGTTTTATTTTTGTATAATTGACCTACATCTCTATTACTGTGGAACAGTCAAAATCTAACGGCGGCGGTCTTGTTCCGATTATTAACTAACTAGCGGCGTCCCGCGGTTCTACCCGCGTGGTGATGGAATTAAATTTTTCATCTTACTTGATGTTTTCTACTTTCTACTTACTGACACTTATTGTTATCTTTGGACAATTCACACAACATCTTTAAACGTTGTAGCCTATGTGTTATACTGCTGTATACACTATATAAATAAATAAATAAATAAATATCCTTGGACATTTCACACAACGCCATATCGTCACAAGCTAAGCAACTTAATGCTTGTGTTATGGTAATGAGATGGATGATAAACTACTTTTATAATGTTTTTTTTCATTCATTCCATTCATTCTGTAGTTTTTACGTGAAAGAGTAACAAACACTCATCCATCCATCCACACTTACAAACTTTCGCGTTTATAATATTAGTAGGATAAACAAAGGCTAGCAGCATTAGAAGTAAGAACCAGCCTTCTGAACACCGGATAATTTAGTTAATTTTTGTTGCAGGCAACGTACCCCCACCGGCCCTGACAGATAAACTAAGGTTGTACCACGTGGAAATGAATCCGTACGGACACAGAGTCCTTTTAATATTGGAAGCGAAAAAAGTGAAGTATGAAGTATACAAATTGGATCCACTCAGGCTGCCCGAATGGTTCCGGACTAAGAATCCTAGACGTAAGTAATTAGAAGTAACTTCTCCTATTTTAGTCTCCAGGCACGCCTGATAGCTTACTGACCGTTATTGCTGACCCTGATATGTAAAGAAAGCATAATGCGAGACGGCTTCTCATCCACAATACCGCAGTGTTTGAGGACAAAATTCTTCGATCAACGCGTGTTGTCAGTGATAACATATGGTACAGAGACGTGGTCGCTCACTTAGCCTCCATCAAAAGGCTCAAAGTCAAAGGTCACCCAAAGGGCAATGGAAAGGGTTATGCTCTGTTTCCCTGCTCCCGACTCAGAAATGAGGAGATACGCAGGAGAACCTCAGTTATCGACGTAGCCCACATGATTGTCAAACCTAAGTGGCAGTAGACAAGGCACTTAACTCGCGTCCGATAGGGCAGAAAAGTCCTCGAGTGGCGACCGCGTTCCGGAAGGCGCAGTGCTGGTATGTCTCCCACACGATGACCTGGTTAAGGTCGCCGGAAAACGGTGGATCTGTGATTTGATTGGAATGAACTATAGTATTAATGGGGCCAAAACTCGTGACTGTTCATGTAGTGGGAATGGGTCACAGATACGAATTTGTATAAAATACGTTAAACTAACCAGACCCCCTTCTATCTGTCAAACGATCTAAGTGGCGACATTTCAGTTACAGAACTAATAATGTACTATGTGCCACACATCTTAGAGTCTATTTTCGTCTATGCCTTAATTAAGTACTTTATTTGTTGCAGTAAAAATTCCTGTGCTAGAAATCCCTACGGACCAAGGGGACAAATATTTATTTGAAAGTGTGGTAATATGCGATTATTTGGATGAGAGATATGTGAGGAATCCTTTACATTCCAGCGATCCTTACGTCAAAGCTCAAGATAGACTGCTAATAGAGAGGTTTAACGAGGTATGTTGCATGCATGCATGGCTTTCTGGTCTTTTCCTAGTTTATTTGGCGTCTGTACCAGTCTAACCCATGAGTTTCTTGCCAGTCCTGCTCAGCTCTGGTAAACTGCGCGCGTTGCTACGCCACTAACTAAAATTTGAAGAAGTTCTTACACAATATTTCTTTTTTTTTTTACGAAACCTTCCTGGCCACAACATTTTGCTGAAGATCATCACATGGTCGAATACATAGTTTACGATAATATAATTATAGGACATACAGACAAACATTCATGTTTATATAATATGTCAGATGTGTAAAATGTTTGGTGTTAGGTATACCATACTTATGTAAATTCGCACCGTCTCTTTTTTTTCACTATTTGTTGATTTCGACAGTTTCGGTATCCTTCTAATACTATAATGTTAGTTTGGGAGGTTTGTCTCACGCACTCTGCAAGAAATTTTGAATTTAGTAGATCAATGCTGGCTATTGCAACGCGTGGGATTGGCACTTCAATAGAAAATACCAAAATATTTGGATTGAGGATAATACGTCATTTTTTTAAATTAATTTCCCGCCATTTCCGCCATCTTGATATTTATGTTACTTTTTTAATTATAGTAATCTTATTTATTTTCAGTTAATAAAAGGCAGCTTAGAATGTTTCGACACAAACTTCGCGTTCGGAAGTGAGCAGATTATACAGACATTGGACATATTTGAAAAGGAGTTAGGGATGAGAGGTATGTTTTTTTCTGAATTTATTTATTCGTAGACAATGATAAAAAATACTACACTAAATATAAATATACAAATTGAAACCAGTATGTTTGTATACAACTACTAACTTAACTACCCATAGTTGACCCACTGTTGACTCAGCCCTCCTCCAATTGGGTTGGTTTGGTACAGTGTTTCTCTTCAAGTTTTCCTTCTCTTGCGGTTAGATTATTAGCATTGTCATTTCCTTTTGTCGGCTCTTACGACACCCTCGGATGGAAAAGGGTGGTGACAGTTTATTTTTAGTCCGTCTTTTTGAATTGACTGACTTAATCTGACGCTTAAAGTCCTCTATCTTACATGGCTTTAGGGATTTCAATTTTGTCACCTCTTTTTCTTAGCTTCAGACGTATGTAACGGACTCTTTGAACATGATTTTGACCCCCTTCAAAACGTCGGATTATCTCGAAATTTGTCATACTTATTATGGACCGATGACAATTCAATATTTTAAACATTTTGACCCGTTATCCTTACTAGGATAATAATAATTTTACGGTGATCAAGGTGGAACACCGCTCTTCGATGCAATAGCTAATAGAGATGTAAATATCTATTTATTTATTTAAATAAATAATAAAATATTTAAATAAATAAATTACGTTGTTATCACAAAAAAAATGTTAAAATAGTTGCTAAAATATTCGCTAAAAAAATGACTAAAAAAGAAAAATAAATAATAGTTTAATAAAAACTAAAAAATACGCTTTTATAGAAAATCCAACTAATAGAAAATATTTTTTATTAATTTGAATTAAACATAGTGCCAGAAAAAAAGATTTTATCTATACTAGTCTATACTAATATATAAAGCTGCAGAGTTTGTTTGTTTGTTTATTTGTTTGTTTGTTTGTTTGAACGCGCTAATCTCAGGAACAACTGGTCCGATTTCAAAAAATCTTTCAGTATTAGATAGTCCATTTATCGAGGAAGGTTATAGGCTATATTTTATTTTCAAAAGAATTAGGTATCCGTATGAAAATTGCGATTTTGTAAACCAAGGTGTAAAATCGAAAACCTATTTATGCGTGCGCTGCAAAAACTATTGACAATAGAACAAAATGATGTACTACGGATTTGTAGGTCTTATAAAGATCTACAAAAAAGTCCACGAGAGCACATATCTAACTATCATAGTTTAGTCACAACAACCGATTTTATGTTCATAAAAAATATGCACGGGTTCGAAGCCCACGCGGGCGAAGCCGCGCGTAAAAGCTAGTTGTAAAAAAAGCGTGGGGTGCATGGTACCAATAGTTCAAAATATTTTATGAACAGATATGACTAGAAGGGTTATTTTTATAATATCCTGAAAAGCACGCCACGCTTTTTACAATAAAATCTGTTTTTCTGACACTATTTTTAATTCAAATTTATTTTCTACTAGTTTTTGCGCGCGGCTTCGCCCGCGTGGGCTTCGAACTCGTGCATATTTTTTATGAACATAAAATCGGTTATTGTGGCTAAACTATGATAGTTAGATATGTGCTCTCGCGGACTTTTTTGTAGATCTTTATAAGACCTACAAACCCGTAGTACATAATTTTGTTTTATTGTCAATTGTTTTTGCAGCGCACGCATAAATAGGTTTTCGATTTTACACCTTGGTTTACAAAATCGCAATTTTCCTACGGATCCCTAATTCTTTTGAAAATAAAATATAGCCTATAACCTTCCTCGGTAAATGGACTATCTAACACTGAAAGATTTTTTGGAATCGGACCAGTAGTTCCTGAGATTAGCGCGTTCAAACAAACAAACAAACAAACTCTGCAGCTTTATATATTAGTATAGATTTTCTAGTTGGATTTTCTATAAAAGCGTATTTTTTTTAAACTAATTTATTTTTTATTTTCTAGTTGGATTTTCTATAAAAGAGTTTATTTTTTAACTATTATTTTTAACACCTCTTTTTAACAGGCACTAACTACTTTGGGGGCAGTCGGCCGGGCATGTTGGACTACATGATTTGGCCGTGGGTAGAAAGGCTGTACCTTTTGCGATGCGTCCACGAGAGGAAATTCGACGATAAGAGATCACTCTTCCCGAACTTCGTAAGTATTTGTCCCACAGCTGAATCGGGCCCCCTGCAATCATCATCATCATCATCGTCAGCCCACAAATGACCCACTACTGAGTCGGGCCACCTCCAAATTCATGGAGGGAAATTGGCCTATTGTATCAAGTTTTGCTTCTCTTGCAGCTAGGTGATCTGCCTCTTGGGTTCTTTTAGTAGCCTCTAACGACACCCACAGGATGATTTGGGTTGGTGACATTGTGTATACTAACGACTCTTTCAATACGCATATCCTTATTCACACAAACCATCCATATTCTTTTGTGTATGCTATTACTCTTATTTTCATAATAAGGGGCTGTCCATTAATCACGTGAGGTTCGAAAGGGGGGGGGGGCGGAGGTCTGGCAAAAATCACGAAATATCACATGGGGGGAGGGGGGTATAGTAAGATATCACATGTATTAATTTTTTCGTCAAATGCGTGATTTTTAAACCGAAAAGCGGCGTGTTTACCTTTGATTATAAGATTTGTTGCAGATATTAAAAATACACATGTTTTTAATGGGGGATGGGGGGGACATCACGTGATTAATGGACAGCCCTAATGTCCATCCCAAGGTTGTCTAAGAAATCGCATTTATCGATAAGATCGCCCCTTGTACAAACTGTTGTTTAAATTGTGTTATAACCATTTTCTTTTAATTTTTTTTTTTTTTATCAAAAATTTTTGTTTACTTATATTTTTATGAAATAGCATACAATAATACATACAACCCTAAATTTACACCCTTCTACGATCAACCCCTATTTTTAATAGCCATATTTATATGGCAAAACAACATTTTCCAGGACAGTAATTATTATCTTTAAGGTTAACCTTGCACCTTTTTCCGTTCCTTGATAGTTCTTCTATTTCCCAGGCTGACTGGGGCGATCAGATGCAGTTGGATGAAGTGGTAAAGAAACACGCAAACTCGCCGCAGGAGTATTTTGATTATTACAAGAATGCGCGGGCGCATTCCATGGGATATTATTTATAATGTGTATTCTTTAATCTAGTCACTATTGTTTTAAGTATCTTATGTATACATATAGGATTTAACAAAAACCCTTTATACATACCGAGAGAACCTTATAGCCCTTCTAATATATATACTGTGTTCCATATGGTGACGCTTCCCCACCCCGTTCCATCTTGAGGGTGTCGTAAGAGGCCAAAAGCCCCGAAGACTTACCGAAAGGATCTTTATTACTTCTGATACAGATACTGTGTTGTGTTTGGTGACGGATTTAGAATACACAGTGTCGCCACCCCATTCCATCCTGAGGGTGTCGTAAGAGGTGACAAAATAAAAACTTGATCCCAAACCCTGTGCCAACATGTCTGGCTAGCGTGGCACAGTAGGCTAATTACACTTTATGTAACTGGTGGAGGCCCGACCCGGCAGTGGGTCAATTACGGGCTGAGAAGTAAATCACACACCGACCATAAATGACCCACTGCTGAGTCGGGCCTCCACCCATTAAATGGAGGGTAATTAGCCTACTGTGCCATGCTGGCCAGACGGGCTGGTACATAGTTTCGTGTCAAGTTTTCCTTCTATTGCGGTAAGTTTTTCGGCCTTGTCTTTTGGCGGTTCTTACTGCGCCCTCAGTATAGAATGGGGTGGTGACATTATATTCTTAACCCGCCACCTCAAGGATACTGTAAAGGTTTAAATATAGGGTTGATAGAAATAGGAATTATAATACAGTAGACTCTCGTTATTTCGATATTCGAGGGACTCATATAATATTACGAATTGTCGAGTATTTGAAATAAATATAAATATCCTTGGACATTTCACACAACGCCATCTCGTCCCAAGCTAAGCAACTTAATGCTTGTGTTATGGTAACGAGATGGATGATAAACTACTTACTTACATAATTTTTTTTGTAAATACATACATATTAAAGATAGAGATGAGACCCAGACTCCGAGCCAGTGCCTCTGGTTTAGACAAAGACACTTGCCCGACCCCAGAATCGAACCCGGGACCCGTTGATCCAAAGGCGGCACATTTAACCACTAGACCAACGAGGCAGGCAAATATCAAATGGTTCAAAATATATCACTCGTCAAACATTTATACTTTCTAGGGCTCATGGCTAACTGAAAATTTTCATCTTTAAACCAACGAAACTAAGGTGACCCCCTTTTTGACGTTGGAAAAAAAAGGTCGCCTATAATACGGCCCCTCCACTGTGCCAGGGTTAAAAAAGAGCGGTCCTAAAAAAAAGTCATCCGGCCTCTATGGCAGCCAATATTGCACGCGTGACACTAAAGCACCGTGAACCTGTCAAAAGAGTACTTTCAATACTGAGTACTTTAGGAGTACAGGATTTTTATAGAGTACTATTTGCGAAAAAAGAGTACAAAACTCACTAAATGAGTACGGGTGGTCACCCTAACGGTCATCTGGATAACTAAACAAACCAATTCGTGATACAAGTTTGAACTTGTCGCAAAAAGTACTGCTTACAATCTTTCTGCCTCTTTCTCTCTGTAACTTTGAATTGTTGGACGCCCGCGCCATTGAGATGTTAAATACCAAGTGCATAAAAATGTATTGATTTAGTTCGAAATTTAAGAGATTTTGGAGGGAACTCGTGTTAACTTTGAATTATAGAGGTTCGAATTATCGCTTGAAGTAACGAGCGTCGACTGTATCGCATTTGATGTCCATTAGGAGTATTATCTAACACAATTGAACACAGACTACTGCCTCAATTCAGTTATTTAGATGTTCTCAATTAATAGATTTTTGTTAAAATCCGTATACCTGTAGAAATAAATATATTATGAGTAAAGATATTATTTAGTGCCTTGGTGTATTTTTATGCATTTAAATATTATAAACAGAAATGTGTTGCTAACTTTAAGGTTTAATAAATTAAAAACTATACTAACTGTTAAGTACTTAAAAAAATGAAATTATAGATCTGTCATGCACGATCGAAATACTCTAAAATTATCACAAAATTATGTTTGGCTTTAAATTTATGTAATTTAAAAAAAAAATTGGTAGGTACCTAACCATTTTTTAAAATGATTTGTTTTTGAACTTTTACATTCTATGTACATAAAAATAAAAAGGTACGTTACATCTATAAACAAACGGTTGTTTTTCTACTTTTGTAAATTATAGTTTCGCGAATAGATTATTAGAGTATTTTATAAATTAAAATGCTGGTTTACACAGAAACTGCTTATTATTAACCATAAAAAATCCTCTTACTACTACTATCTATCAGCCACAGAAGTCCACTGCTGAACATAGGCCTCCCCCATAGATTTCCACAATGCACGATCTCGTGCAGAACGCATCCACCGACTCCCTTTACAAGGTCGTCCGTCCACCTAGTCTGGGGTCTTCCCACGCTTCTCCTTCCCATACGTGGACGCAAATCCAAGACTTTAATGCCCCAACGGCCATTTCTACTACTACTACTACATATAAAATCAGCCCTTAATGACCCACTGTTGAATCGGGCCTCCTCTCATCACATGGGGGGGGGGGTGATTAGCCTACTGCGCCACGCTGCCCAGACAGGTTGGCACAAGGTTCCGTATCAAGTTTTTCAGCCGACAAAAGAAAATGACAAGGCTGAAAACCTAGGCGCAAGAGTTGGAAACAAATCCTATTGCTATTAAAAATGGCATTTAAATGGTGTCGTTTTCACTAATACAAATGGCGTACAAATTGAGAATGTTGAATTAAAAATGTTATTCACTAAAATAAGGTTTGCGAGTCTGCTGAAAACTTGTCCAATGCTTCTGCAGTGTTCATTGAACATGGAAAGACTGTATGCTGGGCCAGCACACAATCTGGGGTACGCTGGGTTAAATCAAACGAAATTCGCTTCTTCATCATCATTTCCAGCCTCTTTCATTTTCAAAATGATGTCCGATTAAAATAAAATGTTAAAGATTATAGAGTATATATTTTATTTTGCCGCAACACACGATTAACTAATAAGGATGAGTTCGATATATCAAAACGTAACTTATATCGGATATGTGTTAGATATCATACCATATCGATATCTATAACAATGTAGCCGATATCACAAAAACTGTTCGAGTCAAAACTAAAACGATGTGCGAACAAAACGCGAACTTCACAAACGATATGAACCACATTCGCTACCTCTCGTTCTAAGTATATATTCTTTTACTAGTGTAAAAGAGATGAAGACAATATGAAATAACTTTAGCCATGTTTGCGTGGTTAATATATCTTACTGTACTAGCAATAAGGTTTAGTTTCCATTGTATAGTTACAGTTACGATAACGTTTCTGGCGGCTACGGCTACTCGATATTAGTGAGACACTAACTCTACAAAATAGAACTAAATGTCGATGGTATAAGGTTGAATTTGAGTTGTTACAATATGGATTGGACGCTAGCAATGTTTAACGTTTGAAAACTGTACTACTGTTATCGATATCAGAAACCCGTTTTTGATATCGATGTGCAAACTGTATATCGGATACAAAACCGTTTGTGGCAAAAACAGAAAACGCCCATATCTATTAACTAAACGTCCACCGTTCGGAATTTCATTACAACCACGTCATGCCCTCCCAAAGGCCAACCCCACGTCCGTGCAGAACATCTTAGCCACGTGGGAGGGGGACACTCAAAATGAAATTACTTATGAGTGGCTAACAGGGAAATGGCAAACCCATGATGATGGAGAGAAATAATATTGAAATGATACAAAGTGACTTGACATTGGCTAAACACAAACCGTGAGAGCCACAAGGAAGAAAAAAAACACACCACGTCATGGTTGCTATTTGTCTGTCATCAATTTCTGAACGACTAATGTCAATCAGACAAGAAATCAGTGTGACCAGATTTAGTATATTTCTACTTTTTTGGTAGACTTTGAGGTACTCGCAAGCTAAAATAGCTAGCTAAAAATGATTTGGTATATTTTAGTAGAATTCACGCTTTTCACTAAATCTAGTACTTTTTATGGCTTATCTGGGGCTACCAACCATACTTTCTACTAAAGTATCCTACTTTATTTGTGGTAATTATACTGTGGCAAACCAATAAAGTTTGTGAAAATACTTTATTTCCGAAGCTATTGTTTATTTATTTAAATTTGTCAAACAAGCTTTCCAACTTGCAAGATTTATGAAAGCATTTCCTTCCCTCAAAAAACATTCACTTGGGCACAAACGTAGCAAAGATATTGGAATCATTAAAATATGAGTTTGAAGAATTCCCTAGCAGATGTAAATCATTTTGATCGGGCTTAATAAATTAAAATTAATTCTTCTCTTAATATTAAATATGAATGTTGCTGCAATAATGCATGGAAAAGAGGGCTACGACAGTTGAAAGGAGGATGTAACAGATTTGATCCTGACAGAAGTATGATCAAGATAATGGACTCAAAACTGCTATATCATAATGTTACCCAACAAAGCCAAATGATCCTAACTTTGTTTCTAATATATTTTTTAATTTAATTTAAAACTAAACATTGGTTTCTTTAATTAGTGGTGGTTTCTTTGTTATTTTTATTCTTTGTAGTTTATTCAAGAAAACATTCATGGCTTTAGGTTATAACGCGACAACAAAAATTATAATAGACTTTTAGTATTTTCTTGTTATCTTTTGGTAGAATGCAGTAGTTTCTAACCTACACAAACAGGAGATTCGTCAAATGAAATTTGGTCACACTGCAAGAAATGATAAAATTCACATCGCGTAATTCGCGCATTGAATTTTCAAGATTTTTATCAGAAAATTAGTGAGTTTTTCAACCAAAATGCCTTTAATACGTTCAGCCAACCTAAATTTGTTTATTGAAATAACAGTTCGCATAGTTTTAATGTCAGCATTCTGGTAAGTGCAAAACATATGTCCATTATTTTTATTTACAAACATGATAATGCTTTTTATCAATTAAAGGTTAATTTTATTTTAAGTGCACGGCAATTAAATTAATATTAAGGTCTTTATCGTCACTTGATTCACGATACTCGTCATTATTTACGTATAAAAACTTATTAAGTTAAGTTAGAATAATACTCTTTAATGTTCACCAATAAAATTAAAGGTATCATCATGGTATCAGAGAAATACAACAAAGAAAATGTATAATGGGCGGTGTTATCGCGTTAATGTCTTTTTAATAATTTTTTTCTTTATGACTTGTGTGACAAAATCTGTATGCGATATTTTTTTATTGACAATCCTGCGCGTTTGATATCCCTTTAATCTAGTTTTTTCAAATATTTCCATTTTTTTTTTAAATGTCACCTAGAAGCAGAGCTGTTGTCTCTGGCACAAAGGCTTGCCTGAACCGAGAATTTTACTGGAGAGCAGAGTATTCTAAGTTAGTGCTTGCAAACCATGTATGGGAAGGTACTGGTACTATTATTACTCGGGCCATAGATGAGCCACTGCGGAGTTGGGCCTTGTCTAGTTACATGGAGGCTAATTACCCTGCTGTGCCATCATCATCATCATCATCTCAGCCAAAAGACGTCCACTGCTGGACATAGGCCTCCCCCAAGGATTTCCACAAAGGCCGGTCCTGGGCCGCCCGCATCCACTGCTTTCCGGCGATCTTAACCAGGTCGTCGGTCCACCGTGTGGGAGGCCTACCAGCACTGCGCCTTCCGGAACGCGGTCTCCACTCGAGGACTTTTCTGCCCCATCGGATGTCGGTCCTGCGAGCTATGTGCCCTGCCCACTGCCACTTAAGTTTGACAATCCGGTGGGCTACGTCGGTGACCCTGGTTTTCCTGCGTATCTCCTCATTTCTGATTCGATCTCGCAGGGAAACTCCGAGCATAGCCCTCTCCATTTTGCTGTGCCATGCTAGACAGAATTTATTTAATTTATTTATTTGGATTCCCAACAGAAAGTGTACAAGTATTACAATATGAGCTTAAAATTATTGACTAAAACTAGTACCTTCCCAATTACAGGGAACCACAACATTCATTGATAACATTTGAACCAAGAATATAAAAAAAGTAATAAAAAAGATGTTTAATTAAAATGTAAAATGAAATGTGCAGTCATGTGCTGTGAACTTTGGTTTTTAGATGGGTTGGCATGGGGTTTCATATCAACTTTTCCTTCTCTTGCGGCTAGCTTGACATTTCCTTTTGTCCACTCTTAGGCGCCGTCCTATTGCCATCGCTCGTGCGATGTCGCGATACGATTTTATCGTGCGATGAAACCGATCGCGCGATGAGAAAACGTTTGTCCTATTACGGTCGTACGATGATTAATAATAATATTGTAAATTTTATCAATCAATAATAATATTCTAAGTTTTAATAAAATATTTTCACTTAATCTTCTTATTTTATTCAAATTCATTGCAATAATAGCCCACTCTTTGTCATTTTTAAGCCTGTTTTTATAGTCTTCACTCCATTTATTCCAAACAATGGGATGAGCACACATTTTATTAATTAAGTTCTCTTCAAATATCATCTTACGAATCCATGGAATCGAACCTTATGACATTTAGTAGATATCAGAATATTTGAACACGGTCGTCCGATCAATACGATGCGTTTAAACAATTTGGTGGCATCGCATGATCGCACGACCTTCAATAGGACATTCAGTAGAAATCAGTATGTTTGATCGCACGGTAACACGATCATTTTTTGTCGGACGGACGCATCATCGCGCGAGCGATGGCAATAGGACGGCGCCATAAGACAAAGAGAAGGTAGATTTGTCACAGAAATCGGTACCAGTGATAGCCATCTACTACTAGGTACTACTACTACTCACTGCCTACACTACAGCCCACTGCTGACTTGGGCCACCGCTCATCACAAGGAGAGTAATTAGCCTACTGTGCCATGCTGGCCAGATGGGTTGGCACAGGGTTTCATATCAACTTTTTCTTATCTTGCGGCTAGGTTTTCAGCCTTGTCAATTCCTTTTGTCGGCTCTTACAACACCCTCAGGATGCAATAGGGTAGAGATAGCAGGTATTTAGACCTGTAGTTAGTGAAATTAGGCAAGGAGGAAGATGATTTTCTAAATTGTTATTACAGTTACATGGAGACTATGCAGCCATTTACGAGAGTCATACATAAAGCAGAGCTTGAATCAGACTATATGTACCCTCGGAAAGAATCCTTTGTCCCTGGTGGAACTCTATGGGCTATAGTATTATCTGTGCCGTGCACATTGTCTATTATCGCCTGGGCAATGTGCAATGACTACAATGATGCTTTGGAGGTTAGTTTTTGTTTTTTATTGTAACTAGGCATATTTTTTTGTACTCTGAACAATAATAAATTTTACTATGGTTTGTTCATTCGTTCGTTACACATGACCCACTACTGGGTCGGGTTTCCTCCAAATTCATGAAGACAGGTTGGCACAGGGTTTGTGTCCAGTTTTCCTTCTCTTGGGGCTAGGTGATCTGCCTTTTGCGTTCTTTTAGTCGCCCTTTACGACACCCTAAACATAGTATCAAAATCAAAAAGTTTTTTATTCGAATAAATTCTTGCGAATGCTTTCAAATAGTCAAAAGATTACGATAGAAAATTTTAAAAAGAAAAATTAAATTTATTACTCATTTAGTTTTTACCACCGGTTCGGAATGCCATTCCATAGAGAAGAGCCGGCAAGAAACTCCATGGTTGCTCTTTTAAATGGGTTGGTGACATTGTGTATTCTAAATCCGTAGGCTAATGATCCTCCCTGTGATGGGAGGAGGCCCGTCTCAGCTGTGGGTCATTTATGGACTGAGTAGTTGTCTATGGATGTTTGTAACACTGGTCACAGTACAAGCATGATTCCACCATGCTTCCCTACATAGAAATGTGGCGTACGCACACACAGGAACACAAAACTACTCAAGGATGACGTTATTTGCCTGCGGCCTATATTCCTATGTTCTTTGCCTATATTCTATGATAAAGGGCTTTCCCCAGTCAGAAAGCTTGTGTGAGTGGGTGGTAATCCTCCACCTATATATTCCCCCGTTTGGGGACGGGGCAGAATATCATACTTTCCCACCGCGCGCTGTGAAAAAACGCGTGTTGTAAAAGTCAACAAAACCCAGCACCCTTGGATCTAATGGTCCGCCCGGATAGCTACCACCCTGGCATCTATGTCGGACGCCAAGCAGTTTTACTGTGTTTCGTCGTGTGTATGTGAGAGCCGGTGCCCGACAGGTCATTTTCTTGAATTGCCTGCTCCATCTTAGACCCTGGCGTTGCTTTCCATCACGCAAGCCTAGGGTCAAAGGCATTCAAGTTACTGATAAAAAAACCCAATGCTGCAGGGCACATATTTCCTGGATAGATGGATACTTGGCCTGGAAAAGTCCGTGATTGGTGACCATGTTATACATAGCGCAATGGCGCAAGGCCTCCGACCTGGTTAAGGTCGCCAGGCTCGGAGAAACAATGTTCAGTAGCGTAGGACTTCCATCGCCTAAAATTAAGATGATGAAATAAATTTAGTAAGATTAGTATTAAGTAAGAACTGTGTGAAGTAGGATTAGTAATAAAGTAAGATTAGTGTAAGAATGAACCCAGTGGAAATGTGTTTCAGATTTTACTTGCATGGTCGTTAGCGTTGGGTATAAATGGCGTGGTTACAGATACAATCAAAGTAATCGCAGGTAAGAATTGGAACTTTCTTTTATTATAGATTATTATTATCTCCATCATCCATTGGTTTTTTCCAATTTCTCTCACTATGACCAGATTCGGCTAACACTCGGTATTTACTTGAAGTGAAGCTAATGCCCCTGAACACCATTTAGTGGATTGTCAAGTGCAATTGTCAAAATTCTTAATATATTAAACTCAGAACTTCTTGCCAAGTTCTTGTGTTGAAATCGTGGGGCATAGTTCCAGTACTGTCACGATTTATGATTGGCATATAGGTATGAGCATAATACTGTCCGTCACCTTGCCTTTGATTGTCGATTTTGACTACTGAATTAGGCTATTAGATGGCGCCACTACCGCCATCTAGTCAAGATGGTGCTGATGATTGGCCCTCAGTGATTATTGCGCTAGTTTGCTCTCACAAATCTGTGGGCTTACTCTCGAACGCGATTCCGATCGATCGGGATTGGAATTGTGACGTTTCGTACTCTTGAGCACACTTGAACGCGACGCTAGCGCTAAATTGTTTCTGTGGGAAGCTTAATGAAAATCCCGGAAAGTAGTAATTAACTGATATCGTATATTACAAAGTAATGATGAACAGTAACAGAGACAAGTGACGCGCCATAGAGTAGACATGCACCACAGACTAATATATTTAATCGATATTATGTTGTGTTTAGTATTGTTCCAACATCCTCCCTTAAACACAACCCCATCTTCGACGAACAAAAAGCCAATTTTGAGTGCGAAGTTGCTTTAGTAAGGGCATCGGCGACCATCACGTCTGTTTGTATATATCGAACATCAATTGCTCCATTAAGTACTTTGTCACGAACAAAATGGTGCCTCACGTCGATATGCTTGGTCCTAGAGTGATAATTGTCGGAACCTGAAAGTTTAATAGAACTCTGATTATCACTATAAATAATCATAGCCTCGCCTTTTATTGTTGGCCAGAAACTTTCTTGAAATTGCTTTAACCATAAAGCCTCCTGCACACATGATGACAAAGACATATATTCTGCCTCTGTTGTAGACAGAGCAACAGTAGGCTGACGCCTTGAGTTCCAGCTGATTGTTCCTCCCTGAAACAAGAATGTGTAACCGGTACAGGAACGCCGGTCATCTTCTGAGCTGGCCCAGTCAGCATCACAGTATCCATGACTCATGTTCTCATCTAGGTTTTGTTTATAACTGAGTCTGTAATCTTGAGTGCCTTTTAAGTAACGCATTACCCTTTTAAGTGCCATCCAATGTTGCATTTCAGGCTTATTATTGTGTTTACTCAATAGATTTATAACAAAGCTTATATCAGGCCTAGTAACTTGAGAAATATATAATAAACATCCAATTATCTCCTGATAAGGAATATCATCTAAAATCTTTGTTTCTTCTGACTTTTGTAACTTAGTATTCAAATCTATTGGTGTTTTTACTGCTTTACAATCTGACATTCCATATTTTTGTAATACTTGTTGTATATACTTCTTTTGATCGAGATAAATTATTCCTCTCTCTCTATCTCGTTCCACATGTATTCCCAAACAGTAACATAACTCTCCAAGATCATTCATTTTAAATTTTTTATGCAATTCTTCTCTTATATAATATTTTGACTTCTGATTATTAGTAAATAAAATTAAGTCCAGTGCCAAAAATATCATGTTGTCCTTGTTTTCAATTTTATAGTAAATACAAAGATCTTGCTTTGATTGTATTAATCCCATTTGTTTTAATGTAAAATCAAGCTTTTTATTCCATTGCCTGCTAGCTTGTTTTAAACCATATAATGACTTCTTTAAACAACAGACTTCTTGTTTTCCATTGCTGTACATAGGTGGTTGCATCATATAAATCTCCTCCTCTATGTCACCCTCAGTGTAGTCAATTCCAAATTTTTGTGAACATCCTTTTACCACAAGTCGAGCTTTGTATTTAACTATCTGGACATTTTCATTTGTTTTTGTCTTATATACCCATTTGCATGGTATTGAATGCTTATCTGGTGGTAGACTAGTCAGCTCCCATGTATTATTTTCTAATAATCATCTGTATTCTTCATCCATCGCTTCTTTCCATTCTTTAGCATTAGAACTTGATAGTGCTTCTTTTACAGATAGTGGATCTGAAATTTGTGTGCAACACATAAAATTATTTCCCTGCATATTATGCCTTTGGTGTGATCTTAAAGTGATATTTCTCTGGAAATCATCATTGCTATTGCTATCATCAAGAACACTTGTATTTGGATAATATGTGGAGTCGTCAGAACCATTGCAGCTATCAAACGATACATCACTTGTGTGTGTTAATGTGTCATTTTGTGTAGTATTTTGTGGGCTGTTTACATCAGTAGTTCTCTCTTCACACTCTAATGTATCATTAGTAGAACTAAGCGTAATAGAAGTAAGTGGTGGCACTGATACAGGTTCCTGTGTGATATTTTCAGTATTCTCTGTTTTCTCAATGAAAATCACATCCCTGCTGATTACCATCTTTTTACTAACTGGGTCATACATTCTGTAGCCCTTTGTGTTTTCACAATAGCCCACAAAAATTAATTCATTTGATTTGCGGTCCCATTTCAAACGGTTTTGCTTAGGAACATGTACCATGGCCTTAGAACCAAATATCTTTAAATGAGAAATGTTTGGTTTCTTACCGGACCATTTTTCATATGGTGTTACCTCATTCAAAACTCTTGATGGTGACCGATTAATAACATAAGCTGCTGTCATAACTGCTTCAGCCCAATATGTTTTCTTTAAATTAGCTTCAAACAGCATACATTTAGAACGCTCAACCAATGATCTGTTCATGCGCTCGGCCAGCCCGTTCTGCTCCGGAGTGTACGGAACGCTGGTTTGATGCTTGATACCAGAGGTTTCTAGAAAAGCAGAAAAATCTTTATTACAGTATTCTCTACCATTATCACTCCTCAAGACTTTTATTTTCTTTTATAATTCATTTTCTACCTCTTCTTTGAACTTTTTAAACACAGATTTTATATCCAACTTATTCTTTAGAATATACACATATACTTTTCTAGAAAAATCATCTATGAAGGTTATGAAGTACTTTCCTCCTCCTGCAGAAGGTGTCTCCATCGGACCACAAAGATCTGTGTGTATAATCTCTAGCAATTCATTTGCTCTAGAATTAGATGGAGGAAACGGAAATCTATTTTGTTTAGCTTCACAGCAAGGTTTACATACAGAATCAATCTCTTTACTTGATATTTTTATACCCTCAGCACAAACCTCTAACTTCTTAACATCTGCAATATTCAAATGACCCATTCTTTTATGCCATGTAATCAAATCTGTATTACTCTCAAATGTAGAAGCATATGCATTATGAGTTGCTATATTGAGTTTGTACATGTTATCACTCAATTTTGCTGTTGCAATGAGTACTTTATTGATACTATAAATGTTACAGCCTTCACTTGTGAATTCCAGTTTACATCCATTTTTTGTTAATTGACTGACTGATAACAGGTTGGCACTCAACTCAGGAATAAATAAAACATTTCTCACCTGGATCTGATGCACATCATTACATACTTTTGTCTGAATGTTTACTTTACCCAAGTTATGCACGGTGACCGCATCATTATTTGCCACCATTATCTTTTGGATCGGAGGTGACTGTATATCGTACATCCAGTCTGAGCGTCTTGACATATGTATTGTTGCCCCTGAGTCTATATACCAATCATCTGGATTTAATGAACTGTAAGCTGAAAAAATAGCTGAAAAGTTATTTTGATTAATATTCTTTTCTCGACATTGGCTTTTATAGTGTCCATATTTATTACAACTATAGCAACGTGGGCCTTTTCCTTTTGGTTTTGAGTTATTCTGTGAGGTTGTGTTATTTTTTCTGTGCTTCGTGAGGAATGCTGTGGATTCTGATACCTTAACCTCTTGCAACAATTTTGTCTTAACAAAATCTGATGAAATTTTAATGCTTGAACTCTCTAATCCCATAATCATTGGCTTATAATTGTCCGGTAAGCCAGCTAGCATGAGAGTTCCGAGCCATTCATCTCCGACCTCGAAACCAATATTTCGTAATTTATGAGCCGTGCTCATTAATTTATTCACGTACTCCTCGACACTGGCACAATTATCCAACGTTGTGTTGATTAGATCTTTTAATAAGCCAACGTTTCTTGATAGCCCGGAGTCCTCGAAGGCATTTTGAAGGTTTTGCCAAACTTCTCGAGATGACGTTGCATTTTCGATATGAACAAAGTTGATTGGATCTACCAACAAAATTATCTTGGTCTTGGCTTTTAAGTCTTTCCTGGCATCTTGACCTCCAGGATCAACGCAATCCCATAATTCCTCGTGCTCTAAGTACGATTTTACCGCAAACTTCCATGTGGAGTAATTTTCTCTACCGGCGAGTTTCGCAATATGGAGGTTAGACATGTTCATGGTGAAAAATTATTACGATTCGCGACGATTTACTTATAAACAGCAATACGGTACGACAATATGAACAACGGATTCTACTTTTTACGCCCATAACCTGTGGGAAGCTTAATGAAAATCCCGGAAAGTAGTAATTAACTGATATCGTATATTGCAAAGTAATGATGAACAGTAACAGAGACAAGTGACGCGCCATAGAGTAGACAGGCACCACAGACTAATATATTTAATCGATATTATGTTGTGTTTAGTATTGTTCCAACAGTTTCAATATTGGGTGGATATTGGATGAACTAATCACTATTGGATTTAATTATTCCTTTTTTAGAGTAATTATTATTGCTATACCGGTTTTCAACTAACGTGGGCATCTCCCAAACGCAAACTTCATGTCCAATTACACAACTGCTAGCCTACAAGAGCAATTCCGATTTCAATCCAATGTTCGCAGTATTGTCTTCAAGAGTACGGTAATTTGACAGGATTGGTTATGAATTGGATCGGAATTGGCATTGGATTAAAATTGTTATTGGATTCGAGAGTAAGGCCCCTGTTTTGTGTAAATGGTGATTTAAAAGCAACTACTTTCCTGCCGGCTCTTTGTAGTGCAACCTTCCGAACCTGTTATGTATATGTATATTCAAGTGTCAAAAGAGCTCAAATGAGTTAACATGTATGAGTTAACTCATTTGAGAGTTGATGCAAATGAGCAAAAATGGATGGAAAAAATGTGCAGTTTTAATTGGCCTCATCTGTTGACGGATTTAGAATACATGGTTTCACCACTCCATTCCATTTTAATGGTGACGTAAGAGCCGACAAATGAAATGACATGGCGGATAAAGCGGCAAGAGATGGACAACCTGATACAAAAGTCAACCCTTCTGGCCAGCGTGCCACAGTAGGCTAATTACCCTCCATGTAATTGGAGGAGGACCGACTCACTAGTCATTTATAGGCTGAATAGTAGTAGTAGTTTATACATAGATACTTTTTATGCCTTTAGGGTGGCGCTCAAGTGTACAACCCGCCTGATTGGTCTAGTGGTCGCCTCGTTGGTCTAGTGATTAGATGTGCCGCCTTTGGATCAACGGGTCCCGGGTTCGATTCCGTGGTCGGGCAAGTGTCTTTGTCTAAACCAGAGGCACTGGCTCGGAGTCTGGGTGTCATTTCTATCTATAATATGTATGTATTTACAAAAAAAATGTATATAAGTAGTTTATATCATCCATCTCGTTACCATAACACAAGCATTAAGTTGCTTAGCTTGGGACGAGATGGCGTTGTGTGAAAGCCCTACCTCAGATAAGTAGGTTTAGGGAGGGGAGAGTTCTCAAAATTTTTGTGGGACGTTTTCAGGCAGGCCTCGACCAGATTTCTTCTATAGATGCTTCCCTGATGGTGTGGAAACGGCGGATTTACAGTGCACAGGTGATCCTCGGGAAGTAATGGACGGTCGCAAGTCCTTTCCGAGCGGTCACAGTAGTCGTAAGTAATCTTGAAAATATAGATAAACCAGTTGGTACCCTCGCCTTTGGCTGCATGCGGCCATTTTTGATTTTTTATACTAGACTAGCTGACCCGGCAAACGTTGTTTTGCTATGTAAATATCGTTATTAAAAAGTAAATACCGTAGAGGGGTGAAAATTGGGGGTTGTATGTATTTTAGTATGCTGTATCATAATAGAAACAAAAAAAATGTCTTCAAATTTGGGTGGGACCACCCTTAACATTTAGCGGGATGAAAAATAGATGTTGTCCGATTCGCAGACCTAACCGATGTGTACACAAAATTTCACGAAAATCGGTCGTGCCATTTCGGAGGGGTTTATTAACAAACACCGTGACACTATAATTTTATATATTAGATAGAAGTTATGGGCAAATTTTTCAGTACCTTCTAAATTGACAGTGGTGTACATTAACGACAGCAGCACCTCGCGATCTGATATTAAAATGACCTTTTTTAATGTATGCAGTTTAAATATTCCGTGTGGTGACGGATTTAGTATACATAGTGTCACCACCCCATTCCATTCTGAGGGTGTGGTAAGAACCGACGAAAGGAGATATCAAGGGCGATAACCGAGCCGCAAGAGAAGAAACACTTGATACGAAACCCTGTGCCAAAGTGTCTGGCCAGCCTAATTTTCTTGAAATCGCTTTAGCTGACGCAACTATGGCAACATCAAGCTTACTTCCCCGATTTCTATTACAACTTGGATAATATTAATGATGTCTTAGGTTTTCACGATGATGGATAATATTGTTGCAGTGTCCTTCTGTTCCCTGGGTATTGCCTCCGCCTGGTTATGTGGTAGACTGGGAGTGTTATCTTGGGGGAGAGGCAGTGGGATAAGGGTGCTATCCTGTCTAGCGCCCTTGATGCTAGCTGGGAGCGTCGCACTATCCAGGAGTTGTGATTACCATCACCATTGGCAAGGTAAGATTTGTGGCGGGATACCCGCTTTACGTGCTCTCTAACATTTCTGATATTAGCTCGCTAATGTGAACAGAGTATAGTGCAGGGTCGCAATACTCTACTTATTTAGAAACTAAAATTCTTAAGTCTACTCTCTTTCTCTTTCAGATATCCTATTTGGATCCGTTTTAGGATATTCCGTAGCAATATTCTGTTATCGGCAATATTATAATTCTCTGTCTTCGGATCTGTCAGGCATTCCTTACATAGTATCTAATATGAATTTAGCTAAATACTACAATGGTAAACCGGATGTCAGTCCTGTGAAAGACGTCAAGGAGGAAGCGACGCCATTGTTGAAAAAAGATGATAAATGGATATAAAAATAGAAAAATTTAGAGCTTTCGTCCTATTGAAACGATAAACAAAATTGAAGATAACGTTCAGAGTCCTCAGACATATCGGGAAAAAAAGATATTTCTCGTCTTGCAGTTTCATTGGGGTTGCCACTAGTCAATCTAGATTTTGTTAATCACAACTACTACACTGAGCTGGCGAAAGCTGAGCAGATTATTAAAACATAAATTAAACTAGCAGCTAACCCGGCAACGCGTTTTGGTGGATATGCTATTAAATTATAGCTTATATGAAACGTTTTTACTTTTAACATAGCGCCATATTTATTTCTTAGGTTTTCGCGATTATTACACATTGAAATTAAAGACTTTTTAACGGAAGTATTAAATAATCGGGAATTAAATAATGTAATATACACACGATAAATCCGTTATAAAGTGTTTAATTTCAATAGCGCAAACTGCTAGAATCGTTTCGAGAACATACTGAGAACAACTCTCAAATAATAGACAAATAATCTATCTTCTATATAAATAAAAATGAATTGCTGGTCGTTAGTCTCGCTAAAACTCGAGAACGGCTGGACCGGTTTGCACATATTTTAATAAAGTTGAAACATTCTGGAATTATCATTAAGTTTTTTTATATGGATTCTAAAGCGTTTGCGTTTGTAATAAAATAATATTGTGACTATAAATTAAGATGTAAGCAATCCAATCTTTCAAGTTGGAAGAAACTACACACGTTGTGAAAATTTTATTCAAATCGGTTAAGTAGTTTAGGAGTACATCGCGGTCAAACAACGTGACGCGTAATTTGTATATATTGCACAGCTTAATAACAATAGAAATCCAAATTTGAATCGGTTCGTTCGATCAGAATGTATAGTCAAGGCCGACTAGGACGGTCCTCAACGAAATTGAAAGAAAAAAGTCTATGAAATAGAAGAAAATCGACATATTTATTTATTATTTTATTTATCTTTTTTGTCGAGGTTAATAAAGATTTTAAATTCAACCACAATCAAATTAAAATTTATCTTATGAATGCACTTAATCATTTATTAATTTAATTAGACGATTTAAAAAAGTAATTAGGATAATTATAGTAAAGTTACGTTATGAAATGGAATGTTAATAAAATTATTTTTAGTGTTGCGCAAACCGCGAAAGTTCCCGTAGGTTAATTAAATAGCGAAAAAGACGTAATGAAAAAAGATGCCATTGTTATATTTATGTTTTTAAAACGTACATTCCAAACGCTTGATGTGATATTTGTGTTACCATTTTAAATAATTAGGATTTGAATTATTAGTGCATTTGTTAATGTATTTATTATAAAGAAATGTTTACTTATTTAAAGACGTTATTATCGAAGTTCATTTTATATACGCATTTTTTTGTTACAATGGGTTATTAAAACCGAAAGACATTGTTAGTGTTTTTATCTTTTTATGATAGGCAATTGTAAAAAGTATTTTCTTTTACTGGTTTTGACGTTCCTACGTATTATGTTAATGTCTAGAAAATTTTATAAAACTCCTTAACGCTTCCATATACTTGTATTTTTGTGTATGTGTGTGAAGTTCAATTCATTCGCTCTTTTAGTGATTCCATTCGTTCTACTAAGTGGATGATACAGCTGAGAATTTATTTATTTATTTATTTTAAGGAATCTCTTCGATCCCCGCAAGGAAGAAATATTTGTACGTGTCCTACAAGTATTTGTTTCGGGTCTGGGTGTTTTCTATCTATAATATGTATGTATTTACAAAAAAAATGTATTTAAGAAGTTTATCATCCATCTCGTTACCATAACACAAGCATTAAGTTGCTTAGCTTGGGACGAGATGGCGTTGTGTGAAATGTCCAAGGATATTTATTTATTTATTATTTATTTATTCTTAAACATGTTACATGTTACGTATACCTTACAGTAATCTAAGCCAATTACAGAGACCCACGACAGTGCAATATGAGGTAGAAATATAATAAATTTTCAAATAACATTGAAACTTAAAAAAAAACATAGAATAGAAAAAGGACCTTAGTCCAGTGAAACTGTAACTTAAGAAATTATAACATAATTAAATAAAAAGCGTATTAGTAAAAGGGTATTAGTAACAGGAATTTTCCATCAGAATTCGAATGATGTTATTTTTGAAACTATTTTTGGTCAACAAGAAGATATCAATCTTACGAAGTCTATTGTTATATGTCCGAAGTAGCCGTCGAATATGACGGTACATTACAAATGGCAAGCTTAATCTACTACTACCTACTAAGCCAATAAATGACCCAGTGCTGTATCGAACCTCCTCCAATCACATGGAAGGTACTGTGCCGCGCTGACCAGACGGTTGACACCGGGTTTCGTATCAAGCTTTCCTTCTCTTGCGGCTTGGTTATCGACCTTGTAGCCCAGTCATATTAGGGGTTTGACCTCGGAATGAAAGATAATAAGCTGTAAATAATGTTGTCTCAAAAGTCACAAGTGCTATCGTGTCCGCGTCTTAAGATATTGAAAGTCAAAGGTAGTAAAAATAGGTTTTTCGTGATTATCTCGTTTTCTATTGCTTAAATGAGATTTGCACCTAAATAAAAGTTGTAAAGTATGAAAATCTTTACAACTTTTGTTTGAACTTTTTTTTCATACGATCAACCGTTTTTGCAGTAGACCGCGAAAAGTGCGCCGCGTACGGTCATATAAGGTCATAAGCAAGGTCAAGCGATAGCACTTGTGACTTTTGAGACAACATTTAGAACGACAAAACAAAGGTTTATACCAATTTACAGCTTATTATCTTTCATTCCGAGGTTGACTCCTTTTTTCACCTAAAATGACTGGGCTATTGTCATTTGTGTCTATTAGCTCATATGACACCTTTACATTTGAATGGGGTGGTGACACTATGTATTCTAAATCCGTCACCACAAGGACGGCTGCAGTGCTGCTGATAAATTAAAAACTAATATTGGTCAAGTAACTTCCATGAAAAGGGTTGAAATTTTTAGTGACAGTCATGTGTTTTTTTGATAATGGCGGAATATGCGCGGGAAACATCCGCGCATGCTATTAAGGAGATATTTTTGTGATATTCATACATTTATGCTGAGTTTTTAATCATTGTTTAGATTTTATCGATCGAATCGTGTTTGTAAAGTATTTAAAAATTATTGTATTTCAAAATATTTTTTTGTTATAAAGTACGTTATTAATTTATTAAGGTTATTCTTATTTGTGTAACGTTGTTGTGTTGTAAATTTACGATATAGTTTTTAAGTTTTGTAAATGAAAAAGGTATATAATGTAATTTACATATATTGAAATATGTATGTTTATGAAAATGGAATTATTCCATGGGAGAATATTGAACTAGTACAGTTAAAGCTAAACTACAACTTAAGCAATGCGCAGAAGCACAAGCAAACGGTACTTTGTGCTGAAGCTGATTGAAATCAACTATATATAAATAATGACAAATGGAACACGAACATTTGCGCCATACAATAAATTACGTTGTATAATGAAGATGGTTCGTTGTTGGATCACGGATCCCTGGTTCGATTCCGAGCGAGGGTCTTTCTAAGGCTCGGTGTCCACCAAAGCAGAGTGGACATCTTCTCTCCGCTTAGCTTCGGTGGAAATAGAATACGAAACCTGATTGGTTACTCAAAACACATGTCCTCTCTGCTTCGGTGGAAACCGGGCCTAAGAGTTGGGTTTCATTGACCCATAAATGACCCAGTACTGTGTCAAGCCCCCTTCAAATTCATGGAGGTACTTAAGCCCACTGTGCCACGTAATTTGTGGCAAGATTTCCTTCTCTTGCGGTGATTTACCTCTTGGGTTCTTTTAGTCGCCTCATATGACACCCATGGGTAGGTGTAGTGCCGGATTAACCACGTAGCAAGTGTAGCAATTGCTACGGGCCCCGCGCGTAAGGGGGCCTCGCATATTTAAACTCGCTCATCTCTGCCTGAGCGTAATGTTTTGAGTGAACGTGGTATGTATTAATTACCCACAAAATTGTAACCTATAAATCACTATCACTATCACTACATAGTATAAAACAAAGTCGCATTCTTCTGTCCGTCCCTATGTATGCATAAATCTTTAAAACTACGCAACGGATTGAAGCGGTTTTTTTTTAATAGATAGAGTGATTCAATGGGAAGGTTTATATGTATAACCCACCCCCGCTTTGCACGGGCGAAGCCGGGGCGGGCCACTAGTAGAAAATAAACGTATTGAGTATTGAATTGTGTTTCTACCACTTTATACTTAAGAACCCATAGCAGATCAAGGGCTCTTTGAAAGAATTTGCTACAGGCCCCGCGCTTACTTAATCCGGCACTGGGTAGGTGGCATTGTGTATTCGAAATCCGTCAGTACACGGCTTGGTGTTCGTGATTAATCGATTGTTTTAGTCGATATCTTTTCCTGGATTTGAGTTTTTTTTAAATAATATAACAATAGTAGATGACAAAGCTTTTAATGTCGTAGATGTGTTTTGTACTTAAAATGAAATTATATTTTTATGATGGTATCCATATCAGTAATAAAGTATATTTGAAGTGCAACACATGTGTTTTGTTCATGGCTGAAAATGTAGTAATGTTTATGCACCTGTTTTGATGATAATATATGCGAGTGGTATTCCTGGCGGGAGTATCGGCGCCTATCCCTGTTGTCACGGTCTTACTAATTTGTGAATGTGGAGGTGAAATATTCTGGAGTAGCATTATCAGCTAGTATTGGGTCATGTATGGGTTGAAATGATGATGATTATCAGCTACTGATATAGAAGTTGTGTCCAGAGAAAAGAACGAATGAAAAACTTAGCTGTATAATTAATTGAAATAATTACATGAAAATGTGGCATGTGAAGTAGCATTGTCAGCTACTGTTAGAAAAGTTGTGTCCAGAGAAAAGCAATGAATGAATGTTGTGTGCAATGTTCAGAGAAAAGAACGAATGTAAACATTTCTGTTATTTGAAATAATTATTTATTCAATTGACTGTAAATGCATGAATGGCACAGCTTAAAAATATTATAATTGCATAATTTAAATTTCACTTTTAGCTTAACAAACATAAAACAATACAACTACACAATATTTGAATTAAATTATTTTTGTAAATTAAATCCGGTTATATTAAAAAGTGTTGGAGAAGGGTTCAGACTCAACAGACATGTTAATATCACTACTGATAGTGTAAAACTAATAGACAAGAAATATATTCAAGTTTTCATAAAAAAAAATGTAAGCCTTAGTTTTCACGAAAAAGAATTTAAGAAACATTGGATAATATTGTCACCATCATGCTTTCCGTATACTGATGGCCCGTAACACGTGCTATAGGTGTTGCAAATGTCCATAGGCAATGGTAACTACTTGCCATCAACCATGTCTTAACACATTTGTAGTAAAAAAAATGGTGCCAAAAATATGTGAAAAAAAAAACATGAGCCAACTAATTTGTCAGCATATTAATCAAGAGAATAAAAACACACACAATAATCTATTACAAAAAATAATTGCAACATTCAATCCTTACAATAAATTAATTATAATAAACATAAAATAATTACCAAATAATTCTTTGCACATAATCATAGTCTCGCCAGTAGACTTCCTTATTAAAAAATACATTATAAACAGCCAAATTAATCACAATATACCAAACAAACTCACTTACAGCTACGAGATAAGACGGCCTACCAAAACGTAGCCGCAAGACTATGTACGGAATCAAAAAGTACCTAACTTCAATCAACTGTTGCAGGGCCAAACCAAAGAATAAACATATACTGTATGGCAGTAGGAATGACACACAGTTATGGTTTTTCAAGTTATCGTAAAGACTGAACAGTAAAAATATATAAACTGGGACTGAAGCGTAAATGGCATAATCATATTTACCATACCAACGATTCCATACGTAAAAAATAAAATGCCTATTATCTGCCAGTAAATATGGATGTACTTGGGTATTGTAATGCACAATTAATATAACTAAAGCACTGTACAGAATTACAAGGAGTTTGTTGTTAAAAATCATCTTCATTGTTGATGCAAACTTTGAGATAACGTAAGGCAATCCAAAGACACCGTAAAACAGCAAAAAGTATAGAAGCTGAGGTATGTGTATTGTAGCCTTGTGTGCAGTCTTGTCACCAACAACTATAGAACCATTAATATACACAAATACAACAAATGAGACTAAAATTATCAAATGTACAAATAGAGTTAAGAAGTCTTGTACACTTAGATAGTTCAAAAATGTGGTGAAACATGTTCTTATGTGGTACTGAGCAGCGTAATATGCATCTATCAAACTGTAATACCGTTTCAATTTAGATTTATCCAGGTCTTTAGCAATTAGAGAGTTTTTACTCAATTTTACATGTGTTATATATTGGTTGCCAAACACTCTGGAGCTTCGTAGCAGAATGTCTAAAGTTTTGTGACCAAAAACCATTGCAATCCATACTATATTGGTTTGGCGCATCAGCACCGCAAATATCCCAAATAAAAGTATCAAAATTTTGTTATGATTCATAAAACTTAATCTACAAAATGCTAAAAGGAATGTTAGAGATAAAGTATCTGTGTAATAGATATGAGAGAAGAAATACAGCGGAGGCAATAATGTTAAACTCAAAGCTTGTAATATTATCTTACTTTGGCGTTTATCATTAAAGTAGATAAACTTCAGTATTGACGAGAATAAATATAGATTGACACATGATGCGATTAAGTTGATGAAACGTAGATTATATGTGTTGCAATCAAAGTACGTCCCAACGATTGTGGAAATCAGGTATAGTCCAGGTAGTGTTGTTATCTTCGGATCCCAATAGGTGAAGTTTCCTTCACAATATGCCTTGCCTTGGGGGATATGGAAGTATTCATCTATTACTGTGTGTATTGTATCATTGACCTTATCAAATAAGAACTTGGAGGCTCCGAAATACAGAAAGAGAGTTCCCAATAGAAGAATGTTGTATCTTGTTGAGGGTTCCATAATAGATTTGGCTGGAAAAGAAAATCGGACATATACAGTATAGTAAATAGAGGTAAGTCTGTATGGTGATGGATTTAGAATACATAGTATCACCATACATTTCATCCTGCGGGTGTTGTAAGAGTCTACAAAAAAAAATTATATGGATAAAAACCTAGCCGCAAGAGAAAAAAAGATGATACGATACCCTATGCCAACCCGTCTGGCCAGCGTGGCACAGTAGACTAATTACCCACCATGTAGTTGGAGGAGACTTAGCAGTGGGTCATTTAAGTGCTGAGAAGATTTATAGTTCGTTTTCTATATTCCAACTGGTATGTGTCCGTTTCGGAAAGGAGGCGAGAATTCACACAATCGAAAATCTCATAAAAAAGGTGTATGAGATTATCTGAACCAATAATTTCCACTTCAATATATAACATTTTCTAAATGATAAACATTAAAGTAGTGAGGTTATGTTACCTTCATGAAAAACAATTAAATTTGTTGTTTTGATTTAATGAGCGCTCCAAATTGTGTTCTATATGTTTATTTGTACGTTGGTTACAGTTTTTGTGGATTTGTCATTAGGAATTGAGGCTAAAACTGCTAAAAGACAAAATTTAGTTATGTACAAAAACTCCCGGCGTTTTTGAATATTTGATTAGGTTTTGCTTTTGACCAAAGAGTATATAATCACTACGTTCTACTTTTGACTTTTGTTTTGACTGTGTGTGTGTGTGTTGTTTGACTTGACCAAAGACAAAGAGTATAATCACTACGTTCTGGACAAAACATTTCATAAAATATAATAGGTATTTGGTTGATAACAAAAATTTAGATTTAGATAGAGAGTTGTATTTAGATCGGGAAAGGGACCGGATCATATTCCTGTGATAATGCTTAATAATCAAGTGGTGAGAGTAGTTGACTCATTTCGATATCTCGGCCATATTCTGACCTCCAACCTTAGGGACGATTCGGATATTGAACGTCAAAGGAGAGCCCTGAGTGTAGTTGGAAATATTATTATAAGGAAATTTAGTAAAGCATCGCAAGATGTGAAAGTGTTGCTTTTTAAATCGTTCTGCCAGTCGTTTTACACGTGTCAACTCTGGACGGAATACAATAAAAAATCTCACGATTGTATTCGTGTAACGTATAACAACATTTTCAGGCAGTTAATGGGCCTCACACGCTACTGCAGCGCATCTGAAATGTTCGCGACTGCGCGAGTTGACACGTTTCATGCTATCCAAAGAAAAAGGATAGCATCATTTATGTCCAGAGTCGACTCGTGTAATAATGCTGTCATCTTAAGTTTGTCCGACAGACTGCTACTGACGGCAACGTATAGACGTTGGGTCGATATTGTCACGTAATAGGAATCATTTTTTGTTATTTTATTTTATTTGTTATGTTTATTTAATCTAATGTAATTTAATTTAATTTTGTAATTTTGTAATATGGATTATTATCTGAAATAAATTATTATTATTATTATTAAAAAGAAACTTAGATATTAGCAAATAAAAACAAAAATACAAATTTAAAATGATTTCCTCCTTTTCTCATTCTATTTATTATATTAGTAATAAATACATATTAAAATACATATTACACATTAGAATTAGGTTTTGGTATTATATCACTAACTGAATATAAATTTGTTATAACAAGGAATTATGTAATGATCTCATATATATTTAGTTTTGTAGATAGAGCATGATCCCGTTTGAAAATGAAAACGAATCTTCGTTATGTTTACGGAAATGACAGATGACTGACTGAGTGACTGACATACTGGCATTTTCGAATTGTAATTTGTAACGGACGGATTGTTTTTAAAAGTGCGACGAGAGTTATCTGAAAGAAATGTTGCTTTCGTTTCGAATTTAAATGTTTAACTAAAAATATACGTAGAAGCTTAATTTTATTTCTTTGTGAGGAAAATAATCTAGTTAAATGCAATGGAGGCCAACGAATTTGTAGTGAAAATCAAAGCTAACGGTACCGAAACAGACTTGCGAGATATAAATAAGATTTATAGTGAATTTAAAAGTATTTTAGCCAAAATATCACCGAAAGAGCGAGGGGTTTTCTCGCTGAATGTTTTATGCATACTCTGCAGGTATTTTAAACACTTTTTTAACTAATTTTTCCTATACTAATTATTGTAGTAAATTTACGTACTGAATTTGTAAACACTAGTGTAAATTATCATCTGTATATTGCTAATTATAAATTATTGCTGTAATTGGCCTACCAAGTCAGTTTGATTGGAAGGGTTGACACAGGGTTATGCTATATGTTCCTTCTCAATTCAATTAAATTCTTGTTTGGATGGCTTGGCAATGTGATTTGAGTTTTCCTTCTCTTGCGATTAGGATTTCGGCCTTGTCAGTTCCTTTTGTCGGCTCATAGGTGGGGAAATGGGGTGGTGACACCATGTGTTCTTACCTCTCACTACACGGACAAGAATGCCATGCATATTTGAACAGTTTAAACTATACTTTGGCAATCAATGGCAATGAAAATATTTTTTTTTTCAGAAACTTAGACAAAGTACCTTCTTGGAGAGACTCCGTAGACACCAAAGGTCTCCTCACACTGAGCATTGATTGTGTCAGGGAGACGAGAACTTTGAGTCGACCGGACCAAGTCAAAACATTAGCATGTATATATCATATCCATCGGCATATAGTAAGGCAGGTATGTGTTAAAATCAAAATCAGTTTTGATTGCCTTGTTGGTCTAGTTGTGGAAATCCTTGGGGGAATCCAGCAGTGGATGTCTTTTGGCTAAAATTATGATGTTGATGATGATGATACAGCCTCTGCGATACAGTTTATAAAGAGTGTAGGGGTTTGGTTTTATTAAAAACAAATGATACATCCGAGCCAAGGAAAGATTACCCCAAGTTAATCCTTCCCGAAGTTTCCTCCATGAATTTGGAGGAGGCCCAACCCAACCGATTGTAGTATGTAGTATAATAAATCTGTCTTATATGTCTTTGCTAAGTGACTCGAACCAGTGGTAGATGATAAATGTATACTGTCATGAAAGAGCTTGCATGAGCCATCTGAATAAATAGATTGTTGATTTTGATTTACAGAGCTCAACAGTGCCTCCAGAATTAATTTTGAAGTTATCCTTCATGCCATTTGAGACTGACTCTAAAAACCTTCTAGCGGAATACTGTAAGACATACTGGAATATTATCGTTGACCGTATGGCCTACATTGCTAAGCTGAAAGGAAACAAACTGTTACCAAAGTTGACCGAAGACATACTTAAAGTTATAGATATTTATGACACTGTGCAGTTTTGTACGGTAGCACTGACGTTTCTAGTAAAAAAACTGTACTCATTATACAATGAGATGAACCCGGAACAGCTAAACCAAGTGTATGTTGCAATATTCAAAAGATTATCCGGCAAAAATGATCTGAAATTGTTTAGAAAGCTGTCGGATGGCGAAGCTATCGATGTTTACGTGAAACTGAATGACTGTTTTTACGTTATAACAGAAAATGCTGTGAAAATCAAGTTTAAAGACTGTGCTTTGAGTACGGCTGTGAGAACAGGGTTGATGCTCCTAGGGCATTGCTCAGATATCTTTCACTGCCTTCAAACGTTTTACCAGAACTCGTTTTGTTGTATATTTGAGAATAACACATATATTGACACAATGTTGAAAAATATAACTGTATCTGCAGAAATGACAAAGAAATTGGGATATGAAACTGTCATGACAGCTACATATCCATTCCTTAATCAATTTTTAAGGCTCTTCATTGAATATTCTGTGAATAATTCAATTAAAGATCATTTCACGGAGGCAATTCAGGAAAATTGCTTACATTTAATGTTACATTTGATGACGGAACTGAAAACCTGTGAGCAATTATTAAAATGTGAAAACTGCCCAATCAAAACTGGTTATCATGATGCATTACGGCTGTCTTTCCTATTGAAACACTTTATATTGAATGCACTGACATATAATACAGATATAACAAACTTAACACCACTTTACTACAGTATTATACAACAACAATACAATATTATGATGGTATTAAAGAAAAAGAACTGTGTCAATTACAAAAAGTGTTTAATGAAATTACAAACAGACACCCACAACACAGCAATACTGTTAAATAAATCCAAGAAATACGAGTTCTCCATAAAATTGTTTGAATTATACATTGAAAATGAATTTAAATGCAATGAGATAGATTGTAAGAATGTGTCCAGAGCATTGTATAATAAGGGTATTTGTGCGTTGGACTTCAAGATGTACGAACAAGCACTTATTGATGCGTATTTAAGCTTAGTCTTCGCTCTGGACTTAAACACAGATAAATTTATGAGTCTAGTGTTAGATGCGAAGGCAAAGGCTTTGAAAGCTTCTGAAAATGAGCAGGAAGTCTTGGATAACCTACAAACTATGTCAGTATTAGAAGCTTGCAAGATGGCCATCGAGAGAAGGATGTATGGAGACTTGACAATGTTTCTGAAACGTCTACAGTTCAGGTATGATTAGTTGTTACTGCGGCTAAACCTAAAGGGCAGTTTACTGGATACAATCTCTGTGGGACGTATGACGGGTCGGTCACTTCCCGTTATTAAGGTTGATAATGATGGCTGACATATGCGTTGTGCGTACTTGTGTACAGACAGGCGCAAGGACCGCAAAGTAAAAGTAAAAACTGACAAGCCCTCGGAGTTTCTTGTTGATTCTTCTCAGCTGTAGTCGCGAACTCCGGGCTCCAGCTAAAGGTTCCACGTCATCCACAAAAAGTCACCCTAAGGGCAATGGGGAGGGCTATGCTCGATGAGCTCGCAGAACTGTCGCCCGATGGGGCAGATAAGTCCTCGAGTGACATTTCACACAACGCCATCTCGTCCCAAGCTTAGCAACTTAATGCTTGTGTTATGGTAACAAGATGGATGATAAACTACTTATATATATATATTTTTTGTAAATACATACATATTTGCCTCGTTGGTCTAGTGGTCAGATGTGCCGCCTTGGGATCAACGGGTCCCGGGTTCGATTCCGGGGTCGGGCCAGTGTCTTTGTCTAAACCAGAGGCACTGGCTCGGAGTCTGGGTGTCATTTCTATCTATAATATGTATGTATTTACAAAAAAAATATGTTTATAAGTAGTTTATCATCCATCTCGTTACCATAACACAAGCATTAAGTTGCTTAGCTTGGGACGAGATGGCGTTGTGTGAAATGTCCAAGGATATTTATTTATTTATTTTATTTTATTATTTTAGATAGAAAACACCCAGACCCGGAACAAATACTTGTAGGTCGTACAAATATTTCTTCCGTGCGGGAATCGAACACGCGACATGCTGCGCAGCAGTCGATCGCTCAACCACTGCGCCAACCGTGTCAATGGTAAAATCTATGGGCTGAGTTGTTTATTTATTTTCAGCCATCTCTTGAAGCATGAGTACTCGATGAACGCAAAGCTATGGCCCTCAGTACAACCTATTGTGGGAGTGTGGAGTTCGATGCTCGAGTTGGTCAATGGCAGACGAGAAAAATGGATTGCAGGTGTGTTATATTTATTGTAGTAGTCAATTTGTGTGGATGGATTTAGAATATATAATGTCACCACCCCATTCCATCCCGAGGGTGTCCTGACAAAAGTCAATTACAAGGCTGCATTGCTGGCATTGTTTGGTGGTAGGATCTAATGGTCCGCCCGGCTAACTAACTCTCTATCCAAGTCTGGCGTCAACCAGTTTTACTGTATTTCGTCGTGTGTATGTGAGACCCAGTGCCATTTCTTTGAATTGCCTGTCCATCTTAAAGCCTGCCGTTGCTTTCCATCACGCAAGACTAGCGATTCGCCGCCGGCGCGCTCACCTGCGCCTGATGCCGCCCTAGCCGAGGCTGCGGACGGTTGGGTCGGGGATAGCCCACCGTCCGCCGGTATAGCCTACCGCGAAGGTGTGACGCCCAAGTGCGCGGGGCGTCACGAGGTTGCCCGATGGGGCTGCCGCCTGCGGACCACGGTAGAAACGAACGCGGTACCCGTGGTCCACGGCGGGTTGTTTTAGTCGGTGAGGGCCCCACACTGCCCCGTAGTCTCCCCGGACGCGTGATGTGCGGTCAGAATTTTTTTCCCGCCAAACCAAAAAAAGGGTCAAAAGCAGTCCAGTTTCTATTAAAAAGAACGATTACCTAGTCGTAAGAGAGGGAACCCCTTTTTTTTTTTAATGTAGGAAACCTTTTATAGGTCCCCAGCCGAGGGACGGGGCTGGGGTATGTGGGAATCCCGACCGCGACAAGATGGTGAATTGCGGTCGGTGTACCGACTAAAACCTAACCACTGCTTATCCAGACTCGAGCCAATTCATCTGCGGGAAAGCTTCTCACTAGATGATGGCTGGGCGAGGGGAGGTCAGCACTCGACCCTCGGTTCTTTGGCTGTGTGTGGCGCTATATGAGAAAGGCGCCACTCCCTCTCGGAGGTCTTTTGTTGAGCAGGGACCCGTCCCAAGCCCAAGAGAGGGAAACATTTTTTTTTTGACCCGGGGTAAAATCCTTTATGGACTGGATCCGCCAGCGTGGGGATGGCCGGCGGGGATGTGTGGGAGTCTCCTCCGCCCCTGTGGAGAGGCGAAGGCATACCCACTAAAAGTCCCCGGGGTGTACCGTCACGTCTCCACGGGGAAAGCGTGCGCTGAGAGAACCGTTCGACCCCATTTCGTCCCAGCTCCTTCAGGAGAATCCTCCTCTGGAGCAATTATTGCTCCGGTGCCATGCCCGGTACACGCGGCGTGGCACCCTTCGCCCCGGGTTCTCTTCTCCTATGGGGGAGGGATATCCCCTAATCCCTCACCCGGAGACCCCTGTTAAGGCGGTAAGTTGCGCTCGTGGGCAGACCGCCTTCGTCGGGTGCGCGCCCGTCGTATCGGATGCGCGTCGGGAGCTCTGCCTCCTCTTTCGCTTTTAACCCAATTAGTAATTAACTGCCTGTTATGGTAGGAGGGCTGACTCAACTGCAGTGGGTCATCTATGGACTGAGTAGTAGGTAGTTCGGAAATCGATATCTTTGTCCACATCTTTGACTTCTCAGCCCATAAATGACTCACTGCTGACCTCCGCCAACTACCTGGAGGGTAATTAGCCTACTGTGCCACTCTGGCCACATGGGTTGGCACTGTGTTTCAAATCAACTTTTCCTTCTCTTGCGGCTGTGTTATCGACCTTATCATTTATTTTGGTCCGCTCTTACGCCAGCCTCAGTACATGTAGCAACCAGCATGCTACATACTTCACACATCATCATCATTCATCATTTCAGCCAAAAGACGTCCACTGCTGGACATAGGCCTCCCCCAAGGATCTCCACCAAGGCCGGTCCTGGGCCGCCCGCATCCACTGCTTTCCGGCTACCTTAACCAGGTCGTCGGTCCACCGTGTGGGAGGCCTACCAGCACTGCGCCTTCCGGAACGCGGTCGCCACTCGAGGACTTTTCTGCCCCATCGGGCGTCGGTCCTGCGAGCTATGTGCCCTGCCCACTGCCACTTAAGTTTGGCAATCCGGTGGGCTATGTCGGTGACCCTGGTTTTCCTGCGTATCTCCTCATTTCTGATTCGATCTCGCAGGGAAACTCCGAGCATAGCCCTCTCCATTGCCCTTTGGGTGACTTTGAGCCTTCTGATGGAGCCCATAGTGAGCGACCACGTCTCTGTTCCGTATGTCATCACTGGCAACACACTGACTTTTGTCTTCAGAAACTGCGGTATTGTGGCCGAGAAGATCTTTCGCAGCTTCCCGAACGCTGCCCAGCCGAGTTGGATACTTCACACAATTTACCCGAAATATCTGAACTACTAACATCAAGAACTACAAACACAAATACCTAGATAGCCTACAAATGGGCGAATCACCAAAAAGTCCTACCCCGCGATAGCGAAGTTTATAGAGCAACTAGCGACCCGCCCCGGCTTCGCCCGGGTGCAATGATTAACATCTAAAATTATGAGTGTTTATTTACAATATTATGCATGTATTATACACATAAACCATCCTTTTGAATCAAAATCAAAATCCGTTGCGTAGTTTTAAAGATTTAAGCATACATAGGGACGGGCAGACGACGGCGACTTAATTTATTCTATGTAGTGATTCGCGCGGTTATGAAATCCCGACTACAGTTATGGGGGATACGCGCCGCGGCCCCTGCCGGACATACCGCCTCGTCTGGCTGTGAAACTATGTGTTCTGTGGTCTAGCCAATTTGAATCATTATATATTTTCAGATGAAAACGAAGATGTTAAGTTGTGGGTCTTATTTGAAATGGTAGCTAACACGCCATGTGTTGTCAGAAGTATACACAATGAGAGAATTAAAACCATGGTGAACGAGCTACTAAGCAAACTGGAGCAGGTGCCGGTGAGTGATCTTCTTCTATATATGACCCACTGCTTAGTCGGGCCTCCTCCCACTACAAGTAATAAAATAACCACTTTTATGTTCATAAAAAGTAATACATCGTCTGAAGAAAGAAACTACGTTAAATGTGTAGCGTAATATTAATCCTTATCAATCTCTTAGTAACATAGGCTACACGCGAAGCGGAGATAAGCACGGTTTCGAAGCCCAAGCGGGCGAAGCCGCGCGCAAAAGCTAGTTTTAAATATGACGATTTATAAGTGTTTTGTGATCACTCACCACATGCGGATTGCTGAGTCAACCAGTATTATTCCTGGTGACGGATTTAAAATACATAGCGTCACCACCCCATTCCAGCCTAAGGGTGTCGTAAGGGCCGACAGAAGGAAGCGACAAGGCCGAAAACCTAGCCGCAAGAGAAAGAAAACTGGAAACGAAACCCAGTGCCATCCCGTCTGGCCAGTGGCACAGTAGGCTAATTGCCCTCCATGTATTGGGAGGTCCGACCCAGCGGTGGGTCATGTATGGGCTGAGTAGTAGAAACATTTGAGAGTGACCTTTGAGAGGGACACGGATGGCGCATTGGTTGCGCGATCGACTGCTGCGCAGCATGTCGCGGGTTCGATTCCCGCACGGAAGAAATATTTGTACGACCTACAAGTATTTAATTTAATTTTTTTTTTTTTTTTTTAACATTTCACCCAACGTCATCTCGTCCCAAGCTAAGCAACTTAATGCTTGTGTTATGGTAACGAGATGGATGATAAACTACTTATATATTTTTTTTTTGTAAATACATACACATTATAGATAGAAATGACACCCAGACTCCGAGCCAGTGCCTCTGGTTTAGACAAAGACACTCGCCCGACCCCGGAATCGAACCCGGGACCCGTTGATCCAAAGGCGGCACATCTAACCACTAGACCAACGAGGCAGACCAGTTCCGGGTCTGGGTGTTTTCTATCTATAATATGTATGTATTTACAAAAAAAAAGTATATAAGTAGTTTATCATCCATCTCGTTACCATAACACAAGCATTACGTTGCTTATCTTGGGACGAGATGGCGTTGTGGGAAATGTCCAAGGATATTTAACTATTTGTTTATTACCTTTGTGTCCTGAGCAAAATTAAGGGATTTGACTTTGAAGGTCATCTATTATCTCCTTTTAATTTTATTTTTTGTTTCAGGAGCCCATATCATCAGATGTTAGGGTTATGCAAACCTTACTGCTGTTTTTGTCTGCGGAATTTGATTTGGCTGAAGCGGCACTGAAGCATGGATGGAAGGTTACAGAGCCGGTTAGAGTTAAGACCTTTTAAAGCTATTACTCACCCGCCACCATACCAGAGCCACTTGCTCCGAGTCTGGGTGTCATTTGTGTTCGTGAATTTCATGTTTGTACACTGCCTCCTGTCCGTATGGTGACGGATTTAGAATACATAGTGTCACCATCCCATTCCATCCTGCGGGTGTCGTAAGAGCCAACAAAGGAATCAGTCCCCCACTCGGCTGGGGACATATAAAAGGTTTCCCCCACTATAAAAAAAAGGGGTCTCGTTTTCGTCTTTGTTTCAGCCCATAAATGACCCACTACTGAGTCAGGCCTCCTCCAAATTCATAGAGGGAAATTAACCTATTGTGCCACGCTGGCAAGACGTGTTAGTACAGTGTTTGTATCAAGTTTTCCTTCTCTTGCGGCTAGGTGATTTGCCTCCTGCGTTATTTTAGTCGCCTCTTACGACACCCTCAAGATGGTATGGGTTGGTGATATTGTATATTCTAAATCCGTCACCACACGGAAATGAAATAAACTATTTTACAATAATAAAAAGGGGTTTGGTTTTGAAATAAAATATTTTCTTATTTTTCAGAACCCTGACCCAGATGTGATGCAAGCTATTAGGAAGCTGTCTGACGAACATGCCGCTTCGGAAAAAGCAATTCAAGCTGTGGAGCTGTGGACTGAACTAGTTATGGAGCTTAACACCGGTAATTAGAGCTTATAATCCCATGGCAAGATTGTGTCGCCTCTATAATGTACTATGTCTCAGCCTATACAAGACCCACTGCTGAGTCGGGCCTCCTCCAACTACATTGAGGGTAATTAGCCTACTGTGCCACTGGCAAGACACGCGTGGCATCCAATATTTGACTGCCACAATGGTCAAGGGGTCAGATGTGCCGCCTTTGGATCAACGGGTCCCGGGTTGGATTCCGGGGTCGGGCAAGCTTTGTCTAAATCAGAGGCACTTGCTCTTAGTGTGAGTGTCATTTGTGCTCGTGAATTACATGTTTAGAATTTGGAATACGCAATGTCACCAACCCACACCATCCTGAGGGTGTCGTATGAGGCGACTAAAGGAACTCAAGATGCAAACCACCTAGCCTAGAAGGAAAATTTGATGTAAACCATGTGCCCTGTCTTGCCAGCGTGGTACAGTGGGCTAATTTCCCTTTTTTGGAGGAGGCCCAACTCAGTAGTGGGTCGTGCGTCATGTATTGGCTGAAATGAAAAATGATGAAACTGCCTCCGCGGTACAGGTTAAACCAAGTGCCCCCTGCACTTGGTTTAACCTGTACCGCGAAGGCAAACATAAATCATATTTCGATAACAAACAACGTGGGGGTACTTCTCTACCATTCGGACAGACAGACGGACGAGGTTCAAGCGCTGGCACTGCTCGCTTCCGAGTGCTGGCCGCATCTCAATAAGCATTCCGAGATATCTGTATTATTCCTATGCGATGTTGCTGTGAGTATGTATTTCATTTGGTTGATGGTACAATATGGTTGTGGAGGGCGATGGCTGCCGCATTCGTCATGCTTGTGAACAGGTGCCGTTGCTGGGGGTCGGTTCTCTCGGGCATTAGAAGGTCGCTATTGTTAATTAGATATGGCTGATGTTTGGCCCTTTGCGACTATTGCGTGAGTTTGCTCTCACAGATCTGTCTTATATATGTGACCAAATGGATAAATTTCGTGTACCATGTGCAGTCACAAAGACCTCCTGCCTCCGACACGCGCTGCAGATGGCCCAGATATTCGTGCTGCAGCTGCTGCACCTCGGCAGGACTGCACACGGGCTGCAACTGGCCCACGTGTGCTGCTTCGTCGCCAAACATCTCGATGACAAGTAAGTGCCGTGTGGGGACGGGACAGAACATAGAACTTCACCACCGCACGCTGGGAAACAACGCGTGTTGTAAAAGTCAACAAAACCCAGCACGTGGTGGTAAATCTAAGGGTCCGCCCGGCTAGCTACCACCCTCACATCGAAGTCCGGCGCCAAGCAGTTTTACTGTGTTTCGTGTGTATGTGAGAGCCGGTGCCCGACAGGGCATTTCCTTGAATTGCCTGCTCCAGCTTAGACCCTGGCGTTGCTTTCCATCACGCAAACCTAGGTAAACTTTTTTTTTTATTAAGGTGAATGTTCCAGGGTAGCCCGCGAAATTCAAATTTTCTTACGTTATTTGCAATTTGCAGGTCAGTGCTAGGTTGTATGTTGATTAAAATGTTATTAGCGGCTGTAAGACGTATGTAGTTATAGAATTATAATCTTCAAAATCATCAATACAACCCTCCAAATAAAGGTGCAAGAATAGTATATTTCATTACAAGTGCGGAAAGACTGTCATTACAACGAGTTCCGACAAATGTCTACCCGAGCCGAGGTGCAGCCGAAGGCGAGGGTTGACAGTCGGAACAAGTTGCAATGACGGTTCCGCATGTGTACTGAACGACTATTTTTAATACAGTTGCGAAAAAATGAAGCAATTTAATAAAATATTACAAACACAATAAACTCAACTAACTAATCATTTCTGAAAAATGGCGCCGACCGTAGAATATAAGCAGGTTTTTTTTTCTTCACCCATTCTGGTAGGCAAAAGGAACAATGCCCATACAGCCAAGTCTTCAGTAGAATTTTTTTATTGATATAAAATGAAATTTAATTAGATGAAATAAAACACATTCAATCAAATCATTAAATCTGATATTGAAACAAATTTGTACGTAGTTTCTTTTTAGAAATATACGTATTTGCATGAATCATAAAAACTACTATGATTTTTTTTAGTAAAAACTTCATGGTTGGTTTTTCCTTATAATAGACATTATTTTGACAGTTGGGAAAGAAAACGCACTAGTGCGGGAATGGTAAAGAAAAAGCACGCGTGTGTAATAGCCCACTTCCCGAACGCTATACGTCCCTGTAATATGCCACTTTTTGAGCAACTGTATTAAAAAAACTTTTTCAAGCTCAAAGTCATTCTTACACCTTTATGAGCTTGGAGGGTTGTATTGATGATTTTGATTATTATAACTCTGTAACAACTACATACGTCTTACAGCCGCGAATCAAATGTTCATCATCATACAACCTAGCACTGGCCTGCAAATTGCAAAAAACGTAAGAAAATTTGAATTTCGCGGGCTACCCTGGAACATTCACCTTAAACGAATCCCCTGCACTAGGTATAACATGTATCGCTGGGGCAGTTTACAAACATGTAATTCACGAACACAAATGACACCCAGACTCCGAGCCAGTGCCTCTGGTTTAGACAAAGACACTTGCCCGACCCCGGAATCGAACCCGGGACCCGTTGATCCAAAGGCGGCATATCTAACCCCTAGACCAACGAGGCAGATAAACTTGCCATTCCACTTTTAAAAATGCAAGGAATATCCTCCAATATCTACGAGGGAAATTAGCCTACAGTGCCACGCCGGCAAGACGGGTAGGCGCGTGGTTTGTATCATGATTTCCTTCTCTCGCGGCTGGGTGATCTCACGTACCTTTAGTCGACTCCTACGACACCCTAAGGATGGTATGGGTTGACACTGTATTCTATACCCATCACTATGCACTGCGGATGCGAATACGGCTAATTAACCATGTATTTGTATTTGCCGCCGAATAAATTTACCGAATACAAATATTGAACATAAATACTGATTACCAAATGCGAATATCGAATTCGTATTTCTACTGAAGACAAACAACCATGACAAATGCCAAAATAAGTACATATCTTTTTTTTTATAAGTCCTGTATGTTTGTTTCAGGGAATCTCTGGTCCGCAACGTGGGGGTACTTCTCTACCATTCGGACAGACAGACGGACGAGGTTCAAGCGCTGGCACTGCTCGCTTCCGAGTGCTGGCCGCATCTCAATAAGCATTCCGAGATATCTGTATTATTCCTATGCGATGTTGCTGTGAGTATGTATTTCATTTGGTTGATGGTACAATATGGTTGTGGGGGGCGATGGCTGCCGCATTCGTCATGCTTGTGAACAGGTGCCGTTGCTGGGGGTTGGTTGGCTCGGGCATCATAAGGTCACTATTGTTGACTAGATCTGGCTCATGTTTGGCCCTTTGCGACTATTGCGTGAGCTTGCTCTCACAGATCTGTCTTATATCCAGTCTTGTACCCAAAAATGGCGATCTAAAAAAACAACTACGGAGTTTCTTGCCGGCTCTTCTCTGTAGAAGTGTATTCCGAACCGGTAGAAGATGGTAAATTTTAAATTTTATTTCATTGTTTGACTTGTCAAAAGTGCTGTAATGAACCAACTTGATTAAATGAGTTTTGAATTTGAATTTGCTAACCAAAGAGTACGAGTATCGTAATAAAAACTACATGAATAGACTTCTGAGCCGCCATTGCGCGAATTGCTCGCCAGTATTCCACCTCTGTCAAATACTATTTGAAATCTAATATATAAAACTCTTGTGTCACAGTTTTAGTGTTTATACTCCTCCGAAACGGCTCGACCGATTTTGATGAAATTTCATATGTATATTCAGTAGGTATATATATATATATTTTTTTTTTCGACATATTTTGTTTGTTATTTTTTTACATTAATTTAATTACATGGCAAACCAACGTTTGCGGGGTCACGCGTCACTTTATTTGTCCGCGATGAACTCCTAAACTTCTTAACCGATTTTTATGAAATTTGCACACCATGTGCAGTTTGATCCTACTCGAAAGATAGCTTACGTCACAATTTATAGTCGTATTATTGTTTTATTGCAAATAATTTGTCTATCAATTGATAGTCACAATTATATGATAGTTCCAAACGATTCTAACAGATGGCGATATTTGTTGACTGGATTGAGTAAGTATTCAATAGATGGCGCTATGTTAAAAGTTAAATTAATGTGTTAAATTAATGATAATGTTAAATGTAATATAACATAATGCTTTACTACGTGGCCGGGTCTGCTTGTTATATAATGTTTTTTTTTTCAGATTCACTACAGCCGATGTGGTGCGGTCGGCGCTGCGGCCAGGGCAATGCAGTTGGCACAGTCCAGAATTCTGGAAATTTCCGAGAAACAACCCAAAGATAACTGTAAGTGTGTAAAGGCTATGTAATTGCCATCTGCCCTGGAGTCCCCAGCGGGGGCATGAGTCCCCAGCGGGGGAGTTTCCATGAGGGTCTCAACGAAAAAAAAATTGTCTAACAAAACCCCAAGACATATATAATAAAATTTAAAAACAATCTGGTAACTTAGATATAATATGTATAACTAGTTTACGGATTTAGAACTATTTTTATCACCGTCTTGAACGCCTTTGACCCTAAGCTTGCGTGATGAAAGCAACGACAGGGTCTAAGATGGAGCAGGCAATTCAAGCAAATGCCCTGTCGGGCACCGGCTCTCACATACACTCGACGGAACACAGTAAAACTGCTTGGCTTAGATGTGAGAGTGGTAGCTAGTCGGGTGGACCATTAGATCCTACCACGAAGCGTGCTGAGTTTTGTCGACTTTTACTACACGCAATGATTTCTTAGGTTTTCGCGATTATTACACATTGAAATTTAACACTTTTTAACGGATTTATCGCGTGTATATTACATTATTTCATTCCCGACGTTTCGAATGCTTTGCAGCAGTCGTGGTCGCGGGAGAGACTAGATGACAGTTGTCTTCAAAAGTACAAAGAAACAGTTAAAATCTACCGCCTATAATTTTGTTTTATTGATAACGTTCCCTGTGCACGCAGAAATCGCTCACGGTGTCCAGAGGTCTTGCAGATGAGTATTTTGCTTGAGATTTGATCAATTTAATGATGGGATCCCAGGCAGGTGGTACTTGCCAACCATCCTCTCTATTAAAATTTGGATGTTTTTTAATCTCAATAGCCTCGCGGATCATTCTTGGAATGTAATGATTTTCCTTGGCAAGGATTTGAGGTCTATCAAAGTGAATGTAGTGGTTGGTCTTGTTGAATGTGTGCTCACAAACTGCAGTCTTGGTCGAGCGTCTGTTTTTCATGTCAGCTATATGTTTTTTTATGGGGATAACGACACTTCTCTTTGTTTGCCCAATGTATGATAATCCACACTTACAGTCAAGTTTATACACACCAGCATCTTGTAGGGGGATGTTAGACAACTGTCATCTAGTCTCTCCCGCGACCACGACTGCTGCAAAGCATTCGAAACGTCGGGAATGAAATAATGTAATATACACGCGATAAATCCGTTAAAAAGTGTTTAATTTCAATTTTACTACACGCGTTATTTCCCAGAATGCGGTGGGGAAGTTTTATATTCTGCCCCGTCCGCACACTATTTAGGTAGAACCCCATTTCTTCCTTTTTTTTTTTTTGCCCGGGGTAAAATCCTTTATGGACTATCCCTGCCAGCCTGGAGATGGCCATCAGGGGGTGTGTGGGAGTCCCCTCCGCCTCTGTCAGGAGACGGAGTCATACCCACTACACGTCCCCGGGGGGTACCGTCCCGCGCTTGCTGCCCCGTGGGCCCTGACTGTATCTCCACGGACCCCATTTCTTCCTAAAGGTATCGTAAGAGCTGACAAAAGGAAATGGCATGGCTGGAATGCCGCAAGAGAGAAATGCCAGATGGGCTGGCACAGGGTTTCGTATCAAGTTTTCCTTCTCTTTCTGACTTACTAGGTTATCGACCTTGTCATTTACTTTTATCGCCCCCTACGACAAAGTCAGGATGGAATGCGGTGGTGACACATGTGAGAATATTGTTCGCAGTGGACCTGGCGATCGGGAGGCTGATGGAGGCTCAGACCTTGGTCTGTCGGGATGAAGGACCAAGCACTCTCAGCGCTGTCAACGGGACACAAAGGCATTATCTCTCGGTAGCTAACGTCGGTAAGTTTTATACCAGTTTATGGGCTCTTTAATGGAGCCCAAAGCCTCAATGTCACCCATAGGGCAGTGGAGAGGGCTATGCTTGGAGTTTCCCAGCGAGATTGAAGAGATACGCAGAAGAACCAGAGTTACCGACATAACCCACAGGATTGCCAAACTTAAGTGGCAATGGGCAGGGCACATAGCTCGCAGGATTGATGCCTGATGGGCAGAAGTGCAGTGCTGGTAGCCCTCACGGTGGACCGACGACCTGGTCGCAGGAAAGCGATGGATGCTCGGCTCGGGACTGGCCTTCGTGGAAAACCTTGGGGGAGGCCTATGTCCAGCAGTGGACGCCTTTTGGCTGAAATGATGATGATGAAGGTTTCTGACGCCTCTTAAACCCCTGCACTAGGTATAACCCGTATAATAGCGGGGGCTGTGCGCGGTTATTTGACATGGATTGAGATTAGACAATGTCACCAACCCATACTATTCTGAGGGTGTCTGTAAGAGGCGATTAAAGGAGCGCAACTCGCAGATCACCTAGCCGCAGGAGAAGGAATTTTACAAACATGAAATTAAAGAACACAAATCACACCCAGACTCTGAGCAAGTACCTCTGGTTTAGACAAAGACACTTGACTGACACCGGAATCGAATCCGGGACCCCTGATCCAAACGTAGCAATCAAAGTACTCAAAACATTGCTCACTGCCACTTCAATTTGCTATTTACTACTACTTAGCCCATAGCTGACCCACTGTTGAGCCAAGCTTCCTCCCTTAACAGGGAGAGTAATAAGCCTATAGTGCCGCGCTGGCCTGCCGGGTTGACACAGGGTTTCGTATCAAGTTTTCCTTTTCTTGCGGCTAGGTTATCGGCCTTGTCGTTTCCTTGCGTCGGGTTTTTCTTTTTAAAACAATATCTCTGCACTAGGTATAACCTGTATCATGGGGGCCAGGGCCGGATTTAGGGGGGGGGGGGGCAACCGGGGCGAAAGCCCCGGGGCCTCCACAAGCAGGGGACCTCCACAATAGACTTCGGAAAAAAAATCTTTCAAATTTCAACTAGTAAACCTAGTAAACATCTTTTTTTCCGAAAAAAAGCGAAATCATCAACGATTTTTCGGCAAAAAAAGCTCGAAAGGTTCCGTTCGTTAACACTAAAATTTAATTTCAAATAATTCTTGTTTCCGATTATATTCATATGTGTTTGATAAATACTAAGAGAATCTACTTGGTTTCACAATAATTTATTTATTGAAAAACTCGACTGAAAAAAATTGTTCATTTTATTTGGAAAATAATTTGGGGCAAGGGGGCCTCCACTCCTTTGTTGCCCCGAGGCCTCTGGACCCCTAAATCCGGCCCTGATGGGGGCAGTTTACAAACATGTAATTCACGAACACAAATGACACCCAGACTCGGAGCAAGTACATTTGGTTTAGACAAAGACACTTGACTGACACCGGAATCGAATCCGGGGCCCGTTAATCCAAAGGCGGCGCATCTAACCACGCGGATAAGATCAGTTTTGCTATTTGCTTTTAGCTACCCGTTGGGCGTCTCGGCGGCTTTTTGCCAACACACTGAAGTACCACACGGCTCAAGCCAGCGTCCGAGCCACGCGGCTGGCTCGATCCTTGCTCTTGTCGAGGCGGGCTCGGAGCTCGGCTGCCGCGGCTCTGCCCTCCTGCGCGGCTCAGACCCAAGCCACTCTCTACACATACATAGTCAATGCACACAAAATGGACGATGCGCAGGTCAGTGCCTTTTTTGAAAGCCCTAGACCCTGTTGACAGACGTGCTAGTGATGGGAAACAGAAAATATCTACTAGTCCAAAAAATAACGTTTTATAATACTTGTTACTGCGACGAGATGGTGTGGGTGTATTATGTGTGAAATCCTTTATTGCACTAGACATATAAAACATTGGATAGATAAGCGACGGCGGGACAATATTCATAGTTCGGAATCATACCTATAAGTCGATCAGAAAAATTTACATCTGTCAAAAAGATCAAGCTATCTTGTACAGGATACAATCAATGTACAGGATACAATCTTGTATTGTGTACGAATATTTAACTCAAAAGAAACTTAATTTACGTAGGTTTTATCACAAAACTCTCATATATCGCTTTATTTAAAATAACCATTATCATCTTACGGCCCCTGTCCCAAGCTAGCTGGTAGTCTCCATACACACTTAATAGTCGTCAAACCTACATTCACAAACACCATTCGTAGACAATTCCTCATTCTTACAATCCACCCATCTCTTTGGTCTCCCACAACCCTTGCGTCATGCACATTCATGCTGAAACTACCACCGGTTCGGAATGCTGCTCTACAGAGAAGAGCCGGCAAGAAATTCTGCAGCTATTTTTATAATATACTAGTGGCCCGCCCCGGCTTCGCTCGTGCAAAGCGGGTGTGGGTTATACATATAAACCTTCCTCTTGAATCACTCTATCTATTAAAAAAAACCGTATCAAAATCCGTTGCGTAGTTTTAAAGATTTAAGCATACATAGGGACGGACAGAAACAGCGACTTTGTTTTATACTATGTAAAGATATGTAAAGATTGTTTACAAAACGCACTAAACAGCATAGTGAGAGCAAGTCCGCCAGATGAGAGAAACACGCTTTATTAAGTATAGTCTCGATTTAGAGTGTCCGTCGTCTTGCCTGAGCTGCCCGACCCGAGTAACGGCACCTGTTCACAAGCATGACAGATGTGACAGCCATCACCCTCCTCAACCATATTGCTGGGAAGAGGGTGACCTGCCACACGATGCCACCACTGCCAAGAGTCTGAGTGACCATGACAGCTCCCGCATCAACAACTACTACAATTCAGCCCATAAATGACCTGACTGCTGGGTCGGGCGTCCTCCAATAACTTGGAGGGTAATTACCCTACTGCGCCACGCTTGCCAGACGGGTTGGCCTTGGGTTTCGTATCAAGTTTTTCTTCCCTCGAGCCTGGACTATCGGCTTCGTCCTTTCCTTTCATCGGCTCTTACGACCCCCTCAGAATAGAATGGGATGGTGACAATATGTAATCGAAATTTGACTTCATTGCAGGTCAAGATCGACAACCGTTTAAAATACATACTAGGACTACAACCCTCTACAGATATAGGGTCTAGCGTAACAGAACAGAAACCACTAGTTTTTACGCCTAAACAAGAGATTGAGACGATGTTAGATTGTAGCGCATTTAAGAAGTCTCAACTTAGCCCGTTGACGCATTGCAAAATACCCGCGTTTCGTCCGCCACACTATTTCGAACATTCCAACTGTGATTGTTACGCTTGCGCGAATCCATCGACACTAATTCTGACCTACTTAACTTGCGGTCTGGAAGCCTCCATGTACTTCAGAGGCAATGAACTGCAAATCGCCGGAAACTATTTCAGCGGGACCTTGCAACTGTTTAAGGTTTTCGATCAGAAATTAAGACACGTTCTGGAAGGTTATAGGGCGTTGGCGTTCCAGGACTGGATCGTAGATGGCGTTAGAGTTAACTATGAAAGGGACTTTAAGATGGTGCAGCTAGAGATCCTGATTGAGTCGGCGTTTTATTTGTTGCGAATGTCGGATTTTGATGCGGCGGACGATCGCATTGTTTGTATACATGAAATCATGCAAGACACGGCCGATGTTGATGCTTATTTGAGAAACGAGGTCCTGAATCTCATGGTTAGTTCCGCTAGTGTCCGGAAAGTGGTCAGAAAGTTGGATTTCCTGGAATTGGAGGCTGATTTCGAAGCTATGAAGCTCAGTCCGGTTAAGACTCCAGACTCCAAACGTGCCAAATCGCCGATGATTCCGAAAATCGTGGTTAAGGACGAGGAAGTTCCTAAGAAGCGTAAAGTTATTAGGTTAAATCTGGAAGCGAGTCCGGAGCCCAAGGAGAGTGCACCGAAGGCATCTAGCTTCAAAATGCCCGGACCGGTTGTCTCTAGGCCGGTTTTGGAGGTAATGACGCCCAGGACGGCTAGGAAGCCAGCTGCAGTGACTCCTAACCCTGATAGAACAGCACAGTTTCTTACGCCATCATCGACGCCGGAACAGTTTTTCACGCCGATGACTTCAATGAAGACTTACTCCAAGTCTCTACGTAGAGGTAAGGTTTTTTATCTTCTTCTCAAACCAGGTCGGTATTCCCCCAGTTACAGGTGGGAAACTAGCCAGACAGGTTCGCATAGGGTTTTGTTCAAGTGTTCCTTCTTTAAACATGATTGAACTCGATTGGCGTAGTAGGCAAATTACCCTCCATGTAGTTGGAGGAGGTCCGACTCAGCAGTGGGTCATTTATGGGCTGAAAATTTGTAAGTAGTTCCTTATTTTGTGGCTAGGTTTCCAATCTTAATTTCCTTTAGTCGGTTCACCTCTGGCTCCTGATGATAGGGCCAGGTATGAGAGAATAGCTGCTCACTCCGGTTCAAGTTTAAATGGGACTTTTAATGCGGCTGCGAAAATAGAGGTTTTTCCCTAGGCATCTCTAGCTCGCTGAAGGCGAGGTTAGGGCAAGAGAGAATAGCCTCTGATACTCGATCGAGCTTCAAGTGACCACAACTAAGGTTATGTGAGCCTGGTACTTTTTGATGCAGCTGCGGTATTCTGTAAGGTGGAATTCCTTCCCCATAATAGATATTAGGCTAGGTATAAACGAATAGCCTCAAAAAGTCGATCAAGTTTAAATGATCGCCACTAAAGATATGTGAGCCTGGTACTTTTTTATGCGGCTGGGGTATTCTCTACAGTCCTTTCCCAATGGGCAGCTCGAGCTCGCTGATGATAGGGCTAGGTATGAGAGTATAGCCTCTCATTCTGGATCAAGTTTAAATGACCTCCACTAAGATAATGGGAGCCTGGTACTTTTTATTGCGGCTGGTGTATTCGGTATTGTCGCCGTCGCGTCTGAATGTAGCCGTGGGTACGAACTTGCGCATCGTACATTTCATAACCAATACGAACGTAGCTCACTCACACTAACATCGCACACGCAGGTGGCGAGGACGCATGCGGGTGGAAGACGTGCCCTGCCTCCCCGTACCGCTTATACCTGATTTTGGGTGCGTTCCACTTAGCACTCACAACGACCACGACCACGGTTTTCGCCGTTCCACTTGGTTCTAGGCGTCACAATCATTAACTCAAGTGGAATGGATTTTTGGAGCGTTTTGGGCGTTCATTTAAATAATGAAAATAGCGCGTCTAAAAAAAAAACAAGACAAAAGGTTGTAACAATTTTTTGTTACAATTTGTTAGTGGTATCAATAAGTTCTATTAATTATTGGTTAACATGATTTGTTAAAAAAAAAATATTTAAATTTTTATGGAGTATTTAAATAATTTATGATCGTATACAGAGTGGGCAAAAAGTCGTGGATCAAACGCAACTAGCGGTTAGATGGGGTCATCAGCAGCATTACGGGAGGTCCTTATGGTCACCCCCTGCAGAGTTATAATTGATTTTGTGTTTTTATGAGATTAATTAACTCTTGATAAAATTCGAAAAAATCTGTATCTTTACATGTATCTTTTTTATAATTTTCAGTAGATTAGTACTGATGAGTCCTTGCGTTAGACATGCTATTTATGGTAGTATTGGGTGTGTTGAAGATAATGGGTGATTAAGTGTTACAAAACAAAAAATCTCAAATCATAATTTTTTATTTACTTCGGACCCCACTGAGAAATAACTATTCTACCGAAAAGTGACCGTGTATTAAAAATTTTGGCGCATTTAATAGGGATTCTAAAAAGGTATTACACATGGCTATGCGTGGCTTTGATATCTTTCGAAGACGATCATTCGTAGCAGGGCCCAGAAAACCTTTAGTTAGATTTGCGTTCGATCCACGACTTTTTGGTGCCGTTTACGGCGGCAGTTGGAAATTTATTGGTGCGTCGAGATAAAAGTACTAGTTCGTCCAGCTCAGATGAAGAAAGAAATACAATTTAAAAAATATATAATCGTGAATGAGCATTTGAGGCGTTGTGAACGCTAAGTGGAACGCACCCTTTGTGTTGTGCGCAGCGTAATGCGGTTACATTCAGACACTCGGAACTCAGACACTCGTACATTCGGAAATAAAGATTGGCGCGGACTGTAGTTGTAAACGTGTAGTTTATTTGTTTTCAGGGATCGTCAAAAACTTGGAAGAGGAATTCTCTACGCCCAAAGCCGAGAAAGAAAACGTGAAAGAGACAACAAGACTTCGTTCTAGACAGGACAAAGAGAAGCCGTTGAAGAGGGCAACCAGTCCGGGGAAATTGGGGGCTGGAACATGCAAAGTACGGGTGGAAACGGGCAAATTAGGGAGAGAATCGGGCAAACTTGGTGGTGAAAGGGGGAAATTGAATGCTGAGGGTCTCCTGGGAGAGGAAATAAACACGCGATCTACTCGTCGACAGAGACAAGCTAAAGAGAAATGATTAGGTATCAATAAAAATGAAATTGTAACTAAGTTATTTGTTTTATTCCGTATCTCTGTGTGATGATTCTAAATAGGTACACATATACAGGGTGTCCGAGTGATGACCGGCTTAAAAAAACATGTATCACCACCCCATTTCAACCTGAGGGTGTCGTAAGAGCCGACAAAAGGTACCAATAACAGACTATTGCGAAGGATGGAAACGATTGCAAGCTTTGCGTGTAGTGCCTGCCTCGTTGGTCTAGTGGTTAGATGTGCCGCCTTTGGATCAACGGGTCCCGGGGTCGGGCAAGTGTCTTTGTCTAAACCAGAGGCACTGACTCGGAGTCTGGGTGTCATTTCTATCTATAATATGTATGTATTTACAAAAAAAAATGTATATAAGTAGTTTATCATCCATCTCGTTACCATAACACAATCATTAAGTTGCTTAGCTTGGGACGAGATGGCGTTGTGTGAAATGTCCAAGGATATTTATTTATTTAGTGACGAATTTACAATACATAGTAACACCACCCCATTCTATTCCGAGGATGTCGTACATAAGTAAATGACAAGGCCGATAACCTAGCCATAAGAGAATGAAAACTTGATAGCCTGTGCCAATCCGTGTGGCCAGCGTGTGCGTGTGGCATAATAGGTTAATTAACCTCCATGTAACTGGAGGAGGCCCGACTCGGCAGTGGGTCATCTATGGGCCGAGTGTATGTCGCAAATATACAAAAACGTTTTATCTATCTAAACATTTTTTTCTTCCATCATCATGCATCAGCCAAAAGATCTCCACTGCTAGACATAGGCATCCCCCAAGGATTTCAACAAAGACCCTGTCCCCGGCAAAAAGTCCTGGAACGCCCGCCTGTTTGCTTTTTTTTCTTTCAAATATGGTAAATAAAAGAGTTCATACAATATATTTTTCTTGTACTTTTTATTAAAATACGAAACCTTTGCACTACGTATACTCGTATCGCGGTGGCAGTTTACAAACATGTAATTCACGAACACAAACGACACCCGGACGGAGCAAGTGCCTCTAGTTTAAACATTAAACAGGAATCGAACCCGGGACCCGTTGATCCAAAGACGGCACATACAGACTTGATATGACAGGGGCATAAAATTACACTACGTATACTATATATGATTAGTATGAATTCGAAACGGTACAAAAAAATACACGTGATTTTTCATGGGGGGTGGAGGGGTAGTCTTAAACCTCACCAGGTATCACCAAGGGGGAGGGAGGCGATAAAAAATGTTAAAAAAACATCACGTGATTAATGGACAGCCCCTAAGGTTAATAAACGATGAGTTAGGCATAGACATCTGTTAGGAAAGATACATCATGTTCAAATGAGACTAAAATTAAAAAAAATCATTAGGCTAAACTATTGCTCCAATTTAATTGATTTTTGGTACAGAGCCTGGAAATTATACCTAGTATAGGCAGTTAAAAAAAATGCCTCTTATGTCGTATCAACCCTGTATATCCCCTAGACCAACAAGGGATAAAAGGTTTCTGCAGCTACAAATGCTGCGTGATGAATTGGCGATGCAGTAGAACGTGCGTCATAGTTGTGTACACATCCACGTTGCATGCATCGCCGTTCTTGGGGGCAGTGGAGACCACGCCGCGCAGGAAGTATCTTTCCACCCCAGCATACGACTCTGGGAACGCCAGACCACCGCCGCTGTCGCCTTTGCAGACAGCTACGCCTGTAAAGTTGTAAGGGGCCATCCATTAATGACGTCAACTTCCCCACCGCACGCTGGAAAATATCGCGTGTTAAAAATACAACAAAACCCAGCACGCTTGGTGGTAGGTACTCATGCTCCGCCCGGCTAGCTACCACCCTCACATCGAAGTCCGGCGCCAAGCACCCTCAGAATGATAATGGTTTGGTGAGATTATGTATTCTAAAGAATGTATGTGTAACACACGGAATATACATACATTCATGAAGTAGTAATTAAAATAGTTAACACAGTCCGTTAGTTAGTCCTATTTTACTATTAGTGCTTCTCAGCCTATAGATGACCCACTGCTGAGACGGACCTCCTCCAGTTAGGGGCTGTCCATTTTTTTACCCCTTGGTGATATGTGTTGAGGTTTAAGACTACCCCCCCACCCCCATAAAAAATCACGTGTATTTTTAGTACCTACAAAAAAGCTTGCACACGCCGCTTTTCCGTTTATTATTATTATTCATGTCTCTTTATTTCATATTTTTACATATATTTTTAAAAAATACAAAATGTTTTAAAAAAAATATACATAAAAATAGACAAAAACCGTCGAAAACGAGGTCGATGACCTAAGCTACCGACGGTTCAGGGCTCCAGAGAGAGGAACCTCCTCACGATCCTTGCCGAATCCAGTATGACAGCCTTTTGAATGAGGCCCTTAATCCAGCAACCCAGCGAGAGTTTCTTGAGATGTTGGTCGAAACTCTTCGCAATAAGACCGTTTACTGAAACAACTATCGGCACAATGATTGTTGAATCAACATGCCACATTGCGGTAACCTCGTGAGCCAAATCGAGATACTTTGTGAGTTTCTCTTTTTCAGCTTTAACGAGGTTCTCGTCATGCGGGATAGTGACGTCAACAAGCATTGCCCGGCTCGCCGATCGGTCAATTATCACTATATCAGGCTTATTAGCGAGAATAGTCCTGTCAGTAATAATCGATCGATCCCAGTAGAGCGTGACATGACCATTGTCCAGAACTGGCGCAGGCTGGTATTGGTAGTAGGGCACTTCAGTATCCACAAGACTATATTTAAGGGCAAGTTGTTGATGGACTATCTTGGCCACTTGGTTGTGTCTATGCAAGTATTCTCCGTTAGCAAGACGAGAACAGCCAGAGATGATATGCCTAATGGACTCTCCTGGACGATGACAGGCTCGACAGATGTCGGCAGTCCCATCCTTTAGGATATGTCTCCGGTAGTTATTCGTCATAATAACTTCGTCCATAATTGCACAGGCAAACCCTTCAGTCTCCCCAAAGAGGTTACTGAAGCGTAGCCAAGCCACAGAAGCGAGTTGGTCTACGTCCGGCCCAGTGAGAGCCTTGTAGAACCTTCCGTGTAACTCCTTGCTCTTCCATATAGTCGTGCGGTCCGAAATGCTTAACACCTGGGGCTTGCGCCAATTCTGTTTTGCCAAGGATAAAGGTGTGAAGGAGTTGTCAACATTGGCCATATCTCGGTGCACATCCTCGGTTGACTGTAGGAAGTATTCCCGCAGATTGCATACCTCGCGGTTATGTAGGTTTTTGACGTTTAAAAAGCCACGTCCCCCACATTTCCGTGGGATATACAACCTCATAACAGATGAACGGGGGTGGTGCATTCGATATAAGGTCAATTGTCGACGTACCCTTCTATCCAAGGCGTCTAACTCAGTCTGAGTCCACCTTAGAATGCCAAACGAGTAAGCAAGTGCAGGCATAACCCAACCATTGACAGCGCGAACCTTATTACCGCCAGACAAAAGACTTTTAAGAACTTTTGTAAGGCGGCTGAAGAAACATGCTGTCAATGACTGTTTTATCTCCTTGTCAGCTATACCTAGTCCTTCTGCCATTCCAAGGTACCTATAGGTTTCCGACTCCGAGAGACATCTGAATGACATATTTTCAGAGAGTTGTAATTCTTCCGAAGTTACAACTCTGCCCCTCTGTACATGAATGGCCGCACATTTGTCGACACCAAACTCCATTTTAACATCATTACTAAAGTTTTCTGTTATCTTTAATAATGATACCAAATCAGATTTCTTTGGTGCATACAATTTGAGGTCATCCATGTATAAAAGATGTGATATGACTTCACCATCTCTGCGGAGTCGGTAGCCTATCTTCGAATCCATTAGTAGCGTGCTTAATGGATTCATAGCTAGGCAGAACCACAAGGGACTCAGGCTGTCACCTTGAAAAATTCCACGCTTTATCCTTAATAAGTCTGTGGAGTCAGAAAACCCCGCCATGTCTGGCAGACAGAGACGTGTGGTCCACTGGCTCATGCATACGCTAAGAAAAGAGCATAGATTTGGATGGAGACGGTACAAATCTAGTACTCTACTTAGCCATGAATGAGGCACCGAATCATACGCCTTTTTGTAGTCTATCCAGGCCATGGAAATATTTTTCTTGACTCGACGGACTTGTTGGCAAATAGTCATGTCAATAAGGAGGAGTTCTTTAGTACCCCGAGACCGTGGCTTACATCCATTTTGTGCGGTGGCCATGATATTGTTAGCCAAAATGTGATCCATAATTTTGAATTTTAAAATGGACGTAAGCAGCTTGTATGTGGTAGGCAAGCAAGTTATAGGTCTATAGTTTTTCGGTTCCGAGGTACTACCGGATTTGTAAAGAAGGTATGTGACACCGTTAGTCAAAAATGTAGGCAAAGTTTTTGATGAAATGGCGTTTTGGAATTGTGTTGCCAGACGTTCATGTGAGCTGTGGAACCGTTTAAGCCAGAAATTGTGCAGGCCATCTGGTCCCGGGCTCTTCCAGTTTGGAGCCAGACGGACTGCACGGGCTATATCTGCTTGGCTGATAATTACTTGTTCCATGGCCGTTATATTTTCACATGAACGCCTAACAATAGTCATCCATTCGCCTTCAGTGTGATTAATTGGTTGTGCCCAAATATCCTGCCAAAATGTATACATTCTGACTGGATCCGGGGTCACACCAAGACTGATTTGCCGACTATTTTGCTCCCAGTTTCGATATACCTTCCTTGCATCACTTTGGAAGAGGCGATTCTGTTTGTATCTATCGGAGCGCTCCTTGAAGCGTCGTATCCGTTTTGCCCATGCTTGTACCTTTTGTTTGTAAAAGTCAATGCGTTCCGTAATCCAGGCACTATAGTCTTGGGGTCTGACCCCAGTCCCATTGAATGCCTGATGTACGAAACGCATGACCCTTGGACGACTATTTCCGTTTTTATATGTATATAATTTGGCAATAATTGTTCTGGCTGTGTTAATTCGCAACTCAATTCTATGTTGCCATGCTGGGATAGTCTCCATTTGTGTAGTAAGCCTGTTTTGGTTTGGGAACCTAACACCACCTACTCTACAAACGGCGACAGCACCGCAATATAGGATTGAGTGCGTTTCTGTCAAGTTTTCTGATTTATCAAAATGGAATTGTAAAAATGTGTTGAGAACGGATGTTAAAGCCAAAATATGTTTGTTCATGGGCAAACGGGGTAACCGCGGTCGATCGGATACAGGGACATCGCGGTATACCAGAATCGCATCATCCAAAGCCCTCCTTAATTGCTCATCATACTGGTTGTTAACATTTACCTCCTCGTTCTGCACCAATTCCGCTGGCGCAGGTAACGGTGGATCCGGCTGTACAGCAATAGCCGATACCGCCGGGTCAGGTTGCGGGCGAACAACAGGACGAGTAGATAATGTTTCCAGGCATAGACGATCAAGTACGGGCTGTGCGAGCAGCTGAAGCCGCTGGATAGCACGCACTTGGTCCGACAGCCGTTGTACAGTAACTGTCGTTCCTGGGTTAAGGTCCTGAAACAAGGCAAACATTCTGGAACGGTAGGCAGTGAGGTTGGTTCCCCCCCCTGTCGCCCCATAATACGCTCGCATGACATTCTCATTTAATTCTTGAGACCATCTCATGCGGCGCACTGAACCACCGGTAGCGGAGGCCATCGACGTTGCAGTGTGCTCCGTAGACCTCAAGCTTGCCGGCAGCGGGCGACCCCTACGCGCAGAACTTTGCGCTGCAGGAGGCACTGGCGATCCAGCGTCGTCACTGGAAGCCGCGGTGACAGGCGGCGTATGGTACTCATTTGCTGATGTTGATGACGAGCTGGATGATGATGTTGGTCGTGCGCTATTGGTCCCGTAGGCAGCACGCAAACGGCAACGTCGTGACGGGTTTCTTCGCAGGGCGAATTCGCTCATTATATTCCAAAACAAATATCTGAATTTGTATACAGCTTAATTTTTTTACATAAATATTCCAAAATAGCACATATTTGTAAATAATAAACCACATTTTAAATAAATTTTATAATATTTTTCACTTTGACGGCCGTTTTGACAGGCGGTTGCCTAGGTTATTATTATTATATTTTTATTATTATTATATTTAATCAGGTAGGCAGTTGAGACAACTGATGATGCTCGTATCTCGCTATTTTCTACTGGTTTTCATTTGCAGCTAAGTTTAGAAATAACTCGTTTGACGAAAAAATAAATTCACGTGATATCTTACTATACCCCTTGTGATATTTCGTGATTTTTGCCGAACCCCTCCCCCCCCTTTCGAACCTCACGTGCTTAATGGACAGCCCCTTATATGGAGGGTAATCAACCTACTGTGCGACGATGTCCCGACGGGTGTTTCATATCAAGATTTCCTTCTCGTGGGTAGGTTATCGGCCCCTTGTATCGGCTGTTGAGATTGTGTATTCTAAATCTATCACCACATGCACTACCTTCACGGAATACCGCAGCCACATAACTTGGTCTTATGTGATGCAGGACACTTACCTTCCTCCCAAAAACCAGCACAAAACTTATCGAAGGTCAGATACTCTTTGAAGCTTTGCGGCGTATGTAGATTGCATTCTTCTGTCGTGATGTAGGGTAGTTCCACAATCTTCAGGCTCGGGGACGCCCTGGCGTTCTGGCCCGATCGGCCCCACCCAGCCACCTGGTATTGAAGAATGGGATTTTAAACGAAACCCATGCACTAGGTATATCCTGTATCGCCGGGCAGTTTACAAACATGACATTCACGAACACAAATGACCCCCAGACTCGGAGTAAGTGCCTTTGTTTTACACAAAGATACTTGCCCTGCCCCGGAATCGAACCCAGGGCCCAGTGATTCAAAGGCGGCGCATCCAACCCATAGACCAGCAATGCAGTGTATAAAAATCTATATAAATAATAAATAAATAAATATCCTTGGACATTTCACACAACGCCACCTCGTCCCAAGCTAAGCAACTTAATGCTTGTGTTATGGTAACGAGATGGATGATAAACTACTTATATACATTTTTTTTTCGTAAATACATACATATTATAGATAGAAAACACCCAGACCCGGAACAAATACTTGTAGGTCGTACAAATATTTCTTCCGTGCGGGGATCGAACCCGCGACATGCTGCGCAGCAGTCGATCGCTCAACCACTGCGCCAACCGTGTCGTCAAAGGTCGTCGAACTCCTATATGAAGAGTAATTAATTAGCCTACTATGCCACGCTGGCCAGACAAGAACCGTCTGGGGTTTTTATCTAGGGTATTTATCAGGGGCTAGGTTTTTATCCTTATCATTTCATTTTGTCGGCTCTTCCGACACCCTCCGGATTAAATAGGGGGACTAGTAGAGCGCATGCGCTTGAGTGAAAAGCAATATTTATTACCTTTCCTTTGCTGCCTTCTTTCAGGTGCGAATTGTCGAATTCGACGTCGAAGCTAAGGCACACGGGCCGGATATGCGGACGGTAGACGAAGGGTCTGGTTACCACCACCACGGCAATGTCTGCCTGCTGGTTCTTCTCTTGACCCTCGTATTCCTTAGGCAGCACTATTCGACTGACCTGGACATCAAAAATAACCATATTGACGCGTTTCAAAGGCGAAAAAAGAGAGGAAGAGGTCACCCGTCGAATACAACTCGGCTCAGCGTTCCGGAAGCTACGCCATATTTTCTCATCCAATATTCCTCAGTGCCTCCAGACAAGAGTCTTCGAACAGTGCGTGTTGCCAGCGATGACTTATGGATCCAAGACGTGGTCGTTCACAATGGGGCTTATTAGGCGGCTATAGTCACTCAGCGTGCGATGGAAAGAATAGCTCTGTTTCTCGGAGTTATTCTGCATGATAGAATCAGAAATGAGGAAATCCGTAGAAGGGCCGACCGACATAGTTAGAGAACAGTTGAAGAAAAAATTGGTAGGCTACGTACCCGGAAGAACGGATAGCCGTTGGGGCATAAAAGTCTTAGAGTGGCGCCTGGCAGCTGCGAAAGTGCTATAACTGGAGAAATATGAAAAGACGCCCTCTTTTTTTTCGTTGCCAATCCCGATGGATTCCAGAGGGTTGGGGATGGGTTGGGGACGCTTTTATCAGCGACTTGAATGCCTTAGATCCTAGTCTTGCTTGCATGATGAAAAACAACGATAAGGTCTAAGATGGAGCTGGCAATTCAAGGAAGTTCCCTGTGGGGCACCGGCTCTCACACGCCACGACGGAACACAGTTAAACTGCTTGGCGCCGGACTTAGATGTGAGGGTGGTAGCCGAGCGAACCATTAGATCCTACCACCAAGCGTGCTGGGTTTTGTTGACTGTTACAACACGCGTTATTTTCCAGCGTGCGGTGGGGAAGTGTAATATTCTGCCCCGTACGGGGAAAAAAGATGGACCCACGCACTTTAAGCAACGGCATTCCTGAACTGCTCGATTCAGGGCGGCGGGTCGCGCTCCTGAATGGAGAACACCTTTTCCACCTCCGCGACTTTGCGGGCCTTGGCCCGCCTCGATTAAGAAACGACACCATAAGAAAGGCAGATAAAAAGAGATGGATGAATTGTAAGAATGAGGAATTGTGTATGAAAGGTAAGATGATAATGGTAATTTTAAATATGACGATTTCTAAGAGTTTTGTGACAAATCCTACATAAATAAAGATCCTTTTGAGTTGGATTTTGAAAACTTCCTCAAGCCTCACCATACGGAAGGACAAAAAATATGATGGCTTCCATAATACTTACTTCGGAGTACTGAGCTTGCAAGTCTCTCTTATCACCCCAACGCCGGTACAATTTGCCCATCGCCACCGCGTAGGATTCTGCCGGCTGCTGCAGGAACTCACGTTTGATGATGTCATACTCCCAGAAGCAGTGGGCAGCTGGTTAAGCAAAATGGCAGGATTGGACATCATAAGACAGGAAGAGCTCATCTGCATAGAGAACGAGAGAGACAGGGCAGGGACATGAAGCTGAAGAACCTCTACCTTACGGAATACTGCAATCGCATTAAAAAGTACCAGGCGCACATAGCTCTGGTGGAGGTCATTTAAAGTTGATCGGGTATGAGACGCCTCATTCTCTCATACGTAGCCCTATCATCAGCGAGCTAGAGCTGCCTGGGTAAGGACCCCTACCTTAAAAAACACCGCAGCTGCATTAAAAAGTACCAGGTTCTCATAATCTGAGTAGAGGTCATTCAAACTTGATCGGGTATGAGAGGATATTCTGTCATACCTAGCCCTATCATCAGCAAGCTAGAAATGTCTGGGGAAGGACGTCCACCTTACAGAACACCGCCGCTGCATTAAAAAGTACCAGGCGCACATAACTCTAGTGGAGGTCACTAAAACTTGATCGGGTATGAGACTTGGTGCCTTGTGTATGCCTTTATACTGATTAACGTCGGTGACACATAAAGTTGGCACGGAGTACAGTTTCTTATTCTTAAACGAAACACCCTCACGAGGGGGGATACCCTGCATCGTGGGGGCTGTTTACAAACATGTAATTTATACGAAGTTTACCTGATATAATAACGTCAGGACCAACAAGAGATCCACTGCAAATTTGTTCGAAGCCTGTACGAGCCGTGGTCTTCTTGTAAATGGCGGCATGCCACGGGAGCTCCCCGTATACTGCGTCTCTCCCACCAGCGATCAGAACTTTGCCAGCTGGAGTCACTCTTCCGCATTCTGAAATATGAAACAGAAAATAATCACGACCAGACAGAAATCGAAAAAAATATACAATATATTCAAACGAGAGAAAACGTGTAGCTTGTTTCTCTCATCTGGCGAACTTGCTCTCACTATGCTGTTTAGTGTTTTTTTTTGTAAACAGGACCGATAATTCGAAAATAAGAAACTACAGAGTTTCTTGCCGGCTTTTCTGACCCACTACTGAAACGGGCCTCCTCCAAATTCATGGAGGGTATGTAGTATATTAATTAATTAGTCTAATTAAATAGTTAGGTATTCAAATTATTGGTCTTGTTAACAAAAAGCACTAAACAGCATAGTGAGAGCAAGTTCGCCAGATGAGATAAACACACTACACGTTAAAGCAACGAATGACGAATAGGCTTTGACAGGGCCAAACAAATACAAATCCGCGAATAAATAGGTCTCCATTGCGTCATTGCTCATACAGTGTACAATATATATACATGTGTGTATAATTTATTACGTGGGGCTCCAGAACACTCGTCTACCTACTAAAACCCCAGCGGTACCCTACGTCTCGTTTGGGGCGCCACAGGGAGCATTTAACAGCGACCACGTAACTTGCGAAGGCTCGACAGTAGGTCATCTATGGGCTGACATATTCGTCGATTAAGTGCCCGTACGCACTAGCGGTTGGCCGCCTAGGCGGCTAACCGCGCGGCCTGCCGCTTTTCCAGTTTAATATGCAAACGCCTATGATTGTACGCACTAAACCGCCACAAAATTTCAACCGCCAGTGCGGTTCAACCGCTAGTGCGTAAGGGGGCTAAGACTCCTGAATGAGCAAGTTTGGGGGGTTTTTACCTGTTGTACAATTCACAATCTTGTCCCAGTTGCCCTCGAGGCATGTCATGTGCGGGAGAGCCTGCGTGGAGTAAAAATTCGGGCCATTGCATGTTGGCAGCGCCACTGCGCCAGATAACTCCCGCTCGAGACACGGACGGGTCTCGTCCGGGTTACTCGTCGGGTCCACACATCTAAACGACACAGATGGGTCTTTGGGGAGCGTGCAGTAGCCTGGAAATTAATTGAAATTTGATGACCAAACGTCGCAATATGATAGACATTCTATTCCTCGTCTAGTATACGTGTGGTGACAGATTTAAAACACAGGATGGACACTTTACACGGCATAAAACTTAGCCGCAAGAGAAGGAAAACGTTGTAAAAAGTTGGAATAAAAAAAATGTGCATACTGATTTACGGTACGAACAACTAGCATATCGTCCAAAAATCACCCCGTGTGGGGACGGAGCAGAATATTACACATCCCCACCGCATGCTGGGATAAAACGCGTGTTGTTAAGAAAACCCAGCACGCTTGGTAGGATATAATGGTCCGCCAGGTGTAAGTACATCACATGTAAGTCCGGCGCCAAGCAGTTTTACTGTATCTCGTGTGTATGCAAGAGCCGGTTCCGACAGGGCATTTCCTGTATTGCCTGCTCCATTTTAGACCCTGGCGTTGCTTTCCATCACGCAAGCCTAAGTACAAAGTCGTAGATGAAAAGATATCCACAATGGCCTTCTAACAAATGGTTTGGTAAACTTATTTCAAGATTCATAGCAAACTAGGTACTTAAAAAGTCTGAAGGCTGAAAATAATTTCAAATCAGTTTATAAATGACGAAGAACCCGAAGTCGGTTTCAAGGTAAAAAGGCCCCCAGTAGTACTTTTGATCCTTTCGTCATAGTCGTAAAATTTTATTTGTATGACGTGTCTGCATCGCGCATTTTTTGTCAGACAAAAAGTTACTCACGCACACATGAGGGCAATTCTGAAATAGACCATTTGCCCCGGTTACAGTATACTTCATCCGGATAGTTCAGGGTATACCCATCTTCACAAGTGATGATGAAGGCAGCTGATTCAAACGACACCCGGGAGGTGATGTTGGGCTCATTATCCAGGACGTAGTGCCCGTGAAGTGGTTGCGGAGGCAGCAAGCACCTGTCAGAAATAACGCCTTTTAGAACAATCTTTCAGAACGAATGAATGAATTTATATAAAGTGCAACATAAAGGAACAAACTGTCAGATGAATTAATTTTAATAAAATCCGTCATATAACGCCATTTCAAACATGAACACAGTTTAAATAAAATATACGATCTGTCAGAATAAACGCAATTTAAATAAAATCCGTCATAAAGAACGTCTTTTTAAACGAACTGTCAAAATGAACGCAATTTAAATAAAATCCTTCATATAGAACGCCCTTTTAAACGATCTGTCAGAATAGTTAATTAAATTGCGTTTAAATAAAATCCGTCAGATAGGAACACTTTAATTCATAACACTTTAATTTATTGGTAACATTAATAAAAATATAATGCAGGATCAACAAATTTCAAAGGCAATGTCGACAAGAGCCAAATGTTTGCAATGACTGCTAATTATTTTTATGAATGTCGCAAATTACATTAAGTGAGCCTATTTTATGGTGCAACCCAGGATGTTTTTCTAAATCTTCGTGATTGTCTTCAGAATAGACAGACAGAGACAGACAAAATAACAATTTTTGAAAATGCCATTTCTGCTATTAAAATTTCGTCAAAATCTGCCTTGAGACTGGTTTGTAGCGCTAAACGGTATTCCTTCTTGTTTCAGTTTTGGCTAACCACGTGTTCTTGAAATAATCATGAATGTGAAATAACGACATCCTGTATAAATATTGTTTATAGCTTACTAGTGACCCGCCCCGGCGTCGCACGGGTGCAATAATGAATGTATTATACTTAAAAACCTTCCTCGTGAACCACTCTATCTATTAAAAAAAACCGCTTCAAAATCCGTTGCGTAGTTTTAAAGATTTAAGCATACATAGGGACGGACAGAAAATATCGACTTTGTTTTATACCCGCTAACGTGCCCGTGGCACAATGGTTGTGCCATGAAAAACGTACGGCGAAGTGCCCGGTGGCACAACCCCTGTGCCACGGGATTTCGGCGCGAAAGCGCGCGCATCGACTCGTTCTTGTCAGTTAAATTTCCTATCCCTGTTTAATAAAGGTACATTTGTATTCTTTGTCTCGCTTCTATGCTAAATAATGAACGAAGTAAAGCCAACCAATCACATTCCATAGTACAAAATTGTAAATTTTAACGATTCGAACTTTTTCGGTCAATGACCGACATTCAGTTTCATTCGTGTTTTGATAAAGTGAGTGCGCGTATACTATGTAGTGATAGTGATAAACTCACCGAGTTGCGCCGCATAATTCAAATGTCTCATCGGAACCGTCAAAGCATTGTACAATCTGTAATTAAAGAAAAAAAATATTAATTTATTTCATCTACTAGCTGACCCGGCGTACTTTGTTCCGCCCTATGCAATAAATGAGGATGAGCAGATTTGGATTTTATTTAGTTAAATTTTAATATAAATATAAAAGTCAAATAATCAGTTAGAACCACCATTAAAGAATCATTAAAAGATTCTTTAATGTCCATTTTTTTTTGCATGGGTTGCACTCTTCGGTGGAGGACCTTATGAGAGACGACATATTTCATTTTTATAATCAGGCGCATGAACAAATACCGCAGATGGTCTTCCGATCCGCGAAGATGCCACATATAATTGACCATTGGAAAAGCATGGATTTTCCAGATTCAGACCACAAACTTTCCAGGAGTGGCCCTGTGATTTATTAATGGTCATGACGAAGGCAAGACGGAGCGGAAATCATTAAAACTATAACGGTACCTATATGGGTTGGGATCAGCGTGATCCGCTGATGAGAATTTCCTCACCTTCGAATTTTCCTTTGAGTATATTCCATTGTTCATCAATTTACGTACCACCAAAGGCGTGCTCTTGCGCCATTTTGGGCGGTTTTGGTTTATGTTTGGAAGCATACTTACTACGGAGCCAACCTTTAGTCGTAAAATGTGCGGTGGTGAGCCAGGCACATTCAATGAGTCTTGTTTACACCGTCAATAAATTATGAATTTTGAATGAATTTGTATTGATTTTTCTATCATATGTCCGTCTCCTGGTACTAAGCTACCTCTTTACCAATTTTCAGCCAAATCGGTTCAGCCGTTCTTGAGTTATAAATATTGAGTTATGAACAAATACCGCAGATGGTCTCCCGATCCATGAACACGTCACATATAATGGAATTGATATCGAATAAAAATTCAATGTAAAATTAAAAAAAAAAACCGACTATGGAATTTACAATTTTACCCTTTACAAAGTAAAAAATAAAAAAAAACATCGCGTTGGGGGACCGCTCTTACTTATTTATTACCTGACCCCGCGATGTTTTTTTTTTACTTTTTAAAGGGTTAATGTTGGGTTTTCCCCCAATAACTTTTAAACGGCTCTACCGATTTTCATCAAACATGTCTAAGAACACTAACTAACTAACTCTAACTCATCTTTCACACAAAAAAACTATATTGAAATTACTTCATCCGTTCGCGAGCTACGGAGCCACAGACAGACAGACCGACAGACGCGTCAAACTTATAACACCCCTCTTTTTCCGTCGGGGGTTAAAAATACACAGTTTTGCTTCGATTATCGTCTTTTAAGCGTTGTTTACAATACCATTATAGTATCCTATGTCCGTCTCCTGGTCCTAAGCTACCTCCCCACCAATTTTCAGCCAAATCTGTTCAGCCGTTCTTGAGTTATAAATAGTGTAACTAACACGACTTTCTTTTATATATATAGATATCTACTTCGGCTTTTGCCAGGATTCCCACCGGATTCCCACCGCTCAGAACTACAATTGGCCAAAGGCCTTACACCATACCAGGGGATCATAAGGGATTTTAATAAAGGTAGGGTATAGTAGATAATTGGATATTAACCTAATAATAAAAAAGGGAATAAACTACTCAGACAGAATTATTGTTCAATTAAAGATATCTGCCTCACAGCACATTAGGGGAACAAAATAGTAGGAGATTAAGATAGATAGAGTATGGTGGATATTAACTACCGCTCAGGCAGAATTGTGGAAATATATCTGCTTCACAGCATACCAAGGGAACATAAGAGAGTAGAAGTTTAAGAGAGGCAGCCCATAGAGTGTTTTAGATATTCCTAATATTATTATTTTTTACTTGTTTATAAAAAACTCACCCCATCACACTTGGCTCCGTCGAACAGGCAGGCGCCATTGGCACAGCGGAACTGCTCCGAATGGCAGACAGCGGCTGTGCACAGCTGCTCAGCCTCGTCAGACATGTCTGGGCAGTCCACCGAGCCGTCGCACATCCGCCAAGCGTCGGTCAAGTTGCCGTCTTTACACGTAAACTTGCCACTAAGACAATAAATTCAAAGTAAAAATCTTTACTAAGTTACATAGCGCCTCAGAATCATTATATAAATAAATAAATATCCTTGGACATTTCACACAACGCCATCTCGTCCCAAGCTAAGCAACTTAATGCTTGTGTTATGGTTACGAGATGGGTGATAAACTACTTAAATACATTTTTTTTTGTAAATACATACATATTATAGATAGAAATGACACCCAGACTCCGAGCCAGTGCCTCTGGTTTAGACAAAGACACTTGCCCGACCCCGGAATCGAACCCGGGACCCGTTGATCCAAAGGCGGCACATCTAACCAACGAGGCAGTCTATAAATGTTAACCTATAAATGTTTTTCATATTTTCTTTTTGTTAAGAACCACGTCACAGACATAACCAGCGGAGAGCGTGGGGGCCGGCCGCGATCTCACCCCGATACAAACGGCCAACCATTTTGAAAACACACACACACACACAAGACAGCGCTGCGACGGGTCGCCGTCACTCAAATCAAGCGCATCGAAGAAATTAATTCAAGAATCCAATCAAGTAATCTTAACATTTATCGCAAATACTTTTCAAGACCAAAATTATCCAAATCGCTCCAGCCGTTCTCGGGTTTTAGCGAGACTAACGAACAGAAATTAATTTTTATTTATACAGATATACTGTGGAAGTTGATCCAATGCGTGGCTTATTAAGAAAATATCAAGCTCTTAGATAACAGTTTAATTAATATCAAAATATTACAACATTGTATTTCATATTTGTGCCGTTTCTTTTCTCTTATATACGTCTGTAGTTGGTATTAACACTCAGCCAAATGACTCACTGCTGATCGGACCTTATCCAATCACAGAGACATTGACTGCCTCGATGGTCTAGTGGTCAGATGTGCCGCCTTTGGATCAACGGGTCCCGGGTTCGATTCCGGGGTCAGGCCAGTGTCTTTGTCTAAACCAGAGGCACTGGCTCGGAGTCTGGATGTCATTTCTATCTATAATATGTATGTATTTACAAAAAAAAAATGTATATAAGTAGTTTATCATCCATCTCGTTACCATAACACAAGCATTAAGTTGCTTAACTTGGGACGAGATGGCGTTGTGTGAAATGTCCAAGGATATTTATTTATTTACAGAGAGGATAATAATTAGCTTACTGTGCTACTCTGGCCAGACAGGTTGGCACAGTTGGGAGGCCTGCCACGGGCGAATCCTTGGTCCGAGGATCGCCGTCGGATTTAGGTCGGTACACAATTTACCATCTCTACGCGCCCTGGAGTCCCACATACACTGGCCGGTCCGTGACCAGCCGGATATCCAAGAGGACAAGAGTTCGTTTCGAGTTTTCTTTCTCTTGCGGCTAGGTTTTCATCCTTGTCATTTCCTTTTGTCGGCTTTTACGAGACCCTCAGGATGGAATGGGGTGGTGATATTATGTACTCTAAATCCATCACCACACGGACTGACATAGTTTATTAGTATAGTATACATATATTGTATATTTGCCGCCTTTGGATCAACGGGTCCTGGGTTCGATTCCGGGGTCGGGCAAGTGTCTTTGTCTAAACCAGAGGCACTCTATCTATAATATGTATGTATTTACAAAAAAAAATGTATGTATATAAGTAGTTTATCATCCATCTCGTTACCATAACACAAGCATTAAGTTGCTTAGCTTGGGACGAGATGGCGTTGTGTGAAATGTCCAAGGATATTTATTTATTTATTTATTATTATATATTGTAAGAATATATGGATGTATGTTTGTTACTCTATCACGCAAAAACGTCCGAATGGATTTTGACGAAACTTTACAATCATATAGCTTAGTTATTAGAATAACACATAGGCTATAAGTTATAAGTTTATAGTGTCAGGTAAGTAGGAAAAAAATCTGACAAAAAGTAAATACTTTCTAACACCATAATCACACTTTTCCATCACCACGCGAGTGAAACCGCGGCGCGCAGCTAATATCAATATAAAACTTACTCCTTAGCGTGATTGCACAACGCTAAGTTTTCGTCAGAGTTATCAACGCAGTTTTTGAGTCCATTGCAAATTAACTGGCGGTTGATACAAGCGCCGTAGGTGCAATGGAACTGGTCGCTCCTGCATCTGTGAACAAAAATTTACGTCATATACACTAGGTGCTGACCGCAGCTTTCCTCTAGTGGATTGAAATATATTTTGCGATAACAAACTTCTTAGCACAACACGCGATCAAAAACTAAATTCTTTTTGAGTCACTAAGAAAGTCAAGGTAATTATACAGGGTTGATACGACATAGGGGCATTTTTTTAACTGCTTAAACTAGGTATCATTTCCAGGCTCTGTACCAAAAATCAATTAAATTGGAGCAATAGTTTAGCCGCAAATGATTTTTTAAATTTTTGCCTCATTTGAACATGATTTATCTTTCCAAACAGATGTTTATGCCTAACGCATCGTTTATTAACCTTAAGGGCTGTCCATTAATCACTTGATGTTTTTTTAACATTTTTTAACCCCTCCCTCCCCCTTGGTGATACCTGGTGAGGTTTAAGACTACCCCTCCACCCCCCATGAAAAATCACGTGTATATTTTTGTACCGTTTCGAATTCATACTAATCACATACCTAGGTACAGTATAACTACGTAGTGTAATTTAATGCCCCTCTGTCTTAACAACTCTGTATACAAAAGGTCGAGGTCACGACGGCAAGTACTAGGTGGTCAAAAAGGTTACATTGAATGGTGAGAAAGTAACATTTTATAATGGTCAAGAAGGTAAAGGTCATGACGAGGTTAAGCAGTTTTACTGTGTTTCGTCGTGTGTATGTCAGAGCCGGTGCCCGACAGGGCATTTCCTTGAATTGCCTGCTCCATCTTAGAGCCTGGCGTTGCTTTCCATCACGCAAGCCTGGGGTCAAAGGCATTCAAATCTATATCTATACTAATATATAAAGCTGCAGAGTTTGTTTGTTTGTTTGTTTCAACGCGCTAATCTCAGGAACTACAGGATCGATTTCAAAAAAATCTTTCAGTGTTAGATAGTCCATTTATCGAGGAAGGTTATAGGCTATACTTTATTTTCAAAATAATTAGGGATCCGTATGAAAATTGCGATTTTGTAAACCAAGGTGTAAAATCGAAAATCTATTTATGCGTGCGCTGCAAAAACTATTGACAATAGAACAAAATGATGTACTACGGGTTTGTAGGTCTTATAAAGATCTACAAAAAAGTCCGCGAGAGCACATATCTAACTATCATAGTTTAGTCACAATAACTGATTTTATGTTCATAAAAAATATGCACGTTTTCGAAGCCCACGCGGGCGAAGCCGCGCGCAAAAGCTAGTCACTGATAAAAACAGAGGTCAGATTCGATGATGTGTCCGCTGACTGATACTTACTTGTTGTTGAAGCAGTGTCCCACAGCCTCATCGGAACCGTCTGGACAATCCCTGATCCCATTGCACGTCTTTCTGGCGTCAACACACGCTCCATAGTCGCACTTGACTTGGCCCGCTGCGCAACTGTCATTTGAAAACTTTATTAAGTTACATATCATACCAGCCCGGCGAAGAGTGGCTTATTTTTTTTTAAACCCAACCTCTGCACTACGTATACTCTGTATCGTGGGGGCAGTTCACAAACATGTAATTCACGAACACAAATGACACCCAGGCTCGGACCAAGTGCCTCTGGTTTAGACAAAGACACTTGCCCGACCCCGGGACCCGTTGATCCAAAGGCGGCACATCTAACCACTAGACCAACGAGGCAGTCAAAATGCCTATGTCTAGCAGTGGAGATCTTTTGGCTGATGCATGATGATGGAAGAAAAAAATGTTTAGATAGATAAAACGTTTTTGTATATTTGCGACATGCACATATACACTAGGCCCATAGATGACCCACTGCCGAGTCGGCCTCCTCCACTTACATGGAGGGTAATTAACCTATTATGCCACGCTGGCCATACGGATTGGCACAGGGCTTCGTATCAAGTTTTCATTCTCTTATGGCTAGGTTATCGGCCTTGTCATTTACTTGCTCGACTCCAGAATTGAACCCGGGACCCGTTGATCCAAAAGCAAATGCAATCAAAATTAATTTATTCAGTGTTAAACATTTATAATTGACCACCGGTTCGGAATGCACCGGCCCCCAATTACATGGAGGGAAATTTGTAGTCGGCTCATATACGACTCCGTCAAAATGGAGGCGTCGTTTCAGCCCATGACCCAACACTGGGTTGGCCTCCTCCAAACACATGAAGTGAAATTAGCCTTCTGTTCCACGATAGTTTAGGCGCAAGGGGATGATCATCCAGCCAGACGAGGTGGTATGTCTGGCAAAGGGTCGCAGCTTCTATCCCCCGATAGTTGTAGTTGGGGAATTATTTAATTAATTATTATCTAGTGGTTAGATGTGCCGCCTTTGGATCAATGGGTCCCGGGTTCGATTCCGGGGTCGGGCAAGTGTCTTTGTCTAAACCAGAGGCACTGGCTCGGAGTCTGGGTGTCATTTCTATCTATAATATGTATGTATTTACAAAAAAAAATATTATAAGTAGTTTATCATCCATCTCGTTACCATAACACAAGCATTAAGTTGCTTAGCTTGGGACGAGATGGCGTTGTGTGAAATGTCCAAGGATATTTATTTATTTATATTTATAACTGTGCGAATTGCTCTTGAAACTTCGCTATCGCGGTGTAGGACTTTTTGGTAATTCTCGCATTTGTAGGCGATTATATTTCGGGTGAATTGTGTAAATTATGTAGCATGCTGGTCACTACAATGGCAAGACAGGTTGGCACAGGGTTTTTATAAAGTTTTCCTTCTCTTGCGGCTAGGTGATAAGCATTTCAATCTTTCAATCTTTCGTCACCTTTAAAACTACCTTCCTCATCTTTTGGCCCTCGCCCAACGCTAGGCGGCAGTCTCCATACACTCTTATCGGCAGCATATTTTCATTCGTCTTTCATACGCATCTCCTCATTCACACAATCCATCCACCTCTTTACCCACAACCTACCACCAGAAAGCTCTACAAAGAAGAGCCTGTGACTTTCTCACTCTCTTGTCGGCGAATATACTTACTTTGTCCACAGGCACAGGGCTTCGGTTTCATCCGAACCGTCTACACAGTCGTTCTGTGCGTTACACACGGAGTATTGGTCGATGCACGCACCATACTGGCATTGGTGCTGGTTGGCGTTACAACTGAAAATACATCATTCAACTATTTAACATTTGTAGCGAAAAATTCAAAATCATTTCAGCCAAAAGACGTCCACTGCTGGACATAGGCCTCCCCCAAGGAATTCCACAAAGGCCGGTCCTGGGCCGCCCGCATCCATCGTTTTCCGGAGACCTTAACCAGGTCATCGGTCCAGCGTGTGGGAGGACTACCAGCACTGCGCTTTCCGGAACGCGGTCGCCATTCGAGGACTTTTCTGCCCCATCGGGCGTCGGTCCTGCGCGCTATGTGCCCTGCCCACTGCCACTTAAGTTTGGCAATCTTGTGGGCTATGTCAGTGAACCTGGTTTGCCTGCGTATCTCCTCATTTCTGATTCAATCTCGCAGCGAAACTCCGAGCATAGCCCTCTCCATTGCATTTTGGGTGACTTTGACCCTCCTGATGGAGCCCATAGCCCTTCAGTTACATGGAGAGTTAATTAGCCCGCTGTGGCACGCTGGTCATACGGGTTTCGTATCAAGTTTTCCTTCTCTCGCAGCCAGGTCATCGGCCTTTGCTTTTCCTTTTGTCGGCTCTTTTGTCACCCTCAGCGGTTGGTGATAGTTCTAAATATTGTGTGGAATTATTTTTTTTTTTTTTTTTTTAATAAACTAAACCCCAGGTTTAGGTATATCCTGTTAGTCCACGGGGCAGCAAGCGCGGGACGGTATACCCCGGGGACGTTTAGTGGGTATGCCTCCATCTCCTCACTGAGGCGGAGGGGACTCCCACACACCCCCTGCTGGTCATCCCCAGGCTAGCGAGGATAGTCCATAAAGGATTTTACGGCAGTTTACAAACATGACATTCACGAACACAAATGACACCCAGGCTCAGGGCAAGTGCCTCTGATTTATACAAATAAACATGCACGGCCTCGAACCCGGGACCCCGTGATCCAAAGGCGGCGCATTCAACCCCAAGACCAACAAGGCATCCTTATGCTCACAGAATACGTAGATTCATGGAAACAAAATTAAACTTACCGCGTTTGATTGCACAGTGCGCGTGTTTCGTCAGATTTATCCACGCAATGCACTATCTGTTGAAATGAATTGGAATTTAAACAGAGTGAATTTTGAATGACTGAATGACATTTTTAATCTTGTCATTTTTCAGGTTCATTGGGATCTTCATTCGTCGTTTCAGGTCATAAGAGTGAATTTTGAATGACTAACATTTTAAATCTTGTCATTTTTCAGGTTCATTGGGATCTTCATTCGTCGTTTCAGGTCATAAGAGTGAATTTTGAATGACTAACATTTTAAATCTTGTCATTTTTCAGGTTCATTGGGATCTTCATTCGTCGTTTCAGGTCTTAAGAGTGAATTTTGAATGACTAACATTTTAAATCTTGTCATTTTTCAGGTTCATTGGGATCTTCATTCGTCGTTTCAGGTCATAAAAGAAAGACCCACTGCAGTCCCGACTCAGCAGTGGAGGCCCGCCTCCTCCAATTACATGGACGGTAATTAGCTTATTACGCCTGTCGGATCGGCTAGCCCAGGGTTTCGTTTCAAGATTTCCTTGCGGCTAGGTTTTCATCCTTGTCTTTCCTTTTGTCGGCTCTTACGACACCGTCAGGGTGGAATGGTATGGTGACACCATGTATCCTAAGTCTCAATACTCACCCCGTCGCATTTGTGCTTCAAAGGTAGACAGCCGCCGTAAGCGCATTGGAAGTGCACCTCTCGGCAGGGTGCGCCTGCGCACAGCTGCGCCGTTTCATCCGACTTATCCTTGCAATGAGCAATGCCATCACAGACGGACACACTGGCGATTTTTTCACCGTCGTCGCAAGTGAAGAGCTGACTTGAAAAAAGAAATCCGAGGTATATACAAGGACTCATCGTCTTGTGATAACAACACTTGGTTATGCTAAGTAGGCATAATTTGTAACAATTTGAATACAGTAGAATAGGACAATGCTCTATTGTACAAAACCAACTAGCGGCCCGTTCCGGCTTCGCACGGGTGCGTTGTAAGGCTAGTAAAAAAAAAGTTGCCTAAGTTACTCCATATATCATCAGTGAATCAAAATCGGTCCAGCCGTTCCAGAGATTAGCCGGAACAAACAGACAGACAAAATTTAAAAAAATGTTATTTTGGTCTATGTACTGTGTATACAAACTTACGCATTTAGTAAAAAGTGCTTATTTTATTATTACAAACAGACACTCCACTTTTCTTTATTTGTATAGATTTGTAACAATTTGAATAGAGTAGGTAGAATAGGAAATTGCTCTATTGTATAACCCAATTATAGCGTTCACCATCGTCAGTGGATAAATCTATACAAATAAATAAAATTGGAGTGTCTGTTTGTAATAATAACAAAATAACCAATTTTAACTAAATGCGTAGTAGTATACACAGTACATAGACCATAATAACCGTTTTTTAAATGTTTGTCTGTCTGTCTGTCTGTTTGTTCCGGCTAATCTCTGGAACGGCGGGACCGATTTTGACGCGACTTTTACTGATTGGTAGCTGATGATATAAGTAATAACTTAGGCTACATTTTTTGCGTCACCCGCGGGTAACATCGCACCCGTGTGAAGCCGGGACGAGCCGCTAGTCATTTCTGTAACGCTACTACACAGCTCACAAGATTGAGAAGATTGGAAGGCGCAGTGCTGGTAGGCCTCCCACGGTGGACCGATGACCTGGTTAAGGTCGCCGGAAAACGATGGATGCGGGCGGCCCAGGACCGGCCTTCGTCGAAATCCTTGGGGGAGGCCTATGTCCAGCAGTGGACGTTTTTGGGTAAAATGATGATGATGACTACCAGGTTGGAACGCGGCACCAACCGAGAAGACCTGGCGGAAGAAACTCAGTGGGCTTGTCTTTTTTTTTATAAGCCATATTACCATGACCGTGTACATATAACTAACTAGTTTATATAAGTAGTAAACTAGCTTTTGCGCGCGGCTTCGCCCGCGTGGGCTTCGAACGCGTGCTTATCTCTATTATTGTGAATAAACTATGATAGTTAGATATGTGCTCTCTTTTTGTAGATCTTTATAAGACCTACAAACCCGTAGTATATCATTTTGTTCTATTGTTAATAGTTTTTGCAGCGCACGCATAAATAGGTTTTCGATTTTACACCTTGGTTTACAAAATCGCAATTTCCATACGGATCCCTAATTCTATTGAAAATAAAATATAGCCTATAACCTTCCTCGATAAATGGACTATCTAACACTGAAAGATTTTTTGAAATCGAACCAGTAGTTCAAACAAACAAACAAACTCTGCAGCTTTATATATTAGTATAGATTTGCTTTTTCAGGTTTTCTTATAGTCCGGGATCCCCGGTACATTGTTTTCACTTGATTACTATCAAGCTAATTTTTCGTGAGTAGCTTCATTTTCATGAGACGCCCAACATTTTCTTGTCGACAACTCTTGGTTGTGGTAGCTAACAGAGGTAGCAAGGGTGAAATATGTTGATTTTATGATTAAAAAAAATTATTACTAACCGGGTGCTTTTTGGTATATCTGATGATAATTATCTAAATTATTCGAAAATGTATTTGTCCTACAAAATGTATGGTTTGATCAAAGAGTCCTCCACCTCCAAATTGTAAGGATAACGAGGTCATAAAAAATGATTACTAACCAGCTGGTTTTTTTATATTTAATTATTAAATATGTATATTATTTAACCGTCATATTGTCCTACAAGTTGCGTGGTACGTTATCCCGGTCCTACACTCAAAAGTTGTTAAAACCACAAGACCCATTTTGTCATCACTAACCGTAGGACAATAATTTTACATGATAGGTTTGTGTATTCTCTGCCCAAATGATACAATGTCCTACAAGAAAACAGGTATGTAACACGAGACCGACAAAAATTGTAATTTTTTCGTTTTCCTACTTATAACTTACTAGCGACCCGAACCGGCTTCGCACGGGTGCATGTATTATACATATAAACCTTCATCTTGAATCACTCTATCTATTAAAGAAAACCGCTTCAAAATCCGTTGCGTAGTTTTCAAGTTTTAAGCATACATAGGGACGGACAGACGACAGCGACTTTGTTTTATACTATGTAGTGATGATGATACAGTGAAAACGTATTTTTTTTTATTTAGATAAATTATTTTTCTTTAGTAGTACAAAAAAATAATTATTTACATATAAAAAAAAAAAAATCATCAGATTCATCTGATAAATTTTCAGTATCATCACTGTCATTTTCATCTATTTCATTTTCCTCGTCTTCTGACTGTAATAACGTAAAAAATTAAGTATTTTTAACATAAAATGAATCCACTTCGTTTTATAGTGTGCAAAACTTTTTATATAGTACATTATACGGATCCCGCTATACAACGACATTCACCGTTATGTTTAATGGATGAAAATTATTTTATTAGAAATTTAGTATGTTAAAAATAATTTATAAAATGGATTGCCTGAAAAAGTCCTAAATTTCTAATAAAATAATTTTCATCCATTAAACATATCGGTGGTCGTTGTATAGCGGGATCCGTATATGTACTTTAAAAAAAGTTTCGTACACTATAAAACGAAGTGGATTCATTTTATGTTAAAAATACTTAATTTTTTACGTTATTACAGTCAGAAGACGAGAAAATGAAATAGATGAAAATGACAGTGATGATACTGAAAATTTATCAGATGAATCTGATGAATATACATTTTTTTTAAGTAAATAATTATTTTTTTGTACTACTTTAGTAAAAAAAAAGTTATTTAAGTTAATAAAAAAGATGTTTATGATGTCATAAGTTATAAGTAGGAAAACGAAAAATGACAATTTCTGTCGGACTCATGATACATACCTGTTTTTTTGTAGGACATTGTATCATTTGGGCAGAGAATACTAACCTATCATGTAAAATTGGTGTCCTAAAGTTAGTGATGACAAAATGGGTCTTGTGGTATTACCAATTTCTGAGTGTAGGACCGGGATAACGTACCACGCAACTTGTAGAACAATATGACGGTTAAATAATATAAATATTTACTAAGTAAATAAAAAAAAACCAGCTGGTTAGTAATAATTTTTGATGACCTCGTTATCGATACATATTGGAAGTGGAGGACTCTTTGATCAAACCATACATTTTGTAGGACAAATACATTTTCGAATAATTTAGATAATTCTCATCAGATATACCAAAAATCACCCGGTTAGTAATAATTTTTTTAGAATCATTAAATCAACATATTTAACCTTTGCTACCTCTGTTAGCTACCACAATCAAGAGATGTCGACAAGAAAATGTTGGGCGTCTCATCAAAACAAAGCTATTTACAAAGATTTAGCTTGATAGTAATAATTTTTTTTCTATGATCTGTAGAACAACTTTTGAGTGTAGGACCGGGATAACGTACCACGCAACTTGTAGGACAATATGACGGTTAAATAATATACATATTTAATAAGTAAATAAAAAAAAACCAGCTGGTTAGTAATCATTTTTTATGACCTCGTTATCCATACATATTGGAGGTGGAGGACTCTTTGATCAAACCATACATTTTGTAGGACAAATACATTTTCGAATAATTTAGATAATTATCATCAGATATACCAAAAAGCACCCGGTTAGTAATAATTTTTTTAGAATCATAAAATCAACATATTTCACCCTTGCTTCCTCTGTTAGCTACCACAGTCATGAGTTGTCGACAAGAAAATGTTGGGCGTCTCATGAAAATGAAGCTACTCACGAAAAATTAGCTTGATAGTAATCAAGTGAAATCAATGTACGGGGGACCCCGGACTATTAGTTTTAGGTGCTGGTATTTTATAGTATTAATATGATAGAGCAAAGAGGTTGGTTGGTAATCTCATACCTATGTATATACTTGACATAGATTTAAAATTTGAGTGTTCTATTATATCTTGTAAAACAATGGTGCTGTGTCAATAAAATATTATCTTGTTTTTTTCATTGTGTATTTTGCATATTTACGTTCTCAAAATCAAGTAGTTCATAGCGATCGCTGGAGGGTTGTCGCTATATAATATACTAGCTTACCCGGCGAACTTTGTTCCGCATTATATATATTTAAAACAAAAAGAAAGTTGTACATAGGATACCTGAGATTTTTATCCCGTCCGTATAAAACCTACTTTAACAAAACGCAACTGACAGCGAAACGTTATGTTGTCTATAGTTTAATATGGTCGAAAATTTGACAATTAGAAATTTTGAATTCGACTTGTTTATATTGTTGTAATTCACATAATATCTTTATAACTTGTAGCCTATGTGTTATTCTGATGTATGAGCTATATTATTGTAAAATTTCATTAAAATCCATTCAGTAGTTTTTACGTGAAAGAGTAACAAACATCCATCCATCCATCCATCCATCCATACTTACAAACTTTCACGTTTATAATATTTTGATGACTAGATTAAATAAAAGAGTAATTTAAGTGCCATAACGTATGGATTGTTAAAGATCATGTTCACAGTAAAGACGATAACGTTCGTTTTTATAAGTACTAACTAGTTATGCTTGGTTCCGAAAGTCGCTCAACTGAAATATGATGGAGGCCCGAGTCAGCATGAATTAATACTGATAATTTGAAGTTTATAGTCTTAATATGTCACGGCTTAAAAAAATTAAATTAGAAACCGCTCCTACTTATTTATTACCTGACCCTGGTCCCCCAACGCGATGTATTTTATTTTTATTTTCTACTTTTTAAAGGGAACTTAGGTAATTGTGTCGGAGGTTTATTTAAATTTTTTATTTAATTTTTATTTTCTGCTTTTTATAGGTACACCCTTATTATGATGTAGATGTCTAAGTTGTCAGCTGATTTTCATGGAACATATTATTTTGTAATGTGCACGTGATGCGCTTTCATTTGAGACCGCACTCGATTATATTTGCAGACTTTCGGTGATTCTTCCCCACTTTCACCCCCCATAACTTTTAAACGACTTAACCGATTTTCATCAAACATTTCTAAGAACACTCGCCCGTAACTAACATGTCATACAAAAAAAACTGTATTGAAATCGCTTCATCCGTTCGCGAGCCACGGTGCCACAGACAGACAGACAGACCGACAGACAGACAGACACGTGAAACTTATAACACCCCTCTTTTTGCGTCGGGGGTTAAAAACTCACTCCTTTATCAGTCGGCAGTGGGAGAATTCCTCGTCGGACTTGTCGAAGCAATGGCCGTAGCCATCGCAAACGTCTTCCGCTTTAATGCACGCTCCGTAACGGCACTGGAATTCCACAGGTGTGCATCTGCAAGTAGAGAAGAGAGTAAGTGCATTCCACCTTCCAGCCAAAAATCATGACCCTTGGGTGGTGCGCGTGAGTAAGGTAGTCAGAGGTCTATGAAGCGTAGTGGTATTAAAAGCTGCCTGAAATAAGGAAGGACTTTACAGAATACCACTCGTTCTATACTACTTCTCAGCCAACCACATGGAGTGTAGTTATACCATATAAAATATAGCTTGATCTTTTTGACAGTTACTTTTTAACTGATCAAATTCAAATTCAAAACTCATTTATTCAAGTTGGCTCATTAGAGCTCTTTTGACAAGTCAAACAACAAAATTAAACTTAATTTAAAATTTACCATCTACCACCGGTTCGGAATGCAGTTCTACAGAGAAGAGCCGGCAAGAAACTCTGTAGTTGCTCTTTTTAGATCGCCATTTTTAGGTACAAGGCCGTGATAAGACAGTTTGTGAGAGCAAACGCGCGCAATAGTCGCAAAGGGCCAAACATCAGCCAGATCTAGTCAACAATAACTAACGCCCGAGCCAACCGACCCCCAGCAACGGCACCTGTTCACAAGCATGACGCATGCGGCAGCCATCGCCCTCCTCAACCATATTGCAGGGAAGAGAACGACCCGTCACACGACGCCACCACTCATAACGATCGACATAAAGGTATGAATCCGAACTACGCTGCACGCAGCAGCGCTGCCGTAGCAGTGCTATCGCGGCACTACTGATCCCCATCGTTCCGGAATCATTCCTTTACTTTGCAATGACCAACAGTGATGGGAAACAGAAAATATTTATTAGTCCAAAAATAACGTTTTATTAGTTTATTAGACTGCCTCGTTGGTCTAGTGGTTAGATTTGCCGCCTTTGGATCATCGGGCAAGTGGCTTTGTCTAAACCAGAGGCACTGGCTCGGAGTCTGGGTGTCGTTTCTATCTCTATAAATAAAAATGAATCGCTGTTCGTTAGTCTCGTTAAAACTCGAGAACGGCTGGAGCGATTTGGCTAATTTTGGTCTTGAAATATTCGTGTGAGTCCAGGGAAGGTTTAAGATTTGAGAAAACATAGAAATATTGTAAGTAAAATAATAAATACAACAATTTTATTTTCCCATACAAACTGTTACCTGTCAAACATCTGACGTTCGTCCCGACGGTTCGGTAATCTTTATATCATAAACTAAGTAAATGATTATAATCGAGTTTGCGCAACGTGTGTGTTTGTTTGATTTATTTTGATCAAAATTAAGATAGCTTACATCTCAATTTATTAATATTATATTATTGCAACTTATTTGTCTATTATTTGACAGTTATAATCATATGTTCGCTCCAAACAATGGCGCTGTTGACTGTATTGTCTATATTGGAGTAAGTATTTAATAGATGGTGCTTTGTTAAAAGTACAAACGTTTCATAAATGTATATACAAATTAATTAAATAAATAGAAATAAAATAAAACAATTACACGGAAAATCAGGAAAATAAAGAAGACTTAAACACCATATAAAATTATTTCTAATCTAAAATTAAACTTTTTAAATGTAACCTCATTACGTTTGACATGAAATTAATAGAATGCGTGCTGCAAATATTGTCAAAGAGGATGTAACAACTAAAAAGTATCATTTAGAACAAATGCTTCGGTCGGAGTTACTTTATTTACAAAATACATATATGTATATCTTTAAAAATAAAAATTAATTGCTGTTCGTTAGTCTCTCTAAAACTCGAGAACGGCTGGGCTGATTTGGCTAATCTTATATTATAAAAATGAATTGCTGTTCGTTAGTCTCGCTAAAACTCGAGAATGGCTGGAGCGATTTGGCTAATTTTGGTCTTGAAATATCCGTGTGAGTCCAGGGAAGGTTTAAAAGGTGAGAAAATATGAAAAAATATCATTGAGGTTTTTTATTTATTCATTCTGAGGCGGTACGAAGTTTGCCGGGTCAGCTAGTTTATAATAACTATGTATTTACAAAAAAAAATGTATATAAGTAGTTTATCATCCATCTCGTTACCATAACAGAAGCATTATGTTGCTTAGCTTGGGACGAGATGGCATTGTGTGAAATGTCCAAGGATATTTATTTATATTTATATTTATTTATTTACTAGCTGACCCGACATACGTTGTCCTGTCCTAACTATAAACTACAAAGGTTCAAGTTTTCACTTCTGCCGGCACTCCCGGAGTGCAACCCGTTGTTGTTTTTTGTTAGTTTCGGAAACTGTAACTGGAGTTCTCATCTTCATTGAAAAATGATATCCATCTTCACCTTTCCAAAATAAGATAAGATATTGTAAAGCATCATATAATCGATCCTAATTGAGTGCTGGTAGGCGTCCCACACGGTGGAGCGACGACCTGGTTAAGGTCGCCGGAAAGCAATGGATGCGGGCGGCCCAGGACCGGCCTTTTTGGAGATCCTTGGGGGAGGCCTATGTCCAGCAGTGGACGTCTTTTGGCTGAAATGATGATATACCTAATCGATGTGTTCCGGACACACGCTGCAGTCGATTGCTACGCCAATGCAAAACACCCTATATCTCGGGTTTCTAAATTTTCACCCACAACGACAATAGCGATTTCGTCATTAGCTGGGTCCACACCGGACGATCCATCACGCTCCGATCGCGCGCGGCGTCAGGAGCGCGATCCAAATGTGCAGGCGGTGTGGTCGTGCCGCGCGCGATCCATGCGCATTATTGGAGCTCGCGCTCCGCTCTAACACGATCCACGCTCCGTGATCCTGGATCCGACCGATCCAAAACGGATCGTCCGGTGTGGACCCAGCTAATTGTTAGCGCATTAAAACGTATTGTCCTGAAGGCGTCTTATCAACTTTGATGTCAATTTTGTGATTATTTCGAGAGAAAATATGTAGAAAATTTAACTGTAAAGTAATGAAAAACCAAATATCAACGTTTACGTTAGGCCGTTTATGTTACGTTTATGTTTATGTTGGGCCCCTAGACCTACAATAACATTGTACAATACTTTTATCGTACAATAAGATTGAAAGGCGCTTTGAATCCAAACGATCAATTATATTGCACAATAATACGAATTGCGCAATGTTTTCGTGTTCAGTCGGAGAATAGTATTGACCCTTCACGATGCCATGGAAAAATATTGTGCAATAAAAATTAAACTCGCTCAAACTTACGTTCAATCATTGCGCAATCTTCAATATTAACCTTAGACAGTCAATAATATTGCACAATGCGTAATATTGCCGCCTTAGTCTATCCAAACGTACCAAAACTCCATATTACATTCAACTTTTAATATTAGGCATGATGGATCTGACCTAACCATGATGTGCACTGAGTAATTCGGTTTTCTTACATACTTTTTGTTAGGAATAATAAATTAATTAATAAACATGTATTTTATCTTTAAAATAACTCCGACCGAAGCATCTGTTTTAAACGATGTTTCGTTTTTTTACATCCTCTCTAACGATATTTGCAGCTTGCATTCAGACAATTCTATGACAAACGTCATGAGGTTACATTATGGTTAAGGTTAAATAAGAAATACTTTTTATAGCGGTTTGATATTCTTAAATGTTTGTACAAACTTTGCCGTGGCAATAACAAACACAAAAAAATATAATCATTAATTCATTTTTTTAATTAATATATTAAACCTCTTTTACTTTTAACAAAGCGCCATCTATTCAATACTTACTCCAATATTTACAAACCTGTCAACAGATATCGCCATTGTTAGAGCTAACATATGATTATGAATGTCAAATAAAAACCAAATAATTTGCATTAAATTAATATTGAAATTTTTTTTCTAAAAAAATTAATCTTGATAAAAAGTATCCTATGTCCTTCTCCTGGCTCTAAACTACCTCCCTGCCAATTTTGAGCTAAATCGGTTCAGCCGTTCTTGAGTTATAAGTGAAGTAACTAACACGACTTTCTTTTATATATATAGATATATAGATTAGTATTATGTGTGAAATTCGCTAGTGCACTAGACATATAAAACATTGGGTATACATATAAGCGACGATGTGTGAATATAATATAAAGATACGGAGTGGTCGATGTTTCTTTATAGCAGTAAGCCCGATCAAGTTAAGAGGCCAACTTACATTTTATTCTTGCATCTGGCGAGGGTCTCATCGGAACCGTCGTGGCAAGCGCCACTTCCGTCGCACAAACTATACTTATTAACACACGCGCCATAGTCGCAGCGAAAATCGTTACTACTGCACCTGTAATAAGACTTAAAATTCATTCAGACAGTTCCGGTTGTGGATATTTTGATCAACTTAACCCATGACATCCTGACGGTGTCGTAGCCTTGCCAAGAAGGAAACTACAAGGCCGATAACCCAGCCGCAAGAGAAGGAAAACTTGATACGAAACCTTTATTTTTTGAGACTGGTAACCCTTTATGGGTACCCAGCCGCATTGGGGTCACGGCTGGATTATGTGGGACTCCAAGGCGCGTTAAGATGGTGATTTGCGCCTTGGTTACCCACTAAACCCCCGTCTATGTCCCGACCCGCGCTATATCCCTGTGGGTCCTATTTCTCCACTGGGTGAATTTGAGCGCCAGGGGGAGATGCTGCTCGACCCTATCTATCAGCATCCCTCGCGTGGAGCTCTGAGGCTCCGTCGGTGGTCTCCTCTGATCCGAAACCCTGTGCCAACCCGTCTGGCCAGAGTGGCACAGTACGATAATTACCCTTCATGTATCTGGAGGAGGCTTGACTCTAGTATGATCTGGAGCTGTTCTAGTGTGGAGAAACTTCAAGTCATCATCAAGTTCGTTCACTAGAGCTCTATTGACAAGTCAAACAATAAAAAAAATGAAAATTTCCTATTTACCGCCGTTTAGCGATGCAGCTCTGCAGAGAATAGCCGGCAAGAAAATCGGTAGATGCTCTTTTTGGATCACCATTTTTAGGTACAAGGCAGGGACAAGACAGTTTAGGTGCAAAGGGATGATCATCCAGCCAGACGAGGTGTGATGTCTGGCTAGGGGTCGCAGCGCCTATTCCCCTCGATAGTTGTAGTCGGGGATATCTTAACCTTACGAATTGCTCTTGAAATTTCGCTATCGCGGTGTAGGACTTTTTCGTAATCATCGCATTTGTAGGCGATATTTCTTGATGCAATTAGTTCAGATTTTTCGGGTAAATTGTGTAAAGTATGTAGCATGCGGTCGCTACAACAGATTTGCGAGAGCAAATTCGCGCAATAGTCGCAAAGGGCGAAACATCAATTAAACACTATTAACCTTTTAATGCCATTTTTTTGGTGACTGGGGAAGTGATTTAAACATACCGCCGTCCCTCGGGGCGGACTCCGGAAACTACTCGTCTTCCCACTAAAACCTCAGCGGTATACCCTCACACGACACGCTTCAGCGCCACAGGTTTCCGTAAACGTACTCCCCTGTGACCTTTTAATGCCTGAGCCAACCGACCCCCAGCAACGGCGCCTGTTCAATCAAGATATAGAACTCTAAAGTTCGCTGCATACGTAACGAGATATTACCTCGGACGGGACGTGAACGGGACGGGGACGTGATGTAAATGCATACGCACCGTGTCAGTGGCTCGGATCTAACGTGCTAGTGTTTCAAGAATTGGCTTTCATTGCTAATGCTCTAGATGACTTTCATTGCTTGCTACGACCGTGAACAAGAAGAGGAGATTTTCTGTACAAACCCCATTTTCGACATTTGCGTCATCAAGACGTTACTAGTTTCCTTTCCGGAACGAACGGGGTGACTGTGCATACGTAGCGGAAACACGGACGGGATGGGGCATGTCCCGTGAGTGCCACGTTCCCGTCCCGTCCGTGTCTCCGTGAAATATGCACTTTCATATACATTTTGTAGGAAACGATGTTTGCAATAATTCCCGTCCCGTCCCGTCCCGTCCGTATAAAAACCCGTCACGTATGCAGCGGCCTTAACTCACGTTTTATTGCCGCATAGTGCTTCGGTCTCATCGGAGCCATCTCCACAATCCGCGCGACCGTCGCATACCCAGGTATTAAAAATGCATTGGCCACTTAAACATCTGAACTCGCTGTCCTCGCATCTGTGGATTAAGAAATGTAGAGACACTATTAGTGGCTTTTTTTTAAAACCCCCGAGCTTTCATCGCGGGGGCAGTTTACAAACATGTAATTTACGAACACAAATGACACCCAGACTTAGAGCAAGTGCTTCTGAATCGAAACCGGGACCTGTTGATCCAAAGTCCAACAGTTTTGTTACTTACTTTCGACTTGTGCAATAGCTCTTCGATTCGTCAGAGTTGTCAGGGCAGTCTTTTTTTCCATCACAAGCTACTTCTTTACGGATACATATCCTCTCATCGGTTCCACATCGAAATTCGCTGTCTCCACAACTAAAAATTTTTTTTTCTCACATGAGGAAAGTACAATAAATGTCAACAGTATGTTTAAAGTGAATTGCGGCAAGATAATCAGTAAACACGCTCTTTTACATCCTAGTTATTTAACTAATAATAACACAATAAAAATTAAATTAAAAATTTAAATAAACCCCTGACACAATGACCTAAGTACCCTATAAAAAGTAAAAAATAAAAAATACATTGCGTTGGGGGACCGCTCCTACTTATTTATTACCTGACTCCTGGTCCTTGTGTCGGGGGTTTATTTAAATTTTTAATTTAATTTTTATTTTATGCTTTTTATAGGTACATGCTTATTAAGATGCTTTTACCCCCAGAGCTTTTTCAAGGCTCAACTGATATTCATGGAACATATTATTTTGTAATGTGCACGTGATGCGCTTGCATTTGAGACCCCACTCGATTATATTTGCAGACTTTCGGTTATTCTTCTCCACTTTCACCCCCCATAACTTTTAAACGACTTAACCGATTTGGATGAAACATGTCTAAGAACACTCGCCCGTAACTCACCTGTCATACAAAAAAACTGTATTGAAATCGCTTCATCCGTTTGCGAGCTACGGTGCCACAGACAGACAGACCGACAGACAGACAGACAGACACGTGAAACTTATAACACCCCTCTTTTTGCGTCGGGGGTTAAATAGTAGTGCGTTTTGTAAATAGACCGATAATCAGAGTTTCTTGCCGACCCTTCTCTGTAGAGCAGCATTCCGAACCGGTGGTAGTTTCGACACAAGGGTTGTGGGAGATCAAAAGAGGTGGATGGATTGTAAGAATGAGGAATTGTGTATGAAAGGTGTGACTGTAGATATGACGACTGATAGGTGTGTATGGAGACTACCACCTAGCGTGGGACAGGGATCGTAAGATGATAGGTAATGTTAGTTTTAAATATGAGGATTTATGAGTTTGTGATGTGTTTTAGAAGTCAACATAACGCAGCATGCTTGGTAGGATCTAATGATCCGCCCTGCTAGCTACCCTCACACCTAAGTCCGGCGCCAAGCAGATTTACTGTGTTTCGTTGTGTGTATGTGAGAGTCTGTGAGCGACAGGTCATTTCCTTAAATTGCCTGCTCCATCTTAGACCCTGGCGTCGATTTCCAACACGCAAACCTAGGGTCAAAGGCGTTCAAGTCACTAATGAAAAAATAAAAATAAACAAGTTAGATTTACGGTCTTTTCTGGCACATCGTTTCGTCTTCATCCGACCCGTCAACGCAGGCTTTTAATCCATCACAGGTGTACCTAGGGTTCGTGCAAGCTCCGTACGCGCAACGAAACTGTTCCGGTTTGCAACTGTCAAAAGAAATATTTTGGTTAAAGTGGAGATCGCAGATAGAGATACTGCGGAATGCTATGAAGGCACCAAACCTAATACTATTCAGCCTTATAAATAATCCACTGCTGAATCGGCTCTAAACGTTGCATTATTTCTATTTTTATCTAATAATTTATAGTTTTGTCTATCTTATAGTTTTGTTATACTTATATTATTAATTATTATTTTATATATTTTCATAAATTTTCCATGATTTCCGACAACGACTCGTTCCATTCGGCTGATGAAACAGCTATATCTTCAGGAAATGACAGCTTTTGCTCGTTATCTGGTAACCTTGGCGATGTACAAAACTTTCAATGTACAAAACAATCCTCTATTTAACGTGTGTCACATAAACGCACAGAGTCTCCCCAGTCATCATAGTGAATTGTTTGATACGTTCACCAATAACAACGTTCACGCCATCCTGATTTCTGAGAGTTGGCTCAAGCCATGTCTTCCATCGACCTCTTATCCTCTTCCCGGGTTTGTTCTGATCCGAAATGACCGGATTGGGAAAGGCGGGGGAGGAGTGGCTATTTATTTGCGAAGCGATTTTAACTATAGCGTTTTGGCATCTTCACCTTCAACTTACACTGCCTTGGCAGAATTTCTTTTCCTTGAGTTATCCTTTAAAGGTGTCAAAACTGTCATAGGTGTCGTGTATTGTCCACCATTGACCGATTACTTCACTGAATTGGAATCAGTTCTAGAATCTCTGGGTTCAGAGTATGCACATCACATCATCATGGGTGATTTCAACACGAACCTTCTTTCCCATAACTCTCCTCGGACCCATAAACTATTACAAATCTTTAAATCAGCCAGCTTATATGTGTTGCCACTACAAGCTACTCACTGCAGTGCGGTTGGTGATGACACGTGGCTAAATTTGATTATCACATCTAATCCCTCCCTGGTATCCACACACGGTCAACTTATTGCCCCTGGTTTCTCACACCATGATCTCCTATTCCTATCCTACCTCCTAAAACCACCCAAACCCAAGCCCAAGATCACGTACAGGCGTTGCTTTGCGCGTATGAACATTGATAAACTCGATAGGGATGCATCTATGATCGACTGGGCGCCCCTGAATGAGGCTTCCACAAGTGACGACAAGGTTTTTGTTCTCAACCAGCTGATCACTAAACTGTACGACTTGCATGCCCCGGTCAAAAAAGTGAAAATAAAGCGCCCACCTGCTCCATGGATGACTAAGGGCATACAAATGGCCATGAAATTACGGGACCGGGCGTTCAGGAGAATGAGAAAGGACCGTACAGATGATAATAAAGCTGCCTATAAGAGAGTCAGAAATCGTTGCAATCTGATGATACGTGACGCTAAACGCCGCTACATTCTCAGCAATATTACTTCTTCATCTTCTGCTGACATCTGGAAGTTCCTCAGAACTCTTGGTGTCGGCAAATCGCAACACTTAGACCTGCCATCCTCAATTAGTTTAGATGATTTAAACAACCATTTCAAAACAATTCCTACCTTAGATCATTTAACTAAAAGCTCCACTCTGTCTTTCATATCTGGTCTAGCGGGTCCTGAAATAGCACCTTTTCACTTCTCTGCTGTCAACGTCGCACGAACGGGCAAATCAACGAATTAGGCGGTCAAAAATACAATACTTGAAATATGTCTCAGGTAAAAAAAAATGACTACCTGCGACTGGTGAGTAACCGTAGAACAATGGGTGACCCCACCCGCTTCCGCACTGGAAGCTCACGCCGAAGTATGTCAGTCTAAACTTGAACGTCGCTCTAAGTGTTTGTATTGCGTTTAGACATTCTGGGAAAAACTGCTATTTTAAAAGTGAATATTTTTATTTTGGGATGTGTTGTGAAGAATATTGTGATGGTTTCAGGTATAACAGGTAAGAATACATATATATTAATAAGTTTCATGCCAATGGTAAGAAAAAAATATACTTGAAGATTAAAAACCATGCTCGAGATTGGTGTATTGAAATCTATTTTTTTGTTTTTAAAATGGTTTTTGTTATACTTCAGGGTTCGTCCCATTGGGTTTGTCAGTTGTAACATAAAATAGAGTATTTAGGCTAATTGAAAACGAGGAAATTGGCCGTGATCTCCCGTGAATTCAACATTTTCAACATCAATGAATGATGTAGTAGAAATTCATCGAATTTGATAATTATTTATTTTCCTTTTTTAAACCAGTTTTCGTTCCATTTCAGAAGCTGAGGGTACCTCAGGAATGCGAGTAGTAACGCGTAAACACCTTTTTAACAAAATGCAGGAACAAAACTTGCATAATTTTGACGAAAAGTTGAGTTATCTCGAGAGATATATTTTATCGCAAGATGAGTATTGTGAAGAACTAAAGAAGGAAGTGAAACATAAATTATCTTATTTGAATTCTCAATTTAAGAAAAAATGGATAGAAGCTCATAAAAAATCACAGCTTTTCCTTCAAAAGAATGATAAGTGGTTGCAAGGAACCTTTGAAATATCCAGGGGCTAGGAGACGTTCTTCTGGTCGACCAAGAAAGTCATTTATAGATTCAAGTGAAAGGAGTAAACGCAGAAAAACAATCACAATACAAACAAAAAATGCAAGATAGAGATGCGAGTGACAGCAACATTTTCCAAAGTTGCTTTGTTCCGCTACAGTTAATATGTGGTTTAAACAAAAAAGTTCTTTGGCAAAATTCAACTCCTTCTTCGCCACGATTCTGTCGACCAATAAAGATCCGTTTTACTAAAGAAACAGTGGATAACACTAATTCTGAAATCGCAAATGTCGAACAGGCTATAAATGCATTGAAAACCAGTGAATTCGTGCTGAGCGAAATGTTATTAAGTGCAAAGCACGTCATGACTCTGACTATGGTTGATGCAAAAGTGTGTAACGCTGCAACTTCAACTACTTCAACCATGAGATGCTTCATCTGTGGTGCTACATCAAAATAATGTAATAACCTCGATACGAAGAAAACTGTTGATAGCGACGCATTACAGTTTGGCCTATCCGTGTTGCATGCTAGGATTCGGTTTTTTGAAAGCATACTTCATTTGGCATACAAGATTCCTGTTCAAAAATGGCAGTTAAGGTCGGAAAATGACAAAGACATTGTTAAACAGAAAAAGGCAGAAATACAAAAAAAAATTGAGAGCAAATGGGCCTACTAGTAGATGTGCCGAAAGCTGGTTTTGGCAATACTAGTAAAAGATTTTTTGCCAATCCTGAAATTGCTGCTGAAATCACCGGCGTGGATTTAAATCTATTAAAACGCTTGAAAGTGATTTTGGAAGTCATATCCAGCTCTTATAAAGTAGATTTAAAAAAGTTTGCTCTATAAGGGTATGAGACTGCGAAGATTTACATTGAATTATATCCCTGGCATCCGATGACTCCCACGATGCATAAAATATTAATTCATGGCGCAACTGTCATGGAAAATGCACTTTTGCCTATAGGTTTATTATCTGAAGAAGGCGCGTAATAAACATATTCGACTGTATCGGCAGGATTACGCTAGAAAATTTTCTAGGGAGCAATGCAATTTAGACGTAATGAACAGATTATTGCTCAGCTCTGATCCCTTGATATCTAGCATAAGACCAAAACCTAAAAACAGGTCTACGCCACATAGCGAAGAAGCAATAAAAATGCTTATGTCAGCTCAGCCCCACACGGCTGAAGAGAATTCCTCGGACGAGGAAAGTGGCATAGAAGGGCCTGACAATGAAACGAAAGGATTCAGCTCTGGTGAAGAGACGTGGGAGTCCTCTTCCTGATTTTTTTTTGTTTTATCAATAAAACGTGATTTTTTTTATGAACAATTGTTTTTTTACGTTCACCAAAAGCTTATATAATTGAGATATAATTAGTATAAACTATTTATAATACATAAAATAAAGAAAATAATTTTGACCGCCTAATTTTGATAAATGCCCCACTGTGCGTCGGTGAGATCAAAAAGATTATCCTATCCATTAAATCCAAAGCGGTGGGAAGTGATAGCATCTCCCGCCGCATGATCGTTACAATCCTTGATCACGCTCTTATTCCTGTAACCCACGTTATTAATTTTTCCTTAGAGTCCGGTGTCTTTCCTGACATATGGCGTAAAGCCTATGTTCGCCCCCTGCCCAAGATTCCCAATCCCTTATTTTACAATCACTTCCGCCCAATTTCAATTCTTCCCTTCTTATCGAAAGTGCTGGAGGCCTGTGTCCACAAGCAATTTGCTCATTTTATTTATACCAACAACCTGATAAGTCCCTTACAATCGGGATTTAGGCCAGGCCACAGCACAACCTCAGCCCTCCTTAAAGTGACTGGCGACATTAGGTTAGGCATGGAGGACACCAAACTAACAGTTCTTGTTCTGATTGACTTCTCCAATGCCTTTAATGCCGTCAGTCACGAGATCCTGTTATCGATCCTCTCCCATCTTAAGGTCTCCCCGCAGGCGGTAGAATGGTTCTCCTCTTACCTTCAGGGGCGCCAGCAGAGTGTCCGTTCTGATGAATCTTCATCAAACTGGAAAAGCCTTGAAACTGGCGTCCCACAAGGCGGTATACTCTCTCCCCTTCTATTTTCGCTTTTCATAAATTTTCTCACACCCAGACTTCAGTGTGCGTATCATCTGTATGCCGATGACCTTCAGCTTTATCGTCAAGCTAGTGTGGACACTCTTTCTGAGACTATTAATAATGTAAATCTAGATCTTGAAGTCGTCAAGGGCTGGTCAGATAGGTTTGGTGTGGCAGTTAACCCGACTAAGTGCCAAGCCATTATCATCGGGAGTTCACGGTTGCTGCGTAGAGTAGATAACATTTTGTTACCCTGTCTAAGGTACGATGGCACGGTCATTCCTTTTACCTCTGAGGTTAAAGATCTTGGCGTGATCATCGATAACACCTTCAACTGGCGTGCTCAAGTGGGTAGTGTCAGTCAGAAAGTCACTGGAGCTTTACGATTCCTTTACCGCTTTAAGAATCTTCTCCCGTCTAACGTCAAAGCAATGCTTGTACAGTCCTTAATTTTTCCCCTTATCGACTATGGTGATGTGTGCTACTATGACCTGAATGCAGACCTCCTCAATAAACTGGACCGGCTTCTTAACAACTGCATTCGGTTCGTTTTTAACCTTCGCAAATATGACCATGTTTCAGAGTTTAGAGCACAACTCAAATGGTTGCCCATTCGGCAGCGTCGAGAGGTACGGGCGTTGACCACTCTTCACTCTTTCTTTGTTCTCCCTCACCACCTACTTATCTTTCTTCTCTTTTCGAATACTCAAGTTCCGTTCATGACAAAAATTTGCGCTCCTCTCACAATCGGCAACTACAGTGCCCTACCCATTCTTCTGACTTCCTACACCGTTCTTTTTTTGTACAGTCTATACTATTATGGAACGCCCTGCCTCCGGAAATCAGGATGGTCGACTGTCGCTACACGTTTAAGAATGAGGTTCGCAAGCATTTGAGCTTTACCAATTAGCCTGATGTTTGTCGTGGAATTTTATCACACTTTTTTTTTCCTCATAACCTGAGTATGTTTATATATATATATATGTGGCGTATTGAGTTAACGTTTTAGTACTACTAGCGCCATCTATGCCGCCTCCGTGGCATTACTCGCGGATGGCGCTGCGCATAGATTCTGAAGAGCTGTGACGTATCGAACGAAGGAACGAGTAAATGGATGGTTTCGCTCGCAAATGGGCATCGAAGTCTTATCCTCTGTGCAAGACCTGGGGCGAAGCTAAGGAACGACTTACGCGTCAGTTTGCAGCTACTAAGAGGTTCCATGACCTGTTTCGAGACATGGTGCAGTACACGAGCGACAAGGCTGCGACCTAAGTGGAGTACTCGACAAACAAGCTGGCGATGACGATATGGGTGACACGTGAATTGTCACTAGCTGCTGGGACAGCTGGGCCATGTGTTGTGTACTTTTTGCTTTAAACTTACTGTTTTAAAGTATCAGTATTGAGATTTAAAGATTATGGGCTTAGAGGAACCTTTCGTGTTAAAGTTGTTGAAATTATTTGTATGCTAACGTGATCTCTGTTAACTTTATTCGTAAGATACGATTACGGACCATTACCATCAGGTTGGCCGAACGTGAAAATGTGCCTCAGTTGGTTATTTTGTTACAAGTACACACGAGGACGTGTGCTTCGTCAGAATGGCCGTGTCGTGGATAACGATATCGTTTTATTAAGTTTCTCAATTGATTGTTGACACAGTAGTGCGGCAAACGCGGTGACGTCAGTTGTTTTGCAATGGCGGCACGTGGACAGAATCGTAATGGAAAGTGAGGTTGGCTCGATCAGTCAGTCGACGTTGGGACACGGACCGAGACACTTCTCCGTTGCGAACCTGTCGGTTTGTCTATTTAAGTGTGTTAACTGAACATTGTTATTGATACTGTGGTTAATATTGTGAATTATAAAGTTACAAGTAATAAACCTCGTACCAAGTCAAGATGATGACGACTCTATCGCTCAGCCGTCGCTATCTCCGACATCAGAAGTGGGATGTAACTCATTCAGCCCACGTGGAGAAAACAGTGTAGTGATAATGTGTGTGCTTCTGTACGCGATGGAAATAACCGATAATGGCGATTCATTGTCACTATAAAGGAGACATTAAGCTACATGAAGATTGTTCTAAACTGAAGATCACAAGCTGCAGTCATAGTGCGGCGATTAACTAAGTGGGGATCACTTGCTTTCATTGTGATGGACAAGGACACTATGGGTCTAACTGCCCTGAGCGGAGCAGCAGGAAGGCGAGCAACAGTACTGCGGTCAGCCAGGTCAAAGAATAGTGAGTGGATCTGTAGTAAGCGCACCAGCTGCAATTTTACGTCACTCCGGTGAGCAGTTTCCATTTTATTACTCGGGTATATTGTATGGTATACGACTTTACGATAGTGTGGCTTTGACCGGTGTAAGAAAATATTATTTGAAATTCTTTTACATGTTTACCTGTTAATTACTTGCGATACGAAGTTTAGATTGCTGTGCTTGTTTAGCTTGACAGTTCATCGGTCTAGCGTCATATTTTCGGCAGGTTATATCAGTTTTCCAAGATTATGGCACCATTATATGCCTTGATTTGCATCGGTGAGGTAGATTGAGAGCATAAACATAAGGCGATAGGACAGCAGATCCAGACTTCAGGCGATCGAAGTTTCAGTCGGCAACGGTGAAATTTCACAACTGCGGTAAAATAGGTCACCGACCGTCCGATTGCCGTTCCAAAGGCGAGGTGAAAGGCAAGGCAGCCAGTGCTGTCACTTCGGCGTCAAGCTCTGCGGGACCGAGGCCGCGGTCGGACTTAATCTGTTTCAGGTGCGGCACCGCCGGACATTTGGCAACGAAGTGTCCACGTGGCAACAGCGGAGGAGCTGGCGCGGCAGTAGGCGCAAGCAGTTCGGAGCAGCGCCTGCAGCAGCGGCGAGTAACGAGAGGCATGTGGAAGTTTGCTAAGTTCACCGTTGCAATGCATTGGAAGCTCCGCGCTTCGTGTAACGCTGTTATAGTGCATTGGAAGCTCCGCGCTTCGTGTAACGCTGTTATAGTGCATTGGAAGCTCCGCGCTTCGTGTAACGCTGTTATAGTGCATTGGAAGCTCCGCGCTTCGTGTAACGCTGTTATAATGCATTGGAAGCTCCGCGCTTCGTGTAACGCTGTTATAGTGCATTGGAAGCTCCGCGCTTCGTGTAACGTTGTTATAATGCATTGGAAGCTCCGCGCTTCGTGTAACGCTGTTATAGTGCATTGGAAGCTCCGCGCTTCGTGTAACGCTGTTATAGTGCATTGGAAGTTCCGCGCTTCGTGTAACGCTGTTATAGTGCATTGGAAGCTCCGCGCTTCGTGTAACGCTGTTATAATGCATTGGAAGCTCCGCGCTTCGTGTAACGCTGTTATAGTGCATTGGAAGCTCCGCGCTTCGTGTAACGTTGTTATAGTGCATTGGAAGCTCCGCGCTTCGTGTAACGCTGTTATAGTGCATTGGAAGCTCCGCGCTTCGTGTAACACTGCTATAGTGTATTGGAAGCTCCGCGCTTCACGTAGCTCCGTTGCTGTACGTCGGAACTCCGTGTTTTGTGTAGCCCGTACTGTTACATCGGGAGCTACGCGCTTCGCGTACAGTTGACCATTGAAAGCTTGGCGCTTTGTGACTCGGGGCACCCCGATAACCGTACGAGTTTTTCCTTTTATTACGTTTCACACACAACGACAATGAAAGACGCGCGAGAACGCGCTGACTGTCAGGATGGTCGTGTGGCGTATTGAGTTAACGTTTTAGTACTACTAGCGCCATCTATGCCGCCTCCGTGGCATTACTCGCGGATGGCGCTGCGCATAGATTCTGAAGAGCTGTGACGTATCGAACGAAGGAACGAGTAAATGGATGGTTTCGCTCGCAAATGGGCATCGAAGTCTTATCCTCTGTGCAAGACCTGGGGCGAAGCTAAGGAACGACTTACGCGTCAGTTTGCAGCTACTAAGAGGTTCCATGACCTGTTTCGAGACATGGTGCAGTACACGAGCGACAAGGCTGCGACCTAAGTGGAGTACTCGACAAACAAGCTGGCGATGACGATATGGGTGACACGTGAATTGTCACTAGCTGCTGGGACAGCTGGGCCATGTGTTGTGTACTTTTTGCTTTAAACTTACTGTTTTAAAGTATCAGTATTGAGATTTAAAGATTATGGGCTTAGAGGAACCTTTCGTGTTAAAGTTGTTGAAATTATTTGTATGCTAACGTGATCTCTGTTAACTTTATTCGTAAGATACGATTACGGACCATTACCATCAGGTTGGCCGAACGTGAAAATGTGCCTCAGTTGGTTATTTTGTTACAAGTACACACGAGGACGTGTGCTTCGTCAGAATGGCCGTGTCGTGGATAACGATATCGTTTTATTAAGTTTCTCAATTGATTGTTGACACAGTAGTGCGGCAAACGCGGTGACGTCAGTTGTTTTGCAATGGCGGCACGTGGACAGAATCGTAATGGAAAGTGAGGTTGGCTCGATCAGTCAGTCGACGTTGGGACACGGACCGAGACACTTCTCCGTTGCGAACCTGTCGGTTTGTCTATTTAAGTGTGTTAACTGAACATTGTTATTGATACTGTGGTTAATATTGTGAATTATAAAGTTACAAGTAATAAACCTCGTACCAAGTCAAGATGATGACGACTCTATCGCTCAGCCGTCGCTATCTCCGACATATATATTATGTATAGTTAGTATAGTATATTAGTATAGTATTTATTATATACGTATATGTATCATATACAGGGTGTAAGTGGCGGCGTCCCGAAAAAAGATACCAGCGATTCAGTACATGATACTGAGGCCCATGGCGGTCGAATTTTCCGGAATTTTTTTTCCATATAATATAATGAAGTAGTTACTATTGTCGAGCTGCACTTAATTTTTTGTAATATTATAAAAATTAAACAATTTCCCAAAAAAACGCAATGTAGTTAAGACACGAAAAATCGCACTACCAGATGTTACGGCGGCAAGTACAATGACACTATCGCGCGATGCCGCCCGCGCCGTGTGCCATGCGTTCGTTGACCTCTACTCCTCGTCCGCGACCTACGTCTCCCGAAGAATCCCCAGAGATATACGAAGTTACGTAAAATTTGGTCAACACTAATGTGTGGATCTCTCCGTTTGGTGACGGATTAAGAATACGCAGTGTCACCAACCTATACCATCCCAAGGGTGTCCTAAGAAGCGAATAACCGAATGCAAGAGGCAAATCACCTAGCCGCAAGGAAAATTTGATAAAAACCTTGTGCCAACCCGTCTTGCCAGCGTGGCACAGTAGGCTAATTTCCCTCCATGAATTTGGAGGAGGCCCGACTCAGTAGTGGGTCATTCATAGGCTGTAACGATGAATGTGTAAATAAGTTAACTAGGTACTAAATTTCATTATTAGAAAGATAGACGAGGGCAGTGTAAAATTCAATGAAATGTATTAAATAATGCATACCCAATGCAAGTACATAAATATCCAGTTTTGTTATTACGCTGTATTACTACCTACCTGGCTCCAAACCTACCTACGATTACGTAGCTCATTAGAGCTAAGAAACACCTACTTAGTGTTATTTGATGATCGACTACATACCTACCTACTCATTAATCTAGATTTAGTCTGCCGAAGTATTTGTGACGTACCTAAGAACAACGTAGGTATTTATTTTGGTGAAATACAAAATCCAATTCAATACTTCATACGTTTTGGCTGGTAAATACTTATTGTTTCATTATTGTTCGGTAATCATTGCTAAACGTGTAGGTACACGATATTTTATACGATCAGCCTGTCTTGATAAAACGGTTTTATTTTAGTTTTTAAATAGACAACTCGGGTATAAATCGTATGTCACAAGTATCTTTAGAAACATTAAATTAACGGACACACTGTACACCCATACATGAACCATTATTTTAGATTGTTCAAAGAGTTGTCTCGTACGAGAATCGAACCGCGCAGTCCAATCTTCAGCACGTCAACGATTACGCAGGCCGCCGCGAGCGACCGTCATAACGTCCACACGCAGGCGCTTACCGGTGCAAACTAAAGTGGTTAGTGCAGGCGGCATGCTCACAGGCAAGACGGAGCGTGTGAGCTTCGGAACTAGAGTAATACCAATCAGTTGATATGATATTATTATCGAAACAAATTTGCGCTGAGTCTTGCGTTTATTTAAGCGATTATTAGGGCGGTATTTCTATTAAATACCTAATGCATAACTTTTAAGAACTTGCTAGTTTAGGACTTACTTATGTCAAAATAACAATAATTATTTTAGTTACTTTGTAATTCGACGTCATCTAAAATTACGTTTATGTAAGAAAACGACACTGATTCATTGTTTAAAGCTATTTCAAATACAGTTTCACACGAAGTCTAATTTCATTAATCGTTTGAAACTAATCGTCGATGATGATCGTTTTATTTTATTTAATTCCCAACGTTTCAGGCACTTTCGATAGTATCGATAGTTTTCACATGATACTATTATCTCACCTCTATTTGTTTCAATGTGCAGGTTTGTAATAATTTTCAAATAATAATAGATAAATTCGTCAGTTCGCCGGGACTTCCATCGGAAATCAGAAGTAATCGTAACTGTTTTGTGAATAATTAGCGACTTGTGACTTGTGAAGTGAAATTCGATTAGTACTTTTGTGTGTTGTGTCTTTGCGTTTTGTGTGTTTCATTATGAATCGGGTCCCGTTTTCTGCGCGGGAATACGGGGAGATGCTAATGGCATATGGTGAAGCAAGAGGAAATGCTTCTCTAGCGTTACGTATTTACGCTCAGCGCTACCCTAACGCTCGTCATCCGGTGGACAGCCGTGTTATCACTCAGGCTTATCAACGGGTACTCGATAACCAGCCCATCGTACCACACCAGGAAGGCTCCAGCAGACATATTAGCGCCCGAGTTGAGCAGCGAATACTGGAGACAATCCAACGCAATCCCCGCCTTGGCACACGAACTGCTGCAAAGCTTTTGCGGCGTCGTGGTATACGCGTTTCGCACTGGACTGTGCACAAAGTCCTACGTAGAGAGCGCCAACGGCCCTATCGTTTACACAAAGTTCAGGCGCTCGTGCCTGGGGATGAGAATCGTCGTCTTGCGTATTGCAGGTGGTTGGGGAATCAGCAGCGGTATTTCCCTGACTTTGTGTCGCGTATAATTTGGACAGACGAGTCCACGTTTACGAGGAACGGCATGTGGCACCGACGCAACTCTCACATTTGGGCACGAACTAATCCACGTGAGTACCAACAGACGGGACATCAAACGCGTTGGTCTGTAAATGTTTGGGCGGGGATCTACCACAACAAAATTCTGGGTCCCTTCTTTTTACCAGGGCGGATGAATGGGCCAAGGTACCTGGAATTTTTGCAGCAGGATCTGGCCAATACTCTTCGTGAGTTAGAAAATGATTTGGCTCAGGAATGGGACCAAATGGATGAAATTCCAATAGCACGGTTGCCAAGGATTTGGTTCCAACATGACGGTGCGCCACCACACGTTGTTCGACCAGTGCGCGAGTACCTTAATGATGTGTTCCCTCAAAGGTGGATTGGCAGATTCGGGCCTCACGCGTGGCCAGCGCGGTCTCCTGACTTGACGCCGTTAGATTTTTTTTTATGGGGTTACATCAAAGAAAAGGTGTTTGTAGCGGAATGCGACACTGCGAATGAAATGCGTCGACGCATAAGTGACGCATTTCAAAAACTAAAAAGTGATATCGCAGCCGATCCCACGATGATGTCTCGTCTCCACGCAAATACGTCATATCGCGCCCAGCTTTGTCAGCAACTTGGGGGACGCCATTTTGAGCCGAATCTTATAAGAAGAGAGAGACGTTAAGGTATGTTTGACTTTCACCAAACTAATTTATCTTTGAATGTGGTATTGTTATTACTTAAAACAATATCGATGTAAGATTTTCGTGCGTGCGTCTATGCCTAAATTTTAAATGTACTTTAAACCAATAGCTGAGTAGTTAATTGAGTCATAAGATGAGCACAGCGACAGGCCGAGTTCTAAGCCACAGCACCGTGTAGGTAGGTAAGAGCCGCTGCGCCGCGCGTGCGGCATGCGTTCATTGACCTCTACTCCGCGTTTGCGTGTGGTACGACGCTGCAGCGATAAATTGTATTGTTCGTTGTACATTGCGTAGTGCGAATTAACTAAATAATGATAAATCTTTTATTCTTCATTTTTTTGCTGAACTGAATTTTGCATGATAATAAGTGCCCATAGAAAGCCCATTTCACGAATTTTTCGGGACGCCGTCCCTTACACCCTGTATATTAGTCAAAGTAGTAGTGCACCTACCACGCTCTGTTTCTGCACCACCCGAAGGTAGACTGGTAGAAAATGCCTAAGGCATTAAGTCCGCCTTTGTACATTATTGTGTGTGCATAAAGCATAAATAAATAAATAAAATAAATAAACTGGTTACAGTTAAATACGTTCTCGCGAACATGGGGCGCCTCAGGGTCAGCTCCGACCTACGGAGTGGCGCGGAAGAGACTAATTCAGTAACAATTTAAATTAAACCTAAAACGCTTCAGAATACGACTGTATTTAGCTGTATTTAGAATACGCTCGCCGCGCTTTATGTCGCTCGCCGTCATTGTATTTCGTTGTACCAGATACAGTTGTATTCTAAAGCGTTTTAGGTTGAATTTAAATTGTCACTGCATTAGTCTCTTCGCCGCCACTCCGTAGGTCGCTGACACTTAAACGAGATATGCGAGAGTATACCGCTGGAGTTTTAGTGGATAGTCGAGTGTTCGGGAGTCCCACATAACTCCTGACCCCACCACCGTGGACCGTGGGACAGCATGCACAAAGAACTCCCACACTTTTTTCTTTTTTTTTCTTAGAACAGTGAAAAAAAAAAACTTACCACGTGCTTGTGCGGCATCATCGCTTCGGGCCACCAATGAATGAGGGAAATTAGCCTACTGTGCGACGCTGGGAGGACGGGTTGGCATAGAGTTTGCATCCCCTTTTGCGGCTAGTTGATTTGCCTCTTGCGTTCCTTTAGTCTCTTACGACACCCTCAGGATGGTATGGGTTGGTTATTCTGGCCAGCGTGGCATAGCAGGCTAATGACCCTCCACGTAACTGGCAGAGGCCCGACTCAGCAGTTGGTCATGTATTAGTAATAGTTGTAAATAACAAATCTTTGTGCTTCTTATATTACGGAAATGTCATGGTTGTGCTAACCTGTTTTGCCCACACAGTTCTTCTGTCTCATCAGACCCGTCTGCGCATTCCAACACCTAGACATTAAAAAAACTTAAGTGGCAGGGCTGGTCCTATCTGGAGAAGAACCAACAACCGCTGGGGTAGATCTCCCTAAAGCTAAAACTCAAAAGGAACCTTATTTACGTAGGTTCTATCACAAAAACTCTTATAAATCGTCATATTTATAAATACCATTATCATCTTACATCTGTCCCACACTAGGTGGTAGTCTCCACAAACACCTAACAGTCGTCATACCTACATTCACACCTTTCATACACAATTCCTCACTCCTACAATCCCTCCATCTCCCTTGATCGCTCACAATCCCTGCGTCCACTCACATTCATGCTGAAAATACCACCGGTTTGGAAGGCTGCTATACAGAGAAGAGCCAGCACTCTGTAGATGCTTTTTTTTAAATTATAGGTCTTGTTTACAATACTGTATTCGGGGATTTTTTATCCGTGCGAAACTTCGATACCGCGATGTAGGACTTTTATGCAATTCTTGATAGTTCAGAGTTTCCGCGGGAATTGTGTAAGGTCTGTAGCATGCTGGTGGCCATTAAATTGAATGCAACTCACCCCATCGCACGTGGACTCGTGGGCTATACAAGCTCCATAGTTACATCTGAACTGGTTGGCATGGCAACCACTATTTGCACACAATTCTTCGGACTCGTCAAATTTATCCTTGCAATCTTGATATCCATTGCAGAGATTGTAATTCTTCAGAATTTTGCCATCAGAACACTTAAATTCCCCACTGGAAATATATCACAAATTAATTAACACCTGTACGGATCTAGTTAGAATGCATAGTGTCACCGCCCCATTCCACCCTGAGGGTGGTTTAAGAGCCGACAAAAGGAAATAACAAGGCCGAACACCTTGTTACAAGAGATGGCAAAACTTGATACGAAACCCAGCGCCACCCCGTCTGGTAAGCGTGGCATAGTAGGTATGCTCATTACCCCCATGTGACGGGTGAAGGTCCGACTCAACAGTGGGTCATCTATGAGCTGATTATTACAGATATATTAGTAGTAATTAATTAACTATTTTTATTGGAAACTAGCTGACCCGGAGAACTTTGTTCCGCATTCTATATATTTAAAACAAAAAGAACGTTGGACATAGGATACCTGAGATTTTTATCCCGTCCGTATAAAACCTACTATAACAAAACGCAACTGACAGCGAAACTGTCAACAGATATCGCCATTGTTAGAGCTAACATATGATTATGAATGGTCGTTGCCGTGGGTACATGCGTTAGCGGGATTGACAATTTAATTTGAAAATTACAAAATTTTTTTGCTGGTTTTTTCTATTTGTATAGTATATGCTTCAAATTTAATTAATTGGGTAAGTAATTTTGTTAGTTTTTATAACATGGATATTTTCCCTCCGGAGCCTCCGGACCCTCCTAACATAACAGGTCAATTGGCTTCTGCTTCGTCATCTAGTTTGATTTCTTTAAAAAAATCTTCGTTAAAAAAAAGACAATTGATTCCTGATGAGTCTAACTCGGATGATATTAATTGCCCTGTCCCTAAAAAGGTGACTGTCGATCCATCTGTCCCAGCACCGTCTTATCAAACTGTATATACTCACCCAAACTTGGAGCGTGGTATAAGGCGTTATGAGGATTCTGATAAAGGACCTTTTATAGTTCATGTTCAAAGGATAGAACCAGACCCATCAGCGGGTACCTCTATTAGGCCAATTAAATTTGGCCAGTTTCTACAGACGCATAAAATTGGCGAAATTAGTAAAGATGGCGTTAAGAAAGTTGGCAGAAATAAAATTTCAGTTGAATTTTTATCAGCTGCGGGTGCGAATAAATTTTTATCCAATGAAATTGTAACATTATGCCGGTATAATGCTTCAATTCCTTCTTTTAATATTACGCGTTTGGGTATAATTAGGGGTATCCATGTAGACCTATCCATGGAGGATCTTGCATCCAACCTTCTGCTCCCAGAGGGTTGTGGGTATGTTCTTAAAGCACGACGCCTTAATAGGAAATCCATTGATGATGGAAAATCTACTTGGTCACCGACCCAAAGCGTAGTACTTACTTTTTATGGACAAGTTTTACCTCAGCGTGTTTTCCTTTTTCATAATTCCATCCCTGTCGATATCTATAAACTTCCAACTATCCAATGTCTAAATTGTTGTCGTTTTGGGCATATTAAACTTCAATGCAGATCAAAACCTCGTTGCTTCCGTTGCTCACAACCACACACTGGAGATTCTTGTAAAGTTGACAATAGTTCTGTTTCCTGTTTATTTTGCTCAGGCAGTCACTTAGCCATTGCCAAGGTTTGTCCCGAGCATGAAAGACAAAGCAAGATCAAAGATGCTATGTCTCAGGAAAATATCTCATACGACGAAGCCGCATCCCTGTTTCCATCGGTGCGTAGACCGTATGCTGAAATTACGCAAAGTATGTTCCCTCCTTTACCCTCGCTGCCCTCTTCGTCTCATAGTAGTGTTGTTAATCCAATTTCGTACACAAAAACTGTTCTTCTAAACCGTAAACCTCGGGCTCCCCTGGGTAAGGGATATGATAGAATTGCCCATCAGGCTATCGTTTCAAATTCTCCCTCATCTCTCCCTAATGGTTCTGCTCTTCCTAGTATTTCTGGTGGTCCCCATTTGTCCCAAAATGATAATTTTGTAAGTAATCTGTTAACCCTAGTCCTTGATCTCCTTGCCAGATTTGATGACTGCATACCGCCCAACGTTGCCAATAAACTTGCCCAAATCGTCTCTGCCTCAAATCGCAATGGATCTCAAAGTCCTACAATGGAATTCCAAGAGTGTTCGTCCTAAGAAACATGAGCTCTTATACTTAATTTCTCAGTTTTCGCCAGCTGTCATTGCCGTCTCCGAGACCTGGCTTGTCCCCGGTTCTCATTTTAGGATTCCGGGCTTTTCATGTCTCCGTGATGACAGAGCTGATGGCTATGCAGGCTGTGCGTTATTGGTTAGTCGTAGTTTAACTTTTTCTCACATTCCTCTGCCTCCTCATAGTCATTATTTTAATGCTGTTGCTTTAAAATGTTTTAACATTTCCTTTCTTTCTATCTATATTCCGCATCCTCATTCCTCTTTAGTTCCTTCCTTGCAATCTGTCATTGCGTCCCTTCCTCCTCCAATTATTGTCATGGGTGACTTTAATGCCCATCACACTGCTTGGGGTTCTAATCATTGTGACTGGTTTTCATCTGTTCTTCTGGACATTATGCATGACAATAACCTGTGTATAATCAATAATGGTTCACCAACGAGAAGAACCCTTCCTTCGCAGGATCCAAGAAGTGCTGTTGACTTGTCTTTTTGTTCGGCTTCCCTTGCATCGTCTGTGCTTTGGTCTGTCATGGGGAGCACTCATGGCAGCGAACATTTCCCTATTTTAATGTCTTTTTCTTTACAAGTTCAACCAGAACAACCCCTTTCTCCGCTTCGGAAGTATCGTACTTCGGGTGCTGATTGGCCAGCCTATTGTTCATCTTTAGATTCTAAAATCTCTTTAATAGCTTATGGTGATTTTAATCACTCTTTGGATAAATATCACAAATTTATTGAATCCTTACTTGCCTGTGCGGATTCTCATATCCCTATCAGAAAAAATAAGCGTAATTTTGCCTCGCCTCCCTGGTGGGATGCTGATTGCTCAGAAATCATTCGTCAACGTAAATCAGCAGAACATAACTATAACAGAAATATGTCGTTAGAAAACTTTCTTCATTACAAACAGACTGCTGCTCGTGCCAGACTGCTGTTGCGTAAAAAGAAAAAACAGGGTTGGGTGAACTTCTGCGAAAATATTTCCCCTTGTCTCCCCTCCTCCCTGGTTTGGAAACAAATTAGGAAATTTCGGGGTGCTCTCGCTTCTTCTGATGTGTCGTCGAATGACTCTTCGTTGTGGATCAATGCTTTTATGGATAAACTTGCTCCTCCCTCTGCCCCCAATATTGATTGTCTCCCTATCTGTCCATCTTACTTCGTATCACATAACTTTTTTGATTTGCCGTTTACTCTAAAGGAACTTCAAAATAGTCTTGAAGGTTTACCTGACACTTCCCCTGGTTTAGATGGTATACCTTATTCTCTTATCAATAAAGCCAGCGACTTCACTAAATCTTTCTTTCTGGAAGTGATTAATTCCTTTTATGAATCTGGTGTTCGTCCAGATTCCTGGAAAACTCAAGTTGTGGTCCCAATCTGCAAGCCGGGCAAGGATCCTCTAGATCCCAACTCCTATCGGCCTATTGCTCTTTCGTCTGTCTTAGCAAAGGTTGTTGAACGGCTTATTCGCAATCGACTAGAGTGGTTTATTGAGAATCATAATCTCTTGGCTTCTTCTCAATTCGGGTTTCGAAAAGGGGTCAGTACATTAGATAACCTTAGTGTACTAGTCACTGATATTCAGACGGCGATGAAGAAAAAGGAAGTCCTTGTTGGTGTATTCGTAGACATATCAGCTGCATACGATAATGTTCTTCTTCCAGTTCTGAAAAGTAAACTTCTTCGGCTTAATGTCTCTGAGAGGATGGTAAATTTTATTTGCAATTTACTTATGGATAGGAGTATTATTATTAGGTCTCGTTATCATCTCTCTCCGATAAGACGTGTTTGGAAAGGACTACCTGAAGGTTCGGTCCTTAGCCCTTTATTGTTTAATGTTTATACTTCTGACTTAGAAAAATCGGTCACTGACTTTTGTGAAATTTTGCAGTATGCAGACGATGTGGCTCTATACTCGGCTTCTAAATCAGAAACCGAGGCTTCTGTTAATCTTAACTGTGCGCTATATTATTTAGGAAAATGGCTATCTGACCATGGTCTATCTCTCTCTCCTTCTAAGAGTTGTGCTGTTGTTTTCACCCGTAAACGTTCTCCTACTAGTGTTCGTATTCAATTCGATAATGAGGATATTCCTATTAAAGATCACGTTAAATTCTTAGGGGTGATCTTGGACAAAAGGCTTACCGGTCTTCTTCACTTCGATTACGTGGCTCAGAAGTGTGAAAAAGGTTTAAACATGTTACGTTGTCTTTCTGGTACTTGGTGGGGCTCCCATCCGTATTCCCAAAAGCTTCTATATAACGCCATAATCCGTAGTCATATGGATTATGGTTCTTTTCTTCTTGACCATGGGAATAAATTTGCCTTAGACAAAATCAACAAAATACAGTCCAAGTGCCTTAGGTTACTTCTAGGTGCAATGAAATCGTCTCCTATTAATGCTATGCAAGTGGAGTGCGTTGATCCTCCATTGCATATTCGTCGTCAATTTTTATGTGACGAATTTTTCTTTAAATTGATTCAGAATCCTTCGCATCTGCTGTTAAACAAACTCCACTCTTTTCTTGATTCTTTTGGCTCGTTTCCTGTTCAGGATGGGTTTACATGCCTTCTTCGTAGTTATATATCTTTTCTTAGACTTCCTCATCCCATCTTTGAGGCTCTAAGAAATCCCATATTTTGTACTAATTATGATGCTCTCCAATTCAATCCTCACGTTATTCATAATTTTGGTGTCAGTAAAAATGATGAACAAGCATCTGAGCGCTTTTTACAAGTATATAGGGAGAAGTGGGATGACTGGCTTTTAATGTTCACTGATGCTTCTAAGGTGTCTGACTCTCAATGGGTTGGATCTGCAGTTTGGATCCCAAAATTTAAATTAATTCTTTCATCAAGGTCCCCTCCCCTTGCATCTGTTTTTTCTGGAGAAGCTACTGCACTCTTAGAGGCAATAAATTTTGTTATTTCCCATAGCCTCAATAGAGTTTTGATTTTGTCCGATTCCTTAAGTTGTCTCGTTGCCATCGACTCCAACCCTTTCCGAACAAAATCAGTTCATCCTCTTATTTTAAAGATTAGGGAGGCACTTTTCTCGTGTTTTAGTCTTGATTTACAAGTGGTATTGGCCTGGATACCTGGTCATAGCGGTATTCCTGGTAATGAAACTGCTGATTCCTGTGCGAGACATGCGGTTCAGTCAGCAGCTATTTGTCACTCTTTCATTTTCTCCCATGATTTGTCTTGTCTCCCTAAACTGCGTATGCTTGGATCATGGGATAAACTTTGGCAATCTTCAAGGCTATGTAAGGGTAAATATTTTGGTGATATACAATCTCATATTCCTACGCGTCCTTGGTTTGCAAAATTTAAATCTATTCCCAAAAATATTACGTCTACTATTTGCCGCTTACGCTTGGGCCATTCCTGCACCCCTGTGCATCTGGCGAAAATTAAGGTTAGGGATCATTCTCTTTGTGAGTGCGGGTTGGATGAGGGTTCTCCAGATCACATTTTTTTTAATTGTCCTAAACTTAGAACTTCTTTATATAACCTTCTGCCACCTCTTATTCCTCGTCCCACTAACTTTCAGTGTGTTTTATCTCATGTGGATACTCCTTTTGTTTTATTTTTAGCGAAATTCTTAAAAGCAAACCATATTCAGTTATGATGTTTATATCTGTTTTGTTTCCATATCCTTTATGTTATGGTCATGTTATGGTCTTTGGTTTCTTTTTTTTTTTTCTTTTTTATGTGTAAATATAATATTAACATAATTTGTAGTTATATCTAGTAGTAGTCATATCCTACATGAAACCAGCAAAAAATCAAAATTACTTAGATTATTTTTGATATTTTCCTTTCCCCTGCATTTACCTGTACAACGTGACATTGGCGGAGTAATGTTGTTGTAACATGACAAGCCATTAATCTAAGAAGAAGAAGAATGATTATGAATGTCAAATAAAAGCCAAATAATTTGCAGTAAATTAATATTGATTTTTTTTTGATCCGGATAAAAAGTATCCTATGTCATTTTCCTGGTCCTCAGCTACCTTCCCACCAATTTTCAGCCAAATCGGTTCAGCTGTTCTCGAGTTATAAATAGTGTAACTAACACGACTTTCTTTTATATATTTACTAGTGGCTCGCCCCGGCTTCGCCCGTGCAAAGCGGGGGTGGGTTATACACATAAACCTTCCTCTTGAATCACTCTATCTATTAAAAAGAACCGTATCAAAATCCGTTGCGTAGTTTTAAAGATATAAGCATACATAGGGACGGACAGACGACAGCGACTTTATTTTATACTAGTGGCCCGCCCCGGCTTCGCTCGTGCAAAGCGGGGTTGGGTTATACATATAAACCTTCCCCTTGAATAAATAAATATCCTTGGACATTTCACACAACGCCATCTCGTCCCAATCTAAGCAACTTAATGCTTGTGTTATGGTAACGAGATGGATGATAAACTACTTATATACATATTTTTTTTGTAAATACATACATATTATAGATAGAAATGACACCCAGACTCCGAGCCAGTGCCACTGGTTTAGACAAAGACACTCGCCCGACCCCGGAATCGAACCCGGGACCCGTTGATCCAAAGGCGGCACATATGACCACTAGACCAACGAGCCAGTCAAATCACTCTATCTATTAAAAAAAACCGCTTCAAAATCCGTTGCGTAGTTTTAAAGATTTATGCATACATAGGGACGGACAGAAGAATGCGACTTTGTTTTATACTATGTAGTGATAGTGACTATGTAAAGAAGATAAGAAAAAGAAGAAAATCATAGCGTAATGTAGCATGTATTAGATCCATTGCTACTACTATTGAGCCCATATAATCTACTGCCGAAACAGACTCCTCTAATCGTATGGACGGTAATTAGCCTACCGTGCCTAGCTGGCCAGACGGGTTGGCACAGGGTTTCGTATCAGTCTGCGGCGGCGTGGTTCTGCATCAGATCCCACAATGCCGCAACAGGACGCGAGTTGGAGCACCCCGGGGAGGTTTAGTGGGTAGGGCCCCAATATGGGGGAGAGTCCCACACTCCCCTCGCTGGCCATCCCCGTGGCCGGCGAGGAAGTCCATAAAGAATTTTACCCCGGGCGAAAAAAAAAAAAAAAAAAAAAACGGGTTTCGTATCAAGGTCTCCTTCTGTTCCTGCTAGTTTATCTTTCCTTGACATTTCCTTTTGATGGCTACGCCCCAACCTACCCACTAAACAAGAGTTTTTTTAGTACGTCATTAAGAATACCTATGTAATAAACTAACTAATAATAAAATTTATACAGACAATTAATTTACAAGATTTTATGAAAAAATAGCAAGTATTTTTATTAGATAAGGCTACACTATGTCACAATATTTAGATGATAATATTAGATGTTAAAGTAGAATAGAGTTAAATAATTATAATTTAAGTTTAATGTTTTTATGTATAATATACTTAAACTTAATATTTGTACGCTTTACTAGCAGGACATAGTGATACATCACTATCACTACATAGTATAAAACAAAGTCGCATTCTTCTGTCCGTCCCTATGTATGCATAAATATTTAAAACTACGCAACGGATTTTGAAGCGGTTTCTTTTAATAGATAGAGTGATTCAAGGGGAAGGTTTATATGTATAACCCACCCCCGCTTTGCACGGGCGAAGCCGGGCGGGCTACTAGTTTATTAATATATTATTAACCTATGACCACAAATAAAAGACTTTGAGTTTGAATTTTAAAACCAACGGTATCTCTCAACTGCCCGAAACAGGGCCACAGGCTTCACTCCCCAATGGGGAGCATGCTCCGTGCCCCAAGCTTTGATGGAGCTCTTTACGCTCCCCGACCAATCGAGATGCACGGGTGGGATGCCTCAAGCTTTGATGGGGAGCTCTGTACGCTCCCCAACCCATCGAGGGGCACGTGCGGGATTGACCGCGTCCCTGGGTCTTTAGCTCGCCGCGTATGGTGGGTCCTAAGCTCCGAGGACTCCTGACAAAGAAGACGTCAACTTACCCGTGGATATGGTCACACTTGGGCAGCTTCTCATCGGAGCCATCTGAGCAATCATTCCTGCCATCACACAATTGGTTGAAATCCAAACAGGTGCCTGATCCGCATCGAAAACTTAAAGGCCCGCATCTGGCGACAATAGAAGCAAATTAAATCCTGAGCGTGTCTATTAGTACTACTCGGCCCATAAATGATCCACTGCTGGGTCGGGCCTCTTCCACATGAAGGGTTGACTGCCTTGTAGGTCTAGGTTGGATGCGCCGTCTTTTTTTTTTATAAGTATAAAATACGGACCCCCTTTTTTTTATAGTGGGGGAAACCTTTTATAGGTCCCCAACCCAGGGACGGGGTTGGGGTATGTGGGAGTCCCGGTCGCGATGAGATGGTGATTGCGACCTGTTGACCCACTAAAACCTACCACTAATTCTCTGCGCGGGCCATCTATCGTTTGGGAAACTTCGTAATCGATCCATTCGGAATACGAAACCCCTGCACTGCACCTGTATCGCTGGGGCAGTTTACAAACATGTAATTCACGAACACAAATGACACCCAGACTCCGAGCCAGTGCCTCTGGTTTAGACAATGACTTGCCCGACCCCGGAATCGAACCCGGGACCCGAATTACATGTTTGTAAGCTTATTACTACAGGCCTTAAAATACCCACTGCTGCGAGGAGAATACATGAAGAGCTTGACGAAAGTGGAAGAAGCAAAAGTTTTGAGCCAGGATCGTAGCAGGTGGAAGTGATCTCTGCCTACCCCTACGGGAAAGAGGCGTGACTTTATATATGTATGTAATGGCATCGCGTCGGATAGGAAGTTCATAATACCAGGTTTGGTTACCAGGTTTGGTTACCTGGCAAAGCGATAGTGAGAAAAAAATTTCAATTGTAAAAAAAAAACTTTTGTGACTATTGTAAAGTGTAATAAATTGATGTTAGTAGGTAAGTAGCTCCCGGTTTTTCACCAACCCATACCGCCTTGAGGGTGTCGTAAGAGGCGACTAAAAGAACGCAAGAGGCAGATCACCTAGCCCCAAGATAAGGAAAACTTGATACAAACCCTGTGCCAACCCGTCTTGCCAGCGTGGCACAGTAGGCTAATTCCCTCCATGAATTCGTAGGAGGCCCGACTCAGTAGTGGGTCATTTATGGGCTGAAACGACGAACGACGACGACGTACAACAATGCAAAGAAAAAAATCACGATAAAGTAAGAAGACGTCTTTTTGTTTTTATAATAAACTGCTGGTTTTATTTTAGGTTTTTTCGTCTATGCGCGGGCGCAAAGTATGTACCTATTTCTCGCTGCATTTTTTTTTATTAAGAATGTGTTAATTACTCTAAATAATGAAGATACTTGTCTACTGTTTTTCCCACACAAATACACGGTTTTTCCCCAAATGGGAAAATAACGTGGGTATATTCCTGGGATCGACATTTTTGTCTAAGCATTGGCTAGTGTAAACTAAATCCTGAAAGACTTACGTTCGATTTAGGCACAAGTACGGATCTTCATCAGAGCCATCGGTACAATCAAGATTGTTGTCACATATTCTCCAGGATTGAATGCAAAGGTTATTTGCACAGCGAAACTCCACATGGTTGCATCTGGAAATCACAACATGGCTAAAACATTTAAAGAGCTTCAGTTCAGATCCAATAGAACAGTTTGTTATAATATAAAAATACGACAGTAAAGTAATAAAAAAAAGAATGACAAGCCAGATTCAGAAGAGAGACAATTCATAGGAGTTTCTTGCTAGTTCTTCTCAGCAGTGGTCGCGTTCCGAACTGGTGGTAAACTAAAATACATTACTTTGCTTTGTATATGCAAAGCAAAGTAATGCATTTTATTCATAATGTTGACAATTTATAAAGTATCCATTGTGTCCTTCTTCTTAAATTTAAGAGCGATGCTCTTGTCGATGGAGTTTCTTCCAAGCATCTCGATCTTCTGCTAGCTCAATGACCATTTGATACGAACCGACATTCACTTTTTCCTTAATTTGATTGAAAAAGCTTCACCTAGGTCTTCCTCGTCCTCTCTTCCCTTCTACCTTCCCTTCTATGATAGTTGTCATAAATGTGTCGTGTCGTATCAAATGCCCAATCATCTTTCCTCTTCTGTTGTTTAAGCAGGTCAACAGGCTTCTCCTTTCTTCTACTCTTTCTAATACTTCTTGGTTTGTTAGTTTTTCCATCCAGCTTATTCTTTCCATCCTCCTCCAGCACCACATTTCAAATGCTTCCAATTTTTCTCTGTCTCTTTGTGTCATTGTCCACGTCTCTGATCCGTACAGTGCTATGCTCCAGATGTACGTTTTAATTAAGCGTTTTCTTATGTTCTTTGCTATTTTAGAGCCGAATAAGTGTTTTTTGTTGTTAAATGCTGCTTTTGCTATTGCTATTCGTGTAATTTGACCTACCTATGCAAAATAAATGGTTAGACTTTCTTCTTGTCTTCTCATTTTTTTGCCCAGGGTTAAATTATCGACGGACTATCTGCATCAGCCTCAGTACTACTAATCAGCCCATAAATAAATGACCCTTGGCTGAGTCAAGTTTTGCTTCTCTTACGGCTAGATTATCAGCCGTGATTTTCCTTCTGTCGGCTGAAAAATCAAAGTGACTGACTTACGTGACAGTTTTGCAGAGGCTATCCATCTCATCTGAATGGTCTGCGCAATCGTTGAACCGGTTGCAAATGTTATTTTTGGGAATGCAAGCGCCGTATCCACATCGAAACTGGTCTTCTTTGCAACTGGAAAGGACATTTTAATAAAAAAAATGTGTGGGCGTGTAGTCCCGCCCCGCGGAAGATTTGAATCTTCGTAATGTGGAAATGACACTAAGAAGGAGTAGAAATAGATTTTAAGTGAAATCATATTGTTTCTTTAATACAAACTTTATTAACATTGCTTACAATTCACAATTGATCGCATCTTTCAATTATCATTTTCGAGTGGAGAAATATCCAAATCTATGACTCACTCTGTTTCTCTCTCCTACTTTCTACCTTTGTGTATCTTTCTTTCTCTCTCCCTCTTTAACGTAACGTTGTGGACCTTCGCATTAGAAGTTTCACAAAAAAAATACGATATACCTTGTCCGTGTGGTGACGGATTTAGAATGCACAGAGTCACCACCCCATTCCGTCCTGAGGGTGTCGTAAGAGCCGACAAAAGGAAAGGCCGAAAACGTAGCCGCAAGGAAAACTTGAAACGCAACCCTATTTTTTTTGTCGCCCGGAGTAAAATCCTTTATGGACTTCCTCGCCGGCCACGGGAATGGCCAGCGAGGGGATTGTGGGACTCTCCCCCATAGTGGGGGCCTACCCACTAAACCTCCTCGGGGTGCTCCAACTCGCGTCCTGTTGCGGCATTGTGGGATGCGCCAACCCGTCTGGACAGCCTGGCACAGTAGGCTAATTACCCTCCATGTAATTGGAGGGGGCCTGACTCAGCAGTGGGTCGTTTATGGGCTGAGTAGTAGTAGTAGGACCAACGCCCGCGTTCCGGAAGGCGCAGTGCTGGTAGACGACCTGGTTAAGGTCGCCGGAAAGCAGCGGATGCGGGCGGCCCAGGACCGGCCTTTGTGGAGATCCTTGGGGGAGGCCTATGTCCAGCAGTGGACGTCTTTTGGCTGAAATGATGAGTAGTAGTAGGTACCACCTGTATCCCTCTCGACTTAGCTGCTACCTTGCCGTGGTGAGGGGGTTTGTAAAACTTCAAGATCACCGGCATACCGACTCAGGGACTCAGGGCCGCGGGGAGAGGCCAGACGAAGGGCTATTCTGATTAGAGAGAAGTCCTCCTCTGTATTCAGAGTTGATTGAAACTTACACGTTATTTGAGCAGAAGAGTTCGTCGGATCCATCAGGGCAGTCTTGATAGCCATCGCAGATGTTGGTACTGCTGACACAACGATCGCCATATTCACATTGAAAACTTCCATCGTCGCAACTGCAATGTAGGAAGAAGAATATATAAATATACTAGCAGACGCGTTGATATGGCTAAGGTTTTTGTTATATGTATTACATTTAACATTAACATACATTTAACTTTCAACATAACGCCATCTGTTGAATACTTCCTCAATCCAGTCAACAGATAGCGCCATCTGTTAGAATCGTTTGGAGCTAATAGATAATTGTGAATGTCAAATATTAAAAAAACATTAGTTATGAATTGCTATTCGCTTCGTTATTCTCAATAAAACTCGAGAACGGGTGGACCGATTTGGCTAATTTTGGTCTTGAAATATTCGTGGAAGTCCAGGCAAGGTTTAAATATGAGAATAATGAGAAAATATGTAAAAAGAAAAAATAAATAATACTCATTATTGATTTTGAGGCGGTACGAAGTTGGCCGGGCCAGCTAGTTTGCAATAAAAAATTAAATTAAAAATTTAAATAAACCCCCGACACAATAACCTTTAAAAAGTAAAAAATAAATATAAATACTTCGCGTTGGGGGACCACTCCCACTTATTTATTACCTGACCCCTGGTCCCCCAACGCGAAGTATTTATATTTATTTTTTACCTACTTTTTAAAGGTTATTGTGTCGGGGGTTTATTTAAATTTTTAATTTAATTTTTATTTTATACTTTTTATAGGTACATACTTATTATAATGTAGATTTTGTTAAATTGCACGTGATGCGCTTTCATTTGAGACCCCACTCGATTATATTTGCAGACATTCGGTTATTCTTCCCCACTTTCACCCCTCATAACTTTTAAACGGCTCACCCGATTTTCATCAAACATGTCTAAGAACACTCGCCCGTAACTCACCTTTCATACAAAAACTTTAAACTTTATTGAAATCGCTTCATCTGTTCGCGAGCTACGGTGCCACAGACAGACAGACAGACAGACCGACAGACAGACAGACACGTGAAACTTATAACACCCCTCTTTTTGCGTCGGGGGTTAAAAATAATATTGCGACTAAAAATTGAGATGTAACATATCCATCTTTCAAGTTGGAGACGCGTTGGCACAGGGTTTTGTATCAACTTTTACTTCTCTTGCGGGTAGGTTGTTGGCCTTTTGTCGGCTCTTACGACACCCTCAGGATGGTATGGGTTGGTGATATTTTGTATTCTAAATCCGTCACCATGCGGAACTACTAAAATCTTACTGTTATCTAACCTATGACCCGTTTTCCGTGTTGTTTATATCTATGTGTGTTGTTTATGTGGTTTATAAATCCTTGTTTTTGCCAGCAAACAGGTTTTAATTGATATATTTGAGCATTTCCTTAACATTGGCTCAAAACGTTGGCGAGGATATTGGCGTGTTGGCGCTTTGTTACAACTTTTTGCTAGATCTTCGTGTTCATATTATTGCAGCAATTTTCTTGGCAGTGCAAACATAAGTGTCAGTGGGCAGGGTACATAGCTCGCAGGACCGCGTTCCGGTATTTGCAGTGCTGGTAGGGCTCCCACACGGTGGACCGACGACCTGGTTGAGGTCATCAGTCCACCGTGTGTGATAATGCGGGCGGCCCAGACCCGGCCTTTGTGGAGATCCTTGGGGGAGGCCTACGTCCAGCAGAGGACGTCTTATGGCTAAAATTATGATGAGGGCCATCTATTTGCAACAAAAGGAACTACCCCAAACAGTAATATAAATTTTTTGAAGGTTGTTTTTTTTATTAAGTATTGCCAAGATAAATGCGAATACTGCATGCGTATAACTAACATGCTTAACATACTTAAACCTGTGTGTGTGTATGTGAGTGTGTGTAATGACATAATATGATTGTTGTTGGCGTGTGTTAGCAATTATGTAGTTAAATAAATAGCTGGCTACTAAGAAATTGTGCCATGTTTGATATTGACGACCTTTCATTTGAGGCAAATTTGTATTTCCAATTTGTTTTCGGTGTTTCCAGCAACCGTGACAGTACTCCGACCTACAATCTTCGGATAAAAGAAGTTTTATCGAAAAATGTAAAACAACTTCAAAATAGGCACTACTAGGTACTATTACTCATCCGTGTGGTGACGGATTTCGAATACGCAGTGTCACCAACCCATACCATCCCGAGGGTGTCGTAAGAGGCGACTAAGGGAACGCATGAGGCCAATCACCTACGAGCAGGATAACTTGATACAAACCCTGTGCCAACCCGTCTTGCCAGCGTGGCGCAGTAGGCTAATTTCCCTCCATGAATTTGGAGGAGGCCCGACTTAGTAGTTGGTCATTCATGGGCTGAAACGAAGAAAACTACTCAGCTCATATACGACCCACTGCTGGATCGGGTCTCCTCCAATTACATGGAGGGGATTAGCCTACTGTGCCACATTGGCCAGGCGTGTTGGCAAAGGGTTTCGTTTCAAGATTTCCTCGTCTTGCGGCAAAGTTTTCGGCTTTGTGGTTTTCTATTATCGGCTTACAACATCCTCATATTCTAAATCCACACGAACTTTGTTTAATTAATACAGTAGAATCTCGATAACTCAAACCTCGGTAACTTAAAAACCTCTTTAACTAAATATTTATATTAAAAATAATATGTTCCCTTCCCATCAGAGCCCAAATCCTCTATAACTTAAAATACGCAAGCTCTATAACTTAAATAAGTAATCTCTGTATTGGCCATCAGTAACTTAAATAAATGTCCATGAGTCATTTTGAAAGTGTGCAGAACAAAAGGTTTCGGTATGTATTGCTTATTCAGTAGTTAAATTACTAACGTAAGCAAAATACATAAGTCACCTATTGTTTGCTTCTTCGAAATTCTTTAAAGCTTTGCGGCGTTTAGCCTTATGACAATGGCTTACTTGGATCATAAGTTTTTGATCATTGTCCTGGAAACATCGCTTTACCTCCTGTGTGATAAAACTGGCTTAAAATGAGATCAAAAAGAAACCTAACAACACTCACATACGCTGATAAATTACAAGCTATAGAAGCAGTGAATATACATACATATGCATGCTATACATGCTTAAGTACATACCTACCTCTATATTAACCGATCCCTAACATAGACCCTTGATAACTTAAAACCTCTATAACTTAACATATTTTGGTGTTTCCCTTGGACTTTAACTTATCGAGGTTCTACTGTATAATATTATTAATATTTATTTTATTATTTATAGATAATATATTATCTGTTTCCTTGTTTATATGTAGCTAGTGAGGATGAATTATAATTTAAACATACCTGGAAGGATTATTATTCGCATTTGATTGACTTAACACTCCGTCGAGAAGAGCTGTGAACAAAATGCATTCTATTAATATTATAAACGCGAAAGTTTGTAAGTATGGATGTATGGATGGATGTTTGCTACTCTTTCACGTGAAAACTACCGAATGGATTTTAATGAAACTTTACAATAATATACCATAAACATCAGGATAACACATAGGCTACAATTTATAAAGATACTTGCGACCCGCCCCGGCGTCGCACGGGTGCAATGATGAACATATAAAGTGATGCATGTATTATATATATAAATCTTCCTCTTGAACCACTCTGTCTATTAAAAAAAACCGCTTCAAAATCCATTGCGTAGTTTTAAAGATTTAAGCATACATAGGGACGAACAGACGACAGCGACTTTGTTTTACACTATCTAATGATAATGATTGTGTGAATTGTCCAAAATACATATAACAATAAGTGTCAAGTAAGTTGAAAAAAAAAACTGACGAAAAAATAAATTCCATTACAGCACCTAGTTGATCTGGCAGGGTTGGCCTCAATCCTGATTATATATTCGATATTCAATTGAGTCAAAATCGCCAATCAATGTCCGATTGACTGCCGCTTTTGTCAGTTTTAGTAAAACTAAACTGTTGCGGCAGCACTGCTGCGTGCAGCGTAGTTCGGTGCAATGACGAAAAGTGATGGGAAGCAGATAATATGTACCAGTCCAACAAATAACGTTTTATAATACTTGTGACGAGATGGTGTGGGTGTATCTATTATGTGTGAAATTCTTTATTGCACTAGACATATAAAACATTGGGTAGATAAGCGACGGTGCGACAATATTCATAATAAGTACCTATTTAATATTACAGGGTTATTTTTGGACCTCCCGCCAAATTTAAATAGGTGGTTCAGACCATGAAAGTAAACAAGTTTCCCAAATAAACATGGGTCGAAATGTGATAAATAATTTCACACTTAATATACCCACACCATCTCGTTACAAGTACAAGTTACATGTATTTTAAAACGTTATTTCTAACATATATGACTACTAGATATTTTCTGTTTCCCATCACTAGCCGTCTATCGTCTATCAAAAAGATCAAGCTAAGTTGTACTGACTATAACTAGGTTAGGTCTCACAAGAATCGGGCTCATGAATATCGTGAGCGTTTCTCAATATTCTTCATAGATTCGATGTTGACCATTCATGCTTATTTTATAAATTCGTACGTATTGGTATTAAAAATAAACTCACCAAGTGTCAATAAAACCAAAATTAACATCTTTAAATAAAATTTTGACATTTCACTCGCATTATTTTGCTTATTTGCAACTAGCTATTTAATTGAAGACCTTCATCAACGCGGAGATACAACTGAATGAATTACCTCAGCAAAACAAGATTCATCTTCAATACACGGAGGTAAAACATTAACTTGAGAGCATTATTCAAGTTTTGAGACTAACTAGCGAGCTCGTGCCTTTATTATTGTGTCCAAACGCTGTATCCTTATTATGGCGGCTGTACACACTCGCCGAGAACATTTCGCCGAGAGTCTCGGCCGATATGGTCCTCGACGAGAGCATCCCTCATTTTTCATTTGTATTGAAGAATGAGAAATCTTTGACTTCTTTGACTCGGGCGCAAAAAAACGAAAAGCGACCGAGGATAACCGAGGCGAGACGCGAGAGAGCGAGACAAAACGAGAGCACCATGTACACACTCACTCTCGGTCTGTCTCGGGATGTTTCAATGAGTGTACAGCCGGCATTACATTTGAGTGTTTTTGTATTAGAAATTAGTTTCTTCTCAAACAACAAATGACCCACTGCTGAGTTGGACCTTTTTTTTTGAAATTTTGGATATATATTTCGAACTCAACAGAACAACTTCTAGCTGACCGGGCAGACGTAGTCCTGCATGATATTCGTTTACCGACCGCAGCGCCATCTATCGGTGATTTGTGAATCTAAATCATCCATGGTGCCACCTATGAATGATTTTTTTTTGGATGCGGTGCAAATGCATAAAAAAAAACATTTAAATCGGTCCAGCCGTTTAGGAGGATTTCAGTGACATACACACGTAGCTACAGTAGATTTATATGTACAGGGTTTAACGTTAAGCCGACCTAAATCCTTGAAGAGTTGTAGTTTCCTTCAGTCTGACTAATTTGACTGATAAACATCATACACCAAACTAAACCGTTATCAAGACATTGGACTCTGGAATTTTATTTTTAAATAGCCGATTTTTTGTGTATTGGGCAATTTTTTTTTTTGGGTTTATTGTCTCCAATCTATTTGTACTTAAAAACATTCAACGGGACTTATCGCGCACAGAATTATTACCTGTTTTTGCTCGACGTTTCGACCATATTACAATAGCCGTGGTCGCGAGCTGACAGTCAGCTCGCGACCACGGCAGTGCACTTACGTTACCTAAGTGCACTGCCGAGTCAGTTAGTTAGTACGTTAGTTACTGACTCAATGTAAATCTGCCTTTAGTCTTTCAGCTCAGTTGCGGCGGCAACCCTGGCCCGCTTGCCTGGCCGCCCCTCCACTGCCTTCGTCTGGCCTCTCCCGTAAGCGGCATGGGTGACCCTGAGCTCGTATGGCCCCAAGGGATCACCACAACAAGGTGGCAGCACGGACGAGAGGGCCTACAGGCTATACTTTTTTTACTCTGGGGAAATGCTTTGTGCATATCGCCGCGCCTCGCGGGTGGGGCTGGCGATTATGTGGGACTCCGGAAACTGTCTATCCACTAAAACCTCAGCGGTATACCCTCACACGACAGGCTTGGGGCACGACACATTGGTAAAGCAATCTATGCTAAACCCGTTGTTACTACCCATGCAAATTGAACGTTTGTTAGCAAAAAACCTAACAAAATATGCGAAACAGGTTATAGATTTTGAGCGATGTTACACAGCTTGTAAGAAAGTGGCAAAATACTAATAAATGATTGAGGTTAACCGGATTTTAACTTATTTTTTTTAAACGACTTTTTTTTTTAATTGTGGGAAACCTTTTATGGGTCCCCGTCCCTCCGGCTGGGGGCTGGGGTATGTGGGAGACCCGGTCGCGTGGAGATGGTAAGTTGCGAACCGTCTCAGCCCATGAATGACCCAATAGTGAGCCAAGCCTCCTCCAAATTCATGGAGGGAAATTAGCCTACTGTGCCACGCTGGCAAGACGGGTTAGCACAGGGCTTGTATCAAGTTTTCCTTCTCTTGCGGATAGCTGAATTGCCTCTTGCATTCCATTAGTCGTCTCTTACGACACCCTCGGGATGGTATGGGTTGATTCTACATCCGTCACCACACGGAACATGTTTACCTACTAAAACCTACATAATATACAATACTAGTGGCCCGCCCCGGCTTCGCCCGTGCAAAGCGGGGGTGGGTTATACATATAAACCTTCCCCTTGAATCACTCTATCTATTAAAAAAAACCGCTTCAAAATCCGTTGCGTAGTTTTAAAGATGTATGCATACATAGGGACGGACAAAAGAATGCGACTTTGTTTTATACTATGTAGTGATAGTGATAGTGATAGTGATATACAGGGTGGTCAAAAAGTCGTGGATCAAACGCAACCAGCGGTTAGATGAGGTCATAAGCAGAAAAAAAATGTTCTACCGGAGGTCCTTAAGGTCAACCTCTGCAGAGTTATAATACATTTTGTGTTTTTATGAGAAATTATCTTTTTTTTACTAAAACTTGATAAAATTCCAAAAAATCTACATCCTGTATCTTTTATATAATTTTCAATAGATTGGTACTGATGAGCCCTTTCGTTAGACATGCTATTTATGGTAGTTTATTGGGTGTGTTGAAGATAATATTAAGTTTTACGAAATAAATAATTCATCAATACTTGTTATTTACTTCGGACCCCACTGTGAAAAAAAAACTTTACAGACAAGTGACACTGTATTACAAGTTTTGGCGCATTTAATAGGGATTCCAAAAAGGTATAATATGGATGTAAAAATCCACATCATAATTAAAACCATGTTGTAAAAAAAATGTGGGACGAAATAAAACAACAATTTCCTGGTGGTACCTAGTTAACTTTAGTTTTAAAGTCTTCGTGTATGTGACCGAGTATATAATCAAAAGTATGTATCTATTGTTTTATGCTTGCACGCGTATAATAAAAAATAATATCGGGATAGTTTAGGCATGGTAATATTATCATTAGTTTAGGTGTGGTAATAATTTTAACAGGCGCGCTGTCGATGTGTCGCTGTCTCGTTTTGATCGGTCTAGCCCCCTTTAGCAACGCGCGTGGAACTTCGTTCCAATAAAAACACAATCATCATCATCATTTTCATGTATAATTGAGATGAAATGAAATGAAACCTAACCTAACTCATTCAATCAAATCATTAAATCTGATATTGAAACAAATGAGTAAGTAGTTTCTTTTTAGAAATATACGTAATCTAAGAATCATAAAAACTTCTATGTTTTTTTTTAGTAAAAACTTCATGGTTGGTTTTTCCTTATAATAGACATTATTTTGACATTTGAGAAAGAAAACGCAATAGTGCGGGCATGGTGTAATAGCCCACTTCCCGAACGCTATACGTCCCTGCAATATGCCACTTTTTGAGCAACTGTATTAAAATAGTATATTTCATTACAAGTGCGGAAAGGCTGTCATTACAACGAGTTCCGACAAATGTCTACCCGAGCCGAGGCGCAGCCGAAGGCGAGGGTTGACAGTCGGAACAAGTTGCAATGACGGTTCCGCACGTGTACTGAACGACTATTTTTAATACAGTTGCGAAAAAATGAAGCAATTTAATAAAATAATAAAAACACAATAAACTCAACTAACTAATCATTAATGACTTATAAACAAAAATGGCGCCAACCGTAGAATATAAGCAGAGATTTTTTTTTCTTCACCCATTCTAGTAGGCAAAAGCAACTATGCCCATACAGCCAAGTCTTCAGTAGAAAATTTTTATTGTTAAGAAATGAAAATGAAATTTAATGAAATGAAACAATCAAATCACTAAATCTATTATTGAAACAAATTAGCAAGTAGTTTCTTTTTAGAAATATACGTATTTGCATGAATCCTATAAACTGCTATGATTTTTTTTAGGAAAAACTTCATGGTTGGTTTTTCCTTTTATTAGACATTATTTTGACAGTTGGGAAAGAAAACGCACTAGTGCGGGAATGGTAAAGAAAAAGCACGAGTGTGTAATAGCCCACTTCCCGAACGCTATACGTCCCTGTAATACGCCACTTTTTGAGCAACTGTATTAAAAAAATCATTTCTTAGAAGTAGCAAGTCATTTTCGTTGAAGTTACCTTATACATACTGCTGTAGCAAATTCAATAATTTGTGAACAATTTATAATACATAAACCTCGATAAGTTAAAGTCCAAGGGAAACACAAAATATTTTAAGTTATAGAGGTTGCGCATTTTAAGTTATAGAGGTTTTGGGCTCTGATGGGAAGGGAGCATATTGTTACGTCCGTGGGTAATGAAATGCCGATTACGACGAGAAATGATTATTATTCACAAAATAAAAATACAACACAACAATCCACAAGTAGAAACGAAACACACTGTTACAATCACTAGCACTTGTCATCGCCCGATAGTTCGCACTCGTAACGTAGTTAAAACGATACTGTCCTGTTGCGCGGGTTGACTGTTCTTATATTGTAATTTGTAAATCTTTTCGAAAATTCCCATGAACTCGAGATTATTCAGACGCTAATTACCTGGTGCATTTTGCATGTAAACAACATGCAATAAAACCATTAAAATGCTGACACAATAAGATTGCAAAAACAGAAGTTATTGTTACACACAAAAGAAACTAAACAATTACTCGTTGTAACAAAATTAACTGCGCGGGGTAGTCTCCACTGCCCCCAAGAACGGCGATGCATGCAACGTGGATGTGTACACAACTATGACGCACGTTCTACTGCATCGCCAATTCATCACGCAGCATTTGTAGCTGCTGCAGCAAGCATTGAATCAACTGGTCCCGGGTTCGATTCTGAGGTCGGTTTGTTTAAACGTTTCGTTTCGTTGTTATAGAAAAAAAAAAAAATATACCTGTTTGTAAACTGCCATAGCAGTGCCAGGGTTTCGTATATTCATAAAATAAATATATTAAAAAATATGGGTGTAGATAGATAGATAGATATTCTTTATTGTAATTGTACACAAAAGAAACTTAAACATGAAATTAAATGAAAACTCGTATTTACAATAATTGTAAGAAAAAATGTATATAGAGATAGATGGATGGGTATTTTTCAAAAAGTTTGTAGGCTAGTTAATCACCCTATCCGTTGGAGTCGTAACATTATGATGTTAAAACATGAATTATAGTCTCTTCTTCCTGGGGACGTTTTATAAAAATATATCGTTCTCTACATATATTATTGTTATAATGTAAACATAAAAAACTGTGTTAATGACAAAATACAACCTTTTAGAGCAGCGCTAAACACACAAATTCTTTGTGTCCAACCCCTTCATAAAAAATTTAAAATATAATTACTTGATTTATTCTTCATAAAGGTACCTAAATGTTATGTTTTTAGAAAGATTAAATTTAAAACAATAGATGTTAACAAAGGCACAGAAAATAACATTATCTTTTAATTTTATTGTGTCTACACAATAACATGTACCTAGTGGAAACTCCTGCATAGTCACGGTGATTTTTATATGATGCGAACTTATAAGTTACAAAATAGGATTGTTTTTAATGGCAATAATATAGTCCTATGATCGTTACGGATTCAATCGACCAATCAAATGTGATACAATAAACAGTGCAAGCCTCACGGTGGTGGTTCGTTGTGCTCCTAATAGTGACGTCGTTTTGTAATATAAAAGCAGTTCAATTTCTTGTTTTGTTATGACAGATTTCATATTGAACTAATAAATGACCAACTAGAAGTTGATATACTAAAAGCTGTTTTTTAAATAGCTAGAAATGATATTCTTATTACTGCATTCGAGGAATCGTCACATCCATGCGTCACGTAATAAACCTAAAAGTATGAAAAAAATGGGAACTACTATATCGTCTTGGACAAACTTTTTGAAAAATGCCCTAGTATATTGTATAAAGCATATTAATATACGTATACTAGCTGTACCGTATAGTATATAATAACATACAATTGGCGGCAATTGTACATTTACATAGTATGTTGCCGTGTGGTATTAGAATACACCCCATACTGTCCTAAGGATGTAGCAAGAGGCGACTAAATGAACGCAAGACTCACCTAAACAGAAGGGAAGGGAAACTTGAACGTGTGACAACCCGTCTTGACAGCGTGCACAGTAGGCTCATTTCTAAATTGGACTAGTAGTTCCTGAGATAAGCGCGTTCAAATAGACAAACTCTGCAGCTTTATTATATTAGTATAGAATATAAATAAACAATACTTCTAAATACAATCTTTAGTTTGTTTGCTACAAGCGCGAACATACTCCATGGTTTTTTTTAACAGTGACTTGAATGCCTTTGACCCTTGCGTGATGGAAAGCAACGCCAGTGTCTAAGATGGAGCAGGCAATTCAAGGAAATGCCTTGTCGGGCACCGGCTCTCACATACACACGACGGAACATAGTAAAACTGCTTGGCGCCGGACCTCGGTGGTAGCTAGCCGGGCGGACCATTAGATCCTAACACCAACGTGCTGGGTTTTGTTGACTTTTACAACACGAGTTTTTTCCCAGCGTGCGGTGGGGAAGTATAATATTCTGCCCCCACCCCACACGGAGGTAACTGAAGGAGTCCCGCCTCAACAGTGGGTCCATGGGTTGAGGAGTAGCAGTATACAACTTGTTATAAAATACGTCATTTACCTGCCTGCCCTGTCTCCTGTTTGACGCATCCAGCTGCTGCCCGCAACCTTTCGTAGATCGCCGCTCCATCTAGCAGAGGGCCGTCCCACACCACACTTGCCGTTTGGCGGTCTCCACTCAAGAACTCGTCTACCCCAGCGGTTGTCGGTTCTTCTACAGATATGACCAGCCCACTGCCACTTCAGTGTGCTGTTTTTTTTTATTTTAATGTATCGCGGGGCAGTTTACAGACATGTAATTCACGAGCACAGAGGCCACCCAGCCTCCGAGCAAGTGCACCTGGCTTAGACAAAGACACTTGCCCGACTTCGGAATCGAACCCGAGAACTCTGAGCTATGTCGGTGACTCTGGTTCTCTGGCGGATAGTCTCGTTGCGGAACCTATCTTTCAGAGAAACTCCAAGTATAGCTCGCTCCATAGCACGCTGAGCGACTTTGAAGTGATGGACTAGGCTCACTGTGAGTGGCCACGTCTCGCCGCCGTAGGTCATGCCGGGTAGGACGCACTGTTTAAAAACTTTTATTTTTAAGCTCTGTGGGATGGGCGACGAGATGATCTTCTCAATCATGAACGTTATTTACGTAGGTTTTATCACAAAACACTTATAAATCATCATATTTAACACCAATATCATCTTAAGGGCTGCCATCGACTAAATAGCCGACGCCCCGGATGAACACGGCAAAAATCCCGTACATTTGGGCAAAATATGTTTTTTTCCCCGATACCTCAGAAAAAGCAACAAAAATAAAAACATCGTTATATGTATTTTGAAATTAAATACTTTTTAACGGCTTTATCGCGTGTATATTACATTATTTAATTCCCGACGTTTCAAATGCTTTGCAGCCACATCTGCTGCTCATTAAATAATGCACGCGATAAATCCGTTAAAAAATGTTTAATTTCAATGTGTAATAATCTCGAAAACCTAAGAAATCATTATCGTTATATATTTTTCATTTTTATTCATTTTTTACAGCGTCTTATTAAATACTTGATTTTGATCAGAGACCAAACCGTGGATTCTTTTAGAGAGTTTCTTTCTTTCGTTTATTACGGCGTGACTAGCGAAAACAGTCTCTACATTCGCATTGAGAGCTGGTATACAAATATAATTTCCCCTGACAACAAGTGTCAGGGTTACACCCGGACACTCATAACCCCTGCTGGACGGCCCCCGGAAGCCCTTCAAACTAGGACAAATCCGGGTAATTCTGGACGGATGGCAGCCCTAATCTTACGGCCCCCGTCCCACGATACGATACACTTACCGCTCGTCATATCTACATTCACACCTTTCGTAAACAATTTCTCATTCTTACAATCCATCTCTTTTGATCTCCCACAACCCTTGCGTCCGTCACATTCATGGTGTGTTTTGGTGATTATGTGTCCGTGTAGTGACCTATAAACTCAAACTCAAACTCAAAAGGAACTTTATTTACGTAGGTTTAATTACAAAACTCTTATAAATCGTCATATTTACAAACACCATTATCATCTTACGGCCCCTGTCCCACACTAGGTGGTAGTCTCCACACACACCTATCAGTCGTCATACCTACATTCACACCTTTCACACACAACTCCTCATTCCTGCAATCCCCCCATCTCCCCTGATCGCTCACAATCCCTATATGTTCACTCACATTCATGCCGAAACTACCACCGGTTCGGAAGGCTGCTCTACAGAGAAGAGCCGGCAAGAAACTCTGTAGTTGCTTTTTTTTAAATTATTGTAAATTATATAGAAATTATATACTCACTCACTATGGGCTCCATCAGAAGGCTCAAAGTCACCCAAAGGGCAATGGAGAGGGCTATGCTCGGAGTTTCCCTGCGAGATCGAATCAGAAATGAGGAGATACGCAGGAAAACCAGGGTCACCGACATAGCCCACCGGATTGCCAAACTTAAGTGGCAGTGGGCAGGGCACATAGCTCGCAGGACCGACGCCCGATGGGGCAGAAAAGTCCTCGAGTGGCGACCGCGTTCCGGAAGGCGCAGTGCTGGTAGGCCTCCCACACGGTGGACCGACGACCTGGTTAAGATCGCCGGAAAGCAGTGGATGCGGGCGGCCCAGGACCGGCCTTTGTGGAAATCCTTGGGGGAGGCCTATGTCCAGCAGTGGACGTCCTTTGGCTGAAATGATGATGATGATGATGATATAGAGAGTGATTTAGAATACACAGTATCACCACTCCATTCCAATCTGAGGGTGTAGATATTTGCTAGGACCCCCTAAATGAGATTTGGAAAGATTTAACTCTTGCGATATCCATGGAATGTAATGTGTTAGTGAGATAATGCATTTCATAGCCTCACGTAACTTGACGATTACAACGATGAACGTCTCAAGCTAATAAAAGCGTATTAAAAAAGCTGTAGAGTTTCCTTAAAATAAATAAAATAAATAAATGTAGTTGGAGGAGGCCCGACTCAGCATAGGGTCATCTATGGGCTGAGCCGTATGAACTATTGAGCCTTCTGGGCTCCATCAGAAGTCTCAAAGTCCCCCAAAGGGCAATGGATAGGGAGATGCTCGGAGATTCCCCGCGAGGTCCAATCAGAAATGAGGAGATACGCAGGCGAAATACAGTTACCGACATAGCCCAAAGGATTGCCAAACTTAAGTGGCAGTGGGCAGGGCACATGGCTCGCAGGACTGACGCCTAATGGGGGAGAAAAGTCCTCTAGAGGCGACCACGTTCGGAAAGAGAAGTGCTGGTAGGCCTCCCACACGGCGGACCGACGACCTGGTTAAGGTCGCCGGAAAGCTATGAATGCGGGCGGCCCAGGACCGGCCATTGTTGAGATCCTTGGGGGAGCCTATGTCCAGTAGTGGACGTCTTTTGGCTGAAATGATGATGATGATGATGAAAGAATAACTCATATTTAATGTATTTAGACACACTATTTGTAACCATTATACTTACGTAAATTCTCATGTTTATTTACGCTTAGCACTTTAACGCACCGGGCCGTATTTTATATTATATAATTAGCAGACGCGTGGCCGCGTTGCCATGATTAAGGTTTTTGCTGATCATCATCATCATTTCAGCCCATAAATAACCCCCTACTGAGTCGGGCTTCCTCCAAGTTCATGGAGGGAAATTAGCCTACTGTGCCACGCTGGCAAGACGGGTTGGCACAGGGTTTGTATCAAGTTTTCCTTCTTTTGCGGCTAGGTGATCTGCCCCTTGCGTTCCTTTAGTCGCCTATTACGACACCCTCAGGATGGCATGGGTTGGTGACATTTTGTATTCTAAATCCATCACCACACGGAAATAGATTTTTTGTTGTATTACATTTAACATTACCATACATTAATTGAACTTTTAACATAACATAGCGCCATCTATTGAATACTCACTCAATCCAGTCAACAGACATCGCCATCTATTAGAATCGTTTGGAGCTAACATATAATTGTGACTGTCAAATAATAGACAAATCATTTGCAATAAATTAATATTGCGACTATAAATTGAGATGTAAGCTATCCTATCTTTCAAGTTGGATCAAACTGCACACGGTGTACAAATGTTTTTGTATTCAACCGACTTCAAAATCCCGCCTGACTCTCAATTAAGTATAGTAAAGTATATGACTTTATTTATTAACGACGATTAAGATTAGTATCGACGTTTATTTGAACCAGAATTTAACCGTGCAAATTGCTCTGTAAACTTCGCTATCGCGGTGTAGGACTTTTTGGTAATTCTCGCATTTGTAGGCGATATTTCTTGATGTTGATTAAGTACAGATATTTCGTGTAAACTGTATAAAGTATGTAACATGCTGGTCGCGACAAATGTTTTTTACGTACCCATCAATAGGTATTACCTGTATCGCGGGGAGTTTAGAAACATGTAATTTACTAACACAAATAACACCCAGACTTATAATGCCTCTGGTTAACACAAAGACACTTGACCGACCCTGTAATCGAACCCGGGACCCGTTGATCCAAAGGCGGCACATCTAACCCCTAGACCAACGAGGCAGGCATTACAGACAAACACAACTCTTCTATATTATTATATGTTTAAGTAGATTAATATATACATTCCCGCTATCCAACGCGGGAATGCAGCCAGTCTTTTGGGAAACCTACCTTGCGACAGTGGTTTACCACATTTATATAATTTGTAAATATTTATTTCTAAGTAGGTTATTTATTAAGTTATTTTAGTAAATGTTTGTTCTTAGTCTTTAGTGTTTTTAAGTATTTTAATGTTATTAATTTTTAAATATTTAAGTAGATAAGATGCATTATGATACGAATCTATTAAGACAGATTTATCACTCGTCAGTAAATAAATGTTATGGAAGTAAGTTACTTAAAACATTATATCAGTTTTACTTTTTTGAGGGCCGATTATACCTACTATCGTTATCACGGATATATAACTACTGCTCGAAACAGTTTAAATCTTCAGTCTTCAAAAAACGTTGGTGGCAAACACTGGGGTTCAAAGGTAAATAAATTTTTATTCAGCATTTCCAAAATTAAACTCATAGCATTTTTTTTGTCTAAAACACTTACATTGAAGTTAATAAAAAATATGCAATGTAAAGTAATATACTAGCTTGTTTACCACCAGTTCGGAACGCGACCACTGCTTAGATGAACTGGCGAGAAACTCAGAGCTTTTTTATAATATTCTGCTGTCTTTTTTTATCATTTACTTGAATGCCTTTGCTAGACCATTGAAAACCCTAGGCTTCTTTGATGGAAAGCAAAGCCAGGGCCTAACGTGTAGCAGACAATTCAAGGAAATGCCCTATCGGGCAACGGCTCCGCATACTCACGACGAAACACAGTAAAACTGCTTGGCCCTGGACTGTAGCTAGCCGGGCGGACCATAAGATCCTACCGCCAAGCATGCTGGGTTTTGTTGACTTTTGCAACACGCGTTATTTCCCAGCGTGCGGTGGGGAAGATTTATGTTCTTGTAAACAGGTGCTGCTGTTTGGGGTTAGTCGTCTCACTGGACCAAGGATGCTTTTATTCAAGTTTCAGTAGATGCCTTCTATTGTACCTACAATAGAACAATTTGTCAGTGGGGAAAATAAATGTTTGTTATTGTAACAATGTAAAATAGGGCACCGTTCCCACATATTTACCCCGTGTAATGGCATTATAAGGTCACTATTGTTGACTAGATCTGGCTGTTGTTTGGCCCTTTGCGACTATTGCGCGAGTTTGCTCTCACAAAACTGTCTTTTCCCGGCCGTGTACCTAACCTAAAAATGGCGATCGAAAAAGATACAGCGACTACAGAGTTTGTTACCAGCTCTTGAGCCAACTTGATTAAATGAGTTTTAATTGATTAAAACAGTCAAATTTTTCATCTTCACGACTGTTGCAAAGCTTGCCTAAAATGGTTTCTCTCAGCGAAACCAAAGCTTATGTTCTCAGTTCAGAATGACGCTCGACAGAGAACAGCTACAAATACAAATGTAGTCGCTTGTTCTAACTTTATTTCTTTTTAAAATATATTTCAAATACGGACTGGTTTTCCAGCCAGCCAGACGAGGTGGTATGTCTGGCTAGGGGTCGCAGCCCCTATCCCCCGATAGTTGTAGTCGGGGAAATCTTAACTGTGCTAGTTGCTCTTGAAATTTCGTTATCGTACTGTAGGACTTTTTGGTAATCCTCGCATTTGTAGGCGATATTTCTTGATGTAATTAGTTTAGATTTTTCGGGTAAATTGTGTAAAGTATGTAGCATGTTGCTCGCTACAGTACCTTGTTAGTAACACTTAGCCATTATGTCTTCCAATCCTTTCAACAATTCCGTGTGATGACAGATTTTGAATACCATAGTATCCACAGTCACCACCATAGATGTACTCGTAAAAATCATTATCATTACATATTATAAAACAAAGTCACTGTCGTCTGTCCGTCCCTATGTATGCAAATGTTTAAAACTACGCAACGGATTTTGAAGCGGTTTTTATTAATAGATAGAGTGATTCAAGAGGAAGATTTGTATGTATAATACATGCATAATATTGTAGAGAAACACTGATATACGAGGGTGAATCAAAAAATTCTTGGAATCAATATTAAAAAATGCAAAGATTTAAATAATAATATTTTATTTTTCTACATAATCTCCCTCCAATGCAATGCATTTAGAATAACGCGTTTCTAACTTCCATAATCCTTGTGAAAAAAAAATATTTTCTTGACTCTCGAAAAAGTCCTCTACGGCAGCTATAACCGCGTCATTATCGTGAAATTTTGTTCCACGAATTTCCTCTTTTAATTTTGGAAATAAGTGAAAATCACTTGGGGCTAAGTCCGGAGAATATGGTGGGTGGTCAAGGAGATTGAAGCCAGCACAGCGGATTGCGTTGAGCGCAACTTCCGATCGATGGGCAGGAGCGTTATCTTGAAGGAACAACACGCCCAACGACAGTTTTCCACGACGTTTTTCTTTAATCGCTTCACGCACTTTCGGGATTAAATTTGCATAATAGGGTCCAGTTATCGTCTGGCCTTTTGGCATGTAATCAATAAAAAGGATTCCTTCACTATCCCAGAACACAGAGGCCATAACTTTGCCAGCGGAAGGAGCAACTCGAAATTTCTTAATGGATGGAGAGGATGGTCGTTTCCAAGACATGCTTTGTCTTTTAGTTTCAGGATCAAAATGGTGGACCCACGTTTCATCCATGGTGACAAGACGACGGCAAAAATTATCCGAATCACGCTGGAACATTTCGAGATTACGCTTGGAAATTTCCAAACGTCGCTTTTTGTTTTCGTCGGTTAACATTCGTGGCACCCATCTTGCAGACACTTTTTTGAACCCCAGTGAATCAATTAAAATGGATTGAACGCTACCAAAAGATATCTTTAGGATCTCAGCTATATGTTTTATAGTCATTCTTCTGTCTTCCAAAACCAGATTCTCAACCTTTTTGACATTTTCTTCTGTAACGGAGGTTGAAGGCCGCCCAGAACGCGGGTCATCTTTACAGCTTGATCTACCTCTTTTAAATTCAGCCACCCAGTACGCAACCGTAGAATAGGGTACAGCATCACCCCCTAATGTCTGCTGAATGTCCAAAAAAATTTCCTTCGTAGACATTTTTTTCAAACTGAGATATTTTATCACCGCACGTAACTCACTTTTATCCATAATTTTGACTTTTTAGCAACTCGTTGCACAAAAAAAATTATTACATGCGAACGAACTGACAAAAACAAGTGACAGTCTGCATAAATATAGTGTGATAGACACTCTTTAATTTGAATATCGAACTTGATCCAAAAAGGTTTCATATATATGCACTTCTAAGAACTTTTTGATTCACCCGAGTACATTTAGATGGTCATCATTGCACCCGTGCTAAGCCGGGGCGGGTCGCTAGTACCTACTGTATAAAGTAATTATTGCACAACATTATGCAAAAAGAAATAAGCTTACTACCAAAAACGATAATATCTTATCGGTCTTAAAACACATGCCTCAGCCGTCTGACCCCCTGCAACGGCACCTGTTCACAAGCATGACGCATGTGATAGCCATCTGTCATTTTTCCGGCGGCTACCCTGGTTAGGGGCTGTCCATTAATCACGTGATGTTTTTTAACATTTTTAACCCCTCCCTCCCCTTTGTTGATACATAGTAACATTTCATCATCATCATCATCATCATTTCAGCCAAAAGACGTCCACTGCTGGACATAGGCCTCCCCCAAGGATTTCCACAAAGGCCGGTCCTGGGCCGCCCGACATAGTAACATTTACTACTAGCCAACACATTAAAAATTACGTGTATTTTTTAGTACCTACGAAGAATCTTACTTTCAAAGGTTACACGCTGCTTTTCGGTTTGGAAATCACGCGTTTGACGAAAAAATAACAGTGCGTGATATTTCGTGATTTTTGCCGAAACCCTCCCGCCCCTTACGAACCTCACGTGATTAATGGGCAGCCCCTTAAATGAGATTAAGGCCTTTTTTGTTGTTTTCGCTAGGGCATGGGTTAATGCATACCGCTGCCCCTCGGGGGGTTAAGTGGGACTCCGGAACACTCGACTACCCACTAAAACCCCACCGGTATACCCTCACACATCTTGTTTGAGACGCCACAGGTTCGCGATGGATGGATGCCTTCTTCCGTGGTACCCCGACGGGTTAAGGCTCTCGGAGGGCGTCACGGGTAACTGGGACGCCCTCGGTCAATGAGGCTTGTGTCCGTGGTAGGTCCCCCGACCCACCACCAGCCTCTAAAGCGATGGTAGATGGGAAGAGTTGTCTGGTACTCGGGATGCCCTCCGATAGTCGAAAATCGTCGGGGCACTACAGTAGTGTATAGCGCTCGTGCTCTAGGTGGTAGTCGAGTCCCACCTGACCCCACTCCTGAGAGGCAGTGGTATGCATTAACCCATTCCCAAAGGAGATCGATGGCTGCCATATGCGTTATGCTTGTGAACAGGTGCCGCTGTTTGGGGTTGGTCGGCTAACTGAATTCAAGACTTTTAAATAGTTTCATTTTTAATTATTCTATCTTTTTTTATAATTAAACTAGCGACCCGCCCCGGCTTCGCACGGGTGCAGTGAAGAACCTCCAAATTTATCAGTGTTTCTTTCCAATATTATGGATGTATTATACATATAAACATTCCTCTTGAATCACTCTATCTATTTAAAAAACCGCTTCACAATCCGTTGCGTAGTTAGTTATAAAGATTTAAGCATACATAGGGACGGACAGACCACAACGACTTTGTTTTATACTATGTAGTGAAGCGCCGTTCGGAACCAAGGGAAGCTAGTTATATAGCTAGACCCCCAATTTTCTTCCGCCAGGTCTTCTCGGTTGGTGCCGCGTTCCGGTAGTCGTTTCGTCGTTTGAGCCCATGAGTAGCCCACTACTGAATCGGGCCTCCTCCAAATTCATGGAGGGAAATTAGCCTACTACGCCACGCTCTCTTGGGGCTAGGTGATCTGCCTCTTGCGTTCTTTTAGTCGCCTCTTACGACCCCCTAAAGATGGTATGGGTGTATTCCGGTAGTAGTATTATAAAAATGAGGCATCCGATGACGATTGTGAATGCCGTAATTGTTTTATACATTATAGCATTTTTCTATACTTTAACCCGGGTAGCCGACGGAAAAATGACCGATAGCTATCACATGCGTCATGCTTGTGAACAGGTCGTTGCAGGGGGTCAGACGGCTCAAGCATGTGGTTTTAAGGCCGATAAGATATTATTGTTTTTAGTGATAGGCTTATTTCTCATTGCAAAATGTTGTGCAATTATCTATAATACTACTTGTCCACACGTGACCCGCTGTTGAGTCGGGCCTCCTCCAGTTATATAGAGGGTTTCAATCAAGATGTAGTGACTAGAATTGAAAAAGGTATGCTTAGATGGTTTGGTAATATCGAGAGGATGAGTGACGTGCGCAGCATGTCGCGGGTTCGATTCCCGCACGGAAGAAATATTTGTACGACCTACAAGTATTTGTTCCGGGTATGGGTGTTTTCTATCTATAATATGTATGTATTTACGAAAAAAAATGTATCTAAGTAGTTTATCATCCATCTCGTTACCATGACACAAGCATTAAGTTGATTAGCTTGGAACGAGATGACGTTGTGTGAAATGTCCAAGGATATTTATTTTATTTATTTATTTAAAGTATACTTACAAAAGAAATATATTATAGCGGGAGTGTGAATGGGAACGTTGGAAGGGAGAAGCCTAGACGGACATTTCATGATCAAATAGGTGATGTGTTATAGAAAGTTCAGGTCAGAAGCACCCTAAACCGACAAGCATGCCTGAAGAGGTTTATGAAAGTGGAAGAAGCGGAAGCGATCGTAGCACGTAGAAGGATATGATCTCTGCCTACCCCTGCGAGAAAAAGGCGTGACTGTATTTATGTATGTATGTAGTAACTCAATTTAACTGGAGGAGGAGGAGGTCCGGCTCAGCAGTGGATCATATGTCGGCTGAGAAATAGGATAGATATAAATACTATTGTAAGGATTGTCAAACTTAACTGGCAGTGGGCAGGGCACATAGCTCGCAGGACCGACGTCCGATGGGGCAGAAAAGTCCTCGAGTGGCGACCGCGTTCCGGAAGGCGCAGTGCTGGTAGGCCTCCCACACGGTGGACCGACGACCTGGTTAAGGTCGCCGGAAAGCAGTGGATGCGGGCGGCCCAGGACCGGCCTTTGTGGAAATCCTTGGGGGAGGCCTATGTCCAGCAGTGGACGTCTTTTGGCTGAAATGATGACTATTGTAAAAAGAAAATATTGCGCAATATTAAACAATAATAAAAAGGCTTATCTCTATCGTTTCATAACGTAAAACTGTCTAGATAATAACGTAATTTTGTGTTTTATTCTTTGCCATTTTACCAACTCTATTGGGATCGCACCAGTTTAACCTGGTTGGTTAATTACCGGTACTTACTACCAGCACAGGGTTTCATATAAACCCCCTCAACCGTAATGCCACCTTGTTGTGGTGAAGGGGCTTGCGTGCCTTTATGATCCGTTGGGGCCATACTGGCTTAGGGTCACCCATGACGGGCGGCCCCGCGGGGAGAGGCCAGACGAAGAGCGGCACACAGAGGCATGGTGTTTTTTGGCTCCAGGGACTCGTCTGCCCTCAGAGTTGCCTCGAGACCCATACGCAAGCCAGGGCTGCCACCGCTAGCTGCGGAGGGGTGGCCAGGCAGGCGGGCACGTGCCTCTCGATGGGGTGGGGAGCGTCCAGAGCTCCCCTCAAAGCGTGGGGCCCACTTGAGGAAGCGGGCCATCGGGGAGTGAAACCCATGGCCCTGTTTCGGGCAGTCGAGGGACACCGTTGGTTTTAGTGGGTAGGTTAGGGCGTTATTACCATCTTTCCGCGCCTCGGTGTCTCACATAACCCGGCTTGCGTTTAGCGGCTTGCCAACTTAAAAAAAAGAAAGGATTTCGTATCAACTTTTCCTTCTCATGCGGCTAGGTGACCTGCGTCTTGAGTTCTTTACGTCACCCTCAGGCTGGCATAGGTAGATGACAATTGGTATTCTAAATTCGTCACCACAAAATGTTTAACGTGACAAGGCATAGATAAGAACACATATTAGCTCACTCACAACCGGTTCTAATATCAATAGAAGATAACGTTATATCTTCTATTGATATTATAACCGGTTGTAATCAAAACTTAAAACCAGTTTTTTTCCAATAAGGATTTTCCGATAACAACACTCACCAAACGCCTTTGGTGATGGTTGAAATTCGTAATGGACAATGCACGCCGGTGACGGATTTAGAATGTCACCACCCCATTCCAGCCTGAGGGTGTCGTAAGCGCAGACAAAAGGAAAAGACGAGGCCGATAACCTAGCCACAAGAGAAGGTAAATTTGATACGAAACCCTGTGCCAACCCGTCTGGCCAGCGTGGCACAGTAAGCTAATTAGCCTCTATGTAGTTGGAGGAGGCCCGACTCAGCTGTGGGTCATTATGGGCTGAATAGTAGTAGTCGATAAGATTGGTACCCCACGCGGTCGAAGCCGCATGTAAAAACTTCTCATATAATAAACAAGTAGGTACATATTAACAAGACTAAAAATACCAATTAACCTAAAACTTAAATAGGTACTAATAGTTATTTGTTATACAAGAGTGCAAAGTTTCTTTTTAACCGCGTGTTCAATTTTGATGACCGAGCAAGCGAAGGATTCTAAAAATTAGAATCCTGAACGTTAGCGAGGGAATCAAAAGAGCACGAGGTGAAAAATCTTTGCACTCGAGTGCAACACGTAACTTTTCATTCCACCTCAGCGAGGAAATGACTAAATGCAAAAAAAAAACGTTTACAATCACAAGATAGGTACACTTTTATTTCAGTTTAGGTATTAATTACTACATTATGACAGGTAAGTATTACAGAATAATCTTTACTTTATTCTCTAGCGAATAAAAACGGCTTTTGCACTCAGATATCGAAGAGCAAAAATACTTTATTCTCTAGCGAATAAAAACGGCTTTTGCACTCAGATATCGAAGAGCAAAAATACTCTTTCCGAGATGGGGGGATGAAAAATATATTATTTAAAGGAGTCCCTATAAGCAAGGTTCCGTAGATACAAGAAGCGTTCCCCCTTTGAATCGCTAGACTGATTCTTAGTAATATTAATAAACAAGTTCAAATTAGGTTTTATCGTTATATAAGAACGTTGTAAAAAACATAAAACATTATCGTATTTATCAATGCATCATTTTGATATGCATATTTATCTTTGATATTTCGTGGTTGTAATCTTGACAGTTGACATAATTTCTACCTACGCATGACTTTTCAATTTCTTGCCCGCCTTTATCCTAGTGGTGGAGCCAGCTGGAGTCTTTTATCAGTTACTTGAAGGCCTTTAACCTTAGGCTTGCGTGATGGAAAGCAACGCCAGGGTCTAAGATGGAGCAGGCAATTCAAGGAAATGCCATTTCGGTCACCGGCTCTCGCATACACACGACGAAACACAGGAAATCTGAGGGTGGTAGCTAGCCGGGCGGACCATTAGATCCTACCACCAAGCGTGCTGGGTTTTGTTGACTTTTACAACACACGTTATTTCCCAGCTTGCGGAGGGGAAGCCTGGAAGTCCAGGAAGCGGGCCTAGTGATTGGGATGAGCTAGCGACGTAGTGCTGTCGCAGACCCTCATTGAATGAGCATTTATTTCTTCCGCCACCATACTTCTTTCTAGATTACACGTTCAATCCAGATCACGATCCAAGCTAGGTGACGGATTGTAGTAGATTGACGAATCTTGGTGTGGTTAGTCGCGTCACGGATTGACATTAGACGGTCAATCCAGATCACTGTTCGATACCGTCAAATGCACACGCATTCACAACCACATAATGGATTGATTAAGAAAAAAGCTTGTGCAGCTATAATTATTGCTTGTTCTCTGAAGAAACGCGTGAAGAGAAAACGTTGGATTGAACCATGGCTACTAAAGAGGAACATCTATATACATTTGAACTTGTTCGATGAAAATATTAGGTATCGTCACATCTATATGTAGTTAACATTGAAATGTGGTTCATCTTATACTACTACCATACCCATAACTCACTGCTGAGATGGACCTCCTCCAATTATATGGAGGGTAATTAGCCTACTGTGCCACGCTGGCCAGATGGGTTGGCACAGGGTATCGTATCAAGTTTTCCTTCTCTTGCGGCTAGGTTATCGGCCTTGACATTTCCTTTCATCGACACTTTGCAGAATCCGTGGTCGCGGACACTGCAAAGTGTCTGAAACGTTGGGAATTAAATTTAATACACGATCAGAACGGAGTTTTCCAATTTTGTCAGTGTGAGTACATAGCAGTGGCGGCCAGGCCCGGCATATCGTCGTTGTTGTCGTCCGACTCCATCGCGGTGCGGGCGCAGACTGACGTAATTTGAACGCATGTTACACTACACGATCAATTTGGATTGCGATCAATGGATCGCGATCATGGATTTAAAAAAATCTAGATATTTTCTGATCCGAATTCACGATCCTTCAATCAAATACCTTACACAGTCAATCTGGATTCAGATCAATGCTCACGATTAAGGATCACAATCTGGATTGAGTGTGTAATGGCTGCCTAAAGTCAAAGTCAAATCATTTATTTTGCATAGGACACAATGGACACTTAAAAATTACACTAACGTTCTTCTTTACAGAAAACAACGCGAAGATGTTCAAGAACAAGCTCTACAGATATGGTCCGGAAGACGGCAGAATTCCCGGACATCTGCACTTCGGCCAAGAAGTGTTCGACAACATGATCAAAAATAGAGACATTACTGCCTTGGTAAGGTTTTAACAGCCTTTGCAAATAGTGCAGTAGTAGATTTTCAATCTCTCATCTGGCGAAGTTGCTCTCACAATGCTGTTCAGTGCATTTTGTAAACAAGACTTATAATTGTGTGCCTAGGGGCTAGATGTGCCGACTTTAGATCAACAGGTCCCGGGTTCTATTCAACAGGCCCGGGGCCGGACAAGTGTCTTTGTGTAAACCAGAGGCACTTGCTCTGAGTCTGGGTGTCATTTGTGTTCGTGATTTTCATGTTTATAAACTGCCCCTGCTATACAGGTTATAACATAGGGCATTTTTAAACGTAACGTTTAAAAAAATCGTTGATGAATGGTTTGTAAGTTACGGCTAAATATTCCAGATAAACGCTGATACCGGAGAGAAACAGACATACGGGGAGTTAGCACAACTGACGGCCAACGTCGCTGTCTCTCTCACACGTCTGGGAGTGAAAGCAACAGATGTTGTAGCTATATGCAGTGAGAAGCGGTACGAAGTGATCCCCAGTCTTCTAGGGCTGCTCTGCGCTGGGGCATCATATGCCCCCATTGATGTTACTTTCGGCAGTTGTGAGTTCTATATCTACTTACTACTTCTCAGCACATAAATGGCCCACTGCTAATGCAGCCCTTGTCCAGTTACATTCAGGGTAATTACCCTACTGTGCCACGCTGGCCAGACGGGTTGGCAAAGGGTTTCCGTTACGCAAGAGAAGGAGGAGCAAGCCTTCGTCCACAGCCAAAAGGATAGAGACAAACGTACGCATGAGGCTGTACACAAAAGACAAGAAGGAGCACAAGTGGAGTTTAGTATGGGGGCGCTAAAACATCTTACGCTACCGAGTCTCACACACCCCGCCGACGTCATCCCCATGTCGGAAAAAGCGTGACAAAAGGGTTCTCCACATAAAAAAAAAGTTTTGTTTCAAGATTTCTGCTAGATTTTCGACTTTTTCTTTTCCTATTGTCGGCTCTTACGACAGACATCCTCAGGAAAATACGCCAGGGTCCCTCAGGAAATTCTAAGTCCGCCACTACACGATCCATTATTGTTTCCAGTCACGTTGCTCCATCGCCTGAATCTCTCCAAACCGAAAGTGTTCTTCTGTTCGGAAGCTGCCCTGAAGGTCCACAAAGTACACGCTGACACAGCCGATTGCATTACCCACTACATCGTCTATGACGGCCCCAACGGTGTCTCGGAAGAAGTAAGAAACACCAAAGGAGTTGTTCTCTTCAGTGACTTGATCAAGAATAACGTGAACTTGTCAGACTTTACCAGTGTCCCGGTGAACGGGTGGGAAGATTTTGCGTTGATCATGTTTTCTTCGGGCACCACAGGACTGCCGAAAGGAGTCCCAGTGACCCATCTTGCGTTCCTGCTGAACGTGCAGTCTTTCGTTCGGGAAAGGTAAGAAGTCAGGAACTCTTTTCTTATCATCGACTGGAATGCCTTTGAATTGCGGGATGAAAAACAATGCCAGGGTCTAAGATGGAGCAGATAATTCAAGGAAATGCCCTGTCAGGCACCGCATACACACGACGAAGCACAGTAAAACTGCTTGGACTTAGATCTGAGGGCTTAGATGTGAGGGTAGCTAGCCGGGCGGACTATTAAATACTACCAAGCGTGCTGGGTTTTGTTGACTTTTACAAGACGCGTTATTTCCCAGCGTGTGTTGGGGTCGTTTTATATTCTGCCCCGTCCCTACACGGGGTAAACTCGAAGTTAACCTATATCCTAACTAATGATGCTATTTGTAAATAAGACAAATGATTTTAAAAAAAGCAACTACTGAGTTTCATGCCTGCTCTGCTCTGTTGAGCAGCACTCCTAACCGGTGGTAGGGTTATGGGAGATCAAAACAGATGGATGGATTGTAAGAATGAGGAATTGTGTATGAAAGGTGTGATGGTAGATATGACGACTGCTAGGTGTGGGTAGGACAGGGGCCATAAGATTACAATGGTAATTTTAATTATGACGATAAATCAGAGTTTTGTAAATAAATTTCCTTTTGAGTTTGAGTTAGGTTTTCGCGATTATTACAATTTATTTTTTTCTTTTTTTTATCGCCTTATTACAATGACTGTGTACATATAACTAACTAGTTTCGAAAGGCGCTCAACTGAAATATGAATTTTATAATAAAAAAAATACAGTCTACTTAAAAAAGAAATTTTAAGTCTAGAATCCAGTGAGCCGACCAAGCCCAAACAGCGGCACCTGTTCACAAGCATAACGCATGTCATAGTGGTCGACCCGCCACACGTCGCTCCCGGTATTTCAATACTGAAGAACGATTTTCTTTTTCAGCTACAAAGGAAAACCTATATTAAATACAAGGGAATGGTACTACACCTATGGATCGATGTATACATTATCTCTGCTTTGGGTTGGAGCTACAATTATATTCAGCCCGAACAATCAAGTCGATGATATGCTGAAGGCTATCGAGAAGTATAAGGTTCGTAATACTACTACTAACTACTACTCTTTATCCCTATGCCACTATTATTATCTGTGGAATGGCATTCCGAACCGGTGGTAAAAACAAAAGATTAAATTACTTATTTTTAATTTTTATTTTTAAATTTTGATGTCATAATCATTTTTTTTTTAATTTTTAATTAAAATGGCTGGCACGTGTCTCGCGCAAAGGATTAGCATAGCTACCCAGCGCGGGAACGCTGCTAGTCTTCTGTGCACTTTGCCAAGAGGTAGCGATTGGGCACAACTGAACTTTTTATAAATGATATTAGTTTTATTAAAATAACATTGTATATTATAGTATTACTAGTGGCCCGCCCCGGCTTTGCCCGTGCAAAGCGGGGGTGGGTTATACATATAAACCTTCCTCTTGAATCACTCTATCTATTAAAAAAAACCGCTTCAATATCCGTTGCCTAGTTTTAAAGATAGGGACGGACAGACGACAGCGACTTAGTTTTATACTATGTAGTGATGATATTATATTTTTAATAATATTGTAATTATACAATATATTTTTAATTTAAATTATTTAATTTAATTTTTAATTTAAATGAAAGTATTCGCAAGAATTCATTCGAATAAAAAACATTTTGATTTGACTCAAGCCGTAAATGACCCACTGCTGAGGCGGGCCTCCTTCCATTAAAAGGAGGGCGATTATCGCCTCTTACGACATTCACATGATGATTTGGGTTGGTGACATTGTGTATTCTAAATCGGTGGTGGCCACACGAATCCGTGTGGTGATTTTATTTGATATTATTATTTGACAAATTAAAAGGATTCGTTAGAATTTATTCGAATGAAAAACATTCTGATTTGCGCGCTTTTTTTAAATGAGTTAGCGCTTATGAGGCTCGTCATGGCTGACCTGCCAGAGTAGATTTTGAAGGCGCCAGCGCCATCCATAGATAACGGGACGTAATCGGTCTGTCGAAGGTTTCGGTAGGATCAAATGGTCCGCCATCACACCTAAGTCCGGTGACAGGGTGTGCCCGACAGGGCATTTCCTTGAATTGCCTGCTCCATCTTAGACCCTGGCGTTGCTTTTCATCACGCAAGCCTAGGGCCAAAGGCATACAAGTAACTGATAACAAAAAAAGTTTAACCTCTCAATTTACTAATCTGGTTGGCATTCACAGGTTACACTGGTACAATTGAATCCGTCAACTATCACCGAGTTTGTGAAGAGTGCGGATTTCACCAAATACGACTTGTCTTCTCTCGAGTACATGTTGTCGGCTAGCACGCCAGTTGGCGCTGATCTCATCATTGCTATGAATGAGAAGTAAGTATAAAGTTAGATTTACATTGAGTCACTAACTAACGTCAGTGCACTGCCGAGTTAGTGCTGACTGCTGACCTGGCTCTGGCATCGTGTAAATTGATTTCAAGAAATATCTATCTAAATAATCGTATGAGTCAGTTTTCGGCGCCAGCACTGGCGACAGCTACTGACCCTGTGTAAATCTGCCTTTAAGGTGAATGTTCCAGGGTTGCCCGCGAAATTCAAATTTTCTTACGTTTTTTGCAATTTGCAGGCCAGTGCTAGGTTGTATAATGATGAACATTTGATTCATATAGGTTCATATAGATTCTCATAAAGGTGCAAGAAAAACTTTTTCAAGCTCAAAGTCATTCTTGCACCTTTATGAGCTTGGAGGGTTGTATTGATGAGTTTGATGATTGTAACTACATACGTCTTACAGCCGCGAATAACATTTTAATCAACATACAACCTAGCACTGACCTGCAAATTGCAAAAAACGTAAAAAAAATTGAATTTCGCGGGCTACCCTGGAACATTCACCTTAAGGTTAAGCTTTCTTGTCGTTATCGCAATCTCACTGGAGTCGGCAACAGATTTAGCTAACTACCAGTCGTCCCAGGGCGGCCATGGCTAAACCGAAACACTTGACAGTGCCTGTTAACAAATCATTTATGTCTTTATAATTTACTAGCGACCCGCCCCGGCTTCGCACGGGTGCAATTATATTATACCTATAAACCTTCCTCTTGAATTACTCTATCTATTAAAAAAAACCGCTTCAAAAACCGTTGCCTAGTTTTAAAGATTTATGCATACATAGGGACGGACAAAAGAATGCGACTTTGTTTTATACTATGTAGGGATGATAGTGATGATAATAAAAAATAACCCTATAGTTATTATTTTTTTATGATCATGAGTTTTTATTTTCTACTATCTGACCCAGCAAACGTTGTTTTGCCATGTAAATATCGCTATTAAAAATAAGGGTTGATCGTAGAGGGGTAAAAATTTAGGGTTGAATACGTTTTTGTGAAAAAAAAAAAAAAAAAAAAAAAAAAGAAACAATATTTGTACGCCAATTTCATTGGTAGGACATAGAGCTCAACTAAAATGTATAAATAAGACCTTTATTCAATACCTGTGTTCACAAATAAAGATGATTTGATTTGATTTGATTTGATCATTATTATTATTACATAGTATAAAACAAAGTCGCTGTCATCTGTCCATCCCTATGTATTTAAATTAATTAAACTTAAATCTTTAAAACAACGCAACGGTCGCTAGAAAAAAATAAATCCAAAATATATTGACAAAAAAATCTTCTTTTAAATAAAATTCTCGTGTCGCGGTGTTTGTGGTTAAACTCCTCCGAAACGGCTAGACCGATTCTCATGAAATTTTGTGAGCATATTGGGTAGGTCTGAGAATCGGACAACATCTATTTTTCATCCCCCTAAATTTTAAGGGGGGGTTCCACACCAAAAATAATTGTTTATTTTTTAGACAAAATTTTCTGCTTTTATTTTTTTAAGATGCAGCATACAAAAATACAAACAACCCTAAATTTTCACCCCTCTACAATCAACCCCTATTTAATTATTTGGCAAAACAACGTTTGCGGTATCAGCTAGTAAACAATATAAATTTAACCCTTAACATTTAGGGGGATGAAAAATAGATGTTGTCCGATTCGCTTGCCAATGCATGGCAATGCCTTTAAAAAGACGGCCAAGCTTTACAAAAAAGCGTATTACCGCATTGCTGATTGAATAAACGACACAGCTGCTTGGGACTAAGCTGTTCAATGCCAGTATTTTATGTTATTTATTTATGTTATTGTACTTAAACATAAGAAATAGGACCGCAATGAAAAAAAAATGACAAGCCCTCTGAGTTTCTTGCCAGTTCTTCTCAGCAGTGGTCGCGTTCCGAACTGGTGGTAGACGGTAGACCTTTTCTTATTAGATACCTATATAATATAATTTGAATAATGTGTTGACTTTTTGTAAGTGTCCATCGTGACGTAAACAAAATAAATGAATTGAATTAAAATAAAATGAATAAAAATTTCATCAAAATCGGTTGGTTACATTGATGGTTGTTTTGTACAGATTGCCAAAATTGAAAGCTATCGTTCAATTGTATGGTATGTCTGAAGCTGGCTCGATCTGCAACGAGATAGATGCTCCTAAGGGATCCAAACCTGGTAGCTCTGGACTGCCGTGCAATGGCATTATTCTTAAGGTAAAGTACCACGTGGTTCAACTTTATTTATTATATTAGATAGACAGATACTGCGTGTGGTAAGAATACACAATATCACCAACCCATACCGTCTTGAGGGTGTCGTAAGAGTCGAGAAGGGGAAACTACAAAGCAAGCGTCGTAAGAATCAACAAAAGGAATTGACATGGCTGAATACCTAGCCGCAAGAGAAGGAAAACTTGATGCAAACCCTGTGCCAACCCATCTGGCCAACGTGGCACAGTAAGCTAATAACCCTCGATGTAACCCACTCAGCAGATGCCTAATTTTTGGAGCAGGTTCGCTGGCGGTATGTTGCCTGGAGAGATTTCAGTAGCGGCAGGAGTATTAAATAATAACGCCGGATTTAGTGCAGAGTTTCTTCTATTTGATAACCTTAATGTCTCTTCTCACAATGCTGAATTTGGAATGCCAGACTACAGTAAATGTGCCTCTTTTATAGGCAGATTTGCCCACGGCAACAACGCCTCGTCCCCTGACCAATCAGAGCGCAGGAGACTTAACTAACAATACAACAATGAATCTATGCATTGGCTCTTAGAAAAATGCCACGAGAAAAAATACCACGACGCGGACAGAAAATACCACGATGAAAGACAGATTAAGACATTCTATTCTGTAATGAACGATCCTTGTCCTCCGGAATATCTCAAAAGTTATTTTCTAGTCTTGGGTGGCTCTCATTGCCTAAATCTTCGTTCTGCTGACAATTTACTCCTTGAGATTCCTTTGCATCGTAGTAATTTCATTTCTGATTCTTTCGCTGTCACGGCCATCAAGCTCTGGAACGCGCTCCCTCTTGACATTAAAAAATCTCAGACCAAACTTACATTTAAGCGTAAAGTTAAGCAACACTATTTGCTAACACTGCCTCAGACATGAATAATCTTCGTCTTGTTATTATTGTAATTAAATATGTATCTTAGATTGTATTTATATATCTTGTATATTGTAAATATTTATATATCTATTAATATTATAGTGTGTATTCATTATATTTGTATATATGTATCTATTGATTATATATATATATATATATCTATATTCCTTTTTGTACCCCATATGCTCTCTCCTTTTAACCCGAAGGTTGACTGGCAGAGAATGCCACATAGCATTAAGTCCGCCTTGTGTACCGTGTTTGTACATAAAGAGTAAATAAATAAATAATAAAATTAAAACGCTTTATGTATCGTCGCTAACAGCAGTGGTTCATTTATGGGCTGAGTAGTGCCCTTGTCTCACTCTAGGTAGTAGACTCTTTACACTATTATCGGTCGTCATATCTACATTCACACCTTTCACTAATCTGTCAGACTTGTTTGTACCACCATCATTGTAACCCTTTCACTATTCACTACAAAGTATAAAACAAAGTCGCTGTCGTCTGTCCGTCCGTACTCCGTATGCTTAAATCTTTAAAAGTCCGCAACGGATTGTGAAGCGGTTTTTTTAATAGATAGAGTGATTCAAGAGGAAGGTTTATAGGTATAATACATGCATAATTGCACCCGTGCGAAGCTGGGGCGGTCGCTATTTATAAGAGCGACCATGGAGTTTCTTGCCAGCTCTTCTCTGTGGAATGGCATTCCGAACCGGTGGTAAAAACTAAATGATAAATTATTCATTTTTTTTAGTGTTAATTTTTTGTTTTGACTATTTGAAAGCTTTCGTAGGAATTTATTCGAATAAAAAACATTTTGATTGATTGATTGATTACACATTTCCTCATTTTCAAAATCCAACTCTTTGGCCTCCCACAAACCAAGGTAGAGCTGGGGTTTCGTTTATTTAAAACAAAATATACCTATACATACTAACTGACCCGGCAAACTTCGTACCGCCTCAGAATCAATAAACAAAAATAAGGCGTATATAAAAACAAAGTATTTCGTGTTTTTTCACCTTTTAAACCTTCCCTGGACGAATATTTCAAGACCAAAATTAGCCAAATCTGTAAAGCCGTTCTCGAGTTTTAGCGAGACTACCGAACAGCAATACATTTTTATTCTTAACTAGCGATCCGCCCCGGCTTCGCACGGGTCCAATGATGAACCTCTAATTTTATCAGTGTATCTCTACAATATTATGCGTTTATTTTACGTATAAACCTTCCTCTTGAATTACTCTATCTATTAAAAAAATCCGTTGCGTAGTTTTAAAGATTTAAGCATAAGTACATAGGGACGGACAGACGACAGCTACTTTGTTTTTTACTATATGTAGTGATAGTGAAGACAGATAGATACCTACTTTGTCGAAATCGATCAGCCGTTTCGAAGTTATCAGATCTTTTCGAGTTGCAATATTTTCAATTTTGGTTTATTTCTCACAGGTTGTGGACCTGCAGACACGTAAACCTTTGGGCCCCAACGAGAGAGGAGAAGTTTGTATCAAAGGTCCCAGCGTTTTGACAGGTGATTAGAAATTTTAACCTCTCTGTTAAGTCTTCTTGGATCACGCTGGAGCATAGTCTTACATGCCTTCAAGATACGTTGGGGGCTTAATGACGCAGGGTCACCCAGTCCAGCGGGGAGAGGCCAGACAAAGAGTGGCATACAGGGTCGTGACGGGTTCGGGCCTCTGGGACTCCTCTATCCTCAAATTACTGAATCCTTAACCGCTGCACCATCATCATCATCATTTAAGCCCATGAGTGACCCACAACTGAGTCATCCTCCAAGTTCACGGAGGGGAATTAGCCTACTGCGCCACGCTGACAAGACAGTTGGGCACAGGGTTTGTTTCAAGTTTTCCGTCTTTTGCGGCTAGGTGATCTGCTTCTTGCGTTCCTTTAGTCGCCTCTTACTACACCCTCAGGATGGTATGGGTTGTTGACATTTTAAATCCGTATGTTCCTACGGACCTAAACCATAGTTTCCTCGAATTGGGACTCAATCTGGCTGGTTGATCATCCGAAGGCTGGACTAGCTTTGATGACGAGGCGGGCCAGTAATGACGACACGGTTGGCGCAGTGGTTGAGCGATCGACTGCTGCGCAGCATGTCGCGGGTTCGATTCCCGCACGGAAAAAATATTTGTACGACCTACAAGTATTTGTTCCGGGTCTGGGTGTTTTCTATCTATAATAAGTATGTATTTACAAAAAAAAATGTATATAAGTAGTTTATCATCCATCTCGTTACCATAACACAAGGATTAAGTTGCTTAGCTTGGGACGAGATGGCTTTGTATGAAATGTCCAAGGATATTTATTATTATTAATGAGGAAGCTCAGGTGGCGAGCACCGTTGACAGGGCAGGGCGTCGTGATCCACCTTTTACCCCCGCCCTAGATACCGGGGATTCCCCCCGATAGTCGCTTGCCCGCCTAGCGGTCAACCCGTTGAACAGTAGTATGTGTCCTCGCAAACCTGTGCGTTCCAAACGTCGGACGTTTAAGTGGGTAGTGAGGTGTTCCGGAGTCCCACATAGCCGCCGACCCAACCCCAGGACAGTAGTCTGCTTCCCTGCGGGCCCTGGACGGCTGCGGTGCGCCGGTGTCCTCTGGTTGGCGCCGGCCCGAGGGCTGACGGGCCTCCTTCTGCGGGGCCGATGTCGCAGAAGGGGGCAGCGGGGCGGGTCGCAAGGGAGGGAGCTCCGGGTGACCCGCGCCGCGGACGGAGGCGGGGGTGGAGGGGGGTTCGTGACGGTGCGGGCCCCTTCTGCCCTAGCCTAGGAGGCCGGTGGTGGTTCGGGTGAGCCACCACCGACGAAAGCCTCGATGACTGAGGGCGTCCCAGTGTACCGGGACGCCCTCAGTCGCTTGCCCGCGTTGCGGGCACCACGCCGGGGCGTCACAGTAGAATGCGTTTACGCGAACTTGTGACGCCCCAAGCGCGTCGTGTGAGGGTATGCCGCTGGGGGTTTAGTGGGTAAACGACGCTTGGGTAGACGACCCTTGTCGGAGTCCCACATAATCACCGACCTTTCCCCCGGGGTGCGGTGGTATGCATAAAGCATTACCCCAGCGAAAACAAAAAAAAAAAAGGACATTAGTCTGCATCAAGCATATCCCCTGCATAAAGTTTGAAGTTTACTTCGGTCACGATCAACCAATGTGTGTTGCCAGTGATGACATATGGTAGAGTCCTGGTCGCTTACTATGGGCTCCATCAGAAGGCTCGGAGTCATCCAAAGGGCAATGGAGAGGGCTCGCGGGGTTCGCAGGACCGACGCCCGATGGGGCAGAAGAGTCCTCGAGTGGCGACCGCGTTCCGGAAGGCGCAGTGCTGGTAGGCCTCCCACACGGTGAACTGACAACCGGAAAGAGATGGATGCGGGTGGCTCAGGGCTGGCCTATGTCCAGCAGTGGACGTCTCTTGGCTAAAATAATGGTGATAGGTCACGATTACATGACCTGGGTCCCAAACCACATACTTTCAGCATTAATCTGCTAATTTAAAAAGTAATTATCAAGTGCTCGTATTATCTACAGCATACCTCCACAATGCGAACCCTGACGTGAAAGACGAAGAAGGTTTCCTCAAGACTGGTGACATTGGTTACTACGATGAAGATGGTTATGTATTCATCATCAACAGGATCAAGGAACTCATCAAGTTCAACGATTTGGCGGTAAGCGTTAAATGACTGTTCTTCTTCTTCTGCTTTAGAGTTAAGGTTTTAGAGCGTTGTAGGTTGGGGCGCTTATTACCACACACCCAAGGCCGGGTATCCATGAGGATTTCAAAAAAACAAGAAATGTATATTTTATTAATAAATATATATTAATTTAGAACCCAGGCCGTCATCACTCGCGACACTACACAACTAATAATACTGGAATTTAAAAACATATAAATTGATTAATCCAGTTATTATAATATTAACAAACAAATTTGTAGCGCATGATGGTATGTTACTTTACACAATTTACCCGAAAAATCTGAAATAATAACTTCAAGAAATATCACCTACAAATGCGAGGATTAACAAAAAATCCTACACCGCGATAGCGAAGTTTACAGAGCAATTTCACGGTTAAATTCTGGTTCGTCGAATCTTAATCTACTACTACTTCTAATTCTCAGCACATAAAAGATCCACTGCTGAGTCGGCGCTCCTCCATTAACATAGAGGGAATATAGCCTACTATGCCACGGTGGCCAGATGGATTGCCAGTTAGCTTCGTGTAAATTTTCCGGCTCTTGCGACAACCTCAGGTCGACTGGGGTGGTGACCTTTTATTTAAGGAGGTTGAAAACAAATTACGGTACCTACCATCTGGTTGTCTGCTGCAAATTGTCTTAAATAATAATAAATAATTCATGGAATGTTCCAGATCGCACCCGCCGAATATGAGGCGATCTTGCTGCAGCACAGCTCAGTGAGAGATGCTGGCGTGGTGGGATCCCCACACCCTCAGTACGGACAGGTCCCAGTAGCCTTTGTGGAACTGCAGCCAGGAGCTACTGACACGGCTGAAGAGCTCGTTGCCTACGTGAACAGCAAGGTACGCACTGTATCGCGGAGGCAGTTTACAAAAATGACATTCACGAACACAAATGACATCCAGACTCTAGATTTACAGCCTCTGGTTCTTCTGGTTTAATCTGATCTGGTGGTATTCGAACCAGGGACTCGAGATCCAAAGCCTTTAGATCAACGGGTCCCGGGTTCGATTCCGGGGTCGAGTAAGTGTCTTTGTCTAAACCAGTGGCACTTGCTCTGCGTCTGGGTATCGTTTGTGTTCGTAATTTCATGTTTGTAAACTGCCCCCACGATATAGGTTACACCTAGTGAAGGTGATTAGATTTTTATTATAAAAAGGCGGCACACTCAACCCCAAGACCAACAAGACTGTCAAAGTCTGATAAAACCATGAATGGTTCCCCTTTTTCCAGGTATCTACAAAAATGCAACTGGCAGGAGGAGTCCGTTTCATAGACAAGATGCCAATGGGTCCTGGTGACAAGCTAGATAAGAAAGTCTTGAAGTCACTGTTAGAATAAAACTCTTTGTAATATTTGAGGTAAAACTTCCATAAGGTCTAAAATGGCACCGATTTTTTTAAACCTAGCAAATTTCCTGAAGATTTGCATGTTTCTCCAGCCGTGTGTATAACGTAATAAAACCTGCGGCTTTTTAATGTACGTTTAAGACTAGGAATTTAGTCTTTTGAGTAATGCTCGATGTGGAGATCTCTAATTTAGATGTAGGTACACTTTGAAATGGTGATCCTATAATAAAGTGTTACTGTTAATAAATTTGTTGTTTTTCTTCATTACCATCTCAAACATTTGTCTACGGAAAAGATCGTAAAGCGCGATAAAGCATTAATTGTGTTTTTTAAATATCTTTCGCATGTATTTCATGTTCTTCTTGTACTAATCTGGCGAACTTGCTCTCACTACGCTGTTTAGTGCGTTTTGTAAACATGACCAATACTTTGGGAAAAGCAACTACAACGTTTCTTGCAGGCTATTCCCTGTAGAGCAGCATTCCGTTTCAGCATGAATGTAGGGACGCAAGGCTTGCGTGAGATCAAAAGAGTTTGATGAATTGTAAGAATGTGGAATTGTATATGAAAGGTGTGAGTGTATATATGACGACTGATAGGTGTGTATGGAGACTAGCACCCAGCGTGGGACAGGGGCCGTTAGAAAATAATAGTAATTTTCAATTTGATTATTTCTGAGAGTTTTGTGATAAATCATACGTAAATAAAGTTCCTTTTGAGTTTGAGTTGAGATAACTTTGTACAATAATATTTTATCTGTTGATCACTACTACTACTCAGCCCATTAGCCACATACTATAGCTTTCCACCCTGAGGGTGTCGTAAGAGCTAACAAAAGAAAATGACAAGGCCTATAATATAGCCACCATAGAAGGGAAACTTAATACAAACTCTGTGGCAACTCATCTAGCCCGCGTGACACAGTGGGCTAATCTACCTCCGTGAAATTGGAGGAGGACCTACTCAGTATTGGGTAATTAATAGGCCGGCAAGGTGATGATGATGATGATGACTATACTACTCAGCCCATACATGACCCACTGCCGAGTCGGGCTGCATAATGTATGGTTTGTATAGTCGTAGATATCGAATAAAAAGTCGTCTAGTTACAGAAAGTCATGTCACATTTCGATTTAAAAAAACCTACCAATGCGACTGTTATAACCATACCGGGCCATTTCTGAGCCCAAATTGTACTCTAATAATTATCGTAAATTTTAAATAAAAGTGTCATCAACTTGTAAAACTTTACTGTTTTAAAAGAACATACTTGATGTGTTGAACAACATACCTTGTTGGCAAGTGTTTCTGTGAAGTGTTTTAAACTGAAAATACATAATTAAAATCTACGAACTAAAAACTTATATTAAACTACCTTAAACTAGAAAATATAAACATCATTCATAAATATCTAGTATTAAATCTAAGGTGAAATAGTTCAAGTGTGTGCGCGTACCCTTACCCGAACATTGTGCCTCACTCTATGGTGTTTTGAATTACATAAACACCTTGAAACTGCCAACAACTATAAAACGCAAATAGCGCCATCTATCATTCGTATCATTAATTAACTCGATATGTCCAAGTGCGGTGGTTGTGGTAGGTACCTCTCGCTGGCAGAGGCCGCCAAATGTCAACAATGTAACGCAAGTTACCATCGGCGGTGTGTAGCCCTGCCTTCTTCAGGCACCGTAGCTGCGACTTGGCATTGTCCAGAGTGCAAGAAAAATCGGGTAACTGACAACAAAGCCGAGACACCGGTTAGAGGTTGTACATCGAACTTATCCGAGCACCCCAACAGCTCTTTAAGCGCTGAGACTCCTCAAGAGCTGTCTAATGATATCGCCACGGAACTGAGGACTTTCAGGGATAATTTAAGGCATATAAATAAAGACCTGCAACTGTTCAGAGATGACATAGCGGACATCAGATCATCCCTCAAATCCTACCACGGGAAAGTAGATAGTATGGAGGAAAGAGTGAGGGTCTTAGAGGCACAACAGCCACCAAGCTCAGCAGAGGTGGGTGACGTTATCACCCAACTTAAACAGGATCTTAATGATCGGGATCAGGAATTAATGGCGAATGACCTCGAGATCGCTAACCTGGTCGAGGGAGGAGGAGAGAACCCAGTCCACTTGGTGATACAGATTGGAGCTAAGCTGGGCGTACCAATCGAAGCCCGGGACATCGTCAGTGCCGAGCGCTTGGGACCCCGACGCGTTGTGGCGATGGATGCCGCCGGCCCGGAGCCCCGGCCGCGCCCTCTTACCGTTCGCCTGGCGCGTCGCGACCTGCGTGACCGGTTGCTGAGTGCTGCTCGAGTTCGACGTGGTGCGACATCAGCTGACCTCGACCTGCCTGGCCCTCCACGCCGCTTCTATGTCAACGAGCGTCTCACCAAGACGAACCGTAGGTTGTTTCGTGGGGCGCGAGATGCCGGCCAGCTCCGCGGATGGCAGTTCATATGGTTTAAACATGGCCGCATCCTCGCTCGTAACAAACCCGGTGACAAGGCCTTTTATATCCGCTGTGAGTCGGACATTGAGCGCATCCTTGGTCCAGCACCCGCAACGGAACAAAAACTTAATAATAATATTATTATATCTAATTAGGCTGTCCCACCTCGTCATGTTATCTATGTATCAAAATTGCATTTTTTCTTTGATCCGAGCTAGTCTTGCGAAGTATTGTTATTGTTTTTTTTTCGATCATTTATATTTTGTTTTAACTAATATTTTTTTAATTTATGTGCGGTTCACAACAGCATTATTCAAAATAACAATTGATAAACCAGTTCCTTATTTTTACTATTCTTTTCTCATGGCAATAATATATCACGATATTTATTTATCACCTTGTACTATTGTTATTTTCCTTGGGTTATGATATAAACGCTGTGTACTTTCATTATGTTTATTGAGGTCCAGATTACAATTTGCTTATTAATTTAGTTTGAGTACTCACATACGCCATTGCGCTTGCCGGCCACACATTTTAGAAGGAAGTGAAAGGGTGGCCATATAAAGAAAATAGTAATGTACTACATACCACAGATAATATAATATTCTAACACGCCTCCTTACATTAGTATTTTCTCTATCAACTTTTAAATTTTTACAAATCAATCTTTAATCTTAACACAATCAATTTTTCATACAAAAGTTTAAGTAACAAAAAAATATTCAAACATTTTCTTTCTGACTGTACTCTTTCTCTAATTTACATAACAATATTATTTTTCTTATAACTATATAAACTATTTAACCCTTCACCCAAAAGTATTTCTTTAACTATCATGCACATTTTTAGTTAACATATTTATATCTACTTATTTATAATAAACACGTTCATCTTATTTTTCACTTTTTATATTAATAAATGACAATTATAATCTACTACTTTGTTTTCTTTTTACCTATAATAAACCTAGCATGCACCTAAATTTTACAAACTTAATATTTCCCAAAGATTTGGTGAAAATATCAGCAACATTATTTTCAGTTGAGATTTTTACAACATCAATAGTTCCATTTCTTACATTTTCATGTACATAGTGATAATGCACTTCTATGTGTTTAGAGTTTTTAGTGAAATTTCCATATCTAGCTATGGCTAAAGCACCTGAATTGTCCTCATACACTTTTATAGTGGTCGATATTGGAAGGTTTTTTAATGCAAACAAATATTTTTATTCAATAAACAATTCGAAGGACCAGATCCCCAAGGATCCTTAAATATGTACTGACTGATATTGTGCCGAACACCTATCAACTTTCCATTGAGCCACACTATTCCAGACAAGACCGTAGGGAAGATAAGTCTAGCTGGGAAAGGACACAGGTACTTACGGACAGGCGAGGTGTTACTGCTTCGGCTGGTCAGGAGTTGGAGCACGATGCTGGTCGTCACTGATTCAACGTTTGTTTGTTTTGTTAGATCAGCACACGCACGAGTTATTATTGATTTGTTCTATCTCGACTCACGAGGAGGAGAAAAATGCTTTTTATTTTATTATTTGGCGCGGCAAAGTTAGCAAAAAGTTCTTAGTTCGTTTCAATTGTTTTTTTTTTTTGAAGTGACACTCACCCACGCCACGCACAGACAGGAGCGCGCGCAGCGCATTATCTATGGAATTATGCGTGCAAGTTTCATAGTTTGAAAACTTACAATTTAGTGTCGCTAGTATGACCTAGATGGCGCGAGGAGTAGGTTAGGACTCAAATAAGGAAGAGATATATGGATAGGAAGCCAAAACATATCCCCCCACTTGAAATCTATGGGATTTCACAAGTCCAGTAATAGTAATAGCTCTAATGGAAAGTTTGACAAAAAAAATGATTTAACTCTTTTTGAATTTATGGTCTTTATAAATAATGATTATCAACTAGTAAACTTAAAATTAGATGTATCATGATATTTTAAAGATTTATGATTCTATAGGTAGAGGACAAACTTTTGCAACTGGTCTACGTAATAAGCCGTTAGAAGTCTTTAACGTGACGACACGTACTATGCTGTCAGCACCGGGATGAAGCTCAACTACTTTTCCTGATTTCCATTCTAACGGGGCACAATTATTATCAACTATCAGAACTACATCCCCGATATTTATATTAGGTTGAGTTTGATACCATTTGATTCTTTGCTGTAGTGTATGAAGGTAATCTCTTTGCCAAATACGCCAAAATGATTGAGTGATTTTTTGTAATAGTTGCCAGCGAGCACGGCACGGTAAATATTGCTCCTCTAAGTCCGGTTCAGGCAGGGCCACAAGAGGACCGTTGATTAAAAAATGCCCTGGAGTGAGGACATCATTCTCACTAGGGTCACACGAAAGATAACAAAGAGGTCTTGAATTCAAAACTGCTTCTACTTTAGTAAGAATTGTAAGAAGTTCTTCGAATGTAAGTACTTGAAGGCCTACAACACGTTTTAAATGGTACTTCATGCTTTTCACTCCACTTTCGAAAATTCCGCCAAAGTGACTGCCAGTGGGCGGATTTAGTTGCCATTTGATTTCTCTTCGCGCTAGACTTGATCCTATCATATCACGATTATTATAAATTAATTGTTGTAATTCGTTAATATAACGCTTAGCTCCTATAAAATTAGTTCCGCAATCCGTGATAATCAAGGTGCATAGGCCACGACGCGATACAAATCGATCTAGAGCTGCAATGAAGGCAGCCGTGGATAGCTCTGTTACAATTTCTAAATGTATGGCCTTTACAGCTAGGCAAATAAAAACACAAACGTATGCTTTATAAGTACGAGCATTTCTTCTTCTACTCTCTTTTAGAACATAAGGTCCGGCCAGGTCAATGCCTACTTTCTTAAAACATCTTGTGGGTTGGACCCTAGAAGCCGGCAAATTTCCCATTAAAGGCTGAAGTGCCACGGGTTTGTTTTTAAAACATGTCAAACACTTTGACAGCCTAGATCGTATTAAATTGCGAACTCCTAGTATCCAATATTTACGTTGAATAATGGATTGTAGTGTACGAGGACCACAATGCAAATATGTCACGTGATAATGATCTACAATCAAGGACGCTAAACGTGAAAGCTTAGGTAACAAAAGAGGATATTTTGCAGATTCACTCAAGATAGAATGTTGCAAACGTCCCCCCACTCGCCAAAGTCCCGCATTATCAATAAAAGGGTTTAGTTTTTGAAGAGCTTTAGTCATTCGGATTTCATGAGTCAAATATTTAATTTGTTCATAACTTACTAAGTTCATCATAGATTGTTGTAAGATTTGGGTATTCAAAGGTTCAAAAAAGTTTGCTTTAAATTGTTTGTTCGTATTTGTTGATTTAGTTTTTGCTAAAGTCTGTTTAAACACTGCTGCAGCACGTAAGCACCAGGCTAAAATTCGCTGTACTTGATACAATGTAGAGTAGCGGTTTAGTAGAATACAAATAATATCTGTATCATCAGGGACACTCGCCTGCAAGACACACGTGCTACGTAATTCTGGTACGGCTTCCAGGTATTCCCAGTTGGACTCAGTTGGCCAACTAGAACAGTCGAGAGAAAGCCATTTAGGACCAGACCACCAAGTAGAGCATGATAACAACTGGGAGCTACTTAGACCTCTACTACAAAGATCTGCTGGATTATCATTTGTTGATACATACCGCCATTTCTCGAATGGTACTCTGTCATTTATTTTAATTACTCGATGCGCTATAAAGGTTTTAAGCTTATGAGGTGGAGTGTGTAGCCAAGAAAGGACGGTAGTACTATCAGTGTAAGCTAGGACGTCATTAATAGTAAGTTTTTCTTTAAGCAAGTCGTACATATGCTTTAAAACTTTACTAAGTTGTACAGCTCCGCACAATTCTAGGCGATTGGTGCTTAATGTTTTTAATGGGGCGACTTTTGACTTCGCGATAAGTAATTTTGTATCAATGTTATTTTGACTTACACTTCTTAAAAATATACAAATTCCATAAGCTTTAGTACTTCCATCACAAAAACCTATTAATTGGTAACTATTTGGGTTATATTGAGTAACTTTGCGTGGTATCCGTAGGCTTTTAATACATTTTAAGTCTGACAAAAATTCATCCCACTCTACGGCTACTTCTGGTGGTACTGTTTGATCCCAGCTCAATTGAAGACGCCAAAGTTTTTGAAGTATCAATTTAGCTTTTAACACAACAGGCGTTAGCCATCCAACTGGGTCGTAGATTCGTGCGATGTTAGATAATATACCACGTTTAGTATAAGACATACTATGTTCAGAGAATGTGTAAGAAAAGGTGTCATTAACAGGGTCCCACTGGACACCGAGTATTTTTAAAACATTTTGGTAAGTTTCATCGCAAAATAATTTTGGTACTTGGCAATGCGCTGTAGGCAAGCTCTTTAACAATTCCTGAGAATTACTGCTCCATTTTCGTAGTTCAAATTTAGCACAAGCGAGAAGATTTATAAGTTCATCCTTAAGTTTCAAAGCGTCTTCTATAGAAGGCGCTCCAGCTGTTATATCGTCCATAAATGTATCGTGCAGAATAGATTCAGCTGCATGGGGATATTGGCAGCCATGGTCCATGGCGAGCTGGTGTAGGGTGCGGATCGCTAAATAAGGTGAACTAGAAATGCCGTATGTTACGGTATTTAGTTCAAACTCGGTAACAGGTTGAGAAGGTGAAGACCTCCACAGTATGTGTTGCCACTTTCGATCTTCTGGCTGTATTTCTATATTCCGATACATTTTAGATATGTCAGACGTAAATGCTACAGCATGGAGGCGAAATTTTGTAAGTATGTCTACAATATCATTCTGCAGCTTGGGGCCAGTGTATACTAGATCGTTCAACGATTTTCCGGTACTACTTTTCGCGCTCGCGTCAAATACTACTCGAAGTTTAGTGGTTTCGCTTTGAAGGCGGATTACACATTGGTGAGGAATTATGTATTTTCCTGACCCGTTACTTGCGGACTGCATATGCTCTAATTCTATATACTCGTCCATAAATTTAGTGTACCCCAATTGTAATTCCTCATTGTGAATAAAACGTTTTTCCAATTTATGTAGTCTCGATAGTGCCATATTAGATGAGTCACCGAGGATATCATTTGGCTCTTTCAATAATAGAGGGACTACGTAGCGGCCGTCAGGTTTTCGCGTCACTAATCTAGAATATAATTCTTCACATTCTGTATCTTCTGGGTTAGGTACCGCCACGATAGGTACTTCTTCTATTTCCCAAAAACGCCTGACTACGTCTTCAAGTTTGCGTGTTGAAGCTATCAGAGAAGACACATTCGACGGTGGATGACACCCGATATCGACCTTGCCTGTTAGTATCCACCCGAATACACTATGTAAGGCTACTGGTATATTCGGTCCTATTTCTAGCCTTTGGCCATCATAAATGCGATGAAATACTTCGGCACCGAGCAACAAGTCTACAGAATTCGGTTTATCAAAGTGTTTATCTGCTAGAATTAAATGTTTATAGTGGTCTCGGACATGAGTAGGTATTTCCAAAGTAGGCATATTACTGGTTATTTTTTCAAGTACAATCGCATCTATACAAAATTGTGTAGACTCCGAGTCGCACGGTTTAACGACGCAGGAAGTCTGTCCTACCACTTGATGAACTTCATTTTGACCCAAGCCGGTGACTGAAAGTCTGCAGCGACGTACAATTGAGCCTAGGCGGTTGGCAAGCGATGTAGTCATAAAACAATCTTGTGCTCCGCTATCTATAAGGGCCCGCGCATATACAGTATGCCCAGGATTTGAACCCGCAGCGCTATGTACTTTTACTATACATGTCCCTAACAAAATTACCGCGCGATCGCGACATTCAGTATGTGAACTAGCCATGCTCGAACTAACTGCACGTTTCGTTTCTGTGACGTTGACTTTACCTTGTTCCTGATCCGTCACTGGCGAGTCGGGGCTGTGTAGCAAAGTATGATGCCGAGATCCGCAAAAGGTACAATTTTGTTTCGACCAACACTGTTTGGCAACATGGTTCGCTCGAAGGCAGTTTTCACATAAGTCCTTGTCTAGTATTATATTTACCCTATCTTTAATGCTTAGTTGCTTAAATTGTAAACATTTATAAATTGAGTGTTGCTCTCCGCAATAGAAACAATTGAATGACGGCGCGGTCGGTGTAAATGCGATACCCGCGCTCGCTGGTAATGAGGTTGTTTTATAATACTCATAATTTGTATTATGGTTAAATTTACGTCGGTAGGATGAGGGATGTTCATTAATTTTATTTTGGGTCGATTTTTGCACAAGAGCATTGTTATAATATACTCCTGACTGACTAGCTTCCACTACTTTTACGTACTCTTGTAGAAAATTTAATAGACTTGAAAATGTAGGTATATCTGATTCATTTTGTAATTCGAAACGTTTTCGTGTGTCGCAGTCTAAGATGCGAGAAGCTAAATAAAATAATATAAACTCGTCTAACTGTTTAATATTGATTGCTTTAAGAGCATTGACAGTTTCATAAAGTAAATTAGTAGCGTTTCGTAAATCTTGGACATTTGAGGACTTGATTACTGGGAAATTAGTTATCTTGTCTAAATAATTAACAGCTAAAGCGCGTTTATTTTCAAATCGTTTCACTAGCGCGTCAAAAACAATTGCGTAATTATCCGATGTAACGGGAATGCCCTTGACGATAGATAAAGCGGAACCCGACAGGCAAGAAAGTAGATAGTGAAATTTTTCAATAGCGGATATGTTATCGTTATTGTGCACTAATGACGAAAAAGTATCAATAAATGTCTGAAACTCTTCAATTTGGCCTGAAAAATGCACAAGTTGTAACTTCGGCAATCTGATTTGTGAACATGGTTTTTTAGTTTCCAATGTTTGATTTTTACCGTCGACCCCTGTACTACTAATGGGTAGCTCTGTCTCTGCGGCTTCCAAAACGAGATAGTACATCTCGTCAAAGGCTTCCATCGGCCGCATATCAATGTTTTGTTTAGGATTAATTTCCAATTTGGATGAGTTAATTTTTCTAGTTAATTCTTCATATTCGCAACGTATCGATTCTAAGCGTTTGAAACGAACACTGAATTGTTTTACAGTGGATTTTTCAATTCGTAAGTTTTTCGATAAATCATATAATATTTGTAACTCTTTGAAAACGTATTCTCGTTGCGCTACGAGTAATTTCAATTTGTTTTCTTCGGCCATCTTGTTATGGTGGCAGGGTTGTCAGCCAAACAACGAATTCTTTCTTATCTTCGATTAAAATGAACTATGTAGGTATTAGCGTATTCTATTGAATTTGAACCTAATTTCCATAGATCCGGCGCGACAGGATCACTTTAAATGGTCGATATTGGAAGGTTTTTTAATGCAAACAAATATTTTTATTCAATAAACAATTCGAAGGACCAGATCCCCAAGGATCCTTAAATATGTACTGACTGATATTGTGCCGAACACCTATCAACTTTCCATTGAGCCACACTATTCCAGACAAGACCGTAGGGAAGATAAGTCTAGCTGGGAAAGGACACAGGTACTTACGGACAGGCGAGGTGTTACTGCTTCGGCTGGTCAGGAGTTGGAGCACGATGCTGGTCGTCACTGATTCAACGTTTGTTTGTTTTGTTAGATCAGCACACGCACGAGTTATTATTGATTTGTTCTATCTCGACTCACGAGGAGGAGAAAAATGCTTTTTATTTTATTATTTGGCGCGGCAAAGTTAGCAAAAAGTTCTTAGTTCGTTTCAATTGTTTTTTTTTTTTTGAAGTGACACTCACCCACGCCACGCACAGACAGGAGCGCGCGCAGCGCATTATCTATGGAATTATGCGTGCAAGTTTCATAGTTTGAAAACTTACAATTTAGTGTCGCTAGTATGACCTAGATGGCGCGAGGAGTAGGTTAGGACTCAAATAAGGAAGAGATATATGGATAGGAAGCCAAAACATATAGGTTTACAGTTATATTGAAAAACATCTTGAATTAATGAAGTTAGGAAAATTATTTCAGTTACAGCTTCTGACAATGATACATATTCAGCAAATGATGATGATTTAGTTACACAATTTTGTTTCTTTGATTTCCAATAAATCACATTTCCAAATAATCTAATTTCAAATCCTGTGGTGCTTTTTCTACTTACAATATCTCCTGCAAAATCAGAATCTACATAACAATCCATCAATTCAATATCATTATTTTTACTATAAGTTAGTTTAAGGTCTCTTGTTAAGTACAGATATTTTAAAATTCTCAAAGCATGTTTGAAATGTGTTTCATTGTAACAATTTTGAAATCTACTTAGGTAGTTTACACTGTAAGCAATATCAGGTCTGGAGCCTGTACTAATATATAATAATGCCCCAATTAATTTTCTATATTTTACGTTTTCATTTATATCACATGGTTCTAATTTTAAAGAAATTTCCATCGGTGTTGTGGGCAACCTTGAGTTTTCAATATTATAATGTTTAGCTAGTGACTCAATATAAGATTTTTGACTCAGTGTCATAGTGTTTGACTTTTCATAATCATATTCAATATCAATTCCAATATAATTTTTTACTTTACCTAAATCTTTCATTGTAAATTTATTCATAAGTTTAGTTTTAATATCAGTTATCAGATCATTACTTTTACAACAGATTAACATGTCATCTACAAACAGTAATATGTATATAGGTATGTTCTCATTAGAATTTACATAAAGACAATAATCATATTTACTTCTTCGAAAACCAAGAGTGCTTACAAATTCATTTACACATTCATACCAAGCTCTAGGGCTTTCTTTTAGTCCATACAAAGATTTATTTAATTTGTAAACACTACTGGTACCATCTTCATAACCCGGTGGTTGTTTTACATAAACTTCTGACAAAATTTTACCGTTTAAAAATGCAGTTTCTACATCCATTTGATTTATATTTAATTTTTCTTGGCAACAATATGATAATAGTACCTTTAGAGTTTGCATTTTAGCAACTGGTGAATATGTATCATCAATACAATCTTTTTGTTGAAATCCTCTAACCACTAACCTTGCTTTATACTCATTTTTAGACTTCTTCTTGTATACCCATTTTACATCAATAACCTTTTTGTCCTTTGGTCTATCAACTAAGCTCCATGTATTATTTTTAGTTAAACTGTCCATCTCTCGATTCATTGCTCCTGACCATTGGTTAGACTCATTACATGATATCGCCTCCTGAAAAGTATCTGGAATCAAACTATCACAAAAGTTAACATATACACAATAGTATCCAAATTCTTCATCAAATCGTACTGGTTTCTTCCTTGTTCTTTTCTCTTTATTTTCATTTTCATCTGTAAAATTTTCCTGCTCTGAGCATTTTCTGTCGATTTCGGTTTCTTCTTCATAGTCCTTTTTATCAAAATTCATATTATACTTTCTCGGTTCTTGTTCTGATGTTTCCATAACATAATCATTTCCGAATCCTATACATTTCACATCTTCTTCTATAATATCGCAGTGTCTTGCTACTACTACTGTGTTTCCAATCAGTACTCTATATCCAACATCGGTGTAGCCTATTAAAATTCCAGGTTCAGCTTTCTTATCAAATTTTGATTTTCTTTTAACTTCAGGTACTCGTACAAACATTTTACTGCCATACATTTTTAAGTTATTAAATGATGGTTTTCTTCTGAAAAATATTTCATATGGTGTTTTCCTCTCAATTGTATTTGTCAAAGTTCTATTTTTCAAATATACAGCTGCTTTCACTACTTCTGGCCAATAACATCTGTCTACTTTAGCTTCTGAAAGAAGACACCTTGCCATATCCATTATTGTTCTATTAAATCTTTCAGCAGTTCCATTTAACTGATGCACATATGCTGGACACGGTTTTATTATTATTCCTTTTTCTCTTGCAAATTGAAATGTTCGTTTGTTTATATACTCGGTTCCATTGTCACATATTAATTCTTTTATCATTTTTCCAGTTAAGTTTTGGCATTCATTTACATATTGTACTAAACATTCATATACTTGATCTTTACTCTGAATACAAAATACTTTAGCTATCTTACTGTAGTCATCGATGAAGCTTAAGAAGTACTTTTCTCCTTGGTTACCTGTCGTTCGGTGTGGCCCATTTAAATCTGTGTGTACAATTTCCAAAATATTTTGTGCTTTTCGCCTATTGTTTTTAAATGGTAAATTATGCATTTTATTTTCTATACAAATGGCACATTTCATAAACTCTTCTTCAATTTCCGAAGGTAATCCTTGTAATAATTCTTCTGTGCACATTATTTTCAATTTTTTGAAATTTATATGTCCAAGTGTTCTATGCAACTTCTCTTTCATGGTCATTGTGGCTATATTTGCTTGAATTGAGTTGTTTGGCATATAGCCTTTTAACACATAAAGTCTGTCCTGCTTGATTGCAATGGCTACGACTTTTCTTTCATAGTTGTAAATTTTTGATAAGCGTCCTTTTGAAACGATAGTATGATTGTCTGTTATTTTTGAGTAGCTCAATAAGTTTGCTTTCATTTCTTTCACATAAAATACTTTTCTCAGTGTTACTTCGGATGGTTTTCCATAAACTTGAAAGGTTGTCTTAATATTGCCAACTTTTGAAGCTTCTAATATTCTTCCATCACCAACTTTTACTCTTATTGGGTTAGTTAATGTCTCATATGTTTCAAAGTATTCATCAGAGTTAATAATATGGTCTGTACAGCCGCTGTCTAATAACCAGTTAATTTCATTTTTGTTTGTTGACTTATTCTCACATTCAGTATTATTATTCATTATAGTTGTAGTATGGAAGTTGTTACCTTGACTGTTATAACTTTGCTTGGCTTGAAAGTGTCCACGACCTCTCTGATTTTGGTTGTATGTTCCACGTCCACGGTTGTTTGAAAAACCTCTACCTCGACCATAATTGTAATTCATTTTGTAGCGACAATCTTTTTTCATATGGTTAGGTTTTCCACAATTGTAGCATATTAATTTATTTTGATTTCCTGGTGTACTGGACTTTGTATCTGCTCTAAAAACATTTGTATTTGATGGTTCCGACTTATCAATTGATTTGAGCTTAATTTTGTTCTTTAAATAATCCACTGTTCTGTCCTTTTCGGGAAGTACATCTACAAGGTCACCAATGTGACTGTAACTCGGCGGTAATGCTTTCAACATGTAATTTAGTTTCTCTTGTTCACTTACAGAAGCACCGGCTTGTTTTAGCTCGTTAATTGATTTTTCAAAGTCGTCAAAGAATAGACTAGCTTCAGAATAATTTTGCAACTTGATATTTTCTAGGTTATTTCTACAAACAATTTGTAAGGCGGTCGATTTGTTCAAGTACATTTGGTCGAACTTTTGCAGAATTTCATATGTGGAATGCAAATCACTGACATATTCTAACTGTTTATTGCTGATTGCACTATACACGTAATTTGTAGCTTGGATGTCCATGTCGGCCCATTTATCTACGTCATCAGTTGATGCCCGTTGGCGTAATGCAACTTGTATGCATTTTTTATACTCCAAAAACTTAAATAGACGCAGTTTCCAATTATTATAATCCACACCGTCAAATATTGGTATAAGAATATCACTATTTCTGATTGTACTCGCCATCTTGTGCACCATGCACTTGCACCGTTCGTTGACCGCGTGCACACGCAAATTGTAAGTTCAATTTATGTACAAATTCAATCACGGACTGCTACCATGTTATTTTCCTTGGGTTATGATATAAACGCTGTGTACTTTCATTATGTTTATTGAGGTCCAGATTACAATTTGCTTATTAATTTAGTTTGAGTACTCACATACGCCATTGCGCTTGCCGGCCACACATTTTAGAAGGAAGTGAAAGGGTGGCCATATAAAGAAAATAGTAATGTACTACATACCACAGATAATATAATATTCTAACAACTATTTACATATTTACATCATACCAAGCTCACTACACGATACACTGTTATGAATATTATACATATTATATACACATAATCAACGTTAGTTATGACTTTGAGTAGCAAGAATCTAAAAGTTGGACTTCTTAACGCAGGCTCGCTTGGTACAAATCACGATGACCTTATCTCCCTTATAGAACGGCAATGTTTCGATGTCTTAGCTATTAATGAAACGTGGTTACGTATAGGCGAGGAGGGGCGCGCGCCGATAGTGCCTGGGTACAGCCTGCGTCACGTGCCGCGGCCACTGAGCGTGCGCTCGGGCCGTGGTGGGGGTGTCGGCTTCTACATTAGGCGCGGACTGCGCGCGCGCACGATTACGATCTCCGTTAATCCACGGTTCGAATCAGCAGAGCAAATGTGGCTTACGCTAACGCTTAACGGGAAAAAAATCGCAATTGGAACCGTGTATCGCCCCCCTTGGCTCGATGTTGATCTCTTTCTTGATGCTTTGACAGATAGCATAACATCTCTGGGACAAATAGATAATTGTTTGCTACTAGGCGATTTTAATGTAAATCTCCTGAAAACTGGCGAGAGAAAAACACAAAGAATAAACGAGTTTCTTGACTGCCTGAGCTTAACACAGGTGGTTACATCTGCTACTCATTTTACCGAGACCAGCGAATCTTTGATCGATTTGGTCTGCACAGACCTTAGAGTGAGGGATGTACTTGTAGAACCGTTTAAGTCTATTAATAGCCACGCCACGATTGTATGTGAATTGGATATATAAGCGGGAGAAACCCAAACCTTTCATTGTTAAATTTAGGCCAATAAAAAATATATGTAGGGACAGTCTTCACATGGATTTATCTGTGTTGGACTGGAATGGTATATCAATGCTCGAAACTGTGAACGAGATGGTTGAAGCGTTTGCACTGTATGTTACTGCGGTGTTCGATGCCCACGCGCCACTTCGTACATGTGTTATCAAAGAAAAGTCGTACCCGTGGGTAACGGACACTGTAAGGCTTATGATGCGACTGCGGGATAACGCGTTAGCTAATTATCGCAAAACAAAATCGATAGCCAAGAGGGAATACTATTGTCAGTTAAAGTCTCAAGTGGTGTCTTCCCTTTACAGAGAAAAGGTCGCTTATTTCAAATACAATATAAACTGTAAAATAAGCAATCCGAAGTTGCTATGGAAAAATTTAAAATCTACTTTGTTGCCCGGTAAGCGATCACAGGAACTCCCACCTCACTTTTCTGACCCAGACCAAATTAACTATTATTTTCTAAATGTGCCGGGTAGCTTGGTAATTAGCACGTCTACATTAGTTTATTACGAATGTCAGCGGTACAGTGATGTTGTGTTTACAATATCACCAGTCAGTCAGGACGAAATATCGCGCCTTATATCACATCTCAAATCGAATGCTGAGGGCTGTGATAACATTAACCTCGATATGATATTGCTGACTTTACCCTATACACTCGAGACTATCACTAATATTGTAAATAAGTCCATACAAACTTCTATGTTTCCTGATATCTGGAAAATAGCTACAGTCCGGCCACTGCCTAAAAATTCGAACCCAGTAACTATGAAGGATTTGCGGCCCATTAGCATCTTGCCGTGCCTGTCTAAGGTTATGGAAAAGGTGGTGTGTAACCAATTGACTGATTTCCTGGAGAAAGGTGACATACTTCCTGCACTACAGTCTGGTTTCAGGAAGCGACGCAGCACCAGTACCGCTTTATTAGATGTTACTGATGATATCCTGTCTGCCCAAGATCAAGGTATGTGCACACTGCTGGTGCTGCTGGACTTCTCCCGCGCCTTCGATTGTATAAATATTTCATTGTTATTGTCCAAGCTACAATATTACGGATTCGACCAAAACGCCGTACAATGGTTCCGCAGCTACCTATTTAACCGTCAGCAGCGCGTTGAGCTTCGTCTACAAGATGGATCTTCTTCATTCTCTGATCTCGTTACCGTTAATAGAGGTGTGCCTCAAGGGTCGATCTTGGGTCCTATTTTATTTATTTTATACTGCGCGGATATTACAGATTGTCTTCATAAATGTAATTATCATTTATACGCCGATGACGTACAGGTATATATTTCTTTCAAACCCACTGAGTACGAAACAGCCGTATCAGCGCTTAACGATGACCTCAACAGGATTGCTGAGTGGGCTGAGAGTCACTCTTTAGTTCTCAACCCGAATAAAACGAAATATATGTTACTTGGCACTCAAAATATGTTATTATCGGTCCCTACTTTGAATTTAACTTTACTGGGGGAGCCAATCGATAGAGTAGACGAGGTTCGCAACCTTGGGTTGTGTATGGATTCTAATCTTCGTTACGAAAAACATATAGCTGAATCAGTTCGCAACTGTTTCTATCGTTTAAAGATTCTGTATAGGATGAGGCCTTACCTATCAGAGGATCTACGCGTGCGTCTGGTCGAGTCACTCGTTCTGTCCAAATTAAATTACGCTGATACAGTTTATGGTCCTCGTTTACTATCGCGTACTGACCGCCTTATTCAAAGGGTCCAAAATGCCTGCGCCCGTTTTTGTTTTACAATCACAGCTAGAAGCCATGTTACCCCATTTTTAAATAAGCATTACATAATAAAAATGAAGTCTAGGCGAAAATTACACCTGGCATGCCTTATGTTTGGTATCATCAAGGATGGGGAACCTGATTATCTGCGCAAAAAACTCAGTTTGGTGACAAGCAGGCGCGAGTGTGGGCACAGACAATGTTCACTGCAGCTGTCTATTCCGCCACATAAAACAGCCGCATTCCGAGGTGGATTCCGTTACGCTGCATCAAAAATATGGAACAACTTGCCACCGCCTATTAGATCTCTTAATACCATAAATACTTTTAGGGCACACCTACGGCAGTTCCTAATTGAGGCACAACGGAAAATAGATCTAATAAATACAAACACGTCATTTGTCTAGTGATGGCTGGGGTACGCGCTTACATGCTTGTACTATGTGCGGAGAACATTGCATCTGTGTATTCCCCCGCCTGTCAGTCGCACTGGCTATTGGTTAAGCTGGTCACCTCTCTTGTCTCTTGTCTCGGTTCAGATTGTTGTGTCGCGTCGGCTTCATAGGAGACCTAAAAATAAATAACATAACATAAATAATAACTTACCTACTGCAATATTCCATAACTTCACAATGTATATCCAGATAACTAATTTACCAGGTGCCCTGCCCACTGCCACTTAAGTTTAGCAATTTTGTGGCCTATGTCGGTGACCCTGGTTTGCCCCGTATCTCCTCATTTATGATTCGACCTCGCAGGAAAACCCCGAGCATAGCCCTCTCCATTGCCCTTTGGGTGACTTTGAGCCTTCTGATCGAGCCCATAGTGACCGACCACGACTCTGTGCCATATGTCATCACTGGAAACACATTGGTTGAAGACGTTTGTCTTCAAACACTGATGCGGATGTAACTCTGGTCAATGAGCTAATGGAAAAAAAACTCCTCTCTCTCTCTCGCACTGATCTCTTCACAAGCATTACGCAAGATGTATCATTCAGCCCCGCCGTGGAAAAATGATAATTCAAATCAAAGATACGTCATATCGTTAGATGTACTGGTGAAAAATACAAATGGCGTGCACACCAAGCGCACATTAGCAAACGAATACAAACAACAACGTCTTATTCGTCTAGCGTGCTTGGGTATCGTGTGCGTGGTTCGATTGCGGGTTAATCAGAGATACTAGTTCTGGATCTGCGCGCCGAAAATTTGTTTTCTTTCTTCAGATGATTTATTATGAACATTCAATCGGTTACTGTGACTAAACTATCATAGTTAGATATGTGTAGATCTTAATAAGACCTACAAACTCGAAGTACATTATTTTGTTCTATTGTGTATAGTTTTTGCAGCGCACGCACAAATAGGTTTTCGATTTTACACCTTGGGTAACAAAATCGCAATTTTCATACGGATCCCTAATTCTTTTGAAAATAAAATATAGCTTATAAACTTCCTCGATAAATAGACTACCTAACACTGAAGTATTTTTTGAAATCGGTCCAGTAGTTCCAGAGATTAGCGTGTTCAAACAAACAAACTCTGCAGCTTTATATATTAGTATAGATTAGTAATATATTAGTAACTAGTGGCCCGCCGGGTGGGTTATACATATAAACCTTCCTCTTGAATCACTCTATCTATTAAAAAAAAACATATCAAAATCCGTTGCGTAGTTTTAAAGATTTAAGCATACATAGGGACGGACAGACGACAGCGACTTTGTTTTATACTATGTAGTGATTAGTAAATTAGTAATATTATTAATTACTCATTAGTATAGATGTTTAAATATAACTTTTGACTATTTGAAAGCATTCGCAAGAATTTATTCGAATAAAAAACATTGTGATATGACTCATACATAGCCCACTACTGGGTCGCTCGGCTTCTATCCATTACTAGCTTTTGCGCGCGGCTTCGCCCGCGTGGGCTTCGAATCCGTGCATATTTTTTATGAACATAAAATCGGTTATTGTGACTAAACTATGATAGTTAGATATGTACTCTCCTGGACTTTTTTGTAGATCTTTATAAGACCTACAAACCCGTAGTACATCATTTTGTTCTATTGTCAATAGTTTTTGCAGCGCACGCATAAATAGGTTTTCGATTTTTCACTTTGGTTTACAAAATCGCAATTTTCATATGGATCCCTAATTCTTTTGAAAATAAAATATAGCCTATAACCTTCGTCGATAAATGGACTATCTAACACTGAAAGATTTTTTGAAATCGGACCAGTAGTTCCTGAGATTAGCGCGTTCAAACAAACAAACAAACTCTGCAGCTTTATATATGTATTAGTATTAGTATAGAGTATATAGATAAGGAAGGTAATTAATTAGCCTACTAAGCCACGCTGGCTAGACGGGTTGGCAAAGGGTTTTGAATCAAGTTTTCGTTCTATTGCGTCGAGTTGTTCGGCCTTATCATTTCCTGTTGTCGACTCCACCAATAAAAGCCTCAATATTTAAGGTGAATGTTCCAGGGTAGCCCGCGAAATTCAAATTTTCTTACGTTTTTTGCAATTTGCAGGTCAGTGCTAGGTTGTATGTTGATTAAATTGTTATTCGCGGCTGTAAGACGTATGTAGTTATAGAATTATAATCATCAAAATCATCAATACAACCCTCCAAGCTCATAAAGGTGCAAGAAAAACTTTTTTAAGCTCAAAGTCATTCTTCAGTGGTTCATTATACCACTGAGGTTTTAGTGGGTAGACGAGTAGTGTCTGGTCCCACATAATCGCTTACCCCACCCTCGAGGAGCAGCGGTATGCAAAAAGCATATCCCCAGCAAAATGTTTTGTTTTTCAGCCTTCGCTCAAATTCATGTACTCGGTCGCAACGTGGTCTTAGATCTAATCGTAACATCTAAGGTCTAAACACTTCTGTTAACAGAGAAACAAAATTAGGCAGGAAATTGTTGTTTGACATAGTTACAAATATATTTTCATATTACTGTACAGTAGCAGTAGGTAGTTGACGTTTTCCGAGTCAGGTATTTAATTAAATTTAATAATTCTTAACTATTGTGTGTGGTGACGGATACACAGTGTCACACCCTATTCCATACTGAGTGTGTCGGAAGAGCCGATAAAAGGAAATGACAAGGCTGAAAACCTAGCCGCAAGAGAAGGAAAACTTGATACGAAACCTTGTGCCTACCCGTCTCGTTTAGATATTTAATTTTGCCATAGTTATAAAACAACAAACTAATATACTTTTATAAACATTTATCGCAGGATCTTATGAAGTATAATATATCAAACGGGCTCTACGAAGTTTATTATTTTATCAGCTTATTTTACACTAAAAATGTTTCACCTGAACCAAAATGCCTTCAAAATCATTTTTCTTTAAGTGATTCCGAATCCTATCGCTCATATTTTTAGGACCTTTATCTAAATTTTTCACGTTTTTGAACTTGTTGACTAGACTATATTTCTTTTTCAGAAATATACCAGAGAATGTTGAAGAACAGTTTATACAGATATGGCCCAGAAGACAGACGTGTGCCGGCGCACCTGCATTGCGGTCAGGACATTTTCGACAGAATGATGAAGAACAAAGGTCTAATTGCTTTAGTAAGTAATAGCGCGATTTAAAAAAAACTACGGGTTGCACTCCGGGAGTGCCGGCAGAAATGAAAACTTGAACCATAACGTTGGGCAGTTTTGAATAATTTGGAATGGTTAGGGAATATATTCCGCTTAATCGTGCCCCCCCCCTTCCGAAATGTAACATGACCCCTTGATTTTACCACGCATTTTTTGCCCGACCCCGAAGGTCGGGCCGGGCGGTCGTAAATAACATAAACACTTCATTGTTCATAAGTTCGCTTGGGTTGCGTCTCAAGTTGTGTTTTTTGTTTAAAGTATGAATGGACCGGTAGATTTAATGGTTTTGCTTATCGGTATGCGACGACGATGTTGAAATATGACGATGTAAACATTGCGCGCCGCGTTTGAGCGCTCGAATTTTATTCAAAACATCATATCTCGAAATTACGATCGATGATATGGTGTTTTTTATACTTAATTATATACATACTAACCTTTAATATAATATTTTAATAAAAGCCACTCACCAGTGAATATGAAAATTTCCTAGAAATCCTTGGCACATTGCACTTTGACGCACTTTAACCTTCAAAATTTTTAAATCTTTTCTTGCTAATTAAATATTTTTCACAAACCTCACTTTTACATAAAAAAAATATATCACACGATGTTGGTACACTAATATTCTAACTAAATAAACACAAACACTGGGGGTACACTAACATTTATTTAACAAAGTCAGCTAGTAAAAAAATACGGTGTTACGTCACAAGGCCATGTGACGCGGCGAAGTTTGGACTAAAACGAAAGTCATGCATGTTAATTCCCAGTCGACATGAGCAATCTACGGTTATAGAGCAAGAGCCCGTGAACCCCAGACCTACGGTATTTTATAAAAGCTAAAAGTTTGTCAGCGCATGCTCCCAACACAGGTAAGAACGATGGACCATTTATGAAGTTTGGGTTACAGTGGCTTTGACAGGTACACCTCACTAAAGGTGTGTAAAATACCGATATAATTACGTCAAATAATAAAGTGCGATTTTTTGGTATTACCTTTAGATTATTATAAAAAATCATGTTCTTCATTGTCAGACACTTAACGTCGTGGAAACCCCTTGCCAGACACCCTTAATGTTCATGGCAGTATGCATATGGGTGGGTGCGCGTGAGATAGCGAGTTAAGTCTACCGCGGTCCCTCACTGCGCAGTTTTTATTTCTATTGCGCATGTATTGTTTAGTACTTAGTACGTGTTTACATCAGCTAAAATAATAAAGCGCCCCCTATATTGTTCCTTTATATTTATTCTGAGGCTCCATTCGCTACTATAACTAACTGCAGACGTAATCGGGCGTGGAGATTAAAATGCGGTCTTAATTCACAAAATATAATCGCAAATAATTTATATAACAATTATTGCAGTTCAAAATCAGTACCATTTTAAATGGTTCGAAGGTGATCAGTTACCAAATTTCGTTATAGATTCACGTAAAACTGTCTCAGGTATAAATACTTCAATCTATTTTTATTTTTTTTATTACTTTTAATATAATAATAATCTCTTTTAATAATCCCATTATCTTTTTTATATTTATACAGAAACTGACGAAGATTCGATATCGAATGGAGTAACAGTAACGAAGAAAATGATAAATATTGTCTATTCATATTGAATGAAATAATATTGTCCTTATACTCTATAATTAGTATGTAATGTCATCATTTATCCTTTTTAATAACATGTAATATCATTATCCAGTTTCTGAGGAATATATTATTTGGCTTTTTTTAAACCTGATATTGAAAGAATAAATAAAAAAAATGAACATTTTTTTTATTTTTTTTATTAGGGTAGTTTATGTTTATCGAATGATTTATTCTTAATTATTTTTTTAATGTACGTAGCATAGTCTATTACTTTATTACATAGACTTTACTACTTATTACAGGCTGCAAAAAGTTCACAAAACTTTTGCAGGTCTTGGTAGTCGATTATTTAATAAAATTCCTAAAGGCATTCAAGACTTGCCTTTAGAACACTTTAAGTGTCAAACTAAAAGTCGGCTAATCTTTAAGGGGTACTGTAAAGTTAACGACTATATCTTAGACAAAAATGCTTGGGAATAACTGATCGGTGTTGTTGCTAGTCCGATGCTCTTATTTAAATACTTTTAGAATAATGACAAAGTAATTAGAAATAGTGTTCTTCTAATGTGATATGTATACACAGTATGTGACAGCATCCTAACGCGTTATTAGTATAACTTTTGAAATGTTCAATTCCTTGGTGCTCGAGTTATCATGCTCACTTTAAGACTCATGGCAGTGGTGGTGTCGTGCGGCGGGTCGTCCTCTTCCCTGCAATATGGTTGAGGAGGGCGATGGCTGCCGCATGCGTCATGCTTGTGAACAGGTGCCGTTGCTGGTGGTCGGTTGGCTTGGGCATTACAAGGTTACTATTGTCGACTAGATCTGGCTGATGTTGGAACTATTGCGCGAGTTTGCTCTCACAAATCTGTCTTATAACCAGTCTTGTACCCAAATGGCGATCTAAAAAGAACAACTACAGAGTTTCTTGCCGGCTCTTCTCTGTAGAGGTGCATTCCAAACCGGTGGTAGATTGTAAATAATTAATTTTAAATGGTAAATTTTAACTTTTATCATTTTGTTTGACCTGTCAAAAGAGCTCTAATGAGCCAACTCGATTAAATGAGTTTTGATTTTGATTTTATCAGTAGAAATAACAACTGCGCAGTGAGGGACCGCGGTAGACTTAACTCGCTATCTCACGCGCACCCACCCTTATGCATACTGCCATGAACATTAAGGGTGTCTGGCAAGGGGTTTCCACGATGTTAAGTGTCTGACAATGAATAACATGATTTTTTATAATAATCTAAAGGTAATACCAAAAAATCGCACTTTATTATTTGACGTAATTATATCGGTATTTTACACACCTTTAGTAAGGTGTATCTGCCAAAGCCACTGTAACCCAAACTTCATAAATGGTCCATCGTTCTTACCTGTGTTGGGAGCATGCGCTGACAAACTTTTAGCTTTTATAAAATACCGTAGGTCTGGGGTTCACGGGCTCTTAGTCTATTAGATTCGTAGTTAACTAAACTTGTAAATAAAACAAAAACGAATTCGATACACTCACGTATTGATTCACAAAACACTCAAAACCAAAGGAAGGCGTGCGCCCCGCGCGACGGCAAACCGAACACTAAAACTCAACCATAGATAATCGTTTTATTTTTTCTTTCCAGCGCCGCATTTTTATTATTTTTGTACATAATTTAGCATAAGAGCTTGACTGATAATTGAAACTGACATTAACAAAAAATAATTAAAAAAAATAATAAAAAATGTGAGACAAAGTGTGAGAACGACCCAGTCGCATATATGGGACTGAGCATAGACTGGGCAATACGGCCTATTTCTGCCAGTCGCATATATGCGACCAAGCAAGGTAGGGGCAAAGTAACGGAGCACGAGTTGCTATAATATTCCCTAACCATTATTTATCAGTACCTTTATACTTACTTTTAACATATATGTGGTTAATATAAATGCTAGTACTTTTGCGCTATCGTACACAAAAAAAAACATTTTATATTACATACAAAATTTAACACTTCAGAACTACTTATTACAATTGTTAAATTTTATCATATTACTTCCTCCCTACGCCGCCTTACTCTACTCTCCCTGCGTCTTACGAATTTTCGATCAGGTCACATGTCCTGACGCGCGAGTTTGACATTAGCAATGAGCAATGGCTGATTTTTGTATTTCATTGGCGGAGAAGAGAGGAGAATACCAGGCTATTGGTTCATGACATATTGTGCTCAAGTTCTTAAATAAATCATTACAATTGTCGGACTTTCATGAACATGTTTTGATCACAGATAAACGCAGACACAGGAGAGAAGTATACGTATGGCGAACTTGCGCAGGCGACAGCAAATGTTGCTATCGCGCTCACAAAATTGGGGGTAAAAAGGGGGGATGTGGTGGCCGTGTGCAGTGAGAAAAGATATGAAGTCATACCTAGTATCCTGGGGCTATTCTGCGCGGGCGCAGCATATTCTCCCGTAGATGTCACATTTGGTAGTTGTAAGTGAAATTTTCACCATTCGCATAAATAGTATTTATTTCGATTACGGATTTAGAATACACAATGTCACCAACCCATACCCTCCTTAGAGTATTGTAAGAGGCGACTAAAAGAACGCAAAATGCCCAGCACAGCACCTAGCCCCAAGAGAAGGAAATCTTGATACAGACCTTGTGTCTGTATGTTACCCGTTTTGCCAGCGTAGCACTAATTTCCTTCCATGAATTTGGAGGAGACACGACTCAGTAGTGGGTCATTTATGGGCTGAAACGACAACGACGAAATAGTATTTTATTAATTAATTACTGGCGTTTATGAAACGGGTTTTCGTTTTTAATAAAATGTTATTTTCATTCACAGTTTCTCTGCTCCATCGCCTGAACTTAAGCAAGCCAAAAGTGGTTTTCTCCTCAGAGGCTGCCATGAAGATGCATAAGGAAACAGCAGACACTGTTGGATGCATCAGTCACTATATCGTCTATGACAGTCCTAAAGGACTTTCCGAGGTTTTAAACACTGCAGGTAATATTCTATTCTTTATCAGAGACTTGAATGCATTTGAACCTAGGCTTGCGTGATGGAAAGCAATGGCCGGTTCTAAGATGGAGCAAGCAATTCAAAGAAATGCCCTGTCAGGCACCGGCTCTCACCTACACACAACGGAACACACTAAAACTGCTTGGCGCCGGACTTCGATGTGAGGGTGGTAGCTAGACAGGCGGTTCATTAGATCCTACCACCAAGCGTGCTGGGTTTTGTTGACTTTTACAACACGCGTTATTTCCGCGCGTGCGGTCGGGAAGTTTTATATTCTGCCCCGTCCCCACACAGGAAAATGTGTCGCAGCGAAATATCTTAAATATGAAGTGCCATGGGGGAAAATTCACGCATCTAATTAGGACACCATCATTGGATCGTCGTTTCAGCCCATAAATAACCCACTACTGAGTCGGGCCTCCTCCAAATTAATGGAGGGAAATTAACCTACCGTGCTACGCTGGCAAGACGGGTTGGCACAGGGTTTGTATCAAGTTTTCCTTCTCTTCCTCATACTACTACTCATCATTCGAGCCAAAAGACGTCCACTGCTGGACAAAGGCCTCCCCCAAGTATTTTCTCGAAGCCCGGGTGACCTTAACCAGGTCATCGGTCCACCGTGTGGGAGGCCTACCAGCACTGCGCTTTCCGGAACGCGGTCGCCACTCGAGTACTTTTCTGCCCCATCGGGCGTCTGTCCTGCGAGCTATGTGCCCTGCCCATTGCCACTTAAGTTTGGCAACCCTGTGGGCTATGTTAGTAACTCCGGTCCGCATGCGTATCTCCTCATTTCCGATTCGATCCCGCAGTGAAACTCCGAGCATGACCCTCGCCATTGCCCTTTGGGAGACTTTGAGCCTTCTGACGGAGCCCATAGTCGTTTCAGCCCATTCATAACCCACTACTAGGTCGGGCCTCCTCCAAATTCACGGAGGGGAATTAGTCTGCTGTGCCACACTGGCAAGGAGGTTTGGCACAGGGTTTGTATCAAGTTTTCCTTATCTTCTCTCTCTTCTCCTTCAGCTGCTTAGGACTAAGCTGTTCAGTGCCAGTATTTTTATGTTACTCACTTATGTTATTGTTTAAATACATAAGAGATAGGACCGCAAAGCAAAAAAAAAAAAAAATGACAAGCCCTCTGAGTTTCTTGCCAGTTCTTCTCAGCAGTGGTCGCGTTCCGAACTGGTGGTAGATGGTAGACCATTTGTTTTATATAGACTCATTATAAATATTGTATTGACTTTTTGTAAGTGTCGATCGTGACCCAAGCAAAATAAATGATTTGAATTTGAACTTGCGGCTAGCTGATCTGCCTCTTTCGTTCCATAGTCGCCTCTTACGACACTCTTGGGACAGTATGCGTTGGAGAACCTACTACTACTACTCAGCCCATAGATGACCCACGGTTGAGTCAAGCCTCCTCCAGTTACATGGAGGGTCAGCGCTGGGTAATTTCTGTCAAGTTCTTGCATTAAAAAACGTGAATTTTCAGGAGTCCTTCTGTACCAAGATTTCGTAAAAGAAAACGTACGTCTATCAGAGTTCACGTCTGTGCCTGTCAACGGCTGGGAGGATTACCTGATGCTCAACTTTTCTTCGGGCACTACCGGTCTTCCTAAGGGGGTGCCAATCACTCATCTGTCATTCTTACTGAACATACAATCATATGGATATGAACGGTAAATACAGCTACAACTTCCAGTTCTCAACCCATAAATGACCCACTGCTGAGTCGGGCCTCCTCCAACTCAGCAGTGCATTAGCCTACTGTGCTACGCTGGCCAAACGAATTGGCATAGAGTTTCGCATCAAATCAAAATGTTTTATATTCGAATAAATTCTTGCGAATGCTTTCGAATAGTTAAGAAACCAAGTTTTTACCACCCGGTTTTGAATGCCATTCCACAGAGAAGAGCCAGCACGAAACTCCATGGTTGCTCTTTTAAATAAAAGGGTTACAATAATGGTGATACAGACAAGTCTGACAGATTCGTGAGAGCAATTACACGCACAAACATAGTAGGTAGCCTATAATTAAAAAGCCAAAAATTATATTAACACTAGCGACCCGCCACGACTTCGATTATGAATGTTTTATACTTATAAACCTTCCTCTTGAATTACTCTATCTATAAAAAAACCGCTTCAAAATCCGTTGTGCAGTTTTAAAGATTTAAGCATACATAGGGACGGACAGACGACAGCGACTTTGTTTTATACTATACTAGTGGCCCACCCCGGCTTCGCCCGTGCAAGGCGGGGGTGGGTTATACATTATAAACCTTCCCCTTGAATCACTCTATCTATTAAAAAAACCGCTTCAAAATCCGTTGCGTAGTTTTAAAGATTTATGCATACATAGGGACGGACAGAAGAATGCGACTTTGTTTTATACTATGTAGTGACTAGCGACCCGCCCCGGCTTCGCACGGGTGAATTATGCATTATATAAACATTCCTCTTGAATTACTCTATCTATTAAAAAAACCGCTTCAAAATCCGTTGCGTAGTTTTCAAGATTTAAGCATACATAGGGACGGACAGACGATAGCGAATTTGTTTTATACTATGTAGTGATAAATATAAATAGGTATAGTAATATATAGATATAGCTATCAAGTTTTCCTTCTCTTGCGGCTAGGGTTTCGGCTCTTGCGACACCCTCAGGAAGAATAGGGTTGGCGACACTATGTATTCTAAATCCGAAAGTTATTTGGCTAGCTGTCCATAATTCTTCATAGCGGATCTTGTCGGGGCTTTCGACCATCTGTTGCACGTTAAGGATGACTCACGCTAGACCGTGTCGGGTCCGAGCCGAGTGTCAGCCCTAGCACGGTCACCGAGCCGGTTCCGTGTCTGAAATTACTAAGACGGGCCTCGACCGGGCAATCATCGTTGCGCTGTGATACAGTATACTCGTCCGAGAAAAATCAGTGCTGTTTCCGAGCGTTGTCCGTTGCTCGGGCGTCACTCGGTTGCCGCTCGGTATAACGTGAGTGTGTTCATACAAAATATATGTAATATTAGTTGACCCTGCTACGGCCGACACTCGGCTCGGACCCGACACGGTCTAGCGTGAGTCATCCTTTAGTCTAAGGGTCGGTTCACATCTGACGGAAAGTGCGTCATCGGTCGCGTCTATTCGGTGAAATTAGAAATTTCACATTACATTTCTATTCAGTTGCGTTCAGCATCTAGTGGTTCTAGCGTTCAGCATCAGTGGGCTGGGCGAGCGAGGGGTTAAGAGCTGTTACCACCAGGCAGGACCGTCAATTCTGAACTCTATTTCGAACAACTGATGAAATTAAAGCAAGAAGTTGAGAGAAACCGGCCGGAATTAATCAACAGAAGGTTTTTCATCATGATAACGCTAGACCTGACACATCTTTAGCCACTCAGCAAAAATTAAGAGAGTTTGGCTGGGAGGTGTTAATTAATGCATCTGCCGTATAGTACTGACCTTGCAGCTTCAGATTTCCACCTGTTTCGGTCTCTTCAGAATTATTTAGGCAGTATCAGGTTAACATCACGAGAGGACTTGTCAAAACCTGCCAAAACCACTTGTCGCGGTATTTTGATCAGAAGTCCCAAAATTTCTATAGCAATGGGATCATGTCCCTACCAACAAGATGGCAAAAAGTTATCGAACAAAATGGTACCTGTTATGTAAATAAACTATTTTAAAAAATATTTTGAAATTTCTTAAAAAATGCGAAGAAACTTTTTCCCCAACCTTATTATCCTTATTATCTTAATATATATATTTCTTGTGTGCGTGTGTATGTGACTGAACTCCTCCTAAACGGCTGAACCGATTTGAATGAAATTTTTTGTATGCGTTTGGGTGGCACCGAGGATGGTTTAGATTCACAAATCAGCCCGACAGATGGCGCTGCAGTCGGTAAACAAATATCATGCAGGACAACGTCTGCCCGGTCAGCTAGTTATTATCTATTATCTACAGTCAAGCCTTTCTTAAACAATTCCTCATGATCTCCCACAACCCTTGCGTCCACCCACATTCATGCTGAAACTACCACCGGTTCGGAATGCTGCTCTACAGAGAAGAGCCGGCGAGAAACTCTGTAGTTGCTTTTTTTAAATCATTTGTCTTGTAACGTTTACAATAGCACTTAACAGCATAGTTATTTAAAACACACAACACGTTAACGCAATTAATGACGAATAGGATTTCGATCAGATGGGCCAATCAAATACAAATTCACGAATAAATAGCTATCCATTGCGTCATTGCTCACACACACAGTGTACCTACAAAATATGACATTGTCTAAATTCTACGTAAAAGTGAGATATATTTGTTACAAGTTAGTTATATTAACGTTACATTGGTGTACATTTTTTTATAAAGAAGTAATAATATTATTCACCTAAACGTTACATACTCATCGTTCATCAACGTTAGATTAAAGGTTTAAATTGAAAAAATATGCTAATTAGTTGGTATTTACACTTTTTTGATAGTTGAAAATACGTTATATAGAGGTTGTTCGCAAAAAATCTTTACATAGTAAAGGTATATTTTACATTGACTCTTAAGGAAATTTGTTAAATCGATGAAGTCGTTATATTGAGGTACGTTACATTAAGGTCGCACTGTTGTCTGTCTTCGATTTTAGCTACACTGGCGTTCCATTTTTGAACACTAGAGAATGGCACTATACATATGGTTCAATGTATACTATAGCAATGCTATGGGACGGCGCAACTGTCGTCTACTCTCCGACTAACCAGCTTGATGATATGATGAAGGCTATCGAGAAATACAAGGTATTGAACCAATTCAATTTTCTTTTTCCAAAACTCATTTTTGTAAACTTCGATATCGCGATTTAGGACTTTTGGATATTCTAGCACGTACTACGCGATGGTTTTACTGCGTTCCGTCGTGTGTATTTCCTTGAATTGCCTGACCCATCTTAGACCCTGGCGTTGCTTTCCATCACGCAAGCCTAGGGTGAAAGGCATTCAAGTTCTTGAGCCGGCAGGTGAGGATGGCTAGTGCTATACGTATAGTTTAGCACTAGGTATCCCCATTTCTTACACTTCTTCTATTCCAATGCAAACTTATTTTCAGATAGAGTACATACAACTAAACCCATCGATGATCACGGCGTTTGTCAAAAGTGCTGATCTGAGAAAATATGATCTGTCTACTCTCAAATACATGATTTCATCCAGCACGCCGGTCGGTGCAGAACTGACCTTAGCTATGAAAGAGAGGTACGTTTCAAGTCGTTTCAGCATGACCCACTACTGAGTCAAGCCTCCTCCAAATTCATGGAGATAAATTAGCATAGTGTGCCACGTTAGCAAGACGGGTTGGCACAGGGTTTGTATCAAGTTTTCATTCTCTTGCGTCTAGGTGATCTGCCTCCTGCGTTCTTTTAGTCGCCCCCTACGACACCCTCAAGATGGTATGTGTTGGTGACATTGTATATTTTAAATCCACAAACACGGTTTCAAGTATACAAAATCAATATTAATTTGTATTGTGTATCCTTTAGTACATGACATATTTATACATTTTGTTCACCCAGTTACCACATGGATTAAGAGAGAAGATTAAGTTAGTGTACTACTATACTTAAACTTATAAATATCTATGTTTTCTCCTGGGAATCAGTGCTGCAGAAACCTGCAGTGTACACTCGGCTCCAATACTTGGCCCCTGCATAGGAATCGCGGCGGCAGTTTACAAACATGAAATTAAAGAACACAAATGACACCCAGACTCCGAGCAAGTGCCTCTGGTTTACACAAAGACACTTGCCGCGCCCCGGAATAGAACCCGGGAGCCCTTCGGTCGAACACTTCCCTTTGATATGGTTGACGCCGATGGCTGCCACATGCGTTATGCTTGTGAACAGGTGCTGTTTGGGGTCGGCTCACTGGATTAAAGACTTATAATTTGATTTTTAATTATGCTATCTTTTAGTTATATGCTTAAAAACTATAAACTAGTTAGTTATATGTAGGTACACGCACGGTCATTGTAATGTAAAGTTTAAAAAAAAGTTCTGATCTGCTCTGCTCGGCTCGGCTCAGTTCAGTTCAGATCTTTTTTTTTTTTTTCATCACTGACTTGAATGCCTTTGACCCTAGGCTTGCGTGATAGAAAGCTACGCCAGGGGCTAAGATGGAGCAGGCAATTCAAGGAATTGCCCTGTCGGGCACCGGCTCTCAAGTACACACGACGGAACACAGTAAAACTGCTTGGCGTCGGACTTAAATGTGAGGGTGGTAGCCAGCCGGGCGGACCGTTCGATCCTACCACCATGCGTGCTGGGTTTTGTTGACTTTTCAAACACGCGTTATTTCCCAGTGTGCGGTGGGGAAGTTTTATATTCTGACCCGTCCCCACACGGGTAAAACGGTTCTGTTCTGTGCTGTTCAGTTCAGTTCGGTTCTGTTCTGTGGTCCATCGTGTGGTAGGCCTACCCTACCAGCACTGCGCTTTCCGGAACGCGGTCGCCACTCGAGGACTTTTCTGCCCCATCAGCCGTCGGTCCTGCGAGCTATGTACCCTGCCGACTGCCACTTAAATTTGGCAATCCTGTGGGCTATGTCGGTGACCCTGGTTTGCCCCGTATCTCCTTATTTCTGATTCGATGGGAAACTCCGAGCATAGCCCTCTTCATTGCCCTTTGGGTGACTTTGAGCCTTGTGATGGAGCTTCATCTTTGTCTACTTAACGTTTTTTCTTTCGTACAAAAATCTTAAAATACATATTAAAATTGGTATACCTACATTTGCTTTTCCAGATTACCCACATTAAAGGATATAATCCAAATTTATGGAATGTCAGAAGGCGGCAGCGTTTGCAATGAGACGGACGCTCCAAAAGGCTCAAAGCCTGGCAGCTGTGGGCTGCCTTGCCCTGGATTTATTGTAAAAGTAAGTTCTGACAACTGATTTCACCCAAAAATGACCCACTACCGACTTGGGCGTAATACAAATTCATGGAGGGAAATTAGACTACCTCGCTGGCAAGACAGGTTAGCACAGGGAAATGAATAAATTCCCCTCGACCGTGCTGCCACCTTGTTGTGGTGAAGGGGCTTGCGAGCCTTTAGGATCCGCTGGGGCCGTACCGGCTCAGGGTCACACATGCCCCACGGGAAGAGGCCAGACGAAGAGCGGCACACGCAGGGCGTGGTGGCATAGTATAAAGAGAGGGGAAGTAGGTTATCTTCATACAAACGCACCGCGCGCGGCTTGTATGTGTGCGCTATTGTATCTATGTGTCGACGCACGCACACTTTAACAAAATCTCGACCCGTTTCTCAGTGCGCCAGTCGGGGCTAACACTGCACAAGGTTCGCGCGCGCGTCACGGCTTTTCGGCACCGCTAAATGATTTATTCATCAATATCATCATCAAAATGTCTGATAATCGCAGAAGAACGTATTGCTGTATGTTTGGGTGTAATTGCAATATTGCAGTCAAATAGTGTATTGCGTGATATTAGTTGTTCAGACTATATAGAATTTGATATCCTCGAAAAAAATGCTTTTTTTTACGTATGCGGAGCCTTGTTGAAAAAGTGGATTGAACGTCACGAGGATTGCGAACAACTTAAATCGTATTTAAACGCGAATCAGCAAGTTTGCAATTTAAGTGCAGAATCTAGGTACCTTCACTACAAAAATTATTCTAGAGACCAAATTTTGTTAGTGATTCCACCCGACGACTTTGTTGAAAATATTAATTAGAGCAGATATTCCAAAAAGCATTTAAAAATGATCACATGCATGCAATGCATGCATGCAAAATTGGCATGTCTAAGAGCAAATAAAAGATTTTCATTTTTCACTGCCCTGCCCATGTTTTCCGAAATTATATTTGCAAAAGTTATTTATAAGGATGCGGATATATTACACATTAAAGTTTAATAACAAAGCGTTTCGTAATAGTCGAAACCGAAGAAAGTATTTTTCTGTAGCTAATTTGTAATTTTGTAATAAATGTGTGATTCAATAGATATGTTTGTATTAATTAAAAATAAATGTGGTCCTTTATGTGTAAAAATACTATATTATGCATAATAAAAAAAATCAAAAAGCTGACTTATATAAAGCTTAGTGCTTTATACAAGTCAGCTTTTTGATTTTTTAGCAAATACTCGTAAATTAAACACAAGCTACGTTCCCGCTGTTCATGCGGTTGCTGCGAAGCGCGAACAGCCGCGCCTAATATTTAGCTAAAAGTGACAACCCTAAGACAGTAGGTAATTATATCGCGAATTGGGCCGGAGATAGCCTACTCCCTCTTCTTTATACTATGGTGGTGGTTTTTGGCTCCAGGGACTCCTCTGTACTCAGAGTTGCCTCGAGAGCCTTAAACTGCCGCGACAAAGGCGGGCCAGGGCGGCCACCGATACCAGCGGTGGCTCGGCTAGGCCGGCGGGCCAGGGCTGCCGCCGCTTGCGACGGAGGCGCGGCTAGGCCGGCGGACCAGGGCTGAAAATGATAAGGCCGCAAGAGAAGAAAAATATTCAACACATTGTTTCAATATTTATTTTTCCTAATCACTACATAGTATAAAACAAAGTCGCATTCTTCTGTCCGTCCCTATGTATCTTTAAAACTACGCAACGGATTTTGAAGCGGTTTTTTTTAATAGATAGAGTGATTCAAGGGGAAGGTTTTTAAGTATAACCCACCCCCGCTTTGCACGGGCGAAGCCGGGGCGGGCCACTAGTTAATTATATAATTATAAAATTCATATTTCACTTGAGCACCTCTCGGAACCAAATTTATTCAGTTAGTTATATGTATACAGTTATTGTAAAATTATGGTGTTTAAAAAAAAGACTAGCCCACTGTGTTTCTTCCGTCAGGTACTGTCGGTAAGGGTAGTCATTTAAAAAAAAATATTTATCCGTTGACTGGCAAATGCAAAGCATTTTTCTATTCTAAAAAAGCCACAATAGCATAGCACACTCCATCAAATTTGAGATGGCATGAATCAACAGAGGGTAATTAATGTGTTGAAATAGTCATTTCAAATTGAATTTTGACGGCACGGTTGGCGCAGTGGTTGAGCGATCGACTGCTGCGCAGCATGTCGCGGGTTCGATTCCCGCACGGAAGAAATATTTGTACAACCTACAAGTCGACTGCCTCGTTGGTCTAGTGGTTAGATGTGCCGCCTTTGGATCAACGGGTCCCGGGTTCGATTCCGGGGTCGGGCAAGTGTCTTTGTCTAAACCACAGGCACTTGCTTGGAGTCTGGGTGTCATTTCTATCTATAATATGTATGTATTTACAAAAAAAAAAATTTACATAAGTAGTTTATCATCGATCTCGTTACCATAACACAAGCATTAAGTTGCTTAGCTTGGGACGAGATGGCATTGTGTGAAATGTCCAAGGATATTTATCATTTATTTAAATTAACTATTTATTATAGGTGGTGGACCTTAAAAGTCGGCAGCCTTTGCGACCCAGACAAAGAGGCGAAGTGTGCATTAAGGGTGCCAGCGTAATGGATGGTAATACACATTTTAGCCCTGGACTCTTCTACTATACTTAAATCTCAGCCCATACATGACCCACCGCTGAATCGGGCGCAAATGATATAGAGGGTAGTTAGCCTACTGTGCCACACTGGCCAGACGGGCTGGCACAGGGTTTCGTTTCAAATTTTCTTCTCTTGCGGCTAGGTTATCGGCCTTGTCATTTCCTTTTGACTCCTCAGGATGGATTGGGGTGTTTCCCTGCGAGATCGAATCAGAAATGAGGAGATACGCAGGAAAACCAGGGTCACCGGGCAGAGCACATAGCGCGCAGGACCGACGCCCGAATGGGCAGAATAGTCATCGAATGGCGACCGCGTTCCGGAAAGCGCAGCGCTGGTAGGCCTCCCACACAGTAGACCGACGACCTGGTTAGGGCCGCCGGAAAACGGTGGATGCGGGCGGCCCAGGTCCGGCCTTTGTGGAAATCCTTGGGGAGGCCAATGTCCAGCAGTGGACGTCCTTTGGCTGAAATGATGATGCTGATGAAACATTTAAACATCATACTTAAATAAAGAAATTATTTAAATACACAATGTCAGCAACCCACACTATCATGAGGGTGTTGTTAGAGAAGATTAAGGGAATACAAGAGGAGCAGAGAGCAAAACTTGGTACAAACCCAGGGCCAACCCCTCTTGCACAGCAGGCTTACTTTTCGCCGTAAACATGGAGGCCCGATCCAGTAGAGGGTCATTTATTTATTTATTGAACTCCATGCATATTTATAAATTGGCGGACTTAATGCCTACGGCATTTTCTCCCAGTCTACCTTCAGGTCATGCAGATAAATTTTAGGTAGGTGCACTCTCGAGGGAATCAGCAAGATACCTGATATTAATAAAAATATATACAATACATTGCAGGAAATGATTTCTCCACGGTTCTGATCATTTTACTTTATTCCCAACGTTTCAGATACTTTGCAGTGTCCGCTGTAAGGCTTTTACTAATTAATTAATTACAGGGTATTTGAATAATGAAAACCCTGGCATCAAGGATGAAGAAGGTTTCTTTAAGACGGGCGACATCGGTTATTACGATGAGGATGGTTATTTCTTCATCATCAATAGAATCAAGGAACTCATCAAATTCAATGACTTTTCTGTAAGTATCATTAAACGTATCTTAGCAGGGTTTGTTTGTTTGAAAGGCTGACTTTGTAAATTATATCATCATCATCAACATAGGCCTCCCCTGAAGGCCGGTCCTGAGCCACCCGCATTCATCGCTTTCCGGCGACCTTAACCAGGTCGTGGGTCCACCGTGTCTGAGGCCTACCAACACTGCGCTTTCTGGAATGCGGTCGGTTCGGCTCCCCATTGCCGTCCTCTGGATGTCTGGGGTGGTGACACTATGTATTCGAAATCCGTCACCACACAGAGCATATTTATTTATATTTATATAACCTGAATAGCAGGGGCAGTTTACAAACATGAAATTCACGATCACAAATGACACCCAGACTCAGAGCAAGTGCCTCTAGTTTACACAAAGACACTTGCCCAGCCCCGGAATCGAACCCGGGACCCCGTGATCCAAAGGCGGCACATCCAACCCCTACGAGTAAACCGAAGAATCTTTGGAGGAGGCTACGTCTAACTTTGGACTTCACTTGGCTGGAATAACGATATAAAATATCCTTGGACATTTCACACAACGCCATCTCGTCCCAAGCTAAGCAACTTAATGCTTGTGTTATGGTAACGAGATGGATGATAAACTACTTATATACATTTTTTTTGTAAATACATACATATTATAGATAGAAATGACACCCAGACTCCGAGCCAGTGCCTCTGGTTTAGACAAAGACACTTGCCCGACCCCGGAATCGAACCCGGGACCCGTTGATCCAAAGGCGGCACATCTAACCACTAGACCAACGATAATTAATTACCATTGCAGTTAGCCCCAGCAGAATATGAAGCAATACTTCTACAACACCCGACCGTACGCAACGCTGGGTTGGTGGGTCAACCACATCCCAAGCACGGACATGTACCGGTCGCTTTTGTTGAGCTCCAACCAGGTGCTTCTATCAGCCCTCAGGAACTAGTCGATTACGTTAATAGCAAGGTACGAACAAGATAGAGCAGAACCGTTGGTAGTTTCAGCATGAATGTGGTTATGGGGGATCAAAAGAAATGGATGAATGAAAGATGTGAATGTAGATAGACGACTGATAGGTGTGTATGGAGACTAACACCTAGGGTGGGACAGGGCCCGTAAGATGATAATGGTAATTTTAAATGTGACGATCTAGCGGAGTTTTGTCACAAAACTCTTAGAAATGGTCGTGTTTAAAACTCGCTACAGTGTATGCTACATACTACCAAAAAGCGCGATAGCGAAGTTTACTGAGCAACTCGCACGGTTAAGAAATCCCCGACGTCAGTTATCGGGGGATAGGCGCCATTGCCCCCTTCCAGACATATCACGTCGTCTGGCTGGATGATCATGCCTTTCCAAACTACCATCGTCATATCTTGGCCTTTGTCCCACGCTAGGTTGTAGTTTCCATACACTCCTATCATCGTCAAAGAAAACGTTGTCGTTGGAGGACCACTCCCACTTATTTATTACCTGACCCCTGGTCCCCCAACGCGAAGTATTTATTTTTATTTTTTACTTTTTAAAGGTTATTGTGTCGGGGGTTTATTTAAATTTTTAATTTAATTTTTATTTTATACTTTTTATAGGTACATACTTATTATAATGTAGATTTTGTTAAATTGCACGTGATGCGCTTTCATTTGAGACCCCACTCGATTATATTTGCAGACATTCGGTTATTCTTCCCCACTTTCACCCCTCATAACTTTTAAACGGCTCACCCGATTTTCATCAAACATGTCTAAGAACACTCACCCGTAACTCACCTTTCATACAAAAAAAAACTTTATTGAAATCGCTTCATCCGTTCGCGAGCTACGGTGCCACAGACAGACAGACCGACAGACAGACACGTGAAACTTATAACCTCTTTTTGCGTCGGGGGTTAAAAAGGCCATGTATTGTATTTTTTTTTATTCCATGTTAATTTTAGGTATCTGCGAGATTGCAGTTAGCGGGAGGTGTAAGGTTTGTGGAGAAGATACCCCTGGGTGCTGGCGAGAAGTTAGACAGAAAAGCTTTACAGAACCTTCTAGAGTAGATGACAGAGTCCAATAACCGTTTCTTTGTACTTTTGGAGTCAACTGTCATCTAGTCTCTCCCGTGACCACGACAGCTAATATACACGCCATAAATCCGTTAAAAAGTGGTTAATTTAAATGTGTAATAATCGCGAAAACCTTAAATAAACGCCTCTTTAATGTTTGACAGTTGTTTCCAATGTTGTGGTACCACATGAATTCCATATTGTATATGATTATGAGAGAGAGTATCTTTTATCTATTGAAATAGAGGACTGCAGCCTCTTTTTTCGCAGAAATTCCTCATGGGTCCTCTTGGACACCTCCGCTCTGACTGGCCTGGTTATGCGAGACTCGAGGGCGGATAAGATAGGATAGGATCTCAATTTATTGTCGCAATATAATTTTATTTCAAATTATTTGACAGTCACAAATAAATGTTAGCTCCAAGCGATTCTAACAGATGCCGATATCTGTTTTTTTATTTATTTATTAGCTGACCCGGCAGACTTCATACTGACTCAATCGATAATTATAAGACCTAAACTTTTGTATAAAATAAACTTAAAAACAACAAAAGGAATCCTCAAGAGTGTAATGAGTGACCAGTATACTCTGGTACACTCCATATTTATACTAAAATATATAAATAAATCTATCTCAATGGTTATCGAATAATACAATCTGGATACCATGAATCCTGGTCACGGCACCAAATTGTAATGAGTTGTTGGTGAACCAACCGTTTGGTTCACCAACTTATAAATAAATATATAATAAATAAAGATATAATGATAAATAACTTAATAAATAGATAAAATAATATATAAATAAAATAATATATACCTTAAAGAACTTAATAATAATAAACTTAACATTACATTGAACTTAAGATTAGATTGAAATTTAATATTAGATTTAAAATTAGATTGGATTTTAGATTAGATTGAACTTAAAATTAAAATTAGATTTAACTTAAAATTAGATTGGCCAGTGATTGTCTAGTAGTGAGGACCCTTATGTTGTGCCGCATTATAACCTAAGAACGTTTAGTGAAGGATTGGTACATAGTTTAACAGATTCCCTAGCCATCCCTACATCAATAAATTACTTAAGTAACATATGGTGGAAAACGTTTAGTATGATTAAATGATATCTAAGTGTTAGTGAAACAATGATACCTATAGAAAGTTTCCTACATATTCCCATTACCTGAAGACCCTATATGACCTACATACCCTATATGACCTAGCGAGCCTGTATGACCTAGGTAACATATATGACCCAGGTAACATATATGACATAGGTAACATATATGACCCAGATAACATATATGACCCAGATAACATATATGACCCAGATAACATATATGACCCAGATAACCTAGATACCCTAGATAACCTATATAATCTAGATGACATAGCCACCTATATGACCTAGGTAACCTATATTACCTAGGTAACCTAAGGCAGACAATATACTTAGTACAACTAAATGATAATTAGTAAACTAATGATATCTATAGTAAGTTTCCTAGACATCCCTATTACCTGAGAACCCTATATGAAATACTATTTGAATATTTGGTTAGTATAACATCCTAAGTCTAAATAAATCTTAACCTGATAACGTAATCATTAAATTACCTGAACCTTTGTGTTACATTAAATTAAAATACCTTCTATATTTTATTCTATAGAGATCATGGTAAAGACATGGTAGTATGCCAGTAAATCAAACCAAGAGTCATAGAGCAAGATAAATAATTATATTTGGAGTAAAACACTAGAGATCAAGAAACTACTTATTATTATATTTGCAGCGGGACTAAGGGAAAAGGCCCCAATTCCCCGCCTTAACCTGTGAGCTTCGACTAGCCTGACTTGGACACTCTCCATCCCGCAATTTGTGGAGAATTGTGTTGAATATTCCACATATTATGTAGTTTCATTTCTCTTTAAAACTACTTACTTTAATAATTACTCTAATGTAAAATCTAACATTACCACTGGTTCACAAAGTCCATCCACAGAGAAGAGCCAGTAAGAAACTCTGTGATTACTTCTACTCAGGGCATATTATAGAAAGATCTGACTTTCAATTCTTACAAATCATGCAACTTTATAGCAAATGCAAAATCTATTACTCCATCACAAAAGAGAGGACTCAACTCATTGTACTACAAAATGAAGATATATTAGTTGATATCGTCTAAGTACAATGAATTATTCTAATGATGATGATGATGCTTTGACTCTAGCATGAAATACAGCACACTACTGCATTGAATATGGTTATGCATCCCAGGCAACCCACAGCATGAAAACCCAGAGACTATTCAGTACAATAAGTATTAGGTATTTAGTAGTAGATGAACAATCAGATAAGCACTCTTGCTAAGCAGGTATTTGACTGAACAGGTGGTTGCTCTTCTCATGAGCATTTGATAATTAGACTAATCTCTAAGTCTAGATTTCTCTCTCTATGAACAGTCCACTGACTCCCCAGTACTGATAGGTAACTAGGTACACAACCATATCAAATAGGTAGTATCATATTGCTTATGATGTTCAAATGTTAAGTAATTATTTGAATGTTTTAACCTTGAAACTTTGGTTAAGTTTATGTATGTTAATGTTAAGGTTTCGACGCCTTACATATATAGATAAATGTCTCGCTAGGTTTTAAGTCGTGCTCTGAGAAAGTCTAGGATACTAAATGGATCTTAGTTCAAACATAGGCATTAGACGACACAGTAAATTCCGAAATAACGTAAAATAATAGTCTACAAGCCATAAACTAACTACTATGAATGCACATCGTAATATCTCAGTGAATAAATACGTATTCCCGTAAATATAACTCCAAATATGTCTGAAATAACTCATTAAGTAGTTTACTAGGTTTCTATCTAGACTTTACGATGATTTCTCGATCTATCACGTTATGCACTCTAATTGGAAAGTCCTCACCAAGTTCTGCTGCCAGATCAGGATCCTGAATCCATATATCCAAACCGTAATCCAAAGGCTTAAGCACTAACACAAGCACAGCACTCGCGGAGCCCTATGAACGCTTATATTAACACTGAAAATCACTGAAATCTAGGTTTTAAACTAATTCTAAGCACTAAACCGACCAGCACACATCCGACAAGATTTACGATCCGCGAATCAAATACTAGGCTAATTCACAGTACTGTCCCGAACCGAGTAGCCAGCCAGCAGACCTAGGTCCAGGGTGGCGGCTAAAAAGACCAGCGTAACGATTCGCGACGAAAGAAATTGTTAACTAACTAACTGTCCCTTGTTGCCCGCGACCCCTTTTATAAACACCAAAAGTAGCTCCCCTCTCCGTCGAAAGTAGCTCCGCCTTTTTACCCTGATTCCCGAGCTCCCCGAGTTCGCCGGGCTTTCGGTGTTACCCGTGCCTCCCTTGTTTACCTTTATTTTTTCATTGTATTATTCTTTTATTTAAACCGTACATTTTAGGTATTTGGTAGAACTTTAAAGTATAGTTTTATAGCGGTTATACATTCCTGTAAATAAATATGTATTGGACTTAATTATTTATGTGGGAATCATGGCGTGATGAATATGAATTGGAGACATAGGTATAGTTTAGAATGAACAAGTCTGTGCTTGTTTTAGACTCATTCCTAGTATGTACTTGTAAGTTTAACATAAGACTAATTATATGTAGACTAATCATATTTTGTTTTGTTGTTTGTATATTTGTGAATCACGATGGGGTGGATCGAAATCTGGCCCATCACAAGAGTCACGTCAAAGGAAAAACTATTTTTTTGGTTTTTATTTTCTCTCACCTTTTAAACCTTCCCTGGACTTCCACGAACATTTCAAGACCAAAATTAGCGAGACTAACGAACAGCAATTCATTTTTATTTATATAGAAAATTTACTAGCGGGTCGCCCCGGCTTCGCACGGGTGCAATGATGAACATCTAAATTGATCAGTGTTTCTCTACAATATTATGCATGTATTATACTAAACATTCCTCGTGAATCACTATATATAAAAAACCACTTAAATATTTTCGATACAACGTATCGAAAATATTCAACAAAATCAAAACTCATTTATATAATAAAGTTGGCTCATTATAGCTCTTTTGACAAGTCAAACAGACAATTTAAAATTCACCATTTAAAATTAATTATTTAACATCTACCACCGGTTCGGAATGCATCTCTACAGAGAAAAGCCGGCAAGAAACTCTGTAGTTGCTCTTTTTAGATCGCCATTTTTGGGTACACGACTGGATTTAAGACAGATTTGCGAGAGCAAACTCGCGCAATAGTTGCAACTATACGATACGATAGATAATCTGTTGACTGGATTAAGTAAGTATTCAATAGATGGCGCTATGTTAAAAGTTAAATTAATGTAAGTATGTCAATGTTAAATGTAGTATAACAAAAACCTTAGCCACAGCAACGCGTAGCCGGGTCTACTAGTGATATTTCCCGGGTAATGGGACGCCTTTTTTTTTGTCGCTGGGGAAATGTTTATGCATACCACCGCCCCCGGGGAGAGGTCGGTGATTATGTGGGACTCCCGGGACAGAACCCGTATACCCACTAAAACCCCAGCGGTATACACTCACACGGCACGCTTGGGGCGCCACAGGTTCGCGCGAGCGCAATCAACAGTGGCGCCTCGAAACTGGGACGCCCTCAGTCAATGGGGCTTGCGTCGACGGCAGGTCCCCCGAACCACCGGCCTCTAAGACGAGGGTAGTGGGCGTAACGTCACGATCCCTGCTGTTCAGCCAGTCTTCCCGACCCATCCCACATCTTTGTGGTCCTGCAAGCTTCCATTTTACGCAAGTTTTCCACCCGAAGACTCCCTACTCATCAACATCAGCCCATTAATAACTCACTGCCATATCGGTTCTCTACCAATTCATGATAAAACTAAGCACTGGCACGAATCGCGTGACAAGTTTTCCTTCTTTTGTCGGTATGTTGTCTGCCTCTCTCAGGATGAAATAGGTTGCTGACGATGTCTTAGGTTTTCACGATATTTGCACATTATAGGAAACGATTTCTTGACAGTTCAGTCGTCCCGCGACCACGGAAACTCCAAAGTGCCAGAAACGTTAGGAATGAAATAAAATATTACTAAAATATACGATGAGAAACGTCATGAAAACATTTCCTAGGTTGCTATCTAAATCCGTCAAAGTATATAACAGCAAATGTGTTCAAAATAAACTTTATTCCAAACTTCTGGCCTCGTCATGATGACTCCGTATATGCCCTTTAAGACTGCATTTGTGAACAAAGGACTGACCACAAAACGCACAAGAAAACCTCCTATCATTACTGTGAACCCTCAAATGAACAACCAAAGACTTCTTCCTCGCAAACGTTTTTTTACAAACCGCACACTCAAAGGACTTGGTTTCACTGTGCTTCAACATATGTTCCCTCAATTCCCCTTTACTAAAGCACCTATAAGGGCACTGGTCACACTGAAAGTCCTTCTGCTCCAAGTGACTCCGCTTCACGTGACACGAAAGCATATAGCGCCTGTTGAAAGCCTTATCGCAAACCCGACATTTATACAAAATAGGTTTCTGACCGTGTGCGTCTACCAAATGTTTTTGCCGCGTAAAATAATCGATGAATCTCTCCGAGCACATCGAACATTTGTTGAGCAAAACCTTCCTATGTACCACGTCGTAGTGAATTTTTAATTTCAATTGGGAATTAAATACTTTCTTGCACAAATCACATGATTTGGCTATATTTTTGTGTACTAGTGACACGTGGATTTTTAAACGATGCCGTGTCACGAAACCGGATCCGCATTCAACGCAAATGTAATTCCGATAATGCGTACTCATGTGTTTCTCAACGGACCCGAATGTCTCGAAAGTGAATCCGCAGACTTGACACACGAAATCCTTATCCGTTAACTTGAATGGCACAACCCTATCTGTGTACTCTGTGTACATTTGAATGCTGTGATTTTTAATTAAATGCGTTTTAAATTCGTTTAAATTTAAAACGTTACTATGACATATCGTGCATTTTAGGTCTGTGACGTCAGCGTAGACTACCAACTCATCGGCAGTGTATTTCGTGAGTAGTTTGAAAAGAGTCGACTTTGGATGTATGAGTTGATGCCTTTGCAACGATTCGAGGTTTAAAAAAATCTGCCTGCAGTAAAAGCAGGGGTACCCCGCGCGCATTTTTGTTTTGAAGGTAGTCGCGTTGCTGTTCTCGAGGAGAGCGCACGCGTTGGTAGCGAGCGCCACTTTTTCTGATAAAAAAGACTTTCCTTGATTCTTTGTCTCATTCTTCTTTACATTCGCATTTAATTGCGTCTCTATCTTGCGCGCTGTTATGTTTTTACCTGTAAAAAGGAGAAACTTTAGGCAATGGAGTTATTTCAACACTCTTTTGCAATGTCAAATCTATCTATATCATATTTAAAAAAATGAATTGCTGTTGGTTAGTCTCGCTAAAACTCGAGAACGGCTGGAGCGATTTGGGTAATTTTGGTCTTGAAATATTCGTGTGAGTCCAGGAAAGGTTTAAAAGGAGAAAAAAATATCATTCAGGTTTTTTATTTATTGATTCTGAGGCGGTAGGAAGTTTGCCGGGTCAGCTAGTAACCGATAAACAATTAGTTGCATACCTATTACCATTAACTTCGGTGTCAATTTAAACCGAGTCAAATGGTTATTAATCAGGGGTTTTAGTACCTATTTCTTAACGACTAAGTCACTTATAGATTAATCTCTGAGGTATTAAGGTGAAAAACAATTTTTTGTTCAAAAAGGGTACACTAAAAAAGAAAAAAGGTCTGTAGTATATATAGGTCTGTAGCCTCTCAAAATCACTGTTAAACTCGTGTCTGGTGTTTGCCCTGTCCTCTGACGTGACAGAAACGGCAAGCTATAGGCCCGGTTTCCACCAAGGGGAGAGGAGAGGAGACGTGAGGAGGTGTGTTTTGAATAACCAACCAGGTTTCGTTATTCTATTTCTATTATTTATATTTCTATTTCTATTACCGAAGCTAAGCGGAGAGGCGATGAGGAAATAACGAAACCTGATTGGTTATTCAAAACACATCTCCTCTTCTCTCCGCTTTGGTGGATATCGGGCAATATGCGCCTGTGAAATTTAAATCACTGTCAAAATAATGTAAAAAATTGTGTTAATAAAAATTAAATAAAATAAACTAAAAAATGTTTTAGATATACAAATGAGTATAAAATTAAACAAATGAGTACTTTCAGAGTACAGGATTTGAAAATAGTACGGTTTGCGAAAAACGAGTACAAAACTCAGTAAATGAGTATAGTGGGTCACCTTAGATGTATACATATCTGTCGGCGCGAACTCTATTGCTTTGTCTATGAATATATTTCCCGTGTGCGGACGGGGCGAGTGTCTTGATCATGCTGAAATGGGTTATTTCCCAGTATGCGGTGGGGAAGTTTTTATTCTCCCCGTCCTCACACGGGGTATAGGGTAGGGCAGACATATGCCTTACCTGCGCTCAACAATGAGTCGGGAAATATTAACAAATTTAGCAACACTATCTAGATAGGAGGCCATATTAGAGCTTATACATGAAACTATTAAGGATTTCGCAAACCGAAAATCGAGAATTGTGGATATCATATCATTTAAGTATGTTTATATTCTTACACATTTACTTAAGACTTGTTTTTTTTTTCTAATTAATTATCAATAAAATAATTCATTGAGACATGAAGATTCGTAAAGCGCTTCATGGGTTTCACACACAGGTGCTGCCGAGGGTCGGAGAGGCCCGGTAAGAAATGTAGAGCTAGAGTGCAAAATTCTGTATAAGCCAGTCACATTAATATTAACAGACATGTCCACAAAACTAGGAACAAGAAATAAACCAAAAAGATTATCTTTATTCTCAGCCTCTACAATTATTTGTGGAAAATACGTGTAACTACAAAAAATAACACGAGATGCACAATACACAGATAGACAATAACAAGCAATCATAATAATTAGGGCTGCCACCTTTTTTAGGTACTTACTACTCGACCAAGCTACGTTTGCACCTCGTGTCGATTACGTCACACTGCCGCTTGTACCTAAGGTCTAGAAAAAGGGTTCGCTATGACTTTAAAACTGTAAATGTTGGTTAGATTTTACTTTACATTTATTGTTTTTAACAATATAATTGATAAGACTGTATTACAGAAAAGGGCTGTAAGAGCTATATATAACCTTGCTCCTAGAACTTCTCTACGAGATAAATTCAAAGAAATAAATATTCTAACCGTTCCATCTCAATATATTTTTGAAACTTTGATGTATGTTCATAAAAATATTAATAACTTTAGTAAGAACTGTGATATACATAATATGAATACACGAAACAAGAATAATCTTGCTGTCCATTGTACTCGTCTCCACAGAATAAGTAACTCATTCATGGGTCAATGTATACGCTTTTATAACAAACTGCCCATGCAACTTAGAGACTTGCCTCGCAATGCTTTTAAAAAGACGGTCAAGACAAAACTTTACAAAAAAGCGTATTACTGCATTGCTGATTATGTAAACGACACAGCTGCTTGGGACTAAGCTGTTCAGTGCCAGTATTTTTATGTTACTCAATTATGTTATTGTTTAAATACATAAGAGACAGGACCGCAATGAAAAAAAAAATGACAAGCCCTCTGAGTTTCTTGCCAGTTCTTCTCAGCAGTGGTCGCGTTCCGAACTGGTGGTAGATGGTAGACCATTTGTTTTATATAGACTCATTATGAATATTGTGTTGACTTTTTGTAAGTGTCCATCGTGACCCAAGCAAAATAAATGATTTGAATTTGAATTTGAATTTGAATTTGAATTAGAATATACACAAAAAATTGGGATAACTTGGCGCAAGGTGAAAATTTAGCTTGGTCGAGTAGAAAGTAGGTAAGATAAAAAGTACATCGTATTAGTAGATAAATAATAATAAAGTAAATTTTTGGCTTAAGAAGTTTAATTGTTTGCATTCAGTTCTTGCGACACAATTTCAAAATATACTGGATTTGGGATCATTACCTGCTTTTATGACCACGGGCGTCACATATCTTCTTTTTAAGTCCGGTAGTACCTCGGAACCAAACAACTATCGGCCTATTACTTGTTTACCAACATTATACAAATTATTAACATCCATTTTAAAATTCAAAATTATGAGACATGTTTCGAATAACAATATTTTGGCCTCTGTTCAAAATGGATGCAAACCAAGGTCCCGAGGTACGAAAGAACTTCTCCTCATTGATATGACCATTTGCCAGCAGGTTCGTAGGGTCAGAAAAAATATATCCATGGCTTGGGTCGATTATAAAAAGGCCTACGACTCAGTGCCACACTCATGGCTCTTGAGAGTATGCACTTTGTACAAATTACATCCAAATCTTTGCTCATTTCTACATTCATGTATGAGCAGCTGGGCCACTCGTCTTTGTCATATGGATGGGATGGATTTTTCTGACTCTCCGGACTTAATACAGATAAAGCGTGGCATTTTTCAAGGTGATAGTCTGAGTCCGCTTTGGTTTTGTCTAGCATTGAATCCCTTAAGTACTTTACTTAGGGATTCAATGTTAGGCTATCGTCTGAGAAGGAATGGTGAGATCGTATCTCACCTTTTGTACATGGATGACGTAAAATTGTATGCGCCAAACGAATCCGATTTGGTAACATTACTTAAAATTACGCATAATTTTAGTAATGATATCAGAATGGAGTTTGGCATTGACAAATGTGCTGTCATCCGTGTACAAAGAGGTCAAATTGTAAACTCATCCGGTGTAGACATTTCTGAATCTGTCTTTCTACACTCTCTCTCCGAATCCGAAAATTATAAGTACTTAGGCATGTCACAGGGTCTTTGCATTGCTGATAAGGACATGAAACAATTGTTGACGGCACGATTCTTGGGTCGCGTAAAAAAAGTTTTTAAAAGTCTTTTGTCGGGCGGCAACAAGGCCCGTGCTTTCAACAGTTGGGCTATTCCTGCACTTTCATACTCATTCGGCATACTCAAGTGGACTCAGACTGAACTGGACAAATTAGACCGGAAAGTCCGTCGACTAATGACATCATTCCGAATGCACCATCCGCGCTCATCAGTCATGAGATTGTATATTCCGCGGAAATGTGGTGGTCGTGGCTATCTTAACGCCAAATCTCTTCATAATCGTGAAGTATGCAATCTCAGAGACTATTTTGTTCGTATCGATGACAATTTACATCGGGATGTTGTCAGTGTCGATAATGGACTCACACCTTTATCAATGGCAAAACAAAACTGGCGCAGGCTAAAGGTATTAACCACTCCAGACCGTATAGCTGTATGGCAGAGCAAGGAATTACATGGTCGCTTTTATCGCGCTTTTACAGGTCCTGATGTCGATCAACAGGCATCAATTTCTTGGCTTAGTTTCGGAAATCTCTTCGCTGAAACAGAAGGTTTTGTCTGTGCAATCATGGACGAAGTGGTTATGACGAACAACTACCGGAGACATATTATAAAAGATGGCACCGTTGACATCTGTCGGGCTTGTCGTTGCCCCGGTGAATCTATTAGACACATTGTCTCCGGTTGTTCTCGTCTAGCCAATGGTGAGTATTTGCACAGGCATAACCAAGTTGCCAAAATAATTCACCAGCAACTTGCTCTGAAATATGGCCTTATTGATAGTGAAATTCCGTATTACCAGTATCAGCCTGCACCAGTTTTGGATAATGGTCTTATCACATTATACTGGGATCGATCTATTATTACTGACAGGACTATTGTAGCTAATAGGCCTGACTTAGTACTAATAGATCGGTCGGTGCGCAAAGCAATGATAGTGGATATCACCATTCCACATGATGATAATCTCATAAAGGCCGAAACTGAAAAACTGAGCAAATACCTTGACTTGGCTCATGAGATTACTTCAATGTGGGGTGTTGATTCTACTATCATTGTGCCGATTGTTGTGTCGGTAAACGGTTTGATAGCGAAGAGCTTTAATCGCTATCTTGAAAAGCTCTCGCTTAGTTGTTGGGTTAAGCACTTGGCCCAGAAAGCCGTCCTTCTAGAGACTGCGCGGATTGTAAGAAGATTCCTCTCTGCTGACCCCTAACCGCCGTTGGCTTGGGTCATTGACTTCGTCTTCGGCGGGTGACATCCTATTTTTATATATATTTTTATGAATTTGTTTCTTTTTGTAAAAATATATGTAACAATGAGATAATAAAGAAATTTTACAAAGTAAATTTATTTTTTAATACAGTTGCTCAAAATGTGGCGTATTGCAGGGACATATAGCGTTCGGGAAGTGGGCTATTACACACTCGTGCTTTTTTTTTACCTTTCCCGCGTGCCTTACCTAGTGCGTTCTCTTTCGCAACTGTCAAAATAATGTCTAATAGAAAGAAAAACCAACCATGAAGTATTTACTTAAAAAATCATAGAAGTTTTTATGATTCATGCAAATACGTATAGTTCTAAAAAGAAACCGCCATTAGAAAAAGAGAGAGACAAAGCTCCAGCATCAACAGCCCTTTCGAAGTTCCGATTTTGAATTCTACCTCATAGACAAACACGTTCGGAATTTTGTACTTACTACAGAAATTTTTCAAAAAAGATAATTGTCTTTTAACGTAATTTATTGATTTTTAACTTATTGTTGAATAAAACTGATATTTTACCTATAAATATTTAATTCTAGTTTCAAATATTGTACGTTATATACTTATTTAATCTCCTAGTTTTCTCGCTGCTGAAGTGAAAAGTATGATATAATGTACGAGATGTAAAAAACTTTGCTCTCGTGTAACACACATATTACACGAGAGCAAAGTTTTTTGCATCTCATACATTTGAATCCCTCGCTGCTCTCAGAATTCAAAATCAGCACTCGTAGCAAAAAACGACTTTGCTCACTTGTTGCACAAATAACTATTTCTTTATTCATTCGAGGTTATGTTGCCTTCAGAAATGGTAAAACACGGCTGCTTAACTGATGTGGCTATAGATGTAAGGTGTAAACCCAATTAAACCAATCCGTTCAAAACGAAAACCCCGTTTAAAACCGACAAAAACATTTTTTCGGGCGAAATCGGTTGGTTTGGACGACTATGTTTTTCATAATTAGAACTACATTTTCATAATTTTACCGAGGTAGTTATATCGGAGTACCTAAAAAGTGTGTAAAAAATTTTTCTTGTGTGAGGTATTTTACCTATCTTAGTTATGAAAACTCTATCGATAAATTAAAAGCTCTGCGTTCATTACATTTTTTCATTATTTTCAAAGGATTTAAACAAATTACTGGATCGGCCTAGAAGACAATGTTGTCCCTTTCATGCGCAAGTAAAACTCAACCAACTCAACTCACACAATGCCGTCATTGTGTTAGGATGTCTTCTAATCTAGCGTGTGTAAAATAATCTATTAAATAAGTGTATAATGAAAAGTTGCGAGTTAAAGAGTGAAAAACACTGTTATTTTATTTTTTGACACGAGTTTTCAACCTTTTAAATCGGCTTATTTGAGGTTTAAAACAGCAACATTTTTTTTAAAACGTTTTAAATCGTTTGTTTTAAATTTATTGCGAGTGGCGAAATCGATTCATTGACAATCGATAAATTTCGTTTAACGAAAAAATAATTGACGACAATATTTTTCTAAATCCTAAAGTAATCAAATCATGCGATATTAAGTATTTTCGTATACTTTATTATTTTCAGAAAGTATTAACTACTAATACCTGAAACAATGTACAATACTTTATTATAAAGTATGGGTAGCAACCCTAATCCTAACGCTGCCATATTTAATCCGATTACACAAAGACACTCTACCCGTCTCTTTCTAATGCGCACATTCAGTCTGGCTTAGCGAGATAGAGACGACGCTATCTAATCCCGCCAAAAATACCACGCGTCGGACCGCCCTATACAACGTCTGCTCCGAATAATTCCCGCCATCGTTGACATAACGTTTTCGAACGCCTTACTGAGCGCACGTAGAATTTTTACTTTATGTTAATTGTGATTAAAATTAATATTGAACAAATTTGCTAGAATATTGAATGAAAAACATCTTTAAAAGTACATTGATAAAGCTTTCTTTGTGTTTATAAATCAAGTATTTTGTGAATACTAACTGTTTGCAGAGATCTAGAGTCGGACCAACATATTTAATTAGCTTTTTGTGTTATTTTCTTTGAAAAGTGTGCTGTGCTGTTAACTAATTGCATACAGACGTAAGTATTTCTATTCTACTACTACTCAGCCCATACATAACCCACTGTTGAGTCGGGCCTCCTCCAGTCACATGGAGGGTAATTAGACTACTGTGCCACGCTCGCCAGACCGGGTTGGCACAAGGTTTCGTATCAAGTTTTTATTCTCTTGTGGCTAGTCAGACCTTGTCATTTTCTTTTGTCGGCTCTAACGACACCCTCAGGATAGAATGGGGGTGTGACCCAATTTAGTCTTAATCTGTCACCACGCGGATATCATCACTATCACTACATAGTATAAAACAAAGTCTATGTTGTCTGTCCGTCCCTATGTATGCTTATATCCTTAAAACGACGCAACGGATTTTGAAGCGGTTTTCTTTAATATATAGAGTGAATCAGGAGGAAAGTTTTTACATATACAATGTATAATACATGTATAATTGCAAGTATATTATGTTTCCTATTCATTTATATTTCTAGTCATTTCACTTCAAAAGTAATTCCATCTTTATATAATTTCAGAACTGTCGCATAAATAATCACTGGCTTGGGTTCAAACAACACCAACAATCTACAAGAGAAAATGATGGGTTTCAACAATCAATCTAACGGACCCATACAATATCCAGACACGGACTCTGAAGACATTACATTAAAAATTACGTCAACTCAGATCATTATAAAAAAAGATAATGAAACACACGATCAACATAAGTTAAGAATGCAGGAACATAAACCCGAAAGCGAGTCTTTATTGAGACTGTTGCATACGCAAAGAATTTCTGACAACAAAGACAGGAGCGCTGACAACGAAACAAATATCTATAAACCTCTAAGCGTGATCATGACTGTACATCTCAAATATAGGACACTGGAAGCCATTATTCAGGGAATGGTTAAATACCAAGCCAACATACAAAAACTAAAAGCAACGAACGCAGGGACTTGGCGAAGAATTAACAAACCAGTAAATATTAAACTTATGTTAGATATAAGTTTAATAGACGCTTACATATTACTTCTGGAATACGAATCATGGACACGCCAAAATAAGTACAGAAAAAAACAGCCCATAGAGCCTATACCAATAATATCCGGAATCTCTTCAAAGTACAGGATCATAAAGAGTATCATATATATTCTAGCTATCAGGTGGAATATTACCGAAGAAATACTAAGACATTTACCGGTAGAAGCTGGAATTAGGCCGTTGCGAGGTCGTAGGAGTATTTAACTTGCAAACAAAGCCTTGTTAATTAAGTTCGCAAGGGTTTTATATGCGTTCTAGCATCTACATTTCAAAGATAAATTTGAACACACAGCGAAATACTGCAGATGTTTAACATTTGTTACATATCATGCATGTGCTCTAGCGGAAAGAAGATAAATTTGGATACACAGCGAAAGACTACAGATGTTTACTACTTGTTACATCGCACGCGCTCTAGAGGAAAGAAGATAAATTTGGATACACAGTGAAAGACTACAGATGTTTACTACTTGTTACATCTAGCGCGCTCTAGAGGAAAGAAGATAAATTTGGATACACAGCGAAAGACTACAGATGTTTACTACTTGTTACATCTCCCGCGCTCTAGAGGAAAGAAGATAAATTTGGATACACAGCGAAAGACTACAGATGTTAACTTTAATACCTACATCTACTTTATTAAATATTTTACCACTTATAACATCTAAGGTGCGTCCATTAATTACGTGAGACATTAAAGGGGGAATCAATAAAGGACGGGGTCATTCTGAATCTCATCTAATTTTACTTTGGAGACATGAGGGGCGTGTCAGCGGGTATCAAGTGATTTAGAAAACATTGGGTGAAAAACATGTTTGACTTTGTGGCTGCTACAAAGTTGCAGTGTGGCTCCTCGTTCGCGTCGGTCTAAAGTAGGCACTACAGTGACGGACATTGTAGGATTCCCCAAAGAAAATTTATTTTGTTAAATCCCACGAGATGGTGGTGTGGGGAAGGTGGAATGGGATTGAGCTAAAACTCCCTCTTTGTGGGGAACTCTCGGGGTCGCAAAAACGCCAAAATCGCCTCACGTAATTAATGGACGCCCCCTTATCTCTTGTAGCGTAAGCAAGATAAATATGAATATACAGCGAAATACTGTAGATGTTAAGCTAATGAATTTAATAATAAATCATGCACAATAAGTTTATTTTTATTTGCTCTCCATTTCTTCGATAACTACCACAACTAATCAGCCCATAGATACTGTTGAGCCGACCACCTCTAGTCACGTGGAGGGTAAACAGCCTACTGGAGGGAATACATGGTGTCACTACCCCATTCCATTCTGAGGGTTTCGTAAGAGCCGACAAAAGGAAATTACGAAGCCGTTAACCTAGCCGCAAGAGAAGGAAAACTTGATAAGAAGCCCTGTGCCAACTAGCCTAGGTGTGGCCAGCGTGGGTCATTTATGTGCTAAGAAATAGTAGAATTAGCAGGTTTCGGGCCCTGGGGTGGATGATATCGACCTTAAACATGGTTAAGGCTGACTTACAAAGCAGAGAGGTATGAATAGGTACTTATTAAAATATTATATACAAAGGTAGTTACTATTAAGGTAGTTTATTTATTATTTACTAGCGACCCGCCCCGGCTACGCACGGGTGCAATGATGGACCTCTAAATTTATCAGTGTTTCTCTACAATATTCTGGATTTATATAAAGCTACATAAAAACCTTCCTCTTGAATCACTCTATCTATTAAAGAAAAGCACTTCAAAATCCGTTACGTAGTTTTAAAGATTTAAGCATACATAGGGACGGACAGACGAAAGCGACTCTGTTTTATAATATGTAGTGATAGTGATAGAAGCGTACCTATTATGCACTGAGCGGCATATTCGCTAAGCGAACTAGCTCATTAAATAAAGAATTTAAAAAAAACCTCCACCTTAGAGGTATATAAACATCTGCGTAAGACTCCACCTCACAAAACATCGCGGTATGAGTACCTACCTCTTAATTTCCTCAGAAGCCTTTTGTACTCCGGACAGATATAACGCAGGCTACAGAGTGTCGGCAGTTTCGGTAAGGAGGAGAAACGGGAGACCAATTCTGCTTCACCTTCTAAGAAAAAAAAACTACATATAAGGGGGTAACGAAAAAAGATTGCTTCTCTTTGTGGGGGGTTCTATACGTCCCCAGACGGGAGACGGGGCTGGGGTATGCGGGAGTCTTGGTCGCGATGAGATGATGATGGCGAACAATTTACCCACTAAGACCTACCACTATTGATTGACTGCCTCGTTAGTCTAGTGGTTAGATGTGCCGCCTTTGGATCAACGGGTCCCGGGTTCGATTCCGGGGTCGGGCAAGTGTCTTTGTCTAAACCAGAGGCACTGGCTCGGAGTCTGGGTGTCATTTCTATCTATAATATGTATGTATTTACAAAAAAAAAATGTATATAAGTAGTTTATCATCCATCTCGTTACCATAACACAAGCATTAAGTTGCTTAGCTTGGGACGAGATGGCGTTGTATGTCTGCGCGGGCCATCTGTCGTTTCGGAATCTTCGTAAACGATCCATTCGACAGTGGCGAAACCAAGGCCCTGTACTAGGATAAAGTCTGTATCGTTGGGGCAGTTTACAAACATGTAATCCACGATCACAAATGACACCCAGACTCAGAGTAAGTGCCTCTGGTTTAGCCAGACACTTGCCCGAACCCGGGATCCGTTGATCCCAAAGGCGGCACATCTAACCCGTAGACCATAACGAGGCATATAGAAGCTTTATAGCCATAAGATATTTGTATAGAGAATATTATATTTTTTTTGGTGTATTTTTTTAGGCGTTTAGATTACTTTATTTAAGGTGAATGTTCCAGGGTAGCCCGCGAAATTCAAATTTTCTTACGTTTTTTGTAATTTGCAGGGCAGTGCTAGGTTGTATGATGATGAACATTTGATTAGCGGCTGTAAGACGTATGTAGTTACAGATTTATAATCATCAAACTCATCAATACAACCCTCCAAGCTCATAAAGGTGCAAGTTTTTCTTGCACCTTTATGAGCTTGGAGGGTTGTATTGATGATTTTGATAATTATAATTCTGTAATTACATACGTCTTACAGCCGCGAATAACATTTTAATCAACATACTACCTAGCACTGACCTGCAAATTGGAAAAAACTTAAGAAAATTTGAATTTCGCGGGCTACCCTGGAGCATCCACCTTAATTCCCGACTAGATGACAGTTGTCTTATTGATAAGGTTGTCAACTATAATTTTGTTTTATTGATAACGTTCCCTCTGCACGCAAAGCATTCGAAACGTCCAAACAGAAGTTACCAACCAATTATAAATCCAAAGCGGTCCTCCAAAGGCGAAGTAGAGATCTCTTCCTTGACTCCATTCTCACTCTCCATTCGATTGCAGCCTCTCCTGTTAGAAACCTTGAATATGTGTGGTACGACTCCCGGCTTCAACATTGGGGTGGCGCCATCTAGTTTGTGGTCTAGATAATTCTGCGTGTCATTTTCGATCTGCGAATTCAAACTAAATCATCTTTTTTGCCATAGACTCCCGCAGATTGTCAATGTTTTTTCTTATTTACAGCTTAGTCTACTATTCAGCCCAAAAATGACGCAGTGCTGAGACGAGCGTCCTCCTATTACATGGAGGGTTATTAGCCTGCAGTGCCGTGCCACGCTGGCCAGACGGGTTGGCACAGGGTTTTGTAATATCCCCCTCTACCGTGCTGCCACCCTGTTGTGGTGAGGTGGCTTGCGTGCCTTTAGGATTCGTTGGGCCACGGGGAGGGTCGTGGTGGGTTTGGCTCTGGGGACTCCTCTGTCCTCAGAGTTGCCTCGAAAGCCTTAACCTGCCGCGACACACGGCGTGGTCATTGCAGTGGATGGCGGCCAGGCGTTGAGACCAGGGCTGCCACCACTAGCAGCGGAGGGGCGGCCAGGCAGGCGTGCCACGGCTGCCACCGCAACCATGTGGGTCGGGCGCCTGACGGGGGCACGTGCAATGTCCCGCACGTGCCTCTCGGTGGATTGGGGAGCGTCCAGAGCTCCCTCCCCATCAAAGCGTGGGGCCCGTTTTTACAAGCGGGCCAAGGCCTCATCAAGGTCACGGAGCATGCATCGCGAGGAGTGAAACCCGTGGCCCTGTCTCGGGCAGTTAAGGGACACCGTTGGTTTTAGTGGGTAGGTTGGGGCACAACTACCAGCTTTCCGCGCCCCGCAGTCCCACATAACCCAGCTGGCGTTTAGCGGTCGGGTATCCATGAGGACTTCCAACGTAAAAAAAAAAGGGCCTCCTTCTCTTGCGGCTAGGTTTTCGGCCTTGTCATTTACTCTTAACGGCTCGTTCGACACACTTAGATAGAACGGGGTGGAGACACTGAGTATCCGAAGTCGGACAACACTCTAAATCGGTACCCATTTAGTTACTAAGTTGTGTATCACCCCTTTAGAGTGGGACACCCAAATAGAGATCTTCCATCTCTATTTTTGCGATTGTGTGTACAAGGGGCTGTCCATTAATCACGTGATGGTTTTTTTTTTCATTTTTTAACCCCTCCCTACCCCTTGGTGATACGTGGTGAGGTTTAAGACTAACCCCCCCCCCCCCATCAAAAATCACGTGTATTTTTTAGTACCTACAAAGAAGCTTAAAAACGCCGCTTTTCGGTTCAGAAATGACGCGTTTCACGAAAAAATAAATAAAATACACGTGATATCTAGTCAAGTATTCTAAATTAGCCACCACGCGTATGCCTCGCCGACCCTATAGCCATAACGAGAGGCTGATTTTCCCACTACGTAACTGGAGGAGGCCCGACTCAGCAGTGGGTCGTTTATATGCCAAACAGATGGAAATGGAGGATTAACATCATTAGACATAGACATATTCTTTATAGCTTTTGCGCGCGGCTTCGCCCGCGTGGGCTTCGAAACCGCGCTTATCACTATGCATATTTTTTATGAAAATAAAAGCGGTTATTGTGAATAAACTATGATAGTTAGATATGTGCTCTCGACTATGATAGTTAGACTTTTTTGTATATCTTTATAAGACCTACAAACCCGTAGTACATCATTTTGTTCTATACATAATAGTTTTTGCAGTGCACGCATAAATAGGTTGTCGATTTTACGACTTGGTTTACAAAATCGCAATTTTCATACGAATCCCTAATTCTTTTGAAAATAAAATAGCCTATAACCTTCCTCGTTAAATGGACTATCTAACACTGAAAGATTTTTTGAAATCGGACCAGTAGTTCCTGAGATTAGCGCGTTCAAACAAACAAACTCTGCAGCTTTATATATTAGTATAGATAGTGGCACAAGACAAAAAAAAATACAATGACAAACAAACACATGAGATAGATTTTAAAATTAGATTAAATAACAATTGTATTTTTAAGTCGTGCCACAAACCGACCCAGACTCAGCATAATGCTGGTTGTTGCCAACCAAAGCTGATCTTCCGTCGGGGACGGCAGGTGACGTCACGCACGGTCATATTGCGCCAAAAAAATTAAAACATTAGTGGTAACTGCCCAGCAAAACCACTACTACTCTGCCAATTTATGACCCACTGTTGAGTCGGGCCTCCTCCAGTCACATGGAGGGGCATTAGCCTACTGTGCCACGCTGGCCAGGTGGGTCGGTTTGTTGACTAGATCTGGCTGACGTTCACAAATCTGTCTTCTATCCAGTCTTGCACCTAAAAATGGCGATCTAAAAAGATAAATATCCTTGGACATTTCACACAACGCCATCTCGTCCCAAGCTAAGCAACTTAATGCTTGTGTTATGGTAACGAGATGGATGATAAACTACTTATATACTTTTTTTTTGTAAATACATACATATTACAGATAGAAATGACAACCAGACTCCGAGCCAGTGCCTCTGGTTTAGACAAAGACACTTGCCCGACCCCGGAATCGAACCCGGGACCCGTTGATCCAAAGGCGGCACATCTAACCACTAGACCAACGAGGCTACAGAGCTCCTACAGAGCTCCTTGCCGGCTCTTCTCTGTAGAGCTGCATTCCGAACCGGTGGCAGATGGTAAATTTTAAATTTTATTTTATTGTTTGGTGTGTCAAAAGAGCTTTAACGAGCCAACTTGATTAAATGAGTTTAGATTTAATACTTACATCGAAATGATCCTGGCACACATACAGCTCTCCATCTCCAAATCTTCGTCTAACAGCCCTGCTCCACTGCCAACGAGTCTCCCTTTCCGAAGGCACAACGAAAAACGCCTTGCTCGATTGTGACGTCACTAAATTCTTACATTTAGGAACTGCGCAACGTTGATTGAGTTGTGGCGTAATTGGTAATAGGTGTGGTTCAGTTTCATAATCTAAAATTAAATTTACTACTATTCATCATATTCATCATTTCAGCCTAAAGACGTCCACTGCTCGACATATGCCTCCCCCAAGGATCTCCACAAAGGCCGGTCCAGGGCCGCCCGCATCCAATGCTTTCCGGCGACCTACTACATACACTATTTTTAACCCCCGCCGCAAAAAGAGGAGGTGTTATAAGTTTGACGTGTCTGTCTGTGGGCCTGTCTGTCTGTGGCACAGTAGCCCGCGAACGGATGAAGCGATTTCAATACAGTATTGATGACAGGTGAGTTACGGGCGAGTGTTCTTAGACATGTTTGATGAAAATCCGTTGACTCGTTTACAAGTTATGGCGGGTGAAAGTGGGAAGAATAACCGAATCTCTGCAAATATAATCGAGTGGGGTCTCAAATGAAAGCGTATCACGTGCACATTACAACAAAATAATATGTTCCATGAAAATCAGTTGAGCCCTGAAAAAACTCTGGGGGGAAAATACCTAATATCTGCAAGTATATGCGGTGGGGAGAAAATGAGGATGCGACAAGAATCTATGCATTAACAACATCTAGATAAAAAAAAAAAGTAAAAAATAAAAAATACATCGCGGTGGGGGACCCGGGGTCAGGTAATAAATAAAAAAAAATATATAATAATAAAAAAATTAGGAGCGGTCCCCCAACGCGATGTATTTTTTACTTTTTAAAGGGAACTTAGGTCATTGTGTCGGGGGTTTATTTAAATTTTTAATTTAATTAATTTTTATTTTATTTAGTTACAACACCACAGACTTGTAGTCCGTGTTCTTTTTAGCAATGAATGTTAATTATTTGCTTTTCTTTTTTTTTCCTTTCGTCTATCGTACCCGGCGCCGTAATAGTACATACTACGATTACTCACCCCATATGTGACTCACTGCTGAGTCGGGCCTCCTCCAGTTACTTAGAGGGTAATTAGCCTACTGTGTCACGCTGGTCAGACGGGTTGGCACAGGTTTTCGTATCAAGTTTTCGTCCTCTTAGGCTAGGTTTTCGGTCTTTGGGAAATCGCCTGCGCAATACAGACCCCGGGAGGAAGGCGCGATGCGTTCCGCGCGTGCCTCCCAGCGGTGGAACGGGGGGAGGCTACTATATATACCCCCTGCGTAATCGGAGGGGTCCGCCTTGGAGCTTGGGCCTCCACTAAACGAGGCGGGCCGAGGTCTCCAGGGTCCCGGAGACCCACTCCAGGGTCCCTGCTCTCCTATCGGGGAGTGTATCCCGTGGCCTTGGTTCGGACAGTCGAGGATCGCCGTCGGTTTTAGTGGGTATGTCGGGGCGCAATTTACCATCTCTACACGCCCCAGACTCCCACATACACACGACACGGTTAACCTCTGGATGAATTGGCGACATGTACAAGAAAACATATTCTATTACATTTTTTTAATTTAGTACGGCTGTATTGATTTCTTACCCAATCCCAAATCGTCAAAATTATCAGTCTCAAGTTTCGGCTCAATTTTCACGATGTCCATTCTGTTTGGCACTGAAAAAAGAACAACACCACACTACAACAAAAGCTGATCAAAAAAAGAACTATAAATCTCTAGCGTATTATTGTAACGTATTATAACGTCATCGACATCTTGACGATGTCGTAAGGGCAGAAAGGAAATGACATGGCCGAAAACCTAGCCGCAAGAGAAGGAAAACTTGAAACATAACCCTGTGCCTACCCATCTGGTAAGGGTGGCACAGTAGGCTAAATGCCTTCCCTGTGATGGGAGGAGGCCTGACTCAACAGTGGGTCATTTATGGGCTGAGTACTCATACTTTTCCTTCTCTTGCGGCTAGGTTATTGGCCTTGTCATTTCCATTCTTGGCTTCAGCACACTCAAGATGTAATGGGATGATGGGCTTACCATTAATAAATTCTGTGTCTCTGTCATGGGTGTCATTTAGAATATCAATCAGCTTTTTCTCCGCATCAAACACCATTTCTCTGAAGCTCACTGCTGCCCGGAGATGTGTGACACATGATCTACATATTAGTGTACTTAAACCTGTATGGGTTGACAGCTGAAATAAATATTAATTATATTTTATATAAAAAAAAATGCTAATGTAGAGATTTTTTTATATGATTTTTTATCATAATAGCTGGGGCAGTTTACAAACATGTCATTCATGAACATAAATGACACCCAGACTCAGAGCACATGCCTCTGGTTTAGACAGAGAATGACCCCGGAATCGAACCCGGGACCTGTTAATCTATATGTGGCACATAAAACCCCTAGACCAACAAAGCACAATGACCAGTAGTTAAGTGCTTACTGTGTGGTGATAGATTTAGAACACAGTGTCACCACCCTATTTCATCCTGAGGGTGCCGTAAGAGCTGGAAAAAGGAAATGCCAAGGCCGATAACCTGGCCGCAAGAGAAGGAAAACTAGAAATGAAACTTTGTGCCAACCCAACTGGCCAGTGTGGCACAGTAGGCTCCCTGTGATGGGAGGAGGCCTGACTCAGCAGTGGGTCATTTATGGGCTGAGTAGTAGTTGATTGTTGAAGTCAAGGAACCCATATTTTGTAGATAATATCTGATTTATGTACATTGTTATCTAAGATATACTTCAAGATTTCAAGCAGCTTCTTTTAATTAGGTATTAATTTAACTCAAAGGGTTATTTTGGCTTTAAGCAACTTTTTTAAGGTTTGATTTCGTTCTTTTGATAATTTTCATTGCAACAAAAAGGATATAAACATCCAAACTAATGGCAACTGTAAAAGCTCTTTGGCTGATAAAATTACAGATATCACGCGTAGCATAAAAATATGTACTGATAATTAACGTAAATATAAAATTATACTCACAAATAAATTGAAACATTCAATAAATATATCGACAAAAACTTCCCGCATGTTGTCGTGATAATATTCTTTAGTTATATCTTGATGTTGGCCTCTCACTGAACAGAAGCGGCATTCTCCGTATTTTGTGTAAAAATGAGACATTGTATGTGAAGTGAATAAAATATAGAAAGTAACGTAATATAAAGAAAAGGTAGGTAATTTCTGAACAACAATACCGTCTAATCAAAATAAATATTGGATCCAATAAGTTCTGTCCGAAACTGACTATTGACTATACATTATTACACATTATTTGTTCTTTTTATACTATTGTCTAATTTTTTTTTTATTAATTTATATAAGTTCTGTGTATCATATTGAATTATGTGTAGAAAAGGATTTAGGAAAATTCCTCTTTCCCAATTTTGAATTCATTTTTAGTTTAGTTAATACAGATCACAGTTTCGGACTTCAAAAACCATGTGTGTTATGTTCCAATTTATGGCAATGATATAAACTTTTCATACTTGATACATGGTTTGAACTAAAATAAATTCCGTACGATTTATCACTATTCAGTACCGCATATAGTTATAGAATAAAACATTCTGAGTCAGTAAATAAAACTAATTAAATTATATTAATAACTTACCAGTATAAAATCCTCACAAGAAGCCTGATTGAGGATTTTATAATGTACGTATAGCGAAACGTATGACTTTCGTATGTCAGCTGTCAGACATTTGTCATTTTTTATTGACATTGCTTATTGCTTGGCGTTATGTATCTTCTATGTTATGTACGCCAATGTTTAATATGAGTAAAAGTATCATTTTATCAATTAAAATATCCGTTCAGCATACTGTAAAGTATGTATGAGAGTGAAGTTTTTAACAATTAAGTTAAATTGCGGCGACAAAAATGGCTCTGGCAAAAAACAATGGCCCTCTAATAGATCCGGCCCTATGTAGGTGCTGCAGATCCATAAAGAAATGCAGAATACTCACAGCAGAGTACACTTGGACAGAGCAAAAAGAGGTTTATGCTGACATGATTATGGATTGCTTCGGAATATTGGTACGTCTGTTTTATATCGATTAGCACAATTGTCTTTCATAGCAAAAATATTTCGTTCTAACAACCATTGTTATCGCTTGCCATTTAGTGGTCTAAGAATCCTATTCTATTTCTACTCGTGAGAACCTGTAATTGGCTCTGTGTCTCATATTGTTTCTCATAAATTTTAGCTGTTGGTTCTCCTTACAATAAATAAATATCTTTCATGGGGCAATGTATGATGCTTCTATAAATTGAAAACCTGCTTTAAACAAATATAGTGCTAGTGAGGTGGTGACGGATTTAGAATACATGGTGTCACCACCCCATTCTATCCTGAGGGTGTCGTAAGAGCTGACAAAAGGAAATAACAAGGCCAAAAACGTAGCCGCAAGAGAAGGAAAACTTGATACGAAACCGTGTCAACCTGTCTGGCCAGCATGGCACAGTAGGCTAATTACCCCTCCTGTGACAAGAGGAGGCCTAACTCAGCAGTGGGTCATTTATGAGCTGAGTAGTAGAAGTAGCACAATTGTCTTTCTTAAGGTGGATGCTCCAGGGTAGCCCACGAAATTCAAATTTCTTACGTTTTTTGCAATTTGCAGGGCAGTGCTAGGTTGTATGATGATGAACATTTGATTAGCGGCTGTAAGACGTATGTAGTTACAGAGTTATAATCATCAAACTCATCAATACAACCCTCCAAGCTCATAAAGGTGCAAGAATGACTTTGATGTTGAACAAGTTTTTCTTGCACCTTTTTGAGCTTGGAGGGTTGTATTGATGATTTTGATGATTATAATTCTATAACTACATATGTCTTACAGCCGCGAATAACATTTTAATCAACATACAACCTAGCACTCACCTGCAAATTGCAAAAATGTACGAAAATATGAATTTCGCAGGCTACCCTGGAACATTCACCTTAACAAAATTATATTGTTCTTTAAGTACGTATTGGGCACTTTTAATTGAAAAACTTCTTTAAACAATCATCGGTCAGATGTTATTCTATAGGTTTAAAATGTAAATTACATGCTAGCTATGAACAGAAATGTTTGTTAGCAATCAATAAATTTGTTTAAAAAGTCTGCCTATATTATCAATATTCGTGATTATATCCAAAGGTATACTACTACTAAGCCCACATACAACCCACTGCCGAGTTGGGACTCCTCCCATTAAAGTGACAGCCATTAGCCTACAGTGCCAGAGTTGCCACAGAGTTGCCAGGTTGGCACAGGGCTTCGTATTAAGTTTTCCTTCTCTTGGTCTAGGTATTCAGCCTTCAGCGGAGTGGGTTAGGGAGGAAGATGCTCTGGCTGACCCACGCCGCAGACAGAGGTTGGGGAGGAGGAGGCGATTCTACGCCCACCTCCTGCAGTTGCTCTGGACACCCTCTGAGACTTGCTTGCCCACTATGCGCGCACCTCGTCGGGGCGTCACAGTGGAATGCGCTTGCGCGAACCTGTGGCGCATGAGGGTATACCGCTGGGATAGACGACTAGTATTCAGTGTCCCACATAAACGCCCCCACCCCCGAGGGGCGGTGGTATGCATATAGCATTTCCCCAGCGTTACCAATAAAAAAATGTCGCGGGTTCGATTCCCCGCACGGAAGAAATATTTGTACGACCTACAAGTATTTGTTCCGGGTCTGGGTGTTTTCTACCTATATTATGTATGTATTTACAAAAAATAAATTATATAAGTAGTTTATCATCCATATCGTTACCATAACACAAGTATTAAGTTGCTTAGCTTGGGACGAGATGGCGTTGTGTGAAATGTCCAAGGATATTTATTTATTATTCAGCCTTACCGTTTCCTTTTCTCGGCTCTCACGACACCCTCATGATGAAATAGGGTGGTGACACTGCGTATGCTAAATTCGTCACAACACGGACAATGCCCTAGCTCTTATTTCATTTCCAGCTATCTCATGTTGATGGTAATGATAAGGACTCAGGGGTGTGCGCCACCTGCGTGGTCCGGATCCGGGAGGCGTGTGCCTTTCGTCATCAGGTGCTGCAGTGTGAGGAGCTGTTCCTGAGCGCCAAGCTTGAGGATAAGGATACCAGTGGTATGTCTCTCTACAGCATGTTATGCTCCACGGGATCGCTTGCGGTTTTTTGTTAACAGTTACTTTAACGCCTTTGACCCTAGGCTTGCGTGATGGAAAGCAACGCCAGGGTTTATTGTATCAAAATATTCAAGGTTTTTCTTCAAAATTATTTGAAATTGAAATGTTATTAGATAAAACACAGTATGACATCATTTGTGTAAGTGAACACTGGCTTAGGGAAGAACAAATGATAATTAATTTAGAAAATTACAGTGTGGCCAGTTGTTTCAATCGAAAATCCATGTTACATGGAGGTACCCTAATATTAAGTAGAAATGGCATTAAATGTAACCAACGGAAGGATATAGTTAGTCTATCGGTTGAACACAATGTCGAGTTATCATGAGCTGAGCTGGACAAGCATGTTATAGTGTGCGTTTACAGACCCCCAAGTTTGCAAAACTATTCTATTTTTGAGACCACAATGGAAGATGCTTTGGCAAAAGTCATCAAAAGTAACAAATCTGTCATTATCTGTGGTGATTTTAATATTAATATTTTAGAAAATAATTCATATAGTAACAGATTGTTAAGCCTCTGTAAGTCATTCAATTTGTCCAATATATTTTCAAGGAAAATCAATGAATTCAAGGAATTGCCCTGGAGGGCACCGGCTCATATACACGCGATGAAACACAGTAAAACTGCTAGACTTAGATGCGAGGGTGGTAGTTAGCCGTGCGGACCATTAGATCCTACCAAGCGTGCTGGGTTTTGTTGACGTGTTGTAAACACGCGTTTTACTGACCCCTAGGGATTGGATGTGCCGCCTTGGATCAACCGGTCCCGGGTTCTATTCCGGGGTCGGGCAAGTGTCTTTGTATAAAAGACACTTGCCCGACCCCGGAATAGAACCAGAGGCACTTGCTCTGAGTCTGGGAGTCATTTGTGTTTGTAAATTTAATGTTCGCAAACTGCCCACTACACACTATACCAAGAGCAGGGCATTCGCATAAAAAAAAATTACCTGCACAGAATTGAAGCCGGTGAAGGCCGGAGACATGCAGCTGAAGACCGAACCCAAGGATGACGTCAGCGACCACAACTCCGTGCGCCAAGATGACGATGTCATGTCGGTGGAGTACCCGATAGCGCCGGCCAAGGAAGGTAAATTAAATCGTTTATCATCATCATTTCATTGGCGTCCTCCCAAAGATTTCCACGAAGGCCTGTAAGATGATAATGGTCATCTATACATACAAATAAATAAAGTTTGAGTGTCTGTTTGTAATAATAAAATAACCACTTTTTATTAAATGCGTAAGTATGTATATACTGTACAAAGACCATAATAACTTTAATTTTTTATTTTTGTCTGACTGTTTGTTCCGGCTAATCTCTGGAACGGCTGGACCGATTTTGACGGGACTTCACTGATAGGTAGCTGATGATTTATGGAGTAACTTAGGCTACTTTTTTTAGACTAGCTTCGACCTGCGGCGTCTTCGCCCCGCGGCGTCACGCGCGGTACGACAATAACCGCGGGTACCATCGCATCCGTGCGAAGCCGGGACGGGCCGCTAGTTTTAAATATGACGATTTATAACTAAGATATAATTAAGATATAAGAGTTTTGTGATAAAACCTACGTAGATAAAGCCCCTTTTGAATTTGAACACAGACCACTCGAGGGTCTTTGTCGACATTAATGAAAACGGCCAAGCTGAAATATACATTTCTAGGGACGGAAGTGAAACCACCAAAAGCGGAAGAAGATAAACCGTTATCACTACCCGAGGTGGACGATGAGCCAATGGACGCTGATGACGACAGTGATTGGTCAGCGTCGAGTTCCGACTCGGACAAGCCGATATTAAGAAAAAGTAAAGGTCCAAAGAAGAAGGAGAAGGGGGCTGTGAAGGCGAAGAAGGTGAAGCAAGTGAAGAAGAAAGCGGGTAAGTTAACGTCAAAGATAGAAGTTGGATATTAATATATGTTCCCCAGCCCACTCCTTCCTGAGGGTGTTATATGAGGTGACTAAAGGACCTTGACTGCCTCGTTGGTCTAGTTCGATTCCGGGGTCCACTTGCTGTGAGTCTGGGTGTCATTTGTGTTCGTGAATTATACAGGGTTGATACGACATAGGGGCTTTTTTTTAACTGCCTATACTAGGTATCATTTCCAGGCTCTGTACTAAAAATCAATTAAATTGGAGCAACAGTTTAGCTGCAAATGATTTTTAATATTTATGCCTCATTTGAACATGATGTATCTTTCCTAACAGATGCGTTATGCCTAACGCATCGTTTATTAACCTTAGGGGCTGTCCATTAATCAAGTGATGTTTTTTTAACATTTTTTAACCCCTCCCTCCCCCTCTTTACATATATTTTACTATGGGCTCCATCAGAAGGCTCAAAGTCACCCAAAGGGCAATGGAGAGGGATATCATCGGAGTTTCCCTGCGAGATCGAATCAAAAATGAGGATATACGCAAGAAAACCAGGTTCACCGACATAGCCCACAGGATTGCCAAAATTAAGTGGCTGTGGGCAGGGCACATAGCTAGCAGGACCGACGCCCGATGGGGCAGAAAAGACCTCGAGTGGCGACCGCGTTGCGGAAGGCGCAGGGCTGGTAGGCCTCCCAAACGCGTGGACCGACGACCTGGTGAAGGTCGCCGAAAAGCAGTGGATGCGGGCGGCCCAGGATCGGCCTTTGTGGAGATCCTTGGGGGAGGCCTATGTCCAGCAGTGAACGTGTTTTCGCTGAAATTATGATGATGATGATTTTACTCCAACAGAAACGACAAAAGTCAAATCGCGAAAAGCCTCAAAGAAACCGCCAGTGGAGAAGAAGAATAACTACGATCGAGATCTAGAATACATGTCGGAAGAAAACCTACTCACAATAATTCAATATTCATACGTCGTACCGTTCAAAAATAGAAGGAACAACTACTATTGTTTTTACTGTAAAGACTACTATCCCAAGCCCGAAGATTTAAGAGAACATACGATAAGCCACGACACCAAGCCTTTTGAGCTCATAATGGGGTACAAAAAAGTTATCAAAATGGATATCACTAGAATAGACTGCCGGCTGTGCTCAACGAAAATTGATGATTTGAATGTCTTCAAACAACATATTGACCAGGTAACGAAAATTTTTACCATAAATTAAGTTGGTTTATGGGTTGGATGTGCCGCCTTTAGGTCAACGGGTCCCGGGGTCGAGTAAATGTCTTTGTCTAAACCAGTGCCACTTGCTGTGAGTCTGGGTGTCATTTGTCTTTATAATGCAGTAAGTAAAGGTGTTTGAAGCACGGTGAGGTGGTGTTAAGGACACAACCGGTGATAACTGCATTCTTAACGTGAAGGACGTCTCCCTCCTCTCCCCAATACATGGCGCCTACTGTGCCACGCTGGGCAAACGGGTCTGCACAAGGTTTCGTATTAAGATTTCCTTCTCTTGCGGCTCCGTTTCCGACCTTTTTTTATCGGCTCTTACGACACTTTCGGCATGGAATGGGTTGGTAACAATATGTATTCTAAATCCGTCACCACACGGAGTAATTATACTTATTCAAACTCAAAAGGAATTTTATTTACGTAGGTTTTATCAAACGCTCATATAAATCGTCATATTTAAAATTACCATTATCATCTTACGGCCCATGTCCCACGCTAGGTCGTAGTCTCCATACACACTGATAGACGTCATATCTACAGTCACGCCTTTCAAACACAATTCCTTATTCTTACAATCCATCCATCTCTTTTGCACCCACATTCATGCTGAAACCACCGATATTATCCTCAGGTACATGGCAAGAAGATATTCTTCGAAGCCCCAGACAAGATGCTTCTGTACCGGCTCACGTGGAACGATCTGGTCTGCGTTATGTGCAACGACGTGTTCGAAGACTTCAACACCCTGAACACACACATGGTGGAACATTTTAGCAACTTTACCTGCGACATATGTGGCGTTTGCTTCCTTGAGAAGCCGAGGCTGGACGCTCACCTCAAACGGCATAAGGATGATGAGAAACACACTTGTGAAGTCTGCGGCAAGGTCTTCAAGTCAAACCACTACAAGGATATGCATGTCGATATCGTTCATAAGAAGAAAGCTATCATAAGGTGCCCTCGGTGTGATGAGTGCTTCATGTCCTATGCTCTGAAGAATAAACATTTGACCGAAGCCCACGGTCAGAAGAGGACGTACCCCTGTAACTTGTGTGACAAAGTTTACAATAGACAGAAAACGTTGACCGAACACCAGAGAAGAAATCATCAGAAAGTGATGAAACATCAATGCGAATACTGTGATCAGAGATTTTACTTGCCATCGAGGCTCAAAGAACACATGGCAACGCACACCGGTGAGAGGAACTTCCGGTGTGAGTACTGTGAGAAGAGTTATCCGAGGCTGAAATCACTGCAGTATCATATAAGGACTCATACCAATGATAGGAGATTCCGTTGCCATATTTGTGGGCAAGCATTCATTCAGAATGCCAGTTTGAAGGCTCATGTTAAGACTCATCATCCGGAGTGTGATATAGAAGGGTGTTATTTCTAATTTGTGAGAATGTGTCTACTTTGTGGGAAAATTTATGGTTTGTGAGAAACACATCCACTCCCCTTTTCCCAAGTTTCATTGGGCACTGGTCTAACCTGATATGGGTGATTATTATACGAATACATATATAATTGCAGCCAGTGCGGGATTAAGCAAGTGTGGGCCTGTAGCAAATTCTTTCAAAGAGTTCATAAGTATAAAGTGGTAAAAATACAATTAGAAAGAAGAAAGAAAGAAACGTGTTTATTTTGTTCTCACATCATCTACAAAAGAACATGTTACATATAAAAAAAGGAAAAGGAAAGAAGGAAAAATACAAAATATATAACAATAACAATTTTTAATACTTCAATACTAATTACGTTTATTTGCTATCTATATGTTACAATTTTGTGGGTAATTAATACATACCACATGTTAATAAGTTTCACTCAAAAAACTACGCTCCGGCAGACATGAGCGGGTTTAAATATGCGGGGCCCCCTTTCGCGCGAGACTCGCAGCAATTGCTACTCTTGCTACCTGGTTAATCTGGCACTGATTGCAGCTATACTTCGTTCGCGTTAATATTGCAATAAGTAAAGGTGTGTTTTATACATTTACACAACCTTGGAGTGCAAAATGTCTTCGGACGTCCGGCATCCTCTCATCACAAGGAGGGTAATTAGCCTACCGTGCCATGCTGGCCAGACGGATTGGCACAGAGTTTCTTTTCAAGTTGTCCTTCTCTTGCGGCTAGGTTTTTGGCTTTGTCATAGTGTTGTCGGTTCTTACGACACCCTCAGGATGGGGTGGTGACTCTTATGTATTCTTAATCCGTCACCACACGGATAGAATGAGATAATCTCGTAAATATCTAAAATTAGCAGTTTTGTGGGAGCATAAGACTTTAGAAAACCATTTATTTTTATTTATACATAATACAAAATACAGACATAATAGAAATCACAATGATTGAATATAAGTTTATTTATTATAAGTTTTATATTGTAATAATTTAATTAATTTTATATTATATTTAATAATTATAATATGCGAATAGACAATATTGTTTTTTTTCCCCTAGCGTCTAGAGTATTTCGGTGGTACATCATCCTCCTACAATTACAAGGAGGGTAGAATAGAATAAAAAAATGCTCCAAGGCCGAGTCACACCGGAATAGCAGCGTCGCGGCGATCACTTTCAGTGTGAAATAATTTTAAACTTTATCTACATACATAAAAGATCAGTTTTGCTTGAAAAGGTCGCTTGCTTGGTGGTGATAGCAATACTGATCTTATATGTATCTACATAAAGTTTAAAATTATTTCACACTGAAAGTGCTTTCCGCGACGCTGCCATTCCGGTGTGGCTACACAATCTAAATGGACTTTTTAATATTTCGAAAATTAAAACTGTTTGATTTTTTTATATTGATGTAAACATCATAAACTCTGTTACTGGGGTAAAACAACCGGATCCGATTTAATTAGTCCGCCTGAATAGTTAAAAGTTATGTGCAAAAATCTAGAAATCGCGATACAGGTCAATGTCATTAGACATTGGAAATTAAAAAAATATCGGCCCTTATTGTATAAATAACCAATTATGAAGGCGTTCACAATCGTCAACGAATACATCAATTTTATAACACCACTACCAGGTCGGAAGGCGGCACCAACCGAGAAGACCTGGCGGAATATACTTAGTGGCCATGTCTTTTTTTAAACGCCGTTATTACAATAACATATAACAAACTAGTTTCGTTTTCTTGTACACAGGCTTTCCTTCATAAACTACGCATAAAAGACTCTTCAATATGCGAGTGCGGTCTTGATGAAGGTGACGCCAACCATATTTTTTTCTCTTGTCCATTACATGATCGTTCGGAAATGTTGCAAACTCTATCAAAATTAAAGATTCCTTTTCCCTTAAACATCCCCTCCCTACTCGTCTTGGCGAATAATAATTCACTAATAATTAAATGTTTAGCTAAATTTATTTCTAACAATAACATCAAAATATAAACCCATCAATCTTCCCAAAGTCAAATCATTTTATTACAGTAGTTAAATTACTAACAAACCATCACTGAAAAATCTGACCATCTTAATTAATTTTGCTCATTCTATGTCATTTTATGCTGTCTCTTTTTTTTTAAATACAATTATTTTAATTCATGTATATCTTGTAGACTGGACTCTGGCAGTAATGTTTTAAACGAGTTGCCAAGAACAAGAAAAAAAATAAAAAAAACTAGTTTCGTTTGGTTCCGAAAAGCACTCAACTGAAATATGAATTTTATATAAATAAAATGAAATGATTAGTCTTAAATCCAGTAAGCCGACCAACCCCAAACAGCGGCCTGTTCACAAGCACAACGCATGTGGCAACCATCGATCTCCTCAACCATATCAATAATTTATTTATTTATATACTAGTGGCCCGCCCCGGCTTCGCCCGTGCAAAGCGGGTGTGGGTTATACTTAAAAACCTTCCTCTTGAATCACTCTATCTATTAAAAAAATCCGTATCAAAATCCGTTGCGTAGTTTTAAAGTTTTAGGCATACATAGGGACGGACAGACGACAGCGACTTTGTTTTATACTATTTAGTGATGATGTATTGAAGATAAAGATAATAATTGTCGATCTAACATCAGAATAACACATAGGCTACAATTTATAAAAATATTGTGTGAATTGTCCAAAATATAACAACAAGTGTCAAGTAAGTAGAAAAAAAATCTGACGTAATAATAAATTCCATCACCACGCGGGTATAACCGCGGGGCGTAGCTAGTATTAAATGAAGCTAGCCGCTAGTGCGTACAGGTACTAAGATTCGTTTCTCGAACGCTTGCCGTTTTGAATCTAAACTAGCAAACAACACATGTAATTATTTTGAAACCTACTTGTGCCACACTGCTAACAGGCCAGTGTATCAAGTTTCCTCTTATGGCCAGGTGGTCTGCCTTAGAAGGCTCTTACCAAGCCCTCAGAATAAAATAAGAGTTTACCGGATATATTAATAAAAACAACACATCTCAATAATGTACTAGAATTTTTATTCATTATTTTAATAAATTACTTACAATAAAACTTTCTGTACACAATTATTTTTTAATACTATTTTTGAGATCACTGACATCCGCATTTCAATATAACCATTTGTAATGTTAATAAATTGATACATATAGTAGAACATTATGTGTCAACATATTCAAGGCTTCCAACCTACATTAGATCCGTGTTTTAAAATTACTTTGATTAGTTACTACTTGTTTTGTTGTCCAATAAATAAATAAACTAAGGGCCTCGGTATCCATGATCCAGAAATAAAAATATGTAGTAGCCTTTTGCCACTCGTTTTCGTGCTGTCAACAGTTACGGGTTCAAACTCGTTGCTATCAAGAGTTACGGGTTCAATCTCGTTGCTGTCAATAGTTAGGGCTTCAATAAAGTTGCTGTCAACAATTACGGATTCAATCTCGTTGCTGTTAGCAGCTAAGGCTTCAATATCGTTGCTGTCAAAAATTACGTGTTTAATCTCGTTGCTGTCAAGAGTTACGGGTTCGACCTCGTTGCTGTCAACAGTTAGGGGTTAAATCTCGTTGCTGTCAACAGTTACGGATTTAATATCGTTGCTGTTAGCAGTTAAGGCTTCAATATCGTTGCTGTCAACAATAACAAGTTCAATTTCGTTGTTGTCAACAATTACGGGTTCAATCTCGTTGCTGTCAACAATTACAGGTTGTTGATATACTCGTTGTATCCAGTTTTGTCGGGTACCTATTCAGCTGTAACTACTTTCATAAGTGTGGTGGCTTCTCATATGACTCTTGAGACTCCCACTCTGCGTGAACGAAGAGTTGCAGACGTCACATTTGAATCTCCTCTCGTTGCTATGCCAACGCATGTGCTCTTGGAGCGACTGAAGCCGCGGGTAAGACTTGTCGCAGAGGTCACACCTTGAATAAGAAATAAAACTTATATAATAAATTCGATAGTAAATCGTGGTATCAAATTTAACATCTAAACTGCTGGTGCTCGAGATACAGTCACAGGTTTAGCTAGAGATACAGTCACAGGTTTAGCTAGAGCTGCCCAATTGGCGAAGGATCTCCACCTTACAAAATACCGCAGCTGCATTAAAAAGTACCAGGCTCCCATAACCTTAGTGGAGGTCATTCAAACTTGATCAGGTATGAGAGGCCATTCTGTCATACCTAGCCCTATCAACAGCGAGCTTGAGCTGCCTGGGGAAAGACCTCCCTCCCACCTTACAGAATACCGCAGCTGCATTAAAAAGTACCAGGCTCACATAACCTTAGTGGAAGTCATTTAAATTTGCGATCTCCCTATCATTAGCGAGCTAGAGCTGGCTGGGGATGAAAATCCACCTTACAGATTACCGCAGGTGCATTTAAAAGTACCAGGCTCACAAAATCTGAGCAGAGGTCTTTTAAACTTGATTGGGTAGAAGAGGCTATTCTGTCATATCATCAGGGAGCTAGAGCTGCCCGACTGAGAAATCAGAATACCGCAGCCGTATCAAAAAGTACTAGGCTCACATAATCTGAGCAGAGATCATTTAAATGTGATTGGGTATGGGAGGCTATTCTCTCGTACCTATCCCTATACTTAATATGTCTGCCAGACGGTTGGCATAGGTCTTCGTTTTGTAGCTATCTCTTGTGTCTATGTTTTCCTTCTGTCAACTCTTGCCACACCCTCAGGATTAAACGTCCTTATGACACTTAGCTGATATAACCAAAATGCCTGCCAAAAAATGATGCTAGACTTATACCTGAGCATTGAAACATATTGGCAAAAGAAACATTTTTACCTGAAGTTCCTCTCGCCGGTATGCGAAGCCATATGGTCTCGCAGCCGCGACGGAAGATAGAACTTCTGGTCGCAAACCGCGCACTGGTGTCGCATCACCTTTTGATGGTTCCTGTAAATAAGATGACCTCCTTTTATCTATACAGGGTGATTGTTACAAAACTGCAAAAACTAAAAGATACGTTCTGCATGCTTAGATGCTTTGGTCATATTGAGAGCATGAGTGAAAGTAGACTTACGAAAGAAATATATAGCGGAAGTGTGAATTGGAACGTTGGAAGGGGCAGGCCAAGAAGGACATTCCATGATCAAATAGGTGATGTCCTAAAGAAAGGTCAGGTCAGAAGCACCCTAAACCGACGAGTATGCATGAAGAGGTTAATGAAAGTGGAAGAAGCGAAAGTTGTGAGCCAGGATCGTAGCAAGTGGAAGGATGTGATCTCTGCCTACCCCTGCGGGAAAAAGGCGTGACTTATGTATGTATGTATTATTAACTACTACTTCTCAGGCCTTAAACGTCCCACTGCTAAGTCGAGTCTCCTCAAGTACTATCGAGTATAAGTCTACTTTAGTTAGCCTACGTCCAGACGGTTTTGCACAGGGATTGATATCAAATTTTCCTTCTCTTATGGCTAGGTTATCGGTCTTAACATTTCCTTTTGACAGCTCTTACGACGCCCGCAGGATAGAATAGGGTGGTGATAATTTATTTTCATCATTTCAGCCAAAAGACGTCCACTGCTGCACATAGGCCTCCCCCAAGGATCTCCACAAAGGCCGGTCCTGGGCCGCCCGCATCCACTGCTTTCCGGCGACCTTAACCAGGTCGTCGGTCCACCGTGTGGGAGGCCTACCAGCACTGCGCCTTCCGGAACGCGGTCGCCACTCGAGGACTTTTCTGCCCCATCGGGCGTCGGTCCTGCGAGCTATGTGCCCTGCCCACTGCCACTGATTTCTGGTTTTGATTGCCCACACATTTCTGATTCGATCTCGCAGGGAAACTCCGAGCATAGCCCTCTCCATTGCCCTTTGGGTGACTTTGAGCCTTCTGATGGAGCCCATAGTGAGCGACCACGTCTCTGTTCCATATGTCATCACTGGCAACACACATTGGTTGAAGACTTTTGTCTTCAGAAATAATTTATTTATCTTAATATATATATATATTAAGATATATATATATATATATATATATATATATATATATATATATATATATATATATTACGCGTCACGTTGTTTTTCCGCGATGGACTCCTAAACTACTTAACCAATTTTAATAAAATTTGCATACCGTTTGCATTTTGATCCAACTTGAAAGATAGGATAACTTATATCTCAATTTACAGTCGCAATATAATTTTATTGCAAATTATTTGTTTGTATTTTATTTGACAGTCACAATTATATGTTAGCTCCAAACGATTCTAACAAATGGCGATATCTGTTGACTGGATTGAGTAAGTACTTAATAGATGGCGCTATGTTAGAAGTACATTGGTAAATAATAAGTGATAATTACATCTGTCAAAAAAATTACGTTGCTGCATACCTGTTTTGTAAAAACAAAACACGATGTATGCCTTCGCAAAATTATACAACGTGATTCATCGACAGACCGGTTTCTCTTACACCCTGAAAAGTCATACCTACGATGATGTTCCATCAGCGTCTTCCGCCTATTATAAACCTTATCACATTGGGTACAGGCGAACGTCCTCTTATCACCATGAGCTTCTATCAAATGCCGGTTCCTCTGCGCGTAAGACATGAAACTCTGTTCGCATTTATAACAATTCACTGTCGCCTTTTTTTCGTGTACCGTTGCTACGTGGAGATATCTGAAACATGGTCATCATCATCATGTGAAATGAATGAATGAAATCATTTCTAATATGAGCTAGCAAATTATTTAATGAAGTAGCGCAGGAAATTGACATCGACCTATTCAATACCACTGTCATGAAATTAAAGAAAAAACTAAACCAACTTTTTTTGTATAGATATTTTGTAAAGTTTTTGTATAGAGATGTTACGGAGCAGTTTGTTATTTTGTACTGTTTTTTTTTTTTGTGTTCTGTCTACCTCAACCCAAGTAACTACCTAAAGAACTATTTGTGGAAACTTTTAATTGGCCCTCCCTTACTATGTAATTTAATATTTTTGTATTAGCCGTAAGTTCCCGAAAGTGTGAAAAAAAAAAAAAACATTTCAGCCGAAATAGGCCTCCCTCAAGGATTTCCACGAAGGCCGGTCCTGAGCCGCCCGCATCCATCGCTTTCAGCCGACGTGTGGGAGGCCTACCAGCACTGCGCATTTCGGAACGAGGTCGCCATTTAGACATTTCTGCCCCATCGGCCGTTAGTCCCGCGAGCTACGTGCCCTACCCATTGCAACTAAGTTTGGCAATCCTGTGGGCTATTTCGGTAGCTCTGGTTTGCCTACGCATCTTCCCATTTCTGATACGATCTCGCAGGGAAACTCCGAGCATATACTGTGCCAAGCTGGCCAGACGGGTTGGCACAGGGTTTCGTATCGAGCTTTCCTTCTCTTGCTGCTAGTTTTTAGCCTTGTCATTTCCTTTTGTCGGCTCGTATGACATCCTGAGGATTGGTCGGGGTGGTTTTTTTATATTATAATAGGCTTACGTTTAACCTCAATCTCGCTGGTGACACTTCGTATTCTAAATCCGTCACCACAAGGATAGTAGAGAGATTACAAAAAGTTGACGATATTTAACAAATGTTTCCTAGGTACAAAATATTAGTTGATGACTTTTTTGACGTTTCACACCAAACTACTGATCGCGTTTGGATAAAAATTCTATTGGACCAATCAGGATAGAAAAGCCGATCAAATAGAAATTAATAAACGACAGAGTTATGCGATAAGAAACATGCTAACATTAGAGCACTCACCTACTATACTTTGACTTGAGATTCTTCCCGCAGATCTCACACGGAAAGCTCTCTTCGACTTTCGAATGGGACTTAATGTGGGTCCTTAGAGAGTTCCTCTCCAAGAAACACGCTCCGCACACATCGCAAATATAAGTACCAAAATGATCCGTCATATGTTTCTTTAACACATCAAAATACGGAAATACCTCCTCGCACTCCGTACACTTCAATTTGTCTAACGTCAATTTGAACTTCAAAAACTCGTTAGAGACGGGATAGACCAACTTTTCGTGAACACTAGTGATGTGCCTCTTGAATATCGATAGGTCATCGATTTTCTCGTCGCACAGTCTGCAATCGATTCTAGTTATATCGATTTTCGGTATGTTCCGGTTTTCCATGCTGTTCTGGAACTCTTTCACCGGATCGTGGGTCCAGGTATGATCTCTCAGTTCCGAGGGATTAGTGAATTGATCTCTACAGTAATAACAGTAGTAGAAACTAATACGATTCCTGAACGGTACAACGTACGAATGATTTACAATTGCAACCGTATTGCTATAGACCATATAGTCATTATCCGTTTCAGAGTTGAGCTTACACTTTTTACCTTTACCCGACTCAGGGAGGATAAGTTTGATTTTTTTTATCTCCTTCTTGACAGGTTTGACTGAAAAAAAAAAGATTATTTTTCACACTAATCACCAGCATTCACAAACTTATCGCACGTCCCCTTTTCGCCATTGGTTGCAAGTGGTTAGTCCGTGTGATGACGGATTTAGAATAAATAGTGTCACCACCCCATTCCATCCTCAGGGTGTCGTAAGAGCCGACAAAAGGAATTGACAAGGCCGATAACCTAGCCACAAGTGAAGGAAAACTTGATACGAAACCCTGTGCCAACTCGTCTGGCCAGCGTGGCACAGTAGACTAATTACCCTCCATGTAATTAGACGAGTTCTCCGTGTAGTGACGGATTTAGAATACATCGTCCCCGTAGAGCGAGAAATAAGTAAGTCTTCAAAAATATGTAGTTAATTTTCGACCTAAGGTATCACCAACTTAAGTTGAAAATGGCCAAAAACTTTTTAAGACTTAGTTAATTCTTCCTATACAGAGACGACATAGTGTCACCACCCCATTCCACCCTGGGGGTGTCGTAAGAGCCGAAAAAAGCAAAGTAGACGGCGGAAATCGTAGTCGCAAAAGAAGGAAAACTTGAGACGTACTTAACACATTTTTTTTTGTCCGCCCGGGGTAAAATCCTTTATGGACTATCCCCGTCGGCCACGGGGATGGCCGATGGGGGGCGTGTGGGACTCTCCTCCAGAGTGGGGGCCTACCCACTAAACCTCCCCGGGTTGCTCCAACTCGCGTCCTTGTTGCGGCATTGTGGGATCTGTACTCAGAACCACGCTTGATACGTAACCCTGTGCCAACCCGTCTGGCGAGCGTGGTTGCTGGAGGACCGACTCAGTAGCGAGTCGTTTAAGCGCTGATTCAATGATGGAATGGGTTGGTGACACTATGTATTCTAAATCCGTCACCACACGGGCTAGCAAACAATGCAAACATGCGCCATACCTTTAATCCGATGAGTTGTTAAAGCATATTAGTTTTATTGGTCTAGAAGTTGGATGTACCGCATTTAGATCATGTTCCCGGGTCGGGCAAGTGTCTTTGTGTAAACCAGAGCCACTTGCTCTGAGTCTCGGTGTCATTTGTGTTCGTGAATTACATACATGTTTTAAACTGTCCCCGCGATACAAGTTATACAACGTGCAAGGAATTCATTAAAAATAAAGATGTAAAAAAAAAACAACGGGTTGCATTCCGGTAGTGCCGGCACAAGCGAAAACTAAAACACGCGTTAACTAAAAACTTAATATTAGCTCACTAAACCGCTTACTACACACACTAACCTCACAATGTGAACCAAATAATTGTCAAAATAATTTACTAATAACTATTATATTAATAAAGACAATGAATGAATTGAATATACTAAACACAGCGACACAACAGCGAAGAGCAGCTGGCTGTATCTTTCTCGCTCAGGTCCCGAGTTCACCCGAACGAGCCTTTCACCTCCGAGCGTGACGGACCAGCCTAACTTACTACCTACGGAAAAATCTGTGTGCGGTGACTGTATCTTTTGCGCTCGGGTACACTCGGGCGGTCTCGCCTTCACCCGATCGAGCCTTGCACGTCAGAGCGTGACGGATCAGCCTAACTTACTACCTACGGAAAAATCTGTGTGCGGTGACTGTATCTTTTGCGCTCGGGTACACTCGGGCGGTCTCGCCTTCACCCGATCGAGCCTTGCACGTCAGAGCGTGACGGATCAGCCTAACTTACTACCTACGGAAAAATCTGTGTGCGGTGACTGTATCTTTTGCGCTCGGGTACACTCGGGCGGTCTCGCCTTCACCCGATCGAGCCTTGCACGTCAGAGCGTGACGGATCAGCCTAACTTACTACCTACGGAAAAAACTGTGTGCGTTGCGCCAAAAGAAGTTTTCACTTCAAAACTCACTCTTACCTTTACAAACTATCTCTCTCTCGTCCAGCATCAGGTCGAGTTTCTCGCTCATCTTCTGCACTTTGGACAACAGTCGTCTGTTCAAGGATCGTTTCTTGGCACGAGTCGCGCGAGAAGACGCCTTCAAATCCGGCCCCGACACATCTATATCCATTTTCGTCTCTGTAGGGACAAAACACAAACTCATCATCAACATCATCATCATTTCAGCCAAAAGACGTCCACTGCTGGACATAGGCCTCCCCCAAGGATTTCCACAAAGGCCGGTCCTGGGCCGCCCGCATCCACTGCTTTCCGGCGATCTTAACCAGGTCGTCGGTCCACCGTGTGGGAGGCCTACCAGCACTGCGCCTTCCGGAACGCGGTCGCCACTCGAGGACTTTTCTGCCCCATCGGACGTCGGTCCTGCGAGCTATGTGCCCTGCCCACTGCCACTTAAGTTTGACAAGTTTCTCAAGAAAAGTGCTCAACGCCGCTAAAGAAGTTTTTACTTCAAAAAAAGTTTACATACCTATCTCATTATTATCAGTAAGATGACCATCGTCCCCAGCTCCCATGGAGACATCGGAGTCATCATCTAGCGGTTCCAACTTTACTTCCACCTTGTTTTCTCCATCTATACCAATAAATAAAATTGGAGTGTCTGTTTGTAATAATAAAATAACCACTTTTTACTAAATGCGTAAGTATGTATACACAGTACATAGACCAAAATAACATTTTTATTTATTTTTGTCTGTCTGTCTGTTTGTTCCGGCTAATCTCAGAAACGGCTGGACTGATTTTGACGGGACTTTCACTGATAGGTAGCTGATGATACAAGGAGTAACTTAGGGTACTTTTTTTGACTGGCTTCATCCCGCGGCGTCACCCGCGGTACGACAATAAGTAAGCGCGGGTGAAACCGCGGAGCGCAGCTAGTCTAAAATAGAATACCAGATTAGACACTACTACTAATTTCATGAGCTGTTCTTAGTACAAACTAAGCCTAAAAAGTTTCTGTATTTCAATATGTATTTTAAATGTCCCACTTCTCCGGCTGACTCGCGCCGCGGACGGAGGCCGGGAGGGACGGGACATGACGCCCCCTACTACCCTCGCCTTAGACCCCGGTGGTGGGTCGAGGGACCGACACCGACGAAAGGCGTCCCAGGTGTCCGGGACGCCCCCGGATAGACGCTTCGTCGAGGCGTCACAGTGGAATGCGTTTACGCGAACCTGTAGCGCCCCAGTCGTGTCGTGTGAGGGTATACCGCTGGGGTTTAGAGGGTAGACAAATTCCGGAGTCCCACATAATCTCCACCCACGAGGAGCGGCGGTATGCATAAAGCATTTCCCCAGCGAAACAAAAAAATTGCCATTTAATCTTTATCGGGTATGACTAACGTGACCATTTTATTTTCGTGTTTGAGCGGGACGCCTACTGACTTTTGTATAAATAAATAAATATATATACATATATAGAGTACGTTGGTGTACGTAAGATATCATATTTAAGTGAAAAGGATATAGAGGTTTATTCGTAAAGCGGGACATTTTTGTTCTCGTTGGGGACAGCGAGACGGACAGCCTGAAAGCGGGACAATCCCGCCCAAAGCGGGACGTATGGTCACGTTAGGTATGACACTAATCTCTCATACCATTTTTTTTTTGTTTTCGCTGGTGAAATGCTTTATGCATACCACCGCCCCCCGGGAGAGAGGTCGGTGATTATGTGGGACTCCGACAAGGGTCGTCTACCCACTAAAACCCCAGCGTTATACCTTCACAAGCTACCTGGGAAAGGACCTCCAACATAAAGAACACCGCAGCCGCATCAACAAGCACCAGGCTCACATAACCTTAGTTGAGGTTCACATAAACGTGTAAGAGGATAGGACAAGAGTATATTGGAACAAACTAGAACTGACTGGGGAAGTTTCTGCAAATAGGGCTTTTCAGATAATTTCACCTTCTTTCGGTGCGAGTCTGGTATGCAGGAATAACTCCTCGCTTTGCAGGACCTGGCGGCGGAAGGCAGACGCCTCTCGGAGCCGGACAACGCACGTTGCGCATATGCAGCAGTCTATGTCTTCAGCATCCAAATGGGAGAGCTGGTAGAGATATTGAAATTATTTTAGACTAGCTACAATATCAATCTCACTCACTGACTGACTGTTTTGTCTTTAAAGCTAAACTTGGGCAAAAGTTGATTTATGTGTTCCAGTGGTAGTGTGGTGACGGATTTAGGACACATAGTGTCACCACCCCGTTCCATCCTGAGTGTGTCGTAAGAGCTGACAAAAGGAGATGACATTGGCCGAAAACCTCCTTGTGATGTGAGGAGGGTGGTAAAGATTGGCGGAGGAGTGGCAAACCATATGATTTATCTATATATTAATACATTCAGCAAAAATGTCGTACCCGTTTTTACTAAAATAGCGCAGACGGGAAATATGAAATTCCGCACAGTTTACATATTTTTTAGTACGCACAAAAAATAGAGGATCCAATAATAACCTTACAAACACTACCATGTTCTTGACACATAAATATACTCATTTTTTGTTTATAACTAAAGTCTGTGGTCGAATTAAAACATGTTTAATTCGACCCTATGTGTACAGTCCTCGCCAAACTTTATGGCCGCTCTGAATGTAGCCGTCGCTCGATACGAACTTGCGCATCGTACATTTCATAACCAATACGAATGTAGCACACTCACACTAATGCATGGGAGGCGAGAATGGTTGCGGGTGGAAGACGGTGCGCGCGGGCGTGCCCTGCCTCCACCCCCCGTGTACGTCCCGCTGATACCTGATTTTGTGTTATGAGCAGCATAATGCGGCTACATTCAGAGTGCCCATAAATTTGGCGAGGACTCTAGATTCGTAGACTTAATGCATAAGGCATTTTCTGCAAGGCTAGGTTAAAGCTCATCGTCATTGTCAGCCCACTCTAGTCCACTGCTGGATATAGGCCTCTGCTGAAGTGTGTCATAGCACCTGTCTTCACCTTGTGTTGAAGTGGTTATGATCAGCTATAATTTAAGTATGTAGATAACATTTATAAAATCGCAAATATAAGATGTTTCAATGGGGCCAAATAATGTTGAAAAATCAATGCCTGGAAGAATGTAATTCTCCCAGATGTTTACAAGCACACTTGTTAACAGCAACATGCAATTAAAATAAAATACTGGACACTGGCAGTAATATTTTAAAGGAGTTGCCAAAAGAGAAATTAAAGAAAGTACATACATAAATATTGAGCTGTGAAATATCTTAGAAACTTCTGAAGATGAAAAGATCAAGTAAAATCCATGTGCTTATTAATAAAATGGTTGATAATCTTGAAGGGATTAAAAGAGTATATCGAAAAATACTCTTTTTTTAAAATAGAATCCCTGCACTATGTATAATTTGTATCAGTTGTGGGCAGTGATTTTGACGACAAGGTTGGCACAGTGGTTGAGCGATCGACTGCTGCACAGCATGTCGCCGGTTCGATTCCCGCACGGATGAAATATTTGTACGACCTACAAGTATTTGTTCTGGGTCTGGATGTTGGCTATCTAAAATATGATGTATTTACAAAAAAAAATGTATATAAGTAGTTTATCATCCATCTCGTTACCATAACACAAGCATTAAGTTGCTCAGCTTCGGATGAGATGGCGTTGTGTGAAATGTCCAAGGATATTTATATATTAGTTCACAAACATATAATTCACGAACACAAACTACATCCAGACTGAGCAAGTGCCTCTGATTTAGACAAAGACATTTGCCAGACCTCATAATCAAACCCGTTGATCCAAAGGCGGTGCATCAAACCCCTAGACCAACGAGGCAGTCAATAATTGCGATTACTGTTGTAAAATATTTAAGTTTGAAAGAAAATTAAGGTGTTTCAAAAAAATACCTGACCTATCATAACTTGTAGTATAATGTAAGAGTAGCATTCCTCTCAAATATTATCACGAAGAATTAGTAATAACAAAAATATGTTCGTATAATTTCTCTCAATGAGTTTCAACAACTTACCACAAGCCCAAAACAATCCATGAACATATCAGAATAAATCTCCTTTTTCCCAGACCACTCGTACTCCGAGGTGAGGATACGACATTTCTTTATTGACCTGCAGCAGCGGCATAGCGCCGGGTCTAATATAGGCCCTTTACTTTTCGTTAAACCTAATGAAGTAGCCATTTCTGAATGTTCTACAGTTGTACCAATTTTAAAAGTATTGTAGGGGTGTTATTCGTATTTAATGGTCACAATTCGTAGCACAGTAGTGTACAGTATTCATTTGCATAGCCACACTTTAATATCGTACATTATTTCGTATTATAATTAACAAAATTGTAGCACGAATAATTAAAGGCAAATTGGACAAAACAATCGAGTGAGTGAGTACTGATCAGTGTTGCTCGCTCAGGAATCAAAGAGTAGAGTGATAATACCAAATCAGGAATACTCAGGATTTTGTTTTGTTCCAGATAAAATAAAAGTTAAAACTGGCTAGTACAAGCACCTTTTTAATTCTAACATCATTGAGTACAAGCCTCAAAGTTGGCAGCTGTTGATAGACTTTAGTCCCCTAAATTTTACCTCTGGCTGCTAAGTAAGTTTCCGTAATTTACCTTATATTTTGTGGTTACTTATTTTTTAATTAGCTAATCAAATAAATTTTTTAAATAATTATGACACGGGTCTTAATCGCGGGAATATTTTGAAGGTAAATACCTTATACTGCCTGACGTTTCGGCGTGGGTTACATTGGATTGAGCTACATAAGCCAACCATCCTCTCCACAGACCGTCACTATTATTCAAGAATTGCGCGGGAAGCGATTGAAATTAAAAAACATACCAGCTTTAATAGAGAGGATGGTTACCGTTTATCATCATCGTGGAATCCAGTTTTTAGTGAATGTCATCTCCGTAATAAAAAACCAATCCGCTCGTGTGTAGACGTCGTTAGTGTGGTGTGTCGGAATACCGACAATTTACAAAAGCTAACAAATTGTGAAGAGCAAGCGAGGGTAGGCATGGAGACCCGAGCTTCACGAAGACGGCGCTGAGCTACATCCATCAGTCAGCCTGTGACCACGGCTGGTGTAACCCACGCCGAAACGTCAGGCAGTATAAGGTATTTACCTTCAAAATATTCCCGCGATTAAGACCCGAGTCATAATTATTTAAAATGTGTGAAAATCGCGTTAGTCTAAAAACTTTAATCAAATAAACGTCATATTTTTAAAATTATTATTATACGTTTCCTTAAACCAGCTGTGCTCGTGACTTTGTCTTTTTCCTTTCTCAGGTTCATTTAAATCGGTTCAGTAGTTTTTTCGTGAAAGCGTGACAGACAGAGAGACTTTGATCTATGATCAGAGCCATACAGGTACTTTTGTATACTTAATAGTAGAGAGGATTTAATGTTTTAGGACCCAAAGTAAAATCACATTATTTGTTTTTGAGATGTAATTTTTGTAAAAAACAGGCAATTCCAACAAATATCTGTTTCATATATTTATTAAATAATGAATATTTAGAATGTTGATCCAAGTAAATTAATAATATTAACTTAGTAGTTACAAATAGAATAGTTCCCACTAAACTAACTAAAATATTCTAAACTGCTAGCCTTCCCATCGAACGACACAAGTACCCACGAAAAAGAAACACAAGAATAAAAATGCCACAGGTATAAATGTAAACGGTAATGTGAACAACTATAATTATGTTTTTATTTCCAGCCTAGCCACACATCTTTTTAATAATAATAAAATGAAAGTGAACATTTCCGTAATCAAAAGTGTTTATCTATTAATTTATGTAATAAAATTTATTTGAGACGATTAACAAATTGCGTGGTTAAGGTGAATGTTCCAGGGTAGCCCGCGAAATTCAATTTTTCTTAGGTTTTTTGCAATTTGCAGGCCATTGCTAGGTTGTATCATGATGAACATTTGATTCACGGCTGTACAGAGTTATAATCATCAAACTCATCAATACAACCCTCCAAGCTCATAAAGGTGCAGGAATGACTTTGAGCTTGAAAAAGTTTTTATTGCTCCATGCTACGCTACGGTATAAGAATAGGCTTTATATTTTTATACTGTGTGATGCTGATGTATTGCTGTATGGAAGAATCCCCAAGCTGATAAACAAACATCACATTAAAAAAGATGTCTGTCTTGCCTCTTGGTTGGGCAAAAATATTTGTTTTGGTAGGTAAATATTTTATTTATTTCTGTTGAAGAACCTTAATAAAAATGACTGCAATTAAGGGCAAAGGCCCTATTGTGGACCCAGGCTTATGTCGATGCTGCGGCGCTATCAAGAAATGCCGTCTTCTCAATTTCGAATACGAATTTCTTGGGAAAGCTGAGATTTACGCGGATTTATTCGTGGATTGTTTTGGTCTTGTTGTAAGTAATTGATTGTATTAAATTCGCTACTTCTGCATGGTCTTCGATATTAGAACAATTAGAAATTAGCTATATGGCTAGTAAAAGTTCTTTAGAGTACCCAGGATAATAAAACAATCGAAATATTGTCTAAATCCGTCACATTAAGGGAAGGTACAGTATCACCATTCCATTCTAATGCAACTGTGCCAACCCATCTGGCAACATGACTCAGTGCAATTGCAGAAAGCGACTTTGCCACTCCGCGCCAGGCGACGGAGCGCGGGGCAGTGTGTGAAGCGCCTAAGACCAGCTTGAGTAATTATGACCAATTTGAGTTGCTAAGACCACTCAGCAGTGGGCCATGTTTGGACTGACTAATAGTAGAAATGTTTTTCGCTTTTGCTATGTTATTCCAATGTACCTAAGTTAAATGATGTGTATTTAAAATTACAGTATTCACTGAAACCAGCACCTAAACAATTGTGAATATCGGACTGTTGTGCTTCCTTTAGATCATGGGTGTCATATTTATTGTGAACTAGCTGACCTCAGAATCAATAAATAAAAAACCTGAATGATATTTTTTCACCTTTTAAACCTTCCCGGGACACACGAATATTTCAAGACCAAAATTAGCCAAATGGCTCCAGCTGTTCTTGAGTTTTAGCGAGACTAACAAACAGCAATTCATTATGATTTCTTAGGTTTTCGCGATTATTACACATTGAAATTAAATAATGTGCGTTTGAAACATAAATAATACTATACACGCGATAAATCTGTTAAAAAGTGTTTAATTTCAAAAGCAATTCATTTTTATATATAAGAAGATTACATGTTTGTAAACAGTCCCTGCAATACAGGTTACAACCAGAGCTGGCGGATTGTTATCTAAAACATATTTTGTATTTATTAGAATAGAAAATAGAAATATTAATTACATAGTTTGTTTTTTCAGCTCTCAAACCTAGAGGGTGATGAGAAGGACCGTCTTATTTGTGCCACCTGTGTGCTGCGTTTGAGAGATGCATGCTCATTTCGAGCTCAGGTGCTTGTGTGTGAGCAACGATTGCTAAAGGACACTATTCAAGTGCATGGCATAGGTATTTAATTGTCTGAATTATTCATTTCACCATTTCAGCATATAGAGACTGAAGAAACTATAAAAAGAATTATGTATAAGCATACAGTGGGCAGACTTATTGCTTTCTGCAATCTCTATCAGGCATCTTCTTGTTCAGGAACTGAAGTGCTAAATAATTACAGTGCAAACTTATTATTATCATCATTTTAGCCAAAAGATGTCCACTGCTGGACATAGGCCTCCCCCAAGGATATTCACAAAGGCCGGACCTGGGCTGCCTGCATCCATTGCTTTCCGGCGACCTTAACCAGGTCGTCGGTCCACCGTGTGGGAGGCCTACCAGCACTGCGCCTTCCGGAACGCGTTCGCCACTCGAGACACACACTTTTCTGCCCCATCGGTCCTGCGAGCTATGTGCCCTGCCCACTGCCACTTAAGTTTGGCAATTCTGGCTCTGACATAGCCCACCGAATCGCCTGGTTTTCCTGCGTATCTCCTCATTTCTGATTCGATCTCGCAGGGAAACTCTGAGCATAGCCCTCTCCATTGCCCTTTGGGTGACTTTGAGCTTTCTGATGGAGCCCATAGTGAGCGACCACGTCACTGTTAATATAACACACCTCAATATAAGGACTTCCTCGATTTAACAAATTTTTCGTAATACCCTTGAATTGTCCCTAAGAGTCAATATAAAATATACCTTTACATTGCGAAGATTTTTTGCGAACAACCTCTTTATAACGTATTTTCAATGATCAAATAGTTTAAATACCTCTAATTAACAATTTCAATTTCATCAATCCAATCCAAACGTTGATGAACAATGAGTATGTAATATTGGGGTCAATTTTTTTACCTCTTCTAACAAATTGCAGACCAATCTAACCTTAATACATATAACAAACCTCAGTTTAATTAATTACTTGATGTAACGAATATTTATTTGTTCCCTACCCAATACCGTCTTCGCCATAAGGGCACACGGGGCCCGTGCCCAAGGCCTCCATTCTCAGGGGCCCCGAAGGACCGACAATTTCTCTCAAACATTTATTCTCAAAACATTTTAGTCGGGTACCGTTATCGTAATCGGAACCAAAAAATCAGCAGCATCCAATATCATCAATGACATATCATATCATGATATTTGATTACCTATAATAAATGTTCATAAAAAAATGTTTGTTATAATTAGATTTTTTAACTTTCCAAAAGGCCTCCAAATTCTGGTGTGCCCAAGGGCCCATGCCTAGATTAAGACGGCGGCCCTGTCTCTACCGATTTGTTATGTGAAGATTGCACTGTATTTATTGTAACTTTTCTGTTATTTTTTTTTATTATTTGACTATTTGAAAGCATTCATAATAATTTATTAGAACAAAACAAATTATTTTGCTGTTTTATTACCCATCAGATGGAGTTGACTGCAACATGGAGATTAAACAGGAGGAATGCCAGATGAAGGAAGAGGGGGCTGGTGGTCAGATCGAGGATGAATTCAAAGGTGATGACAGTGATCATAACTTTGATGATGTCGCTGATGATGATACAGGTAATATATAGTTTCTTTAAAAAATATATATATACTGAGCTCTATGTATTTTGAACAAAACCACGGAAAGTTTTTAACCGATTAAAAAATATATTATTTTGTTCAAAAAGTATTTTAGTAAAAACTAAAAACATATTTTTTGTGTAGCGAAATTTACCATTTGTAAAGAGTAAAAAGTTGTCTAAAACAACAGAGGAACACTGAACCGACTTTTGTTAATAATCGGAACTATTTTCTTGTGTTACCGGTTCAAATAAAAAGATAATCGTCAAAATCGGTTTGAATTCATGAATATAGCGGTCAATTATTTTTTATGTTTCGTCGTTTCAGCCCAAGAATGACCCTCTACTGAGTCGGCCTCCTCCAAATTCATGGAGGGAAATTAGCCTACTGTGCCACGCTGGCTTTTACGGTGTTACGTTTCAAGTTTTCATTCTCATACGGCTAAGTGATCTGCCTTATGCACTCCTTTAATCGCCTCTTACGACACCCTTGGGTTGGTGACACTGTGTATTCTAAATCCGTCACCATACGGAATATCGTAATCGAAATGCTAATGATGAATTACATCGTGTTGGATGGGTTTTATTGTTCAGTAAGTTGTTAAAGTTCCAGATGGAGTGAAGTCGGAAGTTCTGGAACTGGAAACAGAGGCACCAGAACCGAGAAGGCTGCGCAAGAGATCGGTAAAAAATGACGATGCCAACAAACAGATGCTGATAGAATTGGGGAAAATGAAAGCCAAACTTGACAAGATGCAGGATTATGTTCCTGATGATGGTAAGCGGTTTTCAAATACATAGTAGGATGGTATATGAGGTGGCTGAAGAAAAATATATACAGAACTAGCTGCGCCCCGCGGTTTTACCCGCGTGGTGATGATATTAATTATTTCATCATATATTTTTTCTACTTACTCGATACTTTTTGTTATATTTCGGACAATTCACACATTATCTTTATAAATTGTAGCCTTTGTTATTCTGAAGCTATATTATTGTAAAGTTTAATTTAAATCCATCCAGTAGTTTTACGTGAAAGAGTAACAAACATCCATCCATCCATAATTTAAAAAAAAAATAAAAAATATAATATTGGTAGGATTAGTAGGGTCAGAAAAAGTACAAAAATAAACGTTTGCCTTTTTTATTCAGGCACTGGTCTATCCAGTCCAATCAATGATAAAGATAAATGCATATGTCCTTCCTTAGACGAGGCGTTCTGATGAAAAGATTTAAAATAGAAGGTTAAGTAAAAAGCATTAGCAATAATAAGAATAAAATTTAAGATGTTGGCGATACAAACGAATTTGGAAAAAATGTAGTACCATAATACTTTCTTTTGTTTCAGAACAACCGAAAATCCAACCTTTAGTGCAGAAAAAGTCTCAAATAGTTGACAAAGAACTGAATGCGTTACAGAACGCAATCACTATAGTTGAAAATTCATACGTCTGTCCGTTTTACGCTATTTTTAGTGATTACTACTGCGTTTACTGTAGAGAAATGTTCATCGACCCGCTTAAGCTCCGCGAGCATTCCCTAACACACGATCCGAGCACTTTCAAAAAAGTAATCGATAACAAGAAGTTAATACAAATAGACATAGAGCGAATCGATTGCCGATTATGCCCGATGCAAATCGATAACATCGACACACTCAAAACCCACATCACTAGTGTACACGCGAAAACCATACACACAAATGTCGCCAGCGAATTCATGGGGTTCAAATTAAAAACTGGAAGTTTATCGTGTTTGGAGTGCGGCAAGACCTTTTCATTTTTCCACGCGCTAAAAAAACATATGGCGGAGCATTTTGGCGCGTATATTTGCGACGAGTGTGGCGCGCATTATTTCGAAGAGAGGCACTTGACTTTGCACAAAAATACACATAACTCGAGTAAGGATGTCCAGTTGTTTTCCTGCAGCGATTGCGATAAGACTTTTCGATCGAAAAGTAGTAGAAATTATCACATTGCGCGTATTCATAAAAACGAGGCCATGTACATGTGTCATAAGTGCGATGAAGTATTTATTTCCTATCATATGAGGTATAGACACAAAATGGAAGTGCACGGCGAAAAACGTCACTTCCCATGCGAGAGCTGTGATAAAGTTTTCGATAGTCGTAAGACGCTGCGCGAGCACAATCAAAAGGCACACATAAAGTTATTGAGGCACGAATGCAAATTGTGTGACAAGAAATTCTACTTGCCTTCAGCGCTAAGGGATCATATGACGTCACATACCGGAGAGAGGAATTTTCGTTGCGAATTTTGTGGTAAAAATTATCCGCGCGCTAAAGCTTTGAAAGTTCATATGCAGTCGCATAGCGCTGAAAAAAAGTTTAAGTGTAGCCTCTGCCCGCGCGCGTATACTCAAGTGACGAATTATAAAAATCATATGAAAACTAAACATCCCATGCCACAACTTAATGAAGAATATGGATAGAGTAATTGTGACATTATGTAAAAAAATTTTTTTTTTTTTTTCATATGGCACATATTTTGTGAAAAAAGTTGGGTAAGTTTCATAAAACAGGAATAGGGTTCCATTTCCTAGTAAAATTCTTACTTTAGATCCTTGATATTTTATTTGTGGATAAATTGAATATCGTATGTTCCCAATTTTCCTAAAATCACATAAAACAAGCTGCAATGAAAGGATTTAGAAAAGTTATTTTGCCCTCAGTAAAAACAATATCCTTTCATCCCGGCTCCTAGAGCAGACTACAAAGAGTACCTATTCACTACGTTCGGTGACTAGCTAGACTAGCTTCCATGTAATTTGGCCAGCGCCTAAAGCGTTGCCGTCCAGCGCGGCAATGTTGCCAGTATTCTGGGCACCTTCCCTCTGAGAATCAACCTGGATTATGTAATTTTAGTTGTATGTATTTTTATGTCATAGTTAGTATTTAGTCATTACTTCTAATACTATATTTATGTTTTTTTTTTAATATTGATGTTTTAGTCAATAAACACCAGAGAGCTAATTTGATTATATTGTAAACTAAGAAATATATTGTACAAACGTTAAATACTTATGAATTCAGTAATAAAGTTGTCAATATTTATTTTAAACCTTTTATTTTAGTAACATCACTGAACAAATCCAACGTCTTATACACGCAAGTAACTTTATTTATTGCACAAAACTTACAAATAGTGAAGTTTAAAACGACAACTGGTTCGGCAAGCTGCTCTACAGAGAAGAGCTGGCTAGATACTGTGTAGTTGCTATTTTTATTGTACGCCACTATTTTTCTGCTAATTTAGCCTAAAAAAGGAATTTCTCACAATCTCATAAAAGGAAAATATTTTAACAACGTATTAGTAAAAATATGTCCAGTATTATATTATAATATTCTTGCTCCTTACATTATATGCTTAGCAATTAATAACAACAATTAGTAATTGAAAGTGCATAGTAAGAAATCAACTTTAAAAAAACCCGGTTTCTTGATTTCAAATTCGACTAAATTAATCGATTCCTGCTTTCAGTAAATCGGTTTCCATTCAATCCCTAGTGTCATTCATCTTGTTTGGTTTGGTATCCTTGTGCGACTCATTCTCATTAATTTTGTTCTAAATTTCATATTTACTAGGCAAAATGTGAACTTTAAAGTTTGAATTAGCATCTGAACTAATGCAAATTAATTAAAATGACTGCAGTCAAAGGAAAGGGGCCAGTCTTTGACCCTGGTGTTTGTAGATGTTGCGGCGCAATGAAAAAGTGTCGTGTTTTGAATGTTGAATATGAGAGTTTCGGAAAGAAAGAGTTATATTCCGACATGATAATGGACTGTTTCGGGCTTCTAGTAAGTATTTAAAGAGTTTAAAGCCAATAAATATGCACAAAAGTGAATCATTTTAAAGCTATTGATGTGAAAGTTTACTTTAAATTGAGGACAAAAAATTTAAATTTATGTCTATTTGGAGAACTTACTAAGTGTAATGACTTATATTATAATAAAAAAAAATTAAACTAGCCTCTGCCTGCGGTATTATTTAGTTTTCAATTCCTATAACAAGATAAAAAATGGTATACAGGCGACTTCCGTGAATCGAAAGGGTTATCAATAATAATTAGTAGCAATCTTTCTTTTTGTGTGAAAGTTCCATGATTTGATAACAATGCCGAAAATGTAGCCACAAGAGAAGGAAAACTTGGTACTAAAGCCTGAGCAGACACGTCTGCCCAGCGTGGAATAGTGAGCCTCCCTATGATGGAGGCTCACTATTCCACTGAGTCAGGCCTTGACTCAGCAGTGGGTCATTTATGAGCTGGATAGTAGTAGTAGTAACCCATAGATGACCCACTGTTGGGTAGAGCATCCTCCAGTTAACTACAGTAATTAGCCTACTGTTCCACGCTGGGCAGATTCATCATCATCATTTCAGCCTATAAATGACCCACTTCTAAGTCAAGTCAAGTCAAGGTGTACAACATGGAATTAAATTAGCCTACTGTATCACACTGGCAAGAGTTGGCGCGAGTTTTGTATCAAGGTTTCCTTCTCTTACTGGTTGGTGATCTCTTGCATTCCTCAGTTGTATCACTACAACCTTAGGATACTGTGGGTATAAAAAACACCTTTTAATTTTTCAGATGTCACATCTAGATGGAAAACCAACAGAAAGACTGATCTGTGCGACCTGTGTCACTAGGATACGAGAAGCGTTATCGTTTCGTAGACAAGTATTTCGATGCGAGGAAGCGTTCTTGCAATTGAGAATGTATGAAGCGAATACGGAAAGTAAACACCTTTTTATTATACTAGTGAGACTGACTTTGAGGGTAATAGAGAATTGATACAAAACCTCCTTAAAATGATATGTTTCAATAAACTATTTATTTAAATTTAATAAATAAAAACACATTAAAAGTCTTCTAACTAAAAAAATTACAAAAAAGGCTGTTCAATATGTTCTTAAATTGGAGTCTGATGTAAACATCAAAAAACATGTTAAAAAAAATTAGCTGTTCATCAATATCATTAAAAAAAAATTAAGAACTGCACATTTTTTTTCATCATAAAATGATAACTATATCCTAAATGTATAACTTGTGTCCTGGGTGGTTTACAAAACATGTATTTCACAAACACTAATTACAATTTACAGCAAGTGCCTCTGGTATACACGAAAGACACTTGCTGGACTGTGGAAGGTGGCACAAGAAACTGCTAGACCAACAAGGCAGTATAGTTCTGTGTTAGTGTTGGCTGTATACTTCATTATATATGTATAATTCATTTACATATATAGATATATTTTCTTTTCTATTATAAATATAGTTCTATTTTCAATTTGAATGCAGAGTTTAACAATAAACAAAAGTGTATACTATATGCATGTGTGTGTCAAATACATTGTAGTGTGTGTAATGATTTTTTTTATTGAGTGAATGGTTCTTTTTTTATTCATTACTAGCGACCCGCCCCGGTTTCGCACGGGTGCAATTATATTGTACCTATAAACATTCCTCTTGAATTACTCTATCTATTAAAAAAAATGCTTCAAAATCCGTTGCGTAGTGTTAAAGATTTATGTATGGACGGACAGAAGAATGCGACTTTGTTTTATACTATGTAGATTAAAAAAAAATAGTTTTGAAATTACACACTTTTTAACACTTAATTTCAATGTGTAATAATCGGGAAAAACTAAGAAATCAAACGTATTGTCATTCTGCACTCCTCCTTTCCCTTCCTAGTTTACTAAATTAACTATAATTTTGGTAAATTTCTTACTCGTCGATCCATGAAATTTTGCTTAAAAAGGGGCAAAGTTTTTGCTTCGCATATTAAAAAACAGTTTTTTTTCTAGAAACATCCGTGGTGCAACCGGATGACGTCTTAGCAGACAATCCCCCCAAAATCAAAATAGAGGTGAAGACTGAACCGCAGTTTGACGGCGGAAGCGATAGTGGATCACAATATGATGATGCTCTCGCTGACCAAATAGGTAAGTAATTTTTTTTTAATTTTCTCCCACCGTTTTGACCCTGGCAAACTAAAAAAGAAATTCATGTAGGTCTTATCACAAAATTCCTATAAATCGTCGTAAATCGTGTTTAAAACTACCATCGTAATTTTTCGGCCCTTGTCCCACGCTAAGTGGGAAATCCATACACTCCTAGCATATTAAAATTCAATAACACAAGCAGAACTGTCAAGAAATCATTTGTCTTAAAGTGAGCATGATAACCAGTCTCCGTAACGAGACTATCCGACAGAGAACCAAGGTCACCGACATAGCTCAGAGAATTAGCAGACTGAAGTGGCTGTGGGCTGGTCATATCTGTAGAAGAACCGACAACCGCTGGGGTAGACGAGTTCTTGAGTGGAGACCGCGAATCGGCAAGCGCAGTGTGAGACCCTCTGCTAGATGGAGCGACGATCTGCGAAAGGTTGCGGGCAGCAGCTGGATGCGTCAAGCTGAAGACAGGGCGCTATGGCGCTCTTTAGGGGAGGCCTATGTCCAGCAGTGGACTGATGTGGGCTGATGATGATGATGATGAGCATGATAACTCGAGCACCAAGGAACTGAATATTTAAAAAAACTAAAACAGCAACACTATTTTCTAACACTGCCTCAGACTTGATTAATCTTCGTCACGTTCAAATTGTATTTTTTATATATATTACGTATATTGTAAAATTTTTTAGTATTATAGTATGTATTCATTAAATTTGTATGTGTTTATATATATTTATGTGTGTGTGTGTGTATATATATATATATATCTGGTATTCCTTTTGTACCCCATATGCTCTTTCCTTTTAACCCGAAGGTTGACTGGCAGAGAATGCCGCATGGCATTAAGTCCGCCTTGTGTACCGAGTTTGTAGTACATAAAGAGTAAATAAATAAATAAATAATAATAACGCATTATGTTATGATGCTTTCACATACTAATATTCAGCCCATAGATGACCCACCACTGCTGAGTTGGGTCTCTTACAGTTACATAGAGGGTAATTAGCCTACTGTGCCCCGCTGGCGAGACAGGCGGCCACAGGGTTTCGTTTCAAGTTTTCCTTCTCTTGTGGCCTTTGGTCGGCTCATAAGACTCGTCGGCTCGTAAGTCCCTCTTGAGGTCCATCCTGATACTATATGACCACTTCCCTTTGATATGGTTGAGGAGATCGATGGCTGCCACACGCGTTATGCTTGTGAACAGGTGTCGCTGTTTGGGGTTGGTCGGCTCACTGGATTCAAGACTTGTAATTTCAGTTTTTTTATAAGCCAAAATTTTTTTTTCTATATAATTCATATTTCAGTTGAGAGCCTTTCGGAACCGAACGAACCTAGTTAGTTTTAAGTACAAGGTTATTGTAATATGGCGTTTAAAAAAAAAGACAAGCCCTCCGAGTTTCTTCCGCTAGGTCTTCTCGGTTGCTGCCGCGTTCCGACCTGGTAGTAGTGTTTTAAAACTGATGTATCCGTTGACGATTGTGAACGCCATAATTGGTTTATACAATAAAGCATATTTCTATTCTATTCTATTCACTTGGTATAAACATCATTATTGTACATGTCTAATTAAACCTTATTGTCTTCAGACTCCAAAGCTGACACGATGGACAATGACTCCCTATCCAACGAGGACCTCCCACTCACCCATCACATTAACCGTGCAATAAAGGTGCCTAAGCGATGCGACTCCGCGGCCCTGGCCAAAGACATCATGATCACTAGGCAGAGTAAGTACTGGCTAACTCATCAAATTTTAGGCAAAAGAGGCCACTTCTGGATGTAGGCCAAATAATCCGTTTTCTATAGCGATTAGTAATAAGCGATGCGGCCCAGCGGCCCTGGCCAAAGACATCATGATCACTAGGCAGAGTAACTACTGGCACATTCATCGTAATTTCAGGCAAAAGAGGCCACTTCTGGATGTTGGCCAAAGAATCCCTTTCAATAGCGATAAGTACATAATAAGCGATGCATCTCAGCGGCCCTGGCCAAAGACATCATGATCACTAGGCAGAGTAAATTCAAATTCAAATCATTTATTTTGCTTGGGTCACGATGGACACTTACAAAAAGTCAACACAATATTCATAATCACTACATAGTATAAAACAAAGTCGATGTTTTCTGTCCGTCCCTATGTATGCTTAAATCTTTAAAACTACGCAACGGATTTTGAAGCGGTTTTTTTTATTAGATAGAGTGGTTCACGAGGAAGGTTTATATGTATAACACACCCCCGCTTTGCACGGGCGAAGCCGGGGCGGGCCACTAGTGAGTCTATATAAAACAAATGGTCTACCATCTACCACCAGTTCGGAACGTGACCACTGCTGAGAAGAACTGGCAAGAAACTCAGAGGGCTTGTCATTTTTTTTTTTTTGCTTTGCGGTCCTGTCTCTGAAGTATTTAAACAATAACATAATTGAGTAACATAAAAATACTGGCACTGAACAGCTTAGTCCCAACTAAGTAAGGCGTACTCATTATTTTTTTTTGGCAAAGGAGGCCATCTCTGGTAGTAGGCCAATGATTTCCTTTCAATAGTGATAAGCAATAAGCGATGCAGTCCAGCGGCCCTGGCTAAACACACCATGATCACTAGGCAGAGTAAGTACTGGCATACTCATCACCATTTTAGGCAAAAGAGGCCACTTCTAGATGCAGGCCAAAGATACATCAATAGTAAAAATCTTCTGACTTTGGAAGAGGCCAGAGTCATTTATGAGCTGGTATGATGGTGTTATGTTTGTCTACCAATTTTTTAGGGTTAGATCGTCATCGATCATTGCAAGCGGCTCGGAAAGCGGTAGTGCGGAGGCCTGAACTAAGAACGAAGCAGAGCTCTCAGCTGGCCAAACAGCTCATGAATACCAGTAAGTAGAATTATTATTTATAATATGTATATGTTTACTTGTTATTTTATCTATATAAGTATATCATATGTACACTGCAACTACACATATTTGTTTCTTGTTCCACCTAAGTTCATCCAACGGTTGTCTGGAAGAAATTACTTTCGGCAATAAGACCGCCATTTGTACTGTACAATGTTCATGTTGAAGTTACTTTTATGTTTTTTTTTTGGTGTACAATAAAGAATATCATTCTTTCATTCATTCATTGGATGTTACATACAATTTTCGTCAATTACAGAGCTACCAATGTCAAAAGTGCAACAGCTGATGCGCGAAAGAGACCCCACGTACATGACAGAGACAAATATACTGACGATAGTTGAATTTTCATATGTGTGCCCTTTCAAGTGTCGACATAACAATCTCTTATGCTATTACTGCGGCGACAGTCACAATAACCCCCAAAGTTTACGCGAACACACTTCGACCCACGACCCCAAAAGGTTTAAGGTCACCGAGCACAAAAACATGATCAAGTTGGATCTAACTCGCATCGACTGTCGACTGTGCGATGAGAAAATCGATGATTTGGACCTCTTCAAGAAACATGTGACCTCGGTGCATAAGAAGAGGTATTATTTCGATTACAAAGATTCGGTATTGCCGTTCAAGTTGACGGCTGAGGAACTGCAGTGTGCGATATGTTTTACAATTTTCCCGTATTTCCACGCGCTGAACAAGCATATGAACGAGCATTTTAGCAACTACGTGTGCGAGACGTGCGGGCTTGGTGAGTCGATTTTTTTAAATTACATTAAATATTTTTTTACAGCCCATAAATGACTCACTACTGGGTCGGGCCTCCTCCAAATTCATGGAGGGAAATTAGCCTACTGTGTCACGCTGGCAAGACGGGTTGACACAGGGCTTGTATCAAGTTTTGCTTCTCTTGGGGCTAGGTGATCTGCCTCTTGCGTTCTTTTAGTCGCCTCTTACGGCACCCTAAAGATGGAATGGATTGGTGACATTGTGTATTCTAAATCCGTCACCACACGGACAAATGTTTGTAATCGATTTGTTACAAATGAATTCAAATTTTATTTACTCATAAGTTTTTCTTTTTACATTATTGTGCTTTTGTTTTTTGACTATTTGTAAGCATTCGTAAGGCGGCCCCTAGACCTACAATAAATAACATTGTGCAATACTTTTATTGTACAATAAGATTGAAAGGCGCTTTGAATCCAAACGATCAATTATATTGCACAATAATACGTATTGCGCATTGTTTTCGTGTTCAGTCGGAAAACACTTCACGATGCCATGGAAAAATATTGTGCAATAAAAGTTAAACTCGCTCTAACTTTCGTTCAATCATTGCACAATCTTCATTATTAACCTTAGACATTCAATAATATTGCACAATGCGTAATATTGCACAATATAATTGATCGTCTAGGGGCTGCCTTAGAATAAATAAATAAAAAATATCCTTGGACATTTCACACAACGCCATCTCGTCCCAAGTTAAGCAACTTAATGCTTGTGTTATGGTAACGAGATGGATGATAAACTACTTATATACATTTTTTTTTGTAATTACATACTTAATATAGATAGAAATGACACCCAGACTCCGAACCAGTGCCTCTGGTTTAGACAAAGACACTTGCCCGACCCTGGAATCGAACCCGGGACCCGTTGATCCAAAGGCGGCACATCTAACCACTAGACCAACGAGGCAGTCATCAATGTATTCGAATAAAAATTATTTTGATTTTGAATAGTCAAATAATAACAATTGTACGATAAGTGGACTGTATACGAATACGAAAAAACTATTTTTATTCCGACAAATTGTGTGGAAGGTGCGGTCGTTAGTATTGGAACAAAGACTTACGTGTAGCTCCCCCGCTGCGCTGTTGCAGAAGGCTCTGTGCGTAGGCTCCGGCTGTCTACTCTAGTCAACTTATCCGAACTTACCTCCTAGAATATTCGGCCCTTACCCTTACACAGCACAAGCCCCGCAATGTCCTCGCTCCAACGCTGCACTTTCCACTTCCGAATCAAGGTTCCGTGCGCGTACGAATTGACACACAATAATTTCTAGTTCTCAAAAGAGGGCATCGTTGCCCTCTTTTGAGAACGAGGTACTTGCGTCGCCTCGCGAAACGACACGACAAATTATATTTAAAAGGTGCCAAACGACAAGTGCGCCGCGACAATACGAAAATTACGACCAGTTCCACGAAAGGTTCTAGCGAGAAGAATGACTCGACTCAAATTCAAAAAGAGGGAACGTTCATTCATTTTCTTGCGAATGTTGCCACGCGACAATATTTAAATTCGACTAAATTAAAACTAAACTTAACAACAATCAAGCATTTGAAAAAAAGAAAAATACCACTCCCCTGCACTTGGTTTAACATGCATCGCGGGGTAGTTTACAAACATTAAATTCACGAACCCAAATGACAAATAGACATATTATTTAGTTTACCAGTAGTTCGGAATGCCGTTCCACATAGAAGAACCCCAGAAATGAGGAAATAGGCAAGGAGAACCAGAGTTACCGACATGGCCCACAAGTTTTGAAAAGCGCAGACCTGCATGGTAGACCTGCGACCTGGTTAAGGTCGCCAAAAAGCGATAGAAAGCGGGCGACTCAGGACAGGCCTTCGTGGAAATCCTTGGGGGAGGCCTATGTCCAGCAGTGGACGTCTTTTGGCTGCAATGATGAAGCACGGAGGAGTTCCAATCCTAAAACCAGCAGAGTTGGACTATTTTTAACTTGCAAGCCGTCTGAGTTTCGCACTGTGCCCTATACTGGTCTGCACTTTTCCAGGTTTCGTTGACAAGGGTCGCTTTGTGATGCACCAGCAGCGTCACGAAGAAGGAGATTTTCCTTGTGAGCAATGCGGCAAAGTGTTCAAGGCTGGCTACAACCGCGATCTGCACGTCGATAGGGTTCACAAGAAGAGGGGGCGGGTTTACTGTCCCAAATGCGATGTCAAGTTGATGAGCTATCCGCAGAAGTTGAAGCATCTGGTTGAGGTATGTTCGAGGTCAGATGTGGTGGTGATCGTTAGAAACTAAATACAGTGTTCAATAATTACTATAAATAATAAATAAATATCCTTGGTCATTTCACACAACGCCATCTAGTCCCAAGCTAAGCAACTTAATGCTTGTGTTATGGTAACGAGATGGATGATAAACTACTTATATACACATTATTGATAGAAAACACCCAGACCCGGAACAAATACTTGTAGGTCGTACAAATATTTCTTCCGTGCGGGAATCGAACCCGCGACATGCTGCGCAGCATTTGATCGCTCAACCACTGCGCTAACCGTGTCGTCGAAACTATAAATGTGGCTACAATAATAAAAAAGGATTCCCAATTCTGACCAATGTGGCACAGTAGGCTAATTACCCTCCATGTAATTGGAGGAGACCGACTCAGCAGTGGGTCATTATGGGCTGAATAGAAATAGTAGTAAATATATAGAATAAGCTTCACCCCGCGGCGTTACCCGCGGTATGACTATAACCGCGGGTAACATCGCACCCGTTCGAAGCCGGGACGGGCCGCTAATTATCTTCACTACATAGTCGATGTCGTCTGTCCGTCCCTATGTATGCTTAAATCTTTAAAACTACGCAACGGATTTTGAAGCGGTTTTTTTAATAGATATTGTGATTTAAGAGGAAGGTTTATATGTATAATACATGCATAATATTGTAAAGATAAATTTAGATGTTCATCATTGCACCCGTGTGAAGCCGGGGCGGGTCGCTAGTCTATAATATAAAAATACTAGCTGATCCCCCAAACGTTGTTTTGCCAAATAATTAACCAAAAATTAGGGGGATGAAAAATAGATTGTAGCCGATTCTCAGACCTACCCAATATGCTCACAAAATTTCATGAGAATCGGTCCAAGCCGTTTCGGAGGAGTATGGGAACGAACATTGTGACACGAGAATTTTATATCACTACATAGTATAAAATAAAGTCGCTGTCGTTTGTCCGTCCCTATGTATGGGTAATCCGGTATTTTTTAATAGATAGAGTGATTTAAGAGGAAGGTTTGTATAATACATGCATAAGTGCAGCCGTGCGGAGCCGGGCCGGGTCGCTAGTATAAGATATAATAATAATGATATTGACTCTACGTTTTAGTTAGAAAACTTTTGTATGGGAAAAAGAGAGAGTCTGTTTTTAGGTTCTTTTTTTCGGCAATTATTCGAATTTTTCTCGCCGTAAAAACCATCCTTGAACTTCAACGAACATTTCAAAAAAAGAATTGGCCAAATTGGTCCAGGCGTTTTGATTTATGCGGTTACCAACACATTTTGCGATTCATTTTTATATTATACTAGTGGCCCGCCCCGGCTTCGCCCGTGCAAAGCGGGGATGGGTTATACATATAAACCTTCCCCTTGAATCACTCTAACTATTAAAAAAAACCGCTTCAAAATCCGATGCGTAGTTTTAAAGATTTATGCATACATAGGGACGGACAGAAGAATGCGACTTTGTTTTATACTATGTAGTGACTAGTGGCCCGCCCCGGCTTCGCCCGTGCAAAGCGGGGGTGGGTTATACATATAAACCTTCCCCTTGAATCACTCTATCTATTAAAAAAAACCGCTTCAAAATCCGTTGCGTAGTTTTAAAGATTTAAGCATACATAGGGACGGACAGACGACATCGACTTTGTTTTTTAATATGTAGTGAAGATTGCCGCCGTCAATATAAAGGCCGGTATGGTTAGGTTTACTACGCAGCCCATAAATGTCCGTCTGCCGAGACGGGCCTCCTCCAATCACATGGAGGGTAATCAGCCTACTGTGCCACGCTGGCCAGACCGGTTGGCACATGGTTTGGTATCAAGTTTTCCTTCTATAGCGGCAAGTTTTTCGGCCTTGCCATTTTGCCTCGGCTCTTACGACACCCTCAGGATGTAATAGGGTGGTGACACTGTGAATTCATTATCACACGGAACTCTATTATTAAAGACGGAATTTCAGGTCTCGAGTGAATCCACGGCCAACAGCTCATCATCATCATAATTTCAGCCAAAAGACGTCCACTGCTGGACATAGGCCTCCCCCAAGGATCTCCACAAAGGCCGGTCCTGGGCCGCCCGCATCCACTGCTTTCCGGCGACCTTAACCAGGTCCTGGTTTTCCTGCGTATCTCCTCATTTCTGATTCGATCTCGCAGGGAAACCCCGAGCATAGCCCTCTCCATTGCCCTTTGGGTGACTTTGAGCCTTCTGATGGAGCCCATAGTGATGGCCAACAGCTAGCGTAGTCTAATTACTTTTTATACCCAGGTCCACGGCGAAGCGCCCCTGAGCTTCCCCTGTAATATGTGCGATCGAGTTTGTGAGACCAGACGAACGCTGACCATACACAGACGGAAAGACCACCTTAAAGACTATAGGTATGTATTTTTTTAAAACGAAACCCCTGCACTGTACCACGTACACAAATGACACCCAGACTCAGAGCAAGTGCCTCGGTTTAGACAAAGGCACTTGGTCGACCCCGGCATCGAACCGGAGACCCGTTGATCCAACGGCGGCACATCCAATATAGACCAACATGGCACTCAACATTCTCTCTCTCGTTATCCACTGCTGCATATGCGTATGCCTCCTTCCCATAGGTCATCACAAAGTACGCGCCTTCCAACACCCAAGTGACCTTGAAATACGATGTTTAATGTGAGAGCTAACTAACGCAATAGTCTCAAACATCAGCCCTTGTATATCGATAGATGTTTGACGAGAGCTGACGATTAAAACTTGAATGAATGTCGTAGATTCACCGAGTCGAAAGTTATAATAAATGGAAACCTCGATACGCAGCAGAATGACCTTCAAAATGGCGGGGCTTCCCGCCATTGTGTTGTTACAATCCTTACTTATGGTACAGTGGTGTAATTGCAACTCTAAACTGTATCTCCCAATTATGATATAATTAGTTTTTTTGAAACGCCCCTAATGAAGCAAGGTTAAAGACGTATTCACGTCAAATTCAAACTCATTTAATCAAGTTGGCTAATTAAAGTGCTTTTTGAAAAGTCATAATATAAAATAAAATTTAAAATTTACCATCTACCACCAAAATAATGTAAAATATGATTTGATGTTAATTTATTTTTTACAGGTACGAATGTCAGTGCTGTGGCCAAAAGTTCTTCACGCGTTTTGCTTTAAACAACCACATGCCAACTCACACCGGTGAACGTAACTTTAAATGTAAGGTTTGCGAAAAGTCCTACCCTCGACTGAAAACCCTTAAAGACCATATGAGGATTCATACAAACGATCGACGATACCGTTGTCACGTGTGTGGACAGGCTTTTATACAGAACTGCAGCTTAAAAGGGCATATGAAAAGCCAGCACCCAGAGTACGGGTAGATTGCTGGCACATGCAGTTGTGTTAGGATAATCTTTATTTGCGTAGTGAAAGTTACATAATGACAGCTTAAACTTGATTCTGTTAACATAATGGTCCTAAAATGGCACCCTGGGGCACGCCATGTCAATTGCACCTATAAGTACTCTTAATTGGAATGGGTTTCTGTACTGATTTCGCGATAAATAGTTGATTTATATTAGCCAAATGTATCATTGTTGTAATCAGTTTACTACGAGTTATTTTATATTTTTTTAATTGTTTTATATCCAATCAAAAGCCTCTTCCTAGTCTACAGCATGAAGAAACTAAATGTACTAGGAAATTGAAAATTTATTTATTGGAATAAAAGCTTATTATATTGGATATACATTTATTTCACTATTACAACAGACAAACCGCACACTTGGTAAAAATCCGAATTCCTTCATCATTATGGTGTTCACAGCTCGTGCTCTCACTTCTTCCTGGGTTGGTGTCACGTTAATACCTTCGGTGGTATATACAATAACAGAATACCATCAGAGAGCCTTTAAGCTTCAATAGGTTGTACAAAATCTCAATTACGAATTTATGTAGTTCCTGTAGCATTTTTAGACTTGCTACAGTAATTACTTATTCCTTGAAAAAAATATGAGTCAATTTTGTCTAAGACCTACTACTACTGAGCCTATACATGACCTACAGCCGAGCTTGCCACGCTGGTCGGACGGGTTGGCACAGGTTTTCCTATCAAGTTTCACTTGTCTTGCCAGCCGGTTTTTGCTCGTTATTTCCGTCTATCGGCTGTTACGACACTCTTAGGATGGAAATGGGATGGTGACACCACAGTTTATTAATCCGTTAATATTCTAGTATAGTGTGCAGAAGCGCTAGTCACCGCCTGAAGTATGTGAGCGGTGGGGGGGGGGGGGTAGACAAACGTCAAGCTAACTCAGTCTGTCATGACATCTTATTGTGAGATTTATCTGCACTTAAATATATCGTGTGCGAATTTTCAATCGCACCCTCTCCCGTCTCACCCTCCCAAATACCTCAGAAGGTGACTCAAACTCAAAAGGAACTTTATTTACGTAGGTTTCATCACAAAACTCTTATAAATCGTCATATTTATAAACACCATTATCATCTTACGGCCCCTGTCCCACACTAGGTGGTAGTCTCCACACACACCTCTCAGTCCTCATACCTACATTCACACCTAGCTAATAGACTAGCGCTTCCGCGCGCACTAAACCAGATATTTTCAATTACTATCTAGGTGAGAGTTTAGTTTTTTCTCATTTATTTAGCTCTCACATCATCATCAGCCAGCACCACACCATTCTAACGCTGGACATAGTCTTCAGCTTGATGCCTCTAGCTGCTCGCAACCTTTCGCAGAACTTCGCTCCAGCAGAGAGTCGTCAATAACGACCTCCACATTAAGTTCTTTTTAAACAAGCTACTTAACCAAATGTTTTATATTGCACTTTTAATACTTAAGATCATATTTTTTCTTATACATGAGATTCTCATCACTCAGGTTGCGCGAATATGTAAAATTCGAGTCTCATTTTAATCATCGCTATAGCTTTTACTACCCAAAATACTAGTCTTATTAAATTAATGTCTGTTCTGATAACTTATCGTTGATTATTTTTAGGGTTATCCAGGATTCTATTTACACCCCGACCGTGTTGCTAGTTCTAGGATTAACCGAAATTCTAGTTCCATTAATTTCTGCTAGCTTTTTTTTGGACTATGCAAATAATCCCTGACCTAATCCTTTTCGTCTCACCCAACGGATTTACTAGTTTCTTGTCCAAACACGTGTCCATGTTGCCTTCTCAAATGTCGACGACAGGAGTCCTTAGACTTAAACTTCGCATCGCAATAACTGCAGGAAAACGCGCGAATATCCTCATGCGTCCGCTCATGGCGTCTCTGATCGCACTTAGTAAAAAAGCGCATACCGCAAATTGCGCACGGATAATTCCTTTCCTTCATATGCACACAGCGCACATGAATCCTCAGATTCTGCGGAGTATTAAACGTTTTTCCGCATTCTGAACATTTACTTATCGGCCGTTTAGCCCCGTGCTCCTGTATCTTATGCTCTTCTAACAAATAGGAGTACGGAAAACTCCGTTCGCACAGCACACAATACCGTTTCTCCTTGCTCATATTATGCGTCTTCCTCATATGTCTTATTAAAGCATTCTGCTTGTAAAACACAGCAGAACATAGCGAGCATTTCTTCTCTTTGTGCATCCCACTCAAGTGCGTTCTTAGACTGACTCGGTTTATGAAAGATCTGCCGCATATTTCGCATACATTGTTAGCGTAATGGCCGTTCATGTGGATCGATAGTCGTGTGAAAGTGTTGAACCCTTGGGTGCATAGAACACAACTAAACCCTTCTTTAAGTCTGTAAGGTATTAGATAGTGTTCTTTGCCTTGGAAGCTAATATTATGTCCTTCTAAATGTTGTAGTAGGGAGTTTAAGTCTTCGATGCTTTGAGAGCAAAGGTTGCACCTCAGATCTGTGATTTCAACGTTCCTGTACGTTAAGCCACGCATCTGTTTGACCCTAGTTGCTAAATATTTGGAGTCCATATGTGTGCTAGTATGTTTTCTAAGCTCCGAAGGGTCTAGAAACACGGATTTGCAAGCGAAACAGCCGAATTTCGTGCGGAAGGATTTGAAAGGGCACATGTTGGAATTTTCAATGAGTTTCAGTGTGTTCTCGCACTGGTTTTGGTGAGTTTGTGACAGTTTTGGCAATTTCTTTCCTTTGAGGGGGTGTTTTGATTTTGCTGGAAAAAGATTTATGAAAGGATATAATATTCGGTCAATGGATCGGCGTAAATTGATCGGACCAGTCGCACTTTAGCAACCCTAAAATGGATGGGACTGATAGAGCGAAAGGTCAATTTAGTTCGGTTTGAACTGTCGTATTATTTCCGTCGTCGTGTCAGCCCATAAATGACCCACTACTGAGTCGGGCCTCTTCCAAATTAATGGAGAGAAATTAGCCTATTGTGCACTGCTGACAAGATTGGTTGGCACAAGGTATGTATCACTTGTGGCTAGGTGATCTGACTCTTGCGTTATTTTAGTCGCCTCTTATGTCACCCTCAGGCTGGAATGGGGTGGTGATAATATGTATTCTAAATCCGTTATCACACCGTTTCGTTCCTTAATATAATAAACGAACGAAACAACGTTAGTTCTTAACTAGTTACTTACCTGCAACGGATTTCAGACCGTTTTTTTTAACGGCAACCTCTTTTGCGCTTTTCAAGGGCAATTCAATTTGAACGGATTTTCGAACGACCTTTTTCGTTGATTTGACTTTCTTTTCCATTTTAATGACGAAGACGTTACCTGAAAAGATTATTATTACTACTATTTAGTGCATACATGAACCGCTGCCGAGTCGGCCCTCCTCCAATTACGTGGTGCGTACTTAGCCTACTGTGTCACGCTGGCCAGACGGGACAAAGCCGAAAACCTTGCCGCAAGAGAAGGAAAACTTGATACAAAATACTTTTCTTTAGGTGACGCTGATGAAACGCGGTCGCCACTCGAGGACTTTTCTGCCCCATCGGGCGTCGGTCCTGCGCGATATTATTGTATAGATAAATAAAATAAAAATGCATGAATTAAAACAAACGAGATTTTTACAACCAGAAACCTTCCAATTCTAATTTGGTAACCTCTTCCAGGCAACTTTGGAATGGAAAATTGAGAAAGAGAGGTGGGATTTAAGGGTATTGCCTACCTTCTCCCTCATCTACGTCCCAGTTGCATTCATTGGCGCTCCAGTCCCCGCTTAAAGAATCATCAAAGTCCTGTTCTTCAAGCTCTAATTTAAAATCATGGTCATCTGAAAAAATAACATTCTAGACTCAAAACCTGCTTTCTATTCAAGTGCTCATCCGAAGAATCATCTGTCTGTGTGGTGACACATTTAGAATACTTAGTGTCACCATCCCATTCTGTCCAGGAAGAACAGACAGAAGGAAATGACAAAGCCAAAAACCTAGCCGCAAGAGAAAAACTTGATAGGAAATCCATCTGGCCATCGTGACACAGTAGGCTAATTACCCTCCATGTGATTGGAGGCAGCCCCACTCAGCTGTAGAGCACTGGTTATTCACTACCGGTAAGCGCAGTGTCAGGAGGCCTCCCACGCGACCTGCAGGCTTTGGACGAGTGCTGTGAGAACCTTTTACACCATAGTCATCAGTAGAAAGACAGCTGAAGACTGGATGCTTTGGTGGTCTTTGTCATTTCAGCCCATAAATGACCCACTACTGAGAATTCATGGAGTAATAGCCTACTGTGCCACGCTGGCAAGACGGGTTGGCACAGGGTTTGTATCAAGTTTTCCTTCTCTTTCGGCTAGGTGATCTTCCTCTTGCATTATTTTAGTCGCCTCTTACGACACCCTCAAGACGGTATGGGTTGGTGACATTGTGTATTCTGAATTCGTCACCACACGAACGCCGGCGGTCTTTAGGGGACGCCTATGCCTAAACTATATAACCGATTTTAATCAAATCTGCACACTGTGTGCTGTTTGCTTCAATTTGAAAGCTAGGATCTCAATTTAAACTCGCAATATTATTTTATTGCAAACTAGCTGACCCGACAGACGTTGTCCTGTCTGAATTATGAATATTGAATTCGAATTGGAATAATTAATATACCGCCTTTTCTTATCGATTCCAATCCCTTATTTAATGTAATTAAAAAAGAAAAAAGTAATTATGCCAAAAATAGCGAACCGTCGGGACGAACGTCAAATGTTTGACAGGTAACAGTTTGTATGGGAAAATAAAATTGTTGCTGTTAAAAGTTAAATTAAAGTATGTTAAATGTAATCTAACAAAATCTTAGCTAAAGCAATGCATGGACGGGTTGGTTCTAGTCTGATGTATATAATAAAGACCAGGATATTTGCACAGAAAAAAATCAACCTGAGTTTGTTCAAATTATTTTCAAAATTTCACTAAACAACAAATCCTGCTGTAGAGTCAATGGAAGTCTTACCTATGTGCTTATCATCTTTCATAGTCAATAACTTCATTATATGCTCTTGGCTATCTACAACCTGTTTTTTGAAGTCCGTTGCATCTTTTAGACGGAGAATACACTTGTCACAAATCCAACCTTTTTCTCCATCATCCGCTGAAATCTGGAAAAAAGTGGCATATTTGATGCATGGATAATCCATGTATGATGATATACATGGCAAGAAACTCAGAGAGTTTGTCATTCTTTCTTTTATTACTTTACAGTCCTAGTTAAGGGGCCGTGCACAAAAATCACAAGCTACAGTTTAGGTAAATGCAGAGCGACGCTATGTCTGTGTGCACCGTTCACGCACACACGCTTCTGATCGAGCATTTAGATCGCTTAAACAGTTTTGATCCTATAGATATTTTTTCTTTAGTAATTATTATAAAGGTTGGCGCAGTGGTTGAGCGATCGACTGCTGCGCAGCATGTCGCGGGTTCGATCCCCGCACGGGTGAAATATTTGTACGACCTACAAGTATTTATGCCGGATCTGGGTGTTTTCTATTTAAAATATGTATGTATTTACAAAAAAAAAAATGTATGTAAGTAGTTTATCAACCATCTCGTTGCCATAACACAAGCATTAAGTTGCTTAGCTTGGGACGATATGGCGTTGTGTGAAATGTCCAAGGATATTTATTTATTTATTTAAATATGGTTAAGAAATAAATGTATGAAAAGTCTGTGTTTATTTGTTTAATCTATTTATATTTATCACAATCAACATGAAATTGGTGTGGGTGCGTGCCGCGTGACCTCGGGTCACATGGTAACTGCTGATATATCACAGGCTTAGAAAGCAAAATTATCACTGAGTAACATAGGCTATAGCAAAAAATAAGGATCTGTATGAAAAGTTCGATAATGTAACCCTAGGTGTGAAAAATCCTTATGATAAATGTTGGTAATATCCCTTGACTGTTTAAAATGTATTAAAATGTTGTATCTCTCAGTGGCATTGAGCGAGTTTTTCTCGGATCGACTATTTCGGGTAATAGGCATGTATTGTAGAAATCTACTAGTTTTTTCTCCATTTTAGTCGTCCAAAAACTATCATCCCTATGTATGTGCTCAACTTTCAGCGGCTGCCCAGGCCCTGTCCATACAGCAAAAATGCACAAATCTTGTTTTGTAATATGGAGTTGGCCTTGTACTTGATAATACCAGTCATGATTTTTATTTATTTTTATTTCGTTTTTTAGTTTATTCCAAAACTTAATTTTTTTGGCTTTGATAGCGTCATCAGGGTTCATTCCAAAGGCTGAGATAGGGCATTTTATTTCAACGATGCCGTTTTCAAATAATGCATCTGGTGTTGCTCCAAGGAAAAAGTGTTCATCGTCGATAAATAGACCGCATTGTTCAAAAACCAGGTCTTCTTGTTTTTCCAACTAAGCTAGAGCATTTTGCTCGTTAGATTTGCCATGTTGAATGGCTGCGACGTGGTCGATTGAATATCTGTAGAGCAAATTTTTTACCAGACCTGCAGAACTTATATTTTTCCTTCGCTTGCAGACTTTGCTAAAATTTGAGGCTGTCAAAAGACACCTACGTAGCTCCAACCACAAGGCACTTTCCGCCTGCAATATGGTCTCCCTTTCAATGTCGTGCCTTTGCTCTAACTGGGATTTGAGGTTTTGCAGAAACAACGTCTTGGCTTCTAAATACTGAGCTTCTGACATGTCGGGCCTTTGGCACGATTCGCCGTAATCAATTTTGCTACTGTTGAATATCAGCCTGCGTCGGGGTCCGTTATTATCCCTTTTGTTTTGGTTCCTCCGACTCTTTTGTTCCTCAAATTTTTTGGTTGCTGTTGATGGACTGCTGTTAAAAATTGTTTTATATAATTGGCATAATGGTTTCCCAGTATTAAAGGCAACAACCGCTGCATAGCACCTCAAGGCATATGAATTTTTTAATGAATAATTGATGCGTTTGCCACCTACGTATTTAGCTACTATAGAATTAAATAGTTCAGCTCTATTATTATTTAAATTGTGTAATAAACTTCGCGCATTGAATGCTAAAGTAGATGCAATTGTAACTAGTTTTTGCATTAATATTTTTACGCCAGGCACAAGGTTTACTTCCGATTTTTTCGCACTATCACAGTAGTATTCCTCACACTGAGAGTGTTCTCCAAATATGTGTTGGGGGCTGTTTAGAATATCCTTTTGAACATTTTTCCGTTAGTGGGAAACTTTGGGCCATCCTAAATCTTACTGCTGCTTTTGCAGCAATACGTAAGCGCTTAACACGCTCAGGATTTAAATGTTTTCGCTGTGTTAATGGAATTGAAGTGTCTTTTGTTAAGTTTAAAATTTTGCCGTTGTAGTTGCGCATCAAGTGATTGACACACTCTATTTTTTCCACAATAACATTGGGATACGGCCTGCATTCCAAGATATTCTTATAAGTACTCGAGTCTCCGTCTGCAATGAGTTTCGAGTACACCAAGTTATATTTCTCAACGGAGTTTTGGAACCCTTCAACAATTACCGCTTTTTCCATACTCGTCGATGAGCCTATGTGGTTGGCATTACACTGATGTTCGGCAGGTTTTTTATTTTTGTTTGCTGCACGAGAACATATAATGCAATATTTATTTTTAATGCCGACATGTAGAATTTTTCCTGTTCTAAGTCCTATTATTGCTCCCACACCTGCTGCGGAAGCAAAGTTTGTTTTATATGACCGTTTAGCCCAAGCAGCATCGGCAGTTACCGCTATTGATGGTATGCCTAAAGAAGTAACGCTCCCTCTTTCCAAAGCCATAGTAGCTTCTTCTTTACCGGCTTCAACCATGGTCGATTCAGCTGTCGTCTTCCACCATTCGTATAATTTATCGTGACATTTCTGGTAGACCGTTTTACTCATTTGTGGTAAATCAATGGAAGCTGCTAACTCGTTCAAATTTGACCGGCCACACCCTATACTAATCATACCCATAACAGCGCTTTGATTGACGTCCAATCCATTTTTTACCTCACATGTACTTATTTGAAAACGACTTTTACACATAGAACATGATAAATAAATTTTTGATGAAAAGGAATGAGTTTTTTCTTCATTTATCAGAAGATTTGATAATTTACATCCAAATCGGTCACAATGGTTAGATATGGTTATCAATTGGTCAAATAAATATTGAAAATCGACTATTCTTCGCCCTTTAATATGTTTAGACGAATCTGGTGCTTCCTGAAACAAGACAGTTAGTGGTAAGTAAATATAAATTTTAAGTATACCTATAATCGATAAAAACAAAAATCATACCTTATTTGGTTCAATCACTAAGACATCACCTGGAGAATCTTCTTTGTCCTGTAACAAATTGTATCACCTTTAATAAAATAGAATACTGTTAAAAAGTAATAAAAACCAGCGCACTGGCGGCTTGTAATAGTGTTAATAGTCTCCGACAGCCGGAATTAAGGACTAACTTTGGGAAACCTTTGGAAAATTAAACAGTATAATATTTTTCTTACCATGCCTGATTGTACTTCTTCAACAATGGACCCAAGTAAATTTTTTGAGGTATTATCTAACTTCGACTCATTGCCATCCTTATTCTGAAAGTATATAAGTATTTATATAGGTATACAAGGTTATTGGTAAAACACTAACAAGGAGGCGTTAAGTACCAAGCCTAGATCAAGTTGATATGAGTCGTCAACATTAGCAGTAATTATTGTCTTCTCAGAAATTTCATTGTCGGCAATTTCCTAAAATTAACAACAATAGTCCGGTCAATTTAGATATAAAAATAGTGATCAAATAACAAAAAATCGCAGAGCCAAATATCGGCTGGGGTTTACCATTACAAAGTGTCAAAAATCCTCATCGATCCTATGTGTGCTTCAAGAGTTATTCGGGGTCAACTGTCAAAATTAGTGATTTCTTGGATTTTTCTGGAAAACGGTTTTATCCAAAAATACCTTTATGAGTTCTTGAAAGTTGGCATTGTAATGGTAAACCCCAGCTCCACACCAATATCTGGCTCTGTGGGTTTTTTTTATTTCAGATATCTATATTGACCGGACGTTCTTGTAAATATTTTGTACACTTCTAGCGCTAAATAAGTAACGCTGATCGAAAGTAACAACTTACAGGATTTTGAAACGAAGCCGTAGCGATTTGATTGGTTTCACGTTCTGCAAGAATTCGTTCGATTCTTGCCAATCCCGGGTTTCGTCTTTTTCTTTTTTTGATGCACTCGTAATGCGTTCCTTTCTTCTTACCCATTATCTACAGCAAATTTTCAATTGATATTTTGCTAAAAAAAGGGCCCAATGTAACATTCAGGTGACTCATTTTTTAAATAATCATAATCAATAAAGCCATTTTGGGCGCGAAGAATTACGAACACACGTAAACGGGTATTTTATATATAACTAGCTTCTGTCCGAGGCTTCGCCCGTGTGGATGTCGGAGATGATCTCAAGGGAACGTACTACCGGGATAAAAGTACCCTATGTGTTAATTCATGGTATTAACTACCTCCATACCAAATTTCATCAATATTGGCTCAGCTGTTTGGCGTGTAGAAGTAACAAAAATACAAACACACACACACACTTACAAACTTTCGCTTTTATAATATTCGTGTGAAGACTAAGCAAACTTTTCATTTTCTTCATAAACAAGTACTGAAAAATAATTAATACTTACCAGTATCAAAATGCGGTAGGCGGCGTACAATTTCGAAATTTCGTTCACTATAACACGCGCGCTCTCGCAATAAAAAGATGTACGTCCTCACGCTGGGAAGGCCCGTTCGCTACTGACGACTTCCGTATTGCGCGGACGATTTTATAGCTAACTTTGGCATTTAGTTACTAAATGAATTTATTGAGTTTTGGCAAAGATTAATAATTATTCTACTTAATGATAACCTGAAGATTAGTGGGTAATTTTTAAAATTTCGAAAAAGTCTTTCTAAAATATAGAAAAATATACTTATTTGTCTGGAAGTTTCGTAAAAATTACGTTATTTCAAACATTTTTTTCTGCAATATTTTGTATGAAACTTAAAAAAGTGGTTCCATCACCTGCTAGTAGACTATATGAGAATGTGTACTATATTTTTTCATGTTCAAAATCACAAGTAATTACGAATTTACAATTAATTAAAAACAACAGTCTTGCGTCATTTTTAGGAAAACAAGTTGCGAATATTAGTGATTTCCCATGATACTTATATTATTTGAAAAATCCCTTTCCCCCAGCTGGTAGACTATGAACCCGACTTTTAAAATCCCAAAACATAATCTTTCAATTACGTTTCCCTTTCTCACAACAAGTGAACAAAATTCACCAAAATTGATCGAATTCAGTCAATTTCGTGCACGCAGCCTTAATAATTTAATATTAATTACGCCAGAAAATTCGATATAAAAATTGTTCTATTGGATCCGGAAGGCGTCAACCGAAACGTGAAAAATAAATTTGAATCCAACATCCTTGGTCCAGTGAGCCGACCAACCCCAAACAGCAGCACCTGTTCACAAGCTTAATGCATGTGACAGCCATCGATCTTCTCAACCATATAAAAGGGAAGGGACCGACCCGTCACATGTCGCTACCGCTGCTCAGTGTTTTAGTGAGCAACTGACAAAACCAAAGCCCGATCCCATCTATAGAAAAAACATATATATTTGATGAAATCAGCGGTGTCTTACTTGAATAACGAATGTAGCTCGCAGCATGTCTGTGTACACTTCAAAAGAATCACTGTTCAAGTCTTTGGAAAGGCAACATCTACAAAAATCCAGGGTTTTCATGACTGCTATCTGCGTACCAGCTTAGTACGGATTGATGAATACGTTCAAAATGAATTCTTGATGGGCATTTACTCAAAGATTTGTGATGGCACTAGCATTAATAGAACATAATATTTGTTAAATTATTATAACGTTATCTCTATCACATTTTATTTTAAATTGTTTACAAAATAAAAATAAATCAGCTGATTTCCCCGACAGATGCATTTTCTTTTTCTTCATCTTCTTATCTCAGCTTCTTGTTCGTGTAGGTACACGTACAGTTAACATTTTTGCCATTTATAGCAGGTGATTTCTACTCTTTTGATTATTAATTCATTAGATGACGCATGCTCCTCATTTGTTTTTGTTATTATTGCTCAAAATAAAGAAGCTTCTTTTATGCATATTAATTGTCGGCGGTATTCTGAGGTTACACTAATGTGTTCCATGAGACCAAAGAGTAAAATAATCACTAAATTACGCATCTGAAACTCGACTCATTAAAGTTAGCCCCCAAAAAAATGTTTTTTTACTATTTTCGACTTTTTTCTATTAAGTCGTTTGTTCATCGTTGGAGAACAAACCAACCAAGCGAACAAATAATAAAAAAAGTCAAAAATAGTAAAAATATTTTTTTTGGTGGGGCTAACTTTAATCAGTTTTGTTGATTATTATTTCATTCATTCGTTCATTTAATCAATAATCTTTTTGACAGATGTTTGTTTACTTGTGAATTGTTCATTATTTCTATTTTTACGCTATCTACTTAAATATAATTCACCTGTACCTATATTTAATTTCTAATGACTGGTCCTTAATAACGCACCTTCTCTTCCCTTAGTGATTGTTAGTGACAATATTCCATACTTTGACAAAATGAAAGACCATTGTTGTCGATGTTGTCTATCTCAAGAATGCTACAAAGATATGAGAACGGCGTATATTTTCGGGGACACCACTGAGGTATACTGTGACATGCTACATGCGACCTTCGATATTCAGGTATTTCACTTTCAATGGTATTTTTAGAACCCCTTCCCAATTACTTTAGAGGCGCACCAGTCTGGCCTGAGTAGGCTAACTATTAACAACTATTCAGCCCACAATGACCCACTGCTGAATCGGGCCTCCTCAAAATACATGGAGGGTAATTAGCCTAACTGTGCCACACTGGCCAGAAGGGTTGGCACAGGACTTTGTATCAAGTTGTCCTTCTCTTGCGGCTAGGTTATCAGCCTAGTCATTTACTTTTGTCGGCTCTTACGCCACCCTCAGGATGGAATGGGGTGGGGAAACTATGTATTCTAACACAATAATTAGGATTACAGATTATGATTAAGCTAAAGATCAGCATTTACTCGTAATTAATTCTGTTTGAGGAGACACGCAGGAAAACCAGGTTCACTGGAATAGCCCACCGGATTGCCAAACTTAAGAGGCAGTTCACATAGCTCGCAGGACCTACACCCGATGTGGCAGAAAGTATAATTTATTCAGAAATGTTTTAGGTTGAATTTAAATTGTTACTGAAATAGCCTCTTCGCCGCCACTCTGCCCGTCGGCGCTGCATAGAGTATGCTAGATCTACAGAACAATGCTAGGTTCAGAACAATTTCCTTATTTCATTTACTGCAATTTCAATCCTATGTCATTAAATAATTAATAAATATCCTTGGACATTTCACACAACGCCATCTCATCCCAAGCTAAGCAACTTAAACTGTTTGTGTTATGGTAACGAGATGGATGATAAACTACTTATATACATAATTTTTTTTTGGTAAATACATACATATTATAGATAGAAAACACCCAGACCCGGAACAAATACTTGTAGGTCGTACAAATATTTCTTCCGTGCGGGAATCGAACCCGCGACATGCTGCGCAGCAGTCGATCGCTCAACCACTGCGCCAACCATGTCGTCATTGCTCTTCAATTTCAAAGCCTTTATTTACTGTAGAGAGTACAGTGTCTTTACATGATATAATTTACATTTAAACATTTTTAAATTAGGTTGTTATACTTGTTATACATCAGTCCTTCATTCATCGTATCTGTGATACAAAGGCTGGAGGAGACCTTTCCATTTTTTTTAAATGTTACCGAAGTATAGCTTGTAATGCAGGGGCGGTTTACAAACATGACACCCAGACTCAGAGCAAGTGCCTCTGGTTTACACAAAGACACTTGGCCGGCCCCGGAATCCAACCCGGGACCCCGTGATCGAAAGGCGGCGCATCCAACCCCTAGACCAACAAGGCAGTCATTTTACTTTATCCTTTGCTATTCTTGGCCATATTGTCATTCCTCTTACAGATCTCTTTTTTTTGGGGCTTTTGGCCCCATTGAGCTCTCTAAGAGACACTCATATTCTATTGATACCTTGTATATCATACAGATCTCAAAAGAAGAAGGGATGAAGAGCTTGATTTGTGAGCGATGTATTTCACAAATTAGAGACGCAGCCGCTTTCAAGAGGCAGGTTTTAGAAACAGAGGAGCATCTAATTAAAATATGTTCGGTGAAAGAAGATGATGACTTGGGTCAGTAAATCCATTCATTTCCTGCACTCTCTTGTCACATTTATGTTTTTTAATTTGGAAATCCGCGTAGATACCCGACTCCTGTATACCAGCCAGGTTTTAAGGGACTTCGGGGCGCGGGACGATGGTAACTGCCCCAAACAGGGCCACGGGTTTTTTTTTAATACGAATCCCCTTTTTTTTATAGTGGGGGAAACCTTTTATAGGTCCCCAGGGGTATGTGGGAGTCCCGGCACTAAGTATAACCTGTATCGCGGGTGCAGTTTTAAACATGTAATTTACGAACACGACTAACACCCAGACTCTGAGCAAGTGCCTATGGTTTAGACACAGATACTTGCCCAACCCCGGGACCCGTTGATCCAAAGGCGGGTCATTAAACCCTATCACTATGGTATGCACCCCTATGGGGAGCATGCCTCGTGACCCAGATGGAGCCTTGCCGCCTATTGTACATGCGGGACGCTTTGATGGGGACCTAGCACCAGTCACCAGTCTTGGTGACGGATTTAGAATACATAGTGTCACCACCCCATACTACCCCGAGGGTGTCGTAAGAGCCGACAAAAGGAAATGACAAGGCCGATAAAAGAGCAACTTCAGAGTTTCTTATGCTGAATTATACATTTTATTTTGTTTGCCTTTCCAAAAGAACTCTAATCTAATTGGCTCGACTCGATTAAATGATCTATCAACAGGAACCTTACTCAGCCACACAAAATAAGGTTTTATATGTATTATAGATTTCAGTCTTACAAAACCATTGTTGAAAGTTGAGTGCGAAGACTTTGATGATAGAGTTAGTGAGGATGGAGATGAAAACGATCCTGATTGGCAAGAAGGGATAGAAATGGAGAAAGGTAGATACATTTTATTTCACTTGTAGAAAGATAGAGATGTGTTTTCACCTGTAGAAAGATCTATTTTTACTTGTAGAAAGGTATAGTTATTTGTGCAACAAGAGAGCAAAGTCGTTTTTTGCTGCGAGTGCTGATATTGAATCCCGAGTAAGCGAAGGAATCAATGATTGAATCACGAGCGTAGCGAGTGATTCTAAAGTTGATTCCTGAGTGCTGCGAGGGATTCAAAGGCACGAGATGCGATAAATTTTGCTCTCGTGTAACACACATAACTTTTCACTTCAGCAGCGAGAACACTATAGGAAATGTAATATATTACGTAACATTTTTGAAACTATAATTAAATATTTTTAAGTTAAATATCAGTTTTTTAAGCAGTAAATACTTATTTTAGTTTAAATACAACAATAAGTTAAAAATTCAATGAATTACAATAAAAGATATAATTATCATTTTGCAAAATTTCTTTAGTTAGTACGAAATTCCGAACGTGTTTGTCTTTGAGGTCGAATTAAAAATCGGAGTAACCCCATAACGAACTCCTTTCATCCAATCGAACTGTTAAAAGTACGTCTAGTTTGTATTTAATCAAATATAGTTCCCATAATATTGCTCTATCAATTTAATATTTATAATCTGTACTTTAATGCTTTGTATTGTTTTCTATAGCGCTACCTGCTAACATTTAACTTCATAACTCTAGCGCAACTTATAATCAATTAATTTAACTTTCATAATCACACGAAATTTCTAACACAACACACTTGTCATTGGCAAAATCATCGGTATAACGATGGAAGCCAAAACCTAAATGAAGAAGAAGAAAAATCGGAGCTGTTGTAAGGCCACTTGGTCTTTGTCTCTCTCTCTTTTCTATTGGCGGGAAAGAGATAGTGTCAATGTTTCGAATTAGAATTAAAAAGTTACTTTGTCTCACTCAGTGGGCAAAATCGCATTTTGTCCACTGTTTTCAGTGAGCAAAACCTACATGTTTGAGCTACTGAAGTGAAAAATATATTGTTTCACTTAAAAAAAGGTAGTTATTGTAACTACAGTTAATAACTAAAGTCCACTATCGCCCACCGTTGAGCATAGGCCTGGTTTGATGCCTGTTTGGTGACGGATTTACATAACGTAGTATCACAAACCCATTCCACCCTGAGGCTGTCGTAAGAAGAAGAGAAGCTAGTGACGATCGCATATTTTTCCAAATTTCCCTATTTCGATCTCTTTTTATTCTTTCAGATTTACAATCAATCGTCAAATCCGAGGATGAGGAGGAAACCGTGAAAAGAAAACGAAAAACCGTCAAATCCAAGATTTTACTTAAAACGACAAAAAAATCTAAAAAGTCGCTTTCTGAAAAATCCTCTCCTAAATCTGATGATGGTAAGGTTTGGTTTTTACATCTTACGCCACTGTCCTGTTTGCGTGCCCTCCAAGGCACGGAGGTCAGATATTACACACAAATTATGAACGAACGAACGAACGAATGATGAACGTTCTCCTCGAGGAATTAAAAATAGTAAGAGGAAGAAATACGCATTCCTGAAATTTGTAGAGCGTATTTATATAGAGCCCACAGACTTAACAGTTGATCGGGTCGTAAAGCCAAGTGGCTTTCGTAACGCAAGCTGAAGCGACGTGTCGACGATAGATTAAAATTACGGAGAGCGTCCGCCATAGGGCAATCTACGACATGTACACATTAGCGAGACTACGCTAGCTAATGTGTACACATCGTAGATTGCCCTATGATAGTCGCTCTCCGTAATTTTAATCTATCGTCGACGCGCTTTTAGTAGAGTAGGAAGACAAAAGTATGGGATTGACATTGACAGGTCGTGTCTGGCAGAGGGTCGCGGGGCCTATCCACGATAACTGTAGTCGGGGGTTTCTTAACTGTGCGAATTGGTTTGGAAGCTTCGCTATCGCGGTGTAGGACTTTTTAGTAATTGTCGCATTTCAGATTTTTCGGGTAAATTGTGTAAAGTATATAGCATGCTCGCGGCTACAAATTCATATGGCGAATCTATGGTTATTATGAAAAAAGAAATAACAATAGTATATCGATCGTTTCATTATTGTTTTGGTAATGAAATGTCATTTTGGTTTATACCCTGTGATTACAAATTCCAAACGGCCCGAGATGTCTCGAAAATTATACTCAGTAATCTTATTGATTATATTTTTGTTGCCAGAAACATTAAGTAATATACCAAAAAAACGGATTCGCGAACGCAAAATGGAAATTTCCGAAATACACCAGAACCACTGCGACAATACCTTGAAATTGATGGAAAACTCAAACATGTGTCCGTTTAAATCGTTAAAAACGAAATTCCGGTGCTTCGCATGCAAAACGGAATTTTTAGACATGCAAGAATTGAAAACGCACACAAACACCCATTATAATTCTAACAATTTGCTGTACCTAACGACGAGAGTCAAACAGATGCGCGGTTTGACGTACAGAAACGTCGAGATATCCGATTTGAAATGCAACATTTGCTCAGAATGCTGCAACGATTTGAACGACTTAAGAATGCATTTGGAATCGCACGGTATCGCGTTCAACGGCACCGAACATTTTTTGATCCCGTACAAATTGAAAGACGGGTTCGAATGCGTTTTGTGTCGCGAGAAATTCAATAGTTACACCCGTTTATCGATACACATGAACAGTCATTACAAGAATAACGTGTGCGAGATATGCGGACAGTCGTTTATAAATAGGGTGAGTTTACGGACGCATTTAAATAGAATGCATAAGGGGAAGAAATGTACGATGTGTTCCGCGGAGTTTTTTAATAATAAAGAATTGACGTGTCATATGAAGAAGGTGCATAATTTGTATAAAGAGAAACGGTATTGTCCCGTTTGCAATGTGTCGTTTGCGCATACATATCTGCTGGACAAACACAAGTTGAAGGAACACGGGTTAAAACGGCCGTTATCGAAATGCGTGGAATGCGATAAGACGTTTCCTGCTCCGAGGAATCTGAAGAATCATGTCCGGAGTGTGCATAGGTAAGTTATCGTCATCATTGGTGTAGTGAAATCTCTAATATACGTAGGGTTCCCCCAAGGAACACTTCTAAGACCGGTCCTAAGTCGCTTGCATCCAACTGATTCTAGCGACCTTAATCAGTGTCCACCGAGTAGGAAAGCCTGCTGGCAATGTGCTTTCCGGTACATGGTCGCTAGTAGAGTAATTTTATGCCCACTGCCACTTAAATATTTTAAAATTCATCTTTTCAGCCCCGACTCAGTAAAGATCCCATTAATTACCCACTACTGAGTCTGGACTCCTCCATATTCTTGAAGGGATACCTATTAGCAGACTTTGCCACGCTGGTTCAAGTATCTTGCGTTCTGCGTGGTGACTTTTTGTATTGGTAGGTGACGGATTTACCGTCACCACACGAAATAAATAGTAAACTCTTAAGTAATACATCTTGAAAGACTTCCGCAGATTTTTTTTTTTTCCAATGGCCATTGACATAATTTCTATCACATGTTTATGTAATAGAATACGAAATTGTTATATTTTAGTTTACCCACATTTTAATGCAGTTACACTCGTATATTATATTTTAAAATCCATCATCTATTCCCATGTAAGTGAATTGTATTCTTTTGTGGAATAAATGTCTTAAACCAGAAAGTGCCGTGAAAACTGACAGAAGTTTGAAAATGCGATGGCTGTCCGTATAAATACTAATAGTTACCGCCAGGTGACGGATTAAGAATACACCAGGTGTCACCACCCCGGTTCATCCTGAGGGTGTCGTACGAGTCGACAAAAGGAAATGACAAGACCGAAAAGCTAGCCGAGAGAAACCCAAACTTGTGCACACCCATCTGGCCAGAGTGGGACAGTAGGCTAATTCCCCTCCATGTAATTGGAGGAGGGATGTGCTGAGTGGTAGAAGGCAAAGATAAATCATATCATAGTTGTTTTTTTTTTATAATGACATTTTAGGAAAGAAAGGAAGTATCCTTGCGGGGAGTGCGGTATGCTGTTCTTCTTGAAACGGGACCAGAGAAGACATGAGACCGCCCACGAAAATCTCAGGTCATATTCCTGCGACTGCTGCAATACCAAGTTTAAATCCAAGGTGGGTTGCTAATGGGTAATGGGTTGCCCTGTCAAGGCGTATTCAAAAGCAACTACAGAGTTTCTTACCGGCTCTTCTCTGTAGAGCAGCATTCCGTACCGGCGGTAGTTTCGGCATGAATGTGGGTGGACGAAAGCGTTATGGGAGATCAAAAAAGATGGATGGATTGTAAGAATGTGGAATTGTATGTAGGGTGTCAATGTAGATATGACGACTGATAGGTGTATGTGATAATGGTAATTTTTAAAATGACGATTTATAAGAGGTTTGTGATAAAACCCACGTAAATAAAGTTCCTATTACGTGACATAGCCCACCGGATTGTCAAACTTAAGTGGCAGTGGGCAGGGCACATAGCTCGCAGGACCGACGTCCGATGGGGCAGAAAAGTCCTCGAGTGGCGACCGCGTTCCGGAAGGCGCAGTGCTGGTAGGCCTCCCACACGGTGGACCGACGACCTGGTTAAGGTCGCCGGAAAGCAGTGGATGCGGGCGGCCCAGGACCGGCCTTTGTGGAAATCCTTGGGGGAGGCCAATGTCCAGCAGTGTACGTCTTTTGGCTGAAATGATGAAATAAAGTTCCTTGGAGTTTGAATGCTATTAACCATATAAAAAAAACCATTTTAATTTAATTTTTCATAGACAATGTAAACTGGATAAAAAGGCGAAAACAATTTTTTTTACACGTTATAACTATTTAAAAATAAGACATAATGAACAGTTTTAACATCATAATTTGGATTTATAACTATTTAAAAATAAGACATAATGAACAGTTTTAACATCATAATTTGGATTTTCTTATTTTCAGGAATCCTGTCGCCGCCATCTTAAAAGACAACACGGACATATATTTGGTAGGGACGCACTACCGAATAATATTGTGCCAAAAGACATGCCATAATCTACTACTCAGCCCATAGCTGACCCACTGCCGAGTCGGGCCTCCTCCAATTACGAGCGGGTCACTAGCCCGACGACCTGGTTAAGGTCGCCGAAAGGTGATGGATGCGGGCGGCTCAGGGCCGGCTTTGCGGCTTGCAAATCCTTGGGGGAAGTCCTTTTGGCTGAAATGATGATGATGAACTAGCCTACTCTGTTACACTGGTTTCGTATCAAGTTTTCCTTCTCTTGCGACTAGGTTATCGGACTTATTTCTTTTTATCGGCTCTTACGCCTCCCTCGGGGTGTAATGGGGTGGTGACACTGTGTATTCTAATGTAACGGAAAAAAAGAGGAGATGTATTGACTATGACGTGTTGAGGTGTGGAGATGGAGTGGCGAGGAGGGGCGAGTTGTGGAGAGGAGAGGAGAGTTGTTAAAAGGGCGTGTGCGTCTAGTTCGACCCTCATTATTTTCCGTGGTTATTTCTGTAACGAGTGATCAGTGTTTGAGTTGCGTGTTTTATAAAATCATAAATAAAAGTATCAGTTTATTTTTCTACCTACTTATTTAATTATTTTTCCAACCTCGTAATATATCAGAAGTGGGATAAGATCCACAATGAAACGACATTTAGGAAATGCAGAGCGATTGAGCACATCCAAAAAGCGCCGGGAATGTCAAGCAAGTGAATCTGAAAATAATGGGCGTTCGAATTCGGTGAAGCAGTTAATAAAAAGAAGGGTAGATGAAGCTGTGAAGAAAATTTTGACAAAAGAAGGTAATCCTATGCAATCAAAATTAACTATTCTGAAAAATAGTGAAAAATTAGTACCCGATTTTGATCCAGAAAATCGCGATCTAAATATAAAAAGTTGGATAAACAAAATTGAACAGTTAGGTGTAATTTATTGTTGGAGTGACGAAAGTAAATCATTTATTTTGCAATCAAAATTACAAGGACAAGCAAGACATTGGTTTAACAGGTTAGATTCTTATGATAATTCGTGGGAAGAGTGGAAATCTATGCTAACTAGAGCCTTTCCACGGCACCATGACTATGCTTCCTTGTTAGACGAGTTAATGGGTAGAAAGAAACTTTCAATGGAGTCTATGACGAAATACTTTCAAGAAAAATTAGCTATGTGTTATCGGTGCCAGCTTAGCGATCAAGCTGCAGTGTCGTGTATCATACGAGGGTTGCCGCAAGAGCTTCGGGCAAACGCGCTAGCGTTCCAATGTACAACGCCGGATGAGCTATACGAAGGTTTCCTGGCCGCTTTTGATTCTTACCAACTGAATACTTCCAGACATATACTACCTTCATTAAGCACGGCGCTGAAAGCTGGTGATGGCTCTATTGGTTATGTTAAGGATTCCAGTGGGAGAAAGCCCCCCGTTTGCTATCGTTGTAAGGAAGTAGGACACGTGGCAACTAGCTGTAAATTACCCGACAAACGCAAGTGTTTCAGATGCGGAAAGTTTGGCCATGTAGCAAATACCTGTGTATCAGCCAGTGATCAGGTAGAGGCGGAGCCGAAGAAAATTCAATTGCTTTCACATTTAAACGACGTGTACAAAAAGCGAGTAAAGGTCAACGATGTTTTTATAAAGGCCTATTTGGACACCGGGAGCGAACTTAACGTAATGTATCATCGGGCCGCAAATGCGCTAAAGCTTCAGATGAAACCCAGTAACACAATTTTGAAGGGTTTTAATGGATGCTCTGTACAAGTTATTGGGGAAGTCGAATTTAATTTGATTGTAGATAAAGTAGAATTAAAAACTATAGCTGTTGTGACGGAGGTGGAATTTGGTGACGTTGTATTAATTATTGGACAAACCGTCATAAATAGGGAGGATGTAATGCTTAACGTATCCAAGCTTGGAGCAACGCTGTCTAAAGTACAACATTCTTCAAATGAATTGTTAAACATAAATGTGTGTGATGAAGCGATCTGTTTCAGAGTACAACTAGTAGATGATGCAATAATCCCCATTGGAGACAATCTAGTGGAAGTATCTGTCCTTGGAGCAAGTACCGGAGATTATTGCACCAGACCACGGCGTTACAGCATGGGCAATGTAGTGTATGCAGTAGCGAGTGCAGTTCTTCGAAATGGCAAGGGTTACGTGCGAGTCTGTAACATTGGACCAGCTCCAATCATCTGGAAAAAGGGAGTGACAATTACCAGAGCTGAGAAGTGCATGACTGCATTAGAGGTGAGTGCCAGTTGCTTAACTATGGGGAGAGAGGAGAGTTTTGATAATTTCGAGCAAGAGTTAGAGAATATCAATATGGGAGACATTGAATCGGGTGACCGTTGTAAGTTAATGAATCTTTTGAAGGCGTATAGACATTGCTTTGCGAAGACAATCGGCGAAATAGGCTGTACAAACTTAGGACAAATGACTATCGAGCTAAATTCTGACAAACCAGTTGTTCGTAAACCATATCGGCTGCCCCATTCGGAGAGACAAGTAGTTACAAACATAGTTCAAGATCTAATACACGGGGGTATTGTACGTGAATCAAACTCTAATTATGCATCTCCTATCATATTGGTGCGTAAGAAAAATGGTGATTATAGATTATGTATCGATTACAGGGACTTAAACGCAATAACTATTAAAGATCGGTTTCCAATTCCACATATAGATGATCAGTTATCTAAACTATCGGGCAAATGCTACTTTACAAACCTAGATTTATTTTCGGGTTACCATCACTTAAAAATCCATCCAGACTCTATTAATAAAACTGCCTTCATAACACCCGACGGCTTATTCGAATATTTGAGGGTTCCGTTTGGCTTAGCCAATGCTCCATCTGTCTTTATGCGGGTTATGCAAAAATTAACTAAACTGGTGGGAAGTGATGAGATTGTAACATTCATGGATGACATGTTGCTGTCAACCTCTAGTGTGTCCGGCGGTATAGATCTGTTAGAAAATGTACTAGTACAATTACAAAGTGCTGATTTGAAATTAAATTTTAGCAAGTGTGCATTTCTAAAATCTGAAATATCATTTCTTGGCCATGAAATAAGCGCAGACGGTGTTAGACCCGGAAAACACAAAATAGAAGCAGTTTCAAACTTTCCAAAACCAAACAATTTACATCAACTACGTCAGTTTATAGGTTTGTGCAGTTATTTTAGAAAGTACATAAATCAATTTGCTCTTATAGCAAAGCCCTTGACAGAGCTAACAAAGAAATCTTCAGAATGGTTATGGACAGAAAAACAAGATAGTTGTTTTGCTGAGTTGAAACAAAAATTATGTACTCGTCCAGTGCTTGCCATATACGATCCCGCATTAGCTTGCGAAATTCATACTGACGCAAGTAAATTAGGTATAGCAGGAATCTTATTTCAAAGACAACAAGAAGGTGGTTTAAAGCCTGTATTTTATTATAGCAGAGTAACATCACGCGAAGAGTCAATATATCATAGTTATGAGCTGGAGACATTAGCTGTTGTTGATTCTTTGAAACATTTTAGAGTTTATGTCTATGGTCAATCTGTAAAAGTAATAACTGATTGCTCTGCTGTTAGATACACCTTGATGAAAAAAGATTTAGTTCCTCGTATCGCGCGATGGTGGCTTACGATTCAAGAGTATGATATACAAGTAGAATATAGGTCTGCAGATCGTATGAAGCATGTCGATGCTTTGAGTCGTAATCCATCGAATACCAATACATGTTCTCAAAGCGCCAATATAAAATTAATTTCTAGTGACGATTGGTATTTGACAATACAATTGCAAGACCATAAGTTGCATAATATAATCAAGCAATTATCTGACGGCAATGCATGCACGGATGTCAAAAATAATTATGTAATTAAAAACGACCGGCTATATAGAAAAACACTCAGTGGCGATAAATTGGTGGTACCCTCATTTGCTAGATGGAAATTTATGCAAAAATTTCATGATCGGATAGGTCATATAGGGATTAGAAGGTGTGAAGAATTAATTAAAAGCGATTATTGGTTTCCTAAAATGACAAGGTTTATAAAAAAGTATGTGAGCAATTGTTTAGAGTGCGCGTTTGCAAAGGGGAGTTATGGAAAACCTAGTGGTGAACTACATCCTATACCCAAACCAACTGTCCCAATGGAGGTGGTTCACATTGACCACCTCGGCCCTTTTTGTAAAACCAAAAGTGGTCACCAGTATATTCTTATGATAGTTGACTCTTTTTCAAAGTTCTTGATAGCACGTCCAACAAAAACAATCAATTCTGTTGAAACTGTTACTGTTCTTAAAGATGTATTCGGTCTATTTGGCTTTCCAAAAAAGGTTATATCCGATCGAAATCTAGCGTTCACAAGTAGAGTTTTTAAGGCGTTTTCGATAGACCGTCAATTCCACCATACGCTTAATTCTATAGCATGCCCTCGGGCTAATGGGCAAGTTGAACGTTATAACCGCACACTTCTAGACGCTATGCGTACCCGTAATATAGATCCCAACATGTGGACCGAGTGCATACCTGACACAATATGGGGTATTAATAATACGATCAATGAAAGTATAGGTTATCACCCATATGAGATCATGTTTAGTCATAGAGGCAGATTAATGCCGAATCTAGGTGAAAACGAACAATCTATAACTGTAGATGAAAAACGAAAACGTGCGTCTAAGCGGCTAGAGGATCGAGCAGTAACTATGAAACGTAACTTCGATAAACGTCATAGACCAGCAGTCAAGTTCCAAAAGGGCGACTTGGTCCTTAACTCGTTGAACCACATTACAGAATGGGGATCTAACAACCTGGTTGAGTTCAATGGCAAAAAAACTCAAACATGCGCGTTCTCCGCTAAAAAGTCACCATTTCTTCCTCTCCCGTCTCTTCTGGGCACGACACTTGCGTTGCAGAGTAACATCACCTTGCTTGGTATGGAAATCTGCTGCGACCTAAATCCTAAAAATTACATCGAGGCTGTGATCAAAACAGCCTCACGCAAACTCGGAGTCCTGAACAAGGTGCGGCGCTTTTTCTCGGCTGAACAGCTGTACCTGTTGTATAAAACTCAGGTGCGGTCCTCCGCCGAGTATTGCTCACACCTCTGGGACGGCTCCGCTAAATATCTACTTGAAGCTTTGGATCGGATGCAGCGTCGAGCAATTCGCATTATAGGTGATGAAAATGTAACCATGAATCTCGAGCCCTTAAAACTCCGTCGTAATATTGCTGCTCTGAGTGCATTCTACCGACTGTACCACGGGGAGTGCTCAGAAGAGCTTTTCTCCCTTATCCCTCCCTCCCCTTTCCTTTGCCGTAATACGCGTGCGGGCCTTCAGTGCCACCGTTACACCGTAGCTGCCATTCCATCGCGAACGAAGAAATTTAGCAACTCGTTCCTTTGTCGCACCCTAAAAGCATGGAACTCCCTCCCTGCGCACGTATTTCCACCTACCTACAATATGGGGTCTTTCAAACGAAGCGTGAAGAGGCATCTTGCGGGCCGGCAGGGTGGGGATGGCTAATGCTATACTTACAGTCTAGCACTAGGTATCCCCACTTCTGGACGGCATTTCCACTTAACATCAGGCGGAATGCAGTCATCTGCCTGCTCTTACATAAAAAAAAAAAAAAAAAAAAAAAAAAAAAAGCAAGCTCCCACGGGTGGCGAAATTAAGAACGTTAATACAAAGTTGCAAGTTCTATATTCAGGGCCATACGTTATCGATAAAATTTGTAACAATGATAGATACGAAATAAAAAGCGTAAAGGGTATGCGCGGCTACAAGAAGTTTACAGGCGTTGTATCTGCAGACTCCCTTCGTGCATATCGAAGCGCACCAGAGTGTAGTGATGCAACTAGCAGCGACGATGACATAGTTACTAGAGACGACTTAATTGATTTACTGGAGAGCTAAATCGTTGTGTGCACCAATTGCGGTGCAATTGTTTCAGGATGGCCGACTGTAACGGAAAAAAAGAGGAGATGTATTGACTATGACGTGTTGAGGTGTGGAGATGGAGTGGCGAGGAGGGGCGAGTTGTGGAGAGGAGAGGAGAGTTGTTAAAAGGGCGTGTGCGTCTAGTTCGACCCTCATTATTTTCCGTGGTTATTTCTGTAACGAGTGATCAGTGTTTGAGTTGCGTGTTTTATAAAATCATAAATAAAAGTATCAGTTTATTTTTCTACCTACTTATTTAATTATTTTTCCAACCTCGTAATACTAAATCCTAATCTATCTAGGCTCATTATTATACTTTCAGAATCGAATAACATTTTTTTTTGGTGGTGACGGTTTTAGAATACAGTGTCGCCAACTCATTACATTCTGAGGGTGTCGTAAATGCCGACCAAAGGAACTCAAGAGGCAGATCATCGTTGAGAAGGACACCTAGATACAAACTCTGCTCTAACTCATTTTGCCAGCATGGCACAGTTGGCTAAGTTCCCGCCATAAATATGGAGGAGGTCCGACTCAGTAGCGGGTCATTTATATCAATTACAATTGGACATTTTGATTTTCGTTGTGATATGGTTGTATTTTATTTATTGTGTATATTAGAATACATGGATTTTAGTAACTATGTTAGTTTTATTTTGTGTTCATTTTATTCTGGTCTATGGATGGTAACGATGGAAGCTTGGTAGTGGGAGACGGGAGGTGGGTATTGGGAGATGGGAGGAGAGTATTGGGAGACGAGAGGTGCATGGGCCCGGCTGAATCAATTTAGGGGCCTACAAAAGTACTGAAAAACTTTCGTCAAAAATACTGTTTTCGATAGTGATGTACCTTTATAGAAGAAATGGGACAATAAAATATAATTGGTTTATTTGGTGATTGGCAAAGTTAAAAAATATCTTTAAGATGGTATAGCAATTTGGGAATACATCAACAAGGGGCTGGGGGGCCCTGGGCTACAGCCCAAAAAGCCCTGAGATAGATCCGCCCCTGGGGAGGTGGGTAATCGGATAATGAGGAAAGGTACGCCCTTTTCCCTCGTCCATCTGACGAGGGAAAAGGGCGTACCTTTCCCCTCGTCCATCTTCCTAATGGAGGTGCCTTATGGAGGAGCTGGGTATAGAGACCAAAAATAGGTAATTACAATGTACAATATGTGTTTACATTTGACTCGTCTTTGGATGATAACGACAGGAGGTGGATATTGGGAGGCTAGAGGAAGGTAATCGGATAAGGTAGGCGAACGAGGGGAAGTTTAAGCAGAGCTGCGTATAGAGAGCCGGAAAAAAAAGTAAGCAAGAGGAGAGAGGTACTATAAAGTGGGTGATGAAGTGGATAATGGGAGACGGGACTTGGCTAAGGAGATATGGCAGCTTGGGAGGCTGATGTTGAGTAATAGGTAAGAATCGTTTATGTTCATGTCGTGAGGGATTTAGAATATAATATTACCACCCCTTTCTATCCTGAGGGTGTCGTAAGACCCGACAAAAGGAAATGACAAGGCCGAAAACCTAGCCGAAAGAAAAGGAAAACAATAACGAAACCCTGTGCCAACCCGTCTGGCCAGCGTTACACAGAATGCAAATCACCCCCCTGTGATGAAGGAGGCCCGACTCAGGAGTGGGTCATTCATAGTCATAAAGATAAATAGCGACCCGCCCCGGCTCCGCACGGGTGCAATGATGAACATATTCGTTTATTAATGTTCCTCGCTATAATATTATGCATGTATTCTATTTAAAAACCTTCCTCTTGAATCATTCTATCTATTAAAAAAACGCTTCAAAATCCGGTGCGTATTTTTAAAGATTTAAGCATACTCAGGGACGGAAAGACGACAGCGACTATGTTTTATAATAAGTAGTATAGTAGGTAATAATGATCGATATAATCGGGACGAAATCAAACAAATAAAGGACTATAAATAAAGTTCATACATTGTAGTTGTTGAACATAATATATTATACACGATCTACGATACAACAAAATATATATACATCGTTTTGCTTTTAGCAATTTTACCACACAGATAACATCTACGAGACCTTATCTAGTTACGCAAACAGCCTAAGCCCCTGTACGCACTACCGGTTGAACCGCGGAGGCGGCCAACCGCACGGCCTGCCGCTTTTCCAGTTTAATATGCAACCGCCTATGATTGCCCGCACTAAACCGCCACAAAATGTCAACCGCCAGCCGCAAGAAACATAAGCGGTTGCATATTATACTAGAAAAGCGGCAGGCCGCGCGGCTAGCCGCCTAGGCGGACAACCGCTGGTACGTACGGGTACTAAGGTCTAAGGTCACCAGAGGTCAGGGGAGGTAAAGCGTTGGCAGCTGAAAGACATTCTTTTTTCTACTGGCACCTCACCTTTGGTCTGTAAAATGGGCGACGATGGAAAAAAAGCCTTTCTTTTTGTTGTGCTGGGCAAATGCTTTATGCGTCCCGTCCATCGGGGGCGTGCTCGGCGGTAATGTGGGAGGTTTTCGATCAGGTCACGGGTCCTGACGCGAGTTTGACATTTTATACCCATCTCAAAGTGCGCAACGCCGCTAAAGGAGTGCACTTCAACAATCCCTTAAACTACCTGCTCTTGAAACCCACCCACATCCAAATTCTGATGTTGCCGTTTAATATGATTTTTCAAATTGACATTTTGTGTAAAAGTTGCGTTGCACATCACACATCTATACTTCTTCTCACTAACATGAGACTGCATATGAACCTTCAGACCGCGAAGCCTTGGATAACTTTTACCACAGTACTCGCAACGGAAGTTCCTTTCCCCAGTGTGTGTTGCCATATGCTCTTTCAGCCGAGACGGCAAATAAAACCTTTTTTCGCACAGGTCACACTGGTGTTTGAATATTTTTAAATGGTAACGTCTGTTGTGTTCTCTCAAAGACTTCCTACTATCGTACGCCCTATCGCAATGCTCGCAGGGAAACATTCTCTGTTCCCCATGAACATCAATCATGTGTCTATAACGCAGGGAGTAAGAAAATAACACTGCATCACACTTGTAACACTGGTACGCCGGCTCTCGCTTATGCAATTTGGATTCGTGCAAAAACAAACTGTGTTTCGATTTGAATATTTTACCGCACTCCTTACAAGGGTGGGATTCGGCGACTTTTTGGTGCGTTTTCTGATGCAAAATCAACATTCGCTCCTCGAAATAGTGTGCGCCGCAAACGTCGCAAATACACGTGCCGAAATGCTCGGCCATATGCTTTTTGAGCGCGTGAAAAAAACTAAACGAACTGTCGCATTCGGTGCACGTCAAATTGTTGACTGTCAATCGGAATTTCAAAAACTCGTTCGAAACGTCAAATATAGTTTTCTGGTGTTCGCGCGCCAAGTGACGTTTGAGTGTATCGATATCTGTGATTCGATTATCGCATAGACGACAATCGATTCGTAGTATATCGATTAAGAGTATTTTTTTGTTTGCCATCGTATCTTTGAAGGCTGTTGGGTCATGCGTTAGTGTGTGTTCGCGTAATTTTGTTGGATCGGTGAATACTTCTCGGCAATAGATGCAATAGTAATCACTAAATGAAGTATCGAATGGGCAGACATAGGAATTTTCGACGATAGTGATGGCGTTAGTGAATGATTTGTGTTCAGTATCGATACGTTTCTTGGATGTGTGCTGGTCGTATTCTGAAATATAAACAAATATACTTAGTGGTGACAAACTTAAAATACACAGGAAAACAACAAGAGTGAATAAAACCTATATTTACAAATTGCTGTTTAAGACGGAATGAATAGTTAGATCACTTTCAGATTTATATTATGAGTAAGATCTCACCTACAACAATCTCCTTCCTTTCCTTGTCAATTCTTCTGATTTTCCTATTTGCAATATCATTAGATAATACTTTGGCGCGTTTCTTCTCCGCCTTCGCTTTCTTCACCACTTTCTTCTTCTTCTTTAGGCCCTTCTTGGGTTCAATATTGACTGATTCTGCGTCTGTAATTTATGTCATCTCGTTTCGGTTCCTAAATGACCCACTGCCGAGTCCGGCCTCCAAATACGTGGAGGGTTGAGCCTACTGCGCCACGCTGGGTTAACACAGAGTTTATATAACGTTTTCCTTGTCTTGCGGCTGGGTGATCTGCCTCTTGCGTTCCTTCAGTCGCCTCTTACGACACCCTCAGTATGGTATGGGGGATATTGTGTATTCTAAATCCTATGGACGTTGTAACACCAGACATGTCAATCATAGGTGTCTGGCCCTGTAAGGAGTGAAAGCATGACGGTATCAGTCGAAAGAAAGTTGCTGGCCTTGCTGCCAACGTGTTCCTCCAATTTTTTTTCGGTTGTAAGTCCTTCCTTTCCGCAGTACTGGTAGGCCTCCTACACGGCGGACTGATGACCTGGTTAAGGTCCCCGGAAAACGATGGATGCGCGACTTGGAGTAGGCTGTCACAACTTACCATCATCAACATAGTCATCCCCGCACACATCCTGGTCTAGTTCTTCATCGACATCATTTTTAGTATCTGTTTTCGTACTGGTCACCATATTTTCTTCCGACTCAGTTTTTATCGATGGCAATTCTGTTTTAAATTCTGCCACTCTGTCTACAAGAAAGAAGAAGAAACGGTCAGATTTATAAGCACACTACTAAAACGCCAAGGCTTCGTCTGCTGGTCAATGTCTGAAATACTCAAAAAGACTTCTCAGCTCATAAACGACCCACTGCTGAGTCGGGCCTCCTCGAATTAGGTGGAGCCCACTGTGCCTCGCTGGCGAGACGGGTTGGCGTAGGGTTTCATATCAAAATTTCCTTCTCTTGCGCCTAAGTTTTCGGCCTTGCCATTTACTTTTGTCGGCTCTCACGACACCCTTTGGATGAAATGGGATGGCGACACTATTTATTCTTAATCCGTCACCACATGTCGCATGCCAACTTGTCTGGCCAGTGTGGCACTGACGGCTAATTTCCGTGAACTTGGCGGAGGCCCGACTTAGCAGATTGAAATTAAGATTGGTCTTCTTCAGTGAGGACGTTAAGTCGCAGAAGGAGGCAGCGGAGGAGGAGCCGACTCCACGCCCACCTCCTGCCTCCGCCATAGACGAAAGCCTCACTGAGGGCGTCCCAGTTGCCCAGGACACCTTCTGGTAGTCACTTGCCTGCGTAGCGGGCATCTCGTTGGGGCGTCACAGTGGAATGCGTTTACGCGAGCCTGTGGCGTCCCAAGCGTGTCATGGGAGGGTATACCGCTGGGGTTTTAGTGGGTAAACGAGTAGTTTCCGGAGTCCCACATAATAGCAGACCCTTTCACCAGCGTCACAAAAAAAATAGGGTGAAATTAAGATGATGAATAATGCTTACGCTACTCATTCGTACCTCCGTCATGTACTTTTATACTGTCTTCTAGCAGTTTCTGCTCACAGTAAAGCACTTGGGAGCGGAACGCGCGTGCATCTCTCAGTCTTAACACACACGTCGCGCAGATCAGACGTGCGTGCTCGTCGCCGTCCAGGCTTGATAACTGAAATGTTAAAAATAATTTACGCCCTCGGGTGGTGTCACAGAGATACTCGAAACACTAAGAAAATACAAAACTCGACTATCAAAACATCCATGCTTGCACAAAGTCATAAGATAGCTGGCTCAGCCTTATCAAGACAAACCCCCAAGGTGCCACTGGATCTTGTATTACAAAATAATGTGGATATGACAATGGACACGAAAAAAAGGTAATCTGCAAGGACGTTATGTCGCAGAAGGAGCGGAGCGGGTCAAGGAGGAGGATGTACTGGCTGACCCGCACCGCAGACGGAGGCCGGGGAGAAGGAGGCGAATATACGCCTACCTCTTGCCCCCGCCACCAACGAAAGCCTCACTGAATAAAACTTCCCCACCACACGCTGGCTGTTAACGGGTGTTGTAAAAGTCAACAAAACCCAGCACGCTTGGTGTAGATCCTACCACCCTTGCATCTAAGTCCGGCACCAAGCAGTTTTACTGTGTTCCGTCGTGTGTATGTGAGAGCCGGGGCACAACAGGGCATTTCCTTTAATTGAAAAATAAAAACTGGGTCGCCCTCGTATAGTCGCTTGCCCGTCTAGCGGACACCTCGTTGGGGCGTCACAGTGAAATGCGTTTACGCGAACCTTTGGCGCCACAAACTTGTCGTGTGAGGGTATACCGCTGAGGCGGCGGTATGCATAAAGCATTTCCCCAGCGACACCAAAAAAAGTGAGATAAAAATAAGGTGGTATCAAGGATACCACTGCTCAGTTGGCAGAATCAACCAGCAGAGGTAGGTTATAGATAAGGACCTGCTCACTGGAACTACCAGACTGGGTATTCACCCAGGCAAATCCCCTTTACTGCAAATGCTTTCACATCTTACAGGGTCAGCAAAAATATGAGTGACAAATCTTGTTCCCCTTGGGGTTAGTTGTGCCACCTTTCACAAGTGCCCGGTTTGATTCTGGAGTCAAGCAAGTGTCTTTGTGTAAACCAGATGCATTCACACTGAGTCTAGGTGTTGTTTGTTTTTGTGGATTTCATGTTTGTAAGCTGCCCATACTATATACATGTTACGGTTAGAGCAAGGGTTACTTTTTTTTAAAGCAAAAACGGTTAACGGTCTGTGCGGCCATTGTATCATATGCTTGAGAACAGGTGCTGATGTTTGGGGTCAGCTCATGGGATTAAGGACTTATAATTTCATTATTAATTATTCTATATATTTTTTTTATTAATATTTCAGTTGAGCACCTTTTGGAACCAAACGAAGCTAGTTAGTTTTATATTCACAATCATTGTAATATGGTGTTTACAAATAAACTCAACTCAACTCAACTCAAATCATTTATTTCAATTGAACCTATTTACTGGTGTTTATGAAAAGTCAAAAGTGAAGTTAGGAATCTAGTTGCATGTTCCAAAAAGTAGATCCTATGGAGAAGAACAGGCAAGAAACTCCATGGACACTCTTTTTATCATATTTTCTGTTACAAGCATCTGATTGGGTGACATTGATTTCGTGTTTATTTATAGTAAGCTAAGATGTGAGGACAATGTAACATATTGCACAACAGAAGTGTCCAGGAGATCAATATAAAGCTATGTAGGTATGTCAATAGCAGTTAAGGGATGACCGGCCCCAACTGGCGGCACCTGATCACGAGCATGACGCATGTGCCAGCCATCCCCCAGCTCAACCATATTTTAGGGAACCGAAGGACCCGACACACACGACACCACCAGCATGACCTTTAAGCGAGCATGACATACTCTCAACTGCTTGTTTATATGATAACTAGCCAACAAAGTTTCTTCTGCCAGGTCTTCTCAGTTGGTGCCGCATTCTGACCTGGTGGTAGTGTTTTAAAAATGATGTATCCCTTGTCGATTGCGAACACCATAACTGGTTTATGAATTAAAAAAAAAAGATCGTAGCAAGTGGAAAGAAGTGGTATCTGCCTAGCCGCAAGGGAAAGAGGCGTTATTGTAACAAAAAAAATATATTGTAGGCTCGAACAGTCCCATATCCCTCGTTTATATTTACTAACATTTATATTAACAAACCATAAGTCCGAAGCAGTCGACAAGCATATCTGAATAAACTTCTTTTTGGCCAAGAAAAGTGTATTCTGCGTTCAATAACCGGCATTTTTTCGTTGCACCGCAACATCGACATAGCCCTGGGTCCACTACTGGGCCCTTGACTGTAGCTGCACTCATTTTCTTTGATAATTATCGAAATTCAGCAAAGACAATAAATATAACATTGTTTGTAAAATACGTCAAAAGCAATCGATGAATGAACTTACTAAAGTATTATGTATGAGCGAATGAATGATCTAAGCTAAAATAAATAGATTCAATGCCAATGTTACCACATACATATTAAAAAAAACTTCTATAACTTCTATATATCTTATAGTACCGGAAATTGCTCCATTTTTTTTAAAAACAATCCCAATATTTAAAACCCGCACAAAAATGTATGTATGTCGTGTCGTTATCACTTATAATTATGTGCCTTTAGCAAACATTTTAGTAGAAATAGTGGATGTATTACATAAATCTTTTAACTATTATGTAGCAATTTGGCAGTAATTACAACGCAAGGTAATTATAATCCAAAAATTCAATAAAATATACGAATTGTTACATTATTTAAAAAACGGTGGCCATATGATGTAAACCGTTTGCAAAATTAAAATGTTTATAAAAATTCCATTTCTTACACCATTATTACAAATCTCCTACAATGGCCACAGAGAGCATAATTGCGCGCGCATGCCCCAACAGTGCCCAACACGCAAACTAAGTACAGGCTTGCTTTGCTTGGGGCTAAGCCCAACACTAGCAAAAAAGTCGCCCCGCTGTCCCTCATCAATGGCGTCGCGTTGCGATTTTCATAAGAAGGCTATTGTTTTTACCAGCAAACTGTTTAATAATTAGAGTTAGTGTTAGTTTAAATTATGTTAGACATATTTTCTGTGAAAATATTATAGTGGAACGCATAAATGGAGCCGAAAACTACGGAATGGCGACCCGGCCCCTCGGTGTGCCGTTGTTGTCTCACTGAGGGTTGTTATAAAGATATTTCTACTGAATATTTTTGGATGGGAAAGCGAGAAGTGTACGCGGAAATGCTTTCTGAAACATTAAATATAACTGTAAGTAATCTATTTTGTTCGCGTCTTTGTTCCGATGCATAGGCGTCCATTTTCTCTATAACCCGACCAAGTTACGAAGTTTTCGACGACGCGGCTGCATCTTAGGCTTCGCGCACACTTGTTTTGGTTGGGTGTGAGAAAATCGATAATTCTCATTATGATTTGGGACTCACAATTTTATTAACATATATAATATATACTTCCTATTTTGATTGGGCTGAATCGATTATTCGTACATTACTACGAATAAAGGATGTCTGTCTGTTTTGCTTTTCAAAGGAAACTGCTGATGATGATGATGCAGAGTACTGGCCATTAGTCCGTAAATTTCTCCTGTACGACCATTTAACTGGAGCTTTTAAAATTATAACAACATATATTGTTGTAGTCTTACAATTTGTGGGCTAATGTAAAATGACTATTACAAGTTACTTTTACGTGGTTCCATTTGCTTCCACTACATCAGTTGTCCAAAAACAAAAAAAAATTGGTTGGTCATTTCAATTGCTAAACAATGTATTGTTGAGTTTGTCCAGTCTGCAAGTTGCCTAAAATGAAGACAACCAAAATTCATTGTATAAAACAACAAAAAAAGAACTAGCACTTACTTAAAATGTGGTAAACAATAAAATGTAATTGTTCTGTGTGGTCGCCATCCTGAGGGTGTTATAAGAGCCATTAAAAGGAAACGACAAGACCAAATACCTAGCCTAGCTAAAAAGAGAAGGAAATCTTGATACAAAACCCTATGCCAACCCATCTGGTCAATGTGGCATAAAAGGCTAATTACCCTCCATGTAAATGGAGGCGGCTCGACTCAGCAGTGGGTCATTATGGGCTTAGTACTAATAATAAAAAAAAAATACTGTGCATTAAACTCCATCTGCAGATTAAGATGAATGTTCCAGGGTAGCCCGTGAAATTCAAATGTTCGTATGTTTTTTGCAATTTGCAGAATGACTTTGAGCTTGAAAAAGTTTTTCTTGCACCTTTATGAGCTTGGGAGGGTTGTATTGATGATTTTGATGATTATAATTCTATAACTACATACGTCTTACAGCCGCGAATAACATTTTAATCAACATACAACCTAGCACTGACCTGCAAATTGCAAAAAACATAAGAAAATTTGAATTTCGCAGGCTACCCTGGAACATTCACCTTAAACAACATTTGACTGTTGGATCTTGGCTTCTCATGTTACTGAATGGTGGTCCATAGTCCCACTCACCCCATGTTGGCCTCCCCCTGCCCGTGTGGATAGAGTATTAATTAAGGAATTTACCCCCCTAAACAATAAGCAGGCTATAATACAGGCTAACGCCCAGTTTAGGCACCAGTCTCCCACAATAATTTAAGTTATAAAAATTGTCTAATTTATATTTTTTGTGAATGTACATTGTGGTGAGAAAATAAATGAATTTTATTTTTATTATTAATCCAAGAAATTTTTTTTGTGACTCAACTGTTGACTATGTCAGTCTCATTGCATTGTTATATGGAATTTGTCTTAGCTATAGTCGTATTTTTAATTAGACATACTCAACTGACGTTTACTGTTTTATATAGTTTATATATTTATATGAGTAGTGTAGTGTACGCAGGCCAAAATGACACTATGTTAGAGCTAGAACTATCCTACAATTGGGCAAAAACTGCAATCGGGGTGCTCTATTGATCTCTACGGGTGTGTTCCACTTAGCACTCACAAAGACCATGCTCACGGCCACGGTTTTCGCCGTTCCACTTGGTTCTGGGCGTCACAATCATTTACTCAAGTGAAATGGATTTTGGAGCATTTTTGGCGTTCATTTAAATAATAAAATATCATTAATTCATTCATGGTATCAATAAGTTCTATTAAATATTGGTTAAAATGATTTATTAAAAGAATAGTATATACTTTAATTTTCAAGGAGTGTGGAACTAATTTATGATCTTATTTAATAAAAATGCCTTTTATGGCGGCAGTTGGAAATTAGTTGGTGCGTCTAAACTACTACTTCGTCCAGCTCAGTAAAAGAAAGAAATACAATTTTATAAATCATTGATCGTGAAAAACGAAAAGTTATACTACGTGTTATTGATTACAATAATGTCTTGTCCGATCTTGTTCGGTACAATAGAACGATATTGTTATTGTCGCAATGTTTCTGCTTTTAGTTTTTAAAATTGGCGCTCAAATTCTCAAAATGCTCACAACGACCCACCTTTTGAGATGGGGCGTCGTGAGCTTGGCGTGAGCATAAGTAATGACGTCATCAATGACGTTTTCGCCGCGACCACAACGATCTTGGTCGCCATGTGGAACGCCTGAATGAGCATTTTAGGCGTTGTGAACGCTAAGTGGAACGTACCCTACGTGTACGTAGAAATTTAGAGTATAGATTAGTTTAGTTGTCAATCTGTCTAGCTCTATTGTCTCTGTGTGGATAGGGATAAACCGATACCACTAAGGTATCGATACTTTTACTCGTTACAGTATCGGTTGTAAAGGATCGATACTTACTCGGTATCGATTGAAAAGTATCGATACTTACTCGGTATCGATTGAAAAGTATCGATACTTACTCGTATCGATAACTAATGCTTTAAACGCGAAAAAACAAAACAACGTTATTTTGAAATGAGAATTATGCACTCCAAAAACAATGAATGAATCTTATTAATACATAATATTTAAAACGCGAACGTTTGTAGGTATGGTTGGATGAATGGGTGGATGATGTTTGTTACTCTTTCACGTAAAAACTACTGAAGGGATTTTAGTGAAACTTTACAATAATAAAGCACAAATTTCAGAGAAACACATACGCTATAATTTGTAAAGATACTCATATATTGTGAATTATCCAGAATATAACGTCAAGTAAGCGCGGGTAAAACCACGGGGCGCAGCTAGTGAATTTACATGTCAATCACTGATAGAGATCCCAACATAAGATGGCGACTTTTTTTTCATTCGGCATAGACATACAAGTTTGACAACTACACATAATAAGGAAAAGGATGTGTTAAAAATTTAAAAAATGATAGCCAGAAGTATTTCGCGTAGTTAAAACGTTTTATGTGTCAATTTGAATACTCGTTAAAATGAAATCTATTGGTTTACGAATACGAGTACTTTTGACCGATACCTACTTGATACTTAGTTAAAAAGTATCGATACCAAAAGTACTTGGTATCGGAAGGAAAGTATCGAGTAAGTATTTGTATTCACTCGTAACGTTTTATCCCTATGCGTGGACGACACGTATTAGATTGATGAGATGATGACAACATTATGTGTTTTGTTCCAGATATCATACTCGCAGGCTGGCGGGCCGAACAGTAACAGTCGTCTAGTATGCGAGCCGTGCATATCGCGGCTGCGAGACGCGACAGACTTCAAACGGCAGGTTCTGGAGTGTGAGAAGACCTTTATGCAACACCTGGACCCCAGCAGCTCGCAGGACGCCGATATTCCAGGTATACAACAACTAGCTCCCATACCCACCTGTGGCCATATGAATTAACTAGCTGATCCCGCAAACGTTGTTTTGCCAAATAAATAACTCACCCTTTGTTACTTGTTACGCAACACTACTTTGTTTCGTAAAATCCGTAAAGACCTCTACTCGGTGGAAAGAATATTCCTACTAAATTTCAAGTCTTTAGATCTTATGGTTCCAGAGATATTGTGATGAGTCAATCTATCTATAGAACAGCTCTTATACAGGCCGATAACCTAGCCGAGAAGGAAAACTAGGAAACCAGTTTGGCCAGTGGCACATTATGGTGGTTATGGAATGTAATTAAAAAAATATTTTTTTTTTAACAGGACCCCTTGACACCTTAGATTCTGATGTGAAGATTGAACGAGTGAAACTAGAGGAGAAACTAAGCGACGATGACTTCGGCGACCGAGACTTTCCCGACGACGATGATGATGATCGTAAGTTCTTGGGGCGCAAAGCTCGTCATAATATAGCTAAAGGTCTGGGCAAACAGCGGACGGGGCGGGACGGCGACGCGACGCTGGCGGGACGTGAAGAGTTGTAATGTATGTCGGAGATAGCGACGGTCTGAGCGATAGAGTCGTCATCATCTTAACTTGGTACGAGGTTTATTACTTGTAACTTTATAATTCACAATATTAACCACGGTATCAATAACAATGTTCAGTTAACACACTTAGATAGACAAACCGACAGGTTCGCAACGGAGAAGTGTCTCGGTCCGTGTCCCAACGTCGACTGACTGATCGAGCCAACCTCACTTTCCATTACGATTCTGTCCACGTGCCGCCATTGCAAAACAACTGACGTCACCGCGTTTGCCGCACTACTGTGTCAACAATCAATTGAGAAACTTAATAAAACGATATCGTTATCCACGACACGGCCATTCTGACGAAGCACACGTCCTCGTGTGTACTTGTAACAAAATAACCAACTGAGGCACATTTTCACGTTCGGCCAACCTGATGGTAATGGTCCGTAATCGTATCTTACGAATAAAGTTAACAGAGATCACGTTAGCATACAAATAATTTCAACAACTTTAACACGAAAGGTTCCTCTAAGCCCATAATCTTTAAATCTCAATACTGATACTTTAAAACAGTAAGTTTAAAGCAAAAAGTACACAACACATGGCCCAGCTGTCCCAGCAGCTAGTGACAATTCACGTGTCACCCATATCGTCATCGCCAGCTTGTTTGTCGAGTACTCCACTTAGGTCGCAGCCTTGTCGCTCGTGTACTGCACCATGTCTCGAAACAGGTCATGGAACCTCTTAGTAGCTGCAAACTGACGCGTAAGTCGTTCCTTAGCTTCGCCCCAGGTCTTGCACAGAGGATAAGACTTCGATGCCCATTTGCGAGCGAAACCATCCATTTACTCGTTCCTTCGTTCGATACGTCACAGCTCTTCAGAATCTATGCGCAGCGCCATCCGCGAGTAATGCCACGGAGGCGGCATAGATGGCGCTAGTAGTACTAAAACGTTAACTCAATACGCCACACGACCATCCTGACAGTCAGCGCGTTCTCGCGCGTCTTTCATTGTCGTTGTGTGTGAAACGTAATAAAAGGAAAAACTCGTACGGTTATCGGGGTGCCCCGAGTCACAAAGCGCCAAGCTTTCAATGGTCAACTGTACGCGAAGCGCGTAGCTCCCGACGTAACAGTACGGGCTACACAAAACACGGAGTTCCGACGTACAGCACCGGAGCTACGTGAAGCGCGGAGCTTCCAATACACTATAGCAGTGTTACACGAAGCGCGGAGCTTCCAATGCACTATAACAGCGTTACACGAAGCGCGGAGCTTCCAATGCATTATAACAGCGTTACACGAAGCGCGGAGCTTCCAATGCATTATAACAGCGTTACACGAAGCGCGGAGCTTCCAATGCACTATAACAGCGTTACACGAAGCGCGGAGCTTCCAATGCACTATAACAGCGTTACACGAAGCGCGGAGCTTCCAATGCATTATAACAGCGTTACACGAAGCGCGGAGCTTCCAATGCATTATAACAGCGTTACACGAAGCGCGGAGCTTCCAATGCACTATAACAGCGTTACACGAAGCGCGGAGCTTCCAATGCACTATAACAGCGTTACACGAAGCGCGGAGCTTCCAATGCATTATAACAGCGTTACACGAAGCGCGGAGCTTCCAATGCATTATAACAGCGTTACACGAAGCGCGGAGCTTCCAATGCACTATAACAGCGTTACACGAAGCGCGGAGCTTCCAATGCATTATAACAGCGTTACACGAAGCGCGGAGCTTCCAATGCATTGCAACGGTGAACTTAGCAAACTTCCACATGCCTCTCGTTACTCGCCGCTGCTGCAGGCGCTGCTCCGAACTGCTTGCGCCTACTGCCGCGCCAGCTCCTCCGCTGTTGCCACGTGGACACTTCGTTGCCAAATGTCCGGCGGTGCCGCACCTGAAACAGATTAAGTCCGACCGCGGCCTCGGTCCCGCAGAGCTTGACGCCGAAGTGACAGCACTGGCTGCCTTGCCTTTCACCTCGCCTTTGGAACGGCAATCGGACGGTCGGTGACCTATTTTACCGCAGTTGTGAAATTTCACCGTTGCCGACTGAAACTTCGATCGCCTGAAGTCTGGATCTGCTGTCCTATCGCCTTATGTTTATGCTCTCAATCTACCTCACCGATGCAAATCAAGGCATATAATGGTGCCATAATCTTGGAAAACTGATATAACCTGCCGAAAATATGACGCTAGACCGATGAACTGTCAAGCTAAACAAGCACAGCAATCTAAACTTCGTATCGCAAGTAATTAACAGGTAAACATGTAAAAGAATTTCAAATAATATTTTCTTACACCGGTCAAAGCCACACTATCGTAAAGTCGTATACCATACAATATACCCGAGTAATAAAATGGAAACTGCTCACCGGAGTGACGTAAAATTGCAGCTGGTGCGCTTACTACAGATCCACTCACTATTCTTTGACCTGGCTGACCGCAGTACTGTTGCTCGCCTTCCTGCTGCTCCGCTCAGGGCAGTTAGACCCATAGTGTCCTTGTCCATCACAATGAAAGCAAGTGATCCCCACTTAGTTAATCGCCGCACTATGACTGCAGCTTGTGATCTTCAGTTTAGAACAATCTTCATGTAGCTTAATGTCTCCTTTATAGTGACAATGAATCGCCATTATCGGTTATTTCCATCGCGTACAGAAGCACACACATTATCACTACACTGTTTTCTCCACGTGGGCTGAATGAGTTACATCCCACTTCTGATGTCGGAGATAGCGACGGTCTGAGCGATAGAGTCGTCATCATCTTGACTTGGTACGAGGTTTATTACTTGTAACTTTATAATTCACAATATTAACCACGGTATCAATAACAATGTTCAGTTAACACACTTAGATAGACAAACCGACAGGTTCGCAACGGAGAAGTGTCTCGGTCCGTGTCCCAACGTCGACTGACTGATCGAGCCAACCTCACTTTCCATTACGATTCTGTCCACGTGCCGCCATTGCAAAACAACTGACGTCACCGCGTTTGCCGCACTACTGTGTCAACAATCAATTGAGAAACTTAATAAAACGATATCGTTATCCACGACATGTATTAGTTAATGTAGAATAGGTCACACAGAGCCGACGCGACGCGACCGCTACTCTCGCGCCGAGCGTTGCCCAGACCTTAAGGGCTCATCTATAAATTAAGTCAAACCATAAAGCGGAATGGGGGGGGGGGGGGGGTTATCACCTAAGTGTCACATAGTGTGACAGGGGGCATGGGAGTCACAATACATTTCATGTTAAAATTTAAAATACATATTGTTGATTTTATTAGGCTATTTAAGTATATTATAAAAATAAGTAAAAAAAATGGCTCTTTTCTCTCGATTAGTATTTTTAACTAGCGACCCGCCACGGCTTCGCACGGTTGCAATGACGAACCTCTAAACTTATCTACTACGTGTTTCTCTAATAAATTAAACATATACACCATCATTTTGAATCACTATCTATTAAAAGACCTGCTTCATTTGAGCATACATAGGGACGGACAGACGACAGCGACTTTGTTTTATAATATGTAGTGGTTATCGTTTTAGAATAATTTTAGTTATTGTTAGTTAGTGGCGACCGCGTTCTGGACAGCGTAGTGCTGGTAGGCCTACCAAAAGGTGAACTGATGACCTGGTAAGGTGGCCGGAAAACAATGGATATGGGCGGCCCAGGACCGGCCTTTGTGGAGATCCTTGGGTGGCCTATGTCCAGCAGTGGACGTCTTTTGGCTGAAATGATGATGACTTATGATATTTTAATATTATTTATTTATGTTTGGTTCAATAAAGATGTATCACTTATTTATACATAATGTGGGAATGATTTGAATAAAATAGATTTTTTTTCTTTCAGTTGATGACCAACCTCTGATGACGTTAGCAACAAAAATACCTAAAAAAGAATCTGTAGACTTATTAGACCTCCTTGACAATACTAAGGCAACTATTAAAAGAAAATCAACAACTAAAGTCAAAGCCAGTGCGGCGAAGAAGACGAAAACGGTGAAGCGCGAGTCGGCCAAGGCGAGCGCTAGCAAAGTATCGCCTAAACCGGAGAAGAAGAAGAAAGGTAGGCATTGATTTGTTTTTTCTCAGTGTTAGGACGGTGTGTCACTGTGAACGCGTTAGGGCTTTTTTCAAATAAATGCAATTTTTAACCCGATATAATTACATTTTGCATCAAATAATATGTATGTATTTGTCCAGCGTTTTTGTAAATTATAATGTTAGTTGGATATAATGTAATTTTTTTAATAAAATTTTATCCCTGCCCAATGTATAACCTGTATCGAGGGGGCACTCCACACACCAATACAAATGACACCCAGACTTAGCGCAAGGGTTTCTGGTTTACACAAGGGCAAGAGCCCACCCAGAATCGAACCGGGGATTCGTGAGCCATAGGTATGCAACCCCTCAAGTCAAATGGCAATTTGTGAATAATGCGCGGGCTTGGTCTTGCAAATATATCTTATCGATCTTTGTATCCAAAAACGGCGATCTAATAAAGCAATTATAGAGGTTTTCCCGGCTCTTCTCTGCAGAGTTGCCTACCGAACGGGGTGGTAAATAGTAGACATGAAATGTCGTACGTGTATTGGCGGGTCAAAAGACCTCAGTTGTGCCAGCTTAAATTCATAAGCAAAAGGAATGTTATCCATGTAAGTTTTATCACAAGTCTCTTAAAAATCGACACGTTTAAAATGAGCATCATTATGGTGGTAGTCTTCATTCACTACTGTCGGCGGCATTTTTATTATAATTTTTTTTTTTTTCTACCTATATTTATTTATTGTTATAGTACATTTATGTATTATAATAATCAATCATCATCATCATTCCATTGGCAAACAGTGCTTTGAATGCTGATATTCGCTCTCACAGTGACACATTTGTCCTGACATGTATTTTATTGGCAGGTTTTAAACTGGTTACATACACTCATACATACAAACAATCATAACACCAATATTTTTTATACAATACATATTACCTGTTCCGTGTGGTGACGGATTTAGAATACATAGTGTCGCCACCCCATTTGAACCTGAGGGTGTTGTAATAGCCGACAAATGGAAACGACTAGGCTGGAACCTGTCTGGCGAGACACAGTAGGCTAATTAACCTCTGTGTAGTTGGAGGAGGCCCGATTCAGTAGTGGGTCATATATCGCGGGGACAGTTTACAAACATGAAATTCACGATCACAAATGACACCCTGACTTGGAGCAAGTGCCTCTGGTTTACACAAAAACACTTGCCCGAGCCAGGAAACTAACCGGGACCCGACATCCCTTTTTTTTTTTTGTTGCCCGGGGTAAAATCCTTTATGGACTATCCCCGCCGGCCTGGGGATGGCCAGCGGGGGGTGTGTGGGACTCTCCTCATAAAGAGGCATACCCACTAAAAATCCCCGGGGCGTACCGTCCCGCGCTTGCTGCCCCGTGGGGCCTGACTGTGTCTCCACGGGGACAGCGTGCGCTGCGGGGAACGATCAGAGGGACCGTTCGAACCCCATCCGATCTTGGCTCCTTATATGGAGCAGCCTCCTCTGGAGCTTAGTAGCTCCGGGAGTCAGACCAACTCTTAATCATTTTGTTAGACCAGATAACAATTTCCTCGTCACTAACTTTATTAACGGGTTTTCCTTTAGGTCCGATATATTCAACATCCAACTGTGCTCTAGTGCCACTAGCCTGCAGGTCATTTAGGCAGTTTCCGACCCACACTATCCTGAGGGTATCCACACGTTGCGTTCCCGCAACAGGCAGATCACATCACGCAAGAGATGGAAAATTTGATTAAAACCCTGTGCCAATCCGTCTTGCCAGCGCGGCGCAGTAGGCTAATTTCCCTCTATTAACTTGGAGGACGCGCGACCCAGTAGTGGGTCTTTTATGGTCTGATGATGATATATATACAATAACAATTACTTAATTACTACTTTGTTCTTCATAAACTTAACCAGTATTGAACCTGCCAATTAATTTTATTAAGTAATAATTATTTATTAAGGAAAACGCATGGATATGTCTTTATACAGAAACCGCGTCGCCCCATTAGCACACGTTTGATAAAAATTGCGTATTTATATGGCGCAAATAACGATATCGAGGTTTAGATAATTGCTATTAACGCCATCTCGTGTTCGTTTTTGGCGATTAATTGATATTAACGATTAATATATATTAATTCATCATATTAAATTTAAATATAATCAATTTAATATGATGAATTTTGGTTGTTGGTAATTTATTGTACTTATTTGGTATAGCGCCATCTTGCGCCGTTGTGTGCGAACTTTGAATACGCCATCTTTGATAAACGTGAAATGGGGGCGCGGTTTGTGAAATCAGAGCAATAACTTTTTTTTTATGCCTATTTTTCTTTTTGATTTCGGCCTCTTCTGTCTGACTTGTCTATTTTGTGTCGTTTTCAGCTTTTATCCATAGGTGTCTCCAAAAATGAATACGGCTGCAAATAAATTGATTGAGATTGTTTTATTTTTAGTTGTAAGGTTTCTCTAGTGTATAACATATTCACAGTGTTGCGGGTTCGATTCCCGTTTTAGCTATTACTGTTGCTATGACGGCTAAGTAGGTATAACCTGTATGGCGGGGGCTGGTTACAAACATGTTATTCATCCAGACCAAGAGCAAGTGCCTCTGGTTAACACTGAGACACTTGCGCGTCCCCGGAATAGGACCCGTTCACTCCATTCTGCGACTGCCTCGTTGGTCTAGTGGTCAGATGTGCCGCCTTTGGATCAACGGGTCCCGGGTTCGATTCCGGGGTCGGGCCAGTGTCTTTGTCTAAAACCAGAGGCACTGGCTCGGAGTCTGGGCGTCATTTCTATCTATAATATGTATGTATTTACAAAAAAAAAATTTATATAAGTAGTTTATCATCCATCTCGTTACCATAACACAAGCATTAAGTTGCTTAACTTGGGACGAGATGGCGTTGTGTGAAATGTCCAAGGATATTTATTTATTTATTATTTATTTATTTATTCAATCCTGAGGGTGTCGTAAGAGCCGAAATGACAAGGCCAATACCCTAGCCACAAGAAAAGGAAGCCTAAGCACTAAACCCTGTGCCAACCCGTCTGGCCAGCGTGGCACAGTAGTCTTGGTATTGGAGGAGGCCCGGCTGTGGGCTGAGTAGTATTGTGGCATAACCTGCTTAATGTATCAGCAGGTTATGCCACGTTGTCGCCTGCTACCGATCTTAATTTCTTTCTCGTGGGGAAGTTCTCGTGCGATAAGGAGAGAAGATATGTTTTTTAGAGACGAACCTCTGCTGTAGCCATGGAGATGTTAATTGGCTGCTGTACGTAAGGTGGAATTCCTTCACCAGTCGTGCAGTGCCAGCGGGGGGCTGGTCTTCCGATAGCCACTAGTGTAATTTTATTAGCGTAAGCAGATCCACTGTCGCCGGGTTGCGTCTTCGCGTTGCGGGTTCGATTCCCAATCATACATTTTGGAATGTGACGAACGAGAGGTCGGCGTCGTCGCGTGTTTCAGGTGAGTGCATAATATGATGATGATGAAAGCTTGAAAACGTTGGAAAAGTCGAATAGTCTAACTTTATTTCAATTTTAACCATGGCGGGTTTGTTCGAAATAAAAAAAAAGTGCGATACCAGATACTGCGCTTCGCTTCGTCCGAATGGGATTCGAACCATAAGCTTCTGTACGCACTAGCGACTGGCCGCCTAGGCGGCTAGGCGCGGCCTGCCGCTTTTTAAGCTTAATATGCAACCGCGGTCCAACCGCCTAACGCGGTTTCATCGCGGTTGCATATTAAACTGGAAAAACGGCAGTCCGTGGGGGAGGCCTACGTCCAGCAGTGGTTTACTATATTAGTACAGTATCAAGATAAAGTACACTTTTACAAACGGTTTCAAGCGCGCTTTTTGAAGCTTAAAATATGCTCTGATTGTGGTTGTGATAGTATGTGATATTACTTCTGTTCGTGTCTATTTATGTAAAGTTTTTATGTGATTTTAATTGAAGACATATCCATGTGGCGGCTGTCTAGCCGTACAACACTGAACGCTTGTATGAACGCAACGATTCAAATTTCGAATTGAATTCATTCAAATTGACATTCTAGAAGTTTCCACAGAGGTTTACTCATGTTGGTTCTGTTCGTCTTGAGAAGTGATTCGTTCATGGAAGCGGTTCTAGTGTTTAGATCGTACCTAAGCTTTTACGAAAAAATTAGTTGCGATTTGCTATTGTTTTATTTGTATTGAAAACGGAATGCGCAACTGATTTTTTTCATTTTCTATTTTTCCATCGTCATTATTTTAAGGATTCTTCACTCGATTCGGTATTTAACTCGCAAAGTCCCTTTTGGGGCGGAAACCTTTCATAACTATGATAATCTTTTTGACTCGCTCTTTCTCCATAGAAGAATGTATTGATGACTTGAAGTCTTTAGCTAACATTTCAATAGGTCTTCTTTATTTCTTTATAACTTTCGGTTGGGAGTGACATTATTGAGACTATATTTTGTGCTTGAGAATATTAGGGATAAAACACGGTGTTAGGACGAATAAACTATAGAGAAACGTCACTGCAAAATGAAACGACCGGTACTCGTCACGGTACAAGCCAAATGAAACCCTAACGCGACGGACGTAAAGACGATGACACAACAAGGTGTACAAAAGAGATTTTTCTTTTTTAGCGGACTCGTACGATCCGTCGCGGGCGAACGCCGAGCTGATCGTGAGTTGCACCACCGCTTACCCGTTTAGGGTCAACGATAAGTCCATACTGTGTGTCTACTGCCAGGAGCTATTCGAGGAGCCGGACCTGTTCCGAAAACATATGGACGAGGAACACGACTACTTCAGTCTGAAGGTCGCTTTCCATCATCTGCCCAAAAACGAGTGCATCAAGGTCGACCTCACCAACATAAGGTGCAGGATGTGCAAGGAACCTGGAGTTAACTTAGACGCGGTGCTCGCACACCTGGACTCGGTGCACGGCAAGAAAATGGACCCCAACGGCAAAACAGGGGTTATGCCCTACATGCTCAGAAAGGACGTGCACAACTGCGCCGTGTGCGAGAAAAACTTCCCGTCTCTCTTCCATTTGAATCGGCACACGATCACACACTTTTTGAGCTACGTGTGCCACGTTTGCGGCAGCAGCTACGTCGCTACCACCGGCCTTTTGCGCCACGTCAGATCCAAACACCAGACTTACGAAGTCACGTGCAAACGATGCAATAAGGTCTTCCCCACGATGGAAGCGAAGGAGAAACACAGGCGCACCCAGAAGTCGTGCATGCCTTATTGCTGCCCCAAGTGCCAGGAGAGGTTCCTGGATTGGAAGAGCCGCAAGCGACACATGGAGGTCACGCACGGACAGTCGAAACGCACGTTCCGTTGTCCCGACTGCAATATAGATTTCGTCAACGAGAACTCCTACTATGACCATTTTAAGTTGCACCACTCCGAAGACTGTGCGATGTGCAAGCACTGCGGTCTGAAGTTTTTGTCGGTGTACCGTCTGAAGAGGCATATAGCCAAACATAACAATTGAGGCAACGGAGAATTGTGTTTAACCGAGCGGTGAATGTCAGTCTTGTACCGTGTTTTGAGTGTGTTAAAGTAGAATTAACTGAAGTGTGAATAGTCTCGTAGGATATGGTGTAAATATGGTGGGAATATTGAATTGGACGTGACAGATTTGCAATAGGCGTTACATGCAATACAACATGATTTTTCGTGATTTATATTTTTCTATAAGTATTTTTTTTTCTATTATAAAATTCATATTTGAGTTGAGCGCCTTTCGGAACCGAACGAAACTAGTTAGTTATGTACAAGGTTATTGTAATATGGCATTAAAAAAAAAAGACAAGCCCTCCGAGTTTCTTCCGCCAGGTCTTCTCGGTTGCTACCGCGTTCCGACCTGGTAGTAGTGTTATAAAACTGATGTATCCGTTGACGATTGTGAACGCCATAATTGGTTTATAGAATAAAGCATTTTTCTATTCTAATAAATTCTAAACATGTATGTCGACTTCAGGAACAATAAACAAACTAAATAGGGAAAAATGACCACTAGACTACAATTAATTTACGAGAATACGTTTATCATACATAATTTTCGATGTTTCGATTGCTTCCCCCAGCGTTTTGTCGAATATCCAAGTGTACAGTCTGCGCTAATCTTAATGGCCGGTCTGAATGTCGGTCAGGTCGCAAGTTCATGCCCACGGCTGACCTTGCGCATCGTACATTTCATAACCAATACGAAAGTAGCTCACTCACACTAACACGCGGATGGCGAGGACGCCTGCGGGTGAAAAACGGCGCGCGCAGGCGGGCCCTGCCTCCCCGCCCCGCGTAAGTCCCGCTGATATCCGCGTAAGTACCTGATTTTGTGTTGTGCGCGCATTGTGTTCAAAGCGGCCATAAAGATTGACGAGGACAGTATATGGTAAGACGAGCTGTCAGTGTATACACCAATGGCTGCGTGCAACGAATGCCTTTTAAAGCAGAAAGCAGCGGGGGCAACGACTTTTCATACCCTCCGAAATATGACTGATATCCATCGACAAACAAGCGGAACGCGACATTGCATAATCTGCCGATCGATTAGCTACATAACTGTAATATAAGTATTATATTTAAATTTAAGAAACAAACAGATATTAAAAATATAAATTATCAGTGAACGTGAAATCTTTTACTATTAACTATATCTTCCCGCCAACTTAATCGAATGCCTCACATTACGTACACATGGTGTAACAAGCGTTTTTGTTGGCCATAACAAAACGATCGATGCATTATCGATCGATGCATTATCGATCGTTCTGTTTTGTTTTGCAAAAGTTTCTGAAAAAATCGAAGCAACTATTTTGGCTATTTCAGTCATCACGAACGATACTGGGAACGAACGATAAAGAATGAAACATCATGATGCTAAGTTTACTAAGGACGACAATAACGATATCGAGTTTTTGAAAGTGAACACTTTTTACGTTTTTATCGCGTGTATCACCGTGGTCACGGGAGAGACTAGGTGACAGGTATCTAAATCCGTTAAAAAGTGATTAATTTCAATGTGTAATCATCGCGAAAACCTGACACATCGATTTGGCTGATTTTCAGTGGAGCTCATGTATTATTGTAAAAGTCTGGCGTAAGAAAACGTCGATATATTACTCGTGCTTCAAGATAGCGAACACAGAACTGCTTCTTTTGATTACATTTATAGCACTATGATTTAAATTAATTATGGTGGAATTTCCGCCGCTGGGCGATCACTAGTTATGGTTATTAGGTAATACGTTTACAAACAAGTGGTACACTTATCGTAAATCCGAACAAAACGCGAACGCACACAAGAAATATTTAGCCAAGCAAATGGGTTCTTCGATTTTAGGCTTGTGACTTTGCGCTCTTGGGCTCTCTCTCAAAATGCAAACGAATTCAGAATCGCATGCAATGTGCAAACGTACAACGATCAAACCTACCTTTAGCAATAACGTAAGTTTTACTCAGTCTATGACATCGTATATCGTAATTATCATGGTGACTTACGCGATCAAAAAGCATTTTTAATCATCACTTTAAAATTTAGGTTCAATGTTTAAACTTCATGAATCACCTTTGAGATTATGTTGTTTCATAAACACAAAAATACGACTGGTTTAGCACATTAATCTGACTGGAAACGGAACAACGATACGACTTTTATCTCAAATATTCTGAAGCTCGCGTATCTCACATCCCTTGATATGGTAACCTTCACAAGTCAACTAACACTTTCATTATCGTATCATTACCACGGCACAGGCTCACCTAAAAACAAATTTGACAAAGGCGGTATTTCTGTTTGTTCTAGAGATCGACTCGATGGTCGAAGCGAGACAGAATGCAAAGGTATTGTTGAAACACTCCACAGTGTATCCGTTCAGGATTCCCAGCAATGACATGGTATGCGTGTATTGCTGCGAGCCATATCAGGAGCCGAAAATGTACCGTGACCACATGAGGAGCGAACACAAGACATTCAATGTGAACACTGCCTTCGCTCACACCGTGAGCTCCGAGGAGTACTTAAAAGTTGACTGCACTGAGCTCCAATGCAGGCTGTGCCCACAGAGGTTCGAAGCGATAGATGAAGTTGCTCAACACTTGGTCGGAGAGCACAACAAAAATATCAATTTGAACATAGAGCTAGGTCTCCAAGTATTTAAACTAGGGCAGGAGAGATGGGTTTGTGCTCATTGCCCTTTGAAGTTTCCCTGTCTAAGAGGTCTCAGTCGCCATAACAGCGGCCACTACCATAAGTATACATGTGAGACGTGTGGAAAATCTTACATCAGTCGAGAGAATTTAAATAGGCATATCCTTTACGCGCATTCCAAGGAAAAGATCTGTATTAAGTGCAAGAAGCCTTTTCCGAACTGTGATGAAAGGCGTCAGCACATATTGTCTTCAAAGAAATGTTGGCCGTTCAGTTGTAGCATGTGCGGCGATAGATTTGTGTCCAGAAAATTAAAGAATGCGCATTTGGTAAGCGCTCACGGTCAGCGTCAAGCCAAACTTCACGTTTGTCCTGAGTGCCACCAGACTTTTACAGAATGGCGGATGTACAGAGCTCACTTCGTCATCTCCCACACGAACGACAACTATGAGTGTTCGTTCTGCAACGCCAAGTTTGATTCCAAGCGTAGTTTGGAGGATCACAAAGTGATTCACACGAAGGAGAAGATCTTCCATTGCAATGTCTGCACAAAGTCGTTTGTTAGGAAGAAGAACTTGATTCAGCATACGTGGATACATAGTGAATATAAGAGGTTCGAGTGTAAATTGTGTAATAAGCAATTCAACCAAAGGGTCAGCTGGAAGACACATATGAGGTCCTACCATCCAGATTTGGTCGATTTCTGATGGATAATCAATCCAAAACATCTAGATGTTCTAAATCTTCAGGGTGGGTGGGTCATCGTGAGTTGTCCTATTCCATTGTGTTTTTGTGAGTTATATTTAAATTGTTGTGTTTTCCATCGTATTTTATGAATTGTTAAATTTCACAATTCATTTAGTTTTAATTTTATCATCACACATCGTCTTTAAATCGTGGAGCTTTTCCTCTCAATGGTTGTTAAAACATCTTTTCTATATTTTAATTAAAAAAAATACTTCTAACGTTTCGTTTCATTTCATTATCGAAGTGTTCAAAGAATGTTAAATCGTCATGACTCACGTACGAGCCTGCTGCCTGCGTGCCTGTAAAAGATTAAAGTCAACAACACAAAGGGAATTCAGAAGAACAGTTCAATGACCGGGGCTTTCTTTTTTGTTCTAGAGCAGACAAATGAGACGAATAGCATCGCTAAACGGAACGCCGAGTTAATCGTGAAATTTTCTACCGTTTACCCGTTCAAGCTGCCAGAAGAAAAAATGGTGTGCGTGTACTGCTGTGAGAGTTACGCCGACCCTACGGTCTTTAGGCAGCACATGAATGAGGAACATGCGTTGTTTAACGCGCGGAATGCCTTCTTTCACTGCTCGGAAGGGTACATTAAAGTAGACGCCACTGATATAAACTGTAGAATTTGCAACGAACATTTTGACAATCTCGAGAGTGTAGCAGATCATCTGCACAAGTCACACTCCAAGCCCCTAAAGTTGGATTATCCCATCGGTTTACAGCCCTATAATTTAGAAAAGGACAAGTACCTTTGCGCTATTTGCAATTATAAGTCGCCGTGCTTACGCCAGCTTAGCAGACACACACAGAGTCACTTCTGGAAATACACGTGCGAAGCGTGTGGAAAGTCCTACGCTACCATCACAGCGCTGAGGAATCACGTTACGTTCAGCCACATTAACAATCAGAGGATCTGCCGCAAGTGCAGAAAGACATTTAACTCTTTGGAGGAGAGGAGGAAACATCTCGCGGATTCCCCTCGATGTTGGTCTCACCTCTGCTGTGTTTGCGGACAGAGATTCATGACGTGGAACCTAAAACAGCAACATTTGCAGGACGCGCATCAATTTCAGAAGAAGAACCACGTGTGCCCCGAATGTGGTGAAGTGTTCCAAGATCGGAAGAAGTACCGTGTTCACTTCAAGGTGTCTCACACGGATGATAATTTCACGTGTTCTTGTTGCGGGCTCAAGTTTGAAACCAAGCGGGCTCTAGAAGAACACAGAGTGGTTCATACAAAAGAAAAATTGTTTCCTTGTCCGGTTTGCGCCAAGTCGTTTCCTCGTAAGAAGAATCTGGCTCAGCATCTGTGGATCCATCGAGAGGAGAAGAGGTTCGAATGTAAAATGTGCAATAAGAAGTTCAATCAGCGCGTCAGCTGGAAGTCTCATATGAAGTCTTATCATCCGGAGTTGGTAGATTTTGAGGACGGCAAGAATCTGAAGTTACTGTTTATGGACACTGAATAGATTCTATCGTAGCATCAATTATATGCGTAATATATTTGAGTTTGTTTTGAAACAGATAAAGCTCCACTAAAATCCAATAAAACAGGATTAAAGACATAATTCATTTTCGCTGCAATGCTTGTCGATCTAATAGCGACTTATCGTGGAGACATCTTGGTTTCTTTGATTGGAACCACGATGTGCTGAAGACAGTTAATTTTATGTATGTACATTAATATTGTTGAAAGTGTTAAATTAAGGTTTTTACATTCAAAAGCTTTGGATACGGTTACAACCGAAGTAATTTTATACTATTGAAGAGATAATTTTTATGAATATAATATATTTATTCGTACGTTAATATGTATCTGCGTAAAAGAAGGTTCATTTATTTTAGACACTATCTTGCTCGACTTTTCAGTGGGCCGTAGTATGTCATGTTTGTCTGCAGCCTACGTATGCCTAGGCTTTCCCCTTTACAAACTTAGGTCTTCCAATTCGGTGTCAATTATTCAAGCGTTCTTTAGCTGATTCAGTTTCGAAACTTTTCGCAATTAGGCAATGAATCTGAATCTTTAGGAAGAATATTTTGTTAAGTATTTTCTTAACCGCACATTCTCTTTTAAGTTTCTTTGTTATATTTAAATTATAAAACATATATAATGTCTCGACACAATGGACTATCAAATATCTGTGTAGTTTGGTCTCACGATTGCCTAAGCCAAGAGTCCTTTAAAATACTTAAGCATTTAACGTACCAGCTCAAATAAGATTTTTTTAAGTACTCATTTATAACATCTGAAGTAAGAAGTCGGTTTAATTTGGATTATGTTTCTATTTCTAAACGAGTGGTCTTATTTTAACATGTAGGTAACCTACGACTGCGTGGCTGACTTAGGTTCTTTTTGTTTTAGAACAAAACACTGCAGCGGTCGTGAGACTCAACTCCAGACTCCTTTTGCAATATGCGACCGCCTATCCGTTCAAGCTCGCGTCAGAAAGCACTGTAGTGTGCGTTTACTGTGGCCCTTTCGGGAAGAACTACGACGACCCTGTCGAGTTCCGTAAACACATGAACGACGAGCATTCCGATATTAGTGACGTCACCTTGATCGGCCTGCCCAGCGGACGCCGCATCAAGGTCGACTGTACAGAACTCGCGTGCCGAATATGCTCCCAACAAATCCCAGATCTAAAAGAAATGGCCGTTCACCTTAAGACGAAACACACGGACCATCCGGATTCGGAATTAGATCGTTTAGAGTTAGATAGGGACTTTGGATTAATGCCTTTCAAAATGCAAAGGAATCGTCTTTCCTGTGCAACCTGCGGAGTTGTGTGCTCGAACATTCGCAATCTGAACGTTCACTCGCAAAGTCATCTCGACAAACTCACGTGCGAGATATGCGGGAAAGGCCTGTCTAACAGGGAGTCCCTGACATCTCACATCAGAAGCCACAAGAAGGGGAAATCGTGCTCTCATTGTCAACAGATTTTTCCTTCTGCTCAGGCCAGAAGACAGCACTTAAAGGAGTCACCCAAATGCTGGTACCACGTCTGCAATGTGTGCGGCGAGAGGTTTATAGACTGGAATTTGAAGCAGAGACATTTAAGCTTAGTGCATGAGCTTAAGGGATTCGATTGTTCAATGTGTGGTGAAAAGTTCCCGAATATGTTGTTGTTTAATAAACACTTTAAAGCTCGACACAAGCAGTTGCAGTGTCCACATTGCAAGCTCCATTTCTCTGACGACAAAGCTTTGTCGGAACATCAACTCTCTCACCAGAACTAACCATTTCGTTAAATCAACAAGTCAATCAATTTTGAAAGACATGGGATTATTAAATACGTAGGTTTGAATTTGACTCTTACATTTTCATTCACTCGAATGATCTACACTATTACAATAAAATTATTCTTCTATATTATTTATTCACTATGGCGAGAGGACACGCGATATGTAAGTTTACGATATTGTCTTCTCATTTCTACGTCACTGAGGTTCAATTTCATAATGTTGCTATTGAATATAGACCATTCACGCTTATAAATAATTTTAATTGGTTTTCTCTATTTATATAACAAAACAAAGGATGTAACGCCAGAAAGTGATCACGGCCGTTTCTCTTTTGTTCTAGAGTACGACTCGAAACAGAACGCCAAAGTGGTGGTTCGGTACACCACAGCTTATCCATTCAAGCTGCCCGACAAACATATGGTATGCGTGTATTGCTGTGAAAGCTTCGAAGACCCCGCGAAGTTTAGGCAACACATGAGCACAGAACACGAAGATTTTAACTTACGTTACGCGTTCAGTCACATACCTGAAGGGTATATAAAAATCGATTGCACCGAATTGCAATGTCGTATTTGTCGCCAAGCTCTCGATAGCTTAGATAAGGCAGCGGAACATCTAGTCGCGTGTCATAATAAAAATATTGACCTAACCCACGATCTGGGCATGCACCCGTTCAAAATTGATAAGGACAAGTACCATTGCGCTATATGTGACGAAAAATTTTCGGCACTCCCGTTGTTAAGCAAGCACACGCATCGACACTTCGTTAAATATACTTGCGACGCTTGTGGGAAGACGTACGCCTCGATGACCTCCCTGCATAGTCATCTTAGGTATAGCTGTGGCAACGTTCCAGGCCAAAGAAAGTGCAGGAGGTGTCGCAAAGTGTTCAGCACAATAGAAGAAAGGCAGCAGCATTTGAGGAATTCAAAGAAATGCTGCCAGCACGTGTGCAATATTTGCGGAGAACGGCTCCCTACTTGGAATTTAAAGCAAAATCATATGGCACAGTCACACGGCACACCGGCTAAGACTTACGCCTGTCCAGACTGTGGCGTCATGTTCAAGAAGAGGGACGCTTTTAGGATGCATTTCAAAACAGAGCATAGAAGCGATCACGTGCAATGTAACTTTTGTAGTAAAAAGTTTGACAACGAGCAGAATTTGAAGAAGCATATAGTCATACATACGGGGGAGAGAAAGTTTATATGCACAGTGTGTTCCAAGTCGTTTCCCAGAGAGTCGACGCTGCGGCAGCACAAGTGGATCCACAGTGATGTTAAGAAGCACGTCTGCAAGTTATGCGACAAACATTTCAACCAGAAAGTGTGTTGGAGGACGCATATGAAGTCGAGGCACCCAGAATTGTGTGATTTTTAGGACCTTCATGAAAACGTTTTATTAATACTAGTCGGTTACCTTTTATACTGTTTTATGGGCACTTCAGTAAGCTTGAGTGTATTCATTTTTTAAATGACGTGACAAAATTGTAGTTTCTGTAATGGAAAAGGTGTTGGATTCATGCAAAATAACGATTTAGTCAACGTTTGTCTGTACTAACTCCGTGTACGCACCAAACATGACCCGTTTCCTCTTAACAAGTGAAGCGCCAATAAGTGATCAACAGAAATTTCTCTTTTGTTCTAGAAATAAATCCGATGCTCATCGCCAAACGGAACGCCCAGATTATAATTAAAAACGCAACTGTGTACCCCTTTAGACTCCCCGAAGGGTCGATCGTATGCGTTTACTGCAGCGATATCTTCGGCGATGCGGCACAGTTCCGGAGGCACATGGACGACGATCACATGGAAATGAATGTAGGCATTGCCTTTGCTCACATCAATGAAGGATACATTAAAGGAGACTGCACAGATATACGCTGCAGGATATGCTCCAAGGCTTTTCCCAAAATCGATGACGTCGCTCGCCACTTGAATGATTCCCACCATAAAGGGATCGACCTCCAATATGATTTGGGCGTGCAACCGTTTAGGATGGAGACAGACAAACTGTGCTGTGCAATTTGTGATATGAGATTCTCCAACATGAGGAACTTGAGCCGGCACATACACAAGCATTTCTTTCAGTGTACATGTGAACTGTGCGGCAAATCTTTCGCGACCTCCTCATCGCTTCAGAAGCATATAGAATTCTCCTGTCCGCTAGTGCCGCGACAACGAAAATGTAGAAAATGCAAAATAGTCCTATACACCGCTGAGGACCAGAAGAAGCATTACGAAGTTTCTAGAAAGTGTCGTCAGCATATTTGTTCGGTGTGTGGCGATAGGTTCGGGACGTGGAAAACGAAACGGGAGCATATGGAGAAAACTCACGCGGTGCCCAAGAAAGAGTACCCTTGTCCGGAGTGCGCGATAGTATTCAAGAAGCCCAATCATTTGAGGGCTCACTTCAGGATCAACCACAGCGATGAGCATTTCCAATGTCCTAGTTGCGATAAAAAGTTTGAGAGCAAGTATTCCTTAGATAAACATATGGTGGTACATTCCAATGAGAGGTTGTTCTCCTGTGACGTCTGCTCCAAGGCGTTTCCGAGGAAGTACACCCTCAGACAACATATGTGGATTCATAGTGAGGTTAAGAAGTACGAATGTAAGATGTGCGAAAGGGCGTTCAATCAGAAAGTGAGTTGGAAGACCCATATGAAGTCTTATCATCCGGATCTCTGCGATTTCTGATAGGTCCTGACTACATGATAGATAACTCTTTATTGTACAACAACAGTATTACACAACAGTAACAACTCACGACAGTACCTACTCATTTATGAGTCACTTGTACTATAAGCGGATCATAGATAATTTATAAATCAACTAGCTGACGGGGCAGACGTTGTCCTGCATGATATTCGTTTACCGACTGCAGCGCCATCTGTCGGGCTGATTTGTGAATCTAAACCATCCTCGGTGCCACCCAAACATTCAAAGCGGTTCAGGCCTTCTTGAGTTATAAAATTACAACGAAAAGTGGCATTGATTTTTATATATATAAATCAACGATAGAACAAGATACAAAGAAGCATGTATATAAAAAATATACATGCTTCTTTTGTGGCGCTCTTAGCATACATTTATTGGTCCAACTTCACCAAATTTTAAGAGTGGCCGTGAATTTCTTTACTCGTAGCTTTAGAAATTTTGAGGATAGATTTAATTCCTTTTAAATCGATCTGTATCGGGCAATACTCAATGTTATGAAATCAAATGCTACACGCATTGGTACACTAGTCCTATGTTTTCATGAAATCAAGTCTGTTCGCATTTCTTTTGCTTTTTTTAAACCCTTTCACTAGGTATAATCTGTATCGCAAGGGCAGTGTACAAACTTGTAATTCACAAACACAAATGACACCCAGACTCTGAGCAAGTGCCTCTGGTTTACACAAAGACTTGACACTTGACAAAGACAAAGACCGGGGATGCGTGATCCAAAGGCGGCACGGCACATACAACCAAAATACGAGACGATAACGAATTATTTTTACGTGAACTAGCTGATCCCGCAAAGGTTTTTTTGCCAAATAATTAACCCCACCCCAACCCCCCTTTTTTGGAAATTCCTACCAAATTTCAAGTCTCTAGGTCTTAGGCGTATAGCAGACTGCAAGAGTCGAGGCTGCGTTGCGGTGCACAAGAGGCGCGCAACGCGCGGCGCGCTCGCCTCACCACGTCATAAGACGCGTATGCTCTGTTTACACGCATTCAAAATGCTGTCGTGCTGTCGACAAAATTTTTCGCACTATTTTATAGGTGAGCAACGTTCCCATTACAAAATATTTTAATGACACCTTACCCCAGAACACAATTGAATAATAAAAGAAGGCAGGTTAATTACAGATTGTCTATAGCCCGTACAATTGTGGAATGTGATTTCGGAATCATCATCATCAGCCCCCATTAGTCCACTGCTGGACATAGGCCTCCCCTAAAGAGCGCCATAGCGCCCTGTCTTCAGCTTGACTTGATTTGATTTCGGAATGTTAGCCTCTAAATTCAGATTACTTCGATCGCCTATTGAATATCATCCAAATAAAGCAGGTCATTTTGTGCTTGCTTTTATAATTTTATACGTATTTGCGAGGGAACGGTGACTCAACAGCGAATAATAAATATTATGCAAATACCGGATGCACCCGAAACCCTCAGTTTGAGATACACTGCAAAAAAATTGAGAAATCACCTATGTGAATTGGTTTGCGATTGTGCCCCTATACATCTTCAAAACATGTACAGTATTTAAAAAGTATTTAATACTGTTTGGCCGCATAATGCGCGGAGGCCCTAAAACTTGATGCAAGTAAAGGGAATGCGCCAATAATTCCAAAAGAAATGGCGACGGACGCGCGGCTCACGCCGCTACTCCCCCCGTCCGTCTGTAAACCCCCGCGCCGCGACTTGTCGCCGCCCGCGCCTTGACTTGTCGGCGCCTCCGCCTCGACTCTTCGCCGCCGCCGCCTCGACGCTTACTGTGTGCGATACTCCTTGCATACTCGTACAATTTTAAAGAAAAGTGGCGCGCGCTTCCGCCTCGACCGCGCCTCGACTCCAGTTCTGTGTGCTACCCGCCTTACGGTTCCAGAGATATCGTGATGACTCAATCTATCTATACAACAGCTCCTACCGCAAACGTTGTTTTGCCATGTAATTAAATAGGGGTTGATACTTGATCGTAGACGGGTGTATTTTTGTATGCTGCATCTTAAAAAAATAAAAGCAAAAATTTTGTTTATAAAATACACAATTATTTTTGGTGTGGACCCCCCCCTTAAAATGTAGGGGGGTGACAAATAGATGTTGTCCGATTCTCAGACCTACCCAATATGCTCACAAAATTTCATGAGAATCGGTCAAGTCGTTTCGGAGGAGTATGGGAACGAACATTGTGACACGAGAATTTTATATATAAGATGAACTATGACTGTCAATGAAGTGTTACCCCACCTGAAAAATTATATATTTACTATTCAGTTTGTAAAACGTAATTTATAAATATAATTTCTTCACGTAATTTTCTACCTTTAAAATTGTTTGGAAGGTCAATTTTTAAATTGCCCCGCTTAACTATCAAATTGCCCTCTTAACTTAGCATCTTAAAGGCCGGCAACGCACCTTCTCCCGTTACGTTGCAGATGTCCTGGGCGACGGTGGCCACTTTCCATCAGGTGGACCGCATGCTCGTGTGTCGTCTTATAATATATAAAAAAAAACTCAAATTGTGCCCCTCTGTAGGGCGTGGGAACACTGCTCTATTGTGTACACAATCAAATGTTACATGCGTGTCCTCTCTTTTACGCCGTAGATCTAAATACCGTATGGTATATTGTTATTATTTTTGTAAAGAAAGTAGGCTATTTGTATTGACATAGATCATATTTTAGTTATTTGTTCGACAGTTGGTTGCGTAACAATAAATATATTATAAGTAAGAATTGTTGTTTATTTTCTCACATTTATTAACGGAATAGGCTTGACGACAGTAAATTAAATCAATAAATATTGTTGGGCAAAATACACTTAAAAATTATTAACAAATTCAAAAGTCATTTTAATATGAACGTTAGGTACATACCTACATAATATAAGTTATTTCGTAAATGGTAAATGTACCAACAACACTTTTAATTGTTTTAGTGCAATGTACCTAAACAACGGTATTTCCCAATAGCCAAAAGAGCGTAATTTTGTGAGTTGTGAGTCGCGTAATTTCGGTCGCTGAAATTCTGCCCAACAGAAATTCTGTTGGGCTGCCTAGCGACAGTTATTTTGTGAGTTGTGAGTCGCGTAATTTCGGTCGCAGAAATTCTGTTGGGGCTGCCTGCCAGACAGTTTTTGTCTAAAACCGAATGCAGCAGAAACTACGCGACCGAAATATGATCGGATAAGGCTCACAACTCATTTTGCGTCGCCGTGTGGTTTGTACGAAACCGAATGCAGCAGAAATTACGTGTCACACAACTCACAAAAGTACGCTCGTTGGCCTCACCCCTAAAGAGAACTTTATCGTCATAAAAAGACTTTTCAATGAATTTTGTATCCGCACACACGCACTGAGTTCACATATTGCATACATTTAAAGGACTATATCTTGGGTGTACTGGAGGGTATTTAGCCTACTGTGCCACGCTGGCCAGACGGGTTGGCAGTTGGCACAGGGGTTCGTTTCAAGTTTTACTTCTTTGTCTTGTCCTTCTATCGGCTTTTACGACACCCTCGGGATAGAATGGGGTGGTGACACTATTCTAAATCCGTTACCACAAGGACGGTCGTCATATATTTCACTCTTACACACATTGCTCGTCTTAGTTTAGTGGTCTATTGGAGAACATCGTCTAAAATCTGAGAGTTATATTTGTGACCACAGGCGTTTCTGTTTTAGACGGCCCATCAATGGCGAGGCAGAACGCTGTGATCCTCCTCACATACGCCACTGTATACCCCTTCCGTCTGCCCGATGCCACGGTCATGTGTGTATATTGCTGCAAAAGTTTCGTGGATCCAGCACAATTCCGCCAACACATGAAAGACGAACATGTATCCTTCAAAGTCAAAAACGCCTTCGTTCATTGCACACCCGAAGATTACCTAAAAGTGGATTGCACAAGCATGACCTGCAGAGTCTGTGCAAACGCTTTTGAAAAGATCGACGATATGACTCGGCATTTGAACTTGGACCATGACTGTAAATTAAATTTCGACGTCGATTTAGGAATACATCCTTTCAAATTGTCTCAAGAGAAGCTGTTGTGTGGTGTCTGTGACTCGAACCTCCCGTGCCTAAGGCGACTCAGTCGACACGTGTCCAGCCACTATCATAATTACACATGTGACCTCTGCGGCAAATGTTACGCGACAGCTGCTGCGTTAAAACAGCATCTGACGTTCACACACATAGACAACAAGACCATTTGCAGGAAATGTAAGAAAACTTTCGGTTCTTTAGATGCTAAGAAGGAACATGTAGCGTCTTCGCAGAGTTGCTGGCAGTACCTTTGCCCGTTGTGCTCAAAAAGATTCATGACCTGGACCTCCAAAGAGGAGCATCTAGTTGATGCACATGGGCTTTCCAGAAAGAAGCATACGTGCTCGGAATGCGGTGAACAATTTAACCATAGGAACTCCTACAGATCGCATTTCAAGGTTATGCACACGAAAGAGAACTTTAGCTGCTCGTATTGTGGTAGGAAGTTCGGTGAGAAGCGCTACTTAGATGAGCATACCGTCACACATACCGGCTTGAAGACGTACCATTGCCAGGTCTGCTCGAAGTCGTTTCCGAGGAAGTCTAATTTGAACCAGCATATGTGGTTGCACAGTGACGTGAAGAGGTTTGAGTGTAAGGTGTGTGATAAGAAATTCAACCAAAGGGTTAGTTACAAGTCACACATGAAGAATCACCACCCTGATGTCAGTCAATGTTGAAGAGATGCTTAAAGCTTTGGTTTTATGTTACTTTGGACAATATGATGTTTTGAATTTCATCTATACCAATAAATAAAATTAGAGGGTCTGTTTGGAATATTAAAACAGCTTTTTACTATACATTTCGATGTATACACGGTACATATACCCAAACACCAAACAACATTTTTTACAAGGTTTGCCTGCCTGTCAATATGTTTGTCTCGGCTAACCTCTGAAATGACTGCACCGATTCCCACGAGCCGGGAATTTCCCTGGCAGATAGCTGATGTAACCACGAGGAACTTGGGCTACTTTTACTCGCGCGAAGTACAGCATTAATAAGTTATCGCAAACTTTGCGGACTGAACAATCAGTTTATTGTTAAATACCACGCGGGCGAAGTAGCGGGTAACGGCTAGTGCAAACTTAAAAATGTTTGCGCTATAATGGTCTTTACTTTTCATTTTTGCGATAGCAGAGTTAAGAAGTTAATTTATAAATAGAATTTATTCTGTGGTGATCAAGGCTAGTTGATGACCTGCGGCGTTTCTGTTCTAGACGAAGTCAGTACGTCCATGGCGCGGCAGAACGCCGGAGTCATCATCGCTCACGCGACAGCTTACCCGTTTCGTCTACCTAATGCCTCACTCATGTGCGTATACTGCTGCGAATCGTATTCAAATCCAGCCGAGTTCCGACAACACATGAAGGATGACCATAAAGAGTTCAAAGTCGACAACGCGTTCGCCCATTGCCCGCGTGTTGGCTACTACTTAAAGGCAGATTGCACGGAAATCTCGTGCAGAATTTGCTCAGATACCTTCGAATGCCTTGATGATGTGGCTCACCATTTGAACGACAGGCATGATCAGAAGCTCAATTTTGATGTCCATCTTGGTATCCACCCTTTTCGGTTCACGAACAATAAGCTGATGTGTGGCAAATGTGATTTGAACTTCCCGTGTATGAGGCAGCTCAGCCGGCACGTCTCCACCCATTATCAGAATTATACGTGCGACCATTGTGGGAAATCTTACAGCACAAACTGCTCTCTCCAGAAGCATATCACATTCTCCCACAAGGTGATCGAGAATGAAAAGATATGTAGGAAATGCAAGAAAACTTTTAGTACGTTGGTAGCGAAAAGACTACATGTGGCTGCCACAGAAACCTGCTGGTTGTACCATTGCGTCACTTGTTCGCAAAGGTTCATCACATGGCCAGCCAAAGAGGAACATATGATAAATATCCACGGATTGTCTAAAAAACTTTATTCGTGCCCCGAATGCAACCAGCAGTTTACGTCCAGACATTCGTATAGGAATCATTTCAAGACTGCGCACACTGGGGAGAACGTCTGCTCTTACTGTGACCGGAAGTTTGGTACCAAGCAATGTCTGGAAGAGCATGTCGTGACGCACACCGGATTGAAGTTGTTTCAGTGTGAAATTTGCACGAAAGCTTTTACAAGGAGGAAGACGCTTAGGGAGCATATGTGGGTGCACAGTGAGACAAAAAGGTTTGAATGTAAGACTTGCGAGAAGAAGTTCAATCAGCGAGTCAGCTACAAGTCGCACATGAAAAACCATCATCCACATGTAACGAACTATTAAAAAACTCCGACGATTAATCGTCTATACCATTCAAGTTAATACTTAAGTTATAGCAATAAATAATAATACGTTCTTTTCATCGATACCGGCCCCATACTCGTAGTTTAATTTAATGCTTCATACTGACACATGTACAAGATGAACTTGTGTGTTGCGCCCTACTACTTAATCTTGGTTTAGATGTCAGGTTCACTTTAATTACCGTATATACCCCTAATTATCCTTTTTTTAACTGAGAAATAAAATATATTATCCATTGTTTTGTTTCACTTGAAGTACGCAAAAGAAACGACTAAACGCTCACAGTCACGAAAGGATATTTTTTTGTTTCTAGAAATGGACAAGCATGTAATGGAGAAAAGGAATGCCGAAGTTGTATTGCAATACACGACAGTGTATCCGTTCAGATTGCGGGGAAAAGACCTGGTTTGTGTCTACTGCTGCGATCAGTTTGAAGATCCGGACCTTTTTAGACAACATATGAACGAAAACCATGAGAAATTTACAGTATCGACTGCCTTCTATCACATGGGGAGGGGAAGCGATTACCTTAAAGTTGACTGCACTGACTTGAAGTGCCGGATATGTTTGGAATCCTTTGAAGTCCTTCAGGACGCTGCTAAACATATATCAGTGGCTCACGATAAAGTGTCTGAAGTATTAAACTTGAACTACAATATTGGCATGCAGCCATATAGACTTAACAAAAATAACTGGCAATGTTATATTTGCAACAAAAGGTTTCCCTCACTAGTTAAACTCGGAAGACATATGCCAACGCATTATCTGCAATACACATGCGACATTTGTGGCAGGTGTTATTTGAAGAATGAAACGTTGAAATACCACATTAGATGTTCGCATGCTGGCAATTACGTGTGCCGTAAATGTTGGGCGGATTTTCCCACCGCTGAGGCCAGAAGGGAACATGTGAAGACGTCGAAGAAATGCTGGACATTTGCTTGCATTTACTGCGGAGATAGATTTCAGTCGTGGGAGACTAAACAGAACCATTTGATGGAGCACCATGGTTGCAAAAAACCAAGTTACCCATGTGCCGAATGCGACATGACCTTTCAGTCTAGAAAAAGGTTTTACGCTCATCACAAGACTACGCATACAGATGAGAACTTCGTGTGTTCGTGCTGTGGCTTGAAGTTTGGGACTAAGAAGCTGCTGGAGGATCATCGACTAGGGCATACCGGGGAGAAAAAGTTTATGTGTGCAGTCTGCTCGAAGGCTTTCACGAGAAAGAAGAGCCTCATACAACACTTGTGGATACACAGTGAAACAAAGCGCTTTGAGTGTGTTTTATGTAGTAAACAATTTGCGCAGAAAGTTAGCTATACAGGACATATGAAATCCCATCACCCAGAAGCCTCCTTATAGTTTTATTGTTATTTCAATAAACCCTTTAAGCTTCACTTCACTTACTTCTTACTTCACGTTTTCCTTAAAATCCCGTAAAGAGGATCTGTCCTTGAATATCTTACAATCCGAAATTGGTCGAAGTTCAAGTAATATCCAGCTTTCCCATATGATCTGTCGCGTTAGCTCAATATCTTAGTTAGCTTTTAATGTCCCTGGCCAATGTCACTGACCATAATCTTTTTTGTTTTTAGGAGCCACGTTGGATATACACGGGCCTTGTGACAGTGAAAGTGAAAAGACAAAGAAAATAATTCTTGTTTACCAGACGCCCCAGCGTCGCAATGCCGAGCTTATACTAACTTTCTCGACCGCCTTCCCTTTTAAAACTAGATTTAGCCAAATACTTTGCTCTTATTGCCACGAGGAGTTTAACACGTTGACAGATCTGAGGTATCACATGAACTTTGAACATACTAACTCAGGGTACAGGAATGTTTTCTATAGGGCCAAAGACAATTTGATTAAAATTGACATAACTAATTTGAAATGTAAAATATGCTCTCAAGATATAGATGACGTCGATTCTCTTATGAGCCATCTTTACGCTGCTCATAAGAAGCCTGTTAAATTCAATGCTAGGTACGGAGTGTTGCCGTACAAACAGAGCTCTGATAATCAGTGGGTCTGTGTGTACTGCAATAAACTGTTCTCACCCTTTATCTCTTTCAAACGTCACATTGTCACTCACTTTATGAACTTCAGTTGTGATAAGTGTGGGACGATGTTTGTGTCAGATCATGCTTTAAGAGATCACCATCGTCAGGTCAAGTGTTTTAGGACGGCTTACAAGCCACGTAACGGGAGAGCATTGGATCCTAGGACGAACGCAGAAATCATTCTTCAGTGCTCTACAGCTTTTCCGTTCAGAACGTGGAAAACCAACTTTAACTGCGTCTTTTGTCGCGTTCAGTTCAATGATCCGACAAGATTGCGTATTCACGTTGCCACAGGTCACCCTAATTACGATGTTAAAAATGCCTTTTATAAAAAGTTAGGAAACGAATTTTTGAATATTGACATAACAGATTTGCAATGCAAACTGTGCTTTATGCATTTTGTTAGTTTTGATGAATTAATACATCATCTTAAAAGTGATCATCAGCAGCCTATTAACGTAGACGCTCAACTAGGAGTGTTACCTTTTAGATTAAACGATGGGACTTTATGGAAATGCACAATATGTTCGAACGAGTTCAAAGATTTCATCTCTTTGAAGAAGCACACAGCGGAGCACTTTCAGAATTATGTGTGTGATACTTGTGGCGAAGGATTTATAACCGAATCGGCGATGATAGCGCATACCAGGGTTCCACACGAGAACAAGTATGCCTGCAGCAGATGCATAGCTACATTCTCCTCGCTGGATGAGCGGAATTTGCATTTGAAGACTCAGCACACTTCCATGCCTTATATGTGTGTGTATTGTAAAGATAAGCCACGATTCCCTAACTGGGAAGTCCGGAAGAAACATTTGATGTCAGTACACAACTACAAGACAGGCGCTGATAAGTACGAGTGCACGATGTGTCAGAAGTCCTTCAAGACGAGGTCCGGGAAGTACAACCATATGGCGCGAGTGCATCGCATCAAAAAAGATTCAGAACTCAGCTACCCTTGTCCGTCTTGTCCTAAAGCGTTTACTACCAAGTTGTTTTTGGATAAGCATATGGCTAAGAAACATTTTGATGTGTGATTAGATTATCGAATGTTATTAGATGCCAAAAACGAAACCAATTCTCATATCCCTAGGCCATTTAATATTTTTGAACATCGTGATCGGTCGATGGGATGACGTTATATTAATTTGTGAATAAGATTATACTAGTACACTAGAAATTATGAAGCCCAAGAGCAAGAGTATTGTAGAGTGTAATAATGACACGAATTCTTTTCTTTTTTAGGACCCAGAAAGGAAATTGATGAGCTTGATAAGAAAGAGAATAAACCAAAACAGAGACTGTTTGAAAGGTCTGTCGCCCAGAATCCGCAAAAGCAAAACGCCGTTCTTGTACTAAAGCACTCTACTGCGTATCCCTTTAAGACTCGATTTAATAGGATCATCTGCTCGTACTGTCATGACGAATTTGAACCTATGGCTGCGTTAAGAAGTCACGTGAAAACGGAACATAAAAATGCTGACCATAATAGCGCTTTCTATAAAGTGTGGGATGCTTTGAAAGTTGATATAACGGAACTTCAGTGCAGAATGTGTTCGCAAGACATTCCCAATATTGACACACTGATGTCCCATATATCTCGTGACCATGGTGTGCAGGTGAACTACAAAGTACCTTTTGGGGTTCTACCATACCGACAGGGAGATTCGGGGAGATGGATGTGTATGGAATGTGATAAAACCTATGCAAAGTTTTCGCAAATTAACGCGCATTTGCGCAGCCACGTTCGGATCTTTAGTTGTGATAAGTGTAGTGCCACGTTTCTTACTGAGCAAGGGTTGAGGCAGCACGAACGCAATTTCAAGTGCTACAAGTCGTCCTACAATCCACGTTACGGGAAAGCCCTCAAATACAAAACGAACGCGGAGATCATCCTTCAGTGTTCTAACGCTTGTCCATTCAGGACATGGGGTCAGAATTTCAACTGCGTACTTTGCAGAGTTCAGACTAATGACCCTTTAGGTCTCCGAGCACATATGGCCTCGAAACACGTGAATTTTGATCCGCAATCCGTTTTCAGTAGGAAACTTCGAAAAGAGTTTCTGAAGATTGACATAACAGATCTGCAATGTAAACTTTGCTTTACCCATATTAACTCTTTAGATGAACTTCTGGAGCATCTAAAGAATAACCATAAACAGCCGTTGAACATAGACGTTCAACCAGGGGTTTTGCCGTTCAGGTTAAGCGATGGTTCGAACTGGAAGTGTGCGATTTGCGATATAGAGTTCTCAGAATTTACGCCCTTAATGAAACACACTGCGGAACATTATCAGAACTATGTCTGCGATACTTGCGGAGAGGGTTTTATCACGGAATCGGCTCTTAGAGCTCACAGTAAGATACCTCACGAGAACAAATATAATTGCAGCAGATGCGTAGCCACATTTAGCACCCTCGAAGAAAGAAACGTCCACATTAAGACACAGCACACGACGTTACCGTATATGTGCATGTATTGTAAGGAGAAGCCGAGGTTTGCGACTTGGGAACTTCGCAAGCGGCACATTATGGACTTCCACAACTTCATCCCTGGAGCGCAGCTATACGAGTGCACAACCTGTCACATGACGTTTAAAACCCGTTCGCAAAAGTACCACCATAACGTTAAGGCTCACAGGACGAAGAGAGAGTCTGAGTATAGTTATCCTTGCAATGGTTGCCCTAGAGCTTTTGCGACCAAGCTGTCTCTTGATAAACATGTTACTAAGAAACACTTTCCCGTGTAATGAGTACTCGCCTGCGCAGATTTTGGGCCAGTACTCTATTTGATTGATTGGCGAATGAACTTAGAAAACACTGCTGTGTAAGCGTTAATTTCATTTACCTACAGTATATAAGGCTGTAAAAAATTTAGTAATGCGCCAGTAAAACAAAAAAAAGTTTTATCGTATACTTCGTCCTCATAGTGATTAACAAAAAAAAAATAGGCTACTTGTTAGCTATCTGCCAATGGAATCCCCGTCAAATTCCAGGTCCAGTCATTTCAGAGATTAGCCGAAACAATCAGTAAGACGTACAATAATTGAAAAAAATATTGTTTTAGTATATGTATACCATACCATGATACGTCCTGACACACTTAGTAAAAATCGGTTATTTTAATATTACAAACAGACACGTAGGTTTTCACGATCTTTCCACAATGCAGGAAATGATTTCTTGACGGTTCCGATCGTGTTATTCTATTTAAATCCCAACGATTCAGACACTGTCCGTGGTCGCAGGACGACTGGATGGTGCTTGTCCCTACGGGCATTTATATACCGACGAAACGCTAATGAGCTCTCATTCTATTGGTGGGCGCATTTTGACGTACGTGTTGGTAACAACATGACTCACGTGCGTTAAGAAATCATTTCCTACAGATAGGTACAAATGTTATTATCTACTATACCTGACCAGAAAGAGACGTGGTCGCTCACTATGGGCTCCATCAGAAGGCTCAAAGTCACACAAAGTGCAATGGAGAGGGCTATGCTCGGAGTTTCCCTGTCAGAAATGAGGAGATACGCATGAAAACCAGGATCACCGACATAGCCCACCGGATTGCCAAACTTAAGTGGCAGTGTGCAGGGCACATTGCTCGCAGGACCGAAGCCCGATGGGGCAGAAAAGTCCTCGACTGGCGACCGTGTACCGGAAGGCGCAGTGCTGGTAGGCCCCCCACACGGTGGACCGACGACCTGGTTAACTGGACGCGGGCGGCCCAGGACCGGACTTTGAGGAAATCCTTGGCGGAGCCCTATATCCAGCAGTGGATGTCTTTTAACATCCTGTATGGATCTGGATGGATCAATAATAAAACTGTTAACCTCCACTATTAGACCAGTGCCGTCGACATAGCTTGGTTGTCGTAAACTGTTTGGTTTAAAGTATGTTTACAGCCGGATATACACAGGGTGGTCAAAAAGTCGTGGATCAAACGAAACCAGCGGTTAGATGGGGCCATCAGCAGCAACAAAATCAATTGTAACTTTGCAGGGGTTGACCTTAAGGACCTCCCGTAGAACAATTTTTTGCTGCTGATGGCCCCATCTAACCACTGGTTTCGTTTGATCCACGACTTTTTGACCACCCTGTATATTCGTCTGACGTGTTGTGGCGTATCGCATCAGAGAGGTATCGGTTTCATATATTTTATATGACATGACAGATGGCGTCACGTCAGATTGCAACAGTATAATAAGCACCAGATGGGATTGTAAATAAGTTTTGTGGTGATTATTATTTATACTTTAAATAAGGTAGTTTTAAGCAATGAGTATTATTACGGATCTAATTGCAATAAATGAATTAAAATATATCCTTTTTTATTTATGACCTAAGACCATTTCTACAAAAATTATATTTTCAGCCATCACGTAATATTTTAGGAATAAAGTATTAATCAAAAAACGTCATAATACTCTACATTAGATAAAGTATCGAAAAATAAAACCTTAACATACCTTATGATTACTGCATTGAGACCAAGGAACAATACCAACAAAATTGTCTCTTGAATTTTACATTTCCATTATTTAAGTACATCGTCCATAATTCGCCATGACTAGGCTGACTCTAGAATTTTCTAATTTTAGGAAGCCAAGCACAATTGAATGACGTCACATCCAAACAATCATCTGCTGATGATATTCGAAAGCCAACAAGACGCGCAAAAAGCGCGCGAATTGCCGCCATTGCAGGAACCAAAGAGAACGCGGCCGCCATTTTGAAATGTTGGTCTCTAAGCCCGTTCAGCTGTAAGACGAATAAGTTTAAATGCGCGTTCTGCGATATCAGTTACACAGATTGTTCGGAGTTAAGAAAACATACGCGCATATGTGCTAGAACACATAACGTTACTGATTTTTATAAAAGGTTCAAAGAGATGTGCCTTATCAACGTTGACATAACCGAATCTGTTTGTCAGTATTGTGGCGAGGATTACGTTGATTTGCCTCAAATACGGAAGCATATCACTCGGCATGGTCTTCAATTCAACCCCGCATACCCCGACGGCATTTTGCCTTTTGCTCTAAACCCTCAGTCCTGGAAATGCGTTATTTGTTCAGAGTCATTCCACAACTTCAAAAAGTTGTACGAGCACATGAATGTTCATTACCAGCATTATATTTGTCCGACTTGCGGCAAAGGCTACATGACAGCTCCGAGATTGCGGAGACATTCTCTAGTTCACATGTTAGGGTCGTACCCTTGTAATGAGTGCGGCAAATCCTTCGTGAAGCGCACCGCCAGAGATTCTCACAAAGCGTTCGCCCACGCCAAAGGTCCAAGATATGAATGCCCTCTGTGCAACGCCAGATTCGATGTGTATTTAGAGCGATTACAGCACATGACTGATGTCCACAACGAAAAAGAAGTTGTATACAAATGTCCGCATTGCAATCAGGCCTTTAAAACTAGCGGGAAAAGGTCCATTCATATTCGGAACGTGCATCTACCACCACAAAAGGAATACAGGTGTGATCATTGCGATTGCCAATTCAAATATATCGGCCAGTTACGATTGCATATGGTGAAGCATACTGGGGAAAAGAACTTTCATTGTTCAGTTTGTGGCAAGTCATTTGGCAGAAAAAAGACTCTGGCCGCTCATATGAGGACGCACCAAGACGCTTCCAAGTGGATAGGCACGGCTAAGCAAAAGGTATTATGCAAGATACGTTCATGTCTTAGGCGATGGTCGACAAGAACTTGTTACTATGTATTTGAATACACATTGACATTTTAATGGAAAATTATGTGATCTAAACATTAAAGCATATTGATTAACAGTACCTCCGTCAGAAATCTACTATTTGTTCTTTTGAAATACTTATTGATTGTTTACCATAGTGACAATAACTCATTTATCTCGAAAGTTATCTGTCAGAAATCTAAATGAAACAACTTGTCACAATCTTCCTTTGAAAACAATATCGTTAAAAAATTTATGTGTACAGTTGGAATACAAAAAAGTACACAAGATAGGGAAAAAAAACTGACGGTGAAATTTTCTATTTTTAGGAAATCAGCAAACTGGGGATGAGCAAAATGTTATAGAAACAATAAATAATGGTTTGGCGAAGCCCAAATACACTAGAAGCGCGCGTGCCGAAGCCAGAATCGTGACCAAGAGAAACGCTACATCTATCCTGAAATGCTGGACAGTTTACCCGTTTCGGTGGAAGAAGAATAGGTTCAAATGCGCATACTGCGAAGCTGATTTCACTCAGTGTTCTGAACTTAGAGAGCACGTCAGACTCTGTGCATCCCACCATAGTGCTAAAGACATCTATAACAAATTCAAGGAAATGCCGCTCATTAATGTAGATATAACAGATTCAACATGCCGGTTCTGTAACGCGCCTTTCGCTGATGTGACGACAATGCAACAGCACGTCATGCAACATGGCTTCGATTTTGATACTGGACAGCCTGACGGTGTGCTGCCGTTCGTTCTCGACAAACAGTCTTGGCGCTGCGTTATTTGCACGGAGAAATTCAACAATTTCTTAAAGCTGTATGAGCATATGAACGTTCACTACCAGCACTATATATGTGCTACATGTGGAAAGGGATACATGACGGCGCCTAGGTTAAGAAAACACTCCGAAGTGCACATATCTGGGTCCTTTCCTTGCAGCGAATGTGGCAGGATCTTCAATATGCGGGCAGCCAGAGATGCTCATAAAGCTTCGGCTCATGCCAAAGGCCCTCGGTACGAATGTCCGCACTGCAACGTGAGATTCGAAGGATACTATGACCGAATGGAACATATGAAAGTGACCCACAGCGAAATAGAAGTATCTTACAACTGTCCACAGTGCAGCATGTCTTTCAAGACAAGCGGTAAAAGAGCTATTCATGTGCGGACGGTACACTTCCCGCCCCAAATGGATTTTAACTGCGCTCACTGCGAATGGCAGTTTAAAACTAACTACGAGTTAAAACGGCATATGATTAGGCACACTGGAGAGAAAAAATTCCACTGCTCTATTTGTGTAAAATCGTTTCCCAGGAAAAAAGCTCTGACGACTCATATGAAGAGTCATCAGGACTTGAGCAAGTTTCGAGGTTCTATGCATAAACCACGCGCACGAATTTCTGATATCCGAAGTATTCCTACCTTGACAGATCTTATTAATGATGGGAAGCTATAGTAGAAAACACACTATATCTTAATAAATGTTTAATAAGTAACATGTCTTTTATGTATCTTGATTATTCGTAAGATATTAAATGAATGGTCTGGAAACATCTACACTGTCGTGATTATTTACGTACGTGTAACGTTTTTCCTGGGTGCTAGTGTCATTTTATATTTACGGTAAGATGTCGTTAGAAATACCTCTTTTATTTAATGAACACTTCTGCTTTTTCTGGAGAGCTTCAGTCTGCATGCCAACAGCAGCTATTACAGATAAGACAGTTAACACAATTGTTTTCTTTTTAGGTTCCGCTAATGAAGCGGACGGGAATTTACGGGGAGTTAGGCCAGCTAGGAAGTTAAAAGAAGTGGTTAGCGAACGCCAAATGCGTAGACGCCGGAGAGCAAACAACCAACTGCCTGAGGAGTCTGAAAAGAGAATCTCGAAAACCATGATGCGACGCAATGCTATGACCCTTCTGGAATATTCCACCGCGTGGGCATTCCGATGGTTCCGTAGCGCGTTTTACTGTGCCTATTGCGATACCAAATTTGTCGACATACCTCTTCTACGTGATCACGTCAAACGGAAACATCTAAAGGAACCACCGACAAATACGATATTTTCGAAACTCACGGAAAATAACATGGTTAAGGTTGACATAGCTGACCTAAACTGCAGGATATGTAGCAGGAATTTAAACGGCATAGATTCCTTGAAAGACCATTTACTGGTACACGGGAAGACGCTGAATGTTGGGTACAGTGACGGAGTCCTCCCCTTTAAGCTGGATGAATCGTTAACGTGTCAAATCTGCTTCGCTACGCAACTGAGCTTTGTAAAAATGAACGAACACATGAATAGACATTATCAGAATTACGTTTGCGACTCGTGTGGCAAGGCTTTTGTCTCAAAATCTAGATTTAGGAAGCATGAACAATCCCATCAGAAGGGTAGATTTTCGTGCGGATCATGCGATGAGATTCTGGAGACGAGAGCAGCGAGAATGTGCCATAGGATGCGTGTTCACAGGAAAGGAATCCGCTACGCTTGCCCAAGATGCCCCGAAGTCTTTACGAATTACTACACAAGGGTCAAACACTTGGTGGAAATTCATAATCAGGAAAGGAGAGAATACCATTGTGGAGTTTGTGATAAGACTTTTGAAACGAGCTCGAAACGCGCGGGTCATGTGAGGCTGGTTCATGCCAATGTAGAGAGGAGATATAGTTGCGGACGCTGTTCCTCGAGTTTTATTAGCAAATCTAAATACTTGCGGCATCTGAGACTTCATAATGATGATAATAACCAGTAACACGATAGCTTCTTTCGGTACCATTCATATAAATTAGGCAGAATCAACCAGTGCATGGTTTAGGATATGCTCAGGAAGTTATGTCAACGACACTGCATATGCCTATGATTTTGATTCATTCGAACCTTTCTATTTGTTGTAAAGCTCAAAGTTTATTTTTATATTAAAATTAGGATACCAAACAAGTTACTACTATTTGCCTATCGCATGGTATAACGTGGTAAAAAAAATGGGCCAAAAATCGTGTTTACAAGATTAAAAATGGTCTTCTGAAACAGGGTTTATGAATAATCATATGATGACTATCCTATACCTAAATCTACATAACGTTTTCTTTTGTCCCTAGACTCGAGCCACGCCAAGGTTAAAGGAAAAACAAGGCGCCAGTATAACGATCAAAGAGACAACGCTCTAGTATTACTTGAATGTTCCAACGCTCGACCTTTCAGGTGCAACAGAGGGGCATTTACTTGCCCCTATTGTTCAAGCTCATTTGGAGACTTCACGGGTGTTCAGAAACATATCGAGGAACATCCTAAAAACGTTGATGCTATTCTCTTAAGTCGTCCACCAGCAAATGTTAAAGTTGAAATTACTAATTTGAAATGTGAACTTTGCTTAGCAGAAATGAATGATTTAGAAGATCTCAGTAACCATCTGATTGATGCTCACGATAAACCTATCAACAAAGATTACAGTCTAGGCGTAACTCCATTCAATTTAACAGAGAAGGATCACGTTTGTATGCATTGTAAAGAAACGTTTCCACTTTTCTCTACTCTAATTAAACATTTAAGCGAACACTACCCAAATAGTGTTTGCTTCGCGTGCGGGAAACCTTTCTCTACTGAGCATAGGCTCAAGGTTCATATTGCAAAAGTACACGTTGATAAGCATAGATGTTGCAAATGTAGCGAAGATTTCAACTCGAAATCCCTACTAAATCATCACATTTCTTCCGTTCATAAAACAGAAAAGAAGTACAGGTGTCCTTATTGCAAGGAGTACTTCAAGAATTATGTACGCAGAATGAAACATTTGAAAATGGCGCATGGTTATGAAACCGAGTACAAATGTAAGATGTGTCCGGCTGCATTTGCAACTCTCAACCAGAGAACGATGCACAATAAGCAAGTACATTTGAGACTGAAAGCGAAAAAGCAAGTGGATTTCAATCGGCGAAAATTGGAAAAGAGACACAACTGTCCCAAATGCCCTTTGCATTTTATTAATTATCATAAAATGCAGAAGCATCTTCGAACACATCAAAATGATAGAGCCTCGAAATGATATGCCAATAAAAGCAAATAAATTAGACGACAAATGGCAAAGCGCAGTCATTGACCTCGATAGACGGATGATCTCATAAACAAAAGACGAGTAGCTTCTGCGGAAGACTACGCTGAACGTGGGTGTTTAGTAGTGGACGTTTGGGGAATAGGTTGAGCAAGAACTTGACTATTGGTTCTGTCGGGTAATCAAGTATCGCAAGTGTTTGAAATTGTTAATACAGTTGTCAAGGTGAATAAATGACCTGTTGAGGTCGTGGCACCCTTACTTCCTATGAGATTTTTTTCCTAAATCTAATACTATATTAACCTTCATACTATTCACTTCGCTTGGAAAATAACAATAGCCGTCTAATAGAATGGTAGTGGCATTGAACCAGGGTTTCATAGTATTTTCTTTTTGTTCGTAGGCACCGTGGACGTCAAAGTAAAATGGCGACCGAAGCGCAAGTTTAACGATCACAGGGACAATGCCGCTGTCATTCTAGAATGTTCCAATGCTTGCCCGTTTAGGTGGAAGCGTGGGACCTTCACGTGCGGCTACTGTTCACTCTCTTTCGGAGACATAGCTGGTGTCAAGGAGCATGTGATTGAGCATCCTAATCGAGTTGAAGCCATGCGGTTTGCGCGCCCTTACGCCGATACCAAAGTAGAAATCACCGATCTGAAATGCGAACTGTGTTTAGTGAAAATGAACACGTTAGACATCTTAGCCAATCACCTTATAGCTGTCCACAAGAAAAAGATAGTTAAAAACTACGGTTTGGGGCTCACGCCATTCATCTATGCCAATAAACAGTTTACTTGTCCGTTCTGCGAGGAGTCTTTTGAATTGTTCACAAAACTAAATACTCACTTAAATCAACACTATCCTAACAGTATTTGTTTTCTATGTGGTAAAGGATTTTCAACTATCCATCGGTTAAAAGCTCATTTAGTCATCCACGAGTCAGCAGACACTGTACAGTTCAAATGTAATAAATGCGATGAGGTTTTTGCAACGAAAGGCTTAAGAAACAGCCATAGTTCATCAGCTCACGGTCCGGAATATCGGTATAGGTGTCCATACTGCAAAGAGTCATTCAAAAATTACTCGGATAGGGGCAAGCATTTGAAGCAAGCTCATGGTAGTAAAATTGAGTATCCTTGTAACTTGTGTCCGGCGGTTTTTGCGATGTGTAATCAGAGAACGAAGCACATAAAACAAGTGCATATAAAGCATAAGGCGTTTTCCTGCGACGTGTGCCCTTATAAGTTTGTGACAGCGGCCGCTCTTCGCAATCATATGATCAAGCATGTAGGAGAACGAGTTTTTCAGTGTCAAGTTTGCAAGAAAGCTTATGCCAGGTCCAAGACGCTGAGGGAGCATATGAGGATACATAATAATGATAAAAGATTCGTGTGCGAGCTGTGCAATAATGCGTACGTGCAGAAATGTAGTTTGCAAAGTCACATGAGAACGCACCACCCGAACGCGGAGCCACTGAAGAAAGTTAGATTGCCAAATGTATGCTGAGTGATGAAGAGGTGCGGAAGGTAATCGATCCACAGATAAAGCAACGTCTGGCTGACTTCCGTACCTCGGAGGACGTAAAGGCAATCGATACGAACGTGAATAACTGCCAGCTGGCTTAACCAAATAAGCACCGGTTATTCCACTACATGGGGAGGGCAGACTGCAATTACAAATTAGCTCTGTCTGGTAAAGTTGGGGAAACGGCGGGACGATGTGTGCTGAGTGATAATAAAGAATATTTCGTATATGCCTGTCTTTTTGTCCGTGTCAACGGATTTAGAATAGTGTCACCGCCGCATTCCAATCTTGGACGTGTCGTAAGAGCCGTCTAAAGAAAATAATAAGGTAGAAATTCTAGGCTACCTTCATTTGGGAACGTTTTGTGATCTCGCTGAGGAAATGCTTGAGCAATACCGCCGTCCATTTTGGGAGTCGGCCAATATGAGGTATTCCGGGACATGTGGCGCCGCCTGGATGCCACAGGTTCGCGTGAACGCAGTCTGCTGAGGCGCCCTTAGATTTAAAACGCTGAGCCTGTGTAGCACAATAGATTTATTTTGCAACATCATTGGAAGAAACCCGACTTAGCAGTGGTTCTTCAGAATCTCAATCGGTCAATTGAGAGATTTTTTTTAAATATCGTGTTGCTATGGAAAACTGCAACATTTGTTCCTTGAATAAACATAATCCTTTTTTTTTCTTGTTTTTTTCTAAGTAATTTTATATGAAAAAAGAAAGTATAGAATTTAACGTACACGCACACACCCGAAGATTCATGGTTCAGACGTGGCATGTAATTTGGAGGTACTTAGATCTGAAGAAACAAAGAGTACCTACAGATCTTCTGAATCGCGTACCTCAAAAAAACAGCACTGAGATTTAAGAAAGCTTACACTTAAGCTTGGTTTTTACAGAATATGTTACGAGTTAAAGTTAATATCGGCAATTATTGATAGTAAAAAATTACGTATACATATATGTCGGAGATAGCGACGGCTGAGCGATAGAGTCGTCATCATCTTGACTTGGTACGAGGTTTATTACTTGTAACTTTATAATTCACAATATTAACCACAGTATAAATAACAATGTTCAGTTAACACACTTAGATAGACAAACCGACAGGTTCGCAACGGAGAAGTGTCTCGGTCCGTGTCCCAACGTCGACTGACTGATCGAGCCAACCTCACTTTCCATTACGACTCTGTCCACGTGCCGCCATTGCAAAACAACTGACGTCACCGCGTTTGCCGCACTACTGTGTTAACAATCAATTGAGAAACTTAATAAAACGATATCGTTATCCACGACACGGCCAGCCTGACGAAGCACACGTCCTCGTGTGTACTTTTAACAAAATAACCAACTGAGGCAATTTTCTCGTTCGGCCAACCTGATGGTAAGGTTCCGTAATCGTATCTTAAGAATCAAGTTAACAGAGATCACGTTAGCATACAAATAATTTTAACAACTTTAACACGAAAGGTTCCTCTAAGCCCATAATCTTTAAATCTCAATACTGATACTATAAAACAGTAGGTTTAAAACAATAATTACACAACACATGGCCCAGCTGTCCCAGCAGCTAGTGACAATTCACATGTCACCCATATCGTCATCGCTCCAAGCGATACGACCAACACTTTAACTAGAGTCCACGACTCCCAGGCCACACGGGACCATACAAATAGTTTCTCTCGAGACCCGAGTCCCCGCCACACCACTAGCTGCCCATCGCGCTCTGTACAACTCCCAGAGTTGCAGTTACGACTACAGACTAGTGCATGTAGTGCGACCTAGCCAAGGTATGTGTTCTTTTTTACTGTTGGAGGCAACCTCCTCACCATCTTCATCAGACAAATTTAACTCAACGGGCACACTGCTTAGTGGAATCTCCTTATACAGTCGTGAGCGTATTTTTATGTTCTATTACCGGTCAAAGATTTCAGCAAATAACGATCACCATCAAGTAACTCCACAATTTTTAACGGTCCCTTGTATTTCGCGTCTAATTTAGTTTGGTTTCTCTTCGTTCTGAATTTAAACTAAATTACCAACATCAAACTTTACCACTTTAACTTGTAGTTTTATCAAATTTTACTTTTTCGTAACTGGCACTATTTTCTATGTATGTGGCCGCTTGCTCTCTTACTAATGTCTACTGCCGGTCCGGAATCATTCAAAGTTAATAGGTTAAATGGTCTAGCTAAAGGTCCTATCAGAAACTCGAGTGGACTCGCTTGTATTACACGGTGGACAGAGGAATTCAAAACTAATTGCACGTCTTCTAACGCTTCATGCCGGGACCTATCAGACGCTTCTATCGCGGTCAGCATACTTTTTAACGCGCTCATTGTTCTTTCTACTTGGCAATTAGCGCGACTTGAACCCGTAGCTATCAAACGTAATGAAACTGACAAAAAAACTTTGAATTCTTTGTTGGCAAAGCATCGTCCCAGATCTGCAATTACTTACTGGAGCTCCAACTAAAGACGCTTAATTTAAGGGATTTAATTGTTCTAGCCAAATCTATTCTCAGGGTATGATACAAGGGAACAAATTTTGTGACCGCATCAATTAAAACTATGACGTACTCCTTGCAATCGCTTTTCCACTTAATTTGCCAGTTAAGTCAACGTGCACAATATGCCACGGGATACTAATCTTAGGAATTGGATGAAGTCCCGCCTGTGGGCGACCTGATTGCGAATGAGATAATTTACAAGTAATACAACCATAGACAAACTTACGAACGCACTTAGCCATGTGCTCGAACCAATAGTGATCAACCCTGTATATTTGGCCACCTCGCCCTTTATACTTCATAGAGCCACCTCGCCCTTGACTGTATATTTGGCCACCTCGCCCTTCACATAAATCCTGTTTAAATATCTAGATGGCCACCTCGCCATTTAGATACGTTTACCGCAGCACTGTTAAGATGTTTTGCATATGGCCCACAAGCCACCACGCTATTACCACGACCCACCATACTTCAAACATACCGCTCCAGAGAATAGTGCCACCCCATCTTTTCACGTGGGCGTCGTAAGAGGCGACTCTCACTCTCAGAAGGGACTAGACTCGATACGGACCATCTTTCGTATCATAAGTCTCAATGGCCTAGTGGTTCAGTACTCCGACTTGTAGTTCAGAAGTTCTGAGTTAGAACCCTGGCTTAACAAATCTAGTCACATTTGCCTTATTTTTATCGAATCTTAATTTATCAAGCTGTGCATTATTTTCCATTAATTTGTCAGCTTGTTCCCTAATCTCTCAAATTTATCTCAACCTCATGATCGTCAATAGTTAATAAATTTAGTGGCCTAGCTACTCTACCTACTAACAATTCTAATGGACTTGCCTTAGTTACCCTATGAATCGTGCTATTTTAGCAAGTTGGACATCATCTAACGCATCTTGCCATGACCTATTTGGACTAACTTCTACAACAGTCAACATTTTTGCTCATAACTCTTTCCACTTGGCTTCGACGCAACACAATGTTTGATGAGAGAGCACTCGGCACCAGAATCAGAATAAAATGGATACGACTCACAAGCGTTCATCAGCGTACCGCTGGGATTGCTAACATAGCAAACTTCCACATGTATCTCGTTACTCGCCGCCGCCGCCGCAGGCGCCGCTCCGAACCGCCTGCGCCTACCGCAGCGCCAGCTCCTCCGCTGTTGCCACGTTGTTGCCACGTGGACACCTCGCTGCCAAATGTCCAGCGCTGCCGCACCTGAAACAGACTAAGTCCGACCGCGGCCGCGGCCCCGCAGAGCCTGACGCTGAAGTGGCAGCACTAGCTGCCTTGCCTTTCACCGCCAATCTGATGCTCGGCGACCCATTCCACCGCAGCTGCGACATTCCACAGTTGCCGACCGAAAACCCGATCGCTTGAAATCTGGATCTGCTGTCCTATCGCCTCATGTTTAGGCTACCTTACCGATGCAAATCAAGGCATACAATGGCGCCATAATCTTGGAAAACTTTGCTATAAACTGGCGAAAATACGACGCCAGACCGATGAACTGTCAAGCTAAACCAGCACAGCAATCTAAACTTCGTATCGCAAGTAATTAACAGGTAAACACGCAAAAGAACCTCAAATAACATTTTCTTACACCGGTCAAAGTCACACTATCGTAAATTCGTATACCATACAATATACCCGAGTAATAAAATGGAAACTGCTCACCGGAGTGACGTAAAATTGCAGCTGGTGCGCTTACTACAGATCCACTCACTATTCTTTGACCTGGCTGACCGCAGTACTGTTGCTCGCCTTCCTGCTGCTCTGCTCCACTCAGGGCAGTTAGACGCGTAGTGTCCTTGTCCATCACAATGAAAGCAAGTGATCCCCACTTGGTTAATCGCCGCACTATGACTGCCAACAATCTTCATGTAGCTTAATGTCTTCTTTATAGTGACAATGAATCGCCATTATCGGTTATTTCCATCGCGTACAGAAGCACACACATTATCACTACACTGTTTTCTCCACGTGGGCTGACTGAGTTACATACCACTTCTGATGTCGGAGATAGCGACGGCTGAGCGATAGAGTCGTCATCATCTTGACTTGGTACGAGGTTTATTACTTGTAACTTTATAATTCACAATATTAACCACAGTATAAATAACAATGTTCAGTTAACACACTTAGATAGACAAACCGACAGGTTCGCAACGGAGAAGTGTCTCGGTCCGTGTCCCAACGTCGACTGACTGATCGAGCCAACCTCACTTTCCATTACGACTCTGTCCACGTGCCGCCATTGCAAAACAACTGACGTCACCGCGTTTGCCGCACTACTGTGTTAACAATCAATTGAGAAACTTAATAAAACGATATCGTTATCCACGACATATATATAATTGCAGTTTTGATTTTAAGTGCGACCATGATGGGATCTCAGCACGTATGGGCTTAAAATCCAAAATTATAAATTTGAACCAAATAAAAGCTGGTACGCGGGGTTTCACATTGTCTTGTTTTAACAGTCCAATTGAAAAGTGCTTTGGATTATATAATTTTAACCATCTCGGTAAATGATGGTTCTGATAATTTTGTTTTGATAATTTAATTTTGTTCTATTTATTAACTCAACGTATTACAATATTTTATTCACACAAATTACAATACAATATTTATCTCAATTTATTAAAATATTTTAATTCAATAATTGGTCGAATAGAGACCCCATTTTTTTCTTTCAAGGATTTTCGAATTTTCTATTTATTTTTGCTAAGGTTGTGGTAAGGTGACTCTAAGTAGCACCATCTGGAATGCGGCAGACCTTTATCGGATTGTTTTCTATTTTTAGGAAGAACATTTGCAGTAACAGTGATAAAGGAAGAAGTGGAATCCGATTGTGAGAACAGAGCTCTGATACCAGCTGCGAAACAAGGGCACGAGAAACGCGCCATCTATCGAAATAATATTAACACGATCCTGGAGTGCTCCACCGCGTACCCTTTCAGGTTTAAGAAAGGGACATACTTGTGCTTCTATTGTAATAACACTTTTTTGGAGCCAGAGAGATTGAGACAGCACCACCAGGTGCACCATTCAGCGACGAAAAACGAAATTAAACCACGCAAATATGAGCCTCTTAAGATGGACTTTTCAACATCCGTTTGCAAGTTTTGCAACCTTGAAATAACAGATTACGCGATGCTCAAAGTGCACTTGAAGGTTGAACACGGAAGGATTATAGACACAAAATACGGAGAAAGCATTCTACCCTACAAGCTGAGCAAGGAAGAAAACTGTTGCCAGATATGCGGGAAGAGATACGAGATGTTCTTAAGTCTCCACAGGCACATGAATGATCACTACGAACATTTCATTTGCGAATCTTGCGGGAAGCGGTTCGCTACTAAACAGAGGCTGGTCAATCACTCCAGAACGCACGAGAGAGGTGTTTTCGCCTGCAAACAATGCCCTGACATGCTTCCTTCCTACGCCTCACTATACGCTCACACAGCCAAAGTGCATAGGTCAAACAAAAGGTACAAATGCCCCATTTGTGATGAAAAGTTTGTTTCTTACAAACAAAGGCTGAGGCATTTGAAAGTGATACACGGGGAGAAGACAGCCGTCTTCCCTTGCCCGTCGTGTCCAAGGGTTTTTGACCTGTGCAGTCGGAGGACGGCGCATATCAGATTCCAGCATCTACAAGAAAGGAATCACATCTGTTCTGAGTGCGGAATGAAGTTTTTCACCAACTATGAGTTGCAAGAGCATTCGGTGAAACATGGTGGCGAGAGGATTTACCAATGCGATGTTTGCAAGAAAGCGTACGCTAGATTAAAGACTCTAAGGGAGCATATGAGGATTCATAACAACGATAGAAGGTTCATCTGTCTTGTGTGTGGGCAGACGTTTATACAGAACTGTAGTCTTAAGCATCACATGAGAGTACATCATCCTACATTGAAGGAAGGGTTTTGATCGTCATTAAGGATACTGTTTAACCATGACATGAATCTCCAGATGGGCGCTACCTATATTATTAATTTCCGGCTATCACAAAAGTAGTATAATTACATATTGTGCAAGGACTGTCAATACTTTAACTATAAAATAGCAAAATAGCTTTATATTTTGCTTAACCTATTGGTCATCATCACCAAGAACTTTCAACCGTTTACATTTATTGTACCTCTGCCATTTGCCATTTCATGTGTTTCCTCTTTAAAACCTACGTAAATAAAGTTAACCGTATATATTTTTTACCCAATTTAGTGGAAACTACAATGTTTAATGGTAAGTATAAATTAACCTGGGTCCATATTCAAAGTACTGTTAATTAAGTAAATATAGAGAACGGATAATTACCAGAAATGTAATTGCACTTTGGGTCTCGCCCTCTAACACATTCAATATAGGAATATTTTCAGAAAGCATAAGTAGATTGCTTGGTTTATAAGAACATGGTACAGATTACATCTTAAAAATAAGCAATTTATATGTTATGCTATCGAAAAAGAACTACATAATATATCGAATGTTTTAAAACCTATAGATCCTCGGGGGCAACTTTATACTTCAAATAGGTACCTAACATAATCAAACATTTAGTAAATGAAAAATATGAGATAGATATGGCAACAAAACACCCAGGCCGGCAATCTTAACAGGCAGAGATATAATAAATCTGAACGAAAAATAAAACAATAATTTGGAGCACTTTACTAAACTTGTAGCATACGCTGGATGCAACACAGTTTGTAATTAAAAATTATTTCAGAAAAAGTTATCATAAATTTCTAATGGCAATAGAGAAAGAATATGATATGATAATATGCTTGTTATTGTCGTGATTGCTATAAATGTTGACAGACACTTTGATGCATAAATACATTGCAGTAAAAATATTGCCTGTTTGGAAACCGGCAAGAGACGGAAAACTTGATACGAAACCCTGTGCCAACCCGTCTTGCCAGCGAGGCACAGTAGGCTAATTTCGCTCTATGAATTTAGAGGAGGCATGACTCAGTAGTGAGTCATTTATGAGCTGACACGACAACGACGTGTGCATGTGAACACTCGATAAGAGCTGACGCCGAAAGAAAAATGCTATATTTATGTTTCAAATAATCATATTCTAAATATGTGTATGAGGGAAATGGACTATGAGCAAAAATCCTATCCTGGCTACTCATCTATTGTCTATTGGACAATGTACAATAACAAAGTAAAATAATCAAAACCAAATCAGTAGCTCCGCACGGCTCGAGCGCCAACGAGCGAATGCCGCTACAGAGCGTTCGCAAGCTGAACACGAACGTTAGATGAATTCAAATTCACATCATTTATTTTGTTCAGGCCACGATCGACACTTACGTATTGACAACATATTATATAATAAAACATTCGACCGTCCACCACCAGTTCGGAACACGACCACTGGTGAGAAGAACTGCCAAGAAACTCAGTGGGCTTGACATTATTTTTTCCTTGCGGTCCTATTTCATATATGTACAACGACATAAATAAATAATATTAACACTGAACAGCTTACTCCCAGGCAGCTGGGTCGTTTACTTAATAGACATGCCGTAATAAGCGTTTTTGTGAATATTTGTCTTGACCGTTTTTTTCTTTTTAATTAAAAGTGATGACGTAGCTTTAGTGAGGAACGCCCGCTCTATTATCTGTATTATGAACAACTAGTGGACATTTCCAAGTTAAAGTAATAATGCCTTTAATTATATCTGCTCAATTGTTTAAGTTACTATAAACGTTTATCTTCGTTTTTAAGGCATGTTATATATATTTTAACGATTGTGATATTTTCAAAGCAATTGTTCTGATTCGTTATACTAATGTGAACACTTATAACAAATGTATTACTTAATATTAATTTTCAATGTAAAATTGGACAGTTATGTCTTAGAATAAAGTCAAAAGGTTGCCATAACATTTCTTTATTTCGTGTCCATTACGGATATTATAAAAGGTGATATCAATATAGGGTTTACGATATCAATATACAGGGTTGATACGACATTATTATTTTTTAACTGCCTATACTATGTATCATTTCCAGGCTCTGTACCAAAAATCAATTAAATTGGAGCAATAGTTTAGTCGCAAATGATTTTTTAAATGTTTGCCTTATTTGAACATGATGTATCTTTCCTAACAGATGTTTATGCCTAACGCATCGTTTATTAACCTTAGGGGCTGTCCATTAATCACGTGATGTTTTTTTAACATTTTTTAACCCCTCCCTCCCCTTGGTGAAACCTGGTGAGGTTTAAGACTACCCCTCCACCCCCATAAAAAATCACGTGTATTTTTTTTGTACCGTTTCCAATTCATACTAATCACATATAGTATACGTAGTGTAATTTAATGCCCCTCTGTCATATCAACTCTGTATATCTTACAAACGATGAATTATTTTTAACCTTTACTATTTCGCTGCGCAATGGTCTTCCCAACTGCTTCCATCGTTCCTCTCCGAGACCAATGTGCCCGTCGCCACAATCCTCCAATCCTGTGGCCTACCAATCACTGTGCACTTGGATGAGGCGGCCTATCTACCCACATATTTCTCACAACGGATTATCCTTTTAGATAAGCATGCAATGTGAGGGTCATCAATTAGATATTTACTCCAGGTGTTTTCTCATTTTTAGGTGATGAACATTTAAATGGAGATAAGGGATGTAACGATACTGTCGAAAACCTTCTCGGAGTGAATACCACGGAAACAGACAATATAATAGCTCGGAGACAAACAGCGGCCCTCTTGTTAGAGTTTACCAGAATATGTCCCTTTCGGTGGACCAAGAATTTGTATTTATGCATATACTGCAATGAGCACTACACCGACCCAGCAAAGCTTAGGTTCCATAATTCAGAACACAGCAATTTAGACTCTACGCAAATAAAGCTTGCTGTTAACAAATCAAAGAAACGTGAATTGATCAAAGCCGACGTAACTAACGTGAGCTGCAAAATTTGCAACGATACAATTAAAGATTTCGTATCGCTAAAACGCCACTTATTTGTAAAACATAAGAAAGACATTGACCCTGATGCAAGCGATGGAATCTTACCGTTCATATTGAAGAGGGACGAGTTCCGTTGCGCCATTTGTGCAGAGAAACACACAGAGTTTATATCAATGAACAAGCATATGAACGTACATTTCCAGAACTTCATTTGCGAGCAATGTGGCTCTGGGTTCTTGACTTCGGATAGGTTACAGAAGCATGCTGTCTCCCACGAAACAGGGTCTTATCCTTGCGATGGCTGTGAAAAGGTGTATCGTTCAGCTCATGCCAAAAATTCGCATTACGCAAACGTCCACATGAAAGTTAAACGCCACAGGTGTCCAGACTGTCCGGAGACGTTCCGAAACTATTTCCAAAGGAACAAACATGTCTCTGCAGTTCACGGTGTTAAGCTCAAGGAGTTTAAGTGCTCGATGTGTCCGAAAGTGTTTCTGTCGAGCGGAAAGTTGAATGTACACATGAAAGCTGTGCATTTGAAGATGAAGAGGTACTCCTGTGATGCTTGTGAGTGGAAGTTTTACTCGAAGTCGGAGTTGAAGGAGCATATGATCAAGCATGGAGGAGAAAGGAAGTATCAGTGCACCGTCTGTAAGAAGTCTTACGCTAGAAAGTTCACTTTGAAAGAGCATATGCGGATCCATGAAAATGATCGTCGCCACGAGTGTGCGATATGCGGTCGGACTTTTGTCCAGAATTGTAGTTTGAAGCATCACATCAAGATACACCACCCACATGAGATGCCAGCAGCCAATGTGTTCACTTAACGGGTTTGTGTTGTAATAAAAAATGGGATTCGCCAGTGTTTTGTTTCTACTTCGGTGATTCTACATTCACACCGCACGCAGGGGAAATAACGCGTGTTAATAAACCCCAGCATGCTTGGAAGTAGGATCTAATGGTCTGCCCGGCTAGCTATCACCCTTACATCTAAATCCGGCGTTAAGCAGTTTTACTGTGTTTTGTCGTGAGAATGCGAGAGCCGATGCTCGACAGGGCATTTCCTTGAATTGCCTGCTCCATCTTAGACCCTGGCGTTGCTTTTCATCATGCAAGCCTAAAGTCAAAGGCATTCAAGTAGCTGATAAAAAACAAACATCAACACCACACCATACCGTCATCAACAGTATTCTAGCCCATACATATCCCACTACTGAGTCGGTATTCTAAATACATAGTGTTACCACCCCACTACATGTGGTGCAGTAAGAACCGTCAAAAGGAAATCACAAGGCCGATAACCATGCCGCAAGAGAAGGAAAACTTATTACGTACAGTAGGCTAATTACCCTCCATGCAATGGGAGAAGGTCCGACTCATTAGTGGGCTATTTATGGGCTGAGTATTAGTAGTAGTAAAGTTACTTGCTTAAATGATCACCAATCGTCTCTTGGTCCGTGTGGTGACTGATTTAGAAGACAAAATGTCACCAATCCTAAGGGTGTCGTAAGAGGCCGCAAAAGAAGGAAAACGTGACAAAAAACCCTGGGCCAACCCGTCTTGCCTGTAAGCTAATTTCCCTACATTAATTTGGAGGAGGCCCGACTCAATAAAAGGACATTTAAGGGCTGAAATTATGAATCGTCACTTAACTTCTTATACATAAATAATGATAAATTGGTCCGTGGAACATTATGTACAATATATAACTTTTTGTAATTAAGAACATAAAACTTTCCTATATTAAAGTATCCTGTTATAACAATAAAAATACCACTATTCAAACTTCCAAGCATACAACTACAAACTAAATGATGACATTGAAACCGAATTTAATAAGACGTAAAGGTGCATTCGTTTAGAAACTACACCACACTGCTTATAATATAACATCATTTTTTTCTGCCGGAGATTAAAAATGGTACCTGAATATTTTTTCCAATTGTCCAATACGCAATTTAGCAGCACTAATAATGTAGAAATAAACGTCTTTTAAAATTTATATGTCAGCAAAGTATCTCAATGATTTAATTTTTATATCTTCCTAATGCCTTACTCACAGTGTGAATGATTATGAAGTTGCGAGTTTAAATTTTTTTATCAGACGGGCGCAAGTTGGAATATATTTTTATTTTTGTTTCTTTTCTAGGATCGGACTACCCTATAAAGGACGAAGCAACAAAACGAAGAGTTGTGCCACTATTCCAGGTCGCATACGATCGAAGCCTCTGTAGACCCCTCGGCACTTTAGTGGATTTTAGTAAACTAAAACCAAAACACAGAAAAGCCAAATCGCCTCTTACCTTTACGCCATCTCACAGCCCGTCTCCTGTGTCCGTACCAAAATCTCCATCCCCCATAATGCTACCTGCTCAGCCAGTTTTCATACCTCCAGAACCACAGGACAAGCCCGACGTCAGACGCAACGCCTTAGCCGTTTTCGAATTCTCCAACGTCTATCCTTTCATCTACAGTAGCAATAAATTCAAATGCTTCGTGTGCTCCCAACATTACTTAGACATCAAGCTAATCAAAGATCACATGAAAGAGACGCATAATTTTTATCCCTTGAAGAGGCTAATCAATAACAGACGCGAAAATATCATCAAAGTAGATGTTAGTGATACCACTTGCAAGATATGTACAGCACGACCTAACAGCTTTGTGGAACTGAAACGTCATCTCAAAGAAGAACATGCAAAGCCCGTAGATTTGGATGTGCAAGACAATTTGATACCTTTTAGGATGGAACTTGTCGACGGTTCTTACAGATGCGTTGTTTGTGACCAGAGTTTCATCAAAGTACGGGTGCTTGTCATCCACATGAGCGTCCACTTCAATAACTACAGCTGTGAAATCTGCGGTTCTGGGTTCATGACTCTACGGTTGCTCAAGAAGCATTTAGAAGTCCACGAGTCTGGGAACTTTCCGTGCGAGCAATGCAACAAGTCTTTCAGCACTGCTTACAAGAGGAGGCTGCACGTCCGGGGTGTACACTTAAAGCAGTACTTGCGAAGATGCCCCATGTGCCCCGAGAGGTTCAACTCGAACTATAAAAGGACTATCCACCTCCAAGATGTGCATAGGCAGTCGACTAGAGTTCATAAGTGCGATATATGTGGGAGAGGATTCAATTTGAAGTATCACCTTATCTGTCATACGAGGTCGGTACATCTTCAGGAGAGAAATCAGCAGTGCGACGTTTGCCATCAGAGGTTTAGCAATAAGGAATCTTTGAAGAGACATATGGTGATTCATACGGGTGAAAAGAAATATAAATGCGAGGTCTGCGGAATGGCATTCTTGAGGAGAAAAAATTTGAAAGACCACATGAGATTGCACGGTGGTTAATGGATTTGTTTTGAGCATCATATTGATTAATTTTGGCCTTAATATAATTTATTTTATCATAAATACAGTAACCATTGCACGGCTTAGATTACAAATAAAGATCGGGGTAAGAGAAACATACTTGTTTTAATATTATAGGCTTCACCCTGATCATATCACAAGTCTTAATAATTTCATATTTAAGTAACTAAGTATGAATAATAAGGAATCTCTAACATGAAGAATGTAAGTATCTAAACTGTGTCCACAATTAGATTTTTTAAACCAGATGTAGGTAATGTTTTACGCACTAATCAGGATGTATCAACGGAATAAGTATATAAATCTACATCACACCACATCCTCTATCATTAATAAAACATATGTTCTATAAGTGAGTGGTTAATGAAAATACAGTGTGCATTTTTATTTTGTAGGTGTATTCCTGAGAACAGACCCAACAAAAACGGTCAAAGATGAAAACGGTGAGAATACTAAACTGATGATCCTGAAGAACCCTATACCACTTGACAGTCTTACTTACGAAGACGAATTTAAACCTACTAAGAAAATAAAAAAGAAAACAAGCAAAGTAAAGAAAATAGTGAAAGTCAAAAGTGACGTGAAACGGGCAGTTTTAACTTACCTGAAAGAACCTATCTCACTAGATGCGGACGGATGGGACGACGGCGATAAAACTTCAGTAACGTATAACGTGCAAACTGTCCAAGGTTTTAGAAATGAACCTAAAAGAAAGAGAACTACGAACGTTGATCTAGCATGGAAAGGACAAGCGTTGGTCATCTTTGAGAACACCTACGTGTACCCATTTGTGCATGCTAACAATACATACAAGTGTTTCATCTGCGCCAAATCTTTCTTCGAAGCGAAATGTTTGAAGGAGCATACTCTCAACGAGCACTCCACTAAAGACTTGATAAAGGAAGTTAAAAATAGAGTCAGGGACAAACATTTAAAGGTGGACGTTTCCTGTTTGCAGTGCAGAATCTGTTATCTCTCATTCCTCAACTTACAATCGCTCTCGGAACATTTGTCAGCTCACGACAAGCATATAGACAAAAGCGTGCTCGATAACTTAGTACCTTTCAAGCTGGATGGCGACAAATTCGATTGCCAGGTCTGTGGAGAGCAGTTCTTCAAGATCAGAATGCTGGTCATTCATATGAGTAAGCATTTCAACAACTATAGCTGTGAAGTGTGCGGTGCCGCATTTATATCTCTGAACATGCTGAAACGCCACCTAGAAACGCACGAATCCGGAAACTTCCCTTGCGACAAATGTGACAAAGTTTTCAGTAACGCGTCGAAGACAAGACTCCATGTCAGAGGAGTGCACCTCAAGCAGCGACCTAGAAGGTGCCCGATTTGCTCGGAAAGGTTCAACTCTGACTACAACAGGGCTAGGCATTTGAGGTTCGTCCACAATCAGACAGCGAGCCTCTACAGATGCGACACTTGTGGCCGGGAGTATGATCTGAAGTACCACTTACTACTCCATATACGGTCGTTTCACCTTCAGGAACGGAACCACGAGTGTACCGTCTGCCATTCGCGGTTCTTCTCCAAGTATTGCTTATCCAGGCACATGGTGATCCATACGGGTGAAAAGAATTTTAAGTGCGAAGAGTGCGGGAAAGCTTTTGCGAGGAGGAGGAACTTGAGACAGCACGCCAAGTCTCACGAAGTTGGGACTTGCACTGCATGTGGACTGAATTGTGGAGATCGAGCCAGTCTCGTTGCTCATACTAATTCTGTACATTGCGGTTTGGGAGTCACAGTGTAATTCTATGAAGTCTTTGTGGCCGTGGTACGCCAAGAGCCACAGTGTAATCCTGTGGTAGCAGGTGAATTTTCTTGACTTACTTATATGTGTCTGTAATTAACTTATCATGTATGTAAATAAATGTTACTTCTCATCATTAATACCTAATAGATGTTTCTTTTTTGATCCCTTTATTGATCCCTTACTGATTCGGGCCTGAACCTGTGGCATTCCAAACGAGACGTGTGAGGACGTACCGCTGGGGTTTTCGTAGGTAGTCAAGTGTTTCGGCGTCCCACATTTCGCTAATAAAAAACAAAAGGAATCAACAAGACTAAATAGGCAAAGTTACTGGGGCGAGGGATTAGAGGTGGCAGAAGGTTATACAAGGAAATTCAGTTCTATTTAGGACAACAAAAAAGAATGTGATCTGGAGAACGTTCAACCATAATTCACAAAGATAATGACCCAGGGAAGGAAGAATGGTTGGGCCAAGAATGGCGTAAGCGGCAAGTAGTAAATGATATTTTTGGGAATAGATTTAAATTTTGCAAACCTAGGACGCGTAGGAATATTCTATATAACCAAAATATTTACCCTTACATTGCCTTGAAGATTTTTCCATGATCTAAGCATACGAAGTTAGGGTCTTCTTGTAGTAAACTTCTTGCAATCCTGCTTAACCGATTGAGTTAAAAGCGCCAGCCATGACTGACGTCATGTCAGTGTTGGGTAGCAAACTAAGGTTTCCAAATTGCATCGTGCCATATTGGCACTTCAATAGAAAATAGGAGTTCTAGGGGCCTGGTATGCCTACCACGGTGGACCGACGATGTAGCTAAGGTCGCAATAATCCGATCAATGCCTTGAGATCTCTTTTTGCTACAATGAAGATATGATTTGAATAATCGCCGTCCATTTATTATTAATTTTAGATTCAAACGAAACGTCAGAAGTAAACGGCCATCATGCCTCCGCAAGAACACTCGCCACATAACTGCTATCTTAGAGATCAAGGCATGTAGAAAATCCTTTTATCGATTTAAGCGTCATAACGTTTCAAAACCATAATTTATTGAAGTGCCAATTTTTTTTAAAATTGAGACTTATTTTAATGAGTATTAATGTTTTGTTATTAAATTACCACTGATTATACTTTTGTTTATTAATTTCAACTACTATTAATGTTACTTAGCCCATAGATAACCCACTGCAGAGTTGGGCCTCCTCCAGTTACATGGAGCCTACTGTGCCACGCTGGTCAGACGGGTTGGCATAGGGTTTCGTATCAAGTTTGCGGCTAGGTTATTGGCTTTGACATTTCCTTTTGTGGGCTCCTACGACGCCGTCAGAATGGTCACGGACATCTATTAACTTAATGTAAGAAAACTTCAGCTCTTTAGAAGACCCAATTTTGTTTTCCCAGGATTTCACGCTGTGAGGACCGGCCCGAAAACAAGTGTATGGCAAATGACGATAGCTGAAAGACAGAACGCTGCGACCTTTCTGGAATGCACCACAATTAAGCCCTTTTTCTACCAGCAAGCTAACTTCAAGTGCTTCTATTGCAACCAAGTATTTCCAGAAATACACGCAGCTTTGCAGCATACAGCCTTTCACGATACGCCAGAAAAATCTTTCTTGCTTAAGCAACATTTAAGAAAAGGTAAAAGGGTGATTAAAGTGGATATATCCGAACTCAAATGCAGAATTTGCGAGCAACAGGTTTCAGATCTTGACGAAATGAGGAACCATTTAACAACAGAGCATAAAAAGGAGTTCAACTCAGCTGGTAACGGGCTCATGGCTTACGATTTGAGAAGTTCTGATGGCCTTTTCTCCTGTCATAAGTGTTCTAAAAAGTTCTGCTCATTCTTTCTCCTCAATCGCCACATGAATGCCCATTTCAGCGTTGTGTGCGAGACCTGCGGCTTGGGTTTCTTGTCTCACCAGCGTCTGATAAACCATAGGATAGTACACCAGAATGGTATCCACAAATGCGAAAAGTGTGATCAAGTGTTTCCAACCAAACTCAAGCTCCGCTACCACATTTTCAAGAAGCACGAAATAGGAAATACGAAGAAGATAAAACCATTGAAATGCCCGCACTGCTTGGAGAGGTTTGCTGAGCATTACAGGAAGATGACGCATTTGAAGGAAGTGCATGGAATCTCCTTCAGTTTCGAGTGCCAGGTATGCAATGCTACGCTGCCGACCCGTAGATCGTTAACTGAACATACAACCAAACTCCACACCCAGAAAATCCAGTGTAAAGTTTGCGCGAAATGTTTTGGAACTCAGTCATTGCTGAAGATGCATATGCGAGGGCACACTGGCGAGAGAAATTTCTTCTGCAACGTTTGTCAGAAGGCGTATATGCATGAGAGGACTTTAAGGCAGCATATGCGGGTGCATGGACCCGTTTGGAGGTATACGTGCTCGGAATGTGGTAGTGGATTCCATAACAGGAATGATTATACTAAGCATATGAAGCAATGGCATCCACAGTGGCAGTTTAAGGCGATAGTTAAGAATTTTTCGACTGACCTCATTAGTTGAGGTGGGGTTGTTGTGTGTTCTAGTCAATGTTATTATTCTATCGTTCTTAGTACCTACTGATGTCTTAGGTTTTCGCGATGATTGTTCATTTAATTGTAACACTTTCTTACGGATTTATCGCGTGTATAATACATTATTTATTCCCGAAGTTTCAAATGCTTTACAGCAGTCGTGGTCACGGGAGAAATTAGATGACAGTTGTCTTCAAAAGTACAAAGAAACAGTTAAATCTACTCTAAGTTTGAGTTAGAAGTGTATAATGGAAATGTTTATTTTATATAGCCCGCATATATATAGCATATTTATTTATTTTTATTTATTTATTTACACTTCTGCACAAAATGTACAAAGGCGGACTTAATGCCTTAGGCATTTTCTGCCAGTCTACCTTGGGTGGTGCAGAGACAAAGAGTGGTAGGTGTAAATTTTATAAATATACCTGTATACTACATATATACTACATACATACACTACGTACATAGACTACATACATACACTACATACATACGCTACATATACTTTACTTTACTTTACATATATATATTATTTATGTGTTATGTATTATCGCGTAAATATTGAACCATAAATACAATAAAAAAATATAATTTATTTCCGACGCATATTTGGCAGTAATAAATTGAGAAAGAAGAAAGAAAGAAAGAAAGAAAAAACTTTTATTAGACACACACATACAGGATAGTAAAACAATTTAGGTCACAATATAGTGTCTAAAAGGCAGGAGCTCAGCATACACTGCAGGTTTCTGCAGCACTGATTTTCAGCTCCAGCCCGGAAACCAGAAACTAAACAAATTATAAAGCTAAACAGAGTTTATGAAGTTTAAGTTAGAAATTATAAATTATTAAAACATTTCTCAATTGAAGGCGTAATGATTTGATAAAAACAGATTAAACAAATCTGTATGTTACAGAGAGTATACAGGAATTGACATTATTAAAATATAAGTCATTGAGTATTATAATGATAATTAATTAACATAACTAAATAATGATTGTTAATAATAAGGCTGAAATGAATAAAAATGTGAATAATAAATAATTAATTAATTATTGGATAGTATTGAATTGAATATTGTCACAGGGCACATAAGCCAATTAAAATAATTTTAAAATCCCAATTATGATAAATTATAGTTAATATTACATGTCGAGTTTAAAACAGGTTTTCGCTGTGCCTCAACCAAATACTGACGCAATCGTGATTTAAAAGTTGTGAGGATGCATGCATCTTTGATCGGTGGAGGTATATTGTTCCAACATTTGGTTGCAGCATAGCGAAAACTCCCTCGGAAAGATGTTGTTTTATGGGCTGGAATTAATAATAGTTGAGCGCACTTCCTTGTAACATATTTATTCCTTTCGGATATCCAAACCAATTTTTTGTATAAGTACCTTGGCTGCTGATATTTGATAACATTGAACAATAAACATGCCAAGTGTAAATACCGCCGTGACTTCATTTTTAACAAAAGATTTTGATTAAGAAATGGGGTAACATGGCTCCGTGGTGGAATGCTGAAACAAAATCGAGCACATGCATTCTGAACCCTCTGCACTAATCGTTCTGTACGAGAGCATAACCGAGAGCCATATACAGCATCCGCATAGTTTAATTTGGATAGCACCAGGGATTCAACAAGCTGTATTCGCAGTTCCTCGGATAAATAAGGTCTCATTTTATACAAAACTTTTAGCCGAAAGAAACAGTTATGTGCTGCATCAGTTACATGTTTTTCAAACCTCAGTTTGTCATCCATTTGCAGGCCAAGGTTCCGTGCTTCATGCACTCGTTCTACTTGGACATCTAGAACTGTAACTCGAAATTCAGTGGGTAACTTTTCAATTTGGTTTTTACTACCAAATACCATGTACTTTGTATACCTACATGAATAAAGTTCCTTTTGTTTTTGAGTTAGACCCTTACTAGTGCTACTCAACCCATATAGGGACCACTGCGGAGTCGGGCCTCCTCCAAATTCATGGAGGGAAATAAATAAGCCTACTGTGTCACGCAAGGTAGATCACCTAGCCGCAAGAGAAGGAAAACTTGATACAAACCCTGTGCCAACCCGTCTTGCCAGCGTGGAACAGTAGGCTAATATCCCTCCATGAATTTGGAGGAGGCCCGACTCAGTAGTGGGTCATTCATGGGCTGATATGACTGTGTCACGCTGGCAAAACGGGTTCGCACTGGGTTTGTATCAAGATTTCTTTCTTTCGCGGCTTGGTGATCTACCTTTTGCGTTCCTTACGACACCCACAGGATCGTATGGGTTGGTAAAACAGTGTATTCTAAATCACCACGGCTTGTCCACTTAGCGTGGGACAAAGGCCGAAAGAACGATGAAGAAGAAAAATATATCCTTGATTTCACACAACACCATCTCGTCCCAAGCTAAGCAACTTAATGCTTGTGTTATGGTAACGAGATGGATGATAAACTACTTATATACTTTTTTTTTTGTAAATACATACATATTATAGATAGAAATGACACCCAGACTCCGAGCCAGTGCCTCTGGTTTAGACAAAGACACTTGCCCGACCCCGGAATCGAACCCGGGACCCCTTGATCCAAAGGCGGCACATCTAACCACTAGACCAACGTGGCAGTCAAATTTATAACAGTTTTGTGATAAAACCCACATGAATAAAGTTCATTTTGATTTTGAGGTAGAGCCTTACTACTAATACTCGGCCCATAGAAGACGCACTGCTGAGTCAGGCACCATTACATGGAGCCTAATTAGCATACTATGCTACGCTGGCCGGATGGGTTGGCACTGCGGGTTTCGTTTTAAGTTTGGGATAGGTTTTCAGCCTTGTCATTTCGTTTTCACCACCCGACACCATCAGGATGGTATTGGGTGGTGACACTATGGATTTTAAGCCCGTCACCACACGGATCCTTTTTCTGAGCATTTTGGAGCAATAAACCTCCTTTAAATTGGTTCCCGATTAGTGTATGTAGTTTTCTAATCGTTGTCTATACATACATACTACATACAAATAAATAAAATTGGAGTGTCTGTTTGTAATAATAAAATAACCACTTTTTACTAAATGCGTAAGTATGTATACACAGTACGTAGACCAAAACAACATTTTAAATATTTTTTGTCTGTCTGTCTATCTGTCTGTCTGTCTGTTTGTTCCGGCTAATCTCTGGAACGACTGGACCGATTTTGACGGGACTTTCACTGATAGGTAGCTAATTATAGAAGGAGTAACTTAGGCTACTTTTTTTAGACTAGCTTTGCCCCGCGGCGTCACCCGCTGTACGGCGATAAATAAGCGCGGGTGAAACCGCGGGGCGCAGCTAGTCATAAAATATAATTAAGACCAGTCAATTAAAACAATATAAATATTTCCCCAGGACAGGCTGATGAAGGACAAAGCAGGAAAGGAGCACTGACCAGCTTATGGGAGATGACGCTATCAGAACGGCAGAACGCGGCAATTTTTATCGAGTTCAGCACTGTTACACCGTTCGTATACTGCAGATACTACTACAAATGCTTCTTCTGCAGAGAGCAGTACTCCGAAATCAGCAAGCTTCTCCAACACACCATTACCCACGAGGTTCCAGAAAAATCCAGAATACTGAAAGACTTCCTCCCAAAAGGGAAGCGCACAGTCAAAGTGGATATTTCGGACTTGAAGTGCCGGATCTGCGAGCATGGTTTTAAGGATCTGGACATTCTACGGACGCATCTTACGAAGGACCATGAGAAGGCGTTCACTGATTCCGGTAACGGCTTAGTCGCGTACAATCTTTCTTCGTTTCACGGTCAGTTTTCCTGCCATATTTGCACCAAGAAGTTTCAAACGTTTATTTTGCTGAATAGGCATATGAACGCGCATTTTAGCAACGCGGTGTGCGAGACTTGTGGCGTCGGGTTCATGACGCATCAGAGATTGATACAGCATAAGGAAATCCACCAACCTGGAGGATATCCTTGCACCAAATGCAGTAAAGTCTATACTACAAGTTCTAACCTCAAATATCATGTAGAGAAAACACATGATGGAGCGACGAAGATGAGAATGCTCAGATGTCCTCAATGTCCTGAACGGTTTGCGGAACACTTCAGGAAGTTGAAGCATTTGAAAGAAACCCATGGAGTCACGTTTAGATTCGATTGTGAGGCCTGTAGCTCTGTGTTTACCAGTCGCAGAGCGTTGACAATGCATACAAATAAGTTTCATTCTCAGAAAACGCAATGCCAAATATGTGAGAAGACGTTTGGTTGCGTGACGACGTTGAAGAACCATTTGTTGTCTCATACGGGTGCTAAGAATTTCTCTTGCGGCTTGTGCCAGAAATCTTATAGGCATCAGAAGAGTTTGAAGCAGCACGTTAAGAGTCATGCAGCTGAGGAGTATAAGTTTAATTGCTCTCATTGTGGTAATGGGTTCGAGAACCGAAATGATTTTGATAGACACGTTAAGGAGTGGCATCCAAGATCATATTTTGACTAATCTTTTGCAGAAATTAGTTTGCTCGGAATTGGTAGCACTATTAATTTGTGTTGACAGTGTTGACACTGCGTCTGGGTGTCATTTTTGCTAATAAATTATGTGTTTGTAAGGCACAAACTCAAAAACTTTATTCATGTAATTGTCTTCATAAAACTATTCTAAATCGGCATGTTTAAATGTACCATCATATTTTTTCGGCCCTTGTCCCACGCTATTCACACAACCCGTCCATCTCTTTACCCACAACCCTTACATCATACCGAAACTATCACCGTTTCAGAATGCTGCACTGCAGAGAAGAGCCAACAAGAACCTAGTCACAGGTGATATTGTGTTAAGTTATACAAAGGTAAGGTACGGTAGGTAAGGTTGAGGTTCTCAAATGAAGTTTAAGATCAAATGTTAACCGACTTCTAAAAATAGACAACCAATTTAGGTCAGTGCCTTAGACATATTTATTTTTATTCTTGATTGTATACTAGCGGCCCGTCAAATTTTTTCTTGCAATCCAATCCAAACAGCTTATATTAATCAGTGATAACGTAGCATTCAAATGGTGAAAAAATTAAAATCGGTCCAGTACTTTTTGAGCCAATTCGTTACAAACATACGTACAAATCTTTCCTCTTTATAATATAAGTATAGAGAAACAGTGAGCCTAAAGCAGAAATATACGTACATTGGTAATTACATGTACAAAGGCGAGGTTAACTCATACATGAGTTTTTCTAACAGCAAACCCGAGTGATAGAGATTTAAATTTATGGATTTTAGGCATATCTACCTATATCCTACATAACGTCAGTGTTAATTTAAGGTCTGGGCAAACAGCGGACGGGGCGGGACGGCGACGCGACGCTGGCGGGACGTGAAGAGTTGTAATGTATTAGTTAATGTAGAATATGTCACACAGAGCCGACGCGACGCGACCGCTATTCTCGCGCCGAGCGCGACGGCTCTATGTGACCTATTCTACATTAACTAATACATTACAACTCTTCACGTCCCGCCAGCGTCGCGTCGCCGTCCCGCCCCGTCCGCTGTTTGCCCAGACCTTTAATTTGGCACAGACTTCAAATTGTTGTTGATTTTTAGATTTTAGTGCAAGTAAACGTATGGATGGTTTGCTTCATGAATGAATATATAGATCAAACTCAAAACGAACTTTGTTTGCGTAGGTTTCATCACAAAACTATTATAAATAGTCATATTTATAAATATCATTATCATCTTACGGCACCCGTCCCACACTAGGTGGTAGTCTCCACACACATATTAGTCGTCATATCTACATTCACACCTTTCATAGACAATTCCTCACTCCTACAATCCCCCAATCTCCATTGATCGCTCACAATCCCTGCCTCCACTCACATTCAAGTTGAAACTACCACCGGTTCGGAAGGTTGCTCTACAGAGAAGATCCGGCGGAAGACTGTAGTTGAAGATAGATCGGCATTCGGACTAACTACGTGGCACCCATCCAAGCAGGATTGATTTTCGAAGTATCGTCTTAAGTATATACCTAAATTAAGTTTTCCTATTTCAATAATAATTACTCGAGTCCGTATCCGATAAAATTCAATGTTATTCATAGAAACTAGTGATGTTCAGATAATTTATCGATATCAACTATCGATAAAAAAATTCATGTAAATTTGAGTTCCAAATTAGTGAACTGTAATAAAACCAATGAGCAGGTTTCTGTGTGGTGACGCATTTAGAATACATAGTTGCACCAACCCATTCCATCCTGAGGGTGTCATAATAGCCGACAAAAGGAAATGACAAGGCCGAAGAGACCGGAAGAGAAGGAAAACATGATACAAAATCGTATAAAACGGAAATATTTTTTTACGTTGTTAAATTACGAAATAGGACCGCAAAGTGTTAAAAAAAGAATGACTGGCCCGCTGAGTTCCTTGCCAGTTCTTCTTAGCAATGGTCGCGTTATATTTTATATCAATGCGTTGACAATTTGTAAGAGCTGGCAGAAGGAAAGGAAAGGACAACTCTGTGCCAATCCGTCTGGCCAGCGTGGCACAGTAGGCTAATTACCTTCCATCTAATGGAAGGAGACCTGACTTAACAGTGGGTTGTAATTCGGCCCACAGCTTAATAGTAGTAGTAGTATTCTATAATAGCTTCTCCCAATACATTTTGAGCCTGTCCTCATTACAATTATAACAAAATCAAAACTCATTTAATCTATTTGGCTCATGAGAGACCGTATCTTCCACCTTAAGGTAGACAATAAAATTAAATTCTATTAGATGTCTAATAGTCCGTTTTTAGACGCGAATGTGTTACTTGGGTATTGACGAATTATAAGACTCTTTTGACAAGTCAAACTATAAAATAAAATTTCAAATTTACTATTTCAAAAGGAAAATTGATTATTTACCATCTACCACCGGTTCAAAATGCAGCTCTACAGAGAAGACCCGGCAAGAAACTCTGTAGTTGCTATTTTTTGATCGCCATTTTTAGGTACAAGGTCGGGATAAGACAGTTAAAACGGAGAACCGGTACATCACTATATAGTATAAAACAAAGTCGCATTCTTCTGTCCGTCCCTATGTATGCATAAATCTTTAAAACTACGCAACGGATAACCCACCCCCGCTTTGCACGGGCGAAGCCGGGGCGGGCCACTAGTTGAATATAAATCATAAAGAAACCTTTCCTAGCTAATTAGTGAGAGCAAACTCGCGCAATAGTCGCAATGGGCCAAAAATCTGCCAGATCTTGTCAATGATAGTAACCTTCTAATGCCCGAGCCAATCGACCCCCAGACGGCACCTGTTCACAAGATTGACGCATGTGGCAGCCATCGCCCTCCTCAACCATATTGCAGAGAAGAGAACGGCGATCCGCCGCAGCACAACGCCTCCACTGCCATGAGTCTTAGTGAGCATGATAACTCAAGCACCAAGGAACTGAACATTTAGAAAAGTTATACTAATAACGCGTTAGGATGATCTCAAATACTGTGTATAAACGTCACATTAGATTAGAAGAACATTATTTCTAATTACTTTGTCATTATTCTAAAAGTATCTAAATAAGAGCAACAGTGTGTTATCTCCCTTTTAGCAGATTTTATACTAGCTTCTCCGCATACATTTTCAACCTGTCCTCAATACAATTTTAACTGTGCTACGCCGGCGGGATGGCATAGGGTTTCGTATCGATATAACATGAATTCACCAAATTATTAATATTTCACATCACTATTTGGTACTGTATTTAGTTTTGGCGTTGTTTTGCAGTTCAGTTATGTGTTCGACTCATAATATGTGACCACATTTGTAAAAGGAAAATAAAGTTTAATTATCAAAATGTCAAATCTAATAATATTAATAATGTTGCTTGGTGAGTTATTTGAAAATATTTACCATTTTACGGATAATTTGTACGTATCTATACTAATATATAAAGCTGCAGAGTTTGTTTGTTTGTTTATTTGTTTGTTTGTTTGTTTGAACGCGCTAATCTCAGGAACTACTGGTCCGATTTTAAAAAATCTTTCAGTATTAGATAGTCCATTTATCGAGGAAGGTTATAGGCTATATTTTATTTTCAAAAGAATTAGGGATCCGTATGAAAATTGCGATTTTGTAAACCAAGGTGTAAAATCGAAAACCTATTTATGCGTGCGCTGCAAAAACTATTGACAATAGAACAAAATGATGTACTACGGATTTGTAGGTCTTATAAAGATCTACAAAAAAGTCCACAAGAGCACATATCTAACTATCATAGTTTAGTCACAATAACCGATTTTATGTTCATAAAAAATATGCACGGGTTCGAAGCCCACGCGGGCGAAGCCGCGCGCAAAAGCTAGTGTTTTATAAAACAACGAAACCCATTTTCTATAAGGTAAAGGTATAGTGAGGGAAACCTTTTATAGGTCCCCAGCCGGTCGCGATGAGATGGTGGTTGCGACCGGTTTATCTACTATTTTTCTGCACGGTCCATCTGTCGTTTGGGAAACTTCGTAAATTTACATGTCATTCGACAGAAAACCCCTGTATTTTGGGGGCACTTTTCAAACATGAAATTCACAACACAAATTACACAGAACAAGTCTCTGGCTTACACAAAGACATTGCTGTGTTCTGTTAGTTAGAGGTCTTTCTCCAGTGGCAGAGCCAGTGAACAAATAAAAGGATATTTTAAATTGTTACAGTTATAATTGGATCAACAATCAGAACGAGCTTAACAATAAAATTTAGAGATACGGTGTAAGTACGTACTATTACTACGTCCACTTTTCAGCCCATAAATTACCCACTGCTCATTCGGGCCTCCTCCAACTACATGGAGGGCAAGCAGCCTACTGTGCCACGCTGGCCAGGCGGTTTGGCACAGGGTTTAGTATCAAGTTGTCCTTCTCTTGCGGCTAGATTTTCGGCCTTGCCATTTCCTATTGTCGACTCTTACGACACCCTTAGGATGAAAGGGGGTGGTGACATAATGTATTCTAAAGCCGTCACCATACGGAAAATAGCACAAATCTTTTTTAATTTTGATTAAGTGTAACTCACGTATAAAATTAATAATTTGTAGTATAAACTGTAAAAACTATAAACTGAATACATGGCGCTAGGAAAGCTGACTCATTTACGACCAGCATATTATGCTACATCATCATTAGTCCACTGATGGACATAGGCATAAAGAGCGCCATAGCGCCCTGTCTTCAGCCTGCTGCTGCCCGCAACCTTTCGAAGATCGTCGTTCCATCTAGCAGAGGGTCCCACACTACGCTTGCCGATTCGCAGTCTCCACTCAAGAACTCGTCTACCCCAGTGGTTGTCGGTTCTTCTACAAATATGACCAGCCCACTGCCACTCCAGTCTGCTAATTCTCTGAGCTATATCGGTCACTTTAGTTCTCTGCGGATAGTCTCGAATCTTTCAGAGTAATGCATGCTACATACTTTACACAATTTCTACGGAAAATCTGAGCTATCGATATCAAAAAATATCACCTGTGTCACAAAAAAGTCCTACACCACGATAGCGAGTGAGGATAGGTGCTGCGATCCCCAGCCAGACATTTTTTTTATTACTAACTGACCGGCGGTTGACCTAATGGTAAAGGTCTGGGCAAACAGCGGACGGGGTGGCGGGACGTGAAAAGTTGTAATGTATTAGTTAATGTAGAATAGGTCACATAGAGCCGTCGCGCTCGGCGCGAGAGTAGCGGTCGCGTCGCGTCGGCTCTGTGTGACATATTCTACATTAACTAATACATTACAACTCTTCACGTCCCGCCAGCGTCGCGTCGCCGTCCCGCCCCGTCCGCTGTTTGCCCAGACCTTAAAGCTTTTCAATTTTGCTTTTCAGATGTGACTCGAACGAGTTTCGTTGTGAATATACTGGAGTGTGTATTAACAAATCCCGCGTCTGCGACGGCTCCCAAGATTGCTCGGACGGTTCGGACGAGTTCTACTGTTTTAATACTACGTAAGTTTGTATCATTTATGTTTTTTATCAGTTACTTGAATGCCTTTGGACGCCCGGTGTGGCAGAAAAGTCTTGTGGCGACCGCGTGCCGGAAAGCGCAGTGCTGGTAGCCCTCCCACACGGGGGACCAATGACCTGGTTAAGGACGCCGGAAAACGATGGATGCGGGTGGCCCAGGACTAACCTTTGTGGAAATCCTTGAGGTAGGACTATATCCAGCAGTGGATGGCTTTTGGCTGAAATTATGATGATGAATGCCTTTGATACTAGGCTTGTGCGATGGAAAGCAACGCCAGGGTCTAAGATGGAGCGGGCAATTAAACGAAATGCCCTGTTGGGCACCGGCTCTCATATAATATCATATAAACCTTCCTCTAGAATCACTCTATCTACTAAAAAATACCGCTTCAAAATCCGTTGCGTAGTTTTTAAGATTTAAGCATACATAGGGACGGATAGACGACAGTGACTTTGTTTTATAAATATTTCGTTGCAGATGCCTCGCCACTCAGTTTCGCTGCGGGTATGGTGCCTGCGTAGACCGGACTCGCGTCTGCAATAAAAAGGCAGACTGCGCGGACGAATCTGACGAGTTATCTGAAAACTGTACTAAGACTTTGTAAGTCATATAATATACTAGCGGGTCGCCCCGGCTAAACACGGGTGCAATGATAAACATCTAAATTTATCAGTGTTTCACTATAATATTATACTTAAAAACCTTCCTCTTAAATCACTCTATCTATTAAAAAAAACAGCTTCAAAATCCGTTGCGTTGTTTTAAAGATTTAAGTGTATGCTTAAATCTTTAGGGACGGACAGACGACAGCGACTTTGTTTTATACTATGTAGTGACGAGTATACTGTCGAGGGTTCAGTGAGGCCGGAGTAGACGGTGCAAAACACAGGCCAATGGTTCACAAATAAAATTATTAGAAACAAGCAAACATAATTTAATCACTGCACAGTTTCCACCGCGACCGCGTTCCGGAAAGCACAGTGCTGGTAGGCCGGCCTTTGTTGGCATCCTTTTTGGAGGCCTATGTCCAGCAGTGGACGTGTTTTGGTTGAAACGACGATGACATTTTCCACGAACCAGTGTTTATAATCTTAATTAAGGTATAACCGTTATAAACGAATGGCTGGCAAGACCTGGCGAGGCATATAGTAAGTTCGCCACCACGTGTTGAAGTTGTGAATAAAATACATCAAGTCAATACAAAATCTTCCGGTACCGATACGTCAGTACAAAATTTAATGAAACGGCGGTGAGATCAATAGGTATATTTTTAGCGTGACAATACAATACAATGATACAATAAAAAAATTAAACAAGAAATGTAAACCGCCTTCAAAAAGGCAATAAACCACAATTTCAAGTCAACGCATAAATCACCCACTGCTAAGTCGGATATCGACGAAGGCCGGTCCTGCCTGAACCGCCAGTATCCATCTCTGTCCGGTGACCGACCATCAGGTCGTCGGTGCACCATGTGGGAGGCCTACCAGCACTGCGCGTTTCTGCCCCATCGGGCATCAGACCTGCGAGCTATGTACCCTGCCTCTTGCTACTTAAGTTTGGCAATCCTGTGGGCTATGTCGGTAACTCCGGTTCTTCTGCGTATCTCCTCATTTCTGATTCGATCTCCCAGGGAAACTCCGAGCATAGCCGTCTTCTTTTCCCGTTGGGTGACTTTGCGCCTTCTGATAGAGCCCATAGGCAAATAAATGTCCTTGAGTGAATTATATGTTTGTAAACTGCCCCCGCAATACAGGTTTATATCTAGTAGGTACATGGGTTACATATTTCTAAAAAAAGGTCTATTCGTCATTCATTGCGTAAACGTGTAGCGTGTTTCTCTCATCTTGCGAACTTGCTCTCACTATGCTGTTTAGTGCTTTTTGTAAAGTTCTTCTCTGTAGAGCAGCCTTCCGAACCGGTGGTAGTTTCGGCATGAATGTGAGTGAACGCAGGGATTGTGAGCGATCAGGGGAGACACACAACTCCTACAATCCCTCCAGGATTACAAAAAGCACTAAACAGCATAGTGAGAGCAAGTTCGCAAGATGAGAGAAACACGCTACACGTTTACGCAATGAATGACGAATAGACCTTTTTTTAGAAATATGTAACCCAGTATACAGTAACGCAGGGATTGTGAGCGATCAGGGGAGACACACAACTCCTAACTCCTACAATCCCTCCAGGATTCTCCAGGATTGTAGGAGTGAGGAGTTGTGTGTGAAAGATGTGAATGTAGGTATGACGACTGATAGGTGTGTGTGTGTGGAGGCTGCCACCTGGTGTGGGACAGGGGCCGTAAGATGATAATGGTATTTATAAATATGACGATTTATAAGAGTTTTGTGATGAAACCTACGTAAATAAAGTTCCTTTTGAGTTTGAAACTGTGTTTTTTTACTAGCTGCACAGATATAGAGTACACCTGTCTCAGTGGGCAGTGCATCAAAGGATGGGCCATGTGCAATGGCCAGAAGAACTGCCTTGATGGATCTGATGAGCTCGCTGCAATCTGTTCCAATCTCACGTAAGCATATTTTTCGTCGTTTCAGTCCATTAATTACCCACCACTCAGTCGGGCCTCCTCCAAATTCGTGGAGGGAAATAAGCCTACTGTGCCAAGCTGGCGAGACGGGTTTGTATCAAGTTCTGTGTGTGATCTGCCTCTTGCGTTCTTTTAGTCGCCTCTTACGACACCCTCAGGATGGTATGGGTTGGTGACATTGTCACAACACAGATTTATTATTAGTTATATTTTATAGTACAGTAACTACTACTACTCAGCACATAAATGAACCAGTACTGACTCCTCCCAACACAGGGACTGTAATTAGCCTAATGCGGCATACTGGCCAGACGGGTTTGCACAAAGTTAAAACCAAACCATTTATTTTGTATAGGACTCAGTACAAATTGTTAACAAATTGATAAAAAATATATCATCATCATTTCAGCCAAAATACGTCCACTGCACCACGGGCATAGGCCTCCCCCAAGGATTCCACGAAGGCCGGTCCTGAGCAGCCCGCATCCATCTCTTGCGTCTAAAAATTATATAATAATGCAAAGGAATATAGTTTACCACCAGTTCGGAACGCGACCATTGCTGAGAATAGCTGGCAAGAAACTTAGAGTGCCAGTCATCCGATTTTTTTAAATATTTATTTTGCGCTCCTAATTCATAATGTATGTTATACATATTTATTTCCTTTTTGTAGGGTTTCGTACCATGTTATCCTTCTCTTGCAGCTAGGTTTTTGGCATTATTATTTCCTTTTGTCGGCCCTTACGATACCCTCAGTGTAGAATGGGGTGGTGACACTATGTATTCTAAATCCTTCAGCACACGGACCAGCCCAGATGAGTCAGATTTAAGTTGCTCCATAACCTCAATCAGCCTCCTCTACAAGTCAGAGAATCTCAGCATAATACTACAGTTTACTGTAGGTACTATAGTGACACAAGAATGCACGAACAGAAAAAAAAAATACAACGGGTTGCACTTCGGGAGTGCCAGCAGAAGTGAAAACTAAAAAAACCCGGCAACTAAAAAAATTGTGTAATATAAGCACGATAAACCGGTAACTACTCACACAAACCTCACAATGTTAACCATATAATTGTCAAAATAATTTTAATTACGTACCAATAAAAACTATTTAATTAAAGACAATTATTACTAGACAACTAAATTTATCAGTGTTTCACTATAATATTATACTTAAAAACCTTCCTCTTGAATCACTCTATCTATTAAAAAAACAGCTTCAAAATCCGTTGCGTTGTTTTAAAGATTTAAGCATACATAGGGACGGACAGACGACAGCGACTTTGTTTTATACTTTGACTGCCTCGTTGGTCTAGTGGTCAGATGTGCCGCCTTTGGATCAACGGGTCCCGGGTTCGATTCCGGGGTCGGGCAAGTGTCTTTGTTTAAACCAGAGGCACTGGCTCGGAGTCTGGGTGTCATTTCTATCTATAATATGTATGTATTTACAAAAAAAAATGTATATTAGTAGTTTATCATCCATCTCGTTACCATAACACAAGCATTAAGTTGCTTAACTTGGGACGAGATGGCGTTGTGTGAAATGTCCAAGGATATTTTTTTTATTTTTTTTATTTATTACGTCTGAATTGAATATATTAACTACAGCGGCACAACAGCGTAGAGCCGCTGACTGTATCTTTCTCGCTCGGGTACACTCGGCGGTCCCGAGTTCACCCGATCGAGCCTTTCACCTCAGAGCGTGACGGATCAGCTAACTTACTACCTACGGAAAAATTTGCGTACGGTGCGCCAAAAGAAGTTTTCACTTCAATAAACACTACGTTAATCTTAAAAAAAAAACCACACGAATCATTTCCCGCATTTAATTAGATGAGATTTTTTTGTCACGTTTCGCAGATGCGCGACGTACAAATTTCGGTGCGCGTACGGCGGCTGCATCGACAGACAACTGATGTGCAACGGCGTCCACGATTGCCACGACTATTCGGATGAACAACATCATCTTTGCCAACATACTAAAAAGTACGAATAAGTATCTCATCATCATTTCAACCAAAAGACGTTCACTGCTGGGCATATGCCTCCCCCGAGGATTTCCACGAAGGCCGGTCCTGGGCCGCCCGCATCCATCGCTTTCCGGCGACTTTCGGTCCACCGTGTGGGAGGCCTACCAGCTCTGACCTTTCCGGGATGCGGTCGCCGCCTTGCCCTGCCCACTGCCACTTAAGTTTGGCAATCCTGTGGGCTATGTCGGTGACCCTGGTTTGCCTGCGTATCTCCTCATTTCTGATTCGATCTCGCAGGGAAACTCCGAGCATAGCCCTCTCCATTGCCCTTTGGGTGACTTTGAGCCTTCTGATGGATTTGAAAACCCGAGGCACTCTGAGTCGGTGTGTCATTCGTGTTCGTGAATTACATGTTTGTAAACTGCCCCCGCTATACAGGTTTATACCTAGTAGGTACATGGGTTACATATTTCTAATAGTAATACCTAGTGAAGGGGTTGTACTCAAATGAAATATGGATTTTAAATAAAAAAATGAATAATTAAAAATGAAACACTATGTTTGACGAAATAAATTTGACGACACGGTTGGCGCAGTGGTTGATCGATCGACTGCTGCGCAACATGTCGCGGGTTCGATCCCCGCACGGAAGAAATATTTGTACGACCTACAAGTATTTGTTCCGGGTTTGGGTGTTTTCTATCTATAATATGTATGTATTTACAAAAAAAATATGTATATAATGTAGTTTATCATCCATCTCGTTACCATAACACAAGCATTAAGTTGCTTAGCTTGGGACGAGATGGCGTTGAGTGAAATGTCCAAGGATATTTCTATTTATTTATATTTAAGTCTTAAATCCAGTAAGCCGACCAACCCCAAACAGTGGCACCTGTTCACAAGCATGTGGCAGCCATCGATCTCCTCAACCATATCGAAGGGAAGTGGTCGACCCGTGGTTCATCATCATCATCATCTTTGCGTCATATCCCGGTTGCAGCCCAAACTCTCGCTTCGACGCCCTGGCTTTCCGACTTCTTCTCCACTTCGCACGGTCTTCAGCATCCCTGATAGTGAGCCCATTGGCACGCATAAATTATCCTTCACGACGTCAAGCCAGCACTTTTTGGGTCCACCACTCCGCCCGGGGCCCGGCGGAGGCGGCATGGGCAGACATTTTTTCCCCACGTGGTCGACCCGTGGTTGATTTCAGTTTTTTTCAGTGGAAGATTCGATTGCGGTGATGGAAATAAGATTGAGGGGTGGCAGATATGCGACGCTAAGGTGGATTGCCCAAACGGCTCCGACGAGACAAAAGACTTATGCTCCGCGTCCGCGTGCCACTCCAACCAATTCCGTTGCGACTATGGAGGGTGTCTGTGGAACAATGTTATTTGTAATGGAGTAAGTTTTAACAGCTGGGTGCACACCGGACGACCGACCGCGCTCCGATCGCGCGCTTATTGGAGCGCGAGCTCCCTGGTGCGCCTCCCTGGTGCGCCCGATCCGTAGGTTGTCGGTTTTTTGGCCAGCCTCAAAGGTGCCTCAGCTGCGTGGCGCGTGGGGTGTGGACGGTTGTATATGGTTCGCGCGATGACACCATGGACATCTCGCAAAGTCACCGTCTGATATCGATAGATAAATAATATAATTTAAATGTTTATGGGATCCAAAAGATGGTAATTATACCACTATAAGAGAAAGAGAAGAAATGGAGAGCATATCAAATGGAGAACAGACTGCTGGATCGCATTGGGATCGCTTGGACCGTATTTTTAGGATCGCAAGTTTGCTATGGTATGCTGAGATGGTTTGGCCATGTCGAGAAAATGAATGAAGAACAGTTGACGAAAAAAGTGTATAAGGCGTAAGTGTGAATGAAAGTGTTTGAAGGGGAAGACCTAGGCGGACGTTTCAAGACCAAATCAGGGACGTCTTGAAAAAAGGCCAGGTCAAGAGTACCCTAAACCGAAGAGCATGTATGAAGGGAATAATGAAAGTGGACGAAACAAGTATGTAAGGATCGTAGCAAGTGGAAAGAAGTGGTCTCTGCCTACCCCTACGGGAAAGAGGCGTGATTATATGTATGTATGTAAGTTTCCAAAAGTGGATTGGTTTAACATGATCCACGGTCCGTGATCCTGGATCGCGGATCGCTGGATCGCCGATCCAAAACGGATCGTTCGGTGTAGACCCAGCTAATCTACAACGCGCATTCGAGCAACGCACACATACATCACTCGTCCAAATGACCCACTAACGAGTCGGGCCTCCTCCAATTACAAGCAGGGTAATTTGCCTACTGTGCTTCGCTGGACTGACGGGTTGGTACAGGGTTTCGTATCAAGTTTTCCTTCTCTTGTGGCTAGGTTATCGGCCTTGTCATTTACTGTTGTCGGCTTTTACGACGCCCTAAGGATGGAATGGGGTCGTGACGCTATATAGTCTAAATCCGTTACTACCACACGGATAGTATGGAGTTCAGAATAAGTGTAATAACTATACTCTAATGCTCTGAATGTATTTTTAGGTTGGAAATTGCATTGATGAATCCGACGAAGACCGCGAACTGTGCAGCCAATTTCAGTACGTATTACTACTAGCTGATTCCGCAAACGTCTTTTTGCCAAATAATTAACCCCCGCAAAATCAAAATCAAAATGTTTTTTATTCGAATAAATTCTTGCGAATGCTTTTAATTAGTCAAAGATTTTAATAAATAAAATAAAATTAATAATTTTGTTTTTACCACCGGTTCGGAATGCCATTCCGTAGAGAAGAGCCGGCAAGAAACTCCATGGTTGCTCTTTTAAATAAAAGGCTTACAATGATGGTGGTACAACCCCCCTTTTTTTGGAATTCCGTAAAATCCGTTCTTAGCTGACCTCTACTCGGCGAAAAGAATATTCCTACCAAATTTCAATTCTCTAGGTCTTATTTTTTTTTTTTTTTTTTTTTTTTTTATTAAATATATTATGGTTCCATAGATATCGTTATGAGTCAATCAATTTAAAGAACAGCTCCTATATTTATTTTATAGACTAGCTTTTGCCCGCGACTTCGTCCGCGTGGAATAGTGACTTCCGGAAAAAAACAATTTATACCCCTTTTCTCCCCGTTGGGAGGGAATTTCCAATAATCCTCTATTAGTGGTAGCCTACTCCTCCCAACAAACACACAGGCCAAATTTCAGCTCTCTACTGCCGGTGGTTCCGGCTGTAGTTTGTCTGTCAGTCACTCAGTAACGGAAGAGTTTTATATATATAGCTATAGATAGCTGTGCCCGCAACTCCGTCAGTGTGTAATTCCTTGTGTGTTATTAAGTTAATGTATTGGTAATATTGTTTAGATCACGTTCACATGAGGCTTAAGTACCTATACAACGAAAATACTTCACGCTGATAAACAATATTGCCTGTCAATAAGGTCGAATGCTCGGAACGTCTACTCAGATCAACAGCCAAATATTGTATGAAGTTCGCGTTTGGCTTTGGATCCCCCGCCCTTTTATACCCACGGCGACCCGACGCGACGGTTACACAAAAATAATCCTTATAGCATGATTCAGTATTCACGTGCGATGGCTTATTAGCGTATTTCAAGTATAACTTTGGTGTTTATGTACCGATTTCTATGATTCTTTTTGTATTAAATAGGTAATAATGTTAACATTTATTAATTAGGGATGATTGAGAGTGTTATAAACGTAAGAGTAGACAAATATAATCAGAGAGCTCTGAACTGCTAAGCTATCGGGAATTACACGTGTTATTGTGAGTCAACCATAAAAGATAGACATTTGCTGTCGTGGAATATTTTTTATATAATTTTAAGGAAAACATTTCCGTCATACATGATTTCTATGTAGCTTTAACTATTAAGGCTGCACACGCGACGCAAGCTTAAAAAATGGAGTAAGTTCTCCTGTTTTCCCAACATTTCCCTTCACTGCTCTGCTCCTATTGATCGTAGCGTGATGAAAAGTATACTATAACCTGCCCAGGAGTATGAAGAACAATTGTACCAAGTTTTGTTGAAATCCGTCGAGTAGTTTTCATTTCTATAACGAACATACAGACAGACAGACAGACAGACAGACAAAAATTTTACTGATTGCATTTTTGGCGTCAGTATCGATCACTAATCACCCGCTGATAGTTATTTTGGAAATATATTTCATGTACAGAATTGACCTCTCTACAGATTTATTATAAGTATAGATTACTAGCGACCCGTCCCGGCTTGGCACGGGTGCAGTGATGAACCTCTAAATTTATCAGTGTTTCTCTACAATATTATGGATGTAATAAACTTATAAACCTTCCTCTTGAATCACTCTATCTATTAAAAAAACCGCTTCAAAATCCGTTGCGTAGTTTTAAAGATTTAAGCATACATAGGGACGGACAGACGACAGCGACTTTGTTTCATACTATGTGGTGATAGTGATTGCTCAGCTCATACATAAGCTTATGAAACTTAAGTGGCAGTGGGCAGCGCATATAGCTCGCAGGACTGACGCCCAGTCGGGCAGAAAAGGCCTCCCACACGGTGGACCGATAACCTGGTTAAAGTCACTGGAAAACGATACTTGCAGAAGGCTTAAGACCGGCCTTTGCGGAACTCCTTGGGGGAGGCCTATGTCCAGCAGTGGACGTCTTTTGGCTGAAATGATGATGATGATAATGATGACTGAACTACTGTGTATACACACTTACGCATTTAGTAAAAAGTGAAAGAAAAAGAAAGAAAGAAAAACTTTATTCCGTAAGTGGTTATAATAAAATAACCACTTTACAAACAGATACTCTAATTTTATTTATTTGTATTGTATAGATGTAAAAAGGACGAGTTTCAGTGTGACTACGGAGGCTGTATCGGAAAGTATTTGGTTTGTAATGGAGAATGGAATTGTAATGACGGTTCTGACGAGACACCGCCACTGTGCTTGTCGCGAAGGTAAACTATTGATCCTTTCGTTATGTCTACTACAGGACCTACTGGTGATCAAGGCCTAGTCCAATGCCATGGAGGGTAATTAGCCTACTGTGCTAAGTAGTTGGCACAGGGTTTCCTAGACCACGGGAGGAAGGCGCGGCGTTCCGCGCGTCCTGGAATGGGGGGAGGCTACCATAGCTATCCCCCGCGTAATCGGAGGGGCCCGCCTCGGGGCTTGGGGCTCCACTAAACGAGGCGGGCCGAGGTCCCCAGGGTCCCGGAGCATGCTCTCGTATCGGGGAGTGTATCCCGTGACCCTGGTTCGGACATTCGAGGATCGCCGTCGGTTTTAGCGGGTAGGTCGGGGCGCAATTTACCATCTCTACGCGCCCCGGAGTCCCACATATCCCGGCTAGTCCCAAGGGCCGGGAATTGTAAACCAGCCTTAAATCTATATACATGGCAAGCCAGGAGTGAAGTGATCTTATGGACACTCGGGTGTGACGTCATGTCCTATCTGTAGTTGTGACTCCTGGCACTTCCGGTGCAGCAATGGCGGCTGTGTTGACGTCATGAGTATATGTAACGGAATCAGTGATTGCCTCGACAACAGTGATGAGACGATGCCTTTATGCCAATTTACTAGAAAGTAAGTTGTTTTCATATTTTTACTTAGCCTTACTTACGCCCAGCCTTGTAGTAAGCAGCTGCCGCCGTTGACTACTACTACACAGCCCATAAATAACCCACTGCTGATTCTCCTCCCATAACAGAGAGGGTTCTGCCTCGTTGGTCTAGTGGTTAGATGTGCCGCCTTTAGATCAACGGGTCTCGGGTTCGATTCCGGGGTCGGGCAAGTGTCTTTGTCTAAACCAGAGGCACTGGCTCGGAGTCTGGGTGTCATTTCTATCTATAATATGTATGTATTTATAAAAAAAAATGTATAATAAGTAGTATATCATCCATCTCGTTACCATAACACAAGCATTAAGTTGCTTAACTTGGGACGAGATGGCGTTGTGTGAAATGTCCAAGGATAAAAAAAAATTAAAAAAAAAATTTAGCTTACCGTGCCACGCTGGCCAGAGGGGTTGGCACAGGGTTTCGTATCGCTGAGGCGGGCCGAGGCCCCCAGGGACACGGAGCATGCTCTCTGCAATGGGAGTGAATCCCGTGTCCCTGGCTTGGGCAGTCAAGGATCGCCGTCGGTTTTAGTGGGTAGGTCGGGGCGCAATTTACCATCTATACGCGCCCCGGAGTCCCACATACCCCGGCCATTTCCCAACGGCGGGGTATCCATGAGGAACTACGACGTAAAAAAAAAATAAAAAAAAAATGGTTTCGTATCGCGTTCGCTTTCGGCTATGTTTTCGGCCGTGGCATTTCCTTTTGTCGGCCCTTACGACACCCTCAGGCTGGAATGGGGTGGTGACAGTATGTATTCTAAACACTCACACAGACGGTTGCTTACGGACGTTTGTTACTCCGGAGGTGTCTAAGACCATCATCATCATCATTATTTTAGCAAAAGACCTCCACTGCTGGGTTTCCACCGAGGCTGGTCCTGAGGCACCCGCATCCATCACTCTCAGGCGGCCTTGACCAGGTCGTCAATCCACCGTGTGGGAAGCCTACCAGCACTGCGCGCATATAAACTACAATTTAATAGCATATCCACCACAGCAACGCGTGGCTGGGTCTGCTTGTTATTTGTTCAGCCCGTAAATGACCCACTACTGAGTCGGGCCTCCCCCAAATTCATGGAGGGAAATTAGCTTACTGTACCACGCTGGCACGACGGGTTGGCACAGTGTTTGTATCAATATTTCCATCTCTTGGGGCTAGGCGATCTGCATCTTGCATTCTTTTAGTCGCCTCTTACGACATCCTAAAGATGGTATGGGTTGGTGACATTGTGTATTCTAAATCCGTTTAAAATAGTATACATATTTTAATGTTTTAAATCTTTTCATTTTTAGCGGGACATACATATGCTCTGACGGAAGGCTGTTGAACGCCTGGCGCGTATGCAACGGCGTTCCTGACTGTTTTGATGCAGCCGATGAAACGAATTTACTCTGTCAAAATATGTTATGCCATGCTCTGTCGTTTAAATGCTCGTATGGCGCCTGTTTGTACTTCAACCAGGAATGTGACGGGGTAAGTGATTAGAGAAGGATGTAGAGAATAGTATGCTTAGATGTCAAAGTCAAATCAGTTATTTTGCGACACAATGGACAGTTACAAATTGTCAACATGCCATTAAAATTTATACAAATCAAAGTAATATATTTTAGTTTACCACCAGTTCGGAGCGCGACCACTGCTGAGAAGAACTGGCAAGAAACTCGGAGGGCTTGTCATTCTTTTCTGTTTTATTACTTTTCAGTCATAGTTAATAATTTAATTTAAATTTATAACCCAACAAATTCCATTAACAAACTGTTCTTATGGATCTTGAAGGCGTCAACTGAAACGTGAATATTAAAACAATACAAAATAAACTTTTTAATACAGTTGCTCAAAAAGTGGCATATTACAGGGACGTATAGCGTTCGGGAAGTGGGCTATTACACACGCGTGCTTTTTCTTTACCATTCCCGCACTAGTGCGTTTTCTTTCCCAACTGTCAAAATAATGTCTATTATAAGGAAAAACCAACCATGAAGTTTTTACAAAAAAAAATCATAGAAGTTTTTATGATTCATGCAAATACGTATATTTCTAAAAAGAAACTACGTACTAATTTGTTTCAATATCAGATTTAATTATTTGATTGAATGTGTTTTATTTCATCTAATTAAATTTCATTTCATATCAATAAAAAAATTCTACTGAAGACTTGGCTGTATGGGCATTGTTCCTTTTGCCTACCAGAATGGGTGAAGAAAAAAAAAACCTGCTTATATTCTACGGTCGGCGCCATTTTTCAGAAATGATTAGTTAGTTGAGTTTATTGTGTTTATAATATTTTATTAAATTGCTTCATTTTTTCGCAACTGTATTAAAAATAGTCGTTCAGTACACGTGCGGAACCGTCATTGCAACTTGTTCCGACTGTCAACCCTCGCCTTCGGCTGCGCCTCGGCTCGGGTAGACATTTGTCGGAACTCGTTGTAATGACAGCCTTTCCGCACTTGTAATGAAATATACTATTGGCTGTTGGATAAGTTAAAAAAGAAATATGTAGCGGGAGTGTGAATGGGAACGTTGGAAGGGGCAGGCCTAGAAGGACATTTCATGACCAATTAGGTAATGTCATAAAGGAAGGTCAGGTCAGAAGCACCCTAAACCGTCGAGCATGAAAGTGGAAGAAGCGAAAGTTGTGAGCCAGGATCGTAGCAAGTGGAAGGATGTGACCTCTGCCTACCCCTGCGGGAAAAAGGCGTGACTGTATGTACGTAAGTGATTGGCCGATGCAACTTGTGATAATTATGGATTTGAGGCCGCCTCATTTAGCATTATATGATGTTAACCTATATCGAGCAGTGGACTAGTTGATGAGGATTATGATGTGTTATGAATACTTCACTAAATATATCATCAGTTTATGTCTTTTTAGGTAGCAAACTGCTTGGACAATTCGGATGAAACTTATGAACTCTGCAATAAAGTCATGTAAGTATGACCAAGCCGCAAGAGAAGAACAACTCTATACAAACCCTGTCCTATTGTCTAATAGGCTTCAGAATACATATTGTCACCACCCCTTGCTATCCTAAGAGTGTCGTAAAATCCGACAAAAGGAAATGACACAACCTAGCCCTAAGAGAAGGAAAACTTGATACAAACTCTGTGCCAACCCGTCTCCCAAGCGTGGCACAGTGGACTAATTACCCCCCATTTAGTTGGAGGAGGCCCGACATAGCATGGTAGTAGAATAAATTACAGAAGCTTTCAATTGTTTTTTTTTTATCAAAATCGGTCAGTCAAAAGTTTTGAGGTAACTAACATAAAAAAAAAACCAGTGCCTTTGGTTTACACAAAGACACTTGCCCGACCCCGGAATCGAAGCGGTGCGATGCGTGATCCAAAGGCTGCATATCTAGCCCCTAAAGCAACACGACAGCTTATACTCGGTTCACGTTACTGAGCTAATATAGCGGTCTCTCTGTTGCACTTTTATATGCAAACGAAAAAGACAAAAAAGGGCTGTGGGTGTTTGCGCCCCTCTAATTGCACCTCACTGCGAGCCTCGGCTTACATGCCGTCGCTCGGTATATTTATTTTATTACTGCTACTTTGAACAGTTGAAAGGAGAGCACTATAACACGTCCACACCGTACAAGGGACAGATGTTGACTGGAGTTTGGCAACCATGTAAACTTACCCGGCATTAGTCGCCTTATCTCAGACCAATTACATGCTCTCTAAAGGTGCTGCCATACTTCTGTTTGCAAACATTTGTTAAGAAACATACGATCACAATGTTAGAAAATGTTTCCATGTCAGGTAATGTTAGTAAAAGTATCTAAACAAAATTGAGGGTATGCGAAGACATTTAACAATCCCTAATAGAATGTAACAATTTCGAACATTTGTTAGTAAATGTATAATTGTAAACTTTTTCAAACAGCAGTGTGGCAGGACCTTAACATTTCTGGTATTAGCTCATTAACGTGAAGCGAGTATAGTATTATAGATGTAGTGTTGTTTTATAGATGTAAAGACTACGAGTTCCGTTGTAACTACGGCGCTTGCATCCACAAAAACGACGTCTGTAATGGAAGGAATGAATGCATCGACGGATCTGACGAATGGGACATTTACTGCAACAACACGTGAGCATACCCGAGGTTACAAAAATGTCACCAACCCATACCATTCTGAGGGTGTTAAGAGCCGACAAAAAGAAGGAAGAAGGGTGAAATCCTAGCCGCAAGAGAAGGAAAGCTTGATACGAAACCCTATGCCAACGAGTCTGGCTAACGTGGCATAGTAGCCTAATTTCCCTCTATCTAACTAGAGGAGGCCAGACTTAGCAGTGGGTCTTATATGGGGTGAAAAGTAGTAGTAAGTAGTAGGTGTGTATGGAGGGTACCATATTTTTATTTCGCTGGGGAAAAGAAATGCTTTTTGAATCCGCCGCGCATCGGGGCGGGTTCGGCGATTGTGTGGAACTCCGGAAATTACGTCTACGTATGTGTCATACGACACGCTTGGGGCGACACAGGTTCGCGTAAACGCATTCCACTGTGCCGCCCCATGGAGGATACGACCTAGCGAGAGACAAGGACTGAAATATTATATTGGATATTTGAAATATGTCTATATTTAAAAAAAAACATCCTAAAACCCACGTTGTTAAAGTTCCTTTTAAGGTGAGACCAAACGAGCGTAATTTTGTGAGTTGTCAGTCGCGTAATTTCTGCTGCATTCGGTTTCATACTAAAGTCCAGTTCGTGCCACACGGCGCGACGCCAAATAAGTTGTGAGCCGACTCACACGCAGTGGTCCCAACCTGAAGCGGACTGATTATCGTACAAGGGGGCGTAAAATGCCTAAAATTATAGTACATCGGCCGAAATTATCGTACGACCTTTTTTTTAGACGTCCACTCTTTTAGACGAGCTTTTTTTTTTAGACCTCCACTCGTTGACTACCACGTTTTTTTTAGACGTCTTGGGCTAAATAATATCATGCTAGACTATCAGCGTAGTCGAATATTGAAAATTCTACATCATGATGGAAATTATCGTACAATCTGCGTACGATGTACGATAATAATGTGTTATCGTACATCGTACGTAGGTCCAAATTATCGTACGGTTTTTCGTTTCGGATTGACTTCGTGGGGGGGCGAGGGGGCCGAGATTGCCTTTCACGCCGAGATTGCGTGAAAGTCGACAACTGAATACAATGCACCCAGGCTGCCCAACAGAATTTCTGCGACTCACAACTCACAAAACTAAGCTTGTTTGTTCTCAGCCTTAAATTGAGTTTATATCATTAGTAACTAGCGACCCGCTCCGCACGGGTGCAATGATGAACCTCTAAATTTATCAGTGTTTCTCTAATATATTATGGACTAGCTTTTGCCCGCGACTTCGTCCGCGTGGAATAATGACTTCCGGAAAAAAACAATTTATCCCCGTTTTCACCCCGTTGGGAGGGAATTTCCAATAATCCTCTCTTAGTGGTAGCCTACTCCTCCCAACAAACACACAGGCCACATTTCAGCTCTCTACTGCCATTCGTTTCCGCTGTGCGTTGTCTGTCAGTCACTCATTAACGGAAGAGTTTTATATATATAGATAGCTGTGCCCGCAACTCCATCAGTGTGTAATTCCTTGTGTATTATTAAGTTAATGTATTGGTAATATTGTTTAGATCACGTTCACATGAGGCTTAAGTACCTATACAACGAAAATACTTCAGCGCATAGCTTCCGGGTAAACTATCCTACTTCACTTAAAACTAAATACCTATAACATAATTAATAATACCTATACCTTTAATTAATAAAAGTACCTACGCTTTTACTTACTTATTATTATTATTAAAAAAAACTGAACATAAATTAACCAAAACTTACCTACTACTAACTAACTACTACTTAACTTCACCTAAAAAGAAATAACTATTAATAATTTGTAATTTGAACGAATATAACACGCCACCAAAATAACTAATACCTATTTTATGAAATAACAACAAAAGAAAATTAAATAAACTAAATTATTGTAAAGTATAAAAGTCGCGCTGATAAACAATATTGCCTGTCAATAAGGGCGAATACTCGGAACGTCTACTCGCATCATCAGCCAAATCCAAATATTGTATGAAGTTCGCGTTTGGATCCCCCGCCCTTTTAAACCTCCCGCGACGACCCGATGCGACGGTTACACAAAAATAATCCTTAAAGCATGATTCAGTAATCACGCGCGATGGTTTATTAGCGTATTTCATGAATAACTTTGGTGTTTCTGTACTGATTTCTATGATTCTTTTTTTATTAAATAGGTAATAATGTTAAAATTTATTAATTAGGGATGATTGAGAGTGTTATAAACGTAAGAGTAGACAAATATAATCAGAAAGCTCTGAACTGCTAAGCTATCGGGAGTTACACGTGTTATTGTGAGTCAACCATAAAAGATAGACATTTGCTGTCTTGGAATATTTTTTATATAATTTTAAGGAGAACATTTCCGTCATACATGATTTCTGTGTAGCTTTAACTATTAAGGCTGCACACGCGACGGAAGCTTAAAAAATGGAGTAAGTTCTCCTGTTTTCCCAACATTTCCCTTCACTGCTCTGCTCCTATTGATCGTAGCGTGATGAAAAGTATACTATAACCTGCCCAGGAGTATGAAGAACAATTGTACCAAGTTTTGTTGAAATCCGTCGAGTGGTTTTTGTTTCTATAACGAACATACAGACAGACAGACAGACAGACAGACAGACAGACAGACAGACAGACAAAAATTTTACTGATTGCATTTTTGGCGTCAGTATCGATCACTAATCACCCGCTGATAGTTATTTTGGAAAAATATTTCATGTACAGAATTGACCTCTCTACAGATTTATTATAAGTATAGATAGAATAGAATAGAAGATGTAATAAACATATAAACCGTCCTCTTGAATCACTCTATCTATTAAAAAAACTGATTCAAGATCCGTTGCGTAGTTTTAAAGATTTAAGCATACATAGGGACGGACAGACGACAGCGACTTTGTTTTATATTATCCTTTCGCCAAGCTATGACGCAGGAATAATAGATTTTCTTTTAGTTGCAAGGACACAGAATTCCATTGCGCCAATCATCTATGCATTGACAAAAGACTGCTTTGCAATGGTCATCATAATTGCATGGATGGGTCAGATGAGACTTTGGAACAGTGCACCCATGTGGAGTAAGTCAGAATGATTGATTTATTTACTATTTGTCAAGTGACAGCGATTGACCACGATAAGTCCCCAGTAGGCAAACCGTTTGCAGCCGACTGAGTGAGCCACAAATTTGTGGAGAACTGAAATTCGAGTTAGTTGCAAACGCAGATCGATTTTTATACGTCGCAACCGGTTTTCCTGTGACTCAGGCACTACCTGAGACAGTCGGCGCACGTAACGCTGCAAACTGCGTAAAGTGAGCACAAAACTAGAAAACTGTGGACACTCCATTTCAAATATATGGAAGGGCGTACTAAACCGATACGCCGCTAACTCAGTCGGCTGCTAACAGTTTGCCTACTGGGGACCACAGCCTTAAACTTTTTTTAAGTTATCTATAATATATCGCCTATATAAGCTTATTACATTTTAAAATATTTATTTCTGTCTCAAAACTAACCTTAAATTTAAAAATAATGTTAAATATTTGATGGATTTATTTTTATAAAGAATATAAACTTGTTTTTTTTTGTTTGTAAAACCAAAATCCTTTACTAGGTTTAACCTGTATCCAGGGGCAGTTGACAAACATGTAATTCACGAACATAAATGACACACCACACTCAGAGCTAGTGCCTTTTAGACAAAGACACTTGGCCGAAGGTGAAAGAATTGATGAAAGGCTCGATTGGGTGAACTCGGGACCGCCGAGTATACCCGAGCGAGAAAGATACTGTCACCGCACACAGATTTTTCCTTATGTAGTAAGTTAGGCTGATGCGTCACGCTCTGTGGTGAAAGGCTCGATTGGGTGAACTCGGGACCGCCGAGTATACCCGAGCGAGAAAGATACTGTCACCGCACACAGATTTTTCCTTATGTAGTAAGTTAGGCTGATGCGTCACGCTCTGTGGTGAAAGGCTCGATTGGGTGAACTCGGGACCGCCGAGTATACCCGAGCGAGAAAGATACTGTCACCGCACACAGATTTTTCCTTATGTAGTAAGTTAGGCTGATGCGTCACGCTCTGTGGTGAAAGGCTCGATTGGGTGAACTCGGGACCGCCGAGTATACCCGAGCGAGAAAGATACTGTCACCGCACACAGATTTTTCCTTATGTAGTAAGTTAGGCTGATGCGTCACGCTCTGTGGTGAAAGGCTCGATTGGGTGAACTCGGGACCGCCGAGTATACCCGAGCGAGAAAGATACTGTCACCGCACACAGATTTTTCCTTATGTAGTAAGTTAGGCTGATGCGTCACGCTCTGTGGTGAAAGGCTCGATTGGGTGAACTCGGGACCGCCGAGTATACCCGAGCGAGAAAGATACTGTCACCGCACACAGATTTTTCCTTATGTAGTAAGTTAGGCTGATGCGTCACGCTCTGTGGTGAAAGGCTCGATTGGGTGAACTCGGGACCGCCGAGTATACCCGAGCGAGAAAGATACTGTCACCGCACACAGATTTTTCCTTATGTAGTAAGTTAGGCTGATGCGTCACGCTCTGTGGTGAAAGGCTCGATTGGGTGAACTCGGGACCGCCGAGTATACCCGAGCGAGAAAGATACTGTCACCGCACACAGATTTTTCCTTATGTAGTAAGTTAGGCTGATGCGTCACGCTCTGTGGTGAAAGGCTCGATTGGGTGAACTCGGGACCGCCGAGTATACCCGAGCGAGAAAGATACTGTCACCGCACACAGATTTTTCCTTATGTAGTAAGTTAGGCTGATGCGTCACGCTCTGTGGTGAAAGGCTCGATTGGGTGAACTCGGGACCGCCGAGTATACCCGAGCGAGAAAGATACTGTCACCGCACACAGATTTTTCCTTATGTAGTAAGTTAGGCTGATGCGTCACGCTCTGTGGTGAAAGGCTCGATTGGGTGAACTCGGGACCGCCGAGTATACCCGAGCGAGAAAGATACTGTCACCGCACACAGATTTTTCCTTATGTAGTAAGTTAGGCTGATGCGTCACGCTCTGTGGTGAAAGGCTCGATTGGGTGAACTCGGGACCGCCGAGTATACCCGAGCGAGAAAGATACTGTCACCGCACACAGATTTTTCCTTATGTAGTAAGTTAGGCTGATGCGTCACGCTCTGTGGTGAAAGGCTCGATTGGGTGAACTCGGGACCGCCGAGTATACCCGAGCGAGAAAGATACTGTCACCGCACACAGATTTTTCCTTATGTAGTAAGTTAGGCTGATGCGTCACGCTCTGTGGTGAAAGGCTCGATTGGGTGAACTCGGGACCGCCGAGTATACCCGAGCGAGAAAGATACTGTCACCGCACACAGATTTTTCCTTATGTAGTAAGTTAGGCTGATGCGTCACGCTCTGTGGTGAAAGGCTCGATTGGGTGAACTCGGGACCGCCGAGTATACCCGAGCGAGAAAGATACTGTCACCGCACACAGATTTTTCCTTATGTAGTAAGTTAGGCTGATGCGTCACGCTCTGTGGTGAAAGGCTCGATTGGGTGAACTCGGGACCGCCGAGTATACCCGAGCGAGAAAGATACTGTCACCGCACACAGATTTTTCCTTATGTAGTAAGTTAGGCTGATGCGTCACGCTCTGTGGTGAAAGGCTCGATTGGGTGAACTCGGGACCGCCGAGTATACCCGAGCGAGAAAGATACTGTCACCGCACACAGATTTTTCCTTATGTAGTAAGTTAGGCTGATGCGTCACGCTCTGTGGTGAAAGGCTCGATTGGGTGAACTCGGGACCGCCGAGTATACCCGAGCGAGAAAGATACTGTCACCGCACACAGATTTTTCCTTATGTAGTAAGTTAGGCTGATGCGTCACGCTCTGTGGTGAAAGGCTCGATTGGGTGAACTCGGGACCGCCGAGTATACCCGAGCGAGAAAGATACTGTCACCGCACACAGATTTTTCCTTATGTAGTAAGTTAGGCTGATGCGTCACGCTCTGTGGTGAAAGGCTCGATTGGGTGAACTCGGGACCGCCGAGTATACCCGAGCGAGAAAGATACTGTCACCGCACACAGATTTTTCCTTATGTAGTAAGTTAGGCTGATGCGTCACGCTCTGTGGTGAAAGGCTCGATTGGGTGAACTCGGGACCGCCGAGTATACCCGAGCGAGAAAGATACTGTCACCGCACACAGATTTTTCCTTATGTAGTAAGTTAGGCTGATGCGTCACGCTCTGTGGTGAAAGGCTCGATTGGGTAAACTCGGGACCGCCGAGTATACCCGAGCGAGAAAGATACTGTCACCGCACACAGATTTTTCCTTATGTAGTAAGTTAGGCTGATGCGTCACGCTCTGTGGTGAAAGGCTCGATTGGGTGAACTCGGGACCGCCGAGTATACCCGAGCGAGAAAGATACTGTCACCGCACACAGATTTTTCCTTATGTAGTAAGTTAGGCTGATGCGTCACGCTCTGTGGTGAAAGGCTCGATTGGGTGAACTCGGGACCGCCGAGTATACCCGAGCGAGAAAGATACTGTCACCGCACACAGATTTTTCCTTATGTAGTAAGTTAGGCTGATGCGTCACGCTCTGTGGTGAAAGGCTCGATTGGGTGAACTCGGGACCGCCGAGTATACCCGAGCGAGAAAGATACTGTCACCGCACACAGATTTTCCTTATGTAGTAAGTTAGGCTGATGCGTCACGCTCTGTGGTGAAAGGCTCGATTGGGTAAACTCGGGACCGCCGAGTATACCCGAGCGAGAAAGATACAGTCAGCTGCTGTTCGCTGTGTTTAGTATATTCAATTCATATATATTAATTGCCTTTATTAATTTAATAGTTATTATTGGTACGATAATAAAAATAATTATGACAATTATTTGGTTTACATTGTGAGGTTAGTATGTGTAGTTGCCAAAGGCCCAAAGTAGTTGTGCCCAAAGGGCAATGGAGAGGGCTATGCTCGGAGTTTCCCTGCGAGATCGAATCAGAAATGAGGAGATACGCAGGAAAACTAGGGTCACCGACATAGCCCACAGGATTGCTAAACTTAAGTGGCAGTGGGCAGGGCACATAGCGCGCAGGACCGACGCCCGATGGGGCAGAAAAGTCCTCGAATGGCGACCGCGTTCCGGAAAGCGCAGTGCTGGTAGGCCTCCCACACGGTGGACCGATGACCTGATTAAGGTCGCCGGAAAACGATGGATGCGGGCGGCCCTGGACCGGCCTTTGTGGAAATCCTTGGGGGAGGCCTATGTCCAATAGTGGACGTCTTTTGGCTGAAATGATGATGATGATGTGTAGTTAGCGGTTTATCGTGCATAATATTATATGTTTTGTTTTTAGTTGCCGCTTTTTTTGTTTTCGCTTCTGCCGGCACTCCCGGAGTGCATCCCGTTGTTTTTTTAATTGCAGTTGTAAGCCGGATGAATTTCGTTGTTCATATGGCGCTTGTATAGATAGTACGGAGTTGTGCAATGGTGTAACGGACTGCGTAGATGGGTCGGACGAAACGTACACTGTATGCAAGAATATTACGTAAGTACCCACAAACTCAAAAGGAACTTTATTTACGTAGTTTTCATCGCAAAACTCTTATAAATCGTCATATATATAATTACCATTATCATCTTACGACCCCTGTCCCACGCTAGGTGGTAGTCTCTACACACACCTATCAGTCGTCTTACCTACATTCACACCAGTCGTACACAATTCCTCACTCCTACAATGCATTCATCTCCCTTGATTGCCCACAACCCCTAACACATACTATCAGTTCCGTGTGGTAACGGATTTAGACGTTCTGAGTGTGTTCTAAGAGTCGACAATCTATCAGCCACAGCAGTCCACTGCTGAACATAGGCCTCTCATAGATTTCCACAATGCACGATCTCGTGCAGACCACATCCACGACTCCCAGCGACCTTTACAAGGTCGTCCGTCCCCCAAGTCGGGGGTCTTCCCACGCTTCACTTTCCCATACGTGGATGCCACTCCAAGAGCAATCCATTCTTCGGGCCACGTGTGCCCAATGCCACTTCAACTGTGCAATCCTTCTAGCTATGTCGGTCGCTTTGGTTCTTCTAAGGATTTCTTAATTTCTAATTCTATCACGCAGAGTAACTCGCATAGCTCTGTCCATCGCACGTAGATTGACTCTCAGCCGCCTAATAAGCCGCACTGTGAACGCCCACGTCTCGGATCCATAAGTCATTGCTGGCAGAGTCACAAGAAGAACACAAGAGGCAGATCTAGCCGCGAAAGGGAAACTTGATACGACAACCCGTCTGGCCAGCGTGCCAGAGTAGGCTAATCTTCAATTCCTCGCCAATTTTTATGGCCGCTCTGAATGTAGCCGTCGCGGTCGGTACGAACTTGCGCTTTGTACATTTCATAACCAATACGAACGTAGCCCACTCACACTAACGCGCGGGAGGCGAGGACGCTTGCGAGACGCTGCCTCCAGGCCCGCGTACGTCACGCAGATGATTTTGTGTTCTGCGCAGCGTAATGCGGCTAGGTTCGGTGCGGCCATAAAGTTTGGCGAGGACTGTACAGCCAGTTATAAAATGCAATCTCCTTCAGTTGCAGAGGAGATCAATTTCGTTGCGAATACGGCGGCTGTGTGACTAGAGGCAGCATCTGTAACACATCTCCCGATTGCCTTGATGGTTCAGACGAACAGATCCCTTTATGTCGACATTCCTCCAAGTAAGTAATAATTTTAGGATTTAGAATACATGGTGTCACCACCCCATTTCATCCTGAGGGTGTCGTAAGAGCCGACAAAAGGAAAAGACAAGGTTGAAAACCTAGCCGTAAGAAAAGGAAAACTTGATACGAAACCCTTTTTTTTGTTCGCCCGGGGTAATATCCTTTATGGACTTCCTCGCCGGCCACGGGGATGGCCAGCGAGGGGAGTGTGGGACTCTCCCCCATAGTGGGGGCCTAAACCCCTAAACCTCCTCGGGGTGCTCCAACTCGCGTCCTGTTGCGGCATTGTGGGATCTGATGCAGAACCACGCCGCCGCAGACGAGGAGGCCCTCCTCCTCTCCTCAGGCTCCTTACGAGCACTCGACGTCCTGCCGTGAGCACCCGGCAGGACGTCGCTTCCCCACAGATCCCGTGTGGGGCGAGGCATCCCCGTACCCCGCCCCGGGATCTCCTATGTTTCGCCGTGTGCGTGGACGGCGTCTCCTCGGGACCTGATCTCCATTGGGTGGGGGGTGATCCACTGTGCCCCCGCCCGGAGGCCCCGGTTAGGGAGTGATACGAAACCCTGTGCCAACCCGTCTTGCCAGCGTGGCTCAGTAGGCTAATTACCCTCCCTGTGATGGGAGGAGGCTTGACTCAATAGTGGGTCATATATGGGCTGTATAGTAGTAGTAGTCCCGTGTGGGGACCGGGGCAGTAAATAAAACTTCTCCACCGCACGCTGGGAAATAAAGCGTGTTGTAACAGTCAACAAAACCCAGCACGCTTGGTGGCAGGATCTAATGGTCCATCCGGCTAGCTACCACCCTCACATCTAAGTCCGGCACCAAGCAGTTTTACTGTGTTCCGTCGTGTGTATGTGAGAACCAGTGCCCGACAGGGCCCGAGAGGGACCGAAGCGCTGCGACCCCTAGATGGACATACCACCTCGTCTTGCTGGATGATCATCCCTTTGCGCCTAGAAAAGTATTTTTAATGTGTTTCAGTGTAATTTAAATTCTAATTTCAACGTTTGGTATTTGGACGACGGATCCCTAGGAGGTGATGTGGATACTGTGTTATCGGATCAAAAATAAATTTGAAGCCATTTGGTTTAGAACTTAATTTTAGCAAATGCGAACTTTTTATAAATAACTGCGACTTAAATTTGAATTACGTAAAACTAAAATTCAATATTTTGGCTCCAAATATAAAAATAGTTAACAGTAATTCCCATTATCTTTTAGGTTCTCCTATTTTTGATGAATCATTTTCTGAATATATTAATAAATCAATTACTAAATTTCAAAATTCTGCTGACAGTCTAATTGTAATCAGTCCACACTATGCATCTTAAAATTCTGTCTTTTCCTCCCAAAACTTACATATGTGCTCCGTTGCTGCTCCTTTTGGAATCGCCCAGATCTTTTGACACAAGTGGACGTCTTAATCAAAATTAGCTTAGAATCGGTTCTTAATATCTAAACGAGCAATCTTGGACCCAAGTATCCCTACCCATCCGCTATGGTGATTTAGGTATTCGCAAAATTTCCCGTGTCGCTTTACCAGCCTTCCAATCTTCTGTCCATAGTTCAGCAAATCTCATAAGTAAAATTTTAAGGGCATCCCCTTCAAACTTTGAGATTGCTGGCTTGGAAGAAGCTAGAAATGCTTAATTAATTGCATCTAAATTTTCCGTCTTCCCCAAATTCACACAGGAGCTGGGACGACAAAAATAGCAAATTGACATATGACAATCTTTTAAGCTGTAGTACGGGTTCGGCGCGTGCTAGACTTTTGGCCGTGGGTACGCACGAGGCCGGCTACTAGCTTCACGCGTACCCTTCGTCAAATACAGGAACTTTTCTTTAGCCTGACACGCTCCCAATCGCTACCTGTCTACAGCTCGGGGTTCCGGTCTGCGCTCCTCATAAATGTCCCTGTGGCAGTGATGTCGACAAGCTAGGACATCACGGACTGTCATGCCAAAAAAGTGCAGGCCGCTTCTCGAGACACTTAACGATATCATACGTCCCTTGCCACCGTCAACGTGCCAAGTCTACTTGAGCCGATTGGCATTGCATGAGACGATGGTAAGAGACCGGACGGTTTGAGTTTGATTCCATGGAAGATGGGCCGGGTGCTGGTGTGGGATGCAACCTGTTCAGACACGCTGGCCCCTTCCCATCTGCATGGAACCAACAACAGAGCTGGTGCGGCTTGTGAAGCAGCTGAAAAAGGTAAATCATACAAATTCAGGGGTCTAGGCTCCGAATATGAATTTGTCCCATTCGGTGTCGAGACCCTTGGTCCGTGGGGTCCTGGCAGCTACCTCGGACAAAGAATCAGTCTAGCGATTCAAAGGGGGAACGCTGCCAGTATCTTCGGAACTTTGCCTAAAATATATTATTTAAAGGAGTCCCCTTCACTACATAGTATAAAACAAAGTCGCATTCTTCTGTCCGTCCCTATGTATGCAAAAATCTTTAAAACACCGCAACGGATTTTGAAGCGGTTTTTTTAAATAGATATAGTGATTCAAGGGGAAGGTTTATATGTATAACCCACCCCCGCTTTGCACGGGCGAAGCCGGGGCGGGCCACTAGTTAAATAATATATTTTAGTATTTTCTTTTCAAGGTTTTTTTTAGTTTTCAGTTAGTTGGTATTTGTCCATTAGGTACTCTACTTATGTGTGAATAAATTAACAAAAATACAAATTTCAGTGCCAAATTCACATGTAAAGATGGAACCACGATTGAATCATGGGAAATGTGTAACGGCGCCGTCGAGTGCCCCAACGGAGCTGATGAGACGGAAGGGCTGTGCCAATACGCTGTATGCCACTCTGGGCAATTCCGGTGTACCTATGGAGCTTGCCTTTTTAGTGGCGAGATCTGTGATGGCGTGAGTACAACGTTCTCCAAGAGAAGAAGGATGTATACAGCCGACCAGCAAGCACCTTCTCCCCCTCGCCCGCCTGCCAGGCAGGTCGGCTTCTTGCCTTTGTCATCAAGCACGCGTGTCAATTTCATCCGGTGTTATCACTATCACTACTTAGTATAAAACAAAGTCGCATTCTTCTGTCCGTCCCTATGTATGCTTAAATCTTTAAAACTACGCAACGGATTTTGAAGCGGTTTTTTTTACTAGATAGAGTGATTCAAGGGGAAGGTTTTTATGTACAACCCACCCCCGCTTTGCACGGGCGAAGCCGGGGCGGGCCACTAGTTTTCATATAAATACTACTCTTGTAAGATGTTAATTGAAATTAACTGATTTGATGATTTCAAGGACAATTTTGTTCACAATGAAATCTCTCTTTAATATTTTTGTACACTTAAGGGGCTGTCCATTAATCACGTGATGTTTTTTTATCATTTTTTAACCCCTTCTTCCCCCTTGGTCATACCTGGTGAGGTTTAAGACTACCCCTCCACCCACATAAAAAATCACGTGTATTTTTTTTTGTACCGTTTCGAATTCATACTAATCACATATAGTTAGTATACGTAGTGTAGTTTAATGCCCCTCTGTCATATCAACTCTGTATGTCATCACTGGCCACACATTGGTCATAGACTTTTGTCTTCAATCACTGAGGTATTGTGGACGAAAAAATCTTTCGTAGCTTTCAGAACGCTGTCCAGCCTAGTTAGATCCGACGATTGATCTCTTTCTCGAAGTTGGACTACCTACGAATTCTCAGTACTTTAAAGTATTTTAATGTTATGCATTTATGTTTGGTACAATGAATCTATACTCTAGCATTCGTAATTTTTAGGCAACCAATTGTGCAGACGGTTCTGATGAAACTTCAGATCTATGCGGATTTAAGGAGTAAGTACTTATTATATTTTGCTTTAATTTTCAAAGGACATCTCACAAATACTACAGCGACTACTCAGCACATAATTATCTGTGCCAATCCGTCTGGCCAGCGTGGCACAGTAGGCTAATTACCCTCCATGTAACTGGAGGAGGCCCGACTCAGTAGTGGGTCATCTATGGCTGAGTAGTATTACTTGAGTGTACCACCCATATGGAAGCTTATGGTTTTTAAGGCCTGTATCACAGAGGCAGTAACCTGAAATTCACAAGCACGAATGAAACCCAGACTCAGAGCAAGTCGTTACAGCCCATAAATGACCCTCTACTGGGTCGGGTCTCCTCCATATTCATGGAGGGAAATTAGCCTACTGTGCCACGCTGGCAAGACGGGTTGGCACAGATCTTGTATCAAGTTTTCCTTCTCTTGGGGCTAGGTGATCTGCCTTTTGCGGTCTTTTAGTCGCCTCTTACGACACCCTAAATATGATATGGGTTGGTGACATTGTGTATTCTAAATTGTGTATTCCGTCACCACATGGACAAGAGCAAGTGCCTCTGGTTTACACAAAGACACCAGCCCGACCCCGGAATCGAACCGTGGTCCAAATGCTTTTACCTACAATTATTCTATGCGATTTCAGATGTGACTACTACCAATTCCAGTGTTTGTATGGTGCGTGCGTGGATAAGCGTATGTTCTGTAATGGACAGTTGGACTGCGCAGACGGTTCCGACGAAAACAACTGCACTGATGTTACGTACGTGTATTAATTATACGCTTTTTATTAGCTTCAGATGTATGTATTTAGCTTCAGACGTATGTAACGGAATCTTTGAACATGATTTTGACCCACTTCAAAACGTCGGATTAACTCGAAATTTGGCGGGTAGCCGCGCGGCCTGCTGCTTTTCTAGTTTAATAAGCAACCGCGGTAAGCGGTTGGATCGCAGTTGCATATTAAACTGGCGCTAGTGCGTACGGGGGCTTATTTAGGACCGATGACAATCCAATATTTTAAGGTGATTGCTCCAGGGTAGCCCGCGAAATTCAAATTTTCTTATGTTTTTTGCAATTTGCAGGTCAGTGCTAGGTTGTATGTTGATTAAAATGTTATTCGCGGCTGTAAGACGTATATAGTTATAGAATTATAATCATCAAACTCATCAATACAACCCTCCAAGCTCATATAGGTGCAAGAATGACTTTGACGTTGAAAAAGTTTGACCCGTTATCCTTACTAGGATAATCAGGATTAGCGATTTGAATGATTTTTTAATCTCAATAACCTAGATTTGAGGTCTGTCAAAGTGAATGTAGTGGTTGGTCTTATTGAAAGAGTGCAAATACTGGTCCGGTCCAAAGCATTGGACTGGTAGATGTCACCCAAGTATGTATTTTCAGGTGCAGAGAATATGACATGTCCTGCAATTACGGAGCCTGTGTTCACATCAGGCATCTGTGCGATGGCAAGAGACACTGCGCGGATGGCTCCGACGAATTACTGTCGGAATGTCATAACAAGAAGTGAGTAACAGCTTATTCTATCCCTTTCCAGCTCACAGGAAGGGCGATGCAACCGAACAAGACGCAAATATGTAACTCGTATGTAACTAAATATATATATATATATAACTATGTATTCGTGGCATGGGCTCCATCAGAGGGCTCAAAGTCACCTAAAGGGTAATGGAGAGGGTCGGAGTTCGAATCGATATGCGAGATCGAATCAGAAATGAGGAGATACGCAGGCAAACCAGGGTCACCGACATAGCCCAAAGGATTGCTAAACTTAAGTGGCAGTGGGCAGGGAACATAGCACGCAGGACCGATGGGGCAGAAAAGTCCTCGAGTTGCGACCGCGTCGCGTTCCGGAAAGCGGACGACGACGTGGTTAAGGTCGCCGGAAAGCGAGGATGCGGGCGGCCCAGGACCGGCCTTCGTGGAGATCCTTGGGGGAGACCTATGTCCAGCTGTTGGCGTCTTTTGTCTGAAATTATGATGATGATTTTTTCGTGTCCGTTGCTCCTCGGCGGTTGTTTGGGACTCCGGAAATTACTCGACTACCCACTAAAGCCTTACAAATGGCGACAAATGTGTACAAATGGAAAATCTCATAATGCTGTTGCTTAGAATTCGCGAGCTTAACCTATTTTTTTATTGAATCATTTTTTTTTTATAAACGAAACCCCTGCACTATGCATATATTGTATTTCGGGAGCAGTTTGCAAACATGTAATTCACTAACACAAATGACACCCAGACTCGGAGCAAGTGCCGCTGGTTTAGACAAAGACACTTGCCCGACCCCGGAATTGAACCCGGGACCCGTTGATCCAAAGGCGGCACATCGAACCCCTAAACCAACGAGGCAGTCAAAATCAATCAATCAAGTTTACCTTCTTTTGCGGCTTGGTTTTAGACCTTATTTCCCTTTGTCGGCTCTTACAAAACCTGGAATGGGATAAAGCTAACACTGCTCTGTTAACCCATTTTCCAGATGTGAGAGGTTCCAGTTTCGATGCTCGTATGGGGCCTGTGTGAGTAGAGAATTGGTGTGCAATGGAGTGTTGGACTGCGCTGATGGCTCGGACGAGAGGATGCCGTATTGTCAATCCAGCCAAAAGTAAGTGTCTCTCTGTCATCTGGCTACTTGCTCTAGGGTAGCCAACAATGTTTTGACAAAAAAAGTACAAAATGGTTTCGATAGGAAAAAATAAAGTACTCCGCAGAAAAATAAAGTTTTTTTTAATAAACTAATAATATCTAATAAACTGATTTCCAACCAGATGCCAGATCAGTATGAATGTGTGTGGACGCAATGGTTGTGGGAGACTAAAGATATTGATGGAATGTGAAATGAGGAAAGGTGTGCATGTAGTTAAGGGTTTTTCCAGTAAATTGTGTAAGGTATGTACAGTCCTGGCCAAACTTTATGGCTGATCCGAACTTAGCCGCATTACGCTGCGCAGAACACAAAATCAGGTATCAGCGGGAATTACGCGGGGCGTGGAAGCAGGGCACCCCCGCGCACCGTATTCCACCCGAAAGCGTCCTCGCCTCCCGCGCGTTAGTATGAGTGAGCTACGTTCGTATTGGTTATGAAATGTACGATGCGCAAGTTCGTACCGACGGCTACATTCAGAGCGGCCATAAAGATTGGCGAGGACTGTAGTATGCTCGCTACATTATGTAAAATGTCCTAGCGCTATAAGCCTTTTTAAGGAAATAGCAAAAAGGTTAGTCGACATCACAGAAGACCGGAGAGGTTTTAGGTTAGTTGGTATTTGTCCATTATGTAAATTCTACTTATGTGTGAATACATTTTTAAAATGTGTTTTCAGGTGAGCCTGAAAACACATTTTAAAAATGTATTCATGTTATGTTCACATGTCAAAATGGCGATAAATTGGTGTCTTGGCGACGTTGTGACGGCGAAGCCGACTGCACAGATGGCTCTGATGAAACAGAGGAATTGTGCTCAACAGCCGTGTGTCATTCGAATCAGTTTCGTTGCGATTATGGTGCCTGCTTGTTCTCCGGGACAATGTGCGATGGGGTAAGGCCTAAAAACAAAACCAAAACGCTCTTTATTCTAATAACGAGCGATATAACGAGCGATACAACCACAATACCGTGTGTCACCAGCCATGTCACCAACCCATGCTATCCTGAGGGTGACGTAAGATGCGACTAAATGAACGCAAATGGCAGATCACCTAGCCGCAAGAGAAGGAAAACTTGATACAAACCCTGTGCCAGCACAGTAGACTAATTACCCTTCATGAATATGGAGGAGGCCCGACTCAGTAGTGGACAATATTGGGGCTGAAACGACGACAACAACAACAAAGTAATTTCTTCAATCGTCAAATAAAGATACTTAAATAACCCAAATAAATAAAGAACTTAAATATGTAGCCCATAAATAACCCACTGCTGTGTAGGGCGTCCTCCTACGTGGAGTGTAATTAGCCGATTGTGCCACGCTGGCCTGGCGGGTTGACCCATAACTCTCAGTAATCTGTTTGTATGCATGCTACATACTTTACACAATTTATCCGAAAAATCTGAACTAATAACAGCAAGAAATATCCACTAGAAATGCGAGAATTACCAAATGTCCCACACCGCGATAGCGAAGTTTCCAAAGCAATTCCCACTGTTAAGGAATCCCTGACTACAGTTATCAGGGGGATAGGCGCTGCGACCCCTAGCCATACCACCTCGTCTGGCTGGATGATTATGCCTTCGCGCCTACATGCGACGGTGTCTGCTTACCTCCTGGTCCATATAGGCTATCTTTACTGTGCAGAAAACAGAACAGCTCATTTCCATTTCCAGATCAAGCATTGCCATGATTGGTCTGATGAATCCCAGGAGCTGTGCAGTGCTTTGCGGTAAGGCAGTACATTTTATTGTATTCTATTCCTTTCATCTACATCCATCCTTTTTTTACGTTGGAAATCTCCATGGATACACGACCGCTAAACGCCAGCCGTCTTATGTGGAACTCATTGGAGATGGTAATTGCACCCCAACCTACCCACTAAAACCAACGGTGTCCGTTAATTGCCCGAGACAGGGCCACGGGTTTCATTCCCCAATGGGGAGCATGCTCTGCGACCCTCAGCTCCGGAAGCTCCCCAACCCATCGAGAGGCACCTCTGAGGACAGAGGAGTCGCCGGAGCCAAAAACCACCACCCCTCTGTGTGCCGCTGTTCGTCTGGCCTTTCCCCGTGGGGCCGCCCGGCATGGATTACCCTAAGTCGGTATGGCCCCAACGGATCTTAAAGGCACGCAAGCTCCCTCACCACAACAAGGTGGCAGCACGGTCGAAGGGGATCCGTCCATTCCCTGAGGTGTAGAAGCCGACAGAAGGAAACTACACGACCGAGATTTTCTTGATTTGCCTGCTCCATCTTAGACCCTGGCGTAGCTTTCCGTCACGCAAGCCTAGGGTCGAAGGCATTCAAGCAACTAATAAAAAAATAGATAATATCTACCTCAAACCCCTCTACTATACTCAGCCCCTCTCTTACCTCCCCCACAGATGTATCCTACCTCCCCCACCCGAGCATGGGTACTACACGGTAAGTGAGAATGCGGAAATCGGCCCCATCATATCATTAGAGTCTGCGGCGTTGACAATCCTCTGCCACGAGCAGTACGCGCCTGATCAAGAAGACTCCCTGTTCTGCACCAAAGGAAAGTGGTCTACCACGACCTTCCCTAAATGCGTCCGTGAGTATTTTCATCTTCATCAGCTCCGGGAGTGGACGTAGGCTTTCCATATTAGCATATTCTAACGCACCCAGCAGGCAGTCAACGAGCCTTGAAGGAGCTTGTTGGTCTTGGAGTTGGTTGTGCCGCCTTTAGATCACTAGTCCCGGTACGATTCCGGGTTCGCCCAAGTGTCTTTGTGTAAACGAGAGGAACTTAGCATCTTCTGACGTACCCAGCAGGCAGTCGAGGAGCCTTGAAGAAGCTAGTTGGTCTTGGGGTTGGTTCTGCTGCCTTTAGATTACTGGTTCTCGGTTCGATTCCTGGGTCGGGCAAGTGTCTTTGTGTAACCTCTTGCTGAGACTGGGTGATTTGTGTTATTGATCATCATCATCAGCCCAAATTAGTCCACTGCTGAATGTAGGTTCACTCCTAAAGAGCGCCATATACGGGTTATACATAGAGCAAGCGTTTGTTTAAAGAAAATGGTAGGTTGGCGCTGGCGGGCAGGGCGCTAAGAGGCTTTTTGCCCTCTCGATCTCCTCTTTCGCCACCTAAAGGTCTCACAAAAAGGGGCTCCCTCCATCCAAGCTCTTTCGCTCCGGACCATGGATCGTGTGAGGGCCGGCAATGAGGCCACGGCGACAAGTTCGCAACGCACGGCTCATTTCCAGGTTGTGCTGGGCAGAGTCTCATGGAGGGTCTATGAGACCGGCTGATGTAGCAATTTACAACGAAAAGTGGCATTCATTTTTATATCTATAGAAAGTGTCAACACCCCATTCTACCGCAATGCCGGGTTATCGTAAAAGCCGATAAAAGGAAACGACAAGGCCGATAATCTAGCCGTAAGAGAAGGAAAACACGACATGAAACCCGTCTGGCACAATAGGCTAATAACACTCCGATTAGTTGGAGAAGGCCCGATACGGCAGTGGATCTTAGAAAATAACAGGGAATCTCTTGTAGGGTACATTACCTTACCTCGTGTACCTACATACGTTACCGCACTATTACCTTACCTTTACCAAGAATATTACCGTTACCAAATAAAACAACATCGCAAGGAGGAAGACTTTATTTTATCGATGGTGTGCTTCAAGAAACGTCGTAATCGATTCAGTGAAACAAGAAGTGGATCTGAAAAGATCGCTTGAAGACGTCGGTTCCACGCGTGCCGTTTCAGCGCTGCACGCGGCTACGTACACGACGACCGCGCCGCCTACCGCTGGAGCAGTGGAGATGTCCGCACGCGCTGGCTGCCTCGCCGAAATGAGCGAGCGCTCGCGCCGCGCGACTGTGTATATCCACGCGACGCGCGCGCCCTCTGGGGGCACGCACACACATCGAATCGATGCCCCCTCTTGGGCACCCTATCTCTTTCACACAAGCGCGCGCTCTCTCTCTCTCTTGTATCATGTTAGCAGTAGTACCTAATAGTAGAAATTATGTTCTGTATATATATCACAACGATGTACACATTAAATCATTCCTTCGCTATACCTCGACTGGAGTTTCACTACATATGAAGAACACGCAAGATCCCCTTCAGTGGTTACCCCGCCGTTCAAGCAAGGAATCAAGCTCCTCAAGCCATACCATGGAGTTCGCTGACGCTGAAGAGCATCTCGCCGTGCCTGCTGCGTCCGTCGCTGGAATTGCGCTGTCAACGCGCATTCCACCCTTCTGGCGGGACAAGCCCCGTCTGTGGTTCGCGACTTTTGAAGCAGTAACCAGCGATCAGAAGAGGAGCAAATCACAATATGCTCATATTGTTATAGCTCAACTAGAAAAACAGGACGTTGAGCAAATCGCCGACATCCTGTATGACGAGCCTGCGGACCCATACACCGCCATCAAAGACCGCCTTATCTCGGCCTACGAAGAATCCGAGAGCCGCCAACTTCAAAGGCTACTCACGGAAATCAAACTGGGAGATCAGAAACCCTCACAGCTGCTTCGACAAATGAAGATCCTCGCACGAAACAAAATACCCGAAGACACTCTGAAACTGATGTGGACCCAACACCTACCTCCACACGTACGCTCCTACGTCACAGTCAGTGAAACATTTAGCCCACAGACTTCTCTGTCACAACTGGCCCTACTCACTGACAAGATACTCGAAACCAGCACGCCAGTTTCATCCATATCCACACCTTCGAGTCAGCCGATCATTGAAGAGATCAGGAAGTTATCGCTAGAAGTCGCCGAGGTCAAATCCCAAGTTCGTCACTCCCATCATCAACAGCGCCTCAGCCCCAGCCGGTTTTCACGTACAAATCCACGATCACCGTCACGCCACCAGCGCAATAGCACTCCACCACGCCGCCTGTGCTACTACCATCGACGTTTTGGAGAAGACGCTATACGCTGTACCAGCCCCTGCACCTACAGAAGGAAGTCCAAATCCACGCTGGCAGAGGTGGAACCCAGCGTGTCGGAAATCTCCCACCGCCTGTTCATCACCGACAGAAATTCCAGACTGGCATTTCTCATCGACACCGGGGCCAACATTTCTGTCATACCACGTCGCCCTGGGATGAAGATGACTCCAACAGATTTCTGTCTGTACGCCGCAAACAACTCTACGATTCCAACCTACGGCGAAAAATATCTCGAACTCGACCTTGGCCTCAGACGACCTTATCGATGGAAGTTTATCATCGCAGCGGTCAGTAAGCCAATCATAGGCGCTGATTTCCTGCAACACCACAAACTGCTCATCGACGTCGCCAGCCGAAGCATCACAGACAAGGTCACCAACCTCACCGTCAAGACATCTGTCTGTGAGTCATCGTCACCGACAATTCGCACCATCGACACAGCGCAGAAGTACCACGACATACTCGCCGAATTTCCCGATATCACGAGACCGTCTTCTGCCAAGTCCAGCCCCAAGCACAGCGTCGAGCACCACATCGAGACGTCGGGACCGCCCTTATACGCTAAAGCTCGACCTTTGCAACCACATCGTTATCAAGCCGTCAAGAAAGAGTTCGAGGTGATGATGGAACAGGGCCTATGCAGACCAAGCAAAAGCCCATGGGCAAGCCCACTACACGTCGTCCCAAAGAAGAATGGTGACATTAGAGTCTGCGGAGACTACAGACGCCTGAACGCTGCAACGAAGCCCGATCGTTATCCTGTGCCAAGACTCAAAGACTTTACCTACCAACTGCACGGCATGAAAGTCTTCTCCACACTTGACCTGAACCGTGCTTACCAGCAATTACCTGTCCTTGAAGACCATATTGAGAAGACCGCCATCATCACACCATTTGGCCTATTTGAATTCCCGAAAATGTGTCCGGGACTTAAGAACGCAGGTCAAACATTTCAGCGTTTCATCCACCAAGTCCTGTCTGGCCTTGACAACGTTTTTCCATTCATCGATGACGTAATTTTGGCCTCCCCCGACGCAGAAACCCACGCACGTGACTTACGCACCGTACTCGAACGCCTCAACAATTACGGTGTCACCATAAACCCATCCAAATGTCACCTGGGTATGGCCGAGGTGAAATTCCTTGGCTACCACGTCTCATCAGAAGGCATTAAACCTCTTCAAGAAAAAGTCGAAGCCATCAACGAGTTTCCCCAGCCAAAGACCATCGAAGATTTGCGCCGCTTCCTCGGGATGATAAATTTTTATCGCGACAGTATACCTAACGCTGCCGCCATACAAGCCCCGCTTCACGCCTATCTCCACAACTCTAAGAAAAAAGACAAGACTCCAATCAACTGGACGACAGAAGCCATACAAGCATTCGACACCTGCAAATCAAGCATGACAAGCGCGGCTACGCTGGCTCACCCCGCACACAACGCCTCAATCGCTCTATTCTGCGATGCGTCTGACAAGTGCGCCGGCTCTGTTCTCCAGCAACGAGTTAACGGCAAATGGCAAGCTCTAGGATATTTTTCAAAGAAATTTTCAACCGCTCAAGAAAAATACTCAACATTCGACCGAGAGCTACTGGCAATCTACATGTCAGTCAAGCATTTCAGAAAAATATTCGAAGGTAAAGAACTCGTCATTTACACCGACCACAAGCCACTAACTTACGCGCTCAATAAGCCACCGTCAAACAATGACACGCAGCGGCGAACGCGCCAACTACTCTTCATAAGCGAGTTCACCAGTCGCATTGAACACGTAAGCGGTGCCGAAAACGTCGTAGCGGACGCCCTCTCGCGTCTCGAAACTATCTCAACCCCGTCAGTACTGGATTACGCAAGCCTAGCCACAGCGCAAGAAAAGGACAGCATATTACCCAAACTACTCACTCAGTCAAACTTATGTCTCAAGAAACTGAAAATTCCCGCATCAAATTTAGAAATCTACTGCGAGACATCAACTGGAAATATACGCCCATATCTAACTGAAGAATTTCGTCGAGCAGCTTTCGAGTCAGTACACAATAACAGTCACCCCGGTATCAGAACAACACGTAAACTCATGCAAACGAGATACTTTTGGACCCGGGAACGGACTCCGAGCAGTCCCGCCCGTGCCGAGACCGGGAGCTGGCCGGCGCAGTGGCTCTGCCTTCCTGCAACGGACCGCACTTCTACGCCACGCACGCGTTGCCCCACATGACATGCGTCAACGGAACTTGGGATACCACTGTTAACTGTACCACAGGTAACTTGGACTTCTACATAATAAGGGTCAGCGCCGACGGACGGTGACGGCGAAGAGACTAATTCAGTATCAATTTAAATTCAACCTAAAACGGTTCAGAATACGTGAGATATTTTTGAGAATTTAGACTCTTGGTGAAATTTCGTTAAGTTTTAATCAACTCCCAGAACATTCCGCGTCAGTCAATCACGCGCGAGATTCTTCAAAATTGATGTTTTGGATTTATGCGTATTGGATTATTGGGGAAAAGAAAACAAAAGCACTACATTTACAATTAATTTTGTTGAAGAAATAGAAATAATTTTATTCTACTACTACTACTAATCAGCCCATAAATGACCTCCTCCAATTATGTGTAGGGCTATTAGCCTACTGTGCCACGCTGGCGAGACGGGTTGGCACAGGGTTTCGTATAAAGTTTTCCTTCTCTTGTGGCTAGGTATTCGGCCTGGCCATTTCCTTTTGTCGGCTCTTACGACACCCTCAGAAGAAGAATTGGAGAGGCGACACTATGTATTTTTAACCAGACACCACATGTACCAACATCACCTACTTAAGTGTCTTTGAATTCTCCAGAATGTAATTTGTGTCTTTAAATTCCCCAGAAAGTAATCTGTGTCTTTGAATTCCCCAGAAAGTAATTTGTGTCTTCGAATTCCCCAGAAAGTAATTTGTGTCTTTGAATTCCCAAGAAAGTAATTTGTGTCTTTGAAATCCCCAGAATGCGGTCGGGTGACACCTAGTGGGAAGCAAATGATTAGTGGAGGGGACACCGCGTTACACGGGGAGATCCCATGGCACGCTGGCGTATACAACAAGCAAGACAACATATGCAGGAATAAAAAGAGTTGTAAGAAGAACCTGTACAAGTATATCTGCGGTGGATCGTTAATAAACAGACACGTGATTGTATCAGGTAGGTAACTTCCACTGGGAGCTTTCTTAAGGTGAATGTTCCAGGGTAGCCCGTGAAATTAAAATTTTCTTACGTTTTCAACGTCAAAGTAATTCTTGCACCTTTATGAGCTTGAAGGGTTGTATTGATGAGTTTGATGATTATAACTCTGTAACTACATACGTCTTACAGCCGCGAATAACATTTTAATCAACATACAACCTAGCACTTCCCTGCAAATTGCAAAAAAACGTACGAAAATTTGAATTTCGCGGGCTACCCTGGAACATTCACTTTAATGCATACCGTTATATTAGATTAGATTATTACACTTCCTCACCGCACGGTGGGTAATAACGCGTAAAAGGCAACAAACAATACCCAGCACGCTTGGTGGTAGGATTTCATTGTCAACCCCGCTACTGTGTTTCGACGTGTGTATGTGAGAGCCGGTGTCCGACAGGGTATTTCCTTGAATTGCCTGCTCCTACTTAGACCCTGGCGTTGCTAGCAAGCCAGGGTCAAAGGCATTCAAATCACTGATAAAAAATACCCCATCGGTATACCCTCATACGACGCGTTTTAAGCTCTAACTCAAATATTTACGTAGGTTTCATCACAAAACTCTTATAAATCGTCATATTTATAAATATTATTTTCATCTTACGGCCCCTGTCCCACACTAGGTGGTAGTCTCCACACACATCTATGAGTTGTCATACCTACATTCACACCTTTCACACACAACTCCTCACTCCTACAATCCCTCCATCTCCCCTGATCGCTCACAATCCCTGCGTTCACTCACATTCATGCCGAAACTACCACCGGTTCGGAAGCCTGCTCTACAGGGAAGAGCCGGCAAGAAACTTTGTAGTTGATCAACTTTACAAAAAGCATTTTAAAGCATAGTGAGAGCAAGTTCGCAAGATGAAAGAAACACGCTATACCCTTACGCAATGAATGACGAATAGACCTTGACAGGGCCAATCACAAAACAAATCCGCGAATAAAGGTCCCCGTTGCGTCATTACTCACACATTTTAAAACTTAAAGTTTCGCGCCGGCTCTTCTCTGTACTGACGATGAATGGGATATTTTCTTGTATTGTCCAATGAGCCAACTTGAATAAATCGATTTTGATCGAGAACCCGCTCGCTTAAATGACGTGTTGTCTATGACAGCTGCCCATTGCTTCTGGGGGTTCGTCACCAGCCATGGAACGTACATGACACAGCCGGCAGAGGATTTTGCTGTCGCTGTGGGCAAACTGTATCGACAATGGAACCATCCTAAGGATGTGGACTCCCAAAAGTCGGAGGTATGTAATAGCACGGCGAGCTTCATTGGCCACTAGTCTCAGAGGCACTTTTTTGAAGTGAAATCTTCTTTAGCGGCATTTTGCACTTAGGCACTTTTCATGGTCATCATCATCATCATTTCAGCCAAAAGACTTCCCCTACTGGACATAGGCCTACCCCAAGGATCTCCACAAATGTCGGTCTTGGGCCGCCCGCATCCATTGCTTTCCAGCGACCTTAACCAGGTCGTCGGTCCACCGTGTGGGAGGCCTACCAGCACTGCGGCTTTTCGGAACTCGAGGAATTTTCTGCCCCATCGGGCGTCGGTCCTGCGAGCTATGTGCCCTGCCCACTGCCACATAAGTTTAGCAATCCGGTGGGGTATGTCAGTGGCCCTGGTTTTCCTGCGTTTATCCGATCATTTCGATCTCGCAGGGAAATTCCGAGCATAGCCCTCTCCACTGCCCTTTGGGTGACTGAGTCTCTTGATGGAGCCGTCGGCCTTTCTGGAGATCCTTGGGGGAGGCCTATGTCCAGCACTGGACGTCTTTTGGCTGAAATGATGATGATGATGATAGTAGTTATGAAGTCAAATAAAAGCTATTCATAATTTACTGCACAATGTTTTTGCAGGTGTCCAAAATCCTGTTGCCCAAAGAGTTTGAGGGGCAAGACAGAAACTTCCAGGCGGATATAGCTATATTGATAATGGCTTCGCCATTCCTTTACAAACCACACATAAGACCTGTGTGCTTGAGTTTTGATGAGGAGTTTGAAAACTCGCAGCTGCGGTCAGGAAGTATGGGAAAGGTAACAGATGTTCCCTGCCACAGTCTTAAGCCAATTCGGATGGAATGCACTCAAATTCAAAACTCATTTAATCAAGTTGGCTCATTAGAGCTCTTTCGACAAGTCAAACAACAAAATAAAATTTAAAATTTACCATCTACCACCGGTTCGGAATGCAGTTCTACAGAGAAGAGCCGGCAAGAAACTCTGTAGTTGCTCTTTTTAGATCGCCATTTTTTGGTACAAGGCCGTGATAAGAGCTAATCAACAACACTAACCTTCTAACGCCGAGCCAACCGACCCCTAGCAACGGCACCTGTTCACAAGCATGACGCATGGCGCACAAGCATGACGCACTCTGTGTTATATCACTCCGTTTGGTGACAATGCCACCATGTGTACTCCGTGTTGGGACGGGCAGAATCTCCACCGCACGCTGGGAAAAACGCGGGTCTCTTGCGTGTGGGACAATCATCTTACGACCCTTGTCCCACGCTAGGTGGTAGTCTCCTTACGGTGTGTTTCAGTCGTCATATCTACAGTCACACCTTTCATACACAATTCCTCATTCTTACAATCCATCCATCTCTTTGATCTCCCACAACCCTTGTGTCCACCCACATTCATGCTGAAACTAGCACCGGTTCGGAATGCTGCTCTACAGAGAAGAGCCGACAAGAAACTCTGTAGTTGCTTTTTTTAAAATCATTGGTCTTGTTTACAAAAAGTATATAACAGTATAGTTCACACCCACCACTGCCATGTGGTGTCCTTGTGCTGTCGGATTTAGAATACACTATTTCACCAACACATCCCATCTTGCAGTGCTGGTAGGCCTCCCACAGGCGCAGTGCTGGTAGGTGACCTGGTTAAGGTCGCCGGAAAGCAGTGGATGCGGGCGGCCCAGGACCGGCCTTTGTGGAGATCCTTGGGGGAGGCCTATGTCCAGCAGTGGACGTCTTTTGGCTGAAATGATGATGATGATGATACCATCTTGAGGGTGTCGTAAGAGGCGACTAAAAGAACGCAGGATCACCTAGTCGCAAGAGAAGGAAAACTTGATACAAACCCTGTGCCAACCCGTCTTGCCAGCGTGGCACAGTGGGCTAATTTCCCTCTATGAATTTGGAGGAGGCCTGACTCAGTAGTGGGTCATGTAAGGGCTGAAACGACGACTGCCATGAGGCTCAAAGTATGTTCTGGAACATTCCAGGTCGCAGGCTGGGGTCTCACTGGCACAGACGACAAAGTGTCTCCCAATTTGAAGGTCATCGACCTGCCTTACATAGACAATGTGAAGTGCAGTGCACACTCTGACGCTGGCTTCAAGGAGTACATAACACTGGATAAATTCTGCGTTGGCTATTTAAACCGAGGTTAGTTTAACCTTGAGATTGAACCGATACATGGCGTTCGATCCCCGCACGGAAGAAATATTTGCACGACCTACAAGTATTTGTTCCTGGTCTGGGTGTTTTCTATCTATAATATGATATATTTACAAAAAAAAGTTAATAAGTAGTTTATCATCCATCTCGTTACCATAACACAAGCATTAAGTTGCTTAGCTTGGGACGAGATGGCGTTGTGTGAAATGCCCAAGGATATTAATATTTATATTATACTAGCGACCCGCCCCGGCTTCGCACAGGTGCAATGATGAACATCTAAATTTATTAGTGTTTCTCTACAATATTATGAATGTATTATACTTAAAAACCTTCCTCTTGGATCATTCTACCTATTAAAAAAAACCGCTTCAAAATCCGTTGTGTAGTTTTAAAGATTTAAGCATACATAGGGACGGACAGACGACGGACAGACTTTGTTTTATACTATGTAGTGATTTAAGTAATGCAGCTGGTAATGTGCATACAAAGATAAAATTGGTTTCCATGGTTTTGATATTATTAACTGTTATACTTTATTCCTATCAACTGAAAAATATATTGTGGGTCTTTCATTGCATTTAAAAGTAATTTATTGACTGCATTTCATTACTACTACTACTCAGCCCATAAAAGGCCCACTGCTGGGTCTAGCCTCATCCAATCACACGGAGGGTACACACGGTGGCACAGTAGGCTAATCCTGCTGTGCCACGCTGGCCAGACGGGTTGGCACAGGGTTTGTGTCAAGTTTTCCTTGTCTTGGGACGAGGTGATCTGCCTCTTACGTTCCATTAGTCGCCTCTTACGACACCCTCAGGATGAAATGGGGTGGTGAGCCACCACAAGGAAGTGATGTTGTTTACGGTAGTCAATAATATATTTCAGGCATAGCTCTGTGTAAGGGCGACAGCGGTGGTGGGGTGGTCTTCTCGTCGACCCACGATGGCGTGGAGAGGTTCTTCCTCCGCGGAGTGGTCTCCACGGCGCCTCAGAACCAACATGCTTGCAACATTAACGTTTACACTACTATGACCAGAATCTCTATATACGAACAATTCATTACGCAGAATCTTTGAGCAAGACAAGGTTTAAGATTGTTTTTTTATTTACTAGCTGATCCCACAAACGTGGTTTTGCCAAATAATTAGAGCGCAGCCACCCTTTTTTCGCATTTCGTAAAATTCGTCCTTAACTGACCTCTACGCGTTAGCGGGGCAGCTAGTAATCATATGTGCCGTGCCGCCTTTGGATCAACGGGTCCCTGGTTCGATTCCGGGGTCGGGCAAGTGTCTTTGTCTAAATCAGAGGCACTGGCTCGGAGTCTGGGTGTCATTTCTGTCAAACAAGTTAAATTGAATTTATTTTAATAAAATACGATACGTACATTCAGAAACCATCTTTAATCTCACAAGTCTATTTACATGTTTTTTAATTCTAAAATCATAAACGGCCAGTACCACACAATTTCTATCTATAATATGTATGTATTTACAAAAAAAATGTATATAAGTAGTTTATCATCCATCTCGTTACCATAACACAAGCATTAAATTGCTTAGCTTGGGACGAGATGGCGTTGTGTGAAATGTCCAAGGATATTTATTATTATTTATTGTATATTTCTTTATTATCTTATTGTTACATATATTTTTACAAAAAGGAAACAAATTCATAAAAATATATATAAAAATATATAATATATTATTATATAATATATCTCGGACAATTTCTCAACTTTATTAAAATATGTGCAAACCTTAACTGGGAAAAAAATGCGTATTAAAAAAATAAGAAAACTGATAGGTATATGTGAAAACTATGCAAAAACACATCATTTAGTTTATAACGTAAAAAAGACCGAAGTTGTAATTTTTAAAGCCGGCAAAGGTCCCCACAATGTACCTCCAGTTTATCTCTATAACCACACATTAAGTGTAGTCGAAAATTTTAAATATTTAGGCCATGTAATGTCGTCCAATTTAAAAGATGATGCTGACATTGAGCGGCAGCGAAGAGCATTGTGCGTAATTGGCAATATGATTGCAAGAAGATTTAAAAAAGCGTCCGTTGCTGTAAAAAAGTTGCTTTTTAAAACATTTTGTCAATCTTTGTACTCATGTCAACTCTGGACCGTATACAGTAAGAAATCTTTTGATGGTATCCGAGTGCAATATAATAATATATATAGACTACTCATGGGATTCAGTCGGCACTGTAGCGCCTCGAATATGTTTACAGAAGCACGCATAAATTCTTTTCACGCCATCCAAAGACATAGAATCGCTTCTTTTATGTCCAGAATTGACAAGTGTGACAACGTCATTATAAAGGAGTTAGCCGACAGATTGTATCACACAGACGTTTATAAGCGATGGGTCACAATCGTAACGTAAGCCCAAGACTGACTGTTTTGTAAGTTATAATGAAAATGTATTGTATTGACAAAAATGATTGTTATTATTATTTGCACTATTCTTTTTATTTTTCTCTGTAAAAATTTTATGGATCAATGAATCTGAAATAAAACATTATTATTATTATTATTATTATTATTTTTCATTTTTTCTCGCCTTTTAAACCTGCCCTGGAGATTCCACGAACATATATCAAGACCAAAATTAGCCAAATCGGTCCAGCCGTTCTCGAGTTTTAGCGAGACTAACGAACAGCAATTCATTTTTATTTATATAGATTTTTTAATGTTTTTTTTATTCAAATTATATTTATCTGCAAAAATGGCATTGTAAATGGTAATATTTGTTTACATAGTTCAATATCTATACATACAATTAATTTTAATTGGAGTGTCTGTTTGTTCTAATAAAATAACCACTTTATACTAAATGCATAAGTATGTACACACAGTACATAGACCAAAATAACATTTATTTTTTATTTTTGTCTGTCTGCCTGTTTGTTTGTTCCGGCTAATCTCTGGAACGGCTGGGCTGATTTTGATGGGACTTTCACTGATAGGTAGCTGATGATATATGGAGTCACTATGGAGTACAGGCTACTTTTTGTTGACTAGCTTCGCCCCGCGGCGTCACCCGCATGTAAATCGTACCCGGCGAAGCCGGGACGGGCCGCTAGTTTGTACAATATGTTAATGAAAATGTGTGAAAAATAAATGGTTTAATTTAAGAATTGATGTTGATGATAAATAAATAAATAAATATCCTTGGACATTTCACACAACGCCATCTCGTCCCAAGCTAAGCAACTTAATGCTTGTGTTATGGTAACGAGATGGATGATAAACTACTTAAATACATTTTTTTTTTTGTAAATACATACATATTATAGATAGAAAACACCCAGACCCGGAACAAATACTTGTAGGTCGTACAAATATTTCTTCCGTGAGGGAATCGAATCCGCGACATACTGCGCAGCAGTCGATCATATGTCCATGTATCTCTCTACTGTTATTTTAAGTCCTAGACAAATATAATTACTTATCTAAATGTCAATATTGTCTGCGTTGTTATCAAACGTGCAAATATAATAAATTGACGTGTTATCGCTACATAGGTAATGTTTATTTCTACATTCTGAATATTGTCTGTTGTATCCAATTTACTCCGTGTGGTGACGGACTTAAATACACTGTGTCACCACCCCATTTCATCCTAAGGGTATCGTAAAGCGCGTCGTCCACGGAGAGAGAATAGACCTTTACATAGATTAGATGACACATTGCGTACAGTACACTACTCGTAGACTATAAATCACTATCACTATCACTACATAGTATAAAACAAAGTCGCATTCTTCTGTCCGTCCCTATGTATGCATAAATCTTTAAAATTACGCAACGGATTTTGAAGTGGTTTTTTTATAGATAGAGTAATTCAAGAGGAACGTTTATAGGTATAATATAATTGCACACGTGCGAAGCCGGGACGGGTCGCTAGTTCATATATAAATAGTGAACGTCAGTTGACTACGTCTAATTAAAAAAACGACTATAGCTAGACTAATCTATGGCATGTAGATAATTCGTGAGCTCTCTTTTCGTATCGCTTGTCTCGCTCTCGTACCTGCGTCCAAGAAGGCGTCCGAGAGTAGCCGAGCCTGTCTACGTAGACTGTAGTGACACATTAGCTAGGGTAGTCTCGCTAATGTGTAGATTGCCCTATGACAGTCGCTCTCCATAATTTAAATCTATCGTGGACGAGGCGCTTAAGAGTCGACATTAAGAAATGAAAGACCGAAAACCTAGCCGCAAGAGAAGAAAACTTGGTACTAAACCCTGTGCCAACCCGTCTGGCCAGCGTGGCACAGTAGGGCAATTACCCTCCCTGTGGTGGGAGGAGGCCCGATTCCGCAATGGGTATTTTTATGGGCTGAGAAGTAAGAAGGAACCAATTTAGAATGAAGTCCGCAGTCTATGCCCACAGATGCCCACCCTCCTGAGGGTGTCGTGAGGCGACTGAATCAGCACAAGGCCACAAGGATCGAATGGTCCGCCTGGCTAGCTACCACCCGCACATCTAAGTCCGCCGCCAAGCGCCGCCAAGCAGTTTTACTGTGTTTCGTCGTGTGTATGTGTGAGCCGTTACCCGTCAGGGCATTTCCTTGAATTGCCTGCCCCATCTTAGATCATGATGTTGCTTTCCATCGCGCAAGGGTCAAAGGCATTAAAGTATTTTTTATATTTACTGTTGTCTTTTCTGTCCACTGCAGCGGCCTTCGTCTGCGAGTGGACGTGAACGGGTTTTTTTTTTTTTTTTTTTTTTTTTATTTATTCTGTTACTACACCACAGACTTGTAGTCCGTGTTCTTTTTAGCAATGAATGGTAGTTATTTGCTCTTTTTTTTTTTCATTCGTCTGTCGTACCCTGCGCCTCGGCACCTGGGACATTGGTGTTTCATTTAACCTACTCTCAGTAGGTGCTTCCTTAGCTTATGTTTGGTAATAGCTGTTTGGTCTTGATATTTAAATTATATTCCGTGTCCGTGTAACGTGAACGTGAACGGGTTGAGGGGGCTCGAAGACCCTACCCGTACTGTTGGTGCCCCTCCACTAAAAACCCCACTTATGCCTAGGGCTGCCATCCGTCCGGAATTCCCCGGATTTGTCCTAGTTTGAAGGCCGTCCGGCAGGGGGTTTGGAAAAGTGTCCGGGGGTAACGAACATTGTCCATAGAAAAATCCTGGACGATTAATAAAAAAGTTTGTTTGATTCCGCCTATGTAATATTTTTTTGCATAAAGTATTAATTAAGTAATGTCAGAGGAAATCCATTGTTTTATAGATAAGCGATAAATTGAAATGAATCTTAATTAAAAATTAATCCACAATTCATCTCCCGCATTCAAGAATACTTTTAGAGGTGTCCGGGGAAAACCCATATTTTTCCCTTATGTCCGGGACATTTTCCGTATTTAACGGGTGTCTGTAATTTAGGTGATGGCAGCCCTTCATGCCCCATCTCTCTAAATATTTTGGAATGGAACGTCTTAACAACGATGATATTAACGACAAATATAGTCAACAAACTATTTTATCGCCGATTTTGACAGTTTTCTTAACTTACTACTACTACTACTGTGCCCATAGATGACCCACTATTGAGTCGGGCCTCCTCCAACTACAAGGAGACTAGCTCACACTGGCGAGATGAGTTGGCACAGGGTTTCGTATAAAGTTTTCCTTCTCTTGCGGCTAGGTTATCGGCTTTGTCATTTACTTTTGTAGGTTTCTTTGACGCCCTCAGGATGGAATGGGATGGTGACACTATGTATTCTAAATTCGTCACCACACGTCCGTGAGCGTGACCGTCAGAATGTCCATTCTTATAAGTCAAAATCAAAATAAAACCCATATATTCAACTAGCTTTTGGGCGCGGCTTCGCTCGCGTGGACTTCGAAGCCGTGCTTATCTCTATGCATTTTTTTTTATGAATATAAAAGTGGTTATTGTGACTAAACTATGATAGTTAGATATGTGCTCTCGCGGACTTTTTTGTAGATTTTAATAAGACCTACAAACTCGTAGTACTTCATTTTGTTCTATTGTCAATCGTTTTTGCAGCGCACGCATAAATAGGTTTTCGATTTTACACCTTGGGTTACAAAATCGCAATTTTCATACGGATCCCTAATTCTTTTGAAAATAAAATATAGCCTATAACCTTCCTCGATAAATGGACTATCTAACACTGAAAGAATTTTTGAAATCGGACCAGTAGTTCCTGAGATTAGCGCGTTCAAACAAACAAACAAACAAACTCTGCAGCTTTATATATTAGTATAGATTTGCATTTTCTAGCATAGCAGCTAGCTAGCATTTTCTAATAATTGCGCAGTTTATCATCTGCAAATGTAGGTACAGATTTTTATATAATACGCTTAAGCTCGTCACAGACGTAGCTTCTTTATCTTTACATAGTATAAAACAAAGTCGCTGTTTCTGTCCGTCCCTATGTATGCTTAAATCTTTAAAACTACGCAACGGATTTTGATACGGTTTTTTTTAATAGATAGTGTGATTCAAGAGGAAGTTTTATATGTATAACCCACACCCGCTTTGCACGGGCGAAGCCGGGGCGGGCCACTAGTTAATATATATAAATATGAATCGTAGCAAGGCATAGTTAATATGACATATGTTCCATAAACATTTTCGAGAGACCACAGACGCATCTATAATATATATCTCTATGACGTCACAAAAATATGTCGACATATATATTTTGGTATATTAATATAAGCTGCGCTTGCTAGGACGACCGCAGACCGAGTGAGGGCAAAATATATATTATACGAGTAGTATAGCTCCCTTGTGTCAGCTTGCTATACTATAATTTATATCTCTTTATATTAATATTTACAGCTATGTCTGTGACGGGCTTATGCATGTAAGCATTATACAAAAACGTGTTTGTTTTTATAAACAAAAATAAAAAAAACATCACTAGGTATTTTAAATCACCTTGACTCCATGTTTTTGCTGAGAATAATCTACCTACTTACTACAACTAAAGCTGAGTCGGGCGTCCTACAATGACTTAAGGTGCAATTTGACTGCCTCGTTGGTCTAGTGGTTAGATGCGCCGCCTTTGGATCTTTGGATCAACGGATCCCGGGTTCGATTCCGGGGTCGGGCAAGTGTCATTGTCTAAACCAGAGGCACTGGTTCGGAGTCTGGGTGTCATTTGTGCTAGTGAATTACATGTTTGTGAACTGCCCCCGCGAAACAGGTTATAACTAGTGCAGGGGTTTCGATTAAAAAAAAAAATCTAGTAGCCTACTGTGTCACGCGGGCCAGACGGGTTGGCATAAAGTTTCCTATAAAGTTTTTTCTCTTGCGGCTAGGTTTTCGGCCTTATCATTTCCTTTTGTCGACTCTTCAGTTAGTCTCAGGATGAAATGGGATGGCGACAATATGTATTCTAAATCCGTCATCACACTGACATTATTTTATGTAACTACATAGTATAAAACAAAGTCGCTGTCGTCTGTCCGTCCCTAGTAATGCTTAAATCTTTAAAACTACCCAAATGATTTCGAAGAAGTTTTTTTTAATAGATAGATAGTGTTTCAAGAGGATGTTTTATATGTCTAATACATGCATCATATTGTACAGAAACAGTGATAAATTACGTGTCCATCATCGCACCCGTGCGAAGCCGGGGCGGGTCACTAGTCAAAAAAAAAACTCATTTAATCAAGTTGGCTCGTTAGAGCCCTTTTGACAACAAACAATAATATATAAACTTACCACTACGTACTTTGAAAAGAATATTTTTATTTGTGTCTATATAACACTCGCAGTTTATTACTGTTCCTAGTGTAAACACTGGTAAGACCTTAGTACTGGTAAGTCGTAAATACTGGTAACTTAATCTATCAGCCACAGAAGTCCACTGCTGAACATAGGACTCTCCCATAGATTTCCACAATGTACGATCTCGTGGTGTGGTCCGTGTGGTGACGGATTTAGAATCCGCAATGTCACCAACCCATACCGTCTTTAGGGTGTCGTAAGAGGCGACTAAAAGAACGCAAGGGGCATATCACCTAGCCCCAAGAGAAGGAAAACTTGATATAAACCCTGTGCCAACCCGTCTTGCCAGCGTGACACTGTAGGCTAATTTCCCTCCATGAATTTGGAGGAGGCCCGACCCAGTAGTGGGTTAATATGGGCTCAAACGACGAAACGACGATCTCGTGCAGACCTCATCCACCGACTCTCAGCGACCTTCACAATGTAATAAACAAATCTAAAATCTTTACACGTCGTAAATACTGGTAAGTCGTAAATACTGGTAAATCCTAAATACTGGTAAGTCCTTCATACTGAAATATTTGTACGGGGTATTTGTTCCGGGTGTTTTCTATCTATAATATGTATGTATTTACAAAAAAAAAGTATATATCATCCATCTCGTTATCATAACACAAGCATTAAGTTGCTTAGCATTTGACGAGATGGCACAATATCCAAGGATATTTAATATTTATTTATTATTTAATGGTAAGTCTGAAATAAAGTAATATCTATTCTTTAAATGTCTGATATCAGAAAAATCTTGTTTATTTATTGTACTTTAGTCTTTCTTGGAGTGAAGATGATCGGTAAGCCATCTTGAATAGTCTGCACGATACCAGCTCTGGGATTGATGCGTGGTTTTCGTGGTGCGTTGGGGGCTGGGGTGACGTCACACGCCGACAGTACTGCCGCCAGACCAGCTATGGATTGCATAAGCCCCATTCGCTCACCTGCGGAATAAGACATTGTTTTAAGAGGGCATTCGATCTTCTGGTAAGCAACCTCTGGATCTTGGACCTTAGAATATAATAGAACAATGCTATAGTGTATAAAGTCAAAGGCTCAAAGTCACCCAAAGGGCAATGGAGAGGGTTATGCTCGGAGTTTCCCTGCGAGATCGAATCAGAAATGAGGAGATACGCAGGACAACCAAAGTCACCGACATAGCTCAGCGAATTAGCAGACTGAAGTGGCAGTGGGCTGGTCATATCTGTAGAAGAACCGACAACCGCTGGGGTAGACGAGTTCTTGAGTGGAGACCGCGAATAGGCAAGCGTAGTGTAGGACGACCCTCTGCTAGATGGAGCGACGATCTGCGAAAGGCTGCGGGCAGCGGCTGGATGCGTCAAGCCGAGGACAGGGCGCTATGGCGCTCTTTAGGGGAGGCCTATGTCCAGCAGTGGACTAATGTGGGCTGATGATGATGATGATGATGATGATAGTGTATAAACCAATTCTGTCGTTGACAATCATCAATTTTATAACACTACTACCAGGTCGCTGGAAAGTGATAGATACGGGCGGCTCAGGACCGGATTTCGTGGAAATTCTTGGGGGAGGCCTATGTCTGAAATGATGATGATGGCTATCAGGTCGAAACGCGGCACCAACCGAGGAGACCTAGCGGAGTAAACTCGGGTTAGTCTTTTTTAAAGGTCTGGGCAAACAGCGGACGGGGCGGGACGTCGACGCGACGTTGGCGGGACGTGAAGAGTTGTAATGTATTAGTTAATGTAGAATATGTCACATAGAGCCGTCGCGCTCGGCGCTCGACTAGCCGTCGCTCTATGTGACATATTCTACATTAACTAATACATTACAACTCTTCACGTCCCGCCAGCGTCGCGTCGCCGTCCCGCCCCGTCCGCTGTTTGCCCAGACCTTTAAAAGCCTTATTACAATAACAGTGTCGTACCGTCGTTTCAGCCCATAAATGACCCACTACTGAGGCGGGCCTCCTCCAAATTCATGGAGGGAATTAGCCTACTGTGCCACGCTGGCAAGACGGGCTGGCACAGGGTTTGTATCAAGTTTTCCTTCTCTTTCGGCTAGGTGATCTGCCTCTTGCGTTCTTTTTGCCTTTTACGACACCCTCAAGATGGTATGGGTTGGTGAAATTGTGTATTCTAAATTCAGGCCTCCTCCATGTAACTAGAGGAGGCCCGCAGCAGTAGGTCATTTATAGTCTGAGTGGTACGTACCTATACAAGCGCGTGGTCCATCTCCAAACGGTAAATAGACGAACTTATCAATTGTATCCAGTTCTTTTAGCAGAAATCTCTCTGGACGGAACACTTCAGGCTCAGGAAAATATTTAGGATCATTATGAAGGGCTTGTAACGAAATCAATATCCCAACGCCTGGATCTATCGAGACATCTACCTCTGGTATCGTGTAAGGACGGGCGGACTCTCGAATGAGGAATCCGAGCGACGGAAACATTCTCATTGCTTCTTTAAAAGCGCATTCTAAATAAGTCATTTCTTTAACCGCATCATAGGTCAACTTGTTGTTGTGTCTGCTAAGCACTTCGTCGATTTCCTTCTGCACTTTAGCTTGCACGGTGGGATAGTACGCCAATTGGTGCAAGGTGAAGCTAGTTGCTGATGAAGAAGTTTCAAATCCGGCAGCGAAGAACACGAACACTTGAGCGACAATCAATTCGTCGGTTAACTCCATCGAGACAGTTTCTGGAACGCCTTCAGTATTGATCTTTTCTAAAGACTCCACAACCATTTTGCCTTTCTTCTTGCACTCCAACAGCAGATCTATGAAGTCATTCCTCCCCGAAGGCTCGTGGTTTCTCGACCTCAGTATAGCCTTGACGAAGTCCATCATATTTCGCTCTGACCTCCACATGTATTTCGCATACTTAAATGTTTCTGGAAATATCTCTTTCAACACCGCCACAACAGCTTCCGAGAAACCGACGTTGAAAATCGTCGCTCCTAACTTACGGAAGGCAGATTCCTCTTCGTTAAGAGAGTCAGCATCCAAACCGAATCCACACGCGCCTATGAAGTCTGTCGTATACCTTGCCATGAGCTCTCTTGCATCAATAGGCTTGGTTGCTGAAGCGTTTTTTAGAAGCCGGGCCTGTAGTCTCTCAGCTCTCTCCACTATAAGTGGAAACATAGCTTTAAGTTTGCCACTCGTGAACGCAGGCGTCATCCTCTGTCGCAGAAGTCTCCACAAGTCTCCATCAGCGAAAAACAGGTTCCGCATTAATGGTTCGATCACAATCTTATGCGGATTAAGGCCACGTGGATAAAAATAGGCGAAGTCAGACGTCAACACTCTTTTCACGATCCTCGGGTCCCGTATCACGAGCTCTGGACGCGTCGATCGGAAAAACCCCACGATCTTCTCGTCGGGGTATCTCCAGTAAGTTTCCTCGGCCATTTGGGACACGCTCTTCTGAAGCAGGTAGCATTTTGCGTTGTTACCGAGAAACGGTATCGGCTTGTCATGCTTTACGCCTCTTTTCTTCCAATAATTAAATGTTCTTGTACCGTATAAATAAAGCAGGATTGTTGACAATAATATTGCCGCTGCGATAAACATTGCGTTATGTGAGTTCACTGGGCCTCAGTCAGATTGTTACTGAGTTTATCTCTAATACGTAGATGACATAATTGTAGCTATATTATACCTTTAGCACGCTATGATGACTAATTTCCCGTTGCGTCCGTGTGATGGCGGATTTAGAATATAATGTGTCAAAATTCCATCCTGCGGTTGTAAAAGGCGACAATCCGGTGTCCCAACCCGTGGCACAGAAGCCTAATATCCTTCCATATAATTGGAGGACGTCCGACAGTTTCGTATCAAGTTTTCCTTCCCTTACGGCAAGGTTTTCGGCCGTATAATTCCCTTTTGTCGGCTCTTATACCTCTGGATGAAATGGGCTGGTGACACTATGTATTCTAAATCCGTCACCACACAAAACGTTCTCGAGATAGTTAATATCAAAACGACCATCTTAGCGTGTCGCAACTACAAACTGGTTTTATACAATTATGACATACGCTATTATGTTTATCAGGTTTGATAAAAAAAAAACAAATAAAAACATTAATACTACTTCTAATGTTTACGATGATGAGCTTTCCGCGCGGTGACGGATTTGGAATACATTGTGTCACCACCCCATTCCATCCTGAGGGTGTCGTAGAATCCGAAAACCTAGCCGCAATAGAAGGAAAACTCGACACGAAACCCTACGCCAGCCCCCAGCACAGTAGGTTAGCCATTTCCCCCTCGACCGTGCCGCCACATTGTTGTGGTGAGGGGGCTTGCGTGGCTTTATGATCCGTTGGGGCCATACCGGCTCAGGGTCACCCATGCCGGGCGGGCCCACGGGGAGAGGCCCGACGAAGAGCGGCACACGTGGTGGGTTTCGGCTCTGGGGACTCCTCCGTCCTCAGAGTTGCCTCGGAAGCCGAAAGGTGCCGCGACAAACGGTGCGGTAATGCAGTGGAGGGCGCCCAGGCGTTGGGTTTAGTGGGCGCAACTACCATCTTCCCGGCCCCGGAGTCCCACATAACCCGGCTGGCGTATAGCGGTCGGGTATCCATGAGGATTTACGACGTAAAAAAAACATTATTACCCATTTCATTGCAGGAGGCCGACTCGGTAGTGGATCGTTTATGGACGCATAAAAATATACATCTTTAGGCACAAAGGGATGATCATCCAGCCAGACGAGGTGGTATGTCTGGCTAGGGGTCGCTGCGCCTATCCCCCGATAGTTGTAGTCGGGGCAATCTTAACTGTTCCAATTGCTCTTGAAATTTCGCTATCGCGGTGGAGGAATTTTTGGTAATTCTCGCATTTGTAGGCGATTTTCTTGATGTAATTAGTTCAGATTTTTCGGGTAAATTGTGTAAAGTATGTAGCACGTTGGTCGCTACACATCTACAACATTGTAAGATAAAAAGGTTGTCTTTGTTTTTTTTTTCAGAAATGAAAGAAAGAAACAATTTTACCTCAAATACTATCTATAATTACTTATACTCTAATATAAATTGCGCTGAAACGGCGATGGTTCAGCATAAGCCAGACGGAATGCCTGGCGCTGGTTTACAATCAGACCTATACTAACGTATTACATAACGTTAAATTTAGGCATTTTTTTAAGCCAATCCCCTGCACTATATATTACATGTAACGCGGGAACAGTTTACAAACATGAAATTCACGAATAAAAAATGATACCCAGACTGAGAGCAAGTGCCTCTGGTTTACACAAAGACATTTGCCCAGCCCCGGAATCGAACCCCAGACCACGTGATCCAAAGGCGGCGCATCCGACCCCTAGTCAGTAGTACTTTATATAGATTCTCCAATTATGAATATAGGGTCTTGTTGCATTCTATATAAATCACAGTCACGCACTAATGACTAGATATAATAGTAAACTTCCTATTTCAAGCGTATGTTAATTACCTAATTCTAGCTCCATACTTGCGAATTCATAGAGCCAATATCGACGAAACTGTGTGTTAATTGTATTAAATAGCGTTATCCTCTAACCGACACAGCAGTGGCAAAAAATGCTTCTATATTTCAAACAATTGTAGATTTTACGCTTTTTATAGTATGTTTACATTTTCTGTTAAAATAGTTAATTGTGCAACAAGAGAGCAAAGTCGTTTTTTGCTGCGAGTGCTGATATTGAATCCCGAGCAAGCGAAGGAATCAATGATTGAATCACGAGCGTAGCGAGTGATTCTAATGTTGATTCCTGAGTGTTGCGAGGGATTCAAAGGCACGAGATGCAAAAAACTAACTTTTCACACACATAACTTTTCACTTCAGCAGCGAGAACACTATAGGAGATGAAATATATTACGTAACATTTTTGAAACTAGAATAGAATAGAATATAATAATAGAATAGAATATGAAAATAGAATAGAATAGAATAAACTAGATATTTACAGGTTAAATATCAGTTTTTAAGCAGTAAATACTTATTTTCGTTTAAATACAACAATAAGTAAAAAATTCAATAAATTACATTAAAAGACATAATACATATCATTTTTGCTAAATTTCTTTCTTTAGTACGAAATTCCGAACGTGTTTTGTCTTTGAGGTCGAATTCAAAATCGGAGCTGTTAGTGCTGGAGCTTTGTCTCTTTCATTTCTATTGGCGGGAAAGAGTGAGCAAAACCTCCATGTTTGAGCTACTGAAGTGAAAATAACTATTTCCCATTAGAACGAATTCCCTGACCTAAGTATAAACCTGTATTGCGGGGGCAGTTTACAAACATGTGATTAACGAATACAAAGACACTTGCCCAACCCCGGAATCGAACCGGGGGGACCGTATCATAATCCAAAAGCGGCACTACCAACCCTTTACTTCTCTACACTCAGCAGTGGGTTTTTATGAACAGAAATTATGATGGTGATAGCCTTTGTGTACCTCGTCTGGTCTAGAAGATAATTCTCGTACTATATATTAATAAATTTCCTCAACGCAATACCACAAAAGGTCATTGAAACCAGTTTTATTCGATTAAACTAGGGACGCAACCGATACTCGTATGTGCGATTCGAATCCAACATTAAATCGTTTGGGTATACTTTAAAACGGCATAATATGCAGCTGAGAGTCGCTCAACGTGGAGAGAGCTGTGCTCAGAGTTACTCTGCGTGATAGAATCAGAAATGAGAAAATCCGTAGAAGAACCAAAGCGACTGACAAAGCTAGAAGGATTGCACAGTTAAAGTAGCAATGGGCGTAGCCCGACAAACGGATGGCCTTTGGGGTATAAAAGTCTTTGAGTTGCGTCCACGTATAGGAAAGCGGAACGCGGGGAGATAGGTGGACGGACGACCTTCTGAAGGTCGCTGGGAGTCGGTGATTGCAGTGCGTTGTAAACATCTGGGGAGGCCTATGTTTAACAGTGGACTTTGTGACTGATAGATGATAAAATGTGGGTTCCAATTTATGTTATACATATAGTCTTAGTGGTGACGTATGGTGACGGACTTAGAATACATAGTGTCACCATCCCACTTCATCCTGAGGGTGTCTTATGAGAACAAAAGGAAATGAAGGCTGATAACCTAGCTACAAGAGGAGGAAAAATTTATACGAAATCCTTTTTTAATCCGTTGGGGAAATGCTCTATGCATACCGCCGACCCTCGGGTATGGGGTCAGCGATTATGTGGGACTCCGGAAATTACTCGTCTACCCACTAAACCCCACTGGCACTCCCTCACACGACACGCTTGGGGCGCCACAGGTTCGCGTAAACGCATTCTACTGTGACGCCCTGACGTGGTGCCCGCTACGCGTGCAAGCGACTATCGGAGGGCGTCTCGGGCAACTGGGACACCCTCAGACATTGAGGCTTTCGTCGGGCCTCTAAGGTGAGGGTAGAAGGGGGCGTAACGTCACGTCCCCCTCCCCCGGCCTCCGACCGCGGCGTGGCTCAGCCGGGGCTCATTTGCGACCCACCCCGCCGCACCCTTCTGCGTTATAACGGCCTCGCAGAAGGAAGCCACAGCCCTTGGCTTAGCGACCGACCAGGGTGACCTCCAACCCGAGGACGCTGGTGCGTCGCAGCAGTTTAGGGCTAGCAAGGCAACTCTGAGTTCAAAGCGGAGCCGGAGCCCAAGCCCTGCCAAGGTCTATTGTACTCTTTGCCAGCCTTTGCTTACATATTGCATTACAACTTGGGGCGGTACTCATAAAACCACCATACTACAATTAGAACGTGCCCAGAGGGATATTCTAAAGGTTTCAGCCTACCTTTCAGTTACCCAACAGTAAGACAACTCTTTATACTACACACAGTACTTAAACAGCACAGTTTGCTCACCTATAAGCTCTCGTCGCTCCAGGCCAAAAGACGCTATAGTTAATCCTACTGAGGCCAAGAAACACCACCTCAAGACTCAATTCACAAATCGCTACTTTTGTTTCATGGGAGGATACCTCTATATCAATATCAATAAAACTAAAAATATGTACCCATTAACTAACTAGTAAGCAAACACCATTTGATAGAATGGCTGTTAACACTAAACTATGAATCAACCGAAAAGCTACTGTTGATCCCCAAATAACAGGATCCAAAATACGAAATCACACACACAAACACACACTGGCATATACTTATACCAAACTACTACCCCAGACATCACCTAGTAAATTTATTTGTGCATGCAACAACTCTGCTTTGAAATTGTAAAATTGATAAGAAAATCTGGGATGGAGGCCTGGTGGCCTGAAATACAGGCTAACGCCCAGTTTAGGCAACAGTCTCCCACAATAATTTAAATTAAAAATTATGTAATTTATATTTTTTTTGTAAGTAAGTACATTGTGGTGAGAAAATAAATGAATTTATTATTTATTATTATTCACTTATATCACTTTATATCTATATCATTATTGTATATTTCTTTATTATCTCATTGTTACATATATTTGACAATATCATTATTATTATTAAGCCATCTACGACACCGTGTGCTGCTCTTCATCTGGCCTCTCCCCATGGGCTCGCCCGGCATGGGTGACCCTGAACCGGTATGGCCCCAACGGACCATGAAGGCACAAAAGCCCCCTCACCATGGTAAGGTAGCAGTACACTCGAGGGGGATAAATTGCCTCTGGCATGGGATCCTCTTTGGATTCGGTTAAAAATAAATAAATCCATCCATGAGCATATTACATATTGTAAATTCGATACTGGATCTCTTTGGCCGGGAATGAATCAACCGCGTAAGCACATCACTAAATTTAAAAAAATCCTTCACGCAGATATTCATGAATAAATTTATAAGGTTCTTCACATTTAACATTGAAAGAGCTAACCCCAAAGTCTTCGTAACATCTCAAATCATGTTGTAATCAAAGTTAAATGTTTATTTTTTCTTCTGAATCATTTAGTGTGGTGAATAAAGTTGGAGTGTTCGAATTAAAACTCGTGTTGTGTTGTTACTTTTATAAACAAATTGGTTAATACGAATGGAGTGTGTAGTTTTGTGTTTGTTTAATCCGTAATACAATGAGAATGTTGCACAAAATCGTGATTATATTATTTTTTATTTCAACAGCTGGAGGTAAGTGTTTTTTTTTATATTCTGTTAACTTAATCATTAGCATGTAATGCCGTTTACAGGTAGTAGCAATAGGGTGCGGTTCAGTACATGAGCCCCTGCGCGTTCTCGGGTTATGTGGGACTCCGGGGCGCAGAAAATGGTAATATCTGTCATCTAGTCTCTGCTGCAAAGCATTCGAGACGTCGGGAATTAATTAATGTAATAAACATGCGGTAAATCCGTTAAAAAGTGCTTAATTCCGATGTGTAATAATCGCGACATCCTAAGAAATCAAGTTGGTAATTTGCACTCTGACCAATGGGATGATGCCTACAATTCTTTTTTTACGTTGGAAATCCTCATGGATACCCGACCACTAAACACCAGTCAGGTTTAGGACTCCGAGGCGCGAAAAGATAGTAATTGCACCCCAACCTACCCACTAAAACCAACGGTGTCCCTCAACTGCCCGAAACAGGGCCACAGGTTCCACAATGAGGAGCATGCTCCGTGACCCTGACGGGGCCTTAGCCCGCTTGTACAAGCTGGCCCCACATATGATGGGGAGCTCAAGAGACGCACGCAGGTTGGGCTGCACGAGCCTCTCGGCCCAACCCACCGAGAGGCACGCGCAGGACATTACACGCGCCCGCGTGCGTTGTCTGCCTTTGTCGCGGCAGTTTAAGGCTCTTGAGGCAACTCCGAGGTCAGGGGAGTCCCCGGAGCCAAAAACCACCACGCCTCTGTGTGCCGCTGTTCATCTGACATCTCCCCGTGGGCCCGCCCAGCATGGGTGACCCTGAGCCGATATGATTGATCAGAACAGATCCTAAGGCACGTAAGCCCTCATACTACAACAAGTTGGCAGCGCCGTCGAGGGGGATGATGCCCCACACTTGGTGGGAGATCTGGACACTCCGCAACCTACAAAAAGAACGCCAAAATTTTGGACGCCTGATGCAACGCCTTAAACATTGTCAGTATATCTCAATGTTCCGTGAGTAGACGGATTAAATACTGAAATATGAATATGAAAATACAAAATGTGTATAAAATCGTCGCCGACGATGTTTAGCACGTCCCGTGAGTGACACGTTCCCGTCCCGTCCGTGAAATATGCACTTTCATATACATTTTGTATCAAAACGATGTTTGCAAAAATTCCCGTCCCGTCCCGTCCTTAAAAAATCCCGTCACGTATGCAGCGGCCTTAAGAATACATAGTCTCGCCACCCCGTTCCATCCTTAACGTGTCGTAAGAGCCGACTAAAGGAAATTACATGGCAGAAAACCTAGCCACAAAAGAAGGAAAGCTTGAGACGAAACCTTGTGCCAACCCGTCTTCCGGGAGCTGCCCAGTAGGCTACATAGAGCTGAGAAGTAAGTAAGTAATAACACATACCCTGTATATCTTATCATACTTGAATACGTCATCATCATCAGGCTAAAGAGTAATCTAACTTCTGTTTTATTTTACAGTGTTTGAACAGGCGTCGGCAGTTAAGAAGCGGCTAAACAGGTTTGTGTTAGATCCCTATACCGAAATGAACCCAGACTCTGAGCCAGTGCCTCTGGTTTAGACAAAGACACTTGCCCGACCCCGGAATCGAACCCGGGACCCGTTGATCCAAAGGCGGCACATCTAACCACTAGACCAACGAGGCAATATATTCCTCCTCTTCCTCCGCCACCTCCTTCTGCTACATACCATTTTTAGGACATAAGTATAGTGTATTAAATAACAAGTTGCAATTAAGGTGGATGCTCCAAAGAAGCCCGCGAAATTCAAATTTTATTACGTTTTTTGCAATTTGCAGGGCAGTGCTAGGTTGTATGATGATGAACATTTGATTCGCGGCTGTAAGACGTATGTAGTTTCGGAGTTATAATAATCAAACTCATCAATACAACCCTCCAAGCTCATAAAGGTGCAAGAATGACTTTGACGTTGAAAAAGGTTTTCTTGCACCTTTATGAGCTTGGAGGGTTGTATTGATGATTATAATTCTATAACTACATACATCTTACAGCCGCGAATAACATTTTAATCAACATACAACCTAGCACTGACCTGCAAATTGCAAAAAACGAACGAAAATTTGAATTTCGCGGGCTACCCTGGAACATCCACCTTAAAAATGCCACGCCACATGTTATTTGTAAATATTAAAAACTTCAAACCAATTAGCATAAAAAACGTTGCACACCTTCGTGCCGCGACATTGCGTTTCATCCGTAAAATTTTTACCCCTAATCCGCCTCAAAAAGTTTCACTTCAATAATTATTAATTATTTATTTACTTCTTTCAGATGTGGACCAAATCAGTGGAGCTGTGTCATTACCGGAGTCTGCGTAAATATCACCCAAGTATGCGACGGGACGCAAGACTGTGCTGATGGATCTGACGAGTTCCACTGTTCAGATAAGATGTAAGTCACAATTCTGATGAAGTAGCCAGGGAGGGCTCGCAGGGCAGCTTCTATGAACGGCTTCTATGTGTATTTGTGGGATTATCATAGAGCTACTAAAAGTGCCTACTAAAACTCAAAACTACTAAAACTACAAAAAATATCTAAAACTACTAAAATAAATAAAACTACTAAATCTCCTTAAAAATGCACATGAACTTGAATGTGTCACTCAAAAACGTTTCTAGGCTCGACACAGTTTGGAATTTGTAGCAAACTCTGCAATGCCCAACGATAGGAGTCTGATTTTGTTTTTTGATTACTGTTACTAACACTATTCCAATACATCGTAAAACTGATTGAAAATGTTCTTGAAGATTTGGAACATATCGTGTATAGGAGAGCTAAAGAATCCACAGGGTCGAAGTGTACTTGGGACTAATGCAACCAAACAAATCGATAACAAAAGAAAAGCATAACTTCTATATCACAGAGGTTCCCTGTATATCGATACTGTTATGTGTCGATAGAAATCAGTGTCAATATAAATCAGAGTGGATAGAAATCCGTGTCGATAGAAATAAGTGTCAATAGAATTCAGTGTAAATATAAATCGGTATCGAATGAAATCAGTCTCGATAGATATCAATCTCAATAGAAATTAGAGTCGATAGAAATCAGTTTCAATAGAAATCAGAGTAGATAGAAATCAGTGTCAATAGAAATACCTGGCGAATTGTCGATAGAAATCAGTGTCAATAGAAATTTCTGTCAATATAAATATGTGTTGACAGAAATCAGTGTGGATAGATATAAATGTTAATAGAAATCAGAGTCCATAGAAATGGGTGTCGATGGAAATCAATGTCGATAGAAATAAGTATCTATACTACACTGACTGAAGTTGATAAAACTTTTCTTATTTGCAGCTGCCACATAGACCAATTCAAATGTAAGTACGGCGCCTGTATTGATAACGAGTTCCTTTGCGATGGCACACAGAACTGCGCGGATGGAACCGATGAACTGGATGTTTACTGCAAAAAAACGTATGAGTATTTTTTTTTTAGATACTAGAAAACTTATGCCAGTTTCGCGCATGTCACGTTAATCTAACTTAATGGCAACTACAGAAGCTGTAAGACTAACCACCGAATTAAGCCGAACGTCCACAACCAGTTAAATTAAGATAGTTTAGTTTAGCCAGTTTTTCATACATGTCCACTGACGTTGAACTTACTTGTATGAAAAAATGGCTCAACTATGCAAGCTAAACTAAACTAACTTATTTTAGGACGTTCGACTTTACAATCGCGCCAGGAACTCATAAGGAATGTTGAGTAATGAGGTAGATTTGTGATTTTGTTGATAATCACATACATACATTTTATCGCTTGCATTGACCTCTACACGTGCGCATTCATTTTCTATTCTGTTATAATAAATTGTATAACAAGTATTAATTATAATAAACAGAACGAGTGACACTACGGTGTCTTAGAAGGTAACTAAAATAACGCAAGAAAAAGAAAACTTAATACAAATCCATAGCCAAACTGTCTTGCTTGCCACGCTGGGACAGTAGGCTAATTTCCCTCCATGAATCTGGAGGAGGGCCGAATCCGTGCGTCATTTATGGGCCAAAACGATCAATATGTAAAAGTACGAGACATCTATTTTCTTTTATTTTAGCTATGTATGAAGGAATAATGTCAATTTACTTAAAATAATATTCAATTATAAATCAAAATATGTAATTAACCGTATATAGCAATTAAATTTGGTTGTTGTTGTTGACGTACAGAAAATAAGCCAAAACTAAACAACATGCTGTACCGTCAATATCGCGCGTAACTACTAGGCCTTTAGTACACACAAATCTTCGATACTCGACGATTTTAATCTTCAAGCGACTATCGCCATACAAATCCATTGAGGTTCGTACGCTAGTCGCGTCGCCGACATTCGTCCCGCAACTCGCGTCGCGCGTCGCGCTAGCCGATACGCCTATAGTGACTGAATAGGCAATTAACGTCTTGCGATTCAATGTCGTGTGTACGGACCGTGCGCTACTCGATACTCGCGACTTGATTATAATGTAGTATACAACATTTGTATCTAAGACTAGCTTTTGGGCGCGGCTTCGCTCGCGTGGACTTCGAACCCGTGCTTATCTATGCATTTTTTTTATGAATATAAAAGTGGTAATTGTGACTAAACTATGATAGTTAGATATGTGCTCTCGCGGACTTTTTTGTAGATTTTAATAAGACCTACCAATTAGTAGTACTTCATTTTGTTCTATTGTCAATAGTTTTTGCAGCGCACGCATAAATAGGTTTTCGATTTTACACCTTAGGTTACAAAATCGCAATTTTCATACGGATCCCTAATTCCTTTGAAAATAAAATATAGCCTATAACCTTCCTCGATAAATGGACTATCTAACACTGAAATAATTTTTGAAATCGGACCAGTAGTTCCTGAGATTAGCGCGTTCAAACAAACAAACAAACACACAAACAAACAAACAAACAAACAAACAAACAAACTGCAGCTTTATATATTAGTATAGATTTGCGTAGCCTTGTGTACTAAGGGCCTTACTATTAATGGCCGAGTGCCGGGTGTAGAGCGAGACGGTCGGGGGAGTATACCATCCCGCTTCCTCAAAGCTCCCGCGGATAGTAACTTCTAAATTAACATCACGCCGTCTGCTGATTTAAAAATGAATTTACGTTTTCAGATGCGCACACTATGAATTTGCATGTGCCAATGGCAACTGTGTGAGTTTATCTTACAAGTGCAACGGTGCGAACGACTGCGGAGATGGTTCAGACGAATCACGTTTACTGTGTCATAATACCACGTGAGTCTTATTCTTATCTTAAAAAGGATCATTGTTCTTTTTTTCATAAAATGTAGCAGCTACAGCCCGTTATCCACAGGCGGCACATCGAACCCCTTTTTTACGTTGGAAATCCTCATGGCTACCCGATCGCTAAACGCCAGCTTGTTTATGTGGTTAATTGCACCCCAACCTGCTCACTAAAAGCAACGGTGTCCCTAAACTGCCCGAAACAGGGCCACGGGTTTCACTCCCCAATGGGGAGCATGCTCCGCGACCATGGTGGGGCATTGGCCCGCTTTCATAGGACCTTTTTTATTTGTATTTCAATAAAGAATGTAAAAAGAAATCCGGTTGAAAAATAACAATTCCTTACAATTGTTAAAATAATCGGTTTATATAATATGGCACGGGGTTGCCCCCTGGCAACATGCATTTATGTCATCAGTAGGGCAATTTGAAGAGGACTGCATAAAAAAATTGAGGTAGAATAGTTTTCGGTACTGGTGCGCCGATTCCTCCTGGACTATTACGTTTCCAGAGTATACATACTCGAAAATGAATAAATGGCTTTCTATTATTGAAGTGAAAACTTGTTGGGCGGCGTTGAGCACCTTTCTTGGGATTGGTATAAAATGTCAAACTCGCGACAGGACACGTGACCTGATCGAAAGTTCGTGAAGTAATATAATATTAATAAATAAATAAATATCCTTGGACATTTCACACAACGCCATCTCGTCCCTATCTAAGCAACTTAATGCTTGTGTTATGGTAACGAGATGGATGATAAACTACTTATATACATTTTTTTTTTGTAAATACACACATATTTTAGATAGAAAACACCCAGACCCGGAACAAATACTTGTAGGTCGTACAAATATTTCTTCCGTGCGGGATTCGAACCCGCGACATGCTGCGCAGCAGTCGATCGCTCTACCACTGCGCCAACCGTGTCGTCAAAATATATATAATAAATGTGGCATGTTGATTCAACAATCATTGTGCCGATAATTGTTTCAGTAAACGGTCATATTGCGAAGAGTTTCGACCAACATCTCAAGAAACTCTCGCCGAGTTTCTGGATTAAGGGCCTGATTCAAAAGGCTGTCAGGCAAGGATGATGAGGAGGTTCCTCTCTCAGAAGCCCTGAACCGTCGGTAGCTTAGGTCATCGACCTCGTTGTCGGCGGGTTTTCTATATTTTTGTTTAAATAACTACTTTTTTTACGATTATAAGTAAAAATATAAACGTACAAGATAAATAATAGTCCTCAAGTGTTAAATTTTTTATATAAATTCTAAATTGTCGTTTTTGTATGTAAAGGATTGCGCTAGCAATAAAAAATATTGTATTTAACCACATAAATGCTAGCTCGAGTACTTTTATACTGATATATAAAGCAATTCATGCAAAATTATTCCCATAACATTTCAAAACATTAAAAAAAATTACAACGTTAAGGATTTTTTTTTAAATATTTAAATAGAACATAACAAATTGACAATTATTTAAAAATACCAATGAACCTAAAAAAAAACGTAAAAAAAGTACTAAAATATACATGTAATAATACATGTAAAATGTACATGTATTATTAAAAGGAGTCCCTTTAGGCAAGGTTCCGAAGATACTGGCAGCGTTCCCCTTTTGATTCGCTAGACTGGTTTTTTGGCGCCAGCTCTTCGGTCTCCTGTGATGTCGACTAACCTTTTTGCTAAATCCTTAAAAAGGCTTATAGCGCTAGGACAGGACCCCACGGACCAAGGGTATCGACACCGAATGGGACAAATATATAACATAGTTAATATATTTTTTTTAAATTACAGATGTGTATATTGGCACCATCGCTGCGACTACGGAGCATGTATAGAGAGACATCACTTATGTGACGGAGTCCACGACTGCTATGACTTTTCTGATGAACAGAACACACTCTGTGAATCCGCTGACAAGTAAGTATAGTAATATACATTGTGCCACCACCTCAGGGCGCCGAAAGAGCCAACAAAAGGAAATGACAAGTCCGTTAACTATGCCGCAAGAGAAGGTTATCTTGATACGACACAACGCCATCATGGCGTTGTGTGAAATGTCCAAAGATATTTATTTATTTATCCTTTTGAATTTTGATTTGACAATTTGTTCCGTACTTCCGGTACATTTTTTAATGTAACTTTTATGTAGTGATTTGTATTGGTGGTATTACTTCCTAATTTTGTTTATATCGGTTCAATGATCTTTATTCTCATTAAGACACTAGTCACTTACATGAGAACATTAAATTTTATATCGATATTAAAGCGTGAATACTGAAACCACAGATATAATAAATAAAAAAATAATTAAATAATAATACTAAAGTAAAGATGTTGGTCTAGGTCTACCTTTGGATCACGGGGTCCCGGGTTCGAGTCCGGGATCGGGCAAGTGTCTTTGTGTAAATCAGAGGCACTGGCTGTGAGTCTGGTTGTCACCTAATGCATGGTTTTTGAAAAAATCCTTGCGTAACTGCAAGACGCTCACTTGAGCGATTTCTGCGTGCACAGAGAACGTTATCAATAAAACAAAATTATGGGCGGTAGATTTTAACTGTTTCTTTGTACTTTTGAAGACAACTGTCATCTAGTCTCTCCCGACCACGACTGCTGCAAAGCATTCGAAACGTCGGGTATTAAATAATGTAATATACACGCGATAAATCCGTTACAAGTGTTTAATTTCAACGTGTAGTAATCGCGAAAACCTAAGAAATCATTATTTATAATCGTATCATTTTAAATATATTCTGAGTTGATTCCAAAATCTGATTATAATGATACACTCGGTTTCAGAGGTATGTTCACTTGCAATGACGGCAAACAAATTAAAATATGGAGAGTGTGCAATGGCGCTTCCGACTGCGATGACCGATCTGACGAAAGCCCACAATTGTGCAAGAACTTCAAATGTCATTCAGGACAGTTTCAGTGTCACTACGGAGGGTGCCTGACAGTTGGGAGAACTTGCAATGGGGTGAGTCGCTTTTGGGTTAGCGTGTAAAGGCCTTCGTACACAAGGCTACGCAAATCTTCGATACTCAACGATTTTAGCCTTCAAGCGACTACGGTCATACAAATCCATTGAGATTCGTACACGAGTCGCGTCGCCGACATTCATCCCGCGACTGGCTTTGTGAGGCGGTAGTCGCTTGAAGACTAACATCGTTAAGTATCGAAGATTTGCTTAGCCTTGTGTACGAAGGGCCTTACTGGACCTCCAGTCCAGCTTGCCACAATGATGTGGCAACCTCAGTAACTATGGGCTCCTGAAAAATGAAGGAATGAGTGTCAACAAAAGCAGCATAGTTGACTCCAGGTTACTTCAGCTATATGCTAGTGAAAGTCCTGTGAAAATCGGCTAGCCATTAGCCATTTCAGACATAAGCCGAAACGAGCAGATAGATAACAATTGTAAATAATGTTGTTTTGGTATATGTACCGTGAATACATCCAAATGAACTAGTAAAAGCAATATTTTTAAATTATAAATACACACTTCAATTTTAAGCGTGGTTGGGCCTCCGCGCATTATGCGGCCAGGTCGCTGCGGCCAACTAATTCTTCTACGATGTATGTAGCTGCGCGCATTAGGCGGCCAGGCCGCGCGGCCAAGTTTTGGTCGCGCGGCCAACGAAAAACATCGCGTCACTTAGGGCCTCCGCGCATTATGCGGCCAGGCCGCCTAAATGCGCGGGGGCCCATACGCGGCCTATTGGCCGCCGCGACCTATCCGCGCATTATGCCAGGCCGCGCGGCCAAGTCGCTGCGGCCAACTAATTCTTCTACAATGTATGTAGCTGCGCGCATTAGGCGGCCAGGCCGCGCGGCCAACGACAAACATCGCCGCACATACGCGGCCAACCCGCGCATTATGCGGCCTGGTCGCCTAATGCGCGGGGGCTCTAAAAGTCAACAAAAATGATCTACTCAATGGCGGATTTACCAGCAGGCTGAGTAGGCTGGAGCCTAGGGCGGCAGTGGACGTCTAAAAAAAGGTCGTCAAAAAGAGTGGACGTCTAAAAAAAAGAGGTCCTCACAAAGAGTGCTCACATAAAAATCTATTTCTTCGATCTAAATATATTTCGCATTATTTTTTCAGGAAATTGAATGCTGGGATGGTTCTGATGAAACCACCGAGTTATGCAGCGAAGTAAAGTAAGTACTTGCCTTAACCTATAAGGATTTTCAAAACACTTAGATATCTTCAAGTTGGTAACTCTACCAACGGTTTGAAATGCTGGCCTACTTTTAAGAGCCCGCAAAACTGAGGGAAAAACTGCAAGAATGTCGTCTGCGATGGTATGGCCACATCATGCACCGCCCTATGGAGTACGTTGGCTGAATCGATGGGGGAGGCCTATGTCCAGCAGTGGACGTCTTTTGGCTGAAATGCTGAATGCTACGAGTAATACGACCTTTTGAATTTAGCACATTAATGTTATGATGTCTTAGGTTTTCACGATCGTTGCATATTGTAGGAAATGTACGTATCGGATAAAATAAAAGAGTTGGGGGAAATATTAGAGGCCGGTGGTAGGTCGGAAGACCTACTAACCTACACAAGTCTCACTGACTAAGAGCGTCCCAGGTATCCAGGATGGCCTCCGCTGACCCCGAAGCAGCGAAAAATGGGTTGGGGGAAATCATTTTGGCTTTTTGCAGGTGCAAGGAGGACGAATTTAAATGTGGTTACGGCGGTTGTATTCGTAATTATTTGGAATGCAATGGCTGGCCGGACTGTGTAGGCCACTCCGACGAAACCCCAGATCTGTGTAAAAATAAAACGTACGTATGCTAATAATAAAGTAAATTAGTTAATTAGTCATTACCAGTTTGGAATGCAAGATACTGCATAGTTGCTCTTTTATATGAAATAGTAAAAGGAAGGATGGGATCTGATGAAAGTGGGCGGAAAATCTGGGGCCTCATCTGCGGACGTTTCCGTTTTCATCTCCTAAAGAGTATGACGTGCGCGTGCGTGAGGGAGTGTATGCCCGCGCTCGCGGGTGTGTGAGTGTGTATGTGTGTGTGCAGATAAACCGAAAAATTATGCATCGTAAAAGCAATTAAGATGGTGATTTAATTATGATGGTGCTGATATGGTCACTTTTTGCCGCAGGTGTCACAAAGACCAGTTCCAGTGCAAATATGGCGCATGCATCTTCGCAACAAATTTGTGCGATGGAGTGGAAAACTGCTTCGACGGTTCGGACGAGACGCAACCACTTTGCGAATATGTGACTCCGTAAGTATTGCCAACAAGAAAGCCAAGTGGACAGTGCGAATACCATACGTCTGCACGTTATGCAATGTTTGGTCTGCTGGATGTTAGATGGGTGTCCATAATACGTAACATTTGACTGCTTCCGTGCACGTAAACTCGACAGTCTCGCCACAATGGCTATAAAAAGGCTTAAAGACACCCAAAGGGCAATGGAGAGGGCTATGCTCGGAGATTCCCTGCGAGATCGAATCAGAAATGAGGAGATAAGCAGGAGAACAAGAGGTACCGACATGGCCCACTGTATTGCTAAACTTAAGTCGCTGTGGGCAGGGCGCGAAGCACGCAGGACTGACGGCCGTTGGGGTAGACAAGTACTCGGATGACGACGGCGTTCCGGAAAGCGCTATGCTGGTTAAGGTCGTCGGAAAATAATGAGTGGCTCAGGACCGGCCGTCGTGGAAATCCTTGGGGGAGGCTTATGTCCAGCAGTGAGACATCATCATCATCATTTCAGCCAAAAGACGTCCACTGCTGGACATAGGCCTCCCCCAAGGATTTCCACAAAGGCCGGTCCTGGGCCGCCCGCATCCACTGCTTTCCGGCGATCTTAACCAGGTCGTCGGTCCACCGTGTGGGAGGCCTACCAGCACTGCGCCTTCCGGAACGCGGTCGCCACTCGAGGACTTTTCTGCCCCATCGGACGTCGGTCCTGCGAGCTATGTGCCCTGCCCACTGCCACTTAAGTTTGACAATCCGGTGGGCTATGTCGGTGACCCTGGTTTTCCTGCGTATCTCCTCATTTCTGATTCGATCTCGCAGGGAAACTCCGAGCATAGCCCTCTCCATTGCCCTTTGGGTGACTTTGAGCCTTCTGATGGAGCCCATAGTGAGCGACCACGTCTCAGTTCCATATGTCATCACTGGCAACACACATTGGTTGAAGACTTTTGTCTTCAGACACTGCGGTATTGTGGACGAGAAGATCTTTCGCAGCTTCCCGAACGCTGCCCAGCCGAGTTGGATCCGACGATTGACCTCTTTCTCGAAGTTGGACTTACCTAACTGGACAGTGTGTCCCAGGTAAATGTAATGGTCAACAACTTCGAGGGTAGAACCTCCGATGTTAACAGGAGTGGCTTGAACATGGATATTAGACATGATCTTCGTCTTCTCCATGTTCATCTTAAGGCCGACTCGTTCGGAGGCTCCACAGAGGCCATCGAGCATCGTAGTGAGGCCCTCCATGGTCTCAGCCATTACGACTATGTCGTCAGCGAATCGAAGGTGAGTGATGTACTCGCCGTTCACATTAATGCCCAGCCCTTTCCAGTCCAGAACCTTGAAAACATCTTCCAGTGCAGCGGAGAACAGTTTCGGAGAGATAACGTCTCCCTGTCTAACACCTCGCTGCAACTGGATCGGTTTCGAGGTCTGGTCCTGGAGTCGGACTGACATGGTGGCGTTTTCATACAAGCACTTCAACACTTCGATATACCGATAGTCGACTTGGCACCTCTGGAGAGCCTGCAATACTGCCCACGTCTCGATCGAATCGAAGGCTTTCTCGTAGTCCACGAACGCCAGACAAAGGGGCAGGTTATACTCCTCGGTCTTCTGTATAACCTGCCGTAGCGTTAAAATATGGTCTAAGGTACTGAAGCCTTTTCGGAAACCGGCTTGTTCGGGAGGCTGGGAATCGTCAAGCCTGCACGCGAGTCGATTTGTGATGACCCTCGAGAACAACTTGTAGACATGGCTCAGAAGTGAGATGGGTCTGTAGTTCTTCAATAAGGTGTTATCTCCCTTCTAGAAGAACAGCACCACCACACTTCTGTTCCATGCCTTTGGCGTTCGTCCTTCGAGTATGACGGAATTGAATAACTTCTGAAGGGCCCTAAGGATCGGTTCTCCACCCGCCTTCAGAAGTTCTGCGGTAATTCCGTCATCACCCGCCGCCTTGTTGTTTTTAAGTTGCTCGAGAGCCATCCCGATCTCACACAGGCTGACGTCCGGGAGGTCTTCTGTGTAGTGCCGGGTTAATCTAGCTCGTGGGTCGTCTGCTAGATTTATGACGGGTTCAGTGAGACATACTTTGGCTGAAATGGTTATGGTGGATGAAAGAATGGTGAATGGATGACAAGACTAGCTTTAGTAGTAATCCTTAGAAGAGACCTATGTCCAGTAGAGGGATTTTGGCTGAAATAAGATACTGCATGGATCTCCCTGTGTGTGAACGGCTCAGAATATACTTCCCCACCGCACGCTGGGAAATAACGCGTGTTGTAAAAGTCAACAAAACCAGCACGCTAAGTAGGATCTAATGGTCCGCCCAGCCAGCCACCACCCTCAGATATAAGTTCGGCGCCAAGCAGTTTTACTGTGTTCCGTCGTGTGTATTTGAGAGTCGGTGTCCGACAGGGCATTTCCTTGAATTGCCTGCTCCATCTTACGTTGCGTTGTGTTGCGCTGCAAGACCCTGATAAAAAAATGTTTTAATTAATGAATCATTTATTGTGGTTATAGTGAGAACCATGTTTTTGAGTGCAAAGATGGCAACACTACGGAAGGTTGGAGGCTTTGCGATGGTAGCCCTAACTGTCCTGATGGCTCAGACGAGACTCTTGAGATTTGCAGACACAGCCTGTGCCATTCTGGACAGTTCAAATGCGGGTATGGAGCTTGCGTGTACCATGGAACGATCTGCGATGGGGTAAGATTTGTAATGATGGGAGACTTAAGAGAGATGAGGCAAAACAGACTACCACCCGTATGCTGGATCGTCCGTATGGTGACGGATTTAAAATACACAAAGTCACCAACCCATACCATCTTCAGGGTGTCGTAATAGGCGACTTAAAGAACGCAAGAGGCAGATCACCTAGCTCCAAATCTTGATACAAACCCTGTGCCAACCCGTCTTTCCAGCGTGGCACAGTAGGCTAATTTCCCTCCATGAATTTGGAGGAGGCCCGACCCAGACAACCCAGTGGGTCATTTATGGGCTGAAATGACGATGCTGGAACTACTCAACTGGGGAGGGACTTCCGCCATCCAAAGTCTTTCAAAATCGAAACCCTCCCTGTGATGGGAGGAGGCCTGATTCAGCAATGGGTCATTTTTGGGCTGAGTAGTAGTCGAGTTCTGAGGTAACGAACATAAATAAATAACAGTCGACTTGAGAACCTCCTCCTTTTTTTGAAGTCGTTAAAAATACTGCAGCTAATTATAAATGATGATGATGATGATATTTTACCTAGATCGTTTGTGGAGTTCAATGAGTTAGTTCAATAGCAGAGAATGCAATGTTTACTGCTTGCGGAGAGCACGTTCATGCGCTATAGCAAATGTTACTCAATTACGTTTTATTGTTTTAATTTTTGAATACATTTTGGAGTTTGACAATTATATTTATATTAAGGTGATTACTCCAGTGTAGCCCGCGAAATTTAAATTTTCTTACGTTTTTTGCAATTTGCAGGCCAGTGCTAGGTTGTATCGCGGGCTGCCCTGGAGCAATCACCTTAAGCGTTTTGTTTGACACCAACAGAATTTAATGTGTGAAGAGTTTTGGGCACGCTTTAAAAAATTACCCTGTATTTCAGGTCTCACATTGCGTAGACAAATCAGACGAAACCGCGGAGCTGTGTGGTGGAAACAGGTAATTTTCACAGTCTTTTGGCTCAAATAATGATGACGATGAATCTAAAATCTTCTAATGTTTTAAATCTTATCTGTAAAGCAACTTTAGTGCAGTATAATGGAAATAATGTTGATTTGCCCGTGTGGTGACGGATTTAGCATACACAGTGTCACCAACCCATACCGTCTTTAGAGTGTCGTAAGAGGCGACTAAAACGACGCTAGAGGCTGAGCACCTAGCCCCAAGAGAAGGAAAACTTGATACACACCCTGTGCCAACCCGTCTGGCCGGCGTGGCACAGTAGGCTAATTTACCTCCAAGAATTTGGAGGAGGCCTGACCCAGCAGTGGGTCATTTATGGGCTGTAATGAATGTTGATTTAGCGAGAAGATACTACTAATTTATTTTTCATCCCCCCATCTCGGAAAGAGTATTTTTGCTCTTCGATATCTGAGTGCAAAAGCCGTTTTTATTCACTAGAGAATAAAGTATTTTTGCTCTTCGATATCTGAGTGCAAAAGCCGTTTTTATTCGCTAGAGAATAAAGTAAAGATTATTCTGTAATACTTACCTGTCATAATGTAGTAATTAATACCTAAACTGAAATAAAAGTGTACCTATCTTGTGATTGTAAACGTTATTTTTTTGCATTTAGTCATTTCCTCGCTGAGGTGGAATGAAAAGTTACGTGTTGCACTCGAGTGCAAAGATTTTTCACCTCGTGCTCTTTTGATTCCCTCGCTAACGTTCAGGATTCTAATTTTGCATCACTCGCTGCGCTCGTGATTCAATTTTAGATTCCTTCGCTTGCTCGGACATCAAAATTGAACACGCGGTTAAAAAGCAACTTTGCACTCTTGTATAACAAATAACTATTATTTATTTAGTACCACTTGCGAGGAAGATGAATTCAGATGTGCCTATGGCGCTTGTATATCGAAGGACAGCGTATGCAATAGAGTGAGTCAATGCGCTGATGGATCCGACGAGACAGAGGAAGCCTGCAGAGATTACAAGTAAGAAATAAACCCCTGCACTAGGTACCACCTGTATCGCGGGGCAGTTTACAAACATGTAATGCATAACACAAATAGACTGCTGCGCAGCATGTCGCGGGTTCGATTCCCGCTCGGAAGAAATATTTGTACGACCTACAAGTATTTGTTCCGTGTCTGGGTGTTTTCTATCTATATTAAGTAGGTATTTACAAAAAAAAATGTATATAAGTAGTTTGTCATCCATCTCGTTACCATAACACAAGCATTAAGTTGCTTAGCTTGGGACGAGATGGCGTTGTGTGAAATGTCCAAGGATATTTATATTTTATTTATTTAAATGACACCCAGACTCAGGGAAAGTGCCTCTGGTTTAGACAAAAACCCTTGCCCGACGAACCACGAACCCGGGGCCTGTTGATCCAAAGGCAGTAAGTACATCTAACCCCCAGACCAACGAGGCCCGAGGTCTTGTGGCACGGTTTCTCGAGTAGGAAAATGAAACTGGTTGTGGAGTTTAAGGCACTTTAAAATAAACTTTAACATAATTAATCCAAAGAATTACATAGAAGAATTATTAATCCAGAGAAAACTGGCTCGATTTGGAGGAGGCCTTTACCTGCAGAGGAGTTGTTCGTGTGGTGACGGATTTAGAATACACAACGTCACCAACCCATACCGTCTTGAGGGTGTCGTAAGAGGCGACTAAAAGAACGCAAGACGCAGATCACCTAGCAGCAAGAGAAGGAAAACTTGATGCAAACCCTGTGCCAACCAGTCTTGCCAGCGTGGCACAGTAGGCTAATTTCCCTCCAAGAATATGGAGGAAGCCCGACTCATTAGTGGGTCATTTATGAGTTGAAACGACGAGGTATATATGTACTTGTAAACTAGCATTTGCTGGAAGAAATAAAAGGCTTTAATTATTTCTTATATTTTTTTTTAAGAAGACGTGACGGCTATCGTGTGTCCACCGCGCCGATATAGTTATCGGTGGCTTAGATCTAGAGCTTTGTCGTGCGTGGTAGTCGGTTTTTCCTTTTTAGTAGAAATAAAAAAAGGAGGATGGCTACTTTCTCGAACGCAAACTTTTCGCCACGCATTTTTTCTCAAAATTCTTTCTTTAAGCGCCTCGTCCACCATAGATTAAAAAAACGGAGACCCTGTCATACTCTAGCTAGGGTAGTCTAGCTAAAGTGTACACGTCGTAGATTGCCCTATGACAGTCGCTCTCCGTTATTTTAATCTATCGTGGACGAGGCGCTTTAGACACATCCTTTGTTTTATCCCAAACAAACGTCAAATTACACGTCAAATTATATGATAGACGAAAATAAAAACCGGGCGAACGGCATGGTGCGACGGTAGTGTGTGGACAAGCACAAACTTTTTATGTATTGCCGGTACATCGGCCCGTCATAAAACCGTGCCGAGTTCTAGTGGTCACGCCGAACTACTAGAAACATCGGCGGCCGGGATGACGGCTCTCTGGTGATGGGCGTGCGTTGGACACATGGCCACATGGCCATAGTAAATGCTAAATCGGCGCCGTCATCTCGTTTTCGGTGACGGTCCGGTGACGGCGGCGTTGGACAAACAGCCTCGGAGTAGTAGTTAGCTAGAAGTAGTAATATTTTGGTCAGGGGCCCTTACGTAGATCCTTAAGGGTTTTTTGGGCTGTAGCCCAGGGCCCCGTGGATACAAGGGCCCCCAGCCCCCACTAAAAACTGTGCTGGTGGGACAATTATTATATCTGTAGTTATAGAAGTTTACTGCTATTTCTCATATCTTTATTTGTCTTATTTTACACATATTTTTTTCTAAATAAACTAATTATAAAAATTATTTATTAAAAAAAAATACAAATAAAATCGACTATTTCTTAATGTTACCACTGTTTGTTATTCCGAAATAATTGAAATTAAAACAATAGGCGATAGTTTGAATTAAAATAAGTCTAAAATAAAAAAATAAAAAATTAAGAATCCTATCATAAGGTTGGCAACTACGGAACCTACGGAACGGGGAATCGTTCGTTCGTTCGACTCGTTTGTCTTTTGTCAGTGGTTTTTTTTACAACAAATATATCAAATTATTTTATTGTCCTATCTTTACTATATACTTACCTATCTACATCACTATTGAAAACAGTTTTTTGACATAATGGCTAATAGCCAAATTACTCAAAATTTGGTAGGCCCCCTAAATTGTTTCAGCCCCACAAATTCACGATCCGCCCCTGATTTTGGTTATGTTACAGATGCCACGAGACGCAATTTCGTTGCGCAAACAATTTCTGTTTGGATGCTCATTTAGTGTGCGACGGAGTTGCCAACTGTCCTAATGGCTTGGATGAATCGGAAAAAGAATGCCGGAATAAAATGTAAGTCATTTTAAGGCCTTAAAAGACACATTCCTGAGTCGGGCCTCCTCCAATGACATGGAGGGGAATAAGCTACCTTGTTTGGATGCGATTAATGTGCGATGTGTTTTTTGTCAACTGCGCCCTAATGAGTCGGGTGAAGTGGTAAAATAGTACTAAAAAGTAAATTGATCCGTAATCCGATTTAGAAAACATAGTGTCCCCAACCCATTGCATCCTAAGGGTATCGTAGGAGCCGACAAAAGGAGATGACAAGGCCAAACACCTGGAAGAAGGAAAACTTGCTTTTCGTAGCATCAACAGTATGCTAATTACCCTTATGAATTTGGAGGAGGTCAGACTCAGCAGTGGGTCATTTATGGGCTAAGTAGTAGTAGAAGAAGTAGCCTACGGAGCCAAGCTGGCCAGCCGGGTTGGCACAGGGCTTCCTTCTCGTGCGGCTAGGACCTTGACATCAGCGCTTACGACACAGGATGCGACGAGATGGTAACACCACGCATTCTTAATTCGTCACCAAATGTACGCAACTTTATATCTGATTGTTTTTCTTTCACAGATGCAACGAGGACGAATTTCGTTGTGCATATGGCGCTTGTATTGACACAAAGAAAATTTGTAACGGCTGGGTGGACTGCGTAGATGGTTCGGATGAGGTGGAGTCTGCTTGCGCCAATACGTCGTAAGCATAATTTTGTTGACAACGGCTAAAATCGTGGCAAATCCAGACTACATAAAATTGGATCTAACTCTGATGGGCAGCGTTCGGGAAGCTGCAAAAGATTCCACAATACCGCAGTGTCTGAAGACAAATGTCTTCGACCAATGTGTGTTGCTAGCGATGACATATGGAACTGAGTCGTGGTCGCTCACTATGGGCTCTATCAGAAGGCTCAGAGTTACCCAAAGGGCAATGGAGAGGGCTATGGTCGGAGTTTCCCTGTTAGATCGAATCAGAAATGAGTAAATACGCAGGCAAACCAGGTACACCGACATAGCCCACAGGATTGCCAAACTTAAGTGGCAGTGGGCAGGGCACATAGACGCCCGTTGGGGCAGAAAAGTCCTCTAGTGGCGACCGCGTTCCGGAAGGTGCAGTGCTGGTAAAGCTCCCACACGGTGGACCGACGACCTGGTTAAGGTCGCCGGAAAACCATAGATACGGGTGGCTCAGGACCGGCCTTAGTGGAGATCCTTGGGAGAGGCCTATGTCCAGCAGTGGAAGTTTTTTGCCTGAAATGATGATACCATAAAATTGTTAACTGTTGAAGGGTTCTCTGACTGCACTAGGTTAGATGTACCGTCTTTGGATCATGGGTCGGTGTTGATACCAGGGTCGAGCAATTTGTGTCTTTGCATATACAGGAGACACTTGCTCTCCGAGTCTGGGTGTCATTGGTGTTCGTGAATTACATGTGTGTGAACAGCCCCCGCGATATAGGTTATACTTAGAGCAATGCTGAGTTGAGATGTGACCCGCACAATCACGGGTACACAATAGGACACGGCTATCCGTGTCCTATTGTACCTATGTACACCCTGTTCTTACGCAATGTCATAGAGGTATATCCTTTGGTTGAACATCTGAGGGTAGAGCAAGTCCCCTTTCTAAGCCACTGTCGAATGGATCGTTTACGAAGTTTCCCAAACGACAGATGGCCGCGCAGACAAACAGTGGTTTTAGTGAGCACCATCTCGTCGTGACCGGGACTCACACCAGCCCCATCCCCCGGCCGGGGACCTTAAAAAGGTTTCCGCCACAATAAAAAAGGGGAGAAAACGTGTTGTTACCCGGGATGCCCTCCGATAGCCGTAACCCATTCTCTAGAAAGGGAAAAGGAATACAATATTTATTTATTGCGCTATCGTACACAAAAATGATCATTTATATTATATATAAAAAGTAGCACTTACAATGATTAATTATTATTATACACTTCTGGATACATCTATTGGCCCACCTTGTATTTTCAGTTTCGTTTGGTCCTAGCTAAAATTTTGTATTAGGTCGAGCAAAAAGTTTTTATGCAGTTTTGAACCTGGCACATTCACAATTTCATTCCATAGTCTTTTTTTGAATTTCAAACACAGAATTTAAAGAAACAAAAGACAATTTGGAGCCTGTTTGTTGATATCAAACAATCGAATACTAAGAAAACTTGGTTTTATTGGATTTAATTCTTGAAAAAGTGATTGATATCTTTGGTTTTGCAACAAACTTCACTTATTCTTAACATTAAGGTGAGGTTCTATCAATAATCTATGGATACTTCACCTGAAGTCGCTGCCCAAGCTGTGGCACTTATTCAGGCCGGACACAGCCAAAGAAACGTGCTCAACTTAATTTAAGTCGATCTGCTTTGTTCGTCGCCAAGGAAGGCCACGATCTCGGGTCACAACTGAAAGGCAGGATCGATTCATCGTGATGACCAGCTTGAGAAATCGTCACCTTACCTCCATTAAGATACAAAACCAACTCCGCGACTTCCACGGAGTATCTGTGAGCGCTCGAACTGTTCGGAGAAGGTTAAAAGAACGCGATATGGTACCACACAAGCCAGCTAATGGGCCCAAACTAACGCGAGCCCACCGAACAGCGCGCCTTCATTTCGCACGCAGTCATTTAAATTGGACACAGCAAGATTGGAGCCGTGTACTCTTTTCTGATGAGTCTAAAATTGTGTTACATGGCAATGATGGAAGGAAGAAGGTCTACCGACGTAAGGGAGAGCGTTTCGCACAATGCTGCTTTGAAGAGAGGGTTGCTTATGGCGGTGGCTCATGCACTGTCTGGGGCGGTATATCCGCGAGCGGCAAAACTCAACTTGAGGTTGTTACAGGACCACGGCTGCCAACATTAAATGCTGAAAGGTACATTCGTGAGTGCTTAGAACCTCACGTGATACCATACGCGGACTATGTGGGCCCAAATTTCCTTTTTAAGCATGATAATGCAAGAGCCCATGCGGCCGGCATCGTCAGGGAATATCTTCGGGATGTGAACATCACAGTTATGGACTGGCCAGCCAGAAGCACAGACATGAACCCCATTGAGCACATGTGGGACGAGCTAAAAAGACATGTTAGGGCTCGTCAGCCAGTTGCCCAGACGATGCAGGAGTTGAAAACTGCCATAGAAGAGGAATGGGAGATGATCCCTCAAAATTTCATAGAGCGGTTGATAAACTCTATGCCTGATAGTATGAGAGCTGTGGTAGATGCCCGTGGAGGCAACATGCGTTTTTAAATTAAACCTTTATTTGATAAAACATGTTTTTTATTCAAAAATCAATTGCCTTTAACAAGGCGCATATCCGACTTGTTAGGCGTAGCTCCATGTCGTATGGTATTCTGAATTCAAATTTAAAACAATACGATCGAAAAAGATGGTAAAATGTATCAGGTTTAAAACTGCATCAACAGTTTTTGTTCAATCTAGCAATCATATTTCGGTAGGGGCCATCGTAACCTAAACTCTAAGGTGGGTCAATAGATGTGTCCAGAAGTGTATTACTTCCTCTCCTACGCCGGCGGTGTACACTCCCTCCGTCTTACGAATTATTGAGTTTGATATTTTACATCCATTCCAAGAAAAGTTGTCAACGCCGCTGAAGAAGTTTTCAGTTTCAAAATGGCGCATAGCGATGATGACGTTAAAATAGGGTTTTTTATTACAGTTGTCCGCAAGATGAGTTTCGGTGTGCGTACGGCGCATGTATTCCCAAGACAGATGTATGTAGTGGCAAGGGAGAATGCCATGACAATTCTGACGAAGACCTGCACATGTGCCAGCATATCGACAAGTAAGACATAATAAATGTTGTCACAGGACACTGTGCTGTGTAGTGTCCGTGGTAGCAGGACGATTGGAACCGTCAAGATATCACAAGATTTAAAGTTCTTATTCGTATTTTTGAAGTAAAAACTTATTTTGGCGCACCGCACTCAGATTTTTCCGTAGGTATTAAGCTAGGCTGATCCGTCACGCTCTCAGGTGAAAGGCTCGATCGGTTGAACTCGGTACCGCCGAGTGTACCCGAGCGAAAAAGATACAGTCAGCTGCTCTTGGCTGTTGCGTCGCTGTGTTTAGTATATTCAATTCATACGTAATAATTGTCTTTATTAATTTAATAGTTATTATTGGTACTTAATAAAAAATATTTTACCTATTATTTGGTTTACATTGTGAGGTTATTCTGTGTAGTTAGCGGTTTATCGTAATATTATATTTTGATTATTTTTAGTTGCTGCGTTTTTTAGTTTTCACTTAGTGTAAACCGTTGTTTTTTTTTTGCAGGCGCATGTTCCGCTGCACAAATTCCACGTCGATTGACGCCTGGCAAGTTTGCAATGGAGAAATAGATTGCCAAAATGAGTCCGATGAAGAAGAACATCTATGCTCCGAGCAGAAGTGCCATTCAAATCAGTTTCGATGTAACTATGGTGCTTGTCTTTTGTCCGGGGGGATTTGTGATGGCGTAAGTTTCTTTCGACGACGACGACGACCGACGACCTGGTTAAGGTCGCCGGAAAGCAGTGGATGCGGGCGGCCCAGGACCGGCCTTTGTGGAGATCCTTGGGGGAGGCCTATGTCCAGCAGTGGACGTCTTTTGGCTGAAATGATGATGATGATGAAGTTTCTTTCCTTCATCATCTGCCTGAAGAGAACTTCGGATATGGACTTCTACTTAGATGGATGTGTTAAAGATACAATCCTTTCCCATCCCTACATATCCTACACACGCCCCTTATCTCCATCTCCAACCGGCCCAACTCTTGCTAATGATGTGTCGTTGGGTCATCATCATCATTTCAGGCAAAAGACGTCCACTGCTGGCCATAGGTCTCTCCCAAGGATCTCCACTAAGGCCACCCATATCTATGGGCCTAAACCACTCGTATCTATGGTTTTCCGGCGACCTAAACCAGGTCATCGGCCCACCGTGGGCCTACCAGCACTGTTCTTCCGGAACGTGGTCGCCACTCGAGGACTTTTCCGCCCCATCGGGCGTCAGTCTTGCGAGCTATGTGCCCTGCCCACTGGCACATAAGTTTGGCAATCCTGTCGTTGGGTATTTTTATGTAACAAAACGGATCTCGTTGATGGCCTTACCAACGTTGGCATAACCGTCTAAATTTGTCAACAATTTAATTCAACAATGCATGCAGTCCATTGCAGTCTATGTAAAACAACTGACTTATTAATACTTAGCATGAAACGCAACGTATGTCGTTTCTTAAAGTTATCTACTTTGTAACACCGCAACGTTGAGTACCTTAAGAATGACATAGCAACCATTGCTGGCTACGAACTGCGCAACATGCATAGCGTTTTAAATACAACGCAATGTATATTGACGTCAAAGTATTCATACATATTTGTATCGCAACGACCAGAGTGAGTAAGTTATATTACACGGAACGAGTGTGTGAGAAGAGCAAAGAGATACATAATGAACATGAAGATATACATATGTATGCGATTCGGTTTAGTGATTGCAAAAGAAATTTTATTAACTAACGGTCGTTGGGAATGTGATGGTTAGCACAAATGTTGTTAACGTTGACTCCACGAGTTAAGTTAAACTACTACTACTCAACCTATTGCCTAAATGACCCGCTGCTGAGTTGAGCCTCCTCCATTCTTATGGAGGGTAAGTAGCCTTCTGTATCACGCTGGCCAGACAGTTGGCAAAGGCTTTCGTTTCCAGTTTTCCTTCTCTTGCGGCTAGATTTTCGGCCTACGCATTTACTTTTGTCAGCTCTTAAACACCCTCAGGATGGAATGGTGTGGTGACAATATGAATTCTAAATCCGGCACCACATATATTTATTTATTAACACTTTATTGTACAAAAAATATAGAGCCGGTAAACAACTTTGACAGCCTAGGCAAATTTCTCCCCATTGGAGGAGGTCCGACTCAGCAGTGGGTCTGTGGGCTGTAATGGTGATATTGATGGTGATTCCTGTTAATTTGTCTTAGATTGCACATTGCGCTGATGGATCGGACGAAACTCCAGAATTATGCAGAAACATGAGGTAATTTAATTGCTTTATAATACACAATGTCATCAACCCGTGGAATTAGTGGGAAGAGAGAATGGTAATACCATTTTTTCGGTGTAGTGTGTGTGTTTGTGCGTGTGAGCGCGCGTGTGTGTTTGCGCGGGTGAGATGGTATGTGTGTGTGTGTACGCGCGTATTTTATAAAACATTACATAACGATAAAAGAAAGAATGATCTTAGTTCAAAGAAAAAAATTTGCTGTTTTATAGCAACAAGAACAAATGAGTAAATGGTATTACAAAAAATGTCACCAACCCTCATTATCTTGAGTGTGCCTTAAGAAGCGACCAAAGGAACGCAAAGCTAGATTACATAGCCACAAGCCAAAGAAAACTTGATACGAGGGTTTCGTAACAAGTTTTCTGTCAAACTGTCATGCCAAACTGGCTAGCATGGTACAGTTGGCTAATAGTAAATACCCTCCATGAAGATGGAGGAGGCCCGACTCAGCAATGGGTCATCCATCCAGCAGCGACCGCATACGACCGCTGTGTACCACGCTGGTGGTATACTCAAACTGAAACCCAAAAGGAACTTTATTTACGTAGGTTTTATCACAGAACTATAAAAAAATTACATATTTAAAATTACCAATATCATCATACGGCCCCTTTCCCACGCTTGGTGGTAGTCTCCATACACAGCTTTCAGTCGTCATATCTACATTCACACCTTTCATACAAAATCAAGAAAGCACGGCAAGAAACTCAGTAGTTTCTCTTTTTAGATCGCCATTGTTAGGTACAAGGCCGGGATAAGACAGATTTGTGAGAGCAAACTCGCGCAATAGTCGCACAGAGCCAAACATCAGCAACATCTAGTCAACAATAGTAACCTTTTAATGCCCGAGCTAACTGAACCCCAGCAACGGCACCTGTTCAAATGCATGCCGCATGTGGCAGCCATCGCCCTCCTCAACCATATTGCAGGGAAGAGAAAGACCCACCGCACGACGCCACCACTGCCATGAGTCTTAAAGTGAGCATGATAACTTGAGTACCAAGGAACTCAATACACAATTCCTAATTCCTCATTAAATTAAATAAATGAACATTTGTTGCCAGTTGTAACCCGTATAGAGAATTTCAATGCAATTATGGACCCTGCATTAACCAAGTCGCTGTCTGCAATGGAACTCTGGAATGCGCGGATGGTTCGGATGAAGCCAACTGTGAAGATAAGACGTAAGCTCTATATTCTACTATAAATATATAATCAGCCCATAAATGACCTTCTGGTGAGTCCGGTTTCCACCAAAGCAGAGAGGTGAGGAGACGAGAGGAGATGTGTTTTGAATAACCAATCAGGTTTCGTTATTCTATTTCCACTGAAGCTAAGCGGAGAGGAGATAATATCCTTCCTTCCTTCCTTCCTTGGACATTTCACACAACGCCATCTCGTCCCAAGCTAAACAACTTAATGCTTGTGTTATGGTAACGAGATGGATGATAAACTACTTATATACATTTTTTTTTTGTAAATACATACATATTATAGATAGAAATGACACCCAGACTCCGAGCCAGTGCCTCTGGTTTAGACAAAGACACTTGCCCGACCCCGGAATCGAACCCGGGACCCGTTGATCCAAAGGCGGCACATCTAACCACCAGATAACGAAACCTGATTGGTTATTCAAAACATATCTTCTCTCGTCTCCTCTCCTCTCTGCTTTGTGGGAAACTGGGCCTTAGCCTACTGTGCCACGCTGGCCGGGGGTTGGCACAGGGTTTCGTTTCAAGTTTTCCTCCTATTACAACTAGGTTTTCGGCTTTGTCATTTGCTTTTGTCGACTCTTACGACCCCCTCAGGATGGAATGGGGTGGTGATAACATCGCCACTCGGACTGCCACCTGATTGGACTGATTCCTCATCATCAACCCTTAAATAGCCCTCTCGTGAGTCGGGCCTCCTCCTACGGTAACTCTGGTTCTCCTGCGTATCTCCTCATTTCTGATCTCGCAAGGAAACTCCGAGCATAGGCCCCTCCATTGCCCATAAGAATTGTAAATGGTTCAGATGTTTAACCCACAACGATGTTGGATTCAGACACTTTGCAGTGTCCGTGGAAGTGGTCCAAGGATCTTGTAAGCCTAAGGCGCAAAATACACAGAAGCAATGAAAGATTCGGATACGATGCGGACGTGGATCGGATTTGTTGTCGCTTCAAATTTTATTCGTACAAAATGTATGAAAGAGATGCGTCATAAATTACACAGAAAGGATGCGGCGCGGATTTATCACTTGATAATCCGCGCCACCTCGCTTGCAGTTGCGACCGACCGCCGTGCGAAGAGCACGTATCGCTTGTTATACAGTACGAATACAAGTTTGAGCAACCAAAACGAAAAATGCGTGGCGATATGGAATTTAATATAAAGTTTTGCGAGATAATTGAACGATATCCTGCTATTTACGATTATATTATTTACGATTATATATAAATATCTATGTTCTTGTGACAAACTCCATACAGGATGCACCCAATAAGACCACATAAATTGGAGCACAGCAAACGCATTTTCGTCTTCTGAAGAGGACATGTTTTGCAACAAAGTCAGCCTATATAACAACGATCTTAAGCAGATCTTTGCCTTTTATATGTAATTTAAGTCGCATCGGTGCCGTATCCGTCTCTCATCCGCATCGTATTCGAATCTTTCATCGCTTCTGTGTATTTGGCGCCTTAGATATCATTTTGTTACAGTTGCCGAGACTACGTTGTGAGTTGTGCTTATGGGGCCTGTATACATATACGGCATAGATGTGACGGCAAAAGGGAGTGCGCAGACGGCTCTGATGAACTGGTGTCGCTGTGCCATCAACAAAAGTAAGTTTTTACACTATCACCGCTTTTTTAACGTTGCGAATCATCATGGTTACCCTACACTAAGCGAGTTTCGCTGTCTGATGCGGGACATGCGCCTCCGAACCCAACTTTCACTCAAACTCATAAGGAACTTTATTTACGTAGGTTTCATCACAAGACTCAGGGTGTCATATTTATAAATACCATTATCATCTTACGGCCCCTGTCCCACACTAGACGGTAGTCTCCACACACACCTATGAGTCGCCATACCTACATTCACACCTTTCACACATAACTCCTCACTCCTACTCCTCACTCACTCACATGAGTACATTCCGTACATGAGTGTCGGAACCAACATCCCCTCATGCACAGCCAAACGAGCCTTGTTGGACATCTGAGCGTCATCCTAGTGGAATGTGCCTGTGGTGTTCTCAGGTGCAGACCCGACCAATTTCAATGTGAATACGGAGCTTGTATAAACAAAGAGCTGATCTGCAATGGAAGAGAAGACTGCGCCGACAATTCTGACGAATTGCTGCCCCAATGTCGACGTATCAAGAAGTGAGTTCTCGTTTTAGAATATAATCTATCCTACTAGATCCCTTTTTTACGTTGGAAGTCCTCATGGATGCACGACCGCTAAACGCCAGCCAGGTTATGTGAGACTCCGAGGCGCGGAAAGATGGCAATTGTACCACAACCTACCCACTAAAACCAACGGTGCCCCTCGAGTGCCGGAAACAGGGCCACGGGTATTCACTCCCCAAGTGGGAGCATGCTCCTTGGCCGTGATGGGGCATATAGAAGCGGGCCCCGCGCTTTGATGGGGAGCTCTGAACGCTCCCCACCCCATCGATAGCTGCCCGTCTGCCTGGCCACCCCTCCGCTGCTAGCAGCCCTGGCCTGCCTTTGTCGCGGCAGTTTATGGCTCTCGAGGCAACTCTGACAACAGAGGAGTCCCCGGATCCAAAAACCGCCACGCCTCTGTGTTTCGCCCTTCGTCCGGCTTCCTACTATATCCCTACTATAAACGCTTTACTAAACCGATCATCATGAAACGTTTGTAAAAACTTCTTTAAACAAATGATAAAAACAACATTGTTTGGCAATAAACTATAGTAAATACATAGATTCATTTCTATTGTAATGATCTCTGATACTTATTTAATGGCTTAAATCCGAGCGAAGCCGCGCGTATCAACTTGTAGTGTGTAAGCCAAAATTCACGCCAAAACTAGTGAATGGATTTTGAAGAAAATTTACAATAATAACATAGACATCAGAATAACACATAGGCTTCAATTTGTAAGATATTGTGTGAGTTATTCAAAATATAACAACAAAGTGTCAAGTAAGTAAAAAAAAACTGACGAAATAATAAATTAAATCACCACATGGGTAAAACCGCGGGGTGCAGCTAGTGCACCCGTGACCAAACGGCGGCGATGTAACTACAATCAAATCATAACAAATAAATTCATTCACTAATCCATTTATGTCGCGTATTAAAAACTTACGTTTAATGAAAATGACGTCACCGCCCCTGACGGAAGACCAGCGTTGGTTGCTTGCAACCACCATCGTTCGTGCGTCACCATCGTCGGTTTGTGGCAGAAAGGCTTTCCATAGAATTAGTTTAGTAGTAGTTTTATTACTTTTGTATTTTCTTGCCACAATCAATATTATGTCTATGTCTAAATTCTAATTTCAGCAATGAATTTTTCTGTGAGACCGAGGGTAAGACTCACCCCTGGGAGGTCTGTGATGGCGACGTGGACTGTTTTGATGGTTCTGATGAGACCAAGGAGTTGTGCTCCTCCAATCATTGCCATCCTGAGCAGTTCCGATGCGAGTACGGAGCGTGTCTGTTCTCCGGTGCTATTTGTGATGGAGTAAGTATTGTGCCGTGTGGTGACGGATTTAGAATACGCAGTGTCACCAACCTGGTGTGGGTCACCAACCAGCCGGGTGTCGTAAGAAGCGACTAAGGGAATGCAAGAGGCAAATCCCCTAGCCGCAAGAGAAGGAAGTCTTGAAACAAACCCCGTGCCAACCCGTCTTGCTAGCGTGGCACAGTAGGCTAATTTCCCTCCATGAATTTGGAGGTGGCACGACTCAGTAGTGGGCCATTTTTGGGTAGAAACAAAGTTATGTGCCTAAATAAAAGATTTAACACTTGACATCGAGAGTCGTGTGAAATGTATTTTCATACAATTATGAATCTCGACGAAAACATTAACTGAGTCATCAACAAAGAAATGGCTTATTGTTGAAAAACAGACTGCCATGTAGGAGAATCATAAAAAAAAAATGTGCCAGGATTGTCCAAGTTAAATGGCACATATCTCGGTCTGACTGCTGGACCTCGGACCTTACCAGAAAGCGTGATGCTGGTAGCCTTCAAAATCAAAACATTACAACGCATTGGCTCATTTGGCTCATTAGAACTCTTTAGACACGTCAAAAAAAAAAAAAGTGTACCATTTAACACTAATAATTTATCATTTACCACCGGAATTATTCGAAATGCAGCACTACAGAGAAGAGCCTGCAAGACAAGGCCAGGATGAAACAGATATGTGAGAGCAAGCTCGCGCAATAGTCCCAAACATCAACCACTTCTAGACAATAATGGTAACCTTTTAATGCCTGAGCCATCTGACCCTCAGCAACCTGCAGGCACCTGTTCGCAAGCATGACGCCTTTGTGGAATTTCTTGGGGGCAAGCCAATATCTATTAGTGACCTTATTTTGCCTGAAAGTATGATGATGAAGCTATAGTATCCCAATCCATTTTGAGGGACATGAACCGACTGATGGAAATAAAATGGCGCTGTGGCAAACCCAGACCAAGCGCGGTACGATAATTTCCCTCCTTGTAACTGGAGGAGGCCCGACTTAGAATAGGCAGGTTGGTGGTTCTTTTAAAGGCTGAGTTGATGATCTTTTTTGACAGAACCAGGATTGCCGCGATGGGTCTGACGAGTCCGCAGAGCTGTGTAGCGCAGTGAGGTAAGAAACTAAGACTACGACTTTCACCACTTCAATAAGAGAGAGAGAGAGAGAGAGAGAGACGGAGAGAGAAATGGATTAGAATATTATTTCCAGGGCACCAATATGGCTTTATGTTATGTTTAGCGAGGTTAAAGGCAATGCCCCCGCCCCGCCATGACCTGTGAGCTTCGACTTCCCGACTGGACACTCTCCACCTCGCAATTGTGGATTGTTGAGTTGAATGTTCCACAATTTTGTAGTTTCATTTCTCTTTAAAACTACTTTAATAATTACTCTAATGCAATGGCTAACATAACCACTGGTTCATAAAGTCCATCCGCAGAGAAGAACCAGCAAGAAACTTGAAGTTACTTCTACTCAGGGGTTTATTATTGAAAGGTCTGACTTTCAAATCTTATAAGTAATGTAACTCTATAGCAAATGTAAAATCTATTAATCCATTAATAAAGAGAGGACTTTCGCATCCATTGTACTACAAAATGTATATAATATATTTGTTGGTATCATATATGTACAATGAACTGTTCTAACGATGTTTTTACTCTAGCATGATATACAGCACACTACTGCATTGATTATGGTTATGTATCCCTGACAACCTTCAGCATGAGTTCCTCAGAGACTATCCAGTACAATAGGTATCATTTAGTAGTAAAAGGACAATCAGATACTGCAAATTGATGGTATGATTTCTTCTCTGATACTCTCACATAATTTATAAATTAGACTAAGCTCTAAATCTAGATTTCTCTCTCTGTGAACAGGCCACTGATTCCCCAGTACTGGTAGGTAACTATGTACACAACCATATCAAATAGGTAGTATCATATTGCTAATGATGTTCAAATGATAAGTAATTATTAGAATGTTTTAGACTACTTTGTGTTTTGGTTTAATTTATCTATTTCTTTACGTGGGAATCATGGCGTGGTGAATATAAAATGGAGACATAGGTATAGTATAGAATGAACAAGTCTGTGCTTGTCTTAGCCTCATTATATAAAATAGATAGTTAACACAAAGTATTGATATAGAATATTTGGTTTTATTGATTTTATATTTGTGAATCACGATGGGTTGGATCGAAATTCGGCCCATCACAAAGAGAAGGAAAGCTTTATGCAAACCCTGTGCCAATCCGTCTGCCGTGAGGGAAATCAGCCTACTGTGCCACGCTGGCAAGACGAATTGGCACTGGTTTGCATCAAGTTCTCCTTCTCTTGCGGCTAGGTGATCTGCATCTTGCGTTCCTTTATGCACCTCTTCAGACACCCAAAGGATGATTTGGGTTGATCATTCCATTCTCAGGTGCATTCTGCCCCCTCCACCTGAGCACGGGTACTTCACAGTGATAGAAGGTCCCCGGAATGGATCCACAGTCTCCCTGGAGTCAACCGCTCTGAGCATGCTCTGCCAAGAGGGATATACGCCTGACCAGGACAACTCCCTATTCTGCACCAAAGGGAAGTGGTCGGTCGCAACGTTCCCCAAATGTGTCCGTGAGTATCATCATCATGCTTTCACGGTACATTTTGCATTTTAAAAGCGTTGGTCTAGGGGTTAGATGTGCCGCCTTTGGATCAACGGGTCCCGGGTTCGAATCCAGAGGCACTTGCTCTGAGTCTGGGTGTCATTTGTGTTCTTGAATTACATTTTTGTAAACTGCCCCGCGATACAGGTTATACCAAGTGCAAGGGTTATGTTTAAGAAAAATGGTAATTTATATTATACTAGCGCCCCGGCCCGGCATCGCGCGGGTGCATGTATTAAACCTATAAACCTTCCTATTGAATTACTCTATCTATTAAAAAAACCGCTTCAAAATTCGTTGCGTAGTTTTAAAGATTTAAGCATACATAGGGACGGACAGACGACAGCGACTTTGTTTTATACTATGTAGTGATAGTGATTCTGTAACTAGCTTACCCGGCAAACTTCGTACCGCCCCGGAATCAATAAATAAAAAACTGATGATTCTGACTTTCCTGGACTTCCAATAATATTTCAAGACCAAAATTAGCCAAATCGGTCCAGCCGTTCTCGAGTCTTATCGAGACTAACGAACAGCAATTCATTTATATATATTTATATAGAAGATATAGAATAGATATAGAGTCTCACTACGATGCTCGATAGCCTCTGTCGAGCCTCCGAACGAGTAGGACTTAAGATGAACATGGAGAAGACAAAGATCGTGTCCAATAACCATGTTGAAGCCACTCCTATTCACATCGGAGGCTCTATCCTCGAAGTTGTTGACCATTATATTTACTTGGGACACATTGTCCAGTTAGGTAAGTCCAACTTCGAGAAAGAGGTCAATCGTCGAATCTAACTCGGCTGGACAGCGTTCTGAAAGCTACGAAAGATTTTTTCGTCCACAATACCGCAGTGTTTGAAGACAAAAGTCTTCGACCAATGTGTGGCCAGTGATGACATATGGTACAGAGGCCTGGTCGCTCACTATGGGCTTTATCAGAAGGATCAACGTCACCCAAAGGGCAATGGAGTGCTGGGAGTTTCTCTGCGAGATCGAATCAGAAATGAGGAGATATACAGGCAGACCCACTGCTGAGCCGGCCTCCTTCAAATACTTGGAATGTAATTAGCCTACTATGCCACGCTGGCCAGTTGGTTTTGTACAGGGTTTCGTATCAAGTTTTTCTTCTCTTGTGGCTAAGTTAGCGTGTCATCTCCTGTTGAAGACACGGTTGGCGCAGTGGTTGAGCGATCGACTGCTGCGCAGCATGTCGCGGAAGAAATATTTGTACGACCTACAAGTATTTGTTCCGGGTCTGGGTGTTTTCTGTCTATAATATGCATGTATTTACAAATATATTTATTTATGCTTTATGCACATACAATAATGTACAAAGGCGGACTTAATGCCTTAGGCATTTTCTACCAGTCTACCTTCGGGTGGTGCAGAAACAGAGCGTGGTAGGTGCACTACTACTTTGACTAATATATATATGATACATATACGTATATAATAAATACTATACTAATATACTATACTAACTATACATAATATATATATATATATATATATATATAACAACATACTCAGGTTATGAGGAAAAAAAAGTGTGATAAAATTCCATGACAAACATCAGGCTAATTGGTAAAGCTCAAATGCTTGCGAACCTCATTCTTAAACGTGTAGCGACAGTCGACCATCCTGATTTCTGGAGGCAGGGCGTTCCATAATAGTATAGACTGTACAAAAAAAGAACGGTGTAGGAAGTCAGAAGAATGGGTAGGGCACTGTAGTTGACGATTGTGAGAGGAGCGCAAATTTTTGTCATGAACGGAACTTGTGTATTCGAAAAGAGAAGAAAGATAAGTAGGTGGAGAGGGAGAACAAAGAAAAGAGTGAAGAGTGGTCAACGCCCGTACCTCTCGACGCTGCCGAATGGGCAACCATTTGAGTTGTGCTCTAAACTCTGAAACATGGTCATATTTGCGAAGGTTAAAAACGAACCGAATGCAGTTGTTAAGAAGCCGGTCCAGTTTATTGAGGAGGTCTGCATTCAGGTCATAGTAGCACACATCACCATAGTCGATAAGGGGAAATATTAAGGACTGTACAAGCATTGCTTTGACGTTAGACGGGAGAAGATTCTTAAAGCGGTAAAGGAATCTTAAAGCTCCAGTGACTTTCTGACTGACACTACCCACTTGAGCACGCCAGTTGAAGGTGTTATCGATGATCACGCCAAGATCTTTAACCTCAGAGGTAAAAGGAATGACCGTGCCATCGTACCTTAGACAGGGTAATAAAATGTTATCTACTCTACGCAGCAACCGTGAACTCCCGATGATAATGGCTTGGCACTTAGTCGGGTTAACTGCCACACAAAACCTATCTGACCAGCCCTTGACGACTTCAAGATCTAGATTTACATTATTAATAGTCTCAGAAAGAGTGTCCGCACTAGCTTGACGATAAAGCTGAAGGTCATCGGCATACAGATGATACGCACACTGAAGTCTGGGTGTGAGAAAATTTATGAAAAGCGAAAATAGAAGGGGAGAGAGTATACCGCCTTGTGGGACGCCAGTTTCAAGGCTTTTCCAGTTTGATGAAGATTCATCAGAACGGACACTCTGCTGGCGCCCCTGAAGGTAAGAGGAGAACCATTCTACCGCCTGCGGGGAGACCTTAAGATGGGAGAGGATCGATAACAGGATCTCGTGACTGACGGCATTAAAGGCTTTGGAGAAGTCAATCAGAACAAGAACTGTTAGTTTGGTGTCCTCCATGCCTAACCTAATGTCGCCAGTCACTTTAAGGAGGGCTGAGGTTGTGCTGTGGCCTGGCCTAAATCCCGATTGTAAGGGACTTATCAGGTTGTTGGTATAAATAAAATGAGCAAATTGCTTGTGGACACAGGCCTCCAGCACTTTCGATAAGAAGGGAAGAATTGAAATTGGGCGGAAGTGATTGTAAAATAAGGGATTGGGAATCTTGGGCAGGGGGCGAACATAGGCTTTACGCCATATGTCAGGAAAGACACCGGACTCTAAGGAAAAATTAATAACGTGGGATACAGGAACAAGAGCGTGATCAAGGATTGTAACGATCATGCGGCGGGAGATGCTATCACTTCCCACCGCTTTGGATTTAATGGATAGGATAATCTTTTTGATCTCACCGACGTTGACAGCAGAGAAGTGAAAAGGTGCTATTTCAGGACCCGCTAGACCAGATATGAAAGACAGAGTGGAGCTTTTAGTTAAATGATCTAAGGTAGGAATTGTGGTGAAATGGTTGTTTAAATCATCTAAACTAATTCAGGATGGCAGGTCTAAGTGTCGCGATTTGCCGACACCAAGAGTTCTGAGGAACTTCCAGATGTCAGCAGAAGATGAAGAAGTAATATTGCTGAGAATGTAGCGGCGTTTAGCGTCACGTATCATCAGATTGCAACGATTTCTGACTCTCTTATAGGCAGCTTTATTATCATCTGTACGGTCCTTTCTCATTCTCCTGAACGCTCGGTCCCGTAATTTCATGGCCATTTGTATGCCCTTAGTCATCCATGGAGCAGGTGGGCGCTTTATTTTCACTTTTTTGACCGGGGCATGCAAGTCGTACAGTTTAGTGATCAGCTGGTTGAGAACAAAAACCTTGTCGTCACTTGTGGAAGCCTCATTCAGGGGCGCCCAGTCGATCATAGATGCATCCCTATCGAGTTTATCAATGTTCATACGCGCAAAGCAACGCCTGTACGTGACCTTGGGCTTGGGTTTGGGTGGTTTTAGGGGTTTAGGTTTTATATATATATATATATAGTAGTAGTTTATAGTTTATCATCCATCTCGTTACCATAACACAAGCATTAAGTTGCTTAGCTTGGAACGAGATGGCGTTGTGGGAAATGTCCAAGGGTATTTATTATATTTTTTTTATCATTCATGTCTCTTTATTTCTTATTTTTACATATATTTAAAAAAAAATAGAAATTGTTTAAAAAAAATATACATAAAAATAGAGAAAAACCGTCGAAAACGAGGTCGATGACCTAAGCTACCGACGGTTCAGGGCTCCAGAGACAGGAACCTCCTCACGATCCTTGCCGAGTCCAGTATGACAGCCTTTTGAATCAGGCCCTTAATCCAGCAACCCAGCGAGAGTTTCTTGAGGTGTTGGTCGAAACTCTTCGCAATAAGACCGTTTACTGAAACAACTATCGGCACAATGATTGTTGAATCAACATGCCACATTGCGGTAACCTCGTGAGCCTAATCGAGATACTTGGTGAGTTTCTCTTTTTCGGCTTTAACGAGGTTTTCGTCATGCGGCATAGTGACGTCAACAAGCATTGCCCGGCTCGCCAATCGGTCAATTATCACTTTATCAGGCTTATTAGCGAGAATAGTCCTGTCAGTGATAATCGATCGATCCCAGTAGAGCGTGACATGACCATTGTCGAGAACTGGCGCAGGCTGGTATTGGTAGTAGGGCACTTCAGTATCCACCAGACTATATTTAAGGGCAAGTTGTTGATGGACTATCTTGGCCACTTGGTTGTGTCTGTGCAAGTATTCTCTGTTAGCAAGACGAGAACAGCCAGAGACGATATGCCTAATAATAATATAATAATATTAGGATATGTCTCCGGTAGTTATTCGTCATAACTTCGTCCATAATTGCACAAGCAAACCCTTCAGTCTCCCCAAAGAGGTTACTGAAGCGTAGCCAAGCCACAGAAGTGAGTTGGTCTACGTCCGGCCCAGTGAGAGCCTTGTAGAATCTTCCGTGTAACTCCTTGCTCTTCCATATAGTCGTGCGGTCCGAAATGCTTAACACCTGGGGCTTGCGCCAATTCTGTTTAAAGGTGTGAAAAAGGTGTGAAGGAGTTGTCAACATTGGCCATATCTCGGTGCACATCCTCGGTTGACTGTAGGAAGTATTCCCGCAGATTGCATACCTCGCGGTTATGTAGGTTTTTGACGTTTAAAAAGCCACGTTCCCCACATTTCCGTGGGATATACAACCTCATAACAGACGAACGGGGGTGGTGCATTCGATATAAGGTCAATTGTCGACGTACCCTTCTATCCAAGGCGTCTAACTCAGTCTGAGTCCACCTTAGAATGCCAAACGAGTAAGCAAGTGCAGGCATAACCCAACCATTGACAGCGCGAACCTTATTACAGCCAGACAAAAGACTTTTAAGAACTTTTGTAAGTTCGGCTGAAGAAACATGCTGTCAATGACTGTTTTATCTCCTTGTCAGCTATACCTAGTCCTTCTGCCATTCCAAGGTACCTATAGGTTTCCGACTCCGAGAGACATCTGAATTAATAGCACGCACTTGGTCCGACAGCCGTTGTACAGTAACTGTCGTTATTATATTAGACTGCCTGCCTCGTTGGTCTGGTGGTTAGATGTGCCGCCTTTGGATCAACGGGTCCCGGGTTCGATTCCGGGGTCGGGCAAGTGTCTTTGTCTAAACCAGAGGCACTGGCTCGGAGTCTGGGTGTCATTTCTTTCTATAATATGTATGTATTTACAAAAAAAAATGTATATAAGTAGTTTATCATCCATCTCGTTACCATAACACAAGCATTAAGTTGCTTAGCTTGGGACGAGATGGCGTTGTGTGAAATGACCAAGGATATTTATTTATATTATTTATTTATTTATTATTATTATCTCCTTTTGTCGGCTTTTACGAATCTCTCGGGATGAAAAGGGGTGGTGACACAATGTTTTATAAAACCGTGACCACACGGAGTACAACTATTAAAAAAAACACTATTTTGCCAAGATTCAGGGTGTAGTCAATTAGCGTAAACTAGCGGCCCGTCTCGGCTCGACGCGGATGGACATTTTTTTCTTGAAATTAAAATCATCATCATCATCATTTCAGCCAAAAGTCGTCCACTGCTGGACATAGGCCTCCCCCAAGGATCTCCACAAAGGCCGGTCCTGGGCCGCCCACATCCACTGCTTTCCGGCGACCTTAACCAGGTCGTCGGTCCACCGTGTGGGAGGCCTACCAGCACTGCGCCTTCCGGAACGCGGTCGCCACTCGAGGACTTTTCTGCCCCATCGGGCGTCGGTCCTGCGAGCTATGTGCCCTGCCCACTGCCACTTAAGTTTGGCAATCTGGTGGGCTATGTCGGTGACCCTGGTTTGCCTGCGTATCTCCTCATTTCTGATTCGATCTCGCAGGGAAACTCCGAGCATAGCCCTCTCCATTGCCCTTTGGGTGACTTTGAGCCTTCTGATGGAGCCCATAGTGAGCGACCACGTCTCTGTTCCATATGTCATCACTGGCAACACACATTGGTTGAAGACTTTTGTCTTCAGACACTACGGTATTGTGGACGAGAAGATCTTTCGCAGCTTCCCGAACGCGAATAATTATAAATATATAATAGAAATTAAAATAGCCTACTTTAATCAGTGATAATGTAGCATTCAAATGGTGAAAGAATTTTTAAAATCGGTCCATTACTTTTTTAGCCTATTCGTTACACACATACATGAAAATCTTTCCTCTTTATAATATTAGTAATAGACTAGCGGCCTGTACCGGCTTCCCGCGGCATGACACCCGCGGGTGAAGCCGCGGGCGAAGCTAGACAAAAACAAAACGCTTAAGTTATTACTTTATCATCAGCTACCTATCAGTGAAAGTCCCTTCAAAATCGGGCCAGCCGCTCCAGAGATTAGCCGGAACGAACAGACAGACAGACTAAACTACAAATATAGAAATTTTGGTCTATGTACTGTTATAGACATACTTACGCATTTAGTAAAAGGAGGTTATTTTATTACTACAAACAGACACTCCAATTTTATTTATTAATGTATGTATAGATAACCTCACCCAACACCTGGTGCTACGAAAACAGTGAGATTGAGCCATTATCGTCTCCATTCCCAGGGTACTGCACTCTGCCGGCCAATCCATCAGTCTCCTTCAAGTGCGTGGATGCTGGCATGGACCCGGAGTCGTCCCGTCATTGCCGCGAGCGGGAGCTGTCGGGCGTGGTGGCGCTGCCTTCGTGCAGTGGACCCATCTACTACTCCAAGCACGCACTGCCACATATGACCTGCGTCAACGGCACCTGGGACAACACACCTAACTGCACCATAGGTATCGCACCACACATACACACACACCTAACCACACACACACACACACGCACACACACGCACACTGCTGCAAAGCATTCGAAATGTCGAGAGTTAAATAATGTAAAATATACGTGATAAATCCGTAAGTGTTTAATTCAAACTCAAAATTAACTTTATTTACGTAGGTTTTATCACAAAACTCTTATAAATCGTCATATTTACAGTTACCGTTGATGATAATCATCTTACGACCCCTGTCCCACGCTAATATTTAACTACTACTGACCCACTGCTGAGTCGTACTTCCTCCAGACACAAGGAGGGTAATTAGCCTACTGTGCTACGCTGGCTACACTGTCGTAGGCTAGGTAGACCTCATTGTAATGGAGGAATCCCGACTCCGCAGCGGGTCATTTATGGGCTGAGTTGTAAACAGGGCCTACGGTGAAATGTGACGTGGATTAAATTGACACATCACTCTCGTTTCTAGAGTGCGGTAGAGTGACTCCTGATGGCAAGAAGCTTATTAGTGGAGGGGAGATAGCATTGCATGGAGAACTTCCTTGGCATGCAGCCATCTACAGTAAGAAGGATAGCAAGCACTATGTCCAGATCTGCGGAGGATCTCTTGTCAACAATAAGGTCGTCATATCAGGTGGGTCTTTTTTTTCTTGTTTTATCACTGACTTGAATGCCTTTGACCCTAGGCTTGCGTGATGGAAAGCAACGCCAGGGTCTAAGATGGAGCAGGCAATTCAAGGAAATGCCCTATCGGGCACCGGCTCTCGCATACATACGGTGGTAGCCAGCCGGGCGGACCATTCGATGCTCCCACCGTGAAGCGTGCTTGGTGGTTTAGTTGACTTTTACAACGCGTTATTTCCCAGCGAGCGGTGGGGAAAAACGTCTAAAACCAAATGTTGCGGTTATAAACCGCAAATAAACCGTTTTAAACGGTTGAAAAGTCGCCTACAAAAAGGAACTGTTTTCCATTTAATTTTAGGCAATTTTTCATAAGTTTGTAGGTTTGAGACTAGAATTGAGAAAGGTATGCTTAGATGGTTTGGTCATATCGAGAAAGTAGACTTCCAAATGCTATACATTTATAGCGGGATTGTGAATGTGAACGTTGGAAGGGGCAGGCCAAGAAGGACATTCCATGACCAACTATGTGATGTCCTAAAGAAAGATCAGATGAGAAGCACCCAGCGAGCATGAAGAGGTTGATGAAAGTGGAACAAGCGAAAATTGTGAGCCAGGATCGTAACAAGTGGAAGGATGTGATCTCTGCATACCCCTGCGGGAAAAAGGCGTGATTGTGTGTGTGTGTGTTGTAGGTTGTATAATAATAATAAAGCTTTATTTAATCCATGCAGTAAAGTACATTATTACAGAACAATAATGGTTTTACATTCGATTATGTTACTTTTAAATAAAAATAATTCCCATTTATGAATACAATTACATATTAAATTTCGATTGACATAATAATAAGCAGCAAGTGTGATTTTTTTTTTTTTAAATAAAAAAAATATATTTTACTTTTATACAATAGAAGAGTTAGGTAAATCACGCTATGATGAGAATAAATTCGCTATAATTATAGTAGATTGAATTCATTGTTAAAACTAAATTATCAGAATTAGTTATCAATTATTTGCTTAATTTTGGTAAAATTTGGAATTTAATTTGTTGCTTTATGGATCCCTTTCGGGTAAAAGCCTCCTCCAAGATATCCCACTTCTTTCTATCTTTGAGTTATTAGATAGATACTGATAAATAATAATTTGGGTAGGTATTTGCTTCTTGATTACAATGATGTTTATTCGTGTGATGATTCGATTAATTTGTAATTTTTTTTTTTTTTTAATACAAATGTCATGTGTGTTGTATTTGTTGGTACCAGTGTGTGGGGATATAGAATTTACATTTTTAATTTTTATAATTCTATATGGACGGCGTAGTAATCCAGTGCATTGCATTTAATATCTTGTAGTGCTATGATTTTACGCTGAGAGTCCAAATAAATCCTTAGAATCCTTTCCTTGGAGGGTTTTGGTCGACCTCTCCCACGGTGACCAGCCGCACTGGGAGATGAACTGAAGAGGGTCTAATTTTGTTTGCTGTGCTGGGCTATGTATACTTTGATAATTTTGGTTGCCATTTAGATGGTTCTGTATGAGCGAGAATGAGTTTAGGACTTTGTATTAAATAATTTTTCCATGTTTTCCGTTTTGTTTTTCTTCAATGGCTGCTTATTATGTTTTATTTCTTTTTTGCTAGAGGGAAGAGGTATAACCGGGGATTCAGATATGTTTCTTTTGTTCACTTGATTGCGCGAAGGATGCTTGTTTTCCAAAATGATAAGCTTGTCATATTTTATGAAAGCTGTATTTCCTGCTTCTTTTTCCCTCTGTAGTTGTAGTTGAAGTTCTTTGCGCTTGTTTAGGACATCAATGGGATAGTCTTCTTTTAAATAATATGCTGTATCTTTTAGATATGATTTGTTTTTTTGAATTTTTAATTTTAGGCCTAATGTATTAAATGTAATAACAATCGGTCTCACCTTCTCCCCTTTTTTCCCCAGTCTCCTAGCTGCTTCGATGTAAGTAATGTCACATGAAACTTTTAAATATGTATTTATTATATTACATATCATTTTCTCGAATTCTTGATATGACTTCTCCAATTCTTCCACACCAAACAAGACTAAGTTTCTACGCCTAGACTGTCTTTCCAAGTTGCTTATTTTAGTTCTTTGTGTCTCCAGTGTTTTCTCCAGCATATCGTTCTTTAGTTGCAGGTTACTAAACTTTTCACTAAAGCTGTTAATTATGGTGTTTTTTATGTCTTCTTGCATATCGAGCATATCTTGTTTCTGTTGTTTGATAGCATGTTGCATATTTAGTAGTAAGTTCTTGATTTCTTCCATAGTGTATTTTATTATAACCGTGCTACTAATGACCTCTATAAAAAGGGATGGAAACTTTTTTCTGGTCCTGTTGATTAGGCTATCGATTCGTATTAAGTAGTGCTGATGATGATTACTAGATGGCAGGTCACTACTTGAATTTAAGATTTGTTGGATGGTATCGAGGAATTTCGATAGATGGCAGTTATCGTTATAAATGTTTCACATAATTAGAGTATGCACTGATCGTTACTTTGCACTTTTTAGGTTATGATAACATTATTTAACAGTATAAACAGTTTTTGATTATTGATTTAATTTTACCTTCAACACACAGGCCTATAGCACTATTTTTCAAGTTTATGTTTTCGTATTTATTCGTTTCTTTTCATATTTTTATATTTTTATATATGGCATATTTTTCAATTTCATTAGTGTAATAAAGTTTATGATTATTATCTAGTATTTACTAATTATATTCGGTTTTATTTATAATGTCCACAATAGTTTATCCACTGTTAAGATGGTTTTTGCACTTTTCACGTTGGTTTTCACTAGTTAAACATTTTTAATATTTAATTATACACGAGCCCGATGGTAACAACGGTACAGCGCCGACCCGACTTTAGGTTGGTAGGTTGTATACCTTACCTATATTTATTTAATAAATTATATTACACACACTAGAAGCATGGGCAATACCTACGCTTGGTCGGACGGACCAACTAAAACTAAACGAGTATATTATTAATATCAGTAAGACATTTAAAAAAATCTTTACACAGTTTATTAAATTTTACTGAGGTAGTTATATCAGAGTACATTATGTACTCCGATATAACTATCTCGGTAAAATTAAAAAATGTTGTTATTATTAAGAATATCATGACATTCAGTTTACAAACAAACCTTACATTCACGAACACAAATTACACTGAGACTCAGGGAAAGAGCCTCTAGTTTACACAAAGACATGTGATATGGCTGGCCCCGGAATCTAACCTGGCAGCTACGCGTCCAACCACTTTTTCTTTTCGGCGGAGGAAAATCGAGAAAACGTTGGAAAATAGTTACTACAGAGTTTTTTGCCGGCTCTGCTCTATAGAGCAGCATTCCGAACGAAGTTTCAGTATGAATGACGCAAGGGTTGTATACCAAAATAGATGTGTGAGAATGAGGAAATGCATAGGAAAGGTGCGAATGTAGATTTAAGACGAATGATAGGTGTGTTTGGAGACTACCATCTAGCGAGGGACAGGGGCGTATGATGATATTGGTAATTTTAATTGCGACGATTTATAAGAGTTTTGTGCTAAAACCTACGTACATAAAGTTCCTTTTGAGTTTTCAGCTGCTCACTGTTTTTGGGGCTATGACATCAGGGAAGAGCGTTTTGTGAAATACTCTCCGGAGTATTATGCGGTGGCTGTTGGCAAGCTGCGCAGAGGCTGGCATCACCCCCTTGATATCGATGCGCAAAAATCAACGGCAAGTCTCCATGTTTTTCTTGACCTCAACAGCGGTATCGAAGACTTGTTTTTTAATTCAACGATATAAGCACACATACAAAACTTGAGTCGAACACATGGCAATTTAAAGGACACATTTGTACAAAGGTGTGCTTTAAATTGTGCTACTGTGCCTACTGTGCTACGCAGCTTGACGAGTTGTCATAGGGTTTCGTATAGTTTTCCTTCTTTTGCGGCTAGGTTATCTTTTGTCGGCTCTTACGACAGCCTCAGGATGGAACGGGGTGGTGACACTGTGTATTCTAAGTCCGTCATCATCACTACATAGTATAAAACAAAGTCGCATTCTTCTGTCCGTCCCTATGTATGCATAAATCTTTAAAACTACGCAACGGATTTTGAAGCGGTTTTTTTAATAGATAGCGTGATTCAGGGGGTAGGTTTTTAAGTATAACCCACCCCCGCTTTGCACGGGCGAAGCCGGGGCGGGCCACTAGTTTTTTATAATTCCTTTTTCATAATATTCATATTTCATTTGAGTGCTATTCTTAGCCAAACGAAACTAGTAAGTTATATGTACACGGTCTTTGTAATATGACGTTGTAAGACCAGCCCGGTTTCTTCCGCCAGGTCTTCCAGTTGATGCCGCGTTCCGACCTGGTAGTAGTGTTATAGAATGACAGTTATCCATTGACGATTGTGAACGCCATAATTATTTTATACAATAAAGCATTATTTTAATTCGTTCTATTCCGCGCGGAATTTGTGCAAACTGTTTTGTCTTCCATCGCAGGTCAGCCAACTGGTCTTCCCGAAAAATTTTGAGGGCCACGACAGGAACTTCCAGGCGGATATAGCCATCATGATAATGGACACGCCGTTCGAGTACAAGCCGCACATCCGACCAGTGTGCCTGAGCTTTGACACCGAGTTCGAGAAACATCAGTTGCAGCCGGAGAATAAGGGGAAGGTATTGTAAAACGATCTCTGCACTAGGTTTTAACAAGTCCTAACGCACCTTTGCACCCAACAACCAACATCGACGATGCATAGGTACTGCTTTACCAACAGCAAATTTAAATTAAGGAAAGTAGCAAAAACGTTGTAAATTTCCCACACTATAGTTTATATAGAGGACTGCAGAATGCTGATATTGTATTAAAATTATGCATAAAAATAATACTTTAAAATAACTAAAAAAATACGCTTCTGTAGAGACTAAATCCAACTAATAAATAGAAAATATATTTTTTGTAAAAAAAAGCGCAAACTGTTTAAAATATTGAATTTTCATCGGTCCATAATAAGTATACCAAATTTCGTGTTAATCCGACGTTTAGAAGTGGGTCAAAATCATGTTCAAAGATTCCGATTCATACATCTTTATTCTGAAGCGTATTACATACATCTGAAGATAATAAAAAGCATATAAAATACATTAAATCTATAAAACAAGAACACACACTACCACGTATTGAAACACACACACACGCATAAATACTCTTTTGTTTATTGGTCAAGCATGTGGTCAAATTGACAAATCTCTGGAACCATAAGACCTAGAGACTTGAAATTTTGTAGGAATATTCTTTTCACCGAGTAAAGGTCAGCTAAGAACGGATTATACGAAATTGCACCAAAACCACTAAAATTTGTAGAAATTTAATTTTAATTAATCGTAGGGCGTGCACTAGTTGCCATAAACCCATTTATTCGTCAATAGGTAGCTGGTTGGGGTCTCATCGGAGAAGAAGACAAGGAGTCTCCGGTACTAAAGGTCGTTGACCTGCCGTACATAGACAACGCGAAGTGCAGCGAAGACTCTCCAGTCGACTTCAAGGAGTACATTACCCTGGACAAGTTTTGCGTCGGATACCTCAACAGCGGTATGGAAGACTTTATGACAGGACTACACCTGGATTTCTTCCAGAGTACCCACAGCTGAGATTGACGTCAGTCAGTTTAGCATACTGGCTTGTCTGTGTGGTGACGGATTCAGAACACATGGTGTCACCACCCCATTCCATCTTGAGGGTGTCGTATGATCGGACTATAGGAAATAGTCCGATCCGAAACGGTTAGCACAGTGGTTGAGCGATAGACTGCTGCGCAGCATGCCGCGGGTTCAATTCCCGCATATTTGTACGACCTACAAGAATTTGTTCCGGGTCTGGGTGTTTTCTATCTATAATATGTATGTATTTACAAAAATATATATATAAGTAGTTTATTCACCATCTCGTTACCATAACACAAGCAATAAGTTGCTTAGCTTGGGTCCAAGGATATTTATTTATAGGAAATGGCAAGGCCGATAACCTAGCCGTAGGACAATGAAACCCAGCACGCTTGGTGGTAGGATCGAATGGTCCGCCCGGCTAGATACCACCCTCACATCTAAGACAAGCAGTTTTACTGTGTTCCGTCGTGTGTATCATCACGCAAGCCTAGCGTCAAAGGCATTAAAGTGACTGATAAAAAAAGCCCTGTACCAACCCGTCTTGCTAGCGTCGCACATGAGGCTAATTACCCTCCATGTAACTGGAGGAGGCCCGACTCAGCACTGGGTCATCTATGGGCCGAGTAGTAGTAATCGGATTAACACAGTTCTTTATCATGTTTTCCATCTCTTGCGGGTAGATCTGATCTTACGATAACTTCAGAAGTGGGATAATCATCATGAATTCCGAAAGAACTCAAATCGCAAATAATTTATTTCAATTGAACCTATTTACTGGTGTTTTTGAAAAGTCAAAAGTACAATACTGGTCTTAGGCCTTTCCCACGGATTTCCGATGAATAACAAATTAATTATTTAGTATTTAGTTTCTTTGCGGCTCTAGTAGAAAACTCCGTGTTTGCTCTTCTAAAAACAAAGCATTACGATGATGTTGATGTGATGACGGATTTAGAATACACAATCGTAGTGTATTCAAGCGTAGTGTGGGACGGCCCTCTGCTAGATGGAGCGACGATCTGCGAAAGGTTGCGGGCAGCAGCTGGATGCGTCAAGCTGAAGACAGGGCGCTATGGCGCTCTTTAGGGAAGGCCTATGTCCAGCAGTGGATTAATGTGGGCTGATGATGATGAATGTCACCTATGGGTTGGTCACTGTTTTGAGGGTGTCGTAAGAGGCGACTGAAAGAACGCAAGAGGCAGATCACCTAGCCGAAAGAAAAGGAAAACTTGATACAAACCCTGTGCCAACCCGTCTTGCCAGCGTGGCACAGGAGGCTGATTTCTCTCCATTAATTTGAAGGAGACCTGACTCAGTGGTGGGTGGCTGAAACGACGAATGATCTTGATGTTGTGTTTCAGGCATAGCACTGTGTAAGGGTGACAGTGGGGGCGGCGTGGTCTTCGGAACTACCCGCGATGGCGTGGAGAGGTTCTTCCTCCGCGGAGTGGTCTCCACGGCGCCTCAGAACCAGCATAAATGCAACATCAACGTGTACACCGCCATGACCAGAGTCTCGCTCTACGAACACTTCATAGCACCGTTTTATTGATTTCTGGTAATAAATATGTGCGTTTAAATAAAGATGTCTTTCAAAAGGACCGGTCTAAGGAAAAATGTTCCAAACCACACAAACCTCATTTCGAGATAATTGGCTATAAACTTTAAGCTTTGTATGGGTGTAATTTGTGCTCAAGAATTCATCATCATCGTCATGTTTGTAAACGGTCCCCGCGCTACAGGTAGGTACTAAGGAGGTAAACTGAAGAGATTTCGTTATAAAGTTAAATTTATTTTTTGAGTTTATAAAATTTTCTCGAAATGTGGTTTGTGAGGTTTGGAACATTTTTGCTAAAATCGGTACGTTCTTGGCAAGTTTGCGTGCCCCGAACTAATACTATACCCCTCCCCCTCTCTTCCCTTTTTATAGATGCCATAGTTCCGAGACTTTCACAATTTTAAGGGAATGGAGACTACCTTATTGGTCAAGGGGTTAGATGTGCCACCTTGACATCACGATACCCCGGTTCGATTCCCGGGTTGGACTACCGTATGGAAGGCCAGATTTTTTTTATCAGTGACTTGAATTCCTTTGACCCTAGACTTGCGTGATGGAAAGCAACGACAGGGTCTAAGATGGAGCAGGCAATACAAGAAAATGCCCCGTCGGGCAACCGGGCACCGGCTCTCACGTACACACGTTAGATCCTACCACCGAACGTGCTGGGTTTTGTTGATTTTTACAACACGAGTTAATACCCAGCGTGCGGTGGGGAAGTGTTATATTTTGCCCCGTCCCCATACGGGGTCACAGCTCTACGGTATCCGGTTCGTGGTCATCATATATGGCATATCTGAAAGAAGAAAGAAAAAAAGAAAGAAAGAAAACACATTTAATCAGCAAAGCACACAGGACAACACAACTTGGTTACAACATTAAAGCTCGGATGTTTGTAGAAGCAAACCACACAAACAAAAAAAAAACAAAGAAAATGTAAAAAAATAATAAATACTAGAAAATAAAAACTACAAAAATAAATTGGGTCTGTGTGCCTTGCCGAAAGGTCACCATCTCAGCATAAGCTAGGTGTGGAGCACCCAGCACTGGTTTTCAGATAGCAACCCTTGCATGACTCACGGGCGAGGGTACTATACATTAACAACAACAGTGACAAAAGACGGAGAAAAAAAAAATCTCAAAAAATATACTCAAAAAAATATCTGGTCATCATACAGGCAAGACATTTTAGTCTTCAGTCAGTGCGGTATTTCGGGCAAGTAGATTTTCCAAGGCTTCCTGATTCCTGTCTGAGTTTGGTTCGAGTTTTAAGTACCTGTCATTATATGAGCCTTTGGATCAATAGGTTCGATTACGGGGCCTGTTTAACCAGAGATATCTGCTTCTGGGTCTTGGTGACATCTGTGGTTGTGTATGAAGTCTTAAAAACCTGATCTGATGATTCATTTTAAACCACCTCAAGACACACTTTCTCCGTGTGGTGACGGATTTAGACTACATTCTGTCACCACCCCATTTCATCCTAAGGCTGTCGTAAGAGTCGATAATTGGAAGTGACAGGGCCGAAAATCTGGCCACGGGATAGGGAAGACTTGATATTAAACTTGGCGGCTCGTCACGTACGGAACGAAACCGGTTTATACTGGTTCGGCCAGTGCTTTAACAAAGGGCTACCTCACCGCTCAATGTGTGTCGCGTCGTGAGTGTTTTTTTTTAAATATATTATAGGACCACACACGAGCAGGCGGTCCACCAGATGGAAAGTGGCACCGTCGCCCAGGGCCTTTACGATGCCTGCATTCACCTCTTTTGAAGAGCCCCATGTTGTAGCGCAGAGGAAACATTTCGGGAGGTAGATCATTCCACATCTTGTATGCGCGCGGTAAAAAGGCTCGCGATGCACGTACAGTTGCTGAAAACTGTATGTCCAGCCGATGTGGATGAAATTTCTCCCAGTGCCGCAGGGTGCGATGGCGGAAAAGTGACGATGGCACCAAGCTGAATAATTCCTCAGAACATTCCCCAGTGTACAGTCGGTATATGCAACAAAGAGATCCAACGTCTCTTCTGAGACCAAGGAAGTCTACACCGAACGATCCGTTTTGGATCGGCGATCCCGCGATCCGCTATCCAGGCTCACGGAGCGTGAATCGTGGATCGCGGATCGTGTTATACCGATCCAGTTTTGGAAACTTGCGATGCTCAAATTACGCTCCAAGCGATCCTAAGGCGATCCGACAGCCTGTGCTCCATTCCATTTGTTCTGACGCTCTGAGAAATCTGACGCCAAGCATTGTCTCTTAATTTTTACTCTTACTTTTATAAAAGTTATACTGTCGGATCGCCTTAGTATCGCTCGGAGCGTATTTTTAGGATCGCAAGTTTCCAAAACTGGATTTGTCTAACACGATCCGGTCCCGGTCTAACGCGGATCGCGGGACCGCCGATCCAAAACGGATCGTCGGGTGTGGACCCAGCTATCGACACCCGGACTCAAAGCAAGTACCTCTGGTTTACACAAAGACACTTGCCCAACCCCGGAATGGAACCGGGATGTACCGTGTTCCAAAGTCAAGTCAGTCAAATCATTTATTTTGCATAGGACACACTGGACACTTACAAATTGTCAACATATTAATCAAATTTATACAAAGCAAAGTAATATAGTCTACCACCAGTTCGGAACGCGACCACCGCTTAGAAGAACTGGCAAGAAAGTCGGAGGGCTTGTCATTCTTTTCTTTTTTATTACTTTGCGGTCCTATTTAGAATTTAATATATATATATATTGCCCAACAAATTCCATAAACAAACTGTTCTATTGGATCTGAAAAGCATCAACTGGAACGTGAATATTAAAACAATACAACTTTATTAAAATAAACTAAAACTTCCTTGGTCTAGTGAGCCGACCAACCCCAAACAGCAGCACCTGTTCACAAGTATAACGCATGTGACAGCCATTGATCTCCTCAACCATATTAAAGGGAAGAAACCGACCCGTCACATGTCGCTACCGCTGCTCAGAGTATTTTAGTGAGCAAAGGCGGCACTACAAACCCTTTCCTTCTCTACACTCAGCAGTGCGTTTTTGTGAACAGAAATTATGATGGTGATAGGCTTTGTGTACCTCGTTCAGTCTAGAAGATTATTCTCGTACTATATAAATAAATTTCCTTAACGCAATACCACAAAAGGTCATTGAAACCAGTTTTATTCGATTAAACTAGGGACACAACCGATACACGTATGTGCGATTCAAATCCAACATTAAATCTTTTGGGTATACTTTAAAACGGCATATTATGCAGCTGAGAGTCACTCAACGTGGAGAGAGCTGTGCTCGGAGTTACTCTGCGTGATAGAATCAGAAATGAGAAAATCCGTAGAAGAACCAAAGCGACAGAGAAGGATTGCACAGTTGAAGGCAGGCCACGTAGCCCGACGAACGGATGGCCTTTGGGGTATAAAAGTCTTTGAGTTGCGTCCACGTATGGGAAAACGGAACGCGGGAAGATAGATGGACGGACGACCTTCTGAAGGTCGCTGGGAGTCGGTGATTGCAGTGCTTTGTAAACATCTATGGGGAGGCCTATGTTTAGCAGTGGACTTTGTGACTGATAGATGATAGAATGTGGGTTCCAATTTATGTTATACATTTTCTCTTCTGTTATGTAAATGCGTCATCACACGTCATCAATAAGATGTATCTTATTGATGACGTGTGGTGACGCATTTAGTATACATAGTGTCACCATCCCACTTCATTCTGAGGGTGCCTTAAGAGCCGACAAAAGGAAATGACGGCTGATAACCTAGCTGCAAGAGAAGGAAAAATTGATGCGGAACCCTTTTTTGTAACTTTCGTAATTTTGTAATTTCCCCAGCGAAACAATCGCTGGGGAAATGCTCTATGCATATCGCCGCCCCTCGGGGGTGGGTCAGCGATTATATGGGACTCCGGAAACTAGTCTTCTTCCCACTAAACCCGGCTCGCCTGGCATGGGTGACCCTGAGCCGGTATGGCCCCAACGGATCATGAAGGCACAAACGCCCCCTCACCATGGTAAGGCAGCAGCACACTCGAGGGGGATAATTGCCTCTGGCATGGGATCCATTGGGATTGCATTCAGTTAAAAGAAATAAATCCATCCATGCTGATCATTATATTAGTCCTCTGCTTAGGGCCCAACTCAGGCAAATGACAGATTGCAAATCCGATACTGGATGTCTTTTGCCGGGAATGCATCAACCGCGTTAGCACATCACTATATTAAAAACATTCCTGCACGCAGATATTCACGAATAAATTTATAAGGATCTTCACATTTAACATTGAAAGAGCTTACCCTGAAGGCTTGGTAACATCTCAAATGATAAATTAATGATGTTGTAATCAAAGTTCATTGTTTTTTTTTCTTCTGAATTATTTAGTGTTGTTTTTTTTAGGAAAATATTAATACGTATGGAGTAACACAAAATTCTTTAATCCGTAATACAATGAGAATGTTGCACAAAATCGTGATTATATTATTGTTTATTTTAATTGTTGGAGGTAAGTGTGGTTTTCTATTTTGTGTCAACTTAATCTTTAATAATGCCGACTAAAGTTAGTAGTAATAGTGTGCGTTTAAGTGCATGAGTCCCTGCGCATTATCGGGTTATGTGGGACTCCTGGGCGTGGAAAGATAATATTGGCGCTCCGACCTACCCACTAAAACCGAAGGCTTCCCCCAACTGCCGGAAGCAGGCCCATGAGTTTCGCAAACCAATGGGAAGATGCCCCATGCTTGATGGGGAGCTACGGACCCCCATCAAGCGCCAATTTTTGCCGCGCCATCAAGGCCCCACAAAAAGAAACGCCAATTTTTTTTAAATCTTTTAATTCTATATCGCGGGGGCATGTAATTCACGAACACAAGTGTTCGGCGCCAATACACAGTGTCGCCACCCCATTCCATCCTGAGGGTGTTGTGAGAGCCAACTAAAGGTAATGGCAGAAAACCTAGCCTAACAAGCACACACACCGCACACTTGATACGGTTTTTTTTTAGTTTTTTTTTACGTCTGGGATCCTCTTGGAATCCCGGCCGGGGTATGTGGGATTCCTTGGCGCATAGAGATGGTAAATTTCGCCGCGACCTACCCACTAAAACCAACGGCGATCCTCAACTGCCCAAACCAGGGCCACGGGATTCACTCCCATCTACCCACTAAAACCCCAGCGGTATACCTTCACACGACGCGCTTGGGGCGCCACAAGTTCGCGTAAACGCATTCTACTGAGCTGAGAGAAAGAGCAACCATGGAGTTTCTTGCCGGCTCTTCTCTGTGGAATGGCATTCCGAACCGGTGGTAAAAACTAAATGATAAATTATTCTTATATATATTTTTTTTTAATTTTTATTTAGAGTTTTTTTTTTTTGACTATTTGAAAGCATTCGTAAGAATTTATTCGAATAAAAAACATTTTGATTTGATTTGATTTGTGACGCCCCGGCGTGGTCATCGTCAGTCTCAGTCATCAAGGCTCTCGTCGGTGGCGGTTCCCCCGAACCACCACCGGCCTCTTACGCGAGGGCATAAGGGGTCCGCATCGTCACGAACCCCCCTCCGGTTCATTGAGGCACTCAAGCCTCGTTGAGTCGAGGGGTGTGATACGAAACCCTGTGCCAACCCGTCTGGCCTTCGTGGCCCAGTAGGCTAATTACCCTCCATGTAATTGGAGGAGGCCCGACTCAGCAGTGGGTCATTTGTGGGCTGAGAAGTGACATGTTTTTCTTATCATACTTGAATAGATCACCATCATCATCAGCCTAAAGACTTGTCTAATTTCTGATTGTTTTTTTACAGGATTTGGACATGCGTCAGCAGGCAAGAAGAGCTTGGAGAGGTCTGTGCATATTTGTGTTAGATCCCTATACCCATTCAAACTACGACTACTATGCCCATAGATGGCCCACTGCTGGGTCAGGCGTCCTCCAGTTACATGGAGAGTAATTGGCCTACTGTGCCACGCTGGCCACACGGGTTGGCATAGGGTTTCGTATCAAGTATTCTTTCTCTTGTTTTTAGGTTTTCGGCCTTGTCACTTCCATCTGCCGGTTCTTATGACACCCTTAGGATGGAATGGGTTGGTGACACTGTGTATTCTAAATCCGTCACGACACGAACTATGCATAACGTATTGGAAAAAATTAAGCAACGTTTTTGTCTGCGGTAAATAACTTTAAGGTTAATTTAATCCCGCCCGTCATGCCATGAGTGCCTCGTTGGTATAGGGGTTAGGTGTGCCGCCTTTGGATCAACGGGTCCCGGGTTCGATTCCGGGGTCGGGCAAGTGTCTTTGTCTAAACCAGAGGCACTTGCTCTGAGTCTGGGTGTCATTTGTGTTCGTGTCACTGTTTATATGTTTGTAAATTGCCCCTGCGATACAGGTTATACGTAGTGCAGGGGTTTCGTTGTTTTTTTTTAAACTTCATCCCCGGACGGATGCACTTGCAATGTCCCGTACGTGCCTCTCGACGGGTCGGGTAGTGTCCAGAGCTCCCCATCAAATGAGTGGGGCCCGCTTCTAAACGCGGGCCGAGGCTCTGCTAAATGGAGCCAGTTGCGGGCAGCAGCTGGATGCGTCAAGCCGAAGACAGGGCGCTATATGTCTAGCAGTGGACTAATGTGGGCTGATGATGATGATGATCCATGAGGATTTCCAACGCTTAAAAACTTAATCCATTTGTTAATGGAACTGAGCTTGTAGGATACTTTCGATGGCTAAAGGCAGTCACAAAACCAGCAATTTTTTTTTGTTTTTTTTTTTAGCATGGCGTATTACAACTTACTTATTTTCCATATAAATTTTCGAGCGACCACACACGCAGCGTTAATATATATATTTCTATGACATCATAAAAATATGTCGACATCTTTATCTTTATCTTCTTTATTATTATATTACATAGTATAAAACAAAGTCGTTGTCGTCTGTCCGTCCCTATGTATGCTTAAATCTTTAAAACTACGCAACGGATTTTGATACGGTTTTTTTAATAGATAGAGTGATTCAAGAGGATGGTTTATATGTATAACCCACCCCCGCTTGGCACGGGCGAAGCCGGGGCGGGCCACTAGTAATATATATGTCGGAGGAAGTAGTCAGAATGGAGTTTATTGCTGGTTACATATAGACGACATCAATTAGCCTAGAAAATACTTCGTTAAATCTTAATTTTAATTAGTTTAATTGGTTAGATTTTTCTATTCAATTTAGTTTGTCATCTTTTTAAAAGAAGACGTTATATTATTTTACATTGTCAGAGCGGAGGGTAGTCCTCGAGCGGGGTCGAGGCGCCATCTTGACGTTCGGCAAAAACGTATAAAAGGAGCGCGATCGCGGTGGATCGGGCATTATGATAGAAACAGTGGTTGCGGTGCGGTGTGATAGAGTGAAGTTAAGATCGGTACCTTGAACCGGCTGCTCAAATCAAAAGGTTTAATTAAACAGTTAATTCCCCGATATATATTATATTTTTGCATATTAATATACAGAAAATAAGCTGCGCTTGTAAGGATGGCCGCAGACCGAGTGAGGGCAATATATATATAATATTATTGTATAGCTCCCGTGTGTGATAGCTTGCTATACTATAATTTATATCTCGATATAATATTACCTAATATATATTATAGCTACGTCTGTGACGGGCCTAAGCCGTTTCTGTTACATCCAGTGCAATAATGCATTAATTATTCGACAGATATTCGTTACAAACAAGTTATTTATAGGTTATCAATATAGTTACCTATTGTTTATTTTGATGATTCACACAATTGCATATGCGTGTTCTCATATCGGTTAGCAGACGGCGGTAAACAACTACTACTCAGCATATAAATGACCCACTGCTGAGTCTGATGACCTTCTCTCATCACAAGGAGGGTAATTAGCCTACTGTGCCACGCTGGCCAGACGGGTTGGCACATGGTTTTATATCAAGATTTCCTTCTCTTGCGGCTAGGTTTTCAGTCTTGTCATTTCCTTTTGTCGGCTCTTACGACACCCTCAGGATTGAATGGGGTGGTGACACTATGTATTTTAAATCAGTCACCACACGAAACCACCTTCAGGTTAATCAACATATCCAGGGTCACGGAGTACGCTCCCGCAATGGGAGTGACTCCCGTGGCCCTGGTTTGGGTATTCGAGGATTGCCGTCGGTTTTAGTGGGTAGGTCGGGGCGCAATTTACCATCTCTATGCGCCCGGAGTTCCACTTAACCCGGCAAGTCCCCAACGGCCGGGTAATCACGAGAATCTCCGACGTAAAAAAAAAGATACATTAGTATGCCCTGCTAGATTTTGGTCCGTGTGGTGACGGATTTCGAGTACATAGTGTCACCAACCCATTCCATGCTGAGCGTGTCGTAAGAGCCGACCAACGGAAATGACAAGGCTGAAAAATTTGCCGCACAAGAAGGAACACATGAAACGAAACCCTGTCTGGCCAGTGTGGCACAATAGGCTATTTTCCCTCCTTGTGATGGGAGGAGGCCCGACACAGCGGTGGGTCATAATTATATGGGCAGGTTAGTAATAGCTGTGTTGTCCGTGTGGTGACGGAATTAGAATACATTGTGTCACCACCCCATTGGGACAAAGCCGATAACCTAGCCGCAGGACAAGGAAAACTTAATACAAAACTCCGTCTGGGGCCTTATTCTCGAACGCGATTCCGATTGATCGGGATTGGAATTGTGACGTTTCGTACTCTTGAGCACACTTGAACGCGACGCTAGCGCTAAATTGTTTCAATATTGTGTGGCCATTGGATGAACTAATGACTCTTGGATTCAATCCAATATTCATTTTAGATAGTCGAAAACCGATATAGCAATAATAATGACTAACGTTTTTTGACTATTTGAAAGCATCCGCAAGAATTTATTCGAATAAAAAACATTTTGATTTTGATTTCTCAAACGCAAACTTCATGTGTAATGACACAATCGCTATCCTATACAAGAGAAATTCCGATTCCAACTCAATGTTGTCAGTATTGTTTTCAAGAGTACGGTAATTTGACAGGATTGGTTATGAATTGGATTGGAATTGGCATTGGATCAAAATTGTTATTGGATTCAAGAGTAAGGCCCCTGGTCTGGCAAGTCTGGCCAGCGTGGCACAGTAGGCTAATTGGAGGAGGCCCGACTCGGCAGTGGGTCATGTGTGGTCCGGGTAATAGTAGTAGTATGAGGTGAATTTCATCGCTCACCGCCGAAGCCTCATAAGCAAATACAAAAGTATCGATTCTTTAATAACTTCTTTCAGATGTGAGCTAGGTCAGTGGAGTTGTGCCATTACCGGAGTCTGCGTGAATAGCAGCCGCATATGCGACGGGACCCAAGACTGCGCTGATGGGTCTGACGAGTTCCACTGTTTAGATAAGATGTAAGTCGCAATGCTGCCGAAGTAGCTAGGAAGACTGCGAGGGCAGCTTCTGTGAACTACTTTTTTAAGACCCTAGGCTTGCGTGATGGATGGAGCAGGCAATTCAAGTAAATGTCCTATCGGGCACCGGCTCTCAGATACACACTACGCACTAGCGGTTGGCCGTCTAGGCGGTTCGTTTGAGAGGTCCAACCGCTTAACGCGGTTTCATCGCGGCTGACCGCTATGGCGCGGAAACCGCGTTAAGCGATTGGACCGCTCGAAAGCGAAAATTAAAAAAAGGTACTTTATTCGTCCTTTACCACTAACCGCCAGTGCGTATTAGCATAGGATCCCGCTATGCAACGACCTTCACAGATATAACAGACCATCTAGCAAACAGTTCTATTTGACGACATCTATTTTTATTTGCCAGATTAACAAAGAACACTACTTAAACGCGGCTAATAGAGTATTCTTTAAAGAAGCACATAAAATATTGCGTAGTGGTATCAATAGCAATCAGACTTGAGAGAAGTCAGTGTCAATAGCAATCAGAGCCGATAGAAATCAGTGTCGATAGAAATCAGAGCCGATAAAAATCAGTGTCAATATAAATCAGTGTCGATAGAAATCAATGTCTATAGAAATAAGTATCTATACTACTCTGATTGAAGTTGATAAAACTGTTCTTATTTGCAGCTGCCACGAAGACCAATTCAAATGCAATTACGGCGCTTGTATTAATAAGGAGTTCCTTTGCGATGGCACACAGAACTGCGCGGATGGTTCCGATGAATGGCTTGTGCGCTGCATAATAGCGAAAGGGTATTTATGTATTAGATACTAGTTAGCTTCTGACAACTTCATGGCAACGAATGATGTACAACTCACCACCCAACTGCAATCCACTCTTTGACTATTTGAAAGCATTCGCAAGAATTTATTCGAATAAAAAACATTTTGATGTTCCGGTTCTTCTCTGTGGAATGGCATTCTGAACCGGTAGTAAAAACTAAATGACAATGACTGTTATTTTTTTTAAAGTTTTAATTGTTGTGTGAATTTAATTGTTTTGATTTGGTCCCTAGATTACATTATTTTTTTATCGCTCGCACTGATTTTCCTCCACACGTGCTAATTTAATTACTGCTCTGTGCTTGAGATGTAATAATAAATGGCTTGATAAATTTTCATTGTAATGAAGCGACTTCATGAACCCGTACTATCCTAAGGACAAGAGGTAAGTAACAGCCACCTAGCAAGAGAAGGAATTTTGACAGAAACGCTGAGCCAACCCGCCTTGCCAGCGTGGTACAATATGCTAATTTCCCTACATGAATTTAGAGGAGGCCCGACTCACTAGTGGGCCGTTTATGGACCGAAATGATCAACATGAAAAGGGGTTTCCGTGTCTCTCTTCTTTTAGCTACGTATGAAGGAAAAAATGTAAATTTACATAAAAACAAAATGTAATTATTGATCAAAATACAGGGTGGGTAAGGGCGTTGGCGGTTTCAATATTATATTAAAAAAGAACAACAAAAAAATTCTAAGAAACATAAAAAAAAACACTGAATTAAATTACCAAAATAAATTAAATAACTAAAATTATAACAAAGTAATTTGCGCCAGATCGCTGTCAAACAAAAATATATTTGTATTTTAAAAAAGTAGAAACATTTAGTTTATTAAGACTTAAAAATAATGTTGTCCAAAAGACTTCCCTCGGCTGCTTGGCACTCTTCGAGACGCCAAATCGCACGGAGAGACATCAGGGCTACGTGTTGGCCATTCAATATCCCCCTTTAAGAATGAATTCCTTGCGATTATTTTCTATGGGGCTACCTCAAATCGGTAGTATGCGAGAATAATCCGACCAAGTTAGAGCAGCTGAAGAGGAATATTATTATTATTATTTTTTAATTCTTTATTTATTACTCCCATAAGGTTAAAAAGGAGTTAATTATTCTAACCTTAAATATTACGCGTTACAATGCCCGCCCTGACTATTCTATATAATGCTTTTGCCATCACTACATAGTATAAAACAAAGTCGATGTTTTCTGTCCGTCCCTATGTATGCTTAAATCTTTAAAACTACGCAACGGATTTTGAAGCGGTTTTTTTTATTAGATAGAGTGGTTCACGAGGAAGGTTTATATGTATAACACACCCCCGCTTTGCACGGGCGAAGCCGGGGCGGGCCACTAGTAAGCGAATATGGTGCAGCCAATATTACACCCGCCAACTTTGCTCGGAGTGACACTTGATAAATAAAAAAAAAAACCTTGGGTAATTCACACAACGCCATCTCGTCCCAAGCTAAGCAACTTATTGCTTGTGTTATGGTAACGAGATGGATGATAAACTACTTATATACATGTGAGCTCGAGGTCCCGGGTTCGATTCCGGGGTCGGGCAAGTGTCTTTGTCTAAACCAGAGGCACTGGCTCGGAGTCTGGGTGTCATTTCTATCTATAATATGTATGTATTTACAAAAAAATAAAATGTATATAAGTAGTTTATCATCCATCTCGTTACCATAACACAAGCATTAAGTTGCTTAGCTTGGGACGAGATGGCGTTGTGTGAAATGTCCAAGGATATTTTTTATTATTATTATTCCTACTCATATTGGTCCCATCCCACCAGAAAGTGTGAGGCAAGCTAGGTTGTATTGTTTTGTACCATATGCCCTTCTGTAATGATCTCTCGTCGAAATATTCAGTCCATAGATTCAAACATTTTCTTTTGACCATGCCAATTAGACTTGAGAAATGGGGTAAGCAGTTGTATGTGAGGCCATCTACAGCGGCTTCTTTTGCCAGTCTGTCTACTTCCTCGTTACCGTCTAGACCTATATGAGCAGGAATCCATTGTATGATTACATTTTTTCCTTTGATTTCAAGTTTAAACCGATTTCGAATGATATCATAAGCAAGTGGAATGCCTCGAAATAGTGTAGAACACTAACTAAATGTTGTATAGAACTTTTCGAATCAGACAATATTACGAAATTTTGGTAATCTATACTAATATATAAAGCTGCAGAGTTTGTTTGTTTGTTTGTTTGTTTGTTTGAACGCGATAATCTCAGGATCTACTGGTCCGATTTAAAAAAATCTTTCAGTGTTAGATAGTCCATTTATCGAGGAAGGTTATAGGCTATATTTTATTTTCAAAAAAATTAGGTATCCGTATGAAAATTGCTATTTTGTAACCCAAGTTGTAAAATCTAAAACCTATTTTTGCATGCGCTGCAAAAATTATAGACAATAGAACATAATCATGTACCACGGGTTTGTAGGTCTTATAAAGATCTACAAAAAAGCACATATCTAACTATCATAGTTTAGTCACAATAATCGCTTTTATGTTCATAAAAAATATCGAGATAAGCACGGGTTCGAAGCCCACGCGGGCGAAGCCGCGCGCAAAAGCTAGTTCAATATATGCAGCGGCCTTAGCTATGGCAATAAGTTCCGCATACGTAATCGATATATTATTAGCGATATTGACCTTTATATATTACTTGGTTTGTATGTCAAAAAAAGCCGCCCCTATTCCTACCTCTGGTTTAGAACCATCCGTACATATTTTATAAAAATTTGGATACTTCTCCTTTAAATAGCTCCTTACTCTATGACGCCACACAATGTCACTGTACAATTGTTTGGGTTCTGTAACATCATCTATATCACTACATAGTATAAAATAAAGTCGCTGTCGTCTGTCCGTCCCTATGTATGCTTAAATCTTTCAAACTACGCAACGGATTTTGAAGCGGGTTTTTTTAATAGATAGAGTTATTCAAGAGGAAGGTCTATAGGTACAATACATACATAATTGCACCGTGCGAAGCCGGGGCGGGTCGGTAGTCTGTAATAAAATAAGGTTTAGTTTCAATATTGGAAACCCACGAATCTAAAAGATACATTTCTAAATTTTGCGAAGATTGAATTGATACTGATTTTAACTCTTTGTGAATAGTAACAAGTAGAGGTATTTTTTTACGTCTCCAGTAAGGCTTGGTGCACAAATGGGAAAGTTTCTGAAGTTTTTCTAATATAGGGTTAAAAGATATAGATTTTAACTTTAACCAAAATTTACACGCTAAACATCGCCTACGAATATGCTATGGTTGAAGGACTAGTTCCGTTTCCATCACATGAATTGGGGAGCTCCATAAAAATTTACCAATCAATCGTAGATATTGGTTCTGTACCTTATCTAGCTTAGATGTGTGAGTTGTACAGCTGCAATCATACAAAAAACTAGCATAATCTAATCGACTTCGAACCAAGGAAATATATAGACGTCTTAAATGTGTAGGGTGTATGCCCCAATTGGCTCCACTTAAAATCCTGAATATATTTCCGAACTTTAACGCTTTATCTTGAACTTCATTAATCATTTTTGCCCATGTAAGTTTGCTATCTAACCAGACTCCTAAATATTTATTATTTTACTGTTTGTATAACGTTTCCATTGATTTTAATTGCAATAGAGCCTCGCCTAAAGCCTCTTTTAAAAATACTAATTTTGGTTTTCTGTGGTGAGATTTCTAATCCTACTTGTAAAAATAGTTCAAGAGGAATATTATTCAGGAAAGTAACAAAATACCGAGAACAACTTTTCAACGAGTTTTCCAAAATTTGCGACTTTGGTTTAAAGAGTGCCAAGCAGCCGAGGGAAGTCCTTTGGACAACATTATTTTTAGGTCGTAAAAAATCCTATGTTTCTACTTTTTAAATAAATAAATAAATATCCTTGGACATTTCACACAACGCCATCTCGTCCCAAGCTAAGCAACTTAATGCTTGTGTTATGGTAACGAGATGGATGATAAACTACGTATATACATTTTTTTTTTTTGTAAATACATACATATTATAGATAGAAATGACACCCAGACTCCGAGCCAGTGCCTCTGGTTTAGACAAAGACACTTGCCCGACCCCGGAATCGAACCCGGGACCCGTTGATCCAAAGGCGGCACATCTAACCACTAGACCAACGAGGCAGGCACGAGGCAAAAATATATTTGTAATTTTAAAATTACAAATATATTTTTGTTATGTTTCGTAGTTCTTTTTTAATTGAATATTGAAACCGCAAACACCCTGTATATATATAAATCAAATAAAGCAATTAAATTGTGATAGGGTACAGAAAATACGCCAACACTATACAACATGCTGTATCGTCAATGTTGTGCTTCACTATTAATGGCCGGGTGTAGAGCATACCATCCCGGTTGGGGGAGTATACCATCCCGCTTCCTCGGAGTTCCCGCGGATAGTAACTTCTACATTAACATCACGCCGTCTGCTGATATGTAAATGAACTTACGTTTTCAGATGCGAAAACATTGGATTTACGTGTGCCAATGGCCAGTGTGTGAGTAAAAGTGTTACATGCAACGGTGTGGATAACTGCGGAGATGGTTCAGATGAATTGCGTTCAGTGTGTCACAACAAAACGTGAGTCTAATTCTTTACGTTGTTCGTAATGTAAATGGGTTAGTTTTAAAAAATAATTTGCTTTTTCATTAAACGAAGGGTATTGGGTATTGACGGTCCTGAGTCGCCGGCATTCATCGTTTTCCCTCGATCTTAACCATTTCATCGGTCCACCGCGTGGGAGGCCTACCAGAACTGCGCTTTCCGGAACGCAGTCGCAACTCGAGGACTTTTCTGCCCCATTGGGCGGTCATGCGAGCTATATCCCTCGTCCGCTGCCATTAAAGTCGAGCAATCATGTATCGGTAACGTTGGTTCGCCGGGGTATCTCATTATTTCTGATTCCAAACTCCGAGCATAGCACTTTCTATTGCGCTTGAGCCTTCTGATGGAGCTCAAAGTGAGCGATCACGTCCCCGTACCATATATCATCACTAACAACACACATTGCACTCACGAACTTGAGATAAGTGAACGAAACTATTTGTCGAAAACCCAACTTAGGCATTCTTGGAGAATTTACTAGCTGGTGGTAGCTTGTTGAATTCTATACAGACTTCAATAACAACAAAAATAAGCCCAAAAAATAACCAATATACTACCAATTTGTTTTGTTAATAAGTTACTCAAGCGGCGCAAATATAATAATGTTCTATCTTTAGGCGCAAAGGGATGATGGATGAGCCAGGTAGTTCTAGTCGGGGAATTCTTAATTGTGCAAATTCCTCTTGAAACTTCGCTATCGCGACTTTTTGGTAATTCTCGCATTTGTATACTTCTTGACGTTAGATATTAGTTCAGATTTTTCGGGTAAATTGTGTAAAGTATGTAGCATGCTATCAGTCACAGAAGTCCAATGCTGAACGTAGGCCTCCCCAATAGATTCCCAAGGTCGTCCGTCCACCTAGTCGGGGGTCTCCCACGCTTCGCTTTCCCATACATGGACGCTACTCTGACTTATATGCCCCAACGGCCATCCGTTATTCGGGCTACGTGGCCTGCCCATTGCTGCTTTAACTGTGCAATTCTTTTAGCTATGTCGGTCGCTGTGTTTCTTCTACAGATTTCCTTATTTCATTACATTGTCTTAATAAATCGACGGGTGCAAAGTTAAAAGAGATATCTGCAAAATAGCTTCTTTACAGGAGATTTTTAAATTAATGTATTGTATCGATTTTTCTGTAAACTGTATTATGACATCTCTACACTAGTACTCATATATACTTATACAGGGTGGTCAAAAAGTCGTGGATCAAACGCAACCAGCGGTTAGATGGGGCCATCAGCAGCAAAAAATTGTTCTACGGGAGGTCCCTAAGGTCAACCCCTGCAGAGTTATAATTGATTTTGTGTTTTTATGAGAAATTGTCCTTTTTTTACTAAAACTTGATAAAATTCCACAAAATCTACACCCTGTATCTTTTTAAAATTTTTCAATAGATTGGTACTGATGAGCCCTTTCGTTAGACATGCTATTTATGGTAGTTTATTGGGTGTGTTAAAGATAACATTAAGTTTTCCGAAAGCAATAATTCTTAAATCAAAACTTGTTACTTACTTCGGACCCCACTGTGAAAAAAAAATACTCTACAGAAAAGTGCCACTGTATCACAATTTTTGGCGCATTTAATAGGGATTCTAAAAAGGTATTACACATGGCTATGGGTGGCTTCGATATCTTTCAAGGACGATCTTTCGTAGCAAGGCCAGAGTTAATTCATACATAAAACTCGGTTAGGCCTACTAACCTAACCTTACCTAAGCGTGATCGTTTTCCGGACTACAGGGTCTTTATCGTCGTTTCAGCCCATAAATGACCCACTACTGAGTCGGGCCTCCTCTAAGTTCATGTTGGGAGATTAGCCTACTGTGCCACGCAGCCAAGACGGGTTGACACAGGGTTTGCTTCAAGTTTTCCTTCTGTTGCGGCTAGGTGATCTGCCTAATGCGTTCTTTTAGTCGCCTCTTACGACACCTTCAATATGGTATGGGTTGGTGACATTGTTTATTCTTTATCGTCTTCGTTTCCGCCCATAAATGACCCACTACTGTGTCGGGCCTACTCACAATTCATGGAAGGACATTAGCCTACTGTGCCACGCTGGCAAAACGGGTTGGCACAGGGTTTGCTGACCCGGTAAGACTCCCTCCATGTACGAATTATGTACGCACATAAAGAATACCATTCTAATAAATTTTCCGTGTGGTGTCACCAGCCCATACCATGTTGAGGGTGTCGTAAGAAGCTACTAAAAGAACGCATTAGGTAGATCACCTAGCCGCAACAGAAGGAAAACTTGAAGCAAACCCTGTGTCAACCCGTCTTAGCTGCGTGGTACAGTAGGCTAATCTCCCAACATGAACTTAGAGGAGGCCCGACTCAGTAGTGGGTCATTTATGGGGTGAAACGACGATAAAGACCCTGTAGTCCGGAAAATGATCACGCTTAGGTAAGGTTAGGTTAGTAGGCCTAACCGAGTTTTATGTATGAATTAACTCTGGCCTTGCTACGAAAGATCGTCCTTGACAGATATCGAAGCCACGCATAGCCATGTGTAATACCTTTTTAGAATCCCTATTAAATGCGCCAAAAATTGTGATACAGTGGCACTTTTCTGTAGAGTATTTTTTTTTCACAGTGGGGTCCGAAGTAATTAACAAGTTTTGATTTAAGAATTATGTCTTTCGGAAAACTTAATGTTATCTTTAACACACCCAATAAACTACCATAAATAGCATGTCTAACGAAAGGTCTCATCAGTACCAATCTATTGAAAAAAATTAAAAAGATACAGGATGTAGATTTTGTGGAATTTTATCAAGTTTTAGTAAAAAAAGGACGTTTTCTCATAAAAACACAAAATCAATTATAACTCTGCAGGGGTTGACCTTAGGGACCTCCCGTAGAACAATTTTTTGCTGCTGATGGCCCCATCTAACCGCTGGTTGCGTTTGATCCACGACTTTTTGACCACCCTGTATATTATGTTTACTTCGGTATTTTTTTTGGTATATAACGAAATTTTGCAGTTGTTCGCATCTACATCCTACTTCCTACTATTCTACTAATAATCCTAATTCCTACTAATCCTACTAATATTATAAACGTGAACGTTAGTAAGTACCTATGGATGGCTGGATGGATGTTTGTTACTTTTTCACGTAAAAAAACTACTGAATGGATTTTAAAGAAACTTTATATAGCTTATACATCAGAATAACACATAAGTATGCTACAATTTATAAATATATAGTGTGAATTACAACAATAAAAACAAGTCAAACTCAACATTTCTATTTGTCAAATTTTCAACCATATTTAACTGTAATAGTATATTTCATTACAAGTGCGGAAAGGCTGTCATTACAACGAGTTCCGACAAATGTCTACCCGAGCCGAGGCGCAGCCGAAGGCGAGGGTTGACAGTCGGAACAAGTTGCAATGACGGTTCCGCACGTGTACTGAACGACTATTTTTAATACAGTTGCGAAAAAATGAAGCAATTTAATAAAATAATAATAACACAATAAACTCAACTAACCAATCATTTCTGAAAAATGGCACCGACCGTAGAATATAAGCAGATATTTTTTTTTCTACACCCATTCTGGTAGGCAAAAGGAACAATGCCCATACAGCCAAGTCTTCAGTAGATTTTTTTTATTGTAATGAAATGAAATTTAATTAGATGAAATGAAACTCATTCAATCAAATCATTAAATCTAAAAATATTGAAACAAATTAGTACGTAGTTTATTTTTAGAAATAAGTATACGTATTTGCATGAATCATAAAAACTTCTATGTTTTTTTTAGTAAAAACTTCATGGCGGGTTTTTCCTTTTATTAGACATTATTTTGACAGTTGGCAAAGAAAATGCACTAGTGCGGGAATGGTAAAAAAAAGCACGCGTGTGTAATAGCCCACTTCCCGAACGCTATACGTCCCTGCAATATGCCACTTTTTGAGCAACTGTATTAAAAAACAACATTACGTTTCGCTGTCAGTTGCGTTTTGTTATACTAGGTTTTCTACGGACAGGATAATAATATTAGGTATCCTATGTCCGACTTTCTTTTATATATTTATATATATATGTTGAAAAATTCACACAATCCCACTTAATATTATAAACGTGAAAGTGTAACTATATATTATTTTTCCGTGGAATGTGATATAAAACGTAGTTTAACAAAACGCAACTGAAAGCGAAACGTTATGTTGTCTATAGTTTGTCAAATTTGACAATTAGAAATTTTGAAGTTGACACGTTGATATATGTATTTGTTTCGAGTTTAGATTAGCTTAATGCGATATTAACATTAACAATGACATGACCAAGGCGATCGAAACTCATCAGACAAAGCCCTAATGCCACTAGGATATGAAACTTTGCGAATGAAAGGACTGAAGAAGAACTAGAAATAGCATGTGAAGATCGCGGCATTAGTATGGCTCGACTTCGTGCTTCTCAATCACAAGAGCAAATAGAATAGATTAGAATAACGTTTATTCTGATAAAACTGCACACAACACAGAATTTATGGTAATACAAATATAATAATAAGCGACAAAAAAATAATAATTAAGAAATGTAAATTAAGAAAATGCTGGATTAATTAATTGACAATTTCAAATTCATTACACTCGAAGTGTATTGGGCAAAAATAAAAAACATTAAAATTACATTGTTTTACATTTTTTAAAACAAGATACAGTATTTACTTGACGCAAAGGTGGCCGAAGACTATTCCAGCACTTCGTTGCACTAAACCTAAAACTACCTCGAAATGAGGCTGGTCGATGCCTTGGCACACGTAACAGATGAGGTATGCGTTTGGCATATCTATTGTGGTCTTTGAACCAATCTAACATTATGATATAAATAGTCCGGTTTTTTTTAACTTAATCACGCCAAACATCAATGAAGCGAAATGAAGATCACGCCTGTGCTTCATGTTCAATATCTTACGTTCGTTAAGGACAGGCGTAACGTGACTACGAGGTGCAACGTCAAAACAGAATCGAGTACATGCATTCTGGACGCTTTGAATGAGTCTCACTGTTTTGGAGAGGAGGCGAGGACCGTATACCGTGTCCATATAAATCAGTTTAGAGAGGACTAGCGAATCCATCAATATAACCCGAAGTTCCGTACTTAAGTACTTTCTGATTTTATATAGAAGCTTAAGTCGATACAGACAACTATTTACTGTTTCACACACGCGACGTTCGAACCTCAATGTTTCGTCTACGATAAGACCTAGATTCCATGCTTCCTGTACTCTGTCAATTGTCACTCTATCAAGGATCAATTGAGGGCCTACTTCAGAAATCTTACAAATCAAGGCCTTCGTACCTAAGATCATATATTTAGTCTTTGAAGCGTTTAAAGTTAACGAGTTAGATAAAGCCCATGCTTGAATTCTTTGTAGGTATTCGTTTAACATACGCTCAGCAGTTTCCATATCCTGAGGTTTGAACGAAATATATATTTGTATATCATCAGCATAGATATGATATTTACAGTGCTGAATAATATTTACGATATCAGAAGTATATACAATTATAAAGGCGTTAATTAACAAGATGGTATGGGTTGGTGACATTGTGTATTCTAAATGGTCAAGTACCTGTCGGCGAATCAAGTGGATTGATTTTAGTTTCTCAGAATTTTTGTACCTGTGTCTCATTGAAAGACGAACTCATCAATAAAGTATTCCCAAACAACATTACTAACCACAATAATAATGTGTCACCACCCTATTCTGGTGTTGTAAGAGCCGACTAAAGAACGAATGGTTGACTGAGCGATCAATTTTGGTGGCTAAGAATAAAGATGTAGATGACTTAAACTACATAATTCAAAATGAAATCATTGACCCACTACATTAATTCAAATATATTGCTGTGTAAAAAAAGACTCCTTGGATGTGCCTGGCTTACCACCGCACAATTTACGAGTTTACGACTAAAGGATGGCTTGGTAGTAAGCTTGCTTCCAAACATAAACCAAAACCACCAAACCAGTACAACGGAACGCGTTTGGTGGTAAGTGAATTGATGAAAAATGGAATATTCTCAATCAGAAGGTGAGGAAGTTCTCATTCGAGGATGCCGATGATAAAGACTGATATATCGTTTTAGTTTTAATGATTTCCTATCCGTCTTGCATTCGCCATGACCATTAATAAATCACAGGGCCAATCGAGGAAAGTTTGTGGCTTGAATCTAGAAAATCCATGAATTTCCCATGATCAATTATATGTGGCATGTTTCGGGTCGGAAGACCATCGCGTTATTTGTTCATGTGCCTGAAAATATAACGCAAAATGTCGTTTGTCACAAGGTGCTTCACTGAAGAGTGCTACCCATGCACCTAATTACATGGCCAATAAAGAATCATTAAAATACTTGATTTTTTTATTTATAACTACTTATTATCCATATAAAAAATTGAACTTAATAAAATCCAAAATCTGCTCATTTATTGCCTCTAAGGCGTACCAAAGTTCGCCGGGTCAGCTAGTTGTATTATAATAAAGTCAACTACCAGTTGGTCGTATATACGAGGGACTTTAAATTGTATGTGTAAATTGCATACGCTTTATTTTACTGGTTTAAGATTTTATCGAAACATATAAGTAATTTAAATGAAAAATACTACACACCTTACATAATAATAATTAATTGATTTTTAAATTAATTACGATCTAATACAGAACTGACAGATGCCCTTTTGTGTATGCACGGGGAAAGACCCGCGGCCACGTGTCATTGCGGCCGACGTTACTTGGTCGTATTAACTTCGTAGCATGGACGTATAAAAAAAGTCGGACAAAGTCTCGCTAACTAACAACTGTGACTTCATAGTCGGCCAGCTCAGTTGTATGTACAGGCCAGTACGCACACTTTCACACATTAGTCGGCCATTGCGCGCAAACTAAGATGCATCGAGACGCATTATGCGGCGAAAAAATATAAATATATATCATTTCTTGCGTTGTAAAATGGTGTAAAAACCTTAGTGACCGAGAGGAAAACAATCCAGGAAGCACGTTTCATACGTAAATGAATAATTCAATCACTTATTTCCAGATTGTATACATTAATCAAGTTGATGTAGTGATTTGGTCTGAAAGAAGATGTAGTGACAAAAATTGAGAAAGGTATGCTGAGATGGTTTGACCATGTCGAGAGAAAGAATGAAGAACGGTTGACTAAAAAAGTGTAGTATATGGCGAGTGTGAATGAAAGTGTTTGAAGGGGAAGACCTAGGCGGACGTTTCAAGACCAAATCAGAGACGTCTTGAAAAAAGGCCAGGTCAAGAGTACCCTAAACCGAAGAGCATGAATAAAGGGAATAATGAAAGTGGACGAAGCGAAACAAGTATGTAAGGATCGTAGCACCTACCCCTACGGGAAAGAGGCGTGATTATATGTATCAGCCTGTGTGAGATCGGGATAAACTGTTGGACATAGGCGTCCCCCAAGGATTTCCACGAAGTCTGGTCCTGAGTCACCCGCATCCATCGCTTTCCGACCTTGACTAGGTCGGTCCACCGTGTGGGAGGCCTACCAGCACTGCGCCAGTGCGTCAGTCCTGCGAGCTATGTGCCCTGCCCATTGCCAATTAAGTTTGGAAATCCTGGTTATGTCGGTATGGGCTATGTCGGTAACTCTGGTTCTCCTGCGTATCTCCTCACTGATTCAATCACGCAGGGAAAAATATCTATAAATATTAATACATACTTATAAAGACATATATTTTTAAGTCATAGTGTTTGTGTGAGTTTGTTATTGATTTCATTTAATGTGACAATTTGTTTTTCTTTAATTGTCTACAGATGTTGGCAGGAGGATTATCGCTGTAACTATGGAGCATGTATAGATAGATATCACTTATGTGACGGAGTCCACGACTGCCATGACTTTTCTGATGAACAAAATTCATTCTGTGAATCTGATGTCAATGTCAAGTAAGTGTAGTATAAAAACATTGTGTCATAAGAGCCGTCTATAGGACATGACAAAGTCGACAACTTAGCCGCAAGAGAAGGAGAACTTTACACGAAACCCTGTGCTAAGCAGCGTGGTACAGTAGGTTAATTACCCTCCATGTAACTGGAAGAGGCCCGACTCAACAGTGGGTCATCATATAGACTGAGTAGTAGAAGAACGGAAAGTCCTCGAGTGGCAACCGCGTTCCGGAAGGCGCAGTACTGGTAGGCCTCCCACACGGTGGACCGACGACCTGGTTAAGGTCGCCAGAAAGCAGTGGATGCGGGCGGCCCAGGACCGGCCTTTGTGGAGATCCTTGGGGGAGGCCTATGTCCAGTGGTGGACGTCTTTTGGCTCAAATGATCATGATGAGTAGGAGAACGTATTTCCGGTAGTATATTTGTTTTAAAAGGAGTTAAGTTGGGTATTTCCTTTCCCATTTTAAACTAATATTAGTGTAGTAATTTGTATTAGTAGTTTCAGCATGAATGTGGGTGGACGTAAGGGTTGTGGAAGATAAAGAGAGATGGATGGATTGTAAGCATGAGAAATTGTGTATGAAAGGTGTGACTGTAGATATGACGACTGATAGGTGTATATGGAGATCGCCACCTGGCGTGGGACAGGGGTCGTAAGATGATAATGGTAATTTTAAATATGACGATTTATAAGAGTTTTGTGATAAAACCTACGTAAATAAAGTTAATTTTGAGTTTGAGTTTATTGTTTGTGTCCGTGTGGCGACGGATTTGGAATACATAGTGTCACCACCCCATTCCATCCTGAGGGTGTCGTAAGAGCCGACAAAAGAAAATGACAAAAGAAAATGACAAGGCTGAGAACCTAGCCGCAAGTAAAGGAAAACTTCATACGAAACCACAGTAGGCTAATTACCCTCTACTGCCTGCCTCGTTGGTCTAGTGGTTAGATGTGCCGCCTTGGGCACTGGCTCGGAGTCTGGGTGTCATTTCTATCTATAATATGTATGTATTTACAAAAAAAAAATGTGTATAAGTAGTTTATCATCCATCTCGTTACCATAACACAAGCATTAAGTTGCTTAGCTTGGGACGAGATGGAGTTGTGTGTAATGTCCAAGGATATTTATTTATGTAGCTGGAGGAAGCTCGACGCAGCAGTGGGTCATGTAGGTGCTGAGTAATATTATAACAAAGTTTAATTTGAATTTGATAATTTATTCTCTATTTCCGGTAGGTATATTTAATTTAAAAGGAGTTAGTTTGGGTATTTCCTTTCCCATTTCAACACCGAATATCAGTGTTCATTCCAAAATCTGATTTTATGATACACTCGATTTCAGAGGTAGATTCAAATGCAATGACGGCAATCAAATTGAAATGTGGATAGTGTGTGATGGCTACGTCCACTGTGCAGACCGATCTGACGAAAGCCCGACATTATGCAAGAAGTTCAAATGCCATTCTGCACAGTTTCGTTGCAACTATGGAGGGTGTTTGACCATCGGAAATATTTGTGATGGGGTAAGTCGCTAGGATTGAGGAGAGCGATGGTTGCCGCAAGCCTCATGCTTGTGAACAGGTGCCAACATGCATTGGAAGGTTAGTATTGTTGACTAGATCTGGCTGATGTTTGTCCCTTTGCAACTATTGCGCGAGTTTGCTCTCAGAAATCTGTCTTAAATCCAGTCTTGTACCCAAAAATTACGATCTAAAAAGAGCAACTACAGAGTTTCTTGGCTCTTCTCTGTAGAGGTGCATTCCGAACCGGTGGTAGATGGTTAGCCTGTGATGACCTGTGGGATGGGGGGAGGCTACTACAGACCAACCCCCCCCCTTCGCTTCACCGAAAGGGTCGCCTCGGAGCTTGGGGCTCCACTAAAACAAAGGCGCTGTCGTCTGTCCGTCCCTATGTATGCTTAAATCTTTCAAACTACGCAACAGATTTTGACGCGGTTTTTTTAAATAGATAGAGTGACTCAAGAGTAAGGTTTATGTGGGTTTATAATACATGCATAATTGCACCCGTGCGAAGCCGGGGTGGGTCGCCAGTATGTCTAAAAATCAATGCCACTTTTCGTTGTAATTTTATAACTCAAGAAAGGGTTTTTTTTATAATACTCTTGATAAGACTGCACCATTCTTAATACAATCTAGCTTAGGCTAATAAGTAATTTGTATCTGTCCTAAATTACTACGGAAATGAATAAAGTAAGGCAGTGTCCACTAACACTTGTGTTATTGTCTCTACAATTATAAATCACTTTTTTCTTGTGATCTTCATAATATTGCACTTTTATTCACTACACTAGTTCAAAAGGTTTAGTTCTTTTTAACCGTCCTATAAAGTCAGTGGTGTCGAGGAGCTGGATAGCCTCGACATCCACATGGTGATGAAGCCTATGGTCATGCGCTTCAGCATGTTTCTTTAAGACGCTAGCAACAAAGTCCACTTTCAGGTCCCGAAGGAGGTCATTAGTGTTGATGTACCACGGTGCGTTAACTATACCCCTGAGTACTTTGTTTAGGAATCTTTGTATGATTTACATATTACTTTTTTTGGTAACTAACACAATATATGATAATATTTTGGTAAGAATTATCACATTATTGCATTAACGGAAACATGGCTTAATTTTAAAATTGGAAACGGGGAATTTATCGATTCGAGATACACAATATATCGCAGAGACCGAGATGAATCAAACTCCGAAAAAAAAGATGACGGTGGTGTTCTCTTAGTTATCTAATGCGATATTCCATCTACTAGAATATCAAACTGAGAAAGTGACTGTGAGGACTTATGGGTAAAAGTCGAAGTAAATATAAACGGTCAAGTAAAAAACATTGTTTTAGGTATTCTATTTAGCTCCACCAATACGGTCGCAGATGTTAACCAAGTATCTTGACAATGTCAACAACATATTAGGATCTATTAACGATGTAATGATCATTGGAGATTTTAATCTTTCGTTTATTAACTTGACTAAAGACAACTTCTTTCCATTTGTAAACCCTGTAAATTATAATAATTCACTAGGTTATTCACTTGTAGATTTCACGTGTCTCAAATAATTTAAGACATTTTAACAGTTTATATAATGTTGATGATAAGATTTTGGACTTGGTGCTCAGTAATTTACCTGTTGTGCATGTTAAAAAAGAATATAGACCCTGTCTGTAATTTGGATTCTAAACATCCAGCCATGTTAATCACTGTAACCTGTCTTACTATAAGCACTTATAATTATTTTAGAGCCAAATATCATGAGATTGTTCCAATTTTGAAGAATATTGATTGGTATAAAGATTTCCAAATACCCACCATGGTGTAGCTATTGTCTGATAAAAAGACTCAAAGAAAAAGAGAGGGCGAGACAAAGATACCGTAAATAGAATAATCCCCTAGATTTAATATCCTATTAGGTGATTCGGAATCATTACCACAAACTTTATAATGACTGTTTTAAAAACTACAATTCATCTATCGAAGAACAAATTAAAAAGAACCCAAAAGCTTTCTGGCAACACATTAAAAATGAAAGAAATAACAATGCTTCCACTTTTCCAGCCACAATGTACAAAGACCATATAAGTAAGAGTACAGGCCCTGAAATTGCCAATCTTTTTTCATCGCAATTTGCATCTGTGTACAGCTGCGAAAATAGCGTTGAACCAGACTAAGTCAATCAAAACCTTCTTCTAAAGAAACCGAAATAATTTTGGTATTTTAGTATCTCTTTTGAACTGGTTCCGTTCTTATCTAGGTAAAAGACTTCAGATTGTGTCAGTTAATGGCAACGAATCTCAACCGTACTACGCTTCCTCTGGTGTTCCACTAGATGGGCTAGCACCCGTTCTTTTTTCAATTTTCATTAATGATATATCATCAAATATATACAATTGCAAATGTATGTTATTTGCTGACGACATTAAACTTTACCAAATAGTAAATTCCACAGCGGTTGTTACAAAAATACAAGAGGATCTATCGAGAATAACAAAAAAAATGTATAAAAATGTCTGGTGTAAAAATAATCTAATGACCCTCAATGTAAGCAAATGTTACCATTATGAGGTAATCTAGGAAAAGGATACATTTAGAATCCTCTTACAGTATTAATGGAATTCGATTAGACAAAGTAAACGAAATAAAAGATCTCGGTATAATTATGGACTCGGAACTGCGGTTTAACTCATACATTGACTACGTTACTAGTTAAGAAAGCTCGGATGCTAGGTTTTTCAAAACGCAATACTAAACATTTTAAATACGCGCAGACAAAGATAATATTGTTCAACTCCTTAGTGAGGAGTCATCTACAGTACGGTTCAATAATTTGGAATCCGTTTTACAGTTGTCAATCACAACGTATCGAAAATATTCAACGTGCATTTACACACCTTGCCTTTTTTATCAAAATATCAGTCACCGATGTGGGCATGATCAACGGGTATTTGTTATTTTCTATATTACAAACATTGTATATCGGTAGAAAAAATCGGTAAAAAAATCAAGTGGTTCTATATTGGCTGAGGGTGATGATGATGAATTATTTTTTCAGAAAAGTGATTGCTGGGACGGCTCTGATGAAACCCCCGAGCTATGCAGCGAAGTAAAGTAAGTACTTGCCTTAACCACAAGGATTTTCTCTGGCAAAACTTTTTGAAATCTTCAAGTTGGAAACTCTACTAACGGGTTGAAATGCTGCTTTCCATAGAAGAGCCACCTTACAGAAGACCAGGAGATCATAAGATAGTGTTATCTTATGTTCTCCTCCATCCCAAAGTTGCTAATTCAATACAGTCAAATACTGTTTGACTTTTTTGGTAACCTAAAGTCCTCAAGTGGCGACCGCGTTCCGGAAAGCGCAGTGCTGGTAGGCCTCCCACACGGTGGACCAACGAAGGTCGCCGCAAATGATGGTTGCGGACGGTTCATGACCGGCCTATGTTCAGCAGTGGACGTCTTTTGGCTGAAATTATGAATACTAATACGAACTAAATTAAATTTAGCACATAAATTTTAGCTATTGCAGCGTGGACCCTTAATGGACCCTTAATTGGAAAATAACAGGGTTGGTGAAAATTTTAGATGCCGGTGGTTAGTCGGGAGACCTACTAAGCTACACAAGCCTCACTGACTAAGAGCGTCCCAGCGTTACCCGGGATGGCCTCCGATAGTCGTACCCGGGAGGACCTACCAAACGAGAGGTGTGCGGGTATACCACTGGGGTTTTAGTGGGTAGACGAGTGTTCTGAAGTCTCTCCTAACCGCTGACCCTGAACAGCAGCGGCAGCGAAGGAAAGGGTTCGGGGAATTCATATTGGCTTTTTGCAGGTGCGAGGAGCACCAATTTCAATGTGCTCACGGCGGTTGTATTTGGAATTATTTGACTTGCAATGGCCGGCCGGACTGTGTAGGCCACTCTGACGAGACCCCAGATCTGTGTAAAAATAAAACGTACGTATGCATGAATTCTTCTTTTTCTCTGGCCATAAATGACTGACTGCTAAGTCGGGTATCCTCCAACTACATGCAGAGTAAATAGCTGCATGCTGGATGAACGGGTTCTCTTTTTTTACGTCACCCGTAGGATAAAATGAGGCAGCGATGAAGTTGTCGGCAGGAGGACCAGAGCGACCGATATAACTCGAAGAATTGCAGAGTTGAAGTCGCAGTGGGCAGGCGACTTAGCCCAAATTACGGATGGCCATTAAGTCCTGGAGAGCCGACCAAGATTGGGTAAACTAAGCGTAGGAAGAACCCTGATTAGATGAACAGCGTGTTGCCAGATATAACGAAAAAAGGCTTCATAAAAAGAGCATAAAATGCTCAGTTTCCCTGCGAGTTGGAATCAGAAATGACGAGATGCGTTGGCGAACCAGAGCTACGACAAGGTCCACATTGCCAAAATGAAGAGGCACTGGCAAATAGCTCACAGGGCTATGTGCCTTACCCACTGCCTCAACCACCTACCGGAAAGAGCAGAGCTGGTAGTCCTCCCACACGGTAGACTGATAACCGGACCGGTTGAGATCAAACCAAAGTAGATATGTTATTCGAATAAATTCTTACAAAATCCTTTCAAATAGTCAAATAATAAAATAAATTAACTAGCTTTTACCAGTTTGGAATGCAAGATACTGCATGGTTGCTCTTTTATATAAAAAAATAATAGGAAGGATGGTATCTGGTGGGAAGTGAGCGGGAAATCTTGAGGGCTCCTCTGTGGACGTTTTTGGCGATGATTCAAATTCTTTATTTATCGGAACTAAAAACTAAGGATACATAAATTTATGTGCGATAAATTAAATGATTACTACTATTACTCAACTACATATCGTCTACATTAGGGCTAGACTGCGTCGCAGCTATTAACGCCCCACTCCGGTGATGTGTCGTAACGTCCCATACAGAGTATGATGTGCACGTTTGTGGTGAGTGTATGCGCGTGTGTGAGTGTGTGTGTATGTGTGCAGATAAAGTGAAAAATTATGCATCGTAAAAAGTAATTAAGATGGTGATTTAATTATGATGGTGCTGATATTGTCACGTTTTGCCGCAGGTGTGACAAAGACCAGTTCCAGTGCAAATATGGCGCATGCGTCTTTGCTACAGATTTGTGCAACGGAGTGGAAAACTGCTTCGACGGTTCGGACGAGACGCAACCACTTTGCGATTATGTGACTCGGTAAGTATTGCCAACAAGTAAGCCAAGTGGACAGTGCGAATACCATTCGTCTGCACGTTATGCAATATCTGGTCTGCTGGATGTTAGATGGGTGTCCATAATACGTAACATTTGACTTCTTCCGGGCACGTAAACTCGACAGTCCCGCCACTATGGCTATAAAAAGGCTTAAAGACACCCAAATCGGAGATTGCCTGCGAGATCGAATCAGAAATGAGGAGATATGCAGGAGAACCAGGGGTACCGAAATAGCCCACTGTATTCCTAAACTTAAGTCGCTGTGGGCAGGGCGCGAAGCTCGCAGGACTGACGGTACTCGAATGACGGCCGCGTTCCGGAAAGCGCTGGGCTGGTAGGCCTCCCACACGGTGTAGCGACGATCTGGTTAAGGTCGTCGGAAAATAATAGGTGGCTCAGGAAATCTTTGTGGAGGCTTATGTCCAGCAGTGATCTTTTGGCTGAAATGGTTATGGTGGAAGAATGAATGGTGAATGGATGACAATACTAGACTTGTGGTAATCCTTAGAAGAGACCTATGTACAGAAGTTGGCTTTTTAGCTGAAATAAGATACTGCATGGATATCTCTGTGTGGGGACAGCTCAGAATATTATACTTCCCCGTCGCACGCTGGGAAATAACGCGTGTTGTAAAAGTCAACAAATCCAGCACGCTTAGCGGAAGGATCGACGAAGTTTTACTGTGTTTGGTCGTGTATATTTGAGAGCCGGTGTCCGACAGGGCATTTCCTTGAATTGCCTGCTCCATCTTGCGTTGCATTCCATCACGCAAGCCTAGAGACAAAGGCAATCAAGACCCTGATAAAAAAAAATGTTTTAATTAATGAAACATTTATTGTGGTTATAGAAAGAACCATGTTTTTGAGTGCAAAGATGGAAACATTACGGATGGTTGGAGGCTTTGCGATGGTAGCCCTAACTGTCCTGATGGCTCAGACGAGACTCGTGAGATTTGCAGACACAGCCTGTGCCATTCTGGACAGTTCAAATGCGGGTATGGAGCTTGCGTGTACCATGGAACGATTTGCGATGGGGTAAGATTTGTAATGGTTTGTGGAGTTCAACGACTTAGTTCAATATCAGAGAATGCAATGTATACTGCTAGCGGATCGCAGGTTCAATCCCTGTATCAAATTACGTTATTTTATTGTTTCATTAATTTAAATTCATTTTTTAGTTTGACACTTATATTTATAATATGCGTTTTGTTTGACCCAAAGAGAATTTAATGCGTGAAAAGATTTTTGGGCACGCTTTTAATAACTACCCTGTATTTCAGGTATCAAACTGCGTAGACAAATCAGACGAAACCGCGGAGCTGTGTGGTGGAAATAGGTAATTTTCACAGTCTTTTGGCTGAAATGATGATGATGATGAATCTAAAATCTTCTTAAGTTCTAAATCTTTCGTACTGTATCACGGAAATAATTTTGATTCGGCGAGAATTTACTACTAATTTCTACTCTATACTTGGGTGAATTTCCCAAATGACTTTTTTTTTTGTCTTCGGTGAAATTAGTATTTGAAAAAAGGAATATTGTTCTGAATTTTTTTTTGTATTCATTAGGTTGTTATTGGGCTGTGGCAAAAATATAATTTTCATATGACTATTACAAAAGGTAGAAAAAAAATTATAAACCTCTATTTTTTTCAAATCGGTGCTGTCCCTCTACTTTTTTTACAAACAAAACAGCTTATAAATGAATAAAAATAAGTAAGATAAGTATATAACTTATTCTATTTCATAGAATATTAGTTTTGTTATTGATATACATATAGCATATTTTTTTATTATTATTACTTAGAGGCACAAACGTACTTGTCTTGCAAAATGTTCTCACATCGGTGGACAAAAGTAATTTAAACCTAACTTTACATCGACGAGTCCGAAAGCGTCTCTACCCCAATTTTAATTCTCTCGTTAGTGTGTGTTATTGCGCAGTCTGGACGAATGCCTGTCAAATCGTTGCATATTCCCTCAAATAACGTATGTACGCCATTCCAGTTGCTCCCGGACAATTATTTTATACTATCGGTGGTTGCATTTTTTTTTTGTGTAAAGAGTAGTTTTTTTATTGTTGTTTGGTTCTAACAGAGGTAGTAAGTGAATTAGTTTCATCGAGTGTTATTGAATTTATCCTATATTTTATGCATTTTTTCTAATTTCCTAAAAAGTGTGTTATTTCTCACGTCGCTGGTCTCATATCGGTGTAATCGGTGGTCTTTATTACCACCGATGTGATAATTTACACCGAAATTATAAGAAAAAATCAATCGGTGTCTTATATCTAATATCGGTGTTTTGATTCATGATCAACGCACAGTTTTGTGACATCGGTGGCTTGCTTTATCATATCTTTGGATCCCATATCTAAAATTAAACAAAGAAACAATGACTGACTGACTGCCTCGTTGGTCTAGTGGTCAGATGTGCCGCCTTTGGATCAACGGGTCCCGGGTTCGATTCCGGGGTCGGGCCAGTGTCTTTGTCTAAACCAGAGGCACTGGCTCGGAGTCTGGGTGTCATTTCTATCTATAATAAGTATGTATTTACAAAAAAAAAATGTATATAAGTAGTTTATCATCCATCTCGTTACCATAACACAAGCATTAAGTTGCTTAACTTGGGACGAGATGGCGGTGTGTGAAATGTCCAAGGATATTTATTATTATTTAATGGAACATACAAACTTAAACAACCTACATAGACAGCCAAAATCATTACCACGATACCACTAGGTAGTAGAAGATGTATAAATGTATCAATACGTCTATAGGCTGAGATGATGACGGTGAGGTGGAGCAATTGAACGCATTATAGGTTTATCTAGACACAAATACATAATAAAAAATAAAAAATAGATAAATAGAAAACATCATAATAGCTTAATTTTGTTTAAGAATGCCAAGGCCAAAACTGAAAGAGGAGGAGAAAAAAAGAGAGAAAGAGGTTGCTGGAACGAATACAAAAAGCTAAAATAAACATCTTTAACATACACATTCTTTTTTTAATTCTAAGTACTCCTAGTAAATATAATAAAAAGAAAATAAATATAATTAAATAGGTATGTACCTATTTCAAAATATTATATTTCATTACAATTGCGGAAAGGCTGTCATTACAACGAGTTCCGACAAATGTCTACCCGAGCCGAGGCGCAGCCGAAGGCGAGGGTTGACAGTCGGAACAAGTTACAATGACGGTTCCGCACGTGTACTGAACGACTATTTTTAATACAGTTGCGAAAAAAATTAATAAAATAATAAAAACACAATAAACTCAAATAACTAATCATTTCTGAAAAATGGCGCCGACCGTAGAATATATGCAGAGATTTTTTTTTCTTCACCCATTCTGGTAAGCAAAAGGAACAATGCCCGTACAGCCAAGTCTTCGGTAGAATTTTTTTGTTGATATGAAATGGAATTTATTTAGATGAAATGAAACTCATTCAATCAAATCATTAAATCTGATATTGAAACAAATTAGTACGTAGTTTCTTTTTAGAAATATACGTATTTGCATGAATCATAAAAACTTCTATGATTTTTTTTAGTAAAAACTTCATGGTTGGTTTTTCCTTATAACTAATAGACATTATTTTGACAGTTGGGAAAGAAAACGCACTAGTGCGGGTATGGTAAAAAAAAAGCACGCGTGTGTAATAGCCCACTTCCCGAACGCTATACGTCCCTGTAATATGCCACTTTTTGAGCAACTGTATTAAAAAATATATTTTGATTGGATTTCTAAGAACTCAGTTGTCTTTGGATGTGATATGAGTTCAGGTCTTCAGTTCTACGTCACCTTTGTAAAAATATATAGGTATCTACTAACTATTTACTTTTTTATATTCAAAGGTGGATAGATTATCATTATCGCTGGATAAGTAAATCATTTCGGTGGATAAACTTATCCTAAAAAATTTTGTGGGTAGTCAAAGGCTCAAGTCAATTAATTTTGTCTCTTCAATTTAATTTCCATTTATTTAATTTAAACTATATTTAAGTGATTATTTTGAATGATAGTGACAAAGTAATCTATACTAATATATAAAGCTGCAGAGTTTGTTTGTTTGTTTATTTGTTTGTTTGTTTGTTTGTTTGAACGCGCTAATCTCAGGAACTACTGGTCCGATTTCAAAAAATCTTTCAGTATTAGATAGTCCATTTATCGAGGAAGGTTATAGGCTATATTTTATTTTCAAAAGAATTAGGGATCCGTATGAAAATTGCGATTTTGTAAACCAAGGTGTAAAATCGAAAACCTATTTATGCGTGCGCTGCAAAAACTATTGACAATAGAACAAAATGATGTACTACGGATTTGTAGGTCTTATAAAGATCTACAAAAAAGTCCGCGAGAGCACATATCTAACTATCATAGTTTAGTCACAATAACCGATTTTATGTTCATAAAAAATATGTACGGGTTCGAAGCCCACGCGGGCGAAGCCGCGCGCAAAAGCTAGTTTCAAATAAACCTACCAGCAACAATATTTTCCTTTCTGCAAGTACTCACTTCACTGCACATCACTCACCAGTTTGCAATGGAACAACTAAGACAGACTATTGAGGAAATGAGCCAATCTCTGCTTATAAGGATGGCTGACTTCGAGGGTGAACTCCGGAAACCCTCTTCTGCCAATCCAACTACAGCCAACATTTCTACAGAGTTCAACTCTTTTAAAGCTTTTGTCCTCCAATCCATTAGCTGCCTTCAACAGCAGGCTGATATGTTAGCAGCTGGCATGGACAAAATTGAGATGAGGGGCCGTCACAAGATGCTCCTGTTTCATGGTATTAAAGAAGAACCAAAAGAAGTAACCTCGCAGTTGGTGGTAAAGTTCATCCAGCAGCATTTTAAAAAGCCTGAGGTGGCACTGACTGACATTAAACGTTGCCATAGGTTGGGCCGCGCAGGTGATTCAAAAACCAGACCGATAGCTTGTAAATTCCATGATATAGGACTGCGTGATAGCATATGGTATGCTAAGGCTGTGCTGAAGGGGTCTGGCATTACCATCTCAGAGTTTCTTACAAAACCACGACACAACACGTTCGTCATAGCTCGTGAGAGATTTGGTGTGACTAGATGCTGGACCAGAGAAGGATGGATACACATTCTTGGCGATGATGGTACGAGGCACCGTGTTTCTACAGTGGGCGATGTAAACAAGCTCCAGTTTTCCGATACAAAGACTGCAGAACCTGCCTCGAAGGGCTCTAAGCCCAAACGCGCTGCTGCAGCTAGGAAACAGTAGTATGGTCGCCCCATTTCTCATTTTATTGTCCTTTGTTTTTCATTTAAGGTATTTATTATAGTAATTAATCAAAGGAGGTAAACGAAACAACAAATAAAATCGTGAGTTAGTGAATGAATTGTCAGTCAATACGTCAGGCAGGACTGCAATAACAGTTTCAATTTAATGACATTTTATGTCAGCTGTAATATGTGCTTTCTGCCAGTGTATCTCAAATGTGTTGATATTTTTTGTTTGTTTTGTTGTTAAGTTGTTTACGGTCATGTTTGTACGTTTAAGTTAATTTTGTATGTACGTATATATTTGTTGTTGGTTAGGTGTTTTATGTGCTACGTTTTTAGAGTTTTATTTTATTGTATTTTATTTTATTACCTTTATATTTTATATGGATACAGATAGCGATAATGATATTTTTTTATCTGCCAGTAGTGGTGATGAGAGTTCCTTTTCTTCACCTTCTCTTGCCAGTACTCTGTTATCGTGTTTCTGTGACGTTCCCAAGAATTTTAATGTGGTTCATATCAATGCCCAGAGTATTCCTGCTCATTACCATGATATGCTGGCAAACCTTGACGGAAACAATATACATGCCATCCTTGTCTCCGAATCTTGGCTTAAACCGTGCCTTCCTTCTGTCTCTTATTCTCTTCCCGGGTTCACGCTAATAAGAAATGATCGCTCCGATAGAGTGGGTGGTGGTGTTGCCATATATCTTCGATCATACATTCCTTATTCTATTATCAATATGTCTGCACAACCACCGCCTCAGAACGCGGGTGAGCATCGCTTTCTGGAAGTTGAGCTCCATCATTCCAAACTTTTGCTCGGCGTATATTACAGTCCTTCTTCAAGTATTAATTATTTCCCTTCCTTTGAAAACCTCTTAGTCAATCTCGCTTCTGCTTATAGTCAGTCGATAATAATGGGTGACTTTAATACATGTTTGATAAAGAATGATTCTCGCACAATGTCCTTTCAATCTATCGTAAATTCCTGTAACCTCAATATCCTCCCTTTAAATGCCACCCACCACTTTCCTAATTCCACTCCTTCGCTTCTCGACTTAATAATTGTTTCAGCTCCCAGCCGTGTAGCTAAACATGGGCAGTGTTCAGCGGATGCTTTCTCATATCATCATCTCATTTTCCTATCTTATAAGATGCGCCCCCCCCCAAAGCAAAGTCTAAAATCATTCAGCAGCGCAATTTTAGTGGTATGGACATATGCGAACTTCAAAAAGATGCTGGGAATATTTGCTGGGACTCATTTTATAATTCGACCTCGGTGGACGACAAAGCCAACATCCTAACGTCTAAAATCATTAAGCTCTACGATGTACATGCTCCACTACGATCAATTAAATTAAAACATCTCCCAGCACCCTGGCTCTCAGAAAACATAAAACTAATTATGGAAGATAAAGCCAAAGCTAATTCTAGATTTAAAACCCGTCCCACGGCTGCTAACCTGGAAAAATATGTTTCAGCACGAAATCGCTGCAATAAGGTGTGTAGGAATGCGCAACGCCAACATATCCATTCATCAGTAGAAAACGGTGACCCTGAAGAAGTTTTTAAGGTCCTTAGGAGTTGGTAAACCACGTCAAGATACTTTACCTAAAAGTTTAAATCTAGACCGCCTCAACCAACATTTTTCCTCGACTTCTGCTTGCACTCCTGCAAGTAAACAGCGTACACTTAATTATCTTTCTCTGGTTCCAACTCCTGACTATTCTCCTTTCGTATTACAACAATTGTCTGATTGTGATGTTAAGAGCGCCATTCTGGTAATCACGTCTAAGGCTCTGGGCAGTGACTGTATTAGTCGCAATATGATCGTTCCAATCATCGACCAAATCCTTCCCATAATTACAAACCTTCTTAATTTCTCCCTCTCCAGCGGTTCCTTTCCATCTTCGTGGAAAGAAGCCATAATCACTCCCCTACCCAAGATCGCTAATCCTGCCTCTATGTCCGTATACTGCCCCATTTCCATTCTTCCGTTCCTTTCAAAAGTTTTAGAGCGCCTTGTCCATAGTCAACTCAGTAATTTCCTTACCAGTTATCACCTTCTGAATCCCCTCCAATCCGGTTTCCGTCCTGGCCACAGTACAGTCTCTGCTCTGATCAAAGTAACAGACGATATTCGCCGGGGAATGGAAAACAGTCAGTTAACACTACTGTCGTTGCTAGATTTTAGCAATGCTTTCGGTACCGTCGACTTTGCTATCTTACTTGGTGTGCTGAGCTCTCTTAACATATCTCCAACAGCGATTGCTTGGTTTCGTAGTTACCTGTTCGGCCGCCGGCAGCGTATTCGCGTTGAAGACTCCTTGTCCTCTTGGTGTGATACAGCTGCTGGTGTCCCACAGGGTGGCGTTCTTTCTCCATTACTCTTTGCCGTATTCATAAATACAATCTCTTGTAAACTTGTATCTTCCTACCACCTTTATGCAGACGATTTGCAAATATACCGCAGTGCTCCATTGCCACGGTTAAATGAAAGTATCGAAGTGTTGAACATGGATTTAAAAAATATTTGTGAATGGAGCCAAGAATATGGGCTCAGGGTAAATCCTACCAAGACGCAAGACATAATTATCGGGAGTCCCAGGTATATTGCGCGTATTGACTGGTCGCAACTTTCTCCTGTTATTTTTGAGGGTACTATCTTGCCATTTAAAGATAGAGTAAAAGATTTAGGTATTATTATAGATCGGACTCTTTCCTGGAACCCCCAAATTCAAATTATCAGTCGTAAGCTGTTTGCTTCTATAGGCTTTTTAAGGAGACTTCGCAATTTCCTTCCAACCGCCACCAAAATTGCGCTTGCTCAATCACTCCTGCTTCCAATTTTAGACTATGCTGACGTCAGCTATCTTGACCTTACAGAGGAGCAACTGGATAAACTTGAGCGCCTTCAAAACGTTTGTATAAGATTCATATTTGGACTACGCAAATATGATCATGTCTCAGAATTCCGCACTAAGCTCAAGTGGCTCCCAATTCGCCTTCGTCGGAATCCTACTAATATTATAAACGTGAAAGTTTGTAAGTATGGATGGATGGATGGATGGATGTTTGTTACACTGTCACGTAAAAACTACCGAATGGATGTTAATGAAACTTTACAATAATATAGCTTATACATCAGAATAACACATAGGCTACAATTTATAACGATATTGTGTGTAAATTTATACAGATATTAAGTTAAATTCAAAATACTAAATGTCAAATTTTCAGCCATATTTAATTATAGACAACGTAAGGTTTCTCTGTCAGATGCGTTTTGTTATACCACGTATTATATCACATTCCACGGGAACGGGATAAAAATCTCAGATATCCTATGTCCGACTTTATAAAAATGTTGGACAATTCACAAAATCATACTTAATATTATAAACGTGAAAATGTATGTGAGTGTTATCCCGTTCCGTGATAAAAAACATCGTATAACAAAATGCAACTGACCTGGAATAACAAAACGTCACTGACAGCGAAACGTTATGTTGTCTATAGTTTGACAAATTTGACAATTAGAAATTTTGAAGTTGACCGGTTATAGTATTCGTTTTGAGTAAATATTAGCTTATGTGCCGATATTATCATTAAAAACGTGACCGTGACCATGACGATCAAAACTTACCAGACAAAGCCGTATTGTAAAAAGGATTTGATACATTGCGAAAAAAATGACTGAAGAAGAACTAAAAAATGCACGTGAAGATCGCCGCATTAGTATGGCTCGAATTCGTGCTTCCCAATCACAAGAGCAAATCGAGGCAGCCCGTGAAACGGATCGGTTGGGAATGCAAAATCGTCGAGAAAATTTAAGAGATCAACAAGTAGATAATTTTCGAGACGCAAGAATAAATTTATAAAGTACGTACTACATAATTTGAATCGAGCAACGTTTCGATACGATGGCAGCACTAATTACTGCTTGCATACTTGCGTCCGCATTGGACCAATAGATGCCATGTAATATTACAAAACACTCCTAAGCGGCTAAAGTTTTATCAAAATGGAGAATCGATATCTGGGATGAATGTCTATTAGCGCATACACGCGCATTGGAAGCAATTATCCGATCCGACCGAAGACCTACGCAATGACTCGAGATGTTTTGGAGACGCAATGATTTTACTGTCTGGCGATTTCCGCAAAAAAATACCACTAATTCCAAGATCGACTGCTGCCGCCGAAATAAACGCTTGCCTCAAATCAACGAAATAAGTAGATGATTTTATTTTTCAGAATTTCTGTTCATCGAAGGACTAACTCACAAAATTGACTGAGCGAGCAATTTTGGCGACTAAGACTAAATATACTTATAGATTATTCATCTTCACGGATCGGAAGACCATCTGCGGTATTCGTTCATGCGCCTGATTATAAAAACGAAAAATTTCGTCTCTCAAGGTCCTTCACTGAAGAGTGCAAAAAAAGTAAAAAAATATATATGGATAAAAAAGAATCATTAAAATACCTGATAATTTGACCTTTTTTGTTTATATTTATTATCCTAATAAAAAATTGAACTTAATACAATCCAAAATCTGCTCATTTATGGCGAAACAAAGTTCGCCGGGTCAGCTAGTACTCACATACTATCTTTGTTATACAGTATACTGTTCAGTCCTACTGCCCCTTCCTATCTAAAGGATTGTTTCAAACTCCTTCACGAATCGCATTCATTTTCCTTGAGATCGTCACAAAATTTGAAACTGCATTGCCCCACTCATACCACCGACTTCTTCGGGAAATCTTTCACAGTACAGGCAGTCAGACTCTGGAATGCTCTTCCAGAGTATTTAATGCGTACAGAAAGTTTGCAGATTTTCTAGAAACAATTAAGAGAACACTATCTGGCAATCAGTGCTGTAAATTGATATGCCTTAATTGTCACTATTTATTTATACGTCCATTGTATTGCATTTCTTATTGTGTATAGAATGTAATATGTATATTTAAATATATATAATTGTAATTAATAACCTTTTTAAGTATTATAATTAGTATAGTTAAAATAATAATAGGGTTGAGCACACTGACCGCCAGTTCTAAATTATCTATATTATTTATACAAAGGTTGCCTGGAAGAGATCGCGGTATGCGATAAGGCCGCCCAATGTACACTTTACGTTAAGAATATTTCTATTTTCTGTATCTTTCTTGTTATAGTGTGCAATAAAGAGTATATAAATAAATAAATCATATCGGTGTACGAAAAAATAATCGGTGCCAGTTTGTCATGTCGGTGGAAACCAGAATTCAAACTGAATTTTCTCCCTATTCTTAAATGATACGTCGATGATATTAAATTTGGAGATATTTGATGTCCTATAGATTACATAAAACCTGAAAAATATAAAAAATATATGTACTTAAATGAAAAAGTTCACCGATATAATAAAAAAAATGGCATTTGTTGAAATTGACCCATTTAGTACCACTTGCGAGGAAGATGAATTCAGATGTGCATATGGCGCCTGTATATCGAGGGACGAGGTATGCAATAGTGTGAGTCAATGCGCCGATGGATCTGATGAGACGGAAGAAGCCTGCAGAGACTACAAGTAAGAAATAGCCTTTAAAAAAATATTTTTTTTTTATTTAATGCATGGAGTACTTACAGCTAATAAAGGTTTATGTATTCCTTATGTATAGCTTCATTGAGCCAATAACATTTTTATCGCCATTTTGTCGCAAATAACAATTATGTCGCCCGGTTTTGTGTCAAAATGACACACAGACTCAGAACAATTGCCTCTTTGTCTAAACCAGAGGCAATTGTTCTGAGTCTGTGTGTCATTTGTGTTCGCCAATTACATGTTTGTAAACTGCCCCCGCGACACAGGTTAACATACAGCAGGGGCTACGGATAAAAATAATAGTTTAAAAAAAATAAAAAAAATACGCTTTTACTAAATAATAGAAAATAAATTTTATGACTAGGATAATAATAATCAGGATCAGCGATTTTTGTTTTCCTAAACCTCCTCCTCCTTTTCCTAATCCTTACTAAAAAAAGTAAAATAAATCAGTTTAAAAAAACTAAAAAAATAAGCTTTTAAAAAATAGATTTTTTTTTAAATAAATTTGAATTAAAAATAGTGTCGTAATAAATGATTTTATTGTTAAAAAAAAGTGTGGGGTGCATGGTATAAATAGTTCGTAAAATAGTATAAAAACGTATTTTTTTAGTTTTTTTAAACTATTATTTATTTACATTTTTTAGTAATCGAGAAATAGGTGATCTGCGCGCTTGGTAGATTCGTTTATTGGTCAGGAAAACAAAAATCGCTGATCCTGATTATCAAAGTACAAAATGTGACTAGCGATTTTTGAGGAAGCATAATCATAACAGCTTTTCGAGGTCCATATATCAAATAGTAGCTGATCAGCAGCTGATCATAAGCTGCTGATGACACATTTTAGATAATATGAGTATCGCTGGCTACTATCTCATTTTCAATTTGTAAAGAATCTTGATTTTACGTTTCATCTTTATTCTTGAAATCGCGTACATAGTTTAATTTTTTTATATGGTAATTTGTCACATTAAATTCAAAACAATTTTTAATTTCTGACTTTGTCTTAACTGAATTTAGTGAAGCTGACTTAGTGCACGGACTACTACGTAGGAAAATAAAAAATATATGTACATAGATAGCATCTTAATCAAAAAACTGTATATTTCGAGCCCTAAACTAAAAACTGAGAGAAATTCCAAAAAACTGTAGATCTACAGTTAAAACTGTAGAGTTGGCTACACAGCTCAGAGTAGTAGTTAGCTAGAAGTAGTTATATTTTGGTTATGTTACAGATGCAAAGAGACTGATTTTCTTTGCGCATACAATTTATGTTTGGATTCTGATGAAGTGTGCGACGGAGTTGCCAACTGCCCTAATGGTTTGGATGAAGCGGAAAAAGAATGCCGGAATAAAATGTAAGTCAATAAGGCCATAAAAGACCCACTCCTGAGTCGGGACTCCTCCTGAGCCGACAAAGGGAAGTGAATGATAAGGCCGAAAACCTAGCCGCAAGAGAAGGAAAACTTGCTACGAAACCGAAATTAGCCCACCGACCCACGCTGACCAGGTGGGTTGGCATAGGGTTTCGCAGCAAGTTTTCCTTCTCACGCTGCTAGATTATCAACCTTGACAACTGTATATCTGATTGTTTTTCTTTCACAGATGCAACGAGGACGAATTTCGTTGTGCATATGGCGCTTGTATTGACAGAAAGAACCTTTGTAACGGCCGCGTGAACTGCGTAGATGGATCTGATGAGGTGGTGTCTGTTTGCTCCAATATGTCGTAAGCACAATTTTGTTGACGACGGCTAACACCGTGGCATATCCAGACTCTACATAAAATTAGATCCAATTCTGCTGGGCAGCGTTCGGGAAGCTGCGAAACATCTTCTCGTCCACAATACCGCAGTGTCTGAAGACAAAAGTCTTCGACCAATGTGTGTTGTCAGCGATGATATATAGAACAGAAACGTGCCTTTACAAAAAAAAATGTATATAAGTAGTTTATCATCCATCTCGTTACCATAACACAAGCATTAAGTTGCTTAGCTTGGGACGAGATGGCGTTGTGTGAAATGTCCAAGGATATTTATTTATTTGTGTTCGTGAATCACATGTTTGTAAACCGCCCCCGCGATACAGGTTATATAGGCGATACTTAGAGCACAGCCGGGTACACAATAGGACCAGAACCCGGGTAGGGACACCCTGTTCTTACGCAATGTCCTTTGGTCCAATATCTGAGGGTAGAGCAAGGCTCTTCTCTCTAAGCCACTGTCGAATTGATCGTTTACGAAGTTTCCCAACCGATAGATGGCCTGCGCAGACAAACAGTGTTTTTAGTGGGTAAACCGATCGCAATCACTATCTCATCGTGACCGGGACTCGCACACACCCCCGCCCCGCCCCCCGGCTGGAACCTATAAAAGGGTTTCCCCTCAATAAAAAAAGGGGAGAAGCTTTTTACCCGCGATGCCCTCCGATAGCCGTAACCCTTTTCCTAGAAGATGTGCTGGTCAGCACAAACGAGACGTGTAAGGGTTTTACTGGGTAGTGGAGTGTTCCGGAGTCCCACATAACCGCTGACTTCAACCTCAAGGAGCAGCGGTATTCATTAAGCCAAAAAAGAGGGAGTAGCTTAGTTCGTGTGGTGTGGATTTAGAATAGGTAATGTCACCATCCCGTTCCATACTGAGGGTGTCGTAAGAGCCGACTAAAGTAAATAACATGGCAGAAATCCTGGCCGCAAGAGAAGGAGCAGGAGGTCTGGCCAGCGTGGCACATCAGCTTAATTTCCCTCCTTTAATTGAAGGTTGGATTCACCAGTAGGTCTTTTAGGAGAGTACTTTAAAAAAAATGGCCCGTAGCGGTGATGACATTAAAATAGTTTTTTTTTTAATTACAGTTGTGCGCAAGATCAGTTTCGGTGTACGTACGGCGCATGTATTCCCAAGACAGATGTTTGCAGTGGCAAGGGGGAATGCGAGGACCTGCGCATGTGCCAGCATATCGACGAGTAAGACCTATTTTATGTTCGTTTATTTAAATCTCATAATTGGGACCGTCAAGATATCTTAACCGTATTTTGTTTTTAGCAACGGGCAGGGCACACAGTTCGCAGGGCAGACGCCCTATGGGGCAGAAAAGTCCTCGAGTGGCGACCGCGTTTCGAAAAGCGCAGTGCTGGTAGGCCTCCCACACGGTGACACAACTACCTGGTTAAGGTCGCCGGATAGCGATGGATGCGGGCGGCTCAGGGCCGACTTTCGTGGAAATCCTTCGGGGAGACCTATGATGACTTAGGAGGCCAGCAGTGGACGTCTTTTGGCTGAAATGATGATTTTGTTTTTGCAGTCACAAGTTCCGCTGCACGAATTCCACGTCGATTGACGCCTGGCAAGTTTGCAATGGAGAAATAGATTGCCAAAATGAGTCCGATGAAGATGAACATCTATGCTCCGAACAGAAGTGCCATTCAAATCAGTTTCGATGTAACTATGGCGCTTGCCTTTTGTCCGGAGGCATTTGTGATGGCGTAAGTGTCTTTCCTTATCATCTGCTTGATGAGAGAGGCTTGGCTATGTTCTACTGAGATGGATGTGTTAAAGATACAATCTTTTGTTATCCCTTTTCTTTTTCGTCGGAAATCCTCATGGATACCCAGCCGTTGAGGTGTGATCGGGTTATTTGTGCCTCTGGGTCGCGTGGAGATGGTAAGTTATGGGTTTTGCTATCTCTAGTAGAGGAGGTTGTGAAGAGGAGATTAAACGTTGGTGGGCCATCTGAAGGTCAGTAGTAGTAAGGTTAAAAAAGGTTTTGTAGGACAAAAGGATAGGAAATTTCAATCTTTCTGGAACCCCGTCCCTCCGAATGCAGGACCGCCGGAAAATGTACGTTCAGGAGATGTGTTGCTGAAGACTAGAAGTTCTAGCATATTATAGAATATGCGACTTTTATAAAACTGCTGAAGCGACCAGCATGCACATACTTTACACAATTTACCAGAAAAATCTAAACTTTTATCATCTAGAAATATAGCCTACAAGCCCGAGAATTAAAAAAAGATGCTCCGGACATGTGGTGTTGAAGATTCAGTGGTTGAGCGATCGACTGCTGCGCAGCATGTCGCGGGTTCGATTCCCGCACGGAAGGAATATTTGTACGACGTTCCGGGTCTGGGTGCTTTCTATCTATAATATGTATGTATTTACAAAAAAAAAATGTATATAAGTAATTTATCATCCATCTCGTTACCATAACACAAGCATTAAGTTGCTTAGCTTGGAACGAGATGGCGTTGTGTGAAATGCCCAAGGATATTTATTTATTTATTTATATTTATTAAGGCTTACTACTCTCAGCCCATAGATGTCCCACTGTTGGGTCGGGCGTCCTCCCGTTTCATGGAGGGTCGTTAGCCTACTGTTCCACGCTAGCGAGACGGGTTAAAAACTCAAACTCAAAATTAACTTTATTTACGTAGGTTTTATCACAAAACTCTTATAAATCGTCATATTTACAGTTACCATTATCATCATCTTACGACCCCTATCCCGCGCCAGGTGGCAGTCTCCATACACACCTATCAGTCGTCATATCTACAGTCACACCTTCCATCTCTCTTGATCTTCCACAACCCTTACGTCCACCCACATTCATGCTGAAACTACCACCGGTTCGGAATGCTGCTCTACAGAGAAGAGCCAGCAAGAAATTCTGTAGTTGCTTTTTTCAAATCAATGGGTTTGTTTACAAAAAGCACTAAACAGCATAGTGAAAGCAAGTTCGCCAGATGAGAGAAACACACAACACGTTAACGCAATGAATGACAACTAGGCCTTGGGGTCAGGGCCAATCAAATACAAGTCCGCGAATAAATAGCTATCCATTGCGTCGTTGCTCACACATACAGTGTACAATATATGACAGGTTTCGTGCCAAGTTTTCCTTCTTTTGTGGCTAGATTTTCAGCCTTGGAATTTCCCTTACATACCCTCCGCATGGACCGGAGTGGTGTGGTGACAATATGCATATTAAAACTGCCACCACATTTATTTATTTATTAACACTTTATTGTACAAAAAATATAGAGCCGGTAAACAACTTTGACACCCTAGGCAAATTTCTCCTCATTGGAGGAGGCCGGACTCAGCAGTGGGTCTGTGGGCTGCAATGGTGATATTGATGATGATTCATGTTAATTTGTCTTAGATTGCACATTGCGCTGATGGATCGGACGAAACTCCAGAATTATGCAGAAACATGAGGTAATTGATTTATAATACACAATGTCACCAACCCGTGGAATTGGTGGGAAGAGAGAATGGTAGCACCACATTTTCGGTGTAGTGTATGTGTGGGTTTGTGTGTGTGTGCGCGGGTGAGATGGTATTTGTGTGTGTATGTAAAATTATAATTGAAAGAAAGAAAGAAAGTAAATTTATATACACTTCTGGACACATCTATTGGCCCACCTTAGAGTTTAGGTTTCGATGGCCCCTACCGAAATATGATTGCTAGATTGAACAAAAACTGTTGATGCAGTTTTAAACCATTTTACCATCTTTTTCGATCGTATTGTTTTAAATTTGAATTCAGAATACCATACGACATGGAGGTACGCCTAACAAGTCGGATATGCGCCTTGTTAAAGGCAATTCATTTTTTAATAAAAAACATGTTTTATCAAATAAAGGTTTAATTTAATAACGCGTGTTGCCTCCATGGGCATCTACCACAGCTCTCATACGATCAGGCATAGAGTTTATCAACCGCTCTATGAAATTTTGAGGGATCATCTCCCATTCCTCTGCTATGGCAGTTTTCAACTCCTGCATCGTCTGGGCAACTGGCTGACGAGCCCTAACACGTCTTTTTAGCTCGTCCCACATGTGCTCAATGGGGTTCATGTCTGGGCTTCTGGCTGGCCAGTCCATAACTGTGATGTTCACATCCCGAAGATATTCCCTGACGATGCCGGCCGCATGGGCTCTTGCATTATCAGGCATAAAAAGGAAATTTGGGCCCACATAGTCCGCGTATGGTATCACGTGAGGTTCTAAGCACTCACGAATGTACCTTTCAGCATTTAATGTTGGCAGCCGTGGTCCTGTAACAACCTCAAGTTGAGTTTTGCCGCTCGCGGATATACCGCCCCAGACAGTCCATGAGCCACCGCCATAAGCAACCCTCTCTTCAAAGCAGCATTGTGCGAAACGCTCTCCCTTACGTCGGTAGACCTTCTTCCTTCCATCATTGCCATGTAACACAATTTTAGACTCATCAGAAAAGAGTACACGGCTCCAATCTTGCTGTGTCCAATTTAAATGACTGCGTGCGAAATGAAGGCGCGCTGTTCGGTGAGCTCGCGTTAGTTTGGGCCCATTAGCTGGCTTGTGTGGTACCATATCGCGTTCTTTTAACCTTCTCCGAACAGTTCGAGCGCTCACAGATACTCCGTGGAAGTCGCGAAGTTGGTTTTGTATCTCAATGGAGGTAAGTGACGATTTCTCAAGCTGGTTGTCACGATGAATCGATCCTGCCTTTCAGTTGTGACCCGAGATCGTGGCCTTCCTTGGCGACGAACAAAGCCGCCAGTCTCTAGGTACCTCCGATAAACATTTTGGACCGCAGATCGACTAAAATTAAGTTCAGCACTCACGTTTCTTTGGCTGTGTCCGGCCTAAATAAGTGCCACAGCTTGGGCAGCTACTTCAGGTGAATTATCCATAGATTATTGATAGAACCTCATCTAAGATATCAATCACTTTTTCAAGAATTAAATCCAAGTAAACCAATAAAACCAAGTTTTCTTAGTATTCGATTGTTTGATATCAACAAAAAGACTCCAGATTGTCTTTTGTTTCTTTAAATTCTGTGTTCAAAATTCAAAAAAAGACTATCGAATGAAATTGTGAATGTGCCAGGTTCAAAACTGCATAAAATCTTTTTGCTCGACCTAATATAAAATTTTAGCTAGGACCAAACGAAACTGAAAATACAAGGTGGGCCAATAGATGTGTCCAGAAGTGTATATCCTTATATATATTTATATTCAAATTCAAAATATATATATAAGGATGATGTTTGTTTAAAGAAAAAAATGTTGCAGCTTTATATAGCAATACGAAGAAAATAGTAAATGGTATTAAAAAAAATTACACCAGCCCGTACCTACTATCCTGAGTGTGCCGTAAGAGGCGACAAAAGGAACGCAAAGCTACATCACATAGCCGCAAGCCAAATAATAATAAATAAATATCCTTGGACATTTCACACAACGCCATCTCGTCCCAAGCTAAGCAACTTAATGCTCGTGTTATGGTAACGAGATGGATGATAAACTACTTATATACATTTTTTTTTTGTTTATACATACATATTATAGATAGAAATGACACCCAGACTCCGAGCCAATGCCTTTGGTTTAGACAAAGACACTTGCCCGACCCCAGAATCGAACCCGGGACCCGTTGATCCAAAGGCGGCACATCTAACCACTAGACCAACGAGGCAGCAAAGAAAACTTGATACGAAACCCTATGCCAAACTGGCCAGCATGGTACAGTAGGCTAATTACCCTCCATGAACATGGAGGGGGATGACTTAGCAGTGGGTCATCCATCCAGCAGCGACCGCATACGACCGCTGTGCACCACGCTGGTGGTATACACAAACTGAAACCCAAAAAAACTGCCTCGTTGGTCTAGTGGTTAGATGTGCCGCCTTTGGATCAACGGGTCCCGGGTTCGATTCCGGGGTCGGGCAAGTGTCTTTGTCTAAACCAGAGGCACTGGCTCGGAGTCTGGTTGTCATTTCTATCTATAATATGTATGTATTTACAAAAAAAAATGTATATAAGTAGTTTATCATCCATCTCGTTACCATAACACAAGCATTAAGTTGCTTAGCTTGGGACGAGATGGCGTTGAGTGTAAAAAAAAAAAACTAAAAACTAAAACAAAAGGAACTTTATTTACGTAGGTTTTATCACAAAAATCTTAAAAATCGTTCTTTTTTTTTAATAACTAATATCATCTTATGGCCCCTTTCCCACGGTAGGTGGTACTCTCCATACACACCTTTCGGTCGTCATATCCACATTCACACCTTTCATACAAAATAAAAAAACCAAGAAGCCAAAGGCAAGAAACTCTGTATTTGCTCTTTTTAGATCGCCATTTTTAGGTACAAGGCCGGGATAAGACAGATTTGTGAGAGCAAACTCGCGCATTAGTCGCAAAGGTAGAAACATCAGCCAGATCTGGTCAACAATAGTAACCTTCTAATGCCCGAGCCAACCGACCCCCAGCTACGGCACCTGTTCACATGCATGACGCATGTGGCAGCCATCGCCCTCCTCAACCATAATGCAGAGAAGAGAACGATCGGCCGCACAACGCCACCACTGCCATGAGTCCTAAAGTGAGCATGATAACTCGAGCCCCAAGTTACTGAATACACAATACACAATTTCTAATTCCTCATTTAATTAAATAAATAAATATTGGTTGCCAGTTGTATCCCGTTTGAAGAATTTCAATGCAATTATGGACCCTGCATTGACCAAGTCGCTGTCTGCAATGGAACTCTAGAATGCGCCGATGGTTCGGATGAAGCCAACTGTGAAGATAAGACGTAAGCTCTATATTGCACATAATCAGCCCATAAATTACCTTCTGGTGAGTCGGTCATAAGGCCTGGTTTCCACCAAAGCATAGAGGAGAGGAAAATAGAGGAGATGTCTTTTGAATAACCAATCAGGTTCCGTTATTCCATTTCCACCGAAGCTAACTGGAGAGAAGATGTGGATACAACGAAACCTGATTAGTTATTCATAACACATCTCCTCTCGTCTCCTCTCTGCTTTGGTGGAAACGGGCTGGCCGGACGGGTTACCACCGGGTTTTGTTTCAAGTTTTCCTCCTCTTACAGCTAGGTTTTCGACCTAGTCGTTTGCTTCTGTCGGCCGTCGATACTGTAAACTGTCTACGAGTTGAATCTATACTTGTTAGATATTTGAAAGTTACGAAACATTAACATTTAGCATGGGAAAATGTATTTCTTGTATGCATTCTCTTTTCGTAAATTTTCCAAGGTTTTTTTTTATAAAAACTATATAGATAGTATAGATAATTATTATGATATTCGGGATGGAAACAATTACATAAAATAGCAAGAGTCATAAAAATTTGTCTAGCCCTTCTCGAGCTAACAATATCGCTTATCATTGAACATCATTTCAGCTAAAAAAAACGCCCACTGCTGGACATAGGCCTCCCACAAGGATCTCCACAAAGGCGGATCCTGGACCGCCCGCATCCATCGTTTTCCGGCGACCTTAACCAGGTGATCGGCCCACCGTATGGGAGGCCTAACCCCACTGCGCTTACCGGAATGCGATCGCCACTCGAGGACTTTTCTGCCCCATCGAGCGTTGGTCCTCGAGCTAGGTGCCCTGCCCACTGCTACTTGAGTTTGGGTCGGTAACTCTGGTTTGCCTGCGAATCTCCTCATATCTGATTCGATCTCGCAGGGAAACTCCGAGCATAGCACTCTCCATTACCCTTTGGGTGACTTTAAGCCTTCTAAAGGAGCGTATAAAATGGTAAATAGTTCTGATGTTTAAACCACAACGATGCTGGATTTAGACACTTTGCAGTGTCCGTGCAAGTGGTCCAAGGATCTAAGAAGCCTAAGACATCATGTTGTTACAGCTGCCGCTACAAACATCGTTGTGCTTACGGGGCCTGTATAGATATGGATCATACATGTGACGGCAAAAGGCAGTGCGCAGACGGCTCTGATGAACTGGTGTCGCTGTGCCGCAGTCAAGAATCGTAAGTTTTTAAATTTTTGGCGCAAAGGGATTTTCATCCAGCCAGACGAGGTGCTATGTCTGGCTAGGATTACAGCGCCTATCCCCGATAGTTGTAGTCAGGGAATTCTGAACGGTGCGAATTGCTCTTTAAATTTCGCTATCGCAATGTAGAACTTTTTGGTAATTCTCGCATTTGTAGGCGATATTTCTTGATTTCATTAGTTCATATTTTTCCGGGAAATTGAGTAAAGTATGTAGCGTGCTGGTCGCTACGACACTTTGACCGCTTTATATAACGCAAAACGCACCGCAAAACGTCCCGGCACTGAGCGGTAGCTGGGTTATGTGGGAATCCCGGGCGTTCTGGGCCATGGGCCCCCTCCAACTACATGGAGGGTAGCTGGCCAGGTGGGTTGACATGGGGTTTCGTATCAAGTTTTCCTTCTCTTGCGGCTGGTTTGTCAGCCTTATAATTTCCTTTTGTCGGCTCTTATGACATCCTCAGGGAACGAAGCCCTAAGCTAATTTTGATTTTGGAACATCTTAGTGTTCAGAGCCAAGGAAATCGAACGCAAATATTGTTTGATTAAGGTGGATGCTCCAGGGTAGCCCGCGAAATTCAAATTTTCTTACGTTTTTTGCAATTTGCAGGTCAGTGCTAGGTTGTATGTTGATTAAAATGTTATTCGCGGCTGTAAGACGTATGTAGTTACAGAGTTTTAATCATCAAACTCATCAATACTACCGTCCAAGCTCATAAAGGTGCAAGAATGACTTTGAACTTGAAAAAGATTTTCTTGCACCGTTTTCTTGCACAAGTTTTTGATTAGTTAGTTGAGTTTATTGTGTTTTTATTATTTTATGAAATTGCTTTATTTTTTTCGCAGCTGTATTAAAAAAAGTCGTTCAGTACACGTGCGGAACCATCATTGCAACTTGTTCCGACTGTCAACCCTCGTCTTCGGCTGCGCCTCGGCTCGGGTAGACATTTGTCGGAACTCTTTGCAATGACAGCCTTTCCGCACTTGTAATGAAATATACTATATTGGCTCGGGCGACGTACTTTGAATCGCTCGATAGGTTCAAAAAAGACTTGGCGTAAATATATTACTTTGCTCCCTTGGGATACAGTCTACTATTTCGCCAAAGTTAGCGCTGAAAGTCGACCGTCTCGTCCCCTTGCTGTGAATGCTTGCGTGCCTATAAGATCCCTTGAGGCAATGCTCAACTGCAGTGTGGTAACTTCTGGGCCGTGTCGTAATATTTTCCAGCGCAATCATAGAAAGGCCGTAAGCTCGAGCGTTACATACATACAATAGGTAGAGACCACTTCTCTCCACTTTGTCGCTTTAACGTTAACCTAGTGGAGTGTCTGTGGTGTTCTCAGGTGCCCACACGACCTTTTTCAATGTGAATATGGAGCTTGTATAAACAAAGAGCTGATCTGCAATGGAAGAGAAGACTGCGCTGACAATTCCGACGAAATGCTACCCCATTGTGGTCGTATGAGGAAGTGAGTCGTCCTTTTAGATAGTCTATCCTACTACGAGTATATGCCTACTATATTTAAATGCAAAAATGGATGCCACTTTTCGTTGTAATTTTATAACTCAAGAACGGCTGAACCGATTTGAATGTTTTTTTTTTTTTGTATGTGTTTGGGTGGCACCGTGGATGGTTTAGATTCACAAATCAGCCCGACAGATGGCGTTGTAGTCGGTAAACGAATATCATGCAGGATAACGTCTGCCCGGTCAGCTAGTAAAATTATAAATGTGAATGTAAATTTGTTTGTGACCCTTTCACGCGAAAACTACTTAACCCAACCAACCTAGGCGTTGGATGTGCCTTTGGACCACAGGTCCCCGGTTCGACTCCAGGGTCGAACACTTGCTCTCAATCTGGGTGTCACAAATTTCTTGTTTGTAAATTATCCCCGTGATACATCATCAACATTTCAGCCAAAAGACGTCCACTGCTGGACATAGGCCTCCCCCAATGATCTCCACAAAGGCCGGTCCTGGGCCATCCACACATGTGATATTAAGTCCCGGGATACTGATTATACCTAATGAAGAGGATTCGTTTCCTTTTTTTAATCCTACTAAAATTATAAACGCGGATGTTTGTAAGTATGGATGGATGGATGTGGATTTTAATGAAAATATTAAGGTGGGTACTGACCAACATTACGAGGTGTAATGTAACGTGTTACACAGCGAGCATTGTGCATTGAGCATCGTGCAGTCAGTACGTCGTGTTATGGGGAAACCAGCGACCGACGGCGTACTGACTGCACGAATTTTCGCTGTTTATCACGTTACACAACGCCCCGTAACGCCGGTCAGTACCCAGCTTCAATGAGTATGGTTGCAAATAGTAAATTGATGAAACTCATTTATGATAAAGAAGAAAATTATTACCATTAGAAAGTTTAAAAGATGTGACTATATATTTTGTGTGAACTAAAAAATTCCCTCAAGAATTCTTGCTTGTATATTAAATAATTACTCTGCTAGATTTGATGTAGTTTTATATCAACATCAGAAACTTTACAATAATATAGCTTATACATCGGAATATCACATACGCTACAATTATTAAAGATAATATGTGAAGTGTCAAGTAAGTAGAAGAAAATTCTGACGAAATTTAAATTCCATCACCACGCGGGTAAAACCGCGGGGCGCAGCTAGTGTATCTTATATCCGTGACTACACGACGATGTCATTTCAGCCTTTATATGACCCACTACGGGGTCGGGCTTCCTCCAAATTAATGGAGGGAATTTAGCCTACTGTGTCACGCTGGCAAGACGGGTTGACAGGGTTTGTATCAAGGCTTCCTTCTCTTGGGGCTAGGTGATCTGCCTCTTGCGTTCTTTTAGTCGCCTCTTATGACACCCTATAGATGGTATGGGTTGGTGACATTGTCTCTTCTAAATCTGTCACCACAATGACAAACACGGCGATGTAACTACAATCAAATCAAAACAAATAAATTAATTTGCTCATGCATTTGTGTAGCGTATTAAAAATATACGTATGATTCTAATTTCAGCAATGAATTTTACTGTGAGATCCAGGGTAAGATAAACCCCTGGAAGGTCTGCGATGGCCACGAGCATTGTATTGATGGTTCTGATGAGACCAAGGAGTTGTGCTCCTCCAACCATTGCCACCTTGGGCAGTTCCGATGCGAGTATGGAGCGTGTTTGTTCTCCGGTGCTATTTGTGATGGAGTAAGTATTGTGCCAGACGGATGAGAGTCACTCAACGTGCAATGGAGAGAGCTATGCTCAGAGTTACTCCACGTGTTAGAGTCAGAAATGAGAAAATCCGTAGAAGAATTAAAGTGGCCGACATAGCTAGAAGGATTGCACAGTTGAAGTGGCAATGGGCAGGCCACGTAGCCCGAAGAACGGGTGGCCATTGGGGCATGAAATTCTTAGAGTGGCGTCCATGTATGCGAAAGCGAAGCGTGGGAAGGTGGACACGGACGACCTTGTGAAGGCCGCTGGGTTGCAGTCTACACGAGATTTATTTATTTATTTTGAGAGGTAAAAACCGACTGATGGAAATTAAAAGGCGGCTGCGCCAACACAGGCCAAGCACAGTATGATAATTTCCCTCTCTGTAACTGGAGGAGGCCTGACTCAGCATTAGTTCTTTTATAGGCTGAGTTGATGATAATGATGATCTTTTTTGACAGAACCAGGATTGCCGCGATGGGTCTGACGAGTCTGCAGAACTGTGTAGCTCAGAGAGGTAAGAAACTAAGACCTCGACTTTCACCACCTAACTAAGAGAGAGAGAGTGAGAGAGATAGAGAGAGAGAGAGACAGAGAGAGAGAGAAAGGGATTACAGAATATTCCACAGGGGACTGTGAGGAATGGGAGCAATCCGGGGCCAGCAGTGGGCAGTCGAGGTTAGTAGAGTAGTAGATCTGTAAGGTGGACGTCGGACCGAAATGAGAAGGACCTAGCTGCAAGAGAAGGGGAACTTGATACAAACCCTGTGCAACGCGTGTTGCCAGCGTGGCACAGTAGGTTAATTTCCCTCCTTATAATTGGGAGATGCCCGACTCGATAGTGGTCTTGACCGTCTTTCTAAAGGTATTGCGAGGCAATTCTGCAAGTTGAATGGGCAGTTTGTTGTAAAAGCGTATGTATTGACCCATGAAAGAGTTACTCAAACTACGGAGACGAGTACGATGGACAGCAAGATTATACTTGTTTCATGTCATGTTATATAGGGTGTCCCAAAAATGGCACGCCACAGCGACACTGGAAGTAGACTAGCCCTAGGTCTATTCCACCAAAAAATGGCTGAAGAAAAGTCTCATGGATTTAGAGATATTAGATTTTTCGATTTTTATGAAAATTACCCGTTTTTTTCGTGCTGTGTTATAAAATCAATGATGTTAGAAGTAAAAAGGTGTAGATAGGTTATAAGCGGTCAGCAAGCGGCACGTTAAAAGTAGGCTAATTAGCAAACCTGACCTCAGTGTTGCGTCGCTGGCGGCAACAAATGCACGTCAAGACCCGCGTGTAAAAGGTGCTTTAAAACATTTAAAAATGCCATCGTGTGATATGAGATATAGCACAAACTACTCTAACAAAACTTCTGAAAGTCAAGGAATCACTTATCATTCGTAACTATCACTATTTCCGTAATATAATTAATATTTTTTACTAATTTAAAATGTAATTCGTAAAATATGGCGGTAAAAATCAATGAGTGGAACAAAAGTATCCTCATTACCAAGTGCAAAAGAGATAGATGTCATTACGCATCATAGACTTTATAGAAACAGACATGTGAGTTGCATATCGGAGTAGGTACAAAGGTAAGGTTATTAGGTGATGTTATTTTTTGTAATGCAGTTGTTATTTAAATTAAATTGTTTTATTTTTCGAGTTGTGTTACGTGAGTAATAAATAAACTATTAATACAGGGCAATTTTTAATTAGCATACATCTCAGAAGGTGGAGTACTCATGATTATAAAACACTTTTACTATGGGAACAACTCTGAAATTGCGAAAAAACAAAACAGCTGTTTCTAACATATACATATGTTTACTTATCGAGACAGTTTTCACAAAATATTTTTAGGCATAAATCTTGTTAGAGCAAAATGTTATGTCTGATTTAAGTAATCTATATTGTTTCTAGTGCATTTGACAACGCATCACAACAAATTATATTTGTCTCTATTTAGCACGTGATTATTAAATCATACCATCCTACTTTCACGACTCATCTAATGCAGTGTGCATATTGCATATTAAGTTAACCTTGTGTGCGTTGGCTTGCCATTTTTATAGATCGAATGTTGTACAGGTAACGTATCTACACCTTTTTACTTCTAACATCATTGTATAAAATCGTCACAAATACCAACTTAATGTTAATTTTTTTTATTCTAAACCTATTACTGATAGTTTTTGGAGTAAACTAATCATTTGTCGGTAATTGGTGTAAAATACAAAAAATAGTCACTTCGGTCTTTGACTCAATCGAGTGAATAAACAGTTAGTTCAACTTTATTCAGCTGCCGTGCTATTTTTGGGACACCCTGTATATTATGTATAGCACAGTTTTTTTCAAAGTTATTATTATTTTTGTGTACATACATCAAATCTTAAGGCCGACTCGTTCGGAGGCTCCACAGAGGCCATCGAGCATCGTAGTGAGGCCCTCCATGGTCTCAGCCATTACGACTATGAGTCGGCCTTAAGATGAACATGGAGAAGACGAAGATCATGTCTAATATCCATGTTCAAGCCACTCCTGTTAACATCGGAGGTTCTACCCTCGAAATTGTTGACCATTACATTTACCTGGGACACACTGTCCAGTTAGGTAAGTCCAACTTCGAGAAAGAGGTCAATCGTCGGATCCAACTCGGCTGGGCAGCGTTCGGGAAGTTGCGAAAGATCTTCTCGTCCACAATACCGCAGTGTCTGAAGACAAAAGTCTTCAACCAATGTGTGTTGCCATTGATGACATATGGAACTGAGACGTGGTCGCTCACTATGGGCTCCATCAGAAGGCTCAAAGTCACCCAAAGGGCAATGGAGAGGGCTATGCTCGGGGTTTCCCTGCGAGATCGAATCAGAAATGAGGAGATACGCAGGAAAACCAGGGTCACCGACATAGCCCACCGGATTGTCAAACTTAAGTGGCAGTGTGCAGGGCACATAGCTCGCAGGACCGACGTCCGATGGGGCAGAAAAGTCCTCGAGTGGCGACCGCGTTCCGGAAGGCGCAGTGCTGGTAGGCCTCCCACACGGTGGACCGACGACCTGGTTAAGATCGCCGGAAAACAGTGGATGCGGGCGGCCCAGGACCGGCCTTTGTGGGAATCCTTGGGGGAGGCCTATGTCCAGCAGTGGACGTCCTTTGGCTGAAATGATGATGATGATGATGACATCAAATTTCCAAGGAAGCTAAATCATTCCGTTCTCAGGTGTATTCTGCCCCCTCCGCCTGAGCATGGGTACTTCACAGTGATGGAAGGTCCCAAGAATTTACCCACGGTCTCCTTGGAGTCAACTGCGCTGACCATGCTCTGCCATGAGGGATACACGACCGACCAAGAGAGCTCCCTGTTCTGCAACAAAGGGAAGTGGTCAGCCACAACCTTCCCCAAATGTGTTCGTGAGTATCATCATGTTTTCACGGTACATTTTACATCTTCAAAAATAAGCCGTTTATTGCACGAAATGATTTCTTGACGGTTCTGATCGTGATAATTACTCGTCCCGCGACCACAAAGCAGATAAAGGACAGAGACAAAGAACAGCGCCACGGTAAGTACACCACTACAAGTATGATGCGCGTGTGTGCGGGAGCACTAGCGGTGGCGGCTCGTCACGTACGGAACGAAACCGGTATAAACTGCTTTAACAAAGGGCTACCTCACCGCTCGCGATGTGTCGCGTCGTGTGTGTTTGTTTAAATTTGAAATATAATAAAATTAAAATAAATTTAATTTTAAATAAATTAAATTTAATTTGAAATTACGGAAACTTGGTTAAACAGCCTAAATCAATACAATAATATTCTAAACAACAAGTCCAAAATATTAGATTTAATACTCTGTAACACCCCCATTACGAACATCACCCGTTGCAAGTACAGTTTGTCAAAAGAGGACCCTTTACATCCCCCACTTGAGTTTTCTCTACCAGTGCTAGCGGAGCGTTTTTTAGAAGTTAATAATGTGCATAAACCAAAGATTTCTCGAGCAGATTACGAAAACGTCCAACGTCATTTGTCAGCAATAGAATGGAAAAATGAGTTTAAAAACTGTTCATCTGTTAACGACATGGTGGGCGTTTTTTATAACTTACTAAGACACATTATCACTAAAGATATCCCTATGAAAAAAAAACAGCCAGCGATAAATATCCACCTTGGTACTCACGTGATCTTATACGACTTCTGAGAGATAAGTACAAATATCACGTCCGTTTTAAAAAGTACAAAAATCCATTAGACCGGGAACACTTTGAGAGATTACGGGATGAATGCAATGTTCTAAGATCTACATGCTACAAGAAATATATCTCAAATATGGAAAACAACATAACAAAAAACCCGAAAACATTTTGGTCTTTCATCACTATCACTACATAGTATAAAACAAAGTCGCATTCTTCTGTCCGTCCCTATGTATGCATAAATCTTTAAAACTACGCAACGGATTTTGAAGCGGTTTTTTTTAATAAATAGAGTGATTCAAGGGGAAGGTTTATATGTATAACCTACCCCCGCTTTGCACGGGCGAAGTCGGGGCGGGCCACTAGTAAAAAATAAAAGAAAGGGTAGCAGTACATATCCGGCACAAATGTCTTATAAAAACAAAATCGCATCAGGTGGAAGCGATATTTGCAACATGTTTGGTGAAAATATCGCAAGTACCTTTGACGCCCCTACAGATATTCCAAATCTCACTAACACTGGTTATTCTCTCATGTCTGCAGCACTGTGTAGTTTGGAATTTGATAGCAAAGAATTATACCATGAATTAATTGGACTAAATGAAAGTGAAGGCGCGGGTAGCGATGGTATTCCACCTATTTTTATTAAAAGTTGTGCAAAGACCTTAGTATTGCCCCTTCAAATAATCTTCAATAGATCCTTACGCGATGGTATCTTTCCAGACACCTGGAAAGAAGCTCTCGTCATACCCATATTTAAATCTGGAGAAAAGCATTTAGTGGCTAATTATAGACCAATCTCAATATTAGTTACATTTGGTAAATTATTCGAAAAACTTGTAAGCAAACATCTGCTGTGGTATCTTAAAGGACACATTACTGAGTATCAGCATGGTTTCGTTAAATCTAGATCGACCAATACTAACCTTCTATGTTTCACGTCAGCTTTGTCTAAATGCCTTGACAATCGTATCCCAGTGGATGCAGTCTACACTGATTTTAGCAGAGCGTTCGATAAAGTAGATCACTGCCTGCTTATTATTAAATTGGCAAAACTGGGTGAAGGGGGAACGATGATAAAATGGTTTAAATCTTATCTAAAAAAGAGAGAATCAAAGGTGGTAGTAAACGGTCATTCCTCTGAAAGGTTGCTACATACAACCTCTGGAATCCCGCAAGGATCGCATCTGGGGCCCATTCTTTTTAATGTTTTCATCAACGACATAACTGAGTGCTTCAAACACTCCCGTGTTTATTTGTTTGCGGACGATTTAAAGAAAATGAAGCCAATTCAGAATAATTTAGACTCCAAAATGTTACAGGACGACATCAACAGACAATCAACAGGCGAATTTAAAAGGCCCGCTACTAAGATCACGCTTTTCAACACTCTAGTCCGTCCTATTCTAGAATATAGTTCCGTGGTATGGAATTTTAGGTTTACTCCAAGCGACTAGAGAGTGTCCAAAAGCGATTCCTTTACCATCTGTGCTACGGAGATCACTTAGCGAAGCAACTCACTAGCTACACTGAAAGGCTGAGACACTATTACATGGATACACTAGCCAGTCGTAGGAGAAAACTGGACGGCATCACCCTTCACAAAATATTAAATGGAACGATAGATTGCAGTGAACTTTTAAGCTCTTTAGAGATTAAAATTCCGACTCGGATTCCCAGGCATAACACATACAATTTATTTTATATTCCTGGCTCCAAAACGAACCTCGGTCATTACGCCGCTGTACCAAGACTTTGTAGGCAATATAATATGTAATGTAGCTAAAACTACGAACTTGGACATCTGTGAGTCTCTGTCCAAATATAAAAAGTGTTTTTCTGATTTAACGTAATTTAATTTGAGTACCTATATCTAAATGTTATATTCTCCAATATTTTTTTTTATTTTCCAAATTTTACTTGATATTAATGATATAACTATTGGCTTAGTTTTTAAATTTAAAATTATTGTGCATGCTGTGGTCTCCTATAAGTGAAGGAGTACACTATTTAATACCTGATGTTGCCATATAACAATGAATCATGTATTGTGTATATCTTTTGTTGGAGATCCTTAATAATATAAATCACTATCACTACATAGTATAAAACAAAGTCGCATTCTTCTGTCCGTCCCTATGTATGCTTAAATCTTTAAAACTACGCAACGGATTTTGATGCGGTTTTTTTTAATAGATAGAGTAATTCAAGGGGAAGGTTTTTATGTATAATCCACCCCCGCTTTGCACGGGCGAAGCCGGGGCGGGCCACTAGTAAATGAATAAATAAATTTGAATCTAACCTAACCTAAATTAGAAAGAGTGTAAATATGGTTTATTGTACTGTGTGCATGAACAGCAATCGAAAAAATAGCAACATATCTTTTTTAATTATCCCAAAGACCAAAGAAGACTTTTTAGAATTATGTGATAAGTTTATGACTAAAAGTATGTCTCAAATTATTAAATGGCAAATAGATGTAAACAAATTTTGGTGCATTTATTTTAATTCTCCTGTGCCAACCCTATAAGAATAGGTATACCCTGTTCACGATAGCTTGATCGATTTGACAGATGTAAATTTTTCTGATCGACATAAAGGTATGATTCCGAAAGATTCTTCAAAAGACAATATTCGAATAAAAAAATTTTCATTTTGAAATAAAATTCGTTGGATTTCGCACATTGAAATTTAACACTTATACAATTATTATTTTCTTTTCTTTTTTGTTTACTGAATCATGGTACTGGTTCATGGCCTGAACCACCTATTTCAATTTGGCGGGAGGTCCAAAAATAACCCTGTAAATAGGAACTTATTATGAATATTGACCCACCATCGCTTATCTACCCAATGTTTTATATGTCTAGTGCAATAAACAATTTCACACTTATTACACCCACAGCTAAGCAATGTTTCAGAACATAAAAATGTCTAATAATGCAAACGAATATCGCCTGGTACTCTTAACACAGTGAGCTTGAGCTATTTTCATCGCCATGTCCAGGGTACTGCACTCTGCCGGCCAATCCATCAGTCTCCTTCAAGTGCGTGGACGCTGGCATGGACCCGGAGTCGTCCCGTTCTTGCCGCGAGCGGGAGCTGTCGGGCGCAGTGGCGCTGCCTTCGTGCAGTGGACCCATCTACCACTCCAAGCACGCACTACCACATATGACCTGCGTCAATGGAACCTGGGACAACACACCTAACTGCACCATAGGTATCGCCTTTCCAGGTTTATTTATTTATTTATTTAATACTTTATGCAAAAAAATATTACATAGGCGGACTTAATGCCAAGAGGCATTCTCTCCCAGTCAACCTTTGGGTGTGTAGAGAGGGGTTTATGGCAGATGCACTGGGAAATTACGAAAGCATTGTATAGCTATAAATGAACTTAAAAATAAATAATAAACCTATATAAACATACATATACATCATACATATATAAGTTTATATAAAAAAGACAAATACTCATATCAAATATACATAAATATATAAAATAAATATTCTACTGTATTAAGTAAACAGGTTCCATTAGGGTTGGGTATAACTCTCTCACACACACAAACACACACACACACACGCACTCAATCTTACATAGTTGATCCCATAAATGACCAACGACTGCAGCAAAGCATTCGAAACGTTGAGAAATAAATAATGTACAAAAATGTTTTCCCCGCAGAACAGGCTGAGCAGGGAGTTTCGGTATTAAAATTAGTTCTATCCTTAACAGGGTTAAAAAAATTTACCCGTTAGTGTTTAATATTTTTTTAATATTTGACTACTACTACTCGTTTATGGGCATTTATGGGTCAGTTATGGGCCGTATCCGTGTCACCAGAGATATTTAGAATATAACGTGTCACCTCCCCATTTCATCTCAAGGGTCTCGGAAGAGTCGACAAAAACTTAGCCGCAAGAGAAGGAGAACTTGAAACGAAACCTTGTTCAAACCCGTCTGGCCAGCGTAGCACAGTAGGTTCACTGTAATGGGAGGAAATAAGACTCAGCAGTGGGTCATTTATGGGTTGAGTTGCAAACAGGGCCAAGGGCGAAATGTGACGTGGATTGACACAACATTGTCGTTTCCAGAGTGTGGTAGAGTGACTCCCGATGGCAAGGAACTTATCAGTGGAGGGGACGTTGCGCGGCATGGAGAACTTCCTTGGCACGCCGCGGTCTATAGTAAAAAGAAACGCAATCACTATGTCCAGATCTGCGGAGGGTCTCTTGTGAACAATAAGGTCGTCATATCAGGTGGGTTTTTTAAAACAACCGTTTTAAAACGTTTTAAACATGTTGCGGTTTTAAACCACAAATAAACCGTTATAAACGGTTGAAAACTCGCCTGCAAAGAAAAAGAACTGCGTTTTCCATTTCATTTTAGGCAATTTTTCATGAGTTTGTGGGTTGTATGCTTACCTTTATTTATTTAATAAATTATATTACACACACTAGAAGGATAGGCAACACCTACGTTTGGTCGGACGGACCAACTAGAACTAAACGAGTATATTAATATAAGTACTACATTTCTGACACTATTTTTAATTCTAATTTATTAAAATTTATTTTTCATTTTTTGGTGGAATTTTCTATAATAAATAACTCCTAATAAATCCTTGGACATTTCACACAACGCCATCTCGTCCCAAGCTAAGCAACATAATGCTTGTGTTATGGTAATACTTACTTACATTTTTTTTTGTAAATACATACATAATATAGATAGAAATGACACCCAGACTCCGAGCCAGTGCCTCTGGTTTAGACAAAGACACTTGCCCGACCCCGGAATCGAACCCGGGACCCGTTGTTCCAAAGGCGGCACATCTAACCACTAGACCAATTATATATACATCCACCCCTTGACTGTTCAGTCAAGTAGTACTTGACAAAATGTTGCTATTCCCGAATGTTCAGTCAAGTAGTACTTGACAAAATGCAATTCACGGTGTCGTCGTATTTTTTTGGAAATATTTCTGTTTATGTTTGTTTAAAGCCTATAATATATATATGTCTGGCTTCCTTATTAAATTATCTACCAAAATTAAGCCAAAAAGTCATTCTCCACAGAAGAAAAAAAATGAAGAAAAAAATTGTTGAAGTTCCTACTTTGCGAAATTTTGAATTTTTTTTCGGGCGCTCGGCCGTTGAGACTGTTTTTTTTTTTAAAAATGGACATTTTGGGGTATTTCAGTGGATCTTCGTTACGTACAAGATGAGTTATCTACTTATATATACAAATAAATAATTCAGCATGGGACCTAAGTTTTGGCCTTGTAAAAACCCGTTAATTTATGTCTTGAAAATATTTTCGCTGACGGTACACTTTTACCCGCATCTTTTGATATTTCATTTTACTCAGTAATTGTAAATGTACCCCCCATTATTTTTGTTTATTTTGTGAGAATATTAGTCTACCTACATTATATATTTTTTTTGTAGGTCTTATTGTGGTATTTGCGAAATTGTGATTTTTCGAAAATTTACATAAAAAACGGCGCGCGCCCGCCTTTGTTTATGTTTAAAATAAATAACATATACATAAATTATTTTTTATTGACGGGTGTATTTTTATTTTTTTTCTTAATGAATAAGTATCAAAATTGTAATTTAAAATAAAAAACAGTAGGTAATCGATGTAATTTTTCAGATACGAATTTTTAAACACATGTCGAGCTCATAAATCTCGCCTCTCTATGTTTATAAGTTCATATTACTACATCGTTTCGACTGCCGACAAGCTTATCGCTTAAAATTAATAGGTCCATTCATCCTCGGCACAAAAACGCTACTTGAAACCGTTAAGATAAACAAAGCGAGTCACAATGATGTGATTTATTACGGTCGGCGCGCCGGCGCGCGGAGTGCGTCATCAGCAAAAAATGTGGGACATTCGAGACTATTTTGTTGCGCACTCCAAAGGATATTAGAGTAGAGAAACACTGATAAATTTAGAGGTTCATCATTGCACCCGTGCGAAGATGGGGCGGGTCGCCGGGTCAAAATGTTTAAAATATTGAATTGTCATCGGTCCATAATAGGTATGCCAAATTTCGAGTTAATCCGACGTTTTGAAGGGGATCAAAATCATGTTCAAAGATCCGTTACATCCTACTAATATTATAAACGTGAAAGTTTGTAAGTATGGATGGATGGATGGATGTTTGTTACTCTTTCACGTAAAAACTACTGAATGGATTTTAATGAAACTTTATAATAATATAGCTTATACATCAGAATAACACATAGGCTACAATTTTTAAAGATATTGTGTGTAAATTTATAGAGATATTAAGTTAAATTTAAATTTCTAATTGTCAAATTTTCAGCAATATTTAAATACACAACATAAGATTTCGCTGTCAGTTACGTTTAGAAATTTTGAAGTTGACCGGTTTTTTCATTAATTTCGAGTAAATATTAGCTTATTTTGCCGATATTATCATTAACAATTACGTGACCAAGACGATCTAAACTTACCAGACAAAGCCGTAATGCAACAAGGATTCGACACATTGCGAAAGAAATGACAGAAGAAGAACTAAATAATGCACGTGAAGATCGCCGCATTATAGAGCAAGAGCCCGTGAACCCCAGACCTACGGTATTTTATAAAAGCTGAAAGTTTGTCAGCGCATGCTCCCAACACAGGTAAGAACGATGGACCATTTATGAAGTTTGGGTTACAGTGGCTTTGGCAGGTACACCCCACTAAAGGTGTGTAAAATACCGATCTAATTACGTCAAATAATAAAGTGCGATTTTTTGGTATTACCTTTAGATTATTATAAAAAATCATGTTATTCATTGACAGACACTTAACGTCGTGGAAACCCTTTCCCAGACACCCTTAATGTTCATGGCAGTATGTATATGGGTGGGTGCGCGTGAGATAGCGAGTTAAGTCTATCGCGGTCCCTCACTGCGCAGTTGTTATTTCTACTGATAAAATCAAAATCAAAACTCATTTAATCAAGTTGGCTCATTAGAGCTCTTTTGACAGGTCAAACAAAATAATAAAAGTTAAAATTTACCATTTAAAATTAATTATTTACCATCTGCCACCGGTACGGAATGCACCTCTACAGAGAAGAGCCGGCAAGAAACTCTGTAGTTGTTCTTTTTAGATCGTCATTTGGGTACAAGACTAGTTATAAGACAGATTTGTGAGAGCAAACTCACGCAATAGTTCCAAAGGGCCAAACATCAGCCAGATCTAGTCGACAATAGTAACCTTGTAATGCCCAAGCCAACCGACCCCCAGCAACGGCACCTGTTCACAAGCATGACGCATGCGGCAGCCATCGCCCTCCTCAACCATATTGCAGGGAAGAGAACGTCGCACGACACCACCACTGCCATGAGTCTTAGAGTGAGCATGATAACTCGAGCACCAAGGAATTGAACATTTCAAAAGTTATACTAATAACGCGTTAGGATGCTCTCACATACTGTGTATACATATCACATTAGAAGAACACTATTTCTTATTACGTTGTCATTATTCTAAAAGTATTTAAATAAGAGCATCGGACTAGCAACAACACCGATCAGTTATTCCCAAGCATTTTTAGTTAAAGATATAGTCGTTAACTTTATAGTACCCCTTAAAGATTAACCGACTTTTAACTTGACACTTAAAGTGTTCTAAAGGCAAGTCTTGAATGCCTTTAGGAATTTTATTAAATAATCGAATACCAAACCTAACCTAACGCGTTATTAGTATAACTTTTGAAATGTTCAATTCCTTGGTGCTCGAGTTATCATGCTCACTCTAAGACTCATGGCAGTGGTGGTGTCGTGCGACGTTCTCTTCCCTGCAATATGGTTGAGGAGGGCGATGGCTGCCGCATGCGTCATGCTTGTGAACAGGTGCCGTTGCTGGGGGTCGGTTGGCTTGGGCATTACAAGGTTACTATTGTCGACTAGATCTGGCTGATGTTTGGCCCTTTGGAACTATTGCGCGAGTTTGCTCTCACAAATCTGTCTTATAACCAGTCTTGTACCCAAATGGAGATCTAAAAAGAACAACTACAGAGTTTCTTGTCGGCTCTTCTCTGTAGAGGTGCATTCCGAACCGGTGGTAGATGGTAAATAATTAATTTTAAATGGTAAATTTTAACTTTTATCATTTTGTTTGACCTGTCAAAAGAGCTCTAATGAGCCAACTTCATTAAATGAGTTTTGATTTTGATTTTATCAGTAGAAATAACAACTGCGCAGTGAGGGACCGCGATAGACTTAACTCGCTATCTCACGCGCACCCACCCATATACATACTGCCATGAACATTAAGGGTGTCTGGCAAAGGGTTTCCACGACGTTAAGTGTCTGTCAATGAATAACATGATTTTTTATAATAATCTAAAGGTAATACCAAAAAATCGCACTTAATTATTTGACGTAATTAGATCGGTATTTTACACACCTTTAGTGAGGTGTACCTGCCAAAGCCACTGTAACCCAAACTTCATAAATGGTCCATCGTTCTTACCTGTGTTGGGAGCATGCGCTGACAAACTTTCAGCTTTTATAAAATACCGTAGGTCTGGGGTTCACGGGCTCTTAGTCTATTAGTGTGGCTATAGTATAGTAGTAATGAATCCGTGCTTCTCAATCACAAGATCAAATCGAGGCAGCCCGTGAAACGGATCGGTTGGGAATGCAAAATCGTCGAGCAAATTTAAGAGATCAACAACTAGATAATTTCGAGGCACAAGAATCACTATCACTACATAGTATAAAACAAAGTCGCCGTCGTATGTCCGTCCCTATGTATGCTTAGATATTCAAAACTACGCAACCGATTTTGAAGCGGTTTTTTTTAATAGATAGAGTGATTCAAGAGGAAGGTTTATATGATATTGCACCCGTGCAATATCATATAAACCGTTTTAAACCGAAAAAAAAAAGGTTTATTTCGGTTATAAACGGATTGGTTAAATTGCTTATTAACCGGCCTTACATCTATAGGTGGGTCATACAACCTTTTTTATATCACTATTAACGCAGTGGGGTACCCCTGCTCGCTGTTTCGCGGGGGCAGTTTACAAACATGAAATTCACGAATACAAATGACACCCAGACTCAGAGCAAGAGCCTCTGGTTTACACAAAGACATGTGACGTGCCCGGCCCCGGAATCGAACCCGGGAAACCGTGATCCAATGGCTGCGCATCCAACCCCTTTTCTTTTTGGCGGAGGACAATCGAGAAAACGGTGGAAAATTGTAACTACAATGTTTCTTGCAGCTCTTCTCTGTAGAGATAGATAGATGAACTCTTTATTGTGCAAAAGAAATAAAAACAGAACACAATATAATGCAACAATAATTTGTACAAGGGGCGGTCTTATCACTAAATGCGATTTCTTACAGACAACCTTGAGATAAGAAGTTGAGAAAGGGTAGTTAAGTACAATAATATGCAATTTGAAAACATTAAAAAGAAAAGATAGCATTCCGAACCGGCAGTAAAACTACCTAAACCGGTAGTTTCAGTATGAATGACGCAAGGGTTGTGGCATACCAAAATAGATGCATGTGTGAGAATGAGGAATTGTGTATGGAAGGTGCGAATGTAGATATGATGACCGATAGGTGTGTATGGAGATTACCACCTAGCGTTGGACAAGGGCTTAAGAAGATAATGGTAATTTTAAATATGACGATTTACAAGAGTTTGTGCTAGAACCTACGTAAAAAAAGTTCCTTTTGAGTTGGAGTTTGGGTTTTCAGCTGCTCACTGTTTTTGGAGCTATGACATCAGGAAAGAGAAGTACGTGAAATCCTCTCCGAAGTATTATGCAGTGGCTGTTGGCAAGCTGCACAGACGCTGGCGCGACCCTGATGATATCGATGCGCAAAACTCAACGGCAAGTTTCCATTATTTTTTTACAACGGTTGGAAGACTTGATGACGGAATAGTCCTGAAATACTTCCAGAGTACACACAGCCTTTTTTTTTTTACGTCGGAGATCCTCATGGATACCCGGCTGTTGGGAAATGGCCGGGGTATGTGGGACTCCGGGGCGCGTAGAGATGGTAAATTGCGCCCCGAACTACCCACTAAAACCGACGGCGATCCTTGACTGCCCAAGCCAGGGCCACGGGATTCACTCCCATTGCAGAGAGCATGCTCCGTGACCCTGGGGGCCTTGGCCCGCCTCTTAGTGGAGCCTGGAGCCCCATGCTCCGAGGCGGACCCCTCCGATTATGAGGGGGGGCTGAATTGAGCCTCCCCCATTCCACCGCTGGGGGGCGCGCGCGAATCGCGGCGCGCCTTCCTCCCGGGGCCTGTTTTGCGCAGGCGACGGACTTTCCCAGGTCAATCGCCCGCAGGCCCACTTACGGCGGGCGGAGGTCAGCCAGCGCCCTACGACGCCTGTTGCGGCGCTGACGGTTTGGTCGGTGGGAGGCCAACTCTCTGGCCCGTTCAGCCTCCTCCTTGGTCGTCATGACGGCTTCGCAGAATGAGGCCGTCTTCCTCCAAGCCCTCTCGCTCCGGACCATGGATCTAACGAGATCCGGCAGCGAGAGGCTCCCCACAACGCTAACTAGATCACGTCGCAGCCTATCCCACGCACGGCAAACCTCCAGGGTATGCTGCGCGGAGTCCTCAGCACCATCCGCGCAGTGGTGACACCCCGGGGTCTCCTCCCGGCCAATGCGGCACAGGTATTTTCCAAAGCACCCGTGCCCGGACAAAACCTGCGTCAGCCGGAAGGACAGTGCACCATGTCTCCTCTCCAGCCATTCGTCCAATACGGGACGAATGGCTTCCACGATAGCGTGCCCCGCACTAGGGCTCGCCAGCCGTTCCACCCACTCCTGGTGGACCGTAGCACGCAGCTCGATCCGTCGCTCCTCCACATCTCTAGGAAGGGGTCGCCGCCCCTGCGCCACCTCTGCCACTCGCCACTTATACAAAGTGGCGAGGGCTTTAGCCTCGAGCTCCCACGGGGGCAGCCCGGCCAGGAGGCTTGCTGCTTCGAAGGAGATCGTGCGGTACCCCCTGATTACCCTGACGGCCATCACCTGCTGCGGTCTTCGCAGCAGGGCGACGTTACGGGCCGTCAGAGATTCCGCCCATATTGGTGACCCATATAGAGCCATCGACCGCACGACCCCTGTGTACAGCCTCCTACAGGAGACGTTCGGGCCCCCAAGGTTGGGCAGTAGCCGTGATAGTGCGGCCACTGCGCCCATTAGTTTGGGGGCCAACCTTCGGAGGTGCTCCCTGAAGGTCCACCTACCGTCGAGCACCAGACCCAGATATTTCATCGTGGGCTCGACGGCGATACGAACGCCTCCGACCACAATGTGGGACCCTGGGGGCGGCGCATTCCGAGGCCTGTGGAAGAAGAGGGCCTCAGATTTTCCCAAAGCTACCTCCAGGCCCAACTGCCACCTCGTCCAGCAAAACTATAGGGCGATAAGCCGACGGCGAGTCCGGCGGGCGCCCCTCCTTCCTGATGAGGACCAGTTTCCCCTCCTTCCATATGCGGGGAAACTGACCTCGGGACAGACACGCTGTGAATAGTGAACGCAGCCGAGGTCCTAGGGCCTCTAGGGCAATAACCCAAACACGGCCTGGGATTCCATCTAGTCCCGGAGCCGTGCTTTTGCCCCTAAGCCGTCCCACTGCCAGCCGCAGTTCTTCCTCCGCTACCTTGGAGACACCCTCGTCGGCAGGAGCGACATTCTGGCGCTGCGGCTCCAAGGGCTCCCCCCTCGCCGGGAAAAGACTCCCGACGACCTTATCAACCAGGTGCGGCCGGAGACTTGTAGTCAGTGGAGGGGCCCAGGGGCGTAGTTTACCCCTCACCATTAAGTACGGGCGCCCCCACGGATCACCGTTCAGCGTGCTGAGAAGCTCCTGTCGGGCTGCAGCTTTAGCCCGCACAATCTCCTTCTGCAGAGACTTTTTGGCGGAACGGTACATCTCGTATAGCTCCGCCTCCACTACCGACAGGCCCGGGAGGATTAGGCGACGTCTTCGATGGCGAGCGTACCGGCGTCTCGCATCCACGCATGACTGGCGTAGCTGTGCTATCTCGCGAGACCACCAGTACACTGCCGTTTTGGTGGGTTTCGCCCTGACCCTGGGCATTGAGGCGTCACAATCTTCTGATACGGCGGTCTGGAACCACGCCGCCTCCACCTCTATGTCGTCGGGCAGCCCGGGCGCTGAAGCCCATGCCCGTACAATAGAGGCCTCCCGCAGGAGGTCCTCGTCTAGTTGGCGTAGCGCCCATCTGGGACCCTCTCTGTGAAATACAGTCCTAGGCAGGGTGGCAGAACTCTGGGAGGCGATGTCGAACCGTATGTAGCGATGGTCCGACATCGTTTCCTCCTCCTCCATCACCCGCCAGTGCCGAACACGGCGAGCGAGTACGGGGCTCGCAAGGGTTATGTCCACGATGGACCCACCACGTTGCCGCACGCACGTGTTAACAGCCCCCTGATTCAGGACCTCGAGTCCCGACGTGGCTACCCATTCCTCCACTAATTCACCTCTGGCGTTCGCCGCCGGGGAACCCCAAGAAGTAGATTTTGCGTTGAAGTCCCCGGCCACGAGTACGGGAAGGCGGCTGCAGCCCACGATGGCGTCCAGTTCTGCCAAAAATGTTTCGTAGTCGGCGAGGGGTGCGTTGGGCGAGAAGTAACACCCTATGAACACCAGCTCGCCTATACGGGCCGCGACAAATCCCCGGCCCCGGCGTACGTCCTCCGGAGTCGGTGTTCCCGCAGATCCTCTTATGACTAAAGCCACCGAGCCGCTGACATCCCCCAACCAGTCGCCCCTGGGAGGAATATAGTACGGCTCGGCGACCACCACTACGTTGATTGACCACTGCGCTGCGCTCTGGTATAGGAGATCCTGAGCTGCAGCACAGTGATTTATATTCCCCTGAAGGATACGAAGATATGGTCCCTGGTCCATTACTGGGTGTCCATTCTAGTATCCTCCTGGGGTGCCCGTTGCGACGTCGACGGCCCTGGCTGTGCAGAAACAGCCGGCCGGCGGCCCTTGACGGTCCCCGATTTCTTCGCCTGTGCAGCGGCGCATTCCCGAGCGCCCAGGCGATGCCCCGCCGGTTTGCCCGCCGCCTCACACCTGGAGCATCGTGCTTTGTCCGAGCACTCCGCGGCTTTGTGGCCCGAGTACCCACAATTAAAACAGGCGTCACCAATGCCAACGCCTGTGGGGCAGTCTACCCCTATGTGGCCCTCTTCGAGACAGCGGTAGCACTTGGATGGTCTCGGCGGCAGAAGTCTTACCTGGGCCGAGGACCAACCCACCAGCATGCGAGGTTCGGCCACAACCTTTTTTGCTGCCACAACTGGGCACGTTACAATTGCCGTGCCCGTACTGACCCGCCCCGGGCGTATGGCCGTAGACTTGACCTGAGCCGGGGCACAACCGCCGACTCTCGCCACGGCCTCAATGAGCTCGGGAATTGTGACCGAATCGTCGAGGTCGGAGATACGGAGATCAGCACACTTTTCGGGTCTGGAGACCCGTACATCCTCAGGACCCAGGGCCGACCTCAATTGCTCGGCCAAGACGTCCGCTTTGGGGCCGCTGGTGGTGCCAGACACCTCTAGCAGCCGGGCACCGGTGCGTGCGCTTTTCACACGCACGCCATTGGTAAGGCCAAGGCCCACGATGTCAATGGCTGCCTTGGCCTTTGACATTATCTCGTTGTAGGTAACACCTCTCTCCACCGCTCCAGGCTGCAGGGTTAGGACCACAGCCGTAGAGCGGGGGGCAATGAGTTGCGCCTTTATTTTCGCCTCTCTTTTGGCAATCTTTTGTCTCGCCTTCTGCGCCTTCTTTTGGGCCTTGCGTTTCGCAGCCTTAGCCGCCTTCTTAGCCCCAACTGTCTCCCATCCACCTTCCTGCGGGACAGGAGTGGATTGGCTGGCCGGAGACGGCGTTGTTGCCGGTTTAAGGGCGGAACGCCCTCTTTTTCGGTTGACCATGGCTGGCGTTGACGTAGCCGCAGCCACTTTGGCCACCGGCTTTGGTGCTCCTTCCAGTGGCACCGAGGATTTCGCCTTCGCGTTTGCCGACCGTTTGCCGGCTACTGGGGTCGGGGTTGGACGCGCTGATGAGGTAGAGGCGGCCGGCTCCGTTGGACGCTCCACTCCCGCTACTTTCGCCGCATACGACATGGGTGCCTGGGCCGGGATCGCTGGGACAGAACCCTGGGCGGCCTCGGCGTTGCGGCGGTCGGCCGCCAATGGCGGACGAAGCCGCTTCTCTGGAGGTAGACGGCTGGCCAGATCCTCCCTGACTGCCTGTAACATGGTTCCCACCTCTAGAATGATGGAGCGCCTCAGCTCCTGTTCTTCTTCGGCGCTCCTCGCAGGTCTTTCTCCTTGGCCACCGAACTTCATTTCGGCGACCTCCGCCTTAAGGCTCATGTAGGCCTTTTCAAGCTCTTTCATTTGTTCGGCTTGTCGACGAACTTGAACTCGGAGTTTGCTCTCCTCTTCGGACCGGGACCGATGGAGGAGCACATCCGCTACCTCCGAGAATGAGGCGGTGGCGTCTTTGAGAAGCTTCTGGCTTGTGCCTTTCAGCCCCTTGGAGATACTGGCCACGTGCCTCATAGTGTCCATAGCCCCTGTCAATTTTGCCTCCAGTTCGGGAGCAGTCAGTTCCTCCGAGAGCCGTGGCACGGAGGATGACCTCTCCGACGACGTGTCGGAGAGCCGACTGACTTCAACAGCCGCGTCGCGAAGGAAACTACGCCGCCTTTGCTCCCGGTCTTCTTCTTTTTTGGCCGCCATGTCTGCAGCGCGTTGGAGAGACTCCAGATGTTTTCGGGCCCTGTAATTGTCTCCGCGTTCGCGTCGCTTCTCGCCAGCCACCAGTTGGATTTTTGGGGCTGGCGTGTCCGTACTGGACTCGTCCTCCGAGTCGGTGTCGGCGCCCTTTCTAGAGCTGCATGAGTGCGACCTCTTGCGAGCCCAGAGCTTGCCCGGGTCGCTGGTCGCGCTGGTGACCGTCACTATTTATTTATTTATTTATTTATTAATACTTTTTGCACATACATAAAAGTTATGCACAAAGGCGGACTTAATGCCTTAGGCATTTTCTACCAGCCAACCTTAGAGTGGTGCAGAAACGGAGCGTGGCAGGTGCACTACTACATTACAAAGATTTATCATACATAAACATACATAACATATACATATAAGACATACATACCTACTTATAATACAAAAATATTATATATATATATATATATATATATATTATAGATACATACATATATAACGACGCACTCAGGTTAAACAGTAATAATAATAATTTGAAAAAGAATAATAATAAAATCTGCGATGATCAAATTCTGCGACAAACATCAAGCTAATTAGTAATGCTCAAATACTTCCGAACTTCCTTCTTGAACGTGTAGCGACAGTCGACCATCCTGATTTCCGGAGGTAGGGCGTTCCATAATAGGATGGACTGTACAAAAAATGAACGGTGTAGAAAGTCAGTAAAATGGGTGGGGCACTGTAATTGCCGATTATGAGAGGAGCGCAAATTTTTGTTATGGACGGAACAGGTATATTCAAAAAGAGAAGAAAGATAAGAAGGTGGGGTGGGGGAACAAAGAAAAGAGTGAAGAGTGGTCAACGCCCGTACCTCTCGACGCTGTCGAATGGGCAACCATTTGAGTTGAGCTCTAAACGCTGAAACATGGTCATACTTGCGTAGGTTGAAAACGAACCGAATGCAGTTGTTAAGAAGCCGGTCCAGTTTATTGAGGAGGTCTGCATTCAGGTCATAGTAGCACACATCACCATAGTCGATAAGGGGAATGATTAGGGACTGCACAAGCATTGCTTTGACGTTAGACGGGAGAAGATTCTTAAATCGATAAAGGTAACGTAAAGCTCCAGTGACTCTCTGGCTGACACTAGCCACTTGAGCACGCCAGTTAAGGGTGTTATCAATAATCACGCCAAGATCTTTAACCTCAGAGCTAAAAGGAACGACATTGTCATCAAACTTAAGACACGGTAATAAATTGTTATTCACTCTGCACAGCATCCGAGAACTCCCAACGATAATGGCTTGGCACTTAGTCGGGTTAACTGCAACACCGAACCTAGCTGACCAGGTCTTCACGACTTCGAGATCTTGGTTTAATTTACTGATAGTCTCAGGCAGAGTGTCCACACTAGCCTGACGATATAGCTGCAGGTCATCGGCATATAGATGATACGCACACTGAAGTTTGGGTGTAAGGAAATTTATGAATAGCGAAAAAAGAAGAGGAGATAAAATACCGCCTTGCGGGACGCCACTTACAAGACTTTTCCAGTTTGATGAACATTCACCAGAACGGACACTTTGCTGGCGCCCCTGAAGGTACGAGGAGAACCATTCTACCGCCTGTGGTGAGACCATAAGATGGGAGAGGATGGATAACAGGATATCGTGACTGACGGCATTAAAGGCATTGGAGAAATCAATAAGAACAAGAACTGTCAGTTTTGTGTCCTCCATACCTAACCTAATGTCGCCAGTCACTTTAAGGAGGGCTGAGGTTGTGCTGTGGCCCGGCCTGAAGCCCGATTGTAGGGGACTAATAAGGTTATTGGTATAGATAAAATGTGAAAATTGCTTGTGGACACAGGCCTCAAGCACTTTTGATAAGAAGGGAAGAATTGAAATTGGGCGGAAGTGATTGGAAAGTAAGGGATTGGGGACCTTGGGTAAAGGGCGAACATAGGCTCTTCGCCATATGTCAGGAAAGACACCGGACTTTAAGGAGAAATTAATTACGTGAGATAACGGAATAAGGACGTGGTCGAGGATTGTAACGATCATGCGGCGGGAAATGCTATCACTTCCCACCGCTTTGGATCTAATGGATAGGATAATCTTTTGGATCTCACCGAAGTCGACAGCAGAAAAGTGAAAAGGTGTGATATCGGGACTCGCTAGACCAGATATATAAGACAGAGTGGTGCTTTTAGTTAGATGATCTAAGGTACGAACTGTGGTGAAATGGTTGTTTAAATCATCTAAACTAATTGAGGATGGCAGGTCTAAGTGTCGCGGTTTGCCAACACCAAGAGTTCTAAGGAACTTCCAGATGTCAGCAGAAGATGATGAAGTAATATTGCTGAGAATGTGGCGGCGTTTAGCGTCACGTATCATCAGATTGCAACGATTTCTGACTCTCCGGTAGGAAGCTATATTGTCTTCTGTGCGATCCCTTCTCAGTCTCCTGAACGCTCGGTCCCGCAATTTCATAGCCAATTGTATGCCCTTGGTCATCCATGGAGCAGGTGGGCGCTTTATCTTCACTCTTTTGATCGGGGCATGCAAGTCATACAGTTTCGTGATCAGCTGGTTGAGGACATAAACCTTATCGTCCATTGTAGGAGCTTCATACAGGGCCGCCCAGTCGATCATAGAGGCATCGCTGTTGAGTTTGTCAATGTTCATACGCGCAAAGCAACGCTTGTACGTGATCTTGGGCTTGGGTTTGGGTGGTTTTAGGAAGTAGGATAGGAATAGAAGATCATGGTGTGAGAAACCAGGGGCAATTAGTTGACCGTGTGTTGATACCAGGGATGGATTAGATATGATGATCAAATCAAGCCACGTGTCATCACCAACTGCACTGGAGTGAGTAGCTTCTAGTGGCAACACGTGTAAGCTAGCTGATTCAAGGATATGCAATAGTTTACGGGTCCGAGGAGAGTTATAGGAAAGAAGGTTTGTGTTGAAATCACCCATGATGATGTGATGTGCATACTCTGAACCCAGGGATTCTAGAACTGATTCCAATTCAGTGAAGTAATCAGTCATTGGTGGACAATATACGACACCTATGACGGTTTTGACACCTTTAATGGATACCTCAAGGAAAAGAAATTCTGCCGAGGCAGTGTAAGTTGAAGGTGAAGATGCCAAAACCCTATAGCTAAAATCACTTCGCAAGTAAATAGCCACTCCTCCCCCGCCTTTCCCAATCCGGTCATTTCGGATGAGAACGAACCCGGGAAGAGGATAAGAGGTCGATGGAAGACATGGTTTGAGCCAACTCTCGGAAATCAGGATGGCGTGAACGTTGTTATTGGTGAACGTATCAAACAATTCACTATGGTGACTGGGGAGACTTTGTGCGTTTAGGTGACACACGTTGAAAAACATATTATTTTGTTCAGTGAAATTTTGTCGCAGTACGTCACCAAGGGTGCCAGTTAACGAGGAAAAGCTTTCATCGCCCGACGCTGAAGCAGATTCATTAGCAGAATGGAACGAGTCATTGTCGGAAAACATTCTAAATTAAGTAAATAAATAGATATTTATAATAATATATAACAAAACTATATGATAAATAAATTATAAGGTATAACTAAAAATAATGCAAAGTGCGTTGCTTGCATATCTGCACCACCCGCCAGCTAACAACAAAATAAAATGAAATAAAAATTAAATATGACACTAAGCAAAATTTAACTAAATCGAGCGTTGAAAATTTTATATTTCCGAACGCACTAATAAATAACTGATGAAAACAAACAGAAACAGCAAGAAAAAAAAAACACAACATATTGTAATAATTTGTAAGGTATTGACTTGACTGACAAACAAAATTGACACTTGCTTGACAATTGACAGATGGAAAGAAAAGAATAATACAGTCTGCTGCAATCTGCAATTTAAAGTAAACACGAGTATTTTGTCCAATATTAAGAGAATGTCTGTTACCATTGACATAATACCAAATATAAAGTATTAAGTATTGGTTGAAATAAGAGCAATATGTGTTATGCAAAGAGGGTGACAAAAATGTAAACAATTGCCAATGAAAGGACAATTTTGGAACAAAACAAGGTCCAGTTATTACTGGTCACTAACATTATGAGTGCATAATGCAGCAAGTAATTTATGTACCGGTTGCGTTATGTACTATGGTAAGTCAAAATTTACACAGTACTTACAGTGTAAAGATTAGAAAAGTACTTGGTTAAAAATATTTATAGCGACACTGAACACTACTGTTTATTTGCAGGTTTGCTTCTTCCCTCAGCCTGTTTGGTGTATTTGGCCAATAGCGGGTCGAGTTCAGCCTGAGATGTGATTTTGTGCCGTGTGCCATCGGAAGACTTAATAACAATGACGCCATCCTGCGTCCAGCAGGACCGCATCCCGAAATGCAGACGAGCTTTGCCGAAGACTATCTGCCTGGGCCTAGTCAAAAACTCTTTGACAGCGATAGAAGACCCCTTTAGAGCAGCCTTCTTCTTCCAGATAGCCGCCTTATCTTCCACCCGGGCCAAACGAACCAAAATGGGCCGTGGACGGTCCCTGTTAGTAGCTCCAAGTCTGTGGCAAGATTTGAAGCTGTCTGCTGTGATGTTGTTCAGCTTAATGTTCTTGTGCAGAATTCCCAAAACAACTGCTTTGCAGTCTTCTTTCTCAGCTTCTGGGGCACCAGTAAAAATGAGAGCTTTGCGACGACTCCTCATCTCCAAGCCATCAACAACTCTGGAGCATTCTTGGATTTGGGTTCGCAAGAGACCCAACATACCGAATATCAGCTCCCTGAAGATGCGAAATTCGTCCGCAAGCTTGGCCACAGTGTTTGCTTTTCCAAGACCAGCAGCTTGGATCTGTGATTCTATTTCACCCATCTTGTTCAAGATGAGCTCCTCCAGGTTCTTCTGGCTGGCTTGTACATCGGCAAGTTGTGCTTGTGACATAGTGCCAAATCAATATAGTGAGTGCAATATAGTGTTAAGCTGGCAGGTGGTGTAACAAAGATGTTTATATTTACATAAACACTACTTGAAGTAAGTAATTTTGTTATATATTTTGCCGAAATTAATTGAATAAAGTCTTTAATTTAATTATTTTACTATTATTTCAAGAGTGATATAGAAAAACATTGGCACTTCACACCTACCCACATAAAAAAATAAAAATCTATGCTCATATTGGAATCAGAGCTCGACTCAATGTCGTTTAGTGGACCAGATACCGCGATCGGTTCCATCACGAGTTTCGCTTCTTTAAGCTTCACCTTTCCAGCGTTAGCTGACGCCTTTCTTGCTCGCCGCTCCATGCCCTGAGAAGGGCACTCGGTAGGGGTCACGCGCTCCGGGAGCAAGCTCGACCGAAGCAGACGCGCCTCCGAGGTTGGAGCGACAGAGGTTTTGTCTCTTCCCATCTTGATCGCGCGCGCACAATGCGGGATGATGGGGGTGTGGATTGGCCGGCTGGTCACTCCGTTACGGTGATCCAGCCGTTGCCCAGGGTGCACCGGACGAGGGGGGAAAGTCGCAAATTGCACTCGTCGCTCGGGGAGGTTCCACACACGCACCCCGGAGTACACACAGCCTAGATTAACCTCAGACACTCAGTTTAAGAAGACGTTGGCCTTCTGTTAGGAATAAGTCATAGTAGCAAGAACTTTTTTTTCGGTCGGGCCTCCTCCACTTTTATGGAGGGCTTTCCGCGTGTGGGGACAGGGCAGAATATAAAACTTCCCCGCCGCACGCTGGGAAATAACGCGTGTTGTAAAGGTCAACGAAAACTCAGCACGCTTGGTGGTAGGATCTAATATGGTCCGCCCGGCTAGCTACCAGTGCTACCACCCTCACATCACCCCCTTGGATTGCCTCCTCAATCTTAGACCCTGGCGTTGCTTTCCATCACGCAAGCCTAGGGTCAAAGGCATTCAAATCATTGGTAAAAAAAGAAAATGACAGTAATTAGCTTGTGCCACGCTGGCTTGAGTTTCGTATCGAGTTTTACTTCTCTTCCGGTTAGTTTATCGGCCTTGTCATTTCCTTTTGTCGGCTCTAACGACACCCTCAGGATGGAATTGGGTGGTGAAACTATGTATTCTCAATCCATCAGCACATGGAATACAATTCATTCAACAGTAATTGCATGTACACCTCTTCAGATTCCTCATCTTCCTCTTCTTCTTTTTCTGATTTGTCATCTGATCCATCATCATCGACGCCCTCAGGATGGAAGGGATCGGTGACACCTGTATTCTAAGTCCGTCACCATTTTTAATAATTCCTTTTTTTTATATAATTCATATTTCATTTGAGCGCTATTCGGAGCCAAACGAAACTAGTAAGCTATAACTATGTACACGGTCATTGTAATATGGGGTTTAAAAGGCCATCCCGCCAAATTTCTTCCGCCAGGTCCTCTCGGTTGATGCCGTGTTCCAGCCTGGTAGTAGTGTAATAAAATTAAATAAATAAATAAATATCCTTGGACATTTCACACAACGCCATCTCGTCCCAAGCTAAACAACATAATGCGTGTGTTATGGTAACGAGATGGATGATAAACTACTTATATACATTTTTTTTAACACCCAGACCCGGAACAAATACATGTAGGTCGTACAAATATTTCTTCCGTGCGGATATCGAACCCGCGACATGCTGCGCAGCAGTCGATCGCTCAACCACTGCGCCAATTATTTATCCATTGACGATCGTGAACGCCATAATTGGTTTATACAATAAGGTTTAGGCGCAAAGCGATGATCATGCAGCCAGACGAGTTGGTATGTCTGGGGTCCGCGGCGCCTATCCTACCAATAGTTGTAGTCGGGGAATTCTTACCGGGTAAAATGTGTAAAGTATGTAAGCATGCTAGTAGCTACAAAAGCATTTTTCATTCTATTCTATAATGTTTTCTCTCCCATCACAGGTCAGCAAACTGGTCTTACCGACAGATTTTGACGGAAAAGCCAGAAACTACCTGGCGGATATAGCCATCATGATAATGAACACGCCGTTCGAGTACAAGCCCCACATCCGACCAGTGTGCCTGAGCTTTGATGCGGAGTTCGAGAAACATCAGTTGCAGCCGGAGAATAAGGGGAAGGTATCGTAAAACGATCTCTGCACTAGGTATAACTTGTATGGCAAGTCCTACCGCGCATTGCACATCATCATCATCATCATCGGCCCACACTAGTCCACTGCTGGACATAAGGCTCCCCTAAAGAGCGCCATAGCGCCCTGTCTTCTGCTTGACGCATCCAGCTGCTGCCCACAACTTTTCGCTGATCGTCGCTCCATCTAGCAGAGGGCCGTCCCACACTACGCTTGCCGATTCGCGGTCTCCACTCAAGAACTCGTCTACCCCAGCGGTTGTCGATTCTTCTACAGATATGACCAGCCCACTGCCACTTCAGTCTGCTAATTATGTTAGGTAATAATAAATTGAGTTATGTCAGTAACTTTGGTTCTCTGTAGGATAGTCTCGTTACGGAGCCTATCTTTCAGAGAAACTCCATTCCACTTCCAGACTTTAAACTGGTGGGCTAGTCTCGCCGTGAGTGTCCACGTCACAGCGCTGTAGGTCATGACGGATAGGACGCACAGTTTGTAAACTTTCGTTTTCCGAAACTGAACTCTGAACTTCTGAACTGAAACTACTTAAAATGAACCTGGATAGTTCCGAAATTAGAGTTCAACCAGTTTCTCCTATAGAACGAGCAACACACAAAAGTTGTGGTATAAAAAAGCTATAGAATACTGTTAATAAATAGGTACCTGGCACGCCTTTTTGGTGAAGGGGTTAGATGATCGGGAAACCCGATCATCTAACCCCTTCACACGTAATTGTAATTGACACACACACACACACACACTCATATAACAGAACTCTTTTGTTTATTATTAAAGTCTTTGGTCAAATTTATAATAGAATAAAATTATATCAATTATAGAAATATTAGCAGACCCGGCCATGCGTTGCTATGGCTAAGGTTTTTGTTATTATTACATTTAACATTAACACACATTAATTTGACTTTTAACATAGCGCCATATATTAAATACTTACTCAATCCAGTCAACAGATATCGCCATCTGTTGGAACCGTTTGGAGCTATCATATAATTGTTACTGTCAAATGATAGACAAATAATTTGCATATATTGCGACTATAAATTGAGATGCAACACACGGTGTGCAAATTTGATTAAAATCGTTTAAGTAGTTTAAGAGTCCATCGCGGACAAACAACGTGACTCGTAATCTTTTATACTGGGTGACATTGTATTCCCGCGGCAGATCGATTTGCTGTTATTAGTTCTATCGATTGATAGCGTTGTAAAAATGTAATGTATTGTGAATGTGAAAATGAGTATCAAAAGTAGAGTACGTACTATGGTGCAACTGTACGCTCGGGCTGATTATGACTCCCTACTGCCCAGTGGCTTAACACGGAGCCGCAACACTTGGAGTCGCTCCGTCATCGTGGGATTCTGAACCCCCAAGTCCCGCAGGCCCGGATGATTGTAGCGACTACTCGATCGTGGTCAGTTTGAGACACCAGCGCATGCACAGGGCAGAGGTCGATTGGCCGTTTATTTGCCAGAGCTTGATGAACAGATTATTGAATACTTCTAACGGGATCCTCGTCGGAGTACGCGTATGGCTGCGGCTAGGTTTAACGTAAGCCGATATTGAAGAACAATATTTCTGAACTGTGAAGGATTGCACCTTATTATTTTCGTAAAGTTTATGCACTCTACGAAAATGACGCGATGGCGTTTACGCGAGTTGGACTGTTCAACCAGCGCAACGAACGTTTCTGGGCATTTGATAATCCACATGTTATTCGCAAGTGTGCGATCAAGTGCGTTTTAGTGTTAAGGTGGATGCTCCAGGGTAGCGAAATTCAAATTTTCTTACGTTTTTTGCAATTTGCACTGGCCTGCTAGGTTGTATGATGATGAACATTTGATTCGCGGCTGTAAGACGTATGTAGTTACAGAGTTATAATCATCAAACTCATCAATACAACCTTCCAAGCTCATAAAGGTGCAAGAATGACTTTGACGTTGAAAAAGTTTTTCTTGCACCTTCATGAGCTTGGTGGGTTGTATTGAAGATTTTTGATGATTATAATTCTATAACTACGTACGTCTTACAGCCGCGAATAACATTTTAATCAACATACATCCTAGCACTGACCTGCAAATTGCAAAAAACGTAAGAAACTTTGAATTTCGCGGGCTACCCTGGAGCATCCACCTTAACGTGTGGGCCGGAATAATTAATGGCCAAATCATTGGATCATTTCGTGGCAGGACACTTGACAGGTGCAACTTGCCCAGAAATGCTACGTAACAATATCCATGACTTAAAATTAGACGACTTGCCGCTTGCACCCCCTTGATTATTTGTATTACCAGCATGACGGTTAGTCGGCGCATTATCAGCGTGCCGTGCGAGAACACCTGACCTCGGTGTTCCCACAGCGCTGGATCGGCCGCAGCGGCCCGGTCACTTGGCCAGCTAGAAGCCCCGACCTGACTCCGTTGGACTTTTATTTGTGGTCTGAGCTCAAGCGACTGGTGTATCGGGGAGAACACGAAAAGCACGACGCATTGATAACTGCGATAGTGTACGCTTTTAATATCGTAAGACGTGACAGAAGACACTCTAGTGAAATTGAAAGACAATCAAATAAAATGTGCTCAATTGTGCATTCAAGGAAATCAGATGCACTTCGAACAATTACAGCATACAAAAATTCTACCCTAAACTTTCACCCCGCTACGATCAACCCCTATTTTTTTAATACCGATATTTCTATGGCAAATCAACGTTTGCATGGTCAGCTAGTTTATATATTGTTACGCCGCAGATGATATAATTCTAGAAACGCATTTTGTGCCGAAAGTTCTGGCTCGGACTTAACAACGGCTAATGGTTTTACAACCTTTTTAATTTTGTTAAAACGAGCAATTGTTTAGTTTCTTTTGTGTCATAACAATAACGTCTGTTTGTGCAATCCTTTGTCGGCATTATAACGGTTGCATTTTGATGGTTTTATTGCATGTTGTTTACGTCTCACCAGGTAATTACCGTGTGAATAATCTCGCCTAATCGGGAATATTCGAAACAAGTTACAATATAAGGACGGTCGACCCGCGCAACAGGACAGTTATCGTTTTAACTGCGTTACGAGTGCGGACTATCGGGCGATAGCAAGTGCTAGTGAATGTATCAGTGTGTTTCGGTTCTAGTTGTGAATTATTGTGTATTGTAGTCTGATTTTGTAAATAAAAATCATTTCTCGTCGTAATCGGCATTTTACTACCCACGGACGTAACAATATTATATTAAGACTATAGTCGAATTTAGACCTTCGGGCGACCACTAGTTGTTATAAACACGTTTATTCGTCAATAGGTAGCTGGTTGGGGTTTGGTCGGAGAAGACGACTTGGAGTCTCCAGTGCTGAAGGTCATTGACCTGCCGTACATAGACAACACGAAATGCAGGAAAGACTCTCCACTCGACTTCATGGAAAACATTATCCCGGAGAAGTTTTGCGTTGGATACCTCAACAGCGGTATTACACACCTGAATTTATTTCAGAGTACTCACAGCTGAGAGTGACGTCATTCAGTTTAATTCAAGGGAAACTAGCGTACTAGCTGTCGCTTGTCCATGTGGTGACGGATTTAGAACACATGGCGTCACCACCCCATTCCATCCTGAGGGTGTCGTAAGATCCGACAAGAGGAAATGACAAGGCCGGTAACCTAGCCGTAAGGTAAGGAAAACTTGATACGCAACCCTGTGCCAACGCATCTGGCCAGCGTGGCACAGTACGCTAATTACCCTCCATGTAACTGGAGGAGGCCCGACTCAGCACTGGGTCATCTATGGGCCGAGTAGTAGTAGCGTACTAATCGGATTAACACAGTTCTTTATCAAGTTTTCCACCTCTTGCGGGTAGATCTGATCTTACGATAACTTCAGAAGTGGGATAATCATCATGAATTCCGAAAGAAGTAAAATACTGGTCTTAGGCCTTTCCCACGGATTTCCGATGACAAATTAATCATTTAGTATTTACCACCGGTTCATAATGTGAAGAGCCGCAAAGAAACTCCTTTGTGATGGTTGGTCTTTTAAATAAAAGCATAACGATGGTGTTGATGTTGTGTTTCAGGCATAGCCTTGTGTAAGGGTGACAGTGGGGGCGGCGTGGTCTTCGGAACTACCCGCGATGGCGTGGAGAGGTTCTTCCTCCGCGGAGTGATCTCCACGGCGCCTCAGAACCAACATGAATGCAACATCAACGTGTACACCGCTATAACAAGAGTCTCGCTCTACGAACACTTCATAGCACCGTATTATTGATTGATGAAAATAAATATGTGCGTTTAAATAAAGTTGTCTTTGAAAAGTTCTTGGCAAGTGCGCGTTTCAAAAGCTTGTGACATATGACCCGAACTGACACTATACTCCTGCCCCTTTTTTATCATTGACTTTATTCATTGACTTGAATGCCTTTGACCCAAGGCTTGCGTGATGGAAAGCTACGCCAGGGTCTAAGATGGAGCAGGCAATTCAAGGAAATGCCCTGTCGGGCACCGGCTATGCTATGCTTGGTGCCGGATTTAGCTGTGAGGGGGGTAACCTAGCCGGGCGGACTATTAGATCCTACCACTAAGCGAGCTGGGTTTTGTTGACATTCACAACATGCGTTATTTCCCAGCGTGCGGTGGGGAAGTGAAATATTCTACCCGTCCCTTTTCTAGATGGCGAGACTTCCAACTTCCGAGTTTCCGAGACTTCCACAATTTTGCGGCAATGGAGACTACGTTGCTGGTCAAGGGGATAGATGTGCCGCCTTGAAATTCAACAGTACTGTTTGTGTCTGTGAAGCCTGACCAGCCTTTGACCACGACCTTTTTCGCACGTTCTTGTCGTACGTGATCGAATTTTCATCACCAGTTGTCAGCTTCTTCAAAAATGCTTCGGTTTCATTACGTCGTAATAAAGAATCACAAATGAGTACACGGTTCATTAGGTTTCTTTCAGTGAGCTCGTGAGGTTCCCAAATATCAGCTTTTTTGTGTAACCAGGTTTTTTCAAATGCGCCAAAACTGTTTTTTGATCAATTCCCAGTTCTTCAGCTACGTTATAACTACTGATATGCTTAATTTGCTCCACTTTTTCAAAAATGGCATCCTTTTTTTCCGTAATAGGGCGACCCTCTGGTCGCCCTATTACGGAAAACGTGCAACGACGTGCATCTTTGACATCAAAATTTCCGGAATGAAATCGCATAAACCAAAACATCGCAAATTTTTTGCGCGGCTTGCGTGGCATATTTTCCTTTTTTGTAGTAAAATTTTAAAATGTATTGAATTTCTTCATTAGATTCACTCATCTTGACAGTACGAAAAACAAATGAAAATCACACATTTTCCTAATTTGAATTTGGAGTAATGTTCTTTAGAATTTAAATTTTCAACTTTCAATGATAAGTACCAAAAATAGCTAAAAATAGTATAGCCAAAGAGATTTTATTACAAGTTCATACATACTATAATGCGAAAAGACTTTTTCCCCAACCTAATATTTATTTGTATGTAGTTAACTCATCTTTTACGTAATGAAAAACCACTGAAATACACTAAAATGCTCATTTTCAAAACCCATACTAGCCCAGAAGGTCCCGCGCCCCCGCGCAACGATTCAAAATTTCGCAACAAAGCAAATTCAACAATTTTTTTCTTTTTTTTTCTAGTGACTTTTTGGCTTACTTTGGTAGATAATTCAGTAAACAAGCGAGAGATAACCACTTCTCATCAGAATAAGCGAAACACCTTGCAAGATTATGTTTTTTAAGGATTATCAGAAAAATGTGTATATTTATGATGTCCAATGTCGTTTAGCTAATAGTGAATAATATGAGGATTTCAAATACCAATGTTAATGTTCTAAATTCTAATTAAAATTTCATCGGTCTCGTATTTTGTTTAACAGTAATTTTTACCCTGTAAGGAGAATGAAGGAAATTGATAAAACAACACACGTAAATGAAAAAAAAAAGCTAAGAAACGTTTATTTACTAACTTGTATTCCTAAAGTGCATCGCCTGAGGAAAACATATTTCTTCTCTCGAGTTATACACTCTACTATTCATCTCCTTCTATGAGAAAATAAATAAGAGACACTATTAAGTAAACAATTAATAAGTTAAATCTAAAAAAAAAACACTGATTTCGATAATTCTTGAAAATACGCCAAAACACTTTCCGAAAATGTCTTCGCTCCTTTTCTATTTTTCCATAGTATGAAATTGTCATAGGCCTGGTTTGCTGGATCTCCACGCTATATAAATGTCGTTTAGTTCAGCCAATAAATAACCCACTGCCAGGTCTAGCCTCCTCCAATTACATGGAGGGTAATTAGTGCCAACAGTGCCACTCTAGCCAGGCGGATTTCGTATCAATATTTACTTCTTTTGGCTAGGTTTTCGGCCTTGTCATTGACCAAAAAGGTTATTTTGACACCAATCTAGTGAAACTGTCTCTTTTTTTATCAGTTACTTTAATGCTTTTGACTCTAGGCTTGCGTAATGGAAAGCAACGCCAGGGTCTAAGATGGAGCTGACAATTCAAGGAAATGACGACGAATCACAGCAAAACTGCTTCGCTGCTGGCCGGTCTTAGATGTGAGGGTGGTAGCTAGCCGGGCGGACCATTCGATCTTTATATACCATTGGTGATATTATTAGTGGTTACAACTAAAAAATATAGGATTTTGTAAACCATTGTCCTCGTATTACAAATTCACTTCACTTCACATAAGTTATAAATATATTATTTCACAAAAAAAAGTAATATATTTTTTGTTAAACACTGCAATCCTAAATGTGCTACTCTAATGATACACATCAACATTCAAAAAACGAAACAAAATCTTTGTTTTAAAATCATCAATAGTTGAGCTAGAATGACAAATAGTGACTAACTACAACATATTTGGCAAGTCTTTGTTAGTTCTTTCAATGTTAACGTATAAAAGCGAATAACATTATAACAATACTAGCTTTTGCGCGCGGCTTCGCCCGCGTGGGCTTCGAACCCGTGCCCTCTACGCATATTTTTTATGAACATAAAAGCGTTTATTATGACTAAACTATGATAGTTAGATGTGCTCTCGGATAACTATAGATATTTATAAGACCTACAAACCCGTAGTACATCATTTTGTTCTATTGTCAATAGTTTTTGCAGCGCACGCATAAATAGGTTTTCGATTTTACACCTTGGTTTACAAAATCGCAATTTTCATACGGATCCCTAATTCTTTTGAAAATAAAATATTTTTTGAAATCGGACCAGTAGTTCCTGAGATTAGCGCGTTCAAACAAAGAAACAAACTCTGCAGCTTTATATATAAGTATAGATAAACGTTTTATTATTCAATGTCTTAAAAGTTGGATTCGTTCGATTTAGTGATGTGCCCACGCGATTGATTCATTCCAGACAAAACATGTCCAATATTAAATTGATTTTAGTGGTACACATCACCTCGACCTCTAAAAGATCTAGATAACAAGACGGATTGGCACAGCGGGCAACCAGTTGGAGAACCACAGTAGATTGCATACTTGCGGACCTGCGGAGTCCCTAACGACACATATTGTGATACCGCGGGGTTTAGTGGGTAGCCGGGAAAAGAGATATAATTTTGGAGTCATGTGAGCGTATAAACTGCCAGTGCGAATTAAAAAAAAGTAAGCAGGTCCACCCGCGTTAGCGCGCTGGTGTGTTCCTAAGTTAATATTTGAAATAGATTGACTGATTTGATTTTAATTTGGCGGGATACTAACTCTGTAAGCTGTATCTAAATCTCGGTTTATTTAGACTAATATCTTATTAAGAAATGAGCTCAAGTGATTCTGAAATATTGACCCCAGATTATGTTAAAGACGAGGCAAATACAGTTATCGAAAATATTTTGCCAGAAATTTCTGTTTAATTTCTGTTTAATTAATAAAGGATAAGATACTTTAAAACATACTATGACTTTATGAAGTGGCGAGCAGATAAGAAAATAAAACTAATATTTTTTACTTTCCTTACTTTCCTTTCGCATACTTGCGGACCTCCGGAGTCCCTAACGAGACATATTGTGATACCGCGGGGCTTAGTGGGTAGCCGAGAAAAGAGATATAATTTTGGAGGCATAATCACTAGTCAGTGGTCTTGTGTTATTCATGGGCTGCTAAGTAATGGCACTGATAGTCATGTCATGTCTATCAGTGGCATTAGGTACTTAGCAGCCCATGAATGGCCTCGTTGGTCTAGTGGTCAGATGTGCCGCCTTTGGACCAACGGGTCCCGGGTTCGATTCCGGGGTCGGGCCAGTGTCTTTGTCTAAACCAGAGGCACTGGCTCGGAGTCTGGGTGTCATTTCTATCTATAATATGTATGTATTTACAAAAAAAAATGTATATAAGTAGTTTATCATCCATCTCGTTACCATAACACAAGCATTAAGTTGCTTAACTTGGGACGAGATGGCGTTGTGTGAAATGTTCAAGGATATTTATTTATTTATTATTATTTATTTATTTACTGCTGAGTCAGGATTCCTCCAATCACATGAAGGGTAACTAGCCTACTGTGCCACGCTGGCCAGACGCGTTGGCACAGGGTTTATTATCAAGTTTTCTCTTTTGCTGCTACATGTCCGACCTTCTCATTTCCTTTTGTTGGCTCTTTTTTTTTTACACTTTATTAGATTATAGAGGGTTTAATCCCGGGGATTATGTCACCCTCATAGGTACATACTGAAAAAACACCGCTTATACTATAAGGCCCGTCTTTACAATTTTATTTTTATTTTTTATTTTTTTTTTATTTTTTTATTTAAATAAACAACAACAGCCATTCTTAAATATATCTTACAAAAATAACTTAAATTTACTTAATATATCCGGCCAAAAAGTTGTTTCAGAAAAACAATATAAAATGCCTTAAACTAACCTTAAAAACAATTAAAAGTAGTGATAGTAGTGTTATAATGATAATGATAAATATTCAAGAAGGTTATATAAATAAATATTATATAAATTATTATTAAATTATATTAGTATGTGTATAAGTATAAATATAAAAAATATCATATAGACACATTAAATAAATATTGTCATAATAATATATGTGTGTGTATATAAAGGTAATAAGATTATAAAAGTTTTATAAATATATCAATATTATTGTTACTTTTATTTATTTAAGGACAAACTGGATTTGATCGCATTCAAAAAACTGCCCTTGCTTCCAATAAAGGGATCCGATTCCCTGAAATATAAGTTGTATTGAGAAACTAATCGTGTCATCACAGCATTCTGCCCATAATTGGTGGAGTGTGACGGGACAGCAAAAAGATGGGTGTGTCTCGTACGGCGCGAGGGTACTCGAAATCTGAGCTGTTCTAAAAGTTCCGGGCAGTCAAGGCGCCCGCGAAGAAGATCAAACAGTAATCCCATGTCCAACACCAGGCGGCGCTCTTCAAGCGATAGCAATTTAAATTCCTGACAATTTTCCTTGTACGTTCTTTTTTCAACTTTAAATTTATAAAACAAATGATAGAGAAATTTTTTCTGAATATTTTCTATTCTGCTCTTATATATTGCATATACCGGAGACCATATTGGGCAGGCATATTCTAAAATGCTACGGACGTACGAATAATATAATAATTTTATACTCATAACAGATTTAAAAGGTTTACAAGTACGCATAACGAAACCAAGATTACGGAAAGCTCTGTTAACAATATTATCTATGTGAATAGAAAACATCATTTTAGAATCTAGGCAAACACCTAGATCTTGAACTGACTCGACTCTGACTAGGTCAATATTATTTAGTTTATAATTAAATTTTATAGGCTTATTCTTGCGAGTGAAAGTAATGCAGTGACATTTAGAAATACTAACTGTAATCTTATTAGTTGTGTAGTAAGACATGAGATTGTTTAGATCTTGCTGAATTAACTCACAATCATTTACCGTTTCTACACGCATGTAAATTTTCTTATCATCCGCGTATAAGATGTGCCTGGCGTTATTAATACATTTATGAATGTCATAGATATATGCGTTATAAAACAAGGGGCCAAGATGTGAGCCCTGAGGAACGCCTGAAGGCACGGAAATAAAGTCCGATCTATATCCACCTAACACCACGGCCTGGGAACGATTAGTAAGGTATGAAGTAATCCACCTCAAAAGGTCTCCGTGGATTCCTAGTGCCTCTAGTTTCTGTAATAGGATGATGTGATCAACACGGTCAAAGGCTTTCTCGAAATCCGTGTAGATCACATCAACCTGACCACCGTTTTCCATCTGTTCTAAGACATAATTAGTGAAAAGGGCCAAATTGGAAACTGTTGAGCGGTTTCTTAAAAAACCATGCTGTGATTCAGGAATACCCTTTGCAACCACGGAGTAAATTTGTTCGAAAACTAGTTTCTCAAAAACCTTAGCTATTGCATTCAATATTGAAACTTGCCGATAATTAGAAATTAGAGATTTTGCACCTTTTTTGTGTATAGGGATGATATGCGCGACTTTCCAAGCGCTAGGAAAAATACACTGAGATAAAGATTTTGAAAAGAGTAAAGATATAGGGAGGGCTAGCGTTTTTGCACAATTAGACAAAAACACAGGAGGTATGCCGTCGGAACCTGCACCCTTAGATTTATCCAAGCTTTCTAGCTGATTCTTAACGTCAGACGGTGAGATATAAATTTTAGAAATTGTGTCATTATTCGCTGTTGATTCACAAGTCTGAGCTATGGCTGGGATAGAACCAGAACTGGTAGCCTGAACAAAAGCACTTTCAAAAAACTCATTAAAAGCGTTACATATACTCTGTCCCTCTGTTAGTGTAGTATTATTGTGAGTGAAAGCTTTAGGGTAACTTGAATCACCTCTTTTTGATTTTACATAGGTCCAAAAATGTTTAGGTGATTGGCGTATATATGATTCCGTTCTGTTAATATATTCTTGAAAACATTCATCCTGAATTCTCTTAAACCTATCTCGTAACATAGCAAACTCATCGTAATCACGCGGGTTACCACTACGTTTCCATTTCCTATGTATGTTATTTTTCTCTTTATTAAGTTTGATTAACGTTTTACTATACCATATTGGATAACTATTTTTATTAAATTTCCTAGATAGAGGTATATAAAGTGTGCAACATTCTTCAAGTAACTCATAAAATACTTTAACATCGTCTTCGACAGATTCATTTGAAAGCAACTCCTCCCAGTTAATATTGCCTAAAAATTTATTAATAGCGTTATAATCGCCTTTGTGAAAATTAAACCGTGTTTCACATTTCTCACTAAATTGTGTACACTTAAAATCCGATATATTAATCAGAAGAGGAGGGTGATGAGGAACTTCTTTTAATAAAGGATTCGATGTACGAGTAACTTCCAATACAAGGGTACTGAAACATAAGTCTAGGATATTGTTTATCCCATTGGGAATATAATTATATTGTTCAAAACCGAGAAAGTTGGCGGTTTCTAGAAGTAATAATGCACTGTTCTGCTTGTCTACAGGTCCCTTATGCAAAATTGAGCTGTTACCATTTTCCCATCGGATGCAGGGCAAATTGAAATCACCCACGAATAAGAAATTGCAGTCAGGATTACATTCTACTAGCTTGGATATATTACTATTTATATTATTCATACGGGACAAGAACCCTTCCTCTTCAGGGGGCGTGTATACAAGTATTATAAATAAATCACGTTTTGAGGAAATAGCTCGCGCTGGGACTCTTATACAAATGGATTCAGCAGTATCAGCATTGCTATAATCGTCCACTAAGGTTGCCTCTAGCTCTCTACGGGTACAGATCATAACACCACCCCCCGTAGTCTTTCTACACAGCGTGAGATTCCTATCAGAGCGAAAGATATCGTATCGCGCATCACACAGTTCTGAATCCAATATGTCGCCTTGCAACCATGTTTCCGTGATTAAAATTATATCAAAAGTATTACTCAGTACACCATTATATAGATCTAAACATTTAGTTCTCAACCCTTGAACATTCTGGTAGTATATCGACAGCTCATCCGAAATCATTGTTATATATATAAAAAGTATCCATATATAAATCTACAAAGTATATGTATAAATAATATAAATTTATTTTTATAATTATTTCAATAGTGTATAAATACGTTATATAATAAAACAATACCAGCAATAATACACAGTAAACAATGTCACATATGTTACAAAATGACTTTACACTTGAGACAAAATGAGACAAGATTAAATCAAAGTATTTCAAAACAACACCACAGAATAACTTTGACAATTTCACTATATGAGAAAAACAAACGAGCAAATTAATACAATAACACTCTAATACAGAATAAAAGGTGACCATTACCAAGAGTGTGCTAAAAAGCGCATTATATAATAACAAGGCGAGCAGTAGGCTTAGCATTGCGAAAAGGCATACTAAACTAATTAACACTAGTAAACCAATACAACAAAAATTAATTAGTAGTCATTTTAAGGTTTTCAAAATGTCTAAATCTTTTACTAAAATTGCATTTGTCTTATCCGTTTTACGTAAATATATCTGTCCAAATTTAACCCACGAAAATGCGTAGTTATTTGACTTAGCAAATTTCCTAACTGCCGCAAATAACTGCTTGGTCTCTGGGGACAGATGCTCTGTGACGTAGACCTGGCAACTTTCACCACTGATTCCTAAGTGCAGACTGCTGAGTTTTTTATCTCTGTGCTCCTTATTGAACCGATGAGTCGCCGAAATAATTTCGTCACGCATCCTGGGGGAACTCAAAGTAACCACTATGTTACGCGGACGTTTTGATTTTGTGTCCATCTTTGCAACACGACGGCATGCCTGGATATCCCTGTCGGATATAGGATAATTAACGGTGTCACAAAAGGTCTTGAAAATTGTGACAACATTTTCCGATCGATCCTCCGGAACGGCCTGGATTTCAATATTCCTGTCCCGTGATATTTTTTCAAAGGTGGACAAACGATTACGCATTATTCCCAACTCGTCCTTGAGATGAATTTGCTCAGTTTGTAATGTTTGTATGACGTGATCCTTTTCCTCAATTTTTTTATTTAAGTCCTTGACTTCCTTCATAATATAATCAGTGGTCTTATTTACATCCTCTTTAAATTCATTTATTTTTGTTGTAACTAATGTATTTACTTCTTCAATTATCATTTTTCGGACATTACTCATAAATAAAGAGTCAGGAGCCAATTTTTGATCAAGGAGTGCAGCAATGTCTTCAATAGTTATCTGAGGTTGTGCAGGTGACCTGGTTACTATGGGCGAAAGAATAGCAAGTGAATTGACGCCTCTTTTCCGTTGAGAAACATTAGTGCAAGAGGGGCACTTCAAAGAGGATAAAAGGGCGGGGTCAATCTCACTTGTTTTATTATGTGATCCAAAATTCAAACACTCCAAACAGTATCTCGATTCACAAGTATTACATTTCAACGAGTTGTTATCAGCCAACTTACTATTGCACCCCGTACACTTCATTGTATCGAGCCTCTCAGAGACAAAACCAGCCACTCAAGTAAAATGCACTATCTGCAACAGTTTATAGTTTATAGTTTATAAATTATACTTTCTTCTTTTGACAAAGGTTCTGACAGTATACTCTGGCATATCCCTACATTTAAACTGGAGTTCAGTAACATTTGTCTCCTTACCTCTTCATTCCTGACACATTCCATTATCCTGTGATATACATCAAAAATCATATTGCAGTCAGGGCATTTTGGGGATTCAGTTTTGCCCATTAAATAACTAAAGTTATTGGATGGGATGTGTCCGGAGCGAAGCCTCAAAGCCATTACTACTTCAGCCCGTTGCATATTGGCACAGTCAAACCAAGCTCTATCCAATAACGTTGGTTGTATAGTCTTATACCATATTCCCATTCTTAGTGATCTTTGGTCAAAATATTCTCGCCATAGTTGGCAGGATTTCGCCTTTGCAGTATACAGCAGTTCACAGAAGAGTGGAGGGCGTTGCATAGGTATGCCATCGCTAGCAGCTTCATGTGCCAGTTGGTCCGCTTTCTCATTGCCATGTATGCCAATATGCGACGGTATCCATTGAAGCTTAATTTCAACCTTGTTTTGAGTAAGTTTACAGATAGATTCTATGATATTGTATGCTATCGGCGTACCTCGAAATCTCGAGGTGCATCGATTCAGGTGGAGGAGGGCACATTTAGAGTCTGTAAAAATTACGCATTTGCCGCAGTTCAGGGACCCCACATATGCTACAGCTTCTGCGATCGCAAAAAGTTCTGCTTGTCGGCTCTTACAACACCCTCAGGGTGAAATGGGGGGGGGGGGGGGTGACACTATGTATTCTAAATCAGTCACCACAAATGGATCACGGAATGTAGCACTGGTATTGTAGCACTACAAACCCGATTCCCGATCGGATTTGAATGCGACGTGGCGACCTAACTACTACTAAAGGATCTCCACTACATATGTAAAGGCAGAAAATCTAGCTCTTAGAGAGACACACTAAGAAAGAAAGAAAATAATTTTTAATACAGTTGCTCAAAAAGTGGCGTGTTGCAGGGACGTATAGCGTTCGGGAAGTGGGCTATTACACACTCGTGCTTTATTTTTACCATTCCCACACTAGTGCGTTTTCTTTCCCAACTGTCAAAATAATGTCTATTAAAAGGAAAAACCAACCATGAAGTTTTTACTAAAAAAAATCAAAAAGAAAAAATCATTGTAGTTTTTATAATATGATTCATGTAAATACGTATATTTCTAAAAGGAAACTACTTACTAATTGGTTTCAATATCAGATTTAATGATTTGATTGAATGAGTTAGGTTAGGTTTCATTTCATGCCATCTCATTAAATTTCATATCAATAAAAAATGTCCACTGAACTCTTGGCTTTATTTTTTCTTGTTCTCCCCTCGCTAGTGTGCATCTACCGTTTATTACCTCTCTGCACCACCCAAAGGTTGACTGGAAGATAATGCCTAATGGCATTAATTCTGCTTAAGTACTTCAGTGCATGAAGCATTTAAATATATAAAGAATGCATAGTATTGATATAGAATATTTGGTTTTGTTGTGTGTATATTTGTGAATCACGATAGGTTGGTTCGAAATCCGGCCCATCACAACGCAAGACTAGGTTGCTTTTGAAGGCATTCAAGTCAATGAATAAAAGTCCATGATAAAAAAGGGGGAGGGGTGTAGTGTCCGTTACGAACGTATGCGACACGCTTACGACACGCGCACTCGCCAAGAACTTCTGAAAGATAACTATAATTAATCGCACATATTTATTTTCATCTATCAATAATACGGTGCTATGAAGTGTTCGTAGAGCGAGACTCTTGTTATAGCGGTGTACACGTTGATGTTGCATTGATGTTGGTTCTGAGGCGCCGTGGAGACCACTCCGCGGAGGAAGAACCTCTCCACGCCATCCCGGGTAGTTCCGAAGACCACGCCGCCCCCACTGTCACCCTTACACAAGGCTATGCCTGAAACACAACATCAACACCATCGTTATGCTTTTATTTAAAAGACCAACCATCACAAAGGAGTTACTTTGCGGATCTTCACATTATGAACCGGTGGTAAATACTAAATGATTAATTTGTCATCGGAAATCCCTGGGAAAGGCCTAAGACTAGTATTTTACTTCTTTTGGAATTCATTATGATTATCCCACTTCTGAAGTTATCGTAAGATCAGATCTACCCGCAAGAGATGGAAAACTTGATAAAAAACTGTGCTAATCAGTTTAGTACGCTACCCAGTGCTGAGTCGGGCCTCCTCCAGTTACATGGAGGGTAATTAGCGTACTGTGCCACGCTGGCCAGATGCGTTGGCACAGGGTTGCGTATCAAGTTTTCCTTACCTTACGGCTAGGTTACCGGCCTTGTCATTTCCTCTTGTTGGATCTTACGACACCCTCAGGATGGAATGGGGTGGTGACGCCATGTGTTCTAAATCCGTCACCACACGGACAACCGACAGCTAGTACGCCAGTTTCCCTCGAATTAAATTGAATGACGTCACTCTCAGCTGTGGGTACTCTGAAATAAATTCAGGTGTAGTCCTGTCATAAAGTCTTCCATACCGCTGTTGAGGTATCCGACGCAAAACTTCTCCGGGATAATGTTTTCCATGAAGTCGAGTGGAGAGTCTTTCCTGCATTTCGCGTTGTCTATGTACGGCAGGTCAATGACCTTCAGCACTGGAGACTCCAGGTTGTCTTCTCCGACCATACCCCAACCAGCTACCTATTGACGAATAAACGTGTTTATAACAACTATTGGTCGCCCGAAGGTCTAAATTCGACTATAGTCTTAATATAATATTGTTACGTCCGTGGGTAGTAAAATGCCGATTACGACGAGAAATGATTTTTATTTACAAAATCAGACTACAATACACAATAATTCACAACTAGAACCGAAACACACTGATACATTCACTAGCACTTGCTATCGCCCGATAGTCCGCACTCGTAACGCAGTTAAAACGATAACTGTCCTGTTGCGCGGGTCGACCGTCCTTATATTGTAACTTGTTTCGAATATTCCCGATTAGGCGAGATTATTCACACGGTAATTACCTGGTGAGACGTAAACAACATGCAATAAAGCCATCAAAATGCAACCGTTATAATGCCGACAAAGGATTGCACAAACAGACGTTATTGTTATGACACAAAAGAAACTAAACAATTTGCTCGTTTTAACAAAATTAAAAAGGTTGTAAAACCATTAGCCGTTGTTAAGTCCGAGCCAGAACTTTCGGCACAAAATGCGTTACTAGAATTATCTCATCTGCGGCGTAACAATATATAAACTAGCTGACCATGCAAACGTTGATTTGCCATAGAAATATCGGTATTAAAAAATAGGGGTTGATCGTAGCGGGGTGAAAGTTTAGGGTAGAATTTTTGTATGCTGTAATTGTTCGAAGTGCATCTCATTTCCTTGAATGCACAATTGAGCACATTTTATTTGATTGTCTTTCAATTTCACTAGAGTGTCTTCTGTCACGTCTTACGATATTAAAAGCGTACACTATCGCAGTTATCAACGCGTCGTGCGTTTCGTGTTCTCCCCGATACACCAGTCGCTTGAGCTCAGACCACAAATAAGTCCAACGGAGTCAGGTCGTGGCTTCTAGCTGGCCAAGTGACCAAGCCGCTGCGGCCGATCCAGCGCTGTGGGAACACCGAGGTCAGGTGTTCTCGCACGGCACGCTGATAATGCGCCGACTAACCGTCATGCTGGTAATACAAATAATCAAGGGGGTGCAAGCGGCTAGTCGTCTAATTTTTAGTCATGGATATTGTTACGTAGCATTTCTGGGCAAGTTGCACCTGTCAAGTGTCCTGCCACGAAATGCGGTCCAATGATTTGGCCATTAATTATTCCAGCCCACACGTTAACACTAAAACGCACTTGATCGCACACTCGCGAATAACATGTGGATTATTAAAGGTCTGGGCAAACAGCGGACGGGGCGGGACGGCGAGTTAATGTAGAATACGAGTATGTCACACAGAGCCGACGCGACGCGACCGCTACTCCCGCGCCGAGCGCGACGGCTCTATGTGACCTATTCTACATTAACCAATACATTACAACTCTTCACGTCCCGCCGGCGTCGCGTCGCCGTCCCGTCCCGTCCGCTGTTTGCCCAGACCTTAAATGCCCAGAAACGTTCGTTGCGCTGGTTGAACAGTCCAACTCGCGTAAACGCCATCGCGTCATTTTCGTAGAGTGCATGAACTTTACGAAAATAATAAGGTGCAATCCTTCACAGTTCAGCAATATTGTTCTTCAATATCGGCTTACGTTAAACCTAGCCGCAGCCATACGCGTACTCCGACGAGGATCCCGTTAGAAGTATTCAATAATCTGTTCATCAAGCTCTGGCAAATAAACGGCCAATCGACCTCTGCCCTGTGCATGCGCTGGTGTCTCAAACTGACCACGATCGAGTAGTCGCTACAATCATCCGGGCCTGCGGGACTTGGGGGTTCAGAATCCCACGATGACGGAGCGACTCCAAGTGTTGCGGCTCCGTGTTAAGCCACTGGGCAGTAGGGAGTCATAATCAGCCCAAGCGTACAGTTGCACCATAGTACGTACTCTACTTTTGATACTCATTTTCACATTCACAATACATCACATTTTTACAACGCTATCAATCGATAGTACTAATAACAGCAAATCGATCTGCCGCGGGAATACAATGTCACCCAGTATAAAAGATTACGAGTCACGTTGTTTGTCCGCGATGGACTCTTAAACTACTTAAACGATTTTAATCAAATTTGCACACCGTGTGTTACTTCTCAATTTATAGTCGCAATATATGCAAATTATTTGTCTATCATTTGACAGTAACAATTATATGATAGCTCCAAACGGTTCCAACAGATGGCGATATCTGTTGACTGGATTGAGTAAGTATTCAATATATGGCGCTATGTTAAAAGTCAAATTAATGTGTGTTAATGTTAAATGTAATAATAACAAAAACCTTAGCCATAGCAACGCATGGCCGGGTCTGCTAATAGTTCTATAATTGATATAATTTTATTCTATTACTAGCTTTTGCGCGCGGCTTCGCCCGCGTGGGCTTCGACCCCTGCATATTTTTTATGAACATAAAATCGGTTATTGTGACTAAACTATGATAGTTAGATATGTGCTCTCGCGGACTTTTTTGTAGATCTTTATAAGACCTACAAACCCGTAGTACATCATTTAGTTCTATTGTCAATAGTTTTTGCAGCGCACGCATAAATAGATTTTCGATTTTACACCTTGGTTTACAAAATCGCAATTTTCATACGGATCCCTAATTCTTTTGAAAATAAAATATAGCCTATAACCTTCCTCGATAAATGGACTATCTAACACTGAAAGATTTTTTGAAATCGGTCCAGTAGTTCCTGAGATTAGCGCGTTCAAACAAACAAACAAACAAACAAACAAATAAACAAACAAACAAACTCTGCAGCTTTATATATTAGTATAGAGTATAGATATAGATAAATTTGACCAAAGACTTTAATAATAAACAAAAGAGTTCTGTTATATGAGTGTGTGTGTGTGTCAATTACACGGTAGTGTGTATTATTGCTTGACATTATATGTATAATGTATAACAGACAACATATAACAGAACTCTTTTGTTTATTATTAAAATCTTTGGTCAAATTTTTAATACGCCCGACGAGGTGCAAGCGACTATCAGAGGGTGTCCCGGGCAACTGGGACGCCCCCAGTAAGTGGGGCTTTCATCGGTGGCGGGATTCCCGATCATCTAACCCCTTCACCAAAAAGGCGTGCCAGGTACCTATTTATTAACAGTATTCTATAGCTTTTTTATACCACAACTTTTGTGTGTTGCTCGTTCTATAGGAGAAACTAGTTGAACTCTAATTTCGGAACTATCCAGGTTCATTTTAAGCAGTTTCAGTTCAGAAGTTCAGAGTTCAGTTTCGGAAAACGAAAGTTTACAAACTGTGCGTCCTATCCGTCATGACCTACGGCGCTGTGACGTGGACACTCACGGCGAGACTAGCCCACCAGTTTAAAGTCGCTCAGCGTGCTATGGAGCAAGCTATGAATGGAGTTTCTCTGAAAGATAGGCTCCGTAACGAGACTATCCTACAGAGAACCAAAGTTACTGACATAACTCAATTTATTATTACCTAACAGAATTAGCAGACTGAAGTGGCAGTGGGCTGGTCATATCTGTAGAAGAATCTTATCATATCTGTAGAGTTCTTGAGTGGAGACCGCGAATCGGCAAGCGTAGTGTGGGACGGCCCTCTGCTAGATGGAGCGACGATCGGCGAAAAGTTGTGGGCAGCAGCTGGATGCGTCAAGCAGAAGACAGGGCGCTATGGCGCTCTTTAGGGGAGCCTTATGTCCAGCAGTGGACTAGTGTGGGCCGATGATGATGATGATGATGTGCAATGCGCGGTAGGACTTGTCATACAAGTTATACCTAGTGCAGAGATCGTTTTACGATACCTTCCCCTTATTCTCCGGCTGCAACTGATGTTTCTCGAACTCCGCATCAAAGCTCAGGCACACTGGTCGGATGTGGGGCTTGTACTCGAACGGCGTGTTCATTATCATGATGGCTATATCCGCCAGGTAGTTCCTGGCTTTTCCGTCAAAATCTGTCGGTAAGACCAGTTTGCTGACCTGTGATGAGAGAGAAAACATTATAGAATAGAATGAAAAATGCTTTTGTAGCTACTAGCATGCTACATACTTTACACATTTTACCCGGTAAGAATTCCCCGACTACAACTATTGGTGGGATAGGCGCCGCGGACCCCAGACATACCAACTCGTCTGGCTGCATGATCATCGCTTTGCGCCTAAACCTTATTGTATAAACCAATTATGGCGTTCACGATCGTCAATGGATAAATAATTGGCGCAGTGGTTGAGCGATCGACTGCTGCGCAGCATGTCGCGGGTTCGATATCCGCACGGAAGAAATATTTGTACAACCTACATGTATTTGTTCCGGGTCTGGGTGTTAAAAAAAATTTATATAAGTAGTTTATCATCCATCTCGTTACCATAACACACGCATTATGTTGTTTAGCTTGGGACGAGTTGGCGTTGTGTGAAATGTCCAAGGATATTTATTTATTTATTTAATTTTATTACACTACTACCAGGCTGGAACACGGCATCAACCGAGAGGACCTGGCGGAAGAAATTTGGCGGGATGGCCTTTTAAACCCCATATTACAATGACCGTGTACATAGTTATAACTTACTAGTTTCGTTTGGCTCCGAATAGCGCTCAAATGAAATATGAATTATATAAAAAAAAGGAATTATTAAAAATGGTGACGGACTTAGAATACAGGTGTCACCGATCCCTTCCATCCTGAGGGCGTCGATGATGATGGATCAGATGACAAATCAGAAAAAGAAGAAGAGGAAGATGAGGAATCTGAAGAGGTGTACTTGCAATTACTGTTGAATGAATTGTATTCCATGTGCTGATGGATTGAGAATACATAGTTTCACCACCCAATTCCATCCTGAGGGTGTCGTTAGAGCCGACAAAAGGAAATGACAAAGCCGATAAATTAACCGCAAGAGAAGTAAAACTCGATACGAAACTCAAGCCAGCGTGGCACAAGCTAATTACCCTCATTTTCTTTTTTTACCAATGATTTGAATGCCTTTGACCCTAGGCTTGCGTGATGGAAAGCAACGCCAGGGTCTAAGATTGAGGAGGCAATCCAAGGGGGTGATGTGAGGGTGTGAGGTACACTAGGTAGCACTGGTAGCTAGCCGGGCGGACCATATTAGATCCTACCACCAAGCGTGCTGGGTTTTCGTTGACCTTTACAACACGCGTTATTTTCCAGCGTGCGGCGGGGAAGTTTTATATTCTGCCCTGTCCCCACACGAGGAAAACCCTCCATATAAGTGGAGGAGGCCCGACCGAAAAAAAGTTCTTGCTACTATGACTTATTCCTAACAGAGGGCCAACAGAGTGTTTGAGGTTAATCTAGGCTGTGTGTACTCTGGAAGTATTTCAGGACTATTCCGTCATCAAGTCTTCCAACCGTTGTAAAAAAATAATGGAAACTTGCCGTTGAGTTTTGCGCATCGATATCATCAGGGTCACGCCAGCGTCTGTGCAGCTTGCCAACAGCCACTGCATAATACTTCGGAGAGATTTTCACGAACTTATTTTCCCGGAAGTCATAGCCCCAAAAACAGTGAGCAGCTGAAAACCCAAACTCCAACTCAAAAGGAACTTTATTTACGTAGGTTCTAGCACAAACTCTTGTAAATCGTCATATTTAAAATTACCATTATCATCTTCAGCCCTTGTCCAACGCTAGGTGGTAATCTCCATACACACCTATCGGTCATCATATCTACATTCGCACCTTCCATACACAATTCCTCATTCTCACACATCCATGCATCTATTTTGGTATGCCACAACCCTTGCGACATTCATACTGAAACTACCGGTTGAGGTAGTTTTACTACCGGTTCGGAATGCTATCTTTTCTTTTTAATGTTTTCAAATTGCATGTTATTGTACTTAACTACCCTTTCTCAACTTCTTCTTATTAATGTCCATCTCAAGGTTGTCTGTAAGAAATCGCATTTAGTGATAAGACCGCCCCTTGTACAAATTATTGTTGCATATATTGTGTTCTGTTTTTATTTCTTTTGCACAATAAAGAGTTTATCTATCTATCTCTATAGAGAAGAGCTGCAAGAAACATTGTAGTAACAATTTTCCACCGTTTTCTCGATTCTCCTCCGCCAAAAAGAAAAGGGGTTGGATGCGCAGCCATTGGATCACGGTTTCCCGGGTTCGATTCCGGGGCCGGGCACGTCACATGTCTTTGTGTAAACCAGAGGCTCTTGCTATGAGTCTGGGTGTCATTTGTGTTCGTGAATTTCATGTTTGTAAACTGCCCCCGCGAAACAGCGAGCAGGGGTACCCCACTGCGTTAAAAACAAGTCTTGAATCCAGGGAGCCGACTTGACATAGTCTAACTTATACACTAAAGCGGAGAGATATAAAATAGGTTGTATGACCCACCTATAGATGTAAGGCCGGTTAATAAGCAATTTAACCAATCCGTTTATAACCGAAAAAAACCTTTTTTTTTCGGTTTAAAACGGTTGGTTTTGGTAAATATGTTTTTCTAAATTAAAACTACATTTTTTTAATGTTACCGAGGTAGTTACATCGGAGTACATATGTATAATATGTCCGTGTGGTGACGGATTTAGAATACACAATGTCACCAACCTTAAGATACGACACCCTTATGATGGTATATCATAAGGGTGTCGTAAAGGGCGACTAAAAGACCGCAAGAGGCAGATCACCTAGCCCCAAGAGAAGTAAAACTTGATACAAACCATTTTTTTTTTTTTTTTTCGCCTGGGGTAAAAACCTTTATGGACTTCCTCGCCGGCCACGGGGATGGCCAGCGAGGGGAGTGTGGGACTCTCCCCCATAGTGGGGGCCTACCCACTAAACCTCCCCGGGGTGCTCCAACTCGCGTCCTGTTGCGGCATTGTGGGATCTGATGCAGAACCACGCCGCCGCAGACGAGGAGGCCCTCCTCCTCTCCTCAGGCTCCTTACGAGCACTCGACGTCCTGCCGTGAGCACCCGGCAGGACGTCGCTTCCCCTCAGATCCCGTGGGGGGCGATCCACTGTGCCCCCACCCGGAGGCCCCGGTTAGGGAGGCAGAAGGCGCACGTGCGCCAGTCTGCGGCGCCCCGTGCGAGCGCGCCGCATCGGGTGCGCTTCGGGCGCCCTCTCCCTATCCCTTTCCGCCTCTTCCTTCTTTCGCATTACTGTCTCTGCAAACGTCCGGACCGCGTCCCAGGCCGCCACAGATGCGGCCATTCTGCGCAGGACCGTTTGCAGAGACAGGTCTCCTCCGATTACAGCGACGAGAGTCGCGCGCTCCTCCTGCCACGCCGGGCAGGCCGCTAGTGTGTGCTCTGCACTGTCCACCGAGGCGGCACAGTGATGGCAGTTGGTGTTGGGCTCTCGCCCCGCCCTCTCACACAGATACCTTCCGAAGCATCCGTGCCCCGAGAGGATCTGCGTGAGGTGATAGGTTAGTTCACTGTGCCGCCTCGTGACCCAGCTGTCCAGCATGGGTCCAATGGCGCCCACCAGCTGATGCCCGGCTCTGGGATATCGCAGCATCTCCATCCAGTCGATCAGCAGTGTGCTTATCTCCTCTACTCGCCAGTTTTGGACAACTTCCGCTTGCCAGCGTGGCACAGTGGGCTAAATTCCCTCCATTAATTTAGAGGAGGCCCGACCCAGTAGTGGGTGATTTATGGGCTGAAACGAACACATAATGTATAATGGTGGCGTCGTGCGCGGGTCGCTCTCTTCCCTGCAATATGGATGGGGAGGGCGATGGCTGCCACATGCCTCATGCTTGTGAACAGGTGCCGTTGCTGGGGGTCGGTTGGCTCGGGCGTTGGAAGGTTACTATTGTCGACTAGATCTGGCTGTTGTTTGGCCCTTTGCGACTAATGCGCGAGTTTGCTCTCCCAAATCTGTCTTAACACGGCCTTGTACCTAAAAATGGCGATCTAATAAGAGCAACTACAGAGTTTCTTGCCGGCTCTTATCTGTAGAGCTGCATTCCCAACCGATGGTAGATAGTAAATTTTATTTTATTGTTAAACTTGTCAAAAGAGCTCTTAGGAGCCAACTGGATTAAATGAGTTTTGAATTTGAATAGACTGTGTGAACATCCTACTAATATTATAAACGTGAAAGTTTGTAAGTATGGATGGATGGATGGATGGATGTTTGTTACTCTTTCACGTAAAAACGACTGAATGGATTTTAATGAAACTTTATAATAATATAGCTTATACATCAGAATAACACATAGGCTACAATTCATAAAGATATTGTGTGTACATTTATAGAGATATTAAGTGAAATTTAAATTTCTAATTGTCAAATTTTCAGCCATATTTAATTATAGACATATAGTCATACACGCAGAAGTCGTACAACGCTCTCCGAGTTCAATACAACAATGCGCTGAGGGCGCTGTTGCGGCTGCCTCGCTTCTGTAGTGCATCGGGGATGTTCGCGGAAGCTCGCATCGATTGTTTTCATACAATTATGCGCAAGAGAGCTTCTACCATTGTAGACAGAATACGGGAGAGCAGCAACAGCCTCCTTAGTGTCGTTGCCAACAGTCTGGATGGGCCGTTTAATCAGTACTGGGGGTCTTTGCACGCACCTGTGTTTAAAGCGTGGAGTAGTTGACGTAAATAGTAATACAATTAAAATAGTTTAGTTTTGTTTAGTAATTTATAAGTAGTTTAATTTGATTTTGTGCGATATGGATTTTGTCTGAAATAAATAAATTATTATTATTATTATAAGATTTTGCTGTCAGTTACGTTTTGTTATACCACGTATTAAATCACATTCTACGGGAACGGCATAAAAATCTCAGGTATCCTATGTCCGACTTTCTTTTATATATAAAGACGTTGGACAATTCATAAAATCATACTTAATATTATAAACGTGAAAGTGTAAATGTGTGTAATCCCGTTCCGTGATATAAAACATCGTATATCAAAATGCAATTGCTGGAATAACAAAACGTCACTGACAGCTAAACGTTATGTTGTCTATAGTTTGACAAATTTGACAATTAGACATTTTGAAGTTGACCGGTTGATGTATTTATTTCGAGTAAATACTGAATTTGGATCTAGCAACGTTTCGATACGATGCAGGCATTGGACCAGTAGATGTCATGTAATATTACAAAACACTCCTCAGCGGCTAAAGTTTTATCAAAATGGAAAATCGTCATCTGGGACGAATGTACAATATCGCATACACGTGCATTGGAAGCATTTATCCGATACGACCGAACACCTACGCAATGACTCGAGATGTTTTGGAGGCGCAATTATTTTACTGCCTGGCTATTTCTGCCAAACACTGCCACTAATTCCAAGATCGACTGCTGCCGCCTTAATAAGCGCTTGCCTCAAATAATCGAAATATGTGGATTGATTTTATTTTCGCAGAATTTATGTTCATCGAAGGACGAACTCACAAACACAAAAATAATGAATGGCTGACTGAGCGAGCAATTTTGGCGGCGAAGAATGTAACTAACATAATTCAGAATGAAATCATTGGTACACTTGCATTAATTCAAATATATTGACAGTGTAAAAAAATACTCCTTGGATGTGCCTGGCTTACCACCGCACAATTTACGACTAAAAGTTGGCTACGTACTAAGTTTGCTTCCAAATATAAACCAAAACCACCAAACCTGTGCAACGGAACGCGTTTGGTGGTAAGTGAATTGATGAACAATGGAATATACTCAAAGTAAAGTTGGAAGGCGAGGAAGTTCTCATCCGAGGATCCCGACGATATCAACTGATATACCGTTTCAGTTTTAATTATTTCCGATCCGTCGTGCATTCGCCGTGACCATTAATAAATCACAGGGCCAATCCTGGAAAGTTTGTGGCCTAAATCTAGAAAATTCATGTATTTCCCAAGATCAATTATATGTGGCATGTTCGGGGTCAGAAGACCATCTGCGTTATTTGTTCATGCGCCTGATAATAAACCGAAAAATGTCGTCTGTCACAAGGTGATTCACTGAAAAGTGCAGTTACTAAAATAGATGGCCAATAAAGTATAAGTAAAATTATAGATTTTTTATTTATATTTATCCTGATAAAAAATTGAAGTTAATAAAATAAAAAATCTGCTCATTTATTGCCTTTAAGGCGAAACAAAGTTCGCCGGGTCAGCTAGTTTTTAATACGCTTTTATTAGCTAAAGACGTATGTGATGTGATAACAATAGATACAAGTAAAGTACGGTTCGATTCCGGGGTCGGGCAAGTGTCTTTGTCTAAACCAGAGGCACTGGCTCGGAGTCTGGGTGTCATTTCTATATATAATATGTATGTATTTACAAAAAAAATATGTATATAAGTAGTTTATCATCCATCTCGTTACCATAACACAAGCATTAAGTTGCTTAGCTTGGGACGAGATGGCGTTGTGTGAAATGTCCAAGGATATTTATTTATTAATGTACGTAAGTACTGTACTTAAAAATATTTATTCTTTATTGTACACTTGAAAAACTCCACACATAATAACTTGTACATATCCACGTACATATTGCCCTCTTGAAGACACCCAGAGAACCACTATCACGCACTGAATGAGGCAGCCTATTTAAATTCCGTAACCGTGGTTAATGATTTTGTCATAACAGCTAGAGGTATGTCACCCCTCGACATGACATGACGCAAAACTCCGCAAAATTGAAGATTTTGTTGGCCGTGTGTGTTGTTCCAACAAACAAAACAGAAACAGACAAAATACATACTCGTACGTAGGTCACACTATAAGTTTTGCGTAACTTAAAAAAATGTTATAATTATAATATTGTGTTTATTGCTTTTCAAAAGACTACATTTCAAACATTTTTTCATGCGATTGAACCGTTTTTTTAATTAAACAGGAGGACCACAGATCTGAATGCATGTTTTCTACGTGATGATTGAACGATATCACTGCCTCTTCGGAGTTGGTAAAAGTGAAACCTCTGATGAAATGTTTGATTTTGGGGAAAATACAGAAATCACAGGGTGCTAGATCGAGGCTATGCGCAGGATGGGTGACGAGTTGTACTTTTCCGGAAGCTAAAATGACTGTTTTGTTGGCCGTGTGTGAAGAAGCGTTGTCATGATGTAGGAGAACGCGGCTTTTTGGTCGTCTTGCGCGAACTTTTTCTAACACCCTGGGCAAACAACTAGCTACCGACTATAAATAAAAAAAGAGATTATTACACAAAAGACATTATTATAAAAAATTACTCAGCATTTGGGATATTAAATTAAATGAAATAGGACCGCAAATTATTAAAAAAAGAATGACGAGCCCTCTGATTTTCTTGCCAGTTCTTTTCAGCAGTGGTCGCGTTCCGAACTGGTGGTAAACTACAATATATGCATTCTATGTATTTTTTTAATATGTTGACAATTTGTATGTGTCCATTGTGTCCTATACAAAATAAATTATTTGACTTTGACTTAAACATTACAATTTCGAACAATACATATTTTTTTTATTACGTTTTAATGGCAAATTTTTGTGTAACTTGGCCACCCCAATATTAACTCACACTTAAAGAGCGGCCGCCATCTTGGCGTCTCACTTTTGTCTTAGCGAGAGTTCCGTCCGCCTTTTTTTGTACGTCCATGTATACAACCAAATAATAATAAAAAAAAAAAACCAAAAAAGAATAAATTTTCTGAATTAGCTATATGTCTCGGAACTGCACCGAAAGGGTATCCAGCTCAGCATATGTCAAGTGCAGTACCTGACGCTGATATTCTGCTGAATCCCAGTAGTGGCATACGGATTCCAAGCTGCAAGCACTTGAGGTCTACCGTAAATCTAAGTATGGGGTCTATGCTTTTGCTTCGAATAGTTCGTGTGACGTGTAGTAGTTATATAATTAAATAGACTACAAAAAAAATACAACAAATTCATTCAATAATAAAAAATAAAAAAATGATTACAATAAATAAAAAACCGACAATACTTAAAAACATTAAACATAATGATTACATTTGTATTAAAATACCAATAATATCTAATAAATTAATATAAATATACGACAATTTATATAAATAATGAAATCCCGACTGCATGCAATTATAATTACTTAACAATAAAAATTAAATATGTGGTGGCAGCATCTTTGTTTGCTTAGATTATAGATATATTTGTAATAATTAGTCCTTGTTTCTTTTGTTCCTAATAAGGTATTGTTTTACATAAAATCTGTATGGTGATAAAATATATAAATAAAATCATTATGTTTAATTAGTGGTCCACCTAAGTCCTGGAACCAGCTCAGGGGGGGGGGGTCATGACCCCCATGACCCCCCCCCTGGATCCGCCCTTGTCCTCACCTTCGAACTTTACTTTGAGTAACTATATTCCAATGTTCATCAATTCACTTACCACCAAACGCGTTCCGTTGCACAGGTTTGGTGGTTTTGGTTTATATTTGGAAGCAAACTTAGTACGTAGCCAACCTTTAGTCGTAAATTGTGCGGTGGTAAGCCAGGCACATCCAAGGTGTATTTTTTTACACAGTCAATATATTTGAATTAATGCAAGTCATGGACGTATATGCAAGTGTACCAATGATTTCATTCTGAATTATGTTAGTTACTTTATGTCATCTACATATTTATTCTTAGCCGCCAAAATTGCTCGCTCAGTTAACCATTCATTATTTTTGTGTTTGTGACTTCGTCCTTCAATGAACAGACAATCTAAGAAAATAAATTCAATCCACATATTTCGATGATTTGAGGCAAGCGCTTATTTCGGCGGCAGCAGTGTTCGGCAGAAATAGCCAGACAGTAAAATCATTGCGCCTCCAAAACATTTCGAGTCATTGCGTAGGTGTTCGGTCGGATCGGATAAGTGCTTCCAATGCACGTGTATGCGCTATTGTACATTCGTCCCAGATGACGATTTTCCATTTTGATAAAACTTTAGCCGCTGAGGAGTGTTTTGTAATATTACATGACATCTATTGGTCCAATGCCTGCCATCGTATCGAAACGTTGCTAGATCCAAATTATGTAGTACCTACTTTATAAATTTATTCTTGTGCCTCGAAAATTATCTTGTTGTTGATCTCTTAAATTTGCTCGACGATTTTGCATTCCCAACCGATCCGTTTCACGGGCTGCCTCGATTTGCTCTTGTGATTGAGAAGCACGGATTCATTATTACTATACTATAGCCACACTAATGCGGCGATCTTCACGTGCATTGTTTAGTTCTTCTTCTGACATTTCTTTCGCAATGTGTCGAATCCTTGTTGCATTACGGCTTTGTCTGGTAAGTTTAGATCGTCTTGGTCACGTAATTGATAATGATAATATCGGCAAAATAAGCTAATATTTACTCGAAATAAATACAAAAACCGGTCAACTTCAAAATTTCTAAACGTAACTGACAGCGAAATCTTATGTTGTGTATTTAAATATTGCTGAAAATTTGACAATTAGAAATTTAAATTTAACTTAATATCTCTATAAATTTACACACAATATCTTTATAAATTGTAGCCTATGTGTTATTCTGATGTATAAGCTATATTATTATAAAGTTTCATTAAAATCCATTCAATAGTTTTTACGTGAAAGAGTAACAAACATCCATCCATCCATCCATACTTACAAACTTTCACGTTTATAATATTAGTAGGATGTAACGAATCTTTGAACATGATTTTGATCCCCTTCAAAACGTCGGATTAACTCGAAATTTGGCATACCTATTAAGGACCGATGACAATTCAATATTTTAAACATTTTGACCCGGCGACCCGCCCCAGCTTCGCACGGGTGCAATGATGAACCTCTAAATTTATCAGTGTTTCTCTACTCTATTATGGATGTATATATAATTGGTCTAGTGGTTAGATGTGCCGCCTTTGGAACAACGGGTCCCGGGTTCGATTCCGGGGTCGGGCAAGTGTCTTTGTCTAAACCAGAGGCACTGGCTCGGAGTCTGGGTGTCATTTCTATCTATAATATGTATGTATTTACAAAAAAAAATGTATATAAGTAGTTTATCATCCATCTCGTTACCATAACACAAGCATTAAGTTGCTTAGCTTGGGACGAGATGGCGTTGTGTGAAATGTCCAAGGATATTTATTATATTTATTTATTATAGAAAATTCCACCAAAAAATGAAAAATAAATTTAAATGAATAATAAATTTGAATTAAAAATAGTGACAGAAATGTAGTACTTATATTAATATACACGTTTAGTTCTAGTTGGTCCGTCCGACCAAACGTAGGTGTTGCTTATCCTTCTAGTGTGTAATATAATTTATTAAATAAATAAAGGTAAGCATACAACCCACAAACTCATGAAAAATTTCCCAAAATGAAATGGAAAACGCAGTTCTTTTTCTTTGTAGGCGAGTTTTCAACCGTTTATAACGGTTTATTTGTGGTTTAAAACCGCAACATGTGGTTTAAAACGTTTTAAAACGGTTGTTTTAAAAAACCCACCTGATATGACGACCTTATTGTTCACAAGAGACCCTCCGCAGATCTGGACATAGTGCTTGCGTTTCTTTTTACTATAGACCGCGGCGTGCCAAGGAAGTTCTCCATGCCTCGCAACGTCCCCTCCACTCATAAGTTCCTTGCCATCGGGAGTCACTCTACCACACTCTGGAAACGACAATGTTGTGTCAATCCACGTCACATTTCGCCCTTGGCCCTGTTTACAACTTAACCCATAAATGACCCACTGCTGAGTCTTATTTCCTCCCATTACAGTGAACCTACTGTGCTACGCTGGCCAGACGGGTTTGAACAAGGTTTCGTTTCAAGTTCTCCTTCTCTTGCGGCTAAGTTTTTGTCGACTCTTCCGAGATCCTTGAGATGAAATGGGGAGGTGACACGTTATATCCTAAATATCTGTGGTGACACGGATACGGCCCATAACTGACCCATAAATGCCCATAAACGAGTAGTAGTAGTCAAATATTAAAAAAATATTAAACACTAACGGGATTTTTTTAACCCTGTTAAGCATAGAACTAATTTTAATACCGAAACTCCCTGCTCAGCCTGTTCTGCGGGGAAAACATTTTTGTACATTATTTATTTCTCAACGTTTCGAATGCTTTGCTGCAGTCGTTGGTCATTTATGGGATCAACTATGTAAGATTGAGAGCGTGTGTGTGTGTGTGTGTTTGTGTGTGTGAGAGAATTATACCCAACCCTAATGGAACCTGGAAAGGCGATACCTATGGTGCAGTTGGGTGTTTTGTCCCAGGTGCCATTGACGCAGGTCATATGTGGTAGTGCGTGCTTGGAGTGGTAGATGGGTCCACTGCACGAAGGCAGCGCCACTGCGCCCGACAGCTCCCGCTCGCGGCAAGAACGGGACGACTCCGGGTCCATGCCAGCGTCCACGCACTTGAAGGATACTGATGGATTGGCCGGCATAGTGCAGTACCCTGGACATGGCGACGAAAATAGCTCAAGCTCACTGTGTTAAGAGTACCAGGCTATTTTCGTTTACATTAATAGACATACCGCCATTTTTTTGTTCTGAAACATTGCTTGGCTCATGCACAAAACTTGCTGAAGATCATCACATATGCATAGTTTACGATTCTAAAAAGGAAATACAGACAATTTTGATGCCTCCAATGAACACTACTCTAGCTCAAAATTTTTCACTCAAATCGCTTTACTATTTTAAAAGTATTATTTGTTAGTATCAATATCCGGAATCCATCTTGAGTCAAGCACCAGTCTTTTTGCCGTATATCAGCGTTTCCGGTGGCGCCCACTATATTGTCGGTTGGTACCACTTACTGGGCGCGCGAGCGTTGGGTAAATTCTTGTCATTATAGCACAGAACAAAAGTACCCCAACGGGAAGAACGTCAACTTCATACTTTATAAATGCTTACATAAAAGCACACTAGCGCCACCGTTTGTCCCGTCAGTAACTTTCGATAACGCAGGAGATTTGAAGTGTAATCAAATTATGTACTTTGATTTTACCTTACTGGAATTTCAATAGCTGAATGACTATAAACTATTTTACATCCCCCCATCTCGGAAAGAGTATTTTTGCTCTTCGATATCTGAGTGCAAAAGCCGTTTTTATTCACTAGAGAATAAAGTATTTTTGCTCTTCGATATCTGAGTGCAAAAGCCGTTTTTATTCGCTAGAGAATAAAGTAAAGATTATTCTGTAATACTTACCTGTCATAATGTAGTAATTAATACCTAAACTGAAATAAAAGTGTACCTATCTTGTGATTGTAAACGTTTTTTTTTGCATTTAGTCATTTCCTCGCTGAGGTGGAATGAAAAGTTACGTGTTGCACTCGAGTGCAAAGATTTTTCACCTCGTGCTCTTTTGATTCCCTCGCTAACGTTCAGGATTCTAATTTTGAATCACTCGCTGCGCTCGTGATTCAATTTTAGAACCCTTCGCTTGCTCGGTCATCAAACTTGAACACGCGGTTAAAAAGCAACTTTGCTCTCTTGTATAACAAATAACTATTATATGGTACATTCAGTTTGTTACTCACGCCTATTGAAATTCCGGTATCAACTAGTCATAGAATATTCGATTCCTGTTTAGCAAATCAATGTTGCTATCGATGTTTCAGTATAGTTATTTATTTTTCTTATGCCGGTCACTCACATTCGCACGAATACGCAAGTGTAGGATGACATTTGCAAATGGTTGTGCAAAGTTTTTGCCGCATTCGTGCTTTTCCAAGCTGTGTCGGTTTTTAAGCACATCAACGCGCGAACCACGAACCTTCGCGTAGTCTTCCACACATTCGTGTGAGTTGCGCCCACGATTGCGAAGGTAACGGACGTTTCGCCATTTTCATAGTTCGTGACGTCTACTGTGTAGCGTACCTTCATTATGGATTGGAACAACACCAATGGTGGATGATGGAGTTCATTGAACTCTTTTTTTTTATCCTGCACAATGAATATGGGATCCTCAAAAGAAATCCTTTAAAAACGGAATGGCCGTTAATGACGCCTGGGAAAGAATTATAAATTATTTTTTTTCTTCCATGTTCTATTGACGAATCAAAAAGGAAGAGAAATACTCTAATGGCCGCTTATACTTAAAAAAAATAAAAATTCATAAGACATTCGTAAACATGTGTAGGAGGAAGCGCAAACAGGTTTTCGCTAATTGAGAGTGCGTACCCATTGCATAGCCGCAAAGTTTGCGAATGAATATGACGGCCCTTCACATGCGCGCAAACATTCGTTCAATGTACGAATTTGCGCGCATGTGAGTGACCCCAGTTAGTTTAGATCGCATTTTGCATACAACATTTACAACATTACCTTTTCCAACCAATCAACACAAAATCATCAATAACACACAAACTTAATGAGTCTCTATCAAGTAATTTACGGTTTCACAACACAAAAAGCGTCAATATCGCACAGGAGTCTATCTCGCAATTCAAAAAAGTATAAACAAAGCGTTAAAACAAAAAAACAGTTTTAGGCAGAGAAAAATAGTTTATTTTGGCAAAGCTAACTTGGCAAAGCAGTAAAAGTTGCCATGACGTAAAAATATGTCCAACCATTATTTTTTGTGATAATCCTAATAAACAGTAATACTATTGTAGGCAATGAAGCTGTGTTCTTGGAAAGCGGTGACGAAAATAAATGGCTTGGTAAAACGACCGGCTTATTATTATTCACCCATTTTTAAATCTAAATTATAGAATTCAATATTTAAAACTCATGACAGCTTCCTTCTTCGAGCATAAAATAAAGAAACAAATAAGTGAAAAAGGTTTTATATAAAAAATCAAAAATAACCGCTGTGGTCGCTCATCAACGGCCATCACTTCCACCTTCCCGATATGGATCTGTTTGCAACGAAGACTGCACATGTCATACCCAGGTTTGTTTCCATAGATGTACAAGACCAGCAGGCTCAACACTACAACGCGTTCTGTCACCAGTGGCACTACAGACTCGGTTGGCTGTTTCCACCTCCGAACCTGATTCCCAGAGTCCTCAGTCATCTGAACCAACAAACACTTCAAAGTGGAACAAAGTGTTTTGGCAAGTAGATGCCAAGTTTGCGACTACAAATTCAGATTCCAGACCTTGCTCAAACTCTGATAGATATACGAACAGGAGTTCACCCGCCGGAAATTCGCGATCTGCAGTTTTTATTTATTTATTTTTATTATATTTATCTAACTTAATACTACCATTACAGGATTTGCCCCGATTGCGGTAGAAAAGCTACAACATTACCATTATTATTACATACATAATATCAAATATGTTGCCCTTTTGAGGTCGCTCAATGAGCAAGCAAACAAATCTGCTACCTCTGCTACCCTGTTGAGCGTGCGCAGCGCGCGTGTCACCGGCGCATGCTGCAATTAGAAACCTTACGAACTTATTTTGAATTTTATCCAACATTGTTTTATACTTGGCTCCAAACAATTGAGTTACATTCTAAATGGCTTTTCACTAGCGCCTCATACAGAGCTTTCAAAGCGTTAATATTAGTAAAGTCACTTGCCTGACGTAAGAGGAAACCAAGGTTACGATATGCTTTTTTACATATAGTCACTATATGTTTCCGAAAGGTTAGGTCCGCTTTAAATAGTACACCCAGATCTTTGACCTCTGTAACGCCCTTTCCTAAGGTACATACAGTGACTCGGGTTGCGTGCCCGTGTGAAGGAAAGTACCGAGCACTTAGTTACTTTTAAGTATTTAAGGTCATCCGCAAAGAGAAGACACGTGGAATCTTTAACGGTTGACGGTAAGTCGTCAATCATTAGTACAAAAAGTAGTGGAACTAGATTACTACCTTGATTGACTCCAGATCTTGTATAAAAAGGCTCAGAATTGCATCGTCCACAGTCGACAAACTGACGTCTGTCACGTAAGTAGCTGGCAAAGAACTTTAACGTGTGTGAACTGAATCCTCCAGCCGCTAATTTTATGAGCAAAACATCATTATCGACTGTGTCAAATGCCCTTCTGAAGTCTAGATATGCGACATCCACTTGAAGCCCAGCGTCAACCGCTGGTGCTTCGGTAGTCATCTGATGCAAAAGGTTTCCCGTTGTTCCTCTTCCTGGTCGGAAGCCGTGCTGCGCGTCAGACAAATGAGCGATAACCTGTCCATATGGTGAACAAACAAACAATGGTGAATGCCGCTTCAAACACTTTTGCTGGAGTGCTCGGTATAGCTATAGGTCTGTAATCACAAGCTTCTTTACCACCTTTGTTTTTTGGTACAGGAACCACTCTAGTCAGCTTCCAACGGTCGGGAAACTTCGCCATTGTAATACATGTATTAGATATATGCAACAGTGGTTCTACCAATACTAGTCTACAGTCATTGAGTATGAACGGCGGTATGCCATCCAAGCCCACAGACTGAGAGCACGCCGCACATAGCACTGTTCAAGATGACCTAAGTGTATCCACGCACCGCTTTGCGTTGCCTCAGCATTCGCTGCTGAAACATTGAGGGTAGCTGGTTCCGAATTGTACACAGAGTGGAAAAATCGTGGAAACTCCGTAGCGCAGTCTTGGTCAGATAGAACGCAAACATTTTTTATCAGTTTATGTTGGTTATAGCTACCTCTTCGACCTCACATAGTCCCAAAATGCTTTTGGGTCCTCAATTAGATGAGACTGTACGCGATCACGATGACAGTCATGAGCTTTTTTAATATCTGCCTTGAGTCTCGCTCGGCACCAAGAAAACAAATCGTAATCTATGGGTGAATTACTTTGTTTGAACTTTTTATGCAGACCGTATTTTGGAACTATGTCTCTAATAATTTTAGATGTGTAATATCCACACAGGATAAATATTTTTGCTATTATGCGCTTTCTGCTTCTTGCGAGGTACACAATCATCAAAAATACCAGTAAAAATATTATAAAAATAATCTAAAACTAAATCAGGACAGATTGGCATAATCAGGAACAAGAACTACTTATGTCAGGCTGGGTACGGTCTACTATCAATACTTGGACAGATGGAAAAAATGGTGTGAGTTAAATTCTATAAACTTTAAATACCCTAATGCTGATCAAATAGCACGATACATTGCTTATCTTCACTGTGAGGTTGGTTTTGCATATAAAACTATTTTAGTTCATAAATCCGTAATGTCGACATTTACACATATAAATTCTAATGTAGATCTTTCTTCAACTCATTATCACTATCACTATTATCACTACATATTAGTTATAAAAATAAAAGCGTATTAAAAAAGTCACTGTCATCGGTCCGTCCTTATGTATGCTTAAATCGTTAAAACTATGCAACGGATTCTAAAGCGGATACTTTTAATCGATAGAGTGATTCAAGAGGAAGGTTTATATGTGAAATACATGCATAATATTGTAGAGGACCACTAGTAAGTTCCTATTCCTAACTTCGAATTCTGATTTAATTAAGTTTAAGTGTGCATAATAATCTAAGTGATTTTATATAGGTATTATAAATATTTCAAATTGTCAATGGCATGTTGCCTGATCTTAACTTCTCTTTGTAAGTTCCTACGCACATACTTTGATTCATCATTCATTTCACATTAATTACTAGAAGTTTTTAGTTAAAAAATATATTTTATTCGTACCCCTGTATATACTGTTAGAACTTTTTAAAGATTTATCTATCTTTATCTTCACGCCTTTATTACCCGAAGCTGTAGGAGCGGCAATAATGCCTCGTACGTCGAATCATTTTTATCTAGTCCCCATGTAATAGGTTTGCTGAGCCTATTGCCATACGTCAGGCACAATTTTTCGTGTAGGCTTTAGTTTCGAGTTTCCCGTTTTATAGATGTTATCTTCTTAGATTATGCATTAGCTGACTCGTACAGATAGGGTGGTGACATGTGTATTCTTAATCTGTCACCAAACGGAAGATTTTAGATTAATAATTTATTTTTACAGATTTATAATTCAAATAAATAATAAATAAATAAATAAATAAATATCCTTGGACATTTCACACAACGCCATCTCGTCCCAAGTTAAGCAACTTAATGCTTGTGTTATGGTAACGAGATGGATGATAAACTACTTATATACATTTTTTTTTGTAAATACATACATATTATAGATAGAAATGACACCCAGACTCCGAGCCAGTGCCTCTGGTTTAGACAAAGACACTGGCCCGACCCCGGAATCGAACCCGGGACCCGTTGATCCAAAGGCGGCACATCTGACCACTAGACCAACGTTATTTAACCAAATATTAGTTTAAATCTAAACTTTGTCCCCATTTAAATCTTCCTACTACATAAAATGAAACCTGGACGATGAAAGCTGCAGACTGCAAACGCATCGACGCTTTTGAAATGTGGTGCTGGAGAAAGATGCTTCGCATTCCGTAGACAGCATTTCGGACAAACGTATCCATATTGCGCGAGCTCAAGATTTCCTCGCGGTTGTCTTCCGAATGTCTACGCAGAGTCCTCGAATACTTCGGTCACATTGCAAGGAAAGAGGGTGACAACCTCGAAAGGCTCATTGTGATCGGCAAAGTAGATGGATACGACCTCGAGGACGCAGCCCTACACGTTGGTCCGATCAAATCCACACCACTCTCAACTCTACAGTCAAGGGCGGATCCAGCTTTGGCGCCAGGAGGGGGTCACATAGTCGTGGTCAAGTCAAGAACTTATAATTTAATTTTGATAACAATAGATACAAGTAAAGTACGGTTCGATTCCGGGGTCGGGCAAGTGTCTTTGTCTAAACCAGAGGCACTGGCTCGGAGTCTGGGTGTCATTTCTATATATATATATATATGTATGTATTTACAAAAAAAAATTTAAGTAGTTTATCATCCATCTCGTTACCATAACACAAGCATTAAGTTGCTTAGCTTGGGACGAGATGGCGTTGTGTGAAATGTCCAAGGATATTTATTTATTTATTTATTAATGTACGTAAGTACTGTACTTAAAAATATTTATTCTTTATTGTACACTTGAAAAACTCCACACATAATAACTTGTACATATCCACGTACATATTGCCCTCTTGAAGACACCCAGAGAACCACTATCACGAACTGAATGAGGCAGCCTATTTAAATTCCGTAACCGTGGTTAATGATTTTGTCATAACAGCTAGAGGTATGTCACCCCTCGACATGACTTGACGCAAAACTCCGCAAAATTGAAGAGGTGGTACGACAAGGGTTTCCAACAAACAAAATAGAAACAGACAAAATACATACGTAGGTCACACTATAAGTTTTGCGTAACTTAAAAAAAATGTTATAACTATAATATTGTGTTTATTGCTTTTCAAAAGACTACATTTCAAACATTTTTTCATGTGATTGAACCGTTTTTTTAATTAAACAGGAGGACCACAGATCTGAATGCATGTTTTCTACGTGATGATTGAACGCTATCACTGCCTCTTCGGAGTTGGTAAAAGTGAAACCTCTCATGAAATGTTTGATTGTGGGGAAAATACAGAAATCACAGGGTGCTAGATCAAGGCTATGCGCAGGATGGGTGACGAGTTATACTTTTCCGGAAGCTAAAATGACTTTGTTTTGTTGGACGTGGTGAAGAAGCGTTGTCATGATGTAGGAGAACGCGGCTTTTTGGTCGTCTTGCGCGAACTTTTTCTAACACCCTGGGCAAACAACTAGCTACCGACTATAAATAAAAAAAGAGATGATTACACAAAAGACATTATTATAAAAAAATTACTCAGCATTTTGGGATATTATTTTTTTTTTTTTTTTTTTTTTTTTTTTTTTTTTTTTTTTTTTTTTATTGCTCTTGGTGGCAAACGAGCTAGCGGCCCACCTGATGGTAAGTGTTGACCGCCGCCCATGGACATTGGCAGTGCCAGGGGCACAGCCAAGCCGTTGCCTACCGTGAAGTGAGTGCTCTTTTTAAACCTCGTTTAAAGGAGGACATGTCGTAGCGCTCGGGAAACACCGCCGCAGGTAGTTCATTCCAGAGTCTGCACGTACGAGGTAGGAATGATCGCTGGAAGCGTACCGTGCTGGACGTTATCGTTTCCAGGTGATATGGATGAACCCTGCTGCGATGTCGAGTTGTACGATGGTAGAAAGGTGACGGTGGTACCATTTCAAACAGTTCCTCGGAGCACTCCCCGTGGAACAGACGGTAGAGCACGCAGAGAGATCCAAAGTCTCTCCGTTGCTCCAACGTCCCCAGTTTGTCCGTGAGATTGGAATCCCCGACGATTCGAACAGCACGTCTTTGGAGGGAGTCAAGTGGATCGAGTTGGTATCTGGGCGCACCTGCCCACAGGTGAGAGCAGTATTCCACGTGCGGCCGAACCTGTGCTTTGTAGAGTGCAAGTCGTTGGCCGGGCGTGAAATACCCCCTGGCTCTGGTCAGAACGCCCATCTTTTTACTCGCCAATTTGGCTTTACCTTCCAGATGACTCCCAAATTGGACCTTGCTGGAAATATCGACACCGAGGATTCCAATATTCTCGGAGACACGAAGGGATACTCCTTGGAACTGAGGCGCTACGACAAAAGGGTCCTTCTTTGCAGTGAACGCGCACACCTGTGTCTTCATGGGGTTGAACTGAACTAAGTTCCTTTCACCCCATTTGGAGACACGCCCTAGAGTGTCCCCGACTTCAGACACAAGGTGTGATCGTCTTTCTACCATTTCGCACCGAGGGATATTCCGATGGCTGGTATATCGCGCATCAACCGTGCTGTCATCCGCATAGCAATGCATGCCGTCTGTGGACAGCAAATCATTGATATGCAGGATGAACAGCGTCGGGGAGAGCACCGAGCCTTGTGGTACGCCAGCATTAATGGTTTTGGTCTCGGAGCAGGAGCCGTCTACGACGACTTTGATGCTCCGACCATCCAAAAAGCTAGCGATCCATCTGCAGAGTCCCTCGGGGATTCCATACGATGGTAGCTTCGTAAGAAGGGCTCTGTGCCAGACCCTGTCAAAGGCCTTAGCGATATCGAGGCTCACGGCAAGTGCCTCGCCCCCGTCCTCCAAGGCTTCTGCCCAGCGGTGTGTTAGATACACAAGAAGATCACCAGCTGAACGACCGTGACGGAAACCGTACTGTCGGTCACTGATCAGCTGGCGATCCTCCAGGTACTGCAGTAGTCGGTGGTTGAGGACTCGCTCCATTACCTTGGAAAGCAGGGATGTTACCGCTATTGGTCTATAGTTTGACGGGTCCGACCGGTCACCTTTTTTGGGGACCGGCGTGACGTGAGCAACCTTCCACGAAGATGGAACCCGTTGGCTAGAGTATGAAAGACGATATAGGCGCGTTAAAACGGGGGTCAACTCAGGGGCGCACGTCTTCAACACCACAGCCGGGATGCCGTCCGGCCCACTCGACTTTCGGACGTCCAAAAGTTTAAGCTCCCTTCTGACCGCACGTTGCGTAATGCGGATTTCAGACAGGGAACTCTCACACCGTGGGATGGTGGATGGTGTGGCTCCTTTGTCGTCTAGGGTCGAGTTTGAGGCAAAGACTTGGCACAGGAGATCGGCCTTGTCTTTTGCGCTATGAGCCAGACTGTCATCGGACTTGCGCAGTGGTGGGAGATTGACTTGGCAGAAGTTGCCTTGCACAGCCTTGGCGAGCGACCAGAAAGCACGGCTCCCAGAGGGATAGCTTGCTAGCCGCTCGCCAGTTCTGGCGATGTGCTCTGCTTTGGCCTTGGCAGTGGCCCTCTTGCTGGATCTACTAGCGGCATTGTAAATCTGCTTCTTCTCCATAGCGCTCGGATCCCGGTGCTTCCTGGCGCTGTTCCACGCCAGGTATGCTGACTGTTTACGGTGCGCAGCCTCCCTACTGGTTTTGTTGAACCAGGGGCGACTGCGGCCGCCTACTGGAATTTTGGCGTTGGGGATGAATAATTCCATCCCCATAAGAACCGTTTCTGTGACGCAGTCAGCGCACGTGTCAGGATCCTCGGAGGCGAAGCAGAGCCGCTTCCATGGGAACGCCGCAAAGAACTCACGGAGCCCGTCCCAATCTGCGGACCTGTATCGCCAGACTCTGCGAAATCCGTTCGCCGGGGAGCGATCAGGTCGCGCAACAGGGGCTGCGCAACGGACAAGGCAGTGATCAGATGACCCAAGAGGGGCATCGACCACCACTCTGTAACCGTGCGGGTGAGTAGTCAGCAGAAGATCCAACAAGGAAGGTTCATGGCTCTCAATATCTGGGATGCGGGTAGGCTGCATCACCAGTTGGGAGAGTCCATATGCCGAGGCCATGCTGAAGACAGCTCGAATTAAATGAAATAGGACCGCAAATTATTAAGAAAAGAATCACGAGCCCTCTGATTTTCTTGCCAGTTATTTTCAGCAGTGGTCGCGTTCCGAACTGGTGGTAAACTACAATATATGCATTCTATACATTTTTTTTAATATGTTGACAATTTGTAAGTGTCCATTGTGTCATACAAAATAAATTATTTGACTTTGACTTAAACATTACAATTTCGAACAATACATTTTTTTTATTACGTTGTCCGTGTTTTAATGGCAAATTTTTGTGTAACTTGGCCACCCCAAAATTAACTCACACATAGAGAGCGGCCGCCATATTGGCGTCTCACTTTTGTCTTAGCGAGAGTTCCGTCCGCCTTTTTTATACGTCCATGTATACAACCAAATAATAATAAAAAAAAAAACCAAAAAAGAATAAATTTTCTGAATTAGCTATGTGTCTCGAAACTGCACCGAAAGGGTCCAGCTCAGCATATGTCAAGTGCAGTACCTGACGCTGATATTCTGCTGAATCCCAGTAGTGGCATACGGATACCAAGCTGCAAGCACTTGAGGTCTAACGTAATTCTAAGTATGGGGTCTACGCTTTTGCTTCGAATAGTTAGTGTGACGTGTAGTAGTTATATAATTAAATAGTCTACAAAAAAAATACGACAAATTCATTCTATAATAAAAAAAATAAAAAAAATGATTAAAATAAATAAAAAACCGACAATACTTAAAAACATTAAACATAATGATTACATTTGTATTAAAATACCAATAATATCTAATAAATTAATATAAATATACGACAATTTATATAAATAATGGAATCCCGACTGCATGCAATTATAATTACTTGAAAATAAAAATTAAATATGTGGTGGCAGCATCTTTGTTAGCTTAGATTATAGATATATTTGTAATAATTAGTCCTTGTTTCTTTTGTTCCTTAATAAGGTATTGTTTTACATAAAATCTGTATGGTGATAAAATATATAAATAAAATCATTATGTTCAATTAGTGGTCCACCTAAGTCCTGGATCCAGCTCAGGGGGGGGTCATGACCCCCATGACCCCCCCCCTGGATCCGCCCTTGTCTACAGTACACAATGCGCTCCACACCGCCAGAGACAGGAACAGATGGAAGAACATCATAAGAGAGAAAGTGATGCTAAAGGGTGGTCACGACCCTCAATCCTGAGGAATACGACGCAAAGAGAGAAGAGACTACATAAAATAAAAAAATAACAATGTTTTTAAGCAATATTAAAACTATTTGATACACCTTTTAATTTTCTTGTTATTTCAAAGCTAAAATAGTTGGGTGCAATCCTAACATTTTCTTTGATATCTACTAAAACAAAACGCTAAGTCCATACACATTTTGAGTTACATTACGCTATTTAATAGTTAGCGGTTTGTAATAACCCAAAGATTTTCTTGTTATTCCAACTATGAAACGCCAACTTTTATAAATTGTCAAAAATAGGTCGTATTATCAGAAAATAATGGATAAAATACTGTAAATTATTTACAAATTCGATTTTGGACTTAACTAATATGGGTTTTTGTTCTGATAAGGATTTAATTTATTGTGCTGTATTCTCTAGTATCCATATATTCCGCTAACTGTGAGTTAGCGGAGTGTATCCTAATTTTGAATTAGAGCTTTTCCTGTTACATTCCACTAAGCGGGGCTAAAATTAAAACCAAAAAGATTACGAAATCATTATTAATGGGGTTCGAAGCAACAATAAATCAGTTACACAAAAAAATCATTAATATATCTGCAATAATAAAGATTAAATCTACCTTTTTCCTATTTTTAAATGCTCCTCCTGTATCCTACGAATTTGGAGTTAGAGTAGTGTTCATTGGAGCCATCGATTTATAGTCGCAATATTATTTTATTAGTCACAGTTATCCGTTAGCTCCAAATGATTCCTACAGATGGCGATATCTGTTAGACTGGATTGAGTAAGTATTCAATAGATGGCGCTATGTTAAAAGTACAAACGTTTCAAATAAGCTACAATTTAATAGCTTATCCACCATGTGTTGCTGAGGAACGGTAGTTGAACATCAGTCATGGAGGTATCATGGAGGTCCCCATGACTGATGTTCTCCTACAGTTCCCCTTGAATAGTTTACTAGAATGTAATATAACAAACACCTCAGCCACAGCAACGCGTGGCCGTGGCTGCTACTACTACTATAGAATGTATTATAATATAAATTGCCTCGTTGGTCTAGTGGTCAGATGTGCCGCCTTTGGACCAACGGGTCCCGGGTTCGATTCCAGGGTCGGGCAAGTCTTTGTCTAAACCAGAGGCACTGGCTCGGAGTCTGGGTGTCATTTGTGCTCGTGAATTACATGTTTGTAAACTGCCCCCGCAACACAGGTTATACCTAGTGCAGGTGTTTCTTTAATAATAATAAAAAATGCTTATTTTTTAAGATGTAAACTGTACCGTGAAAACATGACGATGATACTCACGGACACATTTGGGGAATATTGCAGCCGACCACTTCCCTTTGGCGCAGAACAGGGAGCTATCTCGGTCGGGTGTGTATCCTTCTTGGCAGTGCATGGTCAGCGCGGCTGACTCCAGGGAGACCGTAAATACACGGCCTCCCTGGCGACCTTCTGCCACTGTGAAGTAACCATGCTCAGGGGGAGGGGGTAGCATGCACCTGGGAATGAAATGATTTAGCTACCTTGGAAATTTGATATATGTACACAAAAATATTAATAACTTTGGAAAACTGTTATATACATAATATTTAACTACCGAAACAAGTATAGTCGAAGAAACAAGTATGACAGAAAGAAGTATAACACGAAACAAGTATAATGTTGCTGTCCATTGTACTCGTCTCCGTAGTTTGAGTAACTCTTTCGAGGGTCAATGTATACACTTTTACAACAAACTGCCCATGCAACTTAGAGAATTGCCTCGCAATGCCTCTATAAAGACGGTCAGGACAAAACTTTACAAAAAAACAATCCGCTTTGCCAATACCGCATTGCCGAGTAAACGACCCAGCTGTCTGGGACTAAGCTGTTCAGTGTCAATATTCTAAATGAAATAGGACCGCAAGGGAAAATAATGACAAGCCCTCTGGTTTCTTGCCATTTCTTCTCAGCAGTGGTCGCGTTCCGAACTGGTGGTAGACGGCCGAATGTTTTACTATACAGGGTTGATACGACATAGGGGCATTTTTTAACTGCCTATACTTGGTATCATTTCCAGGCTCTGTACCAAAAATCAATTAAATTGGAGCACTAAGTTAGCCGCAAATGATTTAAAATCACTACATATTATAAAACAAAGTAGCTGTCGTCTGTCCGTCCCTATGTATGCATAAATCTTCAAAACTACGCAACGGATTTTGAAGCGGTTTTTTTTTAATAGATAGAGTGATTCAAGAGGAAGGTTTATATGTCATAATTGCACCCGTGCGAAGCCGGCCGGGTCGCTAGTTTGCAATAAATTACAGAATATTTATTTATGTATAATAATAATTGTTGATTGAAATTTACTGAATGATTGTGTTATTTTTTTAATAAATGTGGATGTAAAATTAGTATTAATATCTTATGAAGTGAATTTATGTAATTCTTTTGAGATCAATAATAGTTATTTGTTATACAAGAGTGCAAAGTTGCTTTTTAACCGCGTGTTCAATTTTGATGACCGAGCAAGCGAAGGAATCAAAAGAGCACGAGGTGAAAAATCTTTGCACTCGAGTGCAACACGTAACTTTTCATTCCACCTCAGCGAGGAAATGACTAAATGCAAAAAAAAAAACGTTTACAATCACAAGATAGGTACACTTTTATTTCAGTTTAGGTATTAATTACTACATTATGACAGGTAAGTATTACAGAATAATCTTTACTTTATTCTCTAGCGAATAAAAACGGCTTTTGCACTCAGATATCGAAGAGCAAAAATACTTTATTCTCTAGTGAATAAAAACGGCTTTTGCACTCAGATATCGAAGAGCAAAAATACTCTTTCCGAGATGGGGGGATGAAAAGTTCTTTAACCGTGAATTTTTTGAACATGATGTACCTTTCTAACATATTTTATGCCTAACGCATCGTTTATTAACCTTAGGGGCTGTCCATTAATCACGTGATGTTTTTTAACATTTTTTAATCCCTCCCTCCCCCTTGGTGATACCTGGTGAGGTTTAAGACTACCCCTCCACCCCCAATGAAAAATCACGTGTATTTTTTTTGTACCGTTTCGAATTCATACTAATCACATAAAGTATACGTAGTGTAATTTAAAGCCCCTCTGTCATATCAACTCTGTATAATATGTTATGAATAATATGTTCACAACTTGTAAGTGTCCATCGTGACCTAAACAAAATTAATTATTTGAATAAGACCCACATGACGTAAGGCCGTAAATTCAGTCAGGAAAAATCCCAGGCGGGTGCACTATGCTTTCCAAACCCTAAACGAACTGGGTAAGGAAATAATTTAAAGCTTGTCTGGGTGCCGGGCCATGAAGGAATAGAAGGCAACGCAAAAGCTGATGTAATAGCCGGGAAGTGCTCGGGCAGCTTCTACGGACCAGAGTCCTTGGTCGGATTATTATCAAAGAGCACTACAAACTACACTACATTTCCGTGTAGTGATGGATTTTGAATACATAGTGTCACTACTCCATTCCATCCTGAAGGTGTCGTCAGAGCCGACAAAATGAAATGACAATTTCGGCATTGTCATTTCATTTTGTCGGCTCTACCTAGCCGTAAGAGACCGAAAACTTCCGAAACCCTGTGAAAACCTGTCTGGCGAGCGTGAGTAGGCTTATTACCCTCCATGTAGTTGGAGGAGGCGCGACTCAGCAGTGGGTCATATATGGACTGAGTCGTACCAATAAATGGTGCTGAAGGAGTATTCCATAAAAATGCACATTACAGATTTGGCGTCTAGAACAGGAATGCGTCACTCAAAGAAGCTTCTAGGCTCGACACATGTTGGGATTTATAGCAAACTCTGCAATACCCAACGACCCCAGGTAAGGAGACTGATAGGTTCCTTCTCTGGCCACTTTGGCACGAGGAACTACACAGGATGGGTCTCTCAAAGAAGCTTCTAGGCTCGACACCATGTTGGGATTTATAGCAAACTCTGCAATACCCAACGACCCCAGGTAAGGAGACTGATAGGTGCCTTCTCTGGCCACTTTGGCACGAGGAACTACACACGATGGGTCTCTTAAAGAAGCTTCTAGGCTCGACACCATGTTGGGATTTATAGCAAACTCTGCAATACCCAACGACCCCAGGTAAGGAGACTGATAGGTGCCTTCTCTGGCCACTATGGCACGAGGAACTACACAGGATGGGTCTCCCAAACAACAACACGTGCAGAGCATGTGGAGAGGATGTAAAATCTATACTAATATATAAAGCTGCAGAGTTTGTTTGTTTGTTTGTTTGAACGCGCTAATCTCAGGAACTACTGGACCGATTTCAAAAAATCTTTCAGTGTTAGATAGTCCATTATATACAGGTTATAGGCTATATTTTATTTTCAAAAGAATTAGGGATCCGTATGAAAATTGCGATTTTGTAAACCAAGGTGTAAAATTGAAAATCTATTTATGCGTGCGCTGCAAAAACTATTGACAATAGAACAAAATGATGTACTACGGGTTTGTAGGTCTTATAAAGATCTACAAAAAAGTCCGCAAGAGCACATATCTAACTATCATAGTTTAGTCACAATAACCGATTTTATGTTCATAAAAAATATGCACGTTTTCGAAGCCCACGCGGGCGAAGCCGCGCGCAAAAGCTAGTATACTATATGCATGCACTGCTTTGGCGGGTAAGCGAATGAGGATTCTGGATACAGTATTGTTAGAATTGTATAGTTACTAAACGCAACCATGTATACCTATACATGTCCATCTACCTAGATGTCAGTGGAACCTTGTAAATTTGGCAAACATTGTGTTTACAAGATTAAATATGTACTAGTCTGTAAGATACCCGAATAGTAATAAAAAAAAATATGTCAAGTCTATGACATCTGTCACTTCATTTCAGCAGTCAAAACCAAAGAGGGATCTTTGGTTTTGGCCGGCGCAGCGCACTGTACTCTTGCTCTGACATTAAAACGAAATCTCAGTTTTTTCTTTAAGAATCCAGGTAATCCACTCCTACAGGTATATCCGGGACCAGACGAATACAGTCTCCTACTTGCAATATATAGTGTCACCACCCATCCTGGTCGTAAGATCCGACAAAAGAAAATGACAAGGCCGATAACCTAGCCGTAAGAGAGGGAAAACTTGATACGAAATCATGTGCCAACCTTTCCGGCCAGCGTGGCATGTGCCACAATTGGATTAATAATAACTATTACCATAATAATTGGATTAATAATAACTATTACCATAATAATTAGATTAATAATAACTATTACCATAATAATTGGATTAATAATAACCATTGGATTAATAATAACTATTACCATAATAATTGGATTAATAATAACTATTACCATAATAATTAGATTAATAATAACTATTACCATAATAATTGGATTAATAATAACCATTGGATTAATAATAACTATTACCATAATTGGAGGAGCAGTGCATGGGCTGAGTAGTGGTAGTAGTAGTATCTATTCATAATTTCAGCCCAAAAATTACCCACTACCAAGTCGGGCCTCCCCCAATTATAAGGAGGGAAATTAACCTACTGTGCCACGCTGGCAAGACGGGTTGCACAGGGTTTGTATCAAGTTTTCCTTCTCTTGCAGCTAGGTCCTTCTCATTTCGGTCCGACGTCCACCTTACAGAACTACTACTCTACTAACCTCGACTACCCACTGCAGGGCCACGGATTGCTCCCATTCCTCACAGTCCCCTGTGGAATATGCTCTAATCCCTTTCTCTCTTTCTCCGTATCTCTCTTTCTCCGTATCTCTCTCTCTTAGTTAAGGTGAAAGTCGATGTCTTAGTTTCTTACCTCACTGCGCTACACAGTTTTGTGGACTCATCAGACACATCGCGGCAATCCTGTTTCTGTCAAAAAAGATCATCTTTATTTTCAACTTCGCCCATATAATAACCAATGCTGAGTCGGGCCTCCTCCAGTTTCTAGCGTGCCGACCACTCTACGCCGGGGTGGTCCGGTCGATGGCGCTCTACGGCGCCCCCGTGTGGGCGAAGTCCCTGACCGCCCATAATAGGACCCGTCTGTGGCGTCCGCAGGGGGTCGTGGCGGTCAGGGCCATACGCGGCTACCGCACGGTAGGTGTCGAGGCCGTATGCGCATTGGTCGGAACCGCCCCGTGGGATTTGGAAGCAGAAGTGCTCGCCGAAGTTTATCGGCGGGTGTCGACGGCGAGGGCAGGGGGCTCCAATCCCCCGCCAAGCGCGATCACTGCGTGGCGGGATGACGCCCGCCGCACCACCTTCACACGGTGGAAGGCTCGGCTGGAGACGCCACGGGCTGGTCTGCGAACCGTGGGGGCGCTCCAGCCGATATTGGAAGAATGGGCGGTGCGGCAGAACGGAGTCCTCACCTTCCGACTCGTGCAGGTGTTGTCGGGGCACGGTTGATTCGGCAAATATCTGCACGATGTCGCAAGGAGGGAGCCGACTCCGGGCTGTCACCACTGCGACTGCAGCGAGGACTCGGCGCAGCACACGCTCGAGTCGTGCCCGGCCTGGGCTGAGCGGCGCCGGGAACTCGCTGCCGTCATTGGAATGGACCTGTCGCTGCCAGCCTTTGCGCGAGTGACGGTCGGCGGGGACAGGGCCTGGACCGCGGTCGCCGCCATCTGCGAGGACGTAATTTCGCAGAAGGAGGCGGCGGAGAGGGCCCGGAAGGACTCACTCCTTTCGGACCCGATTCGCCGCCTGCGCACTGGGGCGGCGCGGGCGCGCTCACCTGCGGTATAGTCTACCGCGAAGGTGTGACGCCCAAGTGCGCGGGGCGTCGCACGGGAGAGGGTGCCCGACGGGGCTGCCGCCTGCGGGCCACGGTAGAAACGAACGCGGTACCCGTGGTCCCCGTGAGGGCGGGTGTCGGCGCACGGCGGGTTGTTTTAGTGGGTGAGGGCCCCACACTACCCCGTAGTCTCCCCGGACGCGGGATGTGCGGTCAGGCATTTTTTCCCGCCAAACAAAAAAAAATACAGTGGGGAAATTATGCTACTGTGCTTGGCCTGGGTTGGCACAGCCGCCTTTTAATTTCCATCAGTCGGTTCATGCCCCTCAAAATGGAATGGGATAGTATAGCTATGTATTCTTTAACCCGTGTGGGGACGGGTCAGAATATTACACTTCCCCACCACACGCTAGGAAAAAACGCGTGTTGTAAAAGTCAACAAAACCCAGCACGCTTGGTGGTCGGATCGAATGGTCCGCCCGGCTAGCTACCACCTCACATCTAAGTGCGGTGCTAAACAGTTTTACTGTATTCCGTCGTGTGTATGTGAGAGGCATTTCCTTGAATTGCCTGCTCCGACAGGGCATTTCCTTGAATTGCCTGCTCCATCTTAGACCTTGGCGTTGCTTCACGCACGCCTAGGGTCAAAGGCATTAAAGTTACTAATAAAAAAAAACTTTATAAGTTAAGACACGATACTTCATCATCATACTTTCAGGCAAAAGAAGGCCACTAATAGACATTGGCCTCCCCCTAAGAATGTCCACAAAGGCCGCGTTTTCGGCATTTGGCTCAGGCATTAAAAGGTACAATAATAAATAAATAAATAAATAAAATAAATAAATATCCTTGGACATATCACACAACGCCATCTCGTCCCAAGCTAAGCAACTTAATGCTTGTGTTATGGTAACGAGATGGATGATAAACTGCTTTCTTATATGTATACATTTTTTTTTGTAAATACATAACTACATATTATAGATAGAAAACACCCAGACCCGGAACAAATACTTGTAGGTCGTACAAATATTTCTTCCGTGCGGGGATCGAACCCGCGACATGCTGCGCAGCAGTCGATCACTCAACCAATGCGTCAACCGTGTCGTCAATACAATACAATACTCACTCCATCACAAATAGCACCGGAGAACAAACACGCTCCATACTCGCATCGGAACTGCCCAGGGTGGCAATGGTTGGAGGAGCACAACTCCTTGGTCTCATCAGAACCATCAAAACAATTCACGTCGCCATCACAGACCTCCCAGGGCTGTATATTATCCTCGGTCTCACAGAAAAATTCATTGCTGAAATTAGAAATATACGTATCTTTTGTAGTTACGTCACCGTGTTTGTCCTCGTGGTGACGGATTTAGAAGAGACAATGTCACCCACCCTTACCATCTATAGGGTGTCATAAGAGGCGACTAAAAGAACGCAAGAGGCAGTTCATTAAGCCCCAAGAGAAGGAAACCTTGATACAAACCCTGTATCAACCCATCTTGCCAGCGTGACACAGTACGCTAAATTCTCTCCATTAATTTGGAGGAGGCCCGACCCAGTAGTGGGTCATTTATAAGGCTGAAACGACATCGTCGTGTAGTCACGGATTTAGGATACACTAGCTGCGCTCCGCGGTTTTACCCTCGCGGCGATGGAATTTAATATTTCGTCAGATTTATCTTCTACTTACTTGACACTTAATGTTATATTTTGAACAATACACATAACATTTTTCTAAATTGTAGCGTATGTGTTATTCTGACGTATACGCTATTTATTGTATAGTTTCTGATGTAGATATAGAACTACATCAAATCTATACCCTGTTCAAGATAACGTGATCGATTTGACAGATGGGCTAGTGATGGGAAACAGAAAACATCTAGTAGTCCAAAAAATAGCGTTTTAAAATACTTGTAACAGTGACAAGGTGGCGTGTGAAATTCTTTATTGCACTAGACATATAAAACATTGGGTAGATAGGCGATGGTGGGTCAACATTCATAATAAGTTCTTATTTAATATTACAGGGTTATTTTTAGACCTCCCGCCTAATTTCAGGTGGTTCAGACTATTAAAAAAACAAAAAAAAAACAAAAATTGTATTTTTTTTTTATTTCAATGTACGAAAGTCAACGAATTTTATGTCAAAATGAAAATGTGTTTTATTTGAATATTGAATATAAAGTGAAGAAAAAGTGATAAAGAATTTCACACGTAATCTTGTCACAGTTACAAGTATTTTAAAACCATGGACGTATAAAAAAAGTCGGACAGAGTCTCGCTAACTAAATACTGTGACATCATAGTCGGCCAGATCAGCTATATGTACAGGCCAGCACGCACACTTTCACACATTAGTCGGCCATTACGCGCGTGAACATCGATGCTTAAAGACGCAATATGCGGCGAAAAAATAAAAACTATAAATCATGTCTTGCGTGGTAAAATGGTGTAAAAACCGTAGTGACCGAAAGAAAAACAATCCAGGAATCACGTTTCATACGTAAATGAATAATTCAATCACTTATTTCCAGATTTTAAACATTAAAATCAATTTGTATTTGCTAGAACAAAACAATTAATTTTAATTTCAGTGTTGCCAATATTCACGTGTGCAAATTAACCGAAATGTGGGCAATTTTTCGTTTATTATAAAAATCAATATATTATTATGGTTAATTATTTAATAGTTACTACTGGGTATTTTATTTTATATTCCTTTTGCTAGATTTTCTAAGGAAAATTAAGTATGGAGAAAGGATTGAATTAAAATTACTTAGTAGAAATTGTAATGGTGAAAACGATTGGATTCCAAACAAATACAGTGTCATTTGCAGTATACATTTTGATGCGGATGACTTATAAACAACTAAAGGAGGACTCCGGCGTGTTGTTGCTTATGCAGTACCTTAAAAGGTAAATTAGCAATTTATCGAGACATGGATAATACAAAATAAAATGAAACAATGCCGCTTATTTTTCAAAATTTAAATGTACATTGTAGCTATTGTGTCGGTATATAATAATAATAAATATCCTTGGACATTTCACACAACGCCATCTTGTCCCAAGCTAAGCAACTTAATGCTTGTTTTATGGTAACGAGATGTATGATAAACTACCTACTTAAATACATTTTTTTTTGTAAATACATACATATTAAAGATAGAAAATCACCCAGACACGGGACAAATACTTGTAGGTCGTACAAATATTTCTTCCGTGCGGGGATCGAACCCGCGACATGCTGCGCAGCAGTCGAACGCTCAACCACTGCGCCAACCGTGTCGTCGAATCGTAAAAATATTCATACATTATTTTAATCCCCAGTGCTTTATTTGGTTTTAATATTTGTTTGAGTCAAGACACGTGGCAGAGGAATAAACTGTTACTGTACCATTTAATACCAGTGCTTCGCAAGAGGTGCGCAATAAATTATAACATAATAATATTATCACAAAAAGAATTTTGGTAATGAAAGCATTTCTTTTAATTTAGAATCGTTTTCAACACATCTCGAATTTAGAGGAAATTTCCAAAGCCTCTCAAAGTAAAAGACATTATTATAGAAAAAAATACTCGGCATTTAGGATGTTAAAGTTAAACATAACAATTTCGAACAATTTTTTTTTTATATTTTAACCATGTTTTTATTGCAAAATTTTGTGTATCTTGGCAACCCCAAAATTAACTCACACATACAGAGCTGCCGCCATTTTGGCGTCTCACTTTTGTCTTAGCCAGAGTTCCGTCCGCCTTTTTTTATACGTCCATGTTTAAAACGTTATTTTTTGTACTACTAGATTATTATGTGTTTCCGATCACTGCACGACTACCCTAGCTAATGTGTAGTGACACATTAGCTAGGGTAGTCTCGCTAATTTGTACACGTCGTAGATTGCCCTATGACAGTCGCTCTCCGTAATTTTTTGATGATGACTTTCAAGTAATAGACAAATAATTTGCAATTAATTAATATTGAAATTAATATTAATAAATTAAAATTTAAGGTATTCTATCTTTCAAGTTGGATCAAACAGCACACGGTGTGCAAAGGACAATGGCAGCTTCCCATACATTGTTTTATTTCATATAAAATTCCTACGTCTTTTAATGAAAAATATCTTATTTAACTCGGCATCATTTTCTGAGCTAGTTTCTGCAAGATTTTTTGTCATAGAAGGCCGAGATTTATAGATATTGAGCCCTAATTATTCACGATTTCACTGAATCCACAGACAATGCATCATTTGTTGAGGTGTCCAATAGGTATCGATGTTTTAGGGTATCGATACAATGGCATACGATACACTAATATCTTATATATTATGACAATGTGATATCGTTTCGCGTGGCCAGTATATCAAAACAACAATATCATATTCTTATTTTGCACATCTATTGCGACTTAGATTTGTTCAAAGTGACACCATGCAAATAAGTAGATGAATGAAATTATTATATCCGTAATCTGATATACATATCACAAGCACTATGCTTAGTTTATAACCAAAGAATGTTTTGTGAAATGAACGTGAATATATACCTAATACAATACGAAATATCGATACAAAGCGGCCTATAGGACATCCCTAATTATTTCTTTTATGCAGATGACAGAAGTTGTCAGTTGTTGTCAACTAAATTGTAAGTTTAATGTTTAGGAAAATAGTCAATTAACTTCTTATTTATATATTATTTATTCTCCGACCATGACTAGACAGTGTGATAGCTTGATAAAACAAATTTAATTAGTAGAAATTCTTTTGCGTATTAGTTGTTATGCGTCTAGCTCAAATTAAAGTCACATAAAAATTCGCCATTGTCCTTTGATTAAAATCAGTTGCGTAGTCTAGGATTCCATTTCGGACAAACAACGTGACAAGTAATTTATATATATTGTATATGCCTACTATCTCAAGGAGGATAGATTATATTCTAAAAAGACGACTCACTTCCTTATACTACGACAGTGCGGCAGCATTTCGTCAGAATTGTCAGCGCAGTCTTCTCTTCCATTGCAGATCAGCTCTTTGTTTATACAAGCTCCATAATCACATTGAAACTGGTCGGGTGTGCACCTGAGAACACCACAGACACATTCCACTAGGATAACCCTCAGATGTCCAACAAGGCTCGTCTCGACACTTATGAACGGAAGTGAAAGCAGAATAAATGCAGTTGAGATTAGAGCATTAAGAAGTATGATAGGAGTTAAATTGAGTGACAGGATAAGAAATAGTGAGATAAGAAAACATTGCAGTCTGAAAGAAGATGTAGCGACAAAAATTTTGAAAGGCGTGAATGTGAGTGAACGCAGGGATTGTGAGCGATCAGGGGAGATGGAGGGATTGTAGGAGTGAGGAGTTGTGTGTGAAAGGTGTGAATGTAGGTATGACGACTCATAGATGTGTGTGGAGACTACCACCCAGTGTGGGACAGGGGCCGTAAGATGATAATGGTATTTATAAATATGACGATATATAAGAGTTTTGTGATGAAACCTACGTAAATAAAGTTCCTTTTGAGTTTGAGTTTATGCTGAGATGGTTTGGCCATGTCGAGAGAATGAATGAAGAACGATTGATGAAAAAAGTGTGGCGAGTGTGAATGAAAGTGTTAGAAGGGGTAGACCTAGGCGGACGTTTTGAGAGCAATTCAGAGACGTCTTGAAAAAAGGCAGGCTTTTGGGTACTCTCACTGTGGGTTCCTAGGCACTATAAATAAATAATAAATATCCTTGGACATTTCACACAACGCCATCTCGTCCCAAGCTAAGCAACTTAATGCTTGTGTTATGGTAACGAGATGGATGATAAACTACTTATGTACATTTTTTTTGTAAATACATACATATTATAGATAGAAATGACACCCAGACACCGAGCCAGTGCCTCTGGTTTAGACAAAGACACTTGCCAGACCCCGGAATCGAACCCAGGACCCGTTGATCCAAAGGCGGCACATCTAACCACTAGACCAACGAGGCAGTCCACGCACAATGTCCTGCAAGGTCTGCTACCACTCAGCTCATAGATGACCCACTGCTGAGTGGAGCCTCCAGTTACATGGAAGGTATTTAGCCTATTATGCCACGCTGGCCAGGTGCAAGCTAACCAGCTTAGGGTTTCGTTCCCTGAGGATGTCATAAGAGCCGACAAATGGAAATTATAAGGCTGAAAACCCAGCCGCAAGAGAAGGAAAACTTGATACGAAACCCCATGTCAACCCGCCTGGCCAGCCTACCCTCCATGTAGGTGGAGGGGCCCCAGGGCCCAGTTCGCCCGGGTGTCCCACATAACCCCGCTACCGTTCAGTGCCGGGTATCCATGAGGATTCGCAATTTCTACATTGCGGTGCGTTTTGCGTTTTACGAAGCGGTGAAAGTGATGTAGAAGTGATGTGATTTACACAATTTCCCGGAAAAACCTGAACTAATGAAATCAAGAAATATCGCTTACAAATGCGAGAATTACCAAAAAGTCCTACACCGCGATAGCGAAATTTTCAGTTCAGAATTCCCCGACTACAACTATCGGGCCAGACATGCCACCTCGTCTGGCTGGATGATAATCCCTTTGCGCCAAAAGTGTAAAAACTTACGTTGTATTATGGCACAGCGACACCAGTTCATCAGAGCCGTCTGCGCACTGCCTTTTGCCGTCACATCTATGCTCGACATCTATACAGGCCCCGTAAGTACAACTAACAACGCCTTCTCCGCAGCTGTAACAACATGATTAGGCTTCCAAGATCCTTGGACCACGTCCACAGACATTGCAAAGTGTCTGAATCCAGCATCGTTGTGGTTTAAACATCAGAACCATTTACCATTTTATAGGCTCCATCAGACGGCTTAAAGTCACCCAAAGGGCAATGGAGAGGGCTATGCTCGGAATTTCCCTGCGAGATCGAATCAGAAATGATGGTTTGCCAGCGTATCTCCACGCAGGCAAACCAGAGTTACCGACCCAAACTCGAGTAGCAGTGGGCAGGGTACATAACTCGCAGGACCGACGCCCGATGGAGCAGAAAAGTCCTCGGGGGCAGTTTACAAACATGTCATTCACAAACACATATGACACCCAGACTCCGAGCAAGTGCCTCTGGTTTAGACAAAGACTCTTGCCCGACCCCGGAATCAAACCCGGGACCCGTTGATCCAAAGGCAGCCCATCTAACCACTAGACCAACGAGTTTGTTTAAACACTAATAACTCGAGAAGTGCCGGACAAATGCTTATGACTTTTGATATTTTATTTTACGAAAAGAGAATGAATACAAGAAAATCATTTTCCCATGCAAAATGTTAATGTTTCGTAACTGTCAAATATCTAACAAGTATAGATTCAACTCGGGGACAGTTTATAGTATCGACGGCCGACAAAAGCAAATGAGAAGGTCAAAAACCTAGCTGTAAGAGGAGGAAAACTTGAAACGAAACCCGGTGGTAACCCGTACGGCCAGCCCCAGTTTCCACCAAAGCAGAGAGGAGAGGAGACGAGAGGAGATGTGTTTCGAATAACCAATCAGGTCTCGTTATTTCCACATCTCCTCTCCGCTTAGCTTCGGTGGAAATAGTATAACGAAACCTGATTGGTTATTCAAAACACATCTCCTCTCGTCTCCTCACCTCTCTGCTATGGTGGAAACCGGACCTTATGACCCTCTCTGTAATGGGAGGAGGCCCAACTCACCAGAAGGTTATTTATGGGCTGATTATATATTTATAGTAGAATATAGAGCTTACGTCTTATCGTCACAGTTGGCTTCATCCGAACCATCCGCGCATTCCAGAGTTCCATTGCAGACAGCGACTTGGTCAATGCAGGGTCCATATTTGCATTGAAATTCTTCAAACGGGATACAACTGGCAACCAATATTTATTTATTTAATTAAATGAGAAATTGGGAATTGTATATTCATTTCCTTGGGGAAATGAATATCATTTCCTTGGGTATTAATTTCCTTGGATATTCATTTCCTTGGGGAAATGAATATCGAGTTATCATGCTCACTTTAAGACTCATGGCAGTGGTGGCGTTGTGCGGCGGATCGTTCTCTTCCCTGCATTATGGTTGAGGAGGGCGATGGCTGCCACATGCGTCATGCATGTGAACAGGTGCTGTCGCTGGGGGTCGGTTGGCTCGGGCATTAGAAGGTTACTATTGTTGACCAGATCTGGCTGATGTTTGGCCCTAGGGTTTCGTATCAAGTTTTGTTTGGCTTGCGGCTATGTGATGTAGCTTTGGGTTCCTTTAGTCACCTCGTACGGCACACTCAGGATATTACGGGTTGGTGTCATTTTTTTAAATATTTTTTTTGCTATTGACAAAAATCATCCATACTTTTTTCTATAAGTAATATTATATAAAAAAAGCAAATATAGAATTATAATTTAACATACGCACGCATACACACACATATACCATCTCACCCGCGCGCACACACACACACCCACACATACACTACACCGAAAATGTGGTGCTACCGTTCTCTCTTCCCACCAATTGCACGGGTTGGTGACATTGTGTATTATAAATCAATTACCTCATGTTTCTGCATAATTCTGGAGTTTCGTCCGATCCATCAGCGCAATGTGCAATCTAAGAGAAATTAACATGAATCATCATCAATATCACCATTACAGCCCATAGACCCACTGCTGAGTCGGGCCTCCTCCAATGGGGAGAAATTTGCCTAGGGTGTCAAAGGGTGCCTCTGTACAATAAAGTGTTAGTAAATAAATAAGTGTGGTGACGGATTTAGAATGCATATTGTCTCCACACCACTCCATCCGGAGGGTATGTAAGGGAAATTTCAAGGCCGCAAATCTAGCCACAATAGAAGGAAAACTTGGCACGAAACCCTGAGCCAACCTGCGTCCTGACTGGCCAGCGTGGAACAGTAGGCTAACGACCCTCCATGAAAAAAACTCAAAACTCAAATCATTTATTTCAATTGAACCTATTTACTGGTGTTTTTGAAAAGTCAAAAGTGAAGTTAGGAATCTAGTTGCATGTTCCAAAAAGTAGATCCTATAGAGAAGAACAGGCAAGAAACTCCATGGACACTCTTTTTATCATATTTTCTGTTACAAGCATCTGATTGGGTTACATTGATTTCGTGTTTATTTATAGTAAGCTAAGATGTGAGGACAATGTAACATATTGCACAACAGAAGTGTCCAGGAGATGTAACTGGAGGAGGCCCGACTCAACAGTGGGACATCTATGGGTTGAGAGTAGTTGACCTTTAATAGACAGAATCGTCAGCACCACATATCCAGAGCATATTTTTTTATTCTCGGATTTGTAGGCTATGTTTCTAGATGTTATAAGTTCAGATTTTTCTGGTAAATTGTGTAAAGTATAAGCATGCTGGTCGTTACAGTAGTTTTATGAAAGTCGCCTATCATTATCATCACTATCACTATCACTTCACTATCACTACATATTATAAAACAAAGTAGATGGCATCTGTCCGTCCCTATGTATGCTTAAGTCTTTTAAACTACGCAACGGATTTTGAAGCGGTTTGTTTTAATAGGTAGAGTGATTCAAGAGGAAGGTTTTTAAGTACAATAAATGCATCATTGCTCCCGTGCGAAGCCGGGGCGGGTCGCAAATTCTATTATATTCTAGAAGGCATCTTCAGCAACAAATCTCCGGAACGTACATTTTCCGGCAATCCTGAATTCGAAGGGACCAGGTTCCAGAAAGATGGGAAAGATAAGAGTTTTTGTGAGTCAAATCTCCTACCCTTTTGTCCTACAAAATCTTTTTTAACCTTACTACTGCTGACTTCCGATGGCCCACCAACGTTTAATCTCCTCTTCATAACCTCGTCTAGAGATAGCAAAACCCAAAACTTACCATCTCCACGCGCCCCGGAGTCACAAATAAAACGATCACACCCCAACGGCTGGGTATCCATGAGGTTTTCCGACGAAAAAGAAAAGGGATGCAACCCTCTCTCGTCAAGCAGATGTTAAAGGAAACTTACGCCATCACAAATGCCTCCGGACAAAAGGCAAGCGCCATAGTTACATCGAAACTGATTTGAATGGCACTTCTGTTCGGAGCATAGATGTTCATCTTCGTCGGACTCATTTTGGCAATCTATTTCTCCATTGCAAACTTGCCAGGCGTCAATCGACGTGCAATTCGTGCAGCGGAACTTGTGACTGCAAAAACAAAATCATCATTTTCATCATTTCAGCCAAAAGACGTCCACTGCTGGACATAGGCCACCCCCAAGGATTTCCACGAAAGCCGGTCCTGAGCCGCCCGCATCCATCGCTTTCCGGCGACCTTAACCAGGTCGTTGGTGGGAGGCCTACCAGCACTGCGCGAGTTTGCTCTCACAAACTGTCTTATCACGGCCTTGGACCTAAAAATGGCGATCTAAAAAGAGCAACTACAGAGTTTTTTGCCGGCTCTTCTCTGTGGAACTGCATTCCGAACCGGTGGTAGATGGTAAATTTCAAATTTTATTTTGTTGTTTCACTTGTCAAAGGAGCTCTATTGAGCCAACTTGATTAAATGAGTTTTGAATTTGAATTTGACTGCGCTTTTCGAAACGCGGTCGCCACTCGAGGACTTTTCTGCCCCATCGGGCGTCAATCCTGCGAGCTATGTGCCCTGCCCATTGCCAAAAACAAAATACGGTTAAGATATCTTGACGGTCCCAATTATGAGATTTAAATAAACGAACATAAAATAGGTCTTACTCGTCGATACGCTGGCACATGCGCAGGTCTTCGTCAGATTTGTCCTGGCATTCCCCCTTGCCACTGCAAACATCTGTCTTGGGAATACATGCGCCGTACGCACACCGAAACTGATCTTGCGCACAACTGTAATTAAAAAAAAACTATTCTAATGTCATCACCGCTACGGGCCAATTCTTTTTTAAACTATTTTCCTAAAAGACCCACTGCTGAATCCAGCCTCCTTCAATTAAAGGAGAGAAATTAAGCTGATGTGCCACGCTGGCCAGACCTCCTGCTCCTTCTCTTGCGGCCAGGTTTTCTGCCATGTTATTTCCTTTAGTCGGCTCTTACGACACCCTCAGTATGGAACGGGATGGTGACATTACCTATTCTAAATCCACACCACACCAACTAAGCTACTCCCTCTTTTTTGGGTTCACTGGGGAGATGCTTAATGTATACCGCTGATCCTTGAGGTTGAGGTCAGCGGTTATGTAGGACTCCGGAACAATAACTACCCACTAAAACCCTTACACGTCTCGTTTGGGTCAGCACATCTTCTAGAAATCGGGTTACGGCCATCGGAGGGCATCCCGGGTAAAAAGCTTTTGCCCTTTTTTATTGAGGGGAAACCCTTTTATAGGTTCCAGCCGGGGAACGGGGCTGGGGTATGTGGGACATTGCGTAATCACGGGGGTCCCTACCCGTGTTCAGGTCCTATTGTGTACCTGTGATTGTGCGGGTCCCATCTCAACTCGGCTTTGCTCTAAGTATAACCTATATCGCGTAGGCTGTTTATACGAGTAAACATGTAATTGACGAACACAAATGACACCCAGACTCAGAGCAAGTGCTTCTGGTTTACGCAAAGACACTTGCCCGACCCTGGAATCAACAACGACCCATGGTTCAAAGACGGCACGTCCAACCCAATGCAGTCCGAGGACCCTTCAACAGTTTAAAATTTTATGTCATCATCATCATCGTCATTTCAGCTAAAAGACGTCCACTGCTGGAGCTTTATAGGCACATAGGCCTCCCCCAAGAATCTCCACGAAGGCCGGTCCTGGGCAAAACGCATCCATCGTTTTCCGGCGACCTTAATTACGTCGTCGGTCCACCGTGTGAGATCTTTACCAGCACTGCGCCTTCCGGAACGCGGTCGCCACTCGAGGACGTTTCTGCCCCATCGGGCGTTAGTCCTGCGCGCTATGTGCTCTGCCTACTGCCACTTAAGTTTGGCAATCCTGTGGGCTATATCGGTGACCCTGTTTGTCTGCGTATCTCGTCATTTCTCAATTCGATCTCGCAGGGAAACTCCGAGCATAGCCCTGTCTGTATGGAGCCTATAGGGCACGTTTCTGTTCTATATGTCATCGCTGGTAACACACATTGGTCGAAGACGTTTGTCTTCAGACACTGCGGTATTGTGGACGAGAAGATGTATCGCAGCTTCCCGAACGCTGCCCAGCAGATTTGGATCCAATTTTATGCAGAGTCTGGATATGCCACGGCTTTAGCCGTCGTCAACAAATTTGTGCTTACGACATATTGGCGCAAGCAGACACCACCTCATCAGATCCATCTACGCAGTTCACCCGGCCGTTACAAAGGTTCTTTCTGTCAATACAAGCGCCATATGCACAACGAAATTCGTCCTCGTTGCATCTGTGAAAGAAAAACAATCAGATATACAGTTGTCAAGGTTGATAATCTAGCCGCGAGAGAAGGAAAACTTGCTGCGAAACCCTATGCCAACCCACCTGGTCAGCGTGGGTCGGTGGGCTAATTTCCCTCCATATAATTAGAGGAGGCCCGATTTTGGAGTGGGTCTTTTATGACCTTATTGATTATTTCTACTACTACTACTCAGCCCACAAATGACCCATTGCTGAGTCGGGCCTCCTCTCATCACAGGGAGGGTAATTAGTCTACTGGGCCACGCTGGCTTAACGGGTTGGGGTTTCGTAGCAAGTTTTCCTTCTCTTGCGGCTAGGTTTTCGGCCTTATCATTCATTTCCCTTTGTCGGCTCTTACGAAAACCTTAAAATGGAATGGGGTGGTGACACTTTGTATTCTAAATCCGTCACCACACAAATCAATTTATTTTTTATTGAATTTATTTTTATTTACTTACATTGTATTCCAACATTTTTTTACCACTTCACCAGACTCATTAGGGCAGTTGGCAAATCCATCGCACACTAAATTAACATCCAAACAAGGTAGCTTATTCCCCTCCGTGCAACTAGAGGAGTCCCGACTCAGGAGTGGGTCTTTTATGGCCTTATTGACTTACATTTTATTCCGGCATTCTTTTTCCGCTTCATCCAAACCATTAGGGCAGTTGGCAACTCCGTCACACACTTCATCAGAATCCAAACAGAAATTGTATGCGCAACGAAAATCAGTCTCTTCGCATCTGTAACATAACCAAAATATAACTACTTCTAGCTAACTACTACTCTAAGGCTGTTTGTCCACCGCCGCCGTCACCGGACCGTCACCGAAAACGAGATGACGACGCCAATTTAAATATTTTTTTTAACCGTAACCCCTTTGTCGCGGGTTCAGTTTCATCATCATCATTTCAGCCAAAAGACGTCCACTGCTGGACATAGGCCTCCCCCAAAGATTTCCACAAAGGCCGGTCCTGGGCCGCCCGCATCCATCGCTTTCCGACGACCTTAACCAGGCCATCGGTCCACCGTGTGGGAGGCCTACCAGCACTGCGCTTTCCGGAACGCGGTCGCCACTCGAGGACTTTTCTGCCCCATCGGGCATCGGTCCTGCGCGCTATCCTGCGTATCTCCTCATTTCTGATTCGATATTGCAGGGAAACTCCAAGCATAGCCCTCTCCATTGCCCTTTGGGTGCCTTTGAGCCTTCTGATGGAGCCCATAGTGAGCGACCACGTCTCTGTTCCATATGTCATCACTGGCAACACACATTGGTTGAAGACTTTTGTCTTCAGACACTGTGATATTGTGCACAAGAAGATCTTTCGCAGGTTCAGTTTACAAACATGAAATTCACCAACATACAATTACACCCAGACTCAAGCAAGTGCCTCTGGTTTCCACAAAGACACTTGCCTGGCCCCGGAATCGAACCCGGGACCCCGTGATCCAAAGGCGGCACATTCAACCCCTAGGCCACCGCACGCCGATCACTCGAGAGCCGTCATCCCGGCTGCCGATGTTTCGAGTAGTTCGGCGTGACCACTAGAACTCGGCACGGTTTTATGACGGGCCGATGTATGTACAGCAAAACAAAACAAGTTTATTTTTGTCCACACACTATCGTCGCACCGTGCCGTACGTCCAGTTTTTGTTTTCGTCTATCATAATTTGTTGTAAAAAAAAATGGCTAAGAATTTCAAATACGATATATATATGCATTTATTGAAGTTGTTAAGAGTAAAGACTGTTTGTTTTATCCCACAAACAGTCTTTACTAAAATAGGATAAAACAAAGGATGTGTTAAAAAAACTAGGGGGTTGAGGAGGTCCCTAACGCACTGAGTAGTAATTTTATATCATAGGTGCGTTACAGGATCTTTTAGAGTCATAGAAGGAGTAATGCACGCTTTGCTTTAGTGCTTCTGAAAATCAATCTGTGTTTAGAAAGTTACAATACAATTACTTTTCTTAAATAAGTGCATAAATAAACCTTTTACTGTACAGTTTGCACACTTAGTTACGTTGTTATGATGTAGTGCGCATTAAAGAAATCACTGAATCTAAGTATGTAGTTTATTCCGTAGGTTTACAGTTAAAGGATGATATTATCGATTTCTGCTGTGTGTGTTCGATGAAAGTTATAGTCACACTCAAAATGGTTTCTCTATGCTATTTAATTTATATCCCGAGAAAAGAAAAATATAAAAGAATCATAGTTACTTAAATATTACAGTAAACATCTAAAAATAATGATTTTAATTACTTTTATAGAAGCAGTTACCTAATTACTTAATAAAAGTTTGATCATCGATATTTGAGATTTCCCCTCACTAGTCACCACTAAAACAGCACTATCATTTGGTGCGATGCGGGATACAATAGATCCCCTATTTTCTTTTAGTATTTCCTCCTAATCCATATGTCATAACTGGAGGCGAAGCAACCTTAAAGTAGAGTAATCGATGGTCTATAATTCACAAAAAGTTCAAATGTCTTAACTAAAATTTTCAACGACTTATGCAGTTTTAAAAAAACCCTTTTTTTAGGGGGTCGAGTAGGTCCCAAAGGCTCTACGGTTAAGTATAATTATGGGATCTCATAGGTCCCTAACACACTGGAAATAAGTTCTCCGAAAATGGCTTCGCAGCAAACGTGTTAATAAAATCCTCTCCGCTGCGCTCTGTTCTGTCTGCGCTGACTCATATACGAACTGTAACGACGTCCTTGTCTGCTTCTGTATCATTTGGGTAATAAATCAAGAGGAATCGTAGACGATACCAACCCCTTCTGCCATCGTCAAGGAGACCGATGGTGGGTCGGGGACCCACCACCGACAAAGGCCTCGTTGACTGAGAGGGCATCCCAGTTGCCCGGCATGCCCTCTCAGTCAACGGGTCATCACGGTAGACTGCGTTTACGCGAACTTGTGGCGCTCCAAGCGCGCCGTATGAGGGTATACCGCTGGGGTTCTAGTGGGTAGACGACTCTTGGGTAGACGACCCTTGTCGGAGTCCCACATAATCACCGCCCTCTTCGGGGCGGTGGTATACATAAAGCATTTCCCCAGCGACAACAAAATAATAATAATAATAAATAATAAATATCCTTGGACATTTCACACAACGCCATCTCGTCTCAAGCTAAGCAACTTAATGCTTGTGTCATGGTAACGAGATGGATGATAAACTACTTACATATTTTTTTTTTTTGTAAATACATACATATTATAGATAGAAATGAAAGAAAGAAAGAAAGAAAGAAAGAAACGTGTTTATTTTGTTCTCACATCTGAGCGGTACAAAAGACAAGTTACAAATAAGATAAACTTAAAAAAGTAAAAATACAATATATTTAAGTAACAATAACAAATTTTTAATATCCTGTTTTGTGAGAACAAAAAAGGACCATAGCTCAGCATATGCCACATCATAACAATAAATGACGCAGCGCTGGTATTCTGCTAGGCCCTTGAGCGACTACACGGGCATCGGACAGCTAGGTATCCATACATACATACAATAAATATAAAAAAGTTGATACAAATCAGAATTATGCTTAAAGTCTGTCTACGCCATAGAATTTATAAAAACAAGAAAAGAAAAGCTGACAAATTTATGATAGGCAATAAGACATTGACAACATGACAAGCCATTAATCTAAGAAGAAGAAGAAGAAGACATTGACAATTTGACAGCTGACGTCAAATAAGCGCGGGGTTCTCACCAGTTCAAAATTCGAACAATGCATTTCTAGGAATTGTAGGTGAGATTAGATTCAATATGTTTAAGTATTTTAGTTTATTCTGTGACTATGTGTACTGTTATTAATTATTGTTTGTGTGCTGTGTTAATATTTTGAGTGAAATAAACTCGTGCAGTGATACTATTTGTGTGCTTTATCGTAAGAGTTGAATAGATTTTGTATTCTACTGATCTTATTTCATTTTGGGACGCTACCTATTTATTTGTAAAACCTATAGAAACAAACAGACACAAAATCGACCGCTGGAATGACAACCACCTGGCATATAAGTGTATATCAATGGTAAGTTTATTTATCTTGTTTTTGTATAGTTAGTAGATGTTCTTTATAACGTTTATTAAAGCAAGAAACTGATTTTAGGGCACGGAGTGGTGGCGGCAAGTCATTCCAGCATCTAGTGGCAGCAAATTTAAAACTGCCACGAAAAGCCGCGGTTCGATGTCTAGGAGTGATAAGAAGATATGAAAAAGCCCTAGTTTTATGTTTATTATGGTCACTGGTCCATGTAAGCTTTTTGTAGAGGTATTCTGGCCTTTCAGACAGAATGACACCAAAGAGAAGGGTGGCCAGATGCAGTTTTCTACGCATTGTCATTTTCATCATGTTCGCCTGATTAAGAAAGGAAGTTATATGTGAACGAGGTGGTACATGAAAACAATAACGTGCGCAAGCATTTTGAACCCGTTGCAAAAGCCGCTCGGTTCTACTGAGCAAACAGCTCCCATACACTGTGTCAGCATAGTTGAGTTTTGACAGTATAAGGGACTCACACAGCATGATGCGCATATCTACATTAATGTATGGTCGAACTCGATACAACAGCCTGAGCCGGTAAAAACAATTGCGCACAGCTTCATTTATGTGGGTTTCAAACTGAAGTAAGCCATCCATGACTACTCCAAGGTTACGCACCTCCTGAACCTGTTCTATCCGACCCCCATCAATTTTTACTATAGGGTTAGTATTTTTAATTTTTTTTATTAAGTCTCTAGAGCCTAAGATCAAGCATTTTGATTTTTTTGGGTTAAGCACAAGAGAGTTTTTCCTTGCCCATTCTGAAACTCTATCCAAATCCTCATTAATGCTATTTACAGATGCTGGACAGCTCTGTGGGTGACAGGATATATACAGCTGTAGATCGTCTGCATACAAATGAAACCTACTGTTAATAATGGTACTGGCTATGTCTGCAGTGTAAATAATAAAGAGAAGCGGACCAAGAATGGACCCCTGTGGGACACCCCTTACCACTGGACTCAGCGAAGATACATCACAACCACCATCTTTGTCAGTTGGCAGACAAACAAATTGATAACGGTTGCTCATGTAGCTGTCAAACCAATGCAGGGCCACTGAGTCACAGCCATAATAGGCAAGCTTTGAAAGTAGTAGGGGGGGACTTATTGAATCAAAAGCACGCGAGAAATCGAGTAAAGTGAGTAAAGTCCCCTGCCCCTGATCCCTGGCCTGCAGGATATTATCAACCACATCAATCAAGGCTGTGGCAGTGCTATGACCCACCCGAAATCCGGACTGCTGTGCAGGTAAAATCTTATGGTCCTCTAAATACTTCCTAAATTGGTTGCTAACAACTCTTTCCAATATTTTGGATAGACAGGGCAGCAGACTAATTGGCCTAAGATCTTCAACACCGCAAGGATTTACCTTTTTAGAGATAGGTCTGACTATGGCTATCTTCCACAGGTCAGGGAATGTAGAGGAGGTCAGCGATTTATTGATAATCCCAGTAATGGCAGTAAGGGTGTGTGGGAGTGTCATAAGAAGCATGTCAAGTGAGATATCATCTACCCCTAGAGCGTTAGACTTGAGACCTTGGATGATCCTCAGAACCACTGCCTCATCTGTTGGTTGGAGATGAAAACAACCGGGACCAAATCTATTGTATTCAAAATAGGTCAATTCGGAGATGGTAACCCTACCACTGCCAGGTACCTCTAGAAAATATTTGTTAATATTATCAGGGTCATTGCAAGAAGTAGGTAATTCATTGCCTTTACTATTCTTATAAGTAATAACAGATTTGATGTTACTCCATAACTTTTTTGGGTCCCTGATTCCCATGTTTATGCTAGATTTAAAATAAGCTCGTTTCTCACTGTCAATTGCAGCTCTTACTATATATTTAAGGTTTTTATATGAATCACAGTGAGAATCTGTCCGGTCTGATTTAAATCGCTGGTGGTATTTGTCCCGAAGCTTGATCATATCCTCAACAGTGCCAGTAATCCAGGGACACTTTTTTTCTTTAATTAGAACTTTCTTAATAGGAGCATGAAGATCAAATAATGCCAATATATATGAATTAAATGTATCCACCATACTATTGACATTACTCAGACTAGTGATATGGTTCCAGTCAATTTTACTGAGATCTTTATTAAATAAATCCAACAAGATGTCCTTCAGTGGCCTGTAACTAATCCAACGGGGAGCAAGCTTCTCAATCTTAAAATTAAATTCAACTGCAATCATTGCATGATGACCAAGCTCGGGTATGTGTAACACAGAGGTACCACACACCCGGGCATCGGTGCATACTATATCAATGAGAGTCTCACTGTGATCTGTAAAATGGGTTGGTTCAGTTATAACATTGTTAAGACTGGAACAGTGAAGAAAGTTATTGAGAAGCTTGGTTTTATTATCATCAGTGTCTAGGACATTAATGTTAAAGTCACCAAGTAAAATTATTTTATCAGCATGTGTCAAGGAGGAGACAGTATCGGTGACCGCATCCAAAAAAGTATTGACATCCAGCCAGGGTGGTCTATATGCAGTGCCTATAATGATAGATTGTGAGTTGATGGTTAATTTAATCCACATCTGCTCAACCATGGGTGCTGGTGGATGGGGGACAGTGCGCACCCGAAGATCCCGCCTCACATAGAAACCGACTCCGCCTCCACGGCCTCTGCGTACATTGTCCGGGCGCGGTGCATGTCGTAGGCGATAGTTAGGCACGTTGGGCGCACGACCCTCTTCACCCTCTCTAAGCCAAGTTTCGTTGATTGCTAAAATATCAACCGAAACCCTGTCCATGGCCAATAGGAACTCCTCCTGGCGTGAACCAAGCGATCCTGCGTTAAAAAGCCCAACACGCAATTTTTTATCTTTCTTCATGTTTGTTTATTGTCTGTAACTATAATTATCCTAGTAGTACATGTAGTGTATATAACTCTGTATGGTACTGTATCAAGAGATATTATGTTTGTAATTAAATATTTTATAGTTAGCATTGTTGTGTAAATAGAGTAATAAATGTGATGTAGTGTATATAATTTAAATGTATAGATAATATAATCATACATAGTAGATAAAATAATAATAATACAATAAAATAGTTGAATAAAATAGTTTGAAGTTGTTATAGTGTTGATAAATAATAGTGTCATAATTAGGCGTCCGATAATCATTATGTCCTCACAAAACAGCATACTCACCAAAAAACAAATAGAAAATATACCTAGTTTAATATTAATGTGATGGTTATGGAGTTTGCAACTATGTAACGTTTTATCCAACTGAGTTGTTACCAAAAACCCGAGAAATGTCTGCGTCTGATCGAATGCGTTGCGTGGGCAAACCATCTTCTTTCTTCGCATAGATGCGTCCATCCCTCGTCCAGACATATCTATATTTGTGCCGCTGTCCCGCTTCACGTGCACTATGGAATATCTTACCATTGGTTTGCGTAAGCCGTTCATTGACATAGAACCTTTTTGGAGGTCCTTGCAGATGGATCTGACGAGACCGAAGAAGCCTGCAGAGACTACAGGTAAGAAATAACCTTTAAAAAAAAACAACCTTCTGATGCAACCTGTATCGCGGGGGCAGTTTACAAACATGTAATTCTCGAACACAAATGACACCCAGACTCCAAGCAAGTGCCTCTGGTTTAGACAAAGACACTTGCCCGACCCCGGAATCGAACCCGGGACCCGTTGATCCAAAGGCGTGACATCTGACCACTAGACCAACGAGGCAGTCAAAAAAAAGGGGTTAGATGTGCCACCTTTGGATCAACAGCTCCCGGGTTCGTGGTGTCGGTGAGCAAGTGTCTTTGTCTAAACCAGAGGCACTTGCTCTGAGTCAGGGTGTCATTTGTGTTCGAGAATTACATGTTTGTAAACTGCCCCCGCGATACAGGTTGCATCAGAAGGTTGTTTTTTTTTAAAGGTTATTTCTTACCTGTAGTCTCTGCAGGCTTCTTCGGTCTCGTCAGATCCATCGGCGCATTGACTCACACTATTGCATACCTCGTCCCTAGATATACAGGCGCCATAGGCACATCTGTATTCATCTTCCTTGCAAGTGGTACTAAATAAAGGGTAGAAATTAGTAGTAAATTCTCGCCGAATCAAAATTATTTCCATGATACAGTACGAAAGATTTAGAACATAAGAATATTTTAGATTCATCATCATCATCATTTCAGCCAAAAGACTGTGAAAATTACCTGTTTCCACCACACAGCTCCGCGGTTTCGTCAGATTTGTCTACGCAGTCTGATACCTGAAATACAGGGTAATTTTTTAAAGCGTGCCCAAAATGGAGAGACATGGAGGTTACGTGGTGGCCATTCCCCCTTTTCGAATGAATTCCTTGCGATTATTTTCTATGGGGCTACCTCAAATCTTTAGTGTACGAGAATAATCCGACCAATTTAGAGCTGCTGACGAGGAATATTATAGATTGCCAAGTAGCCGAGGGAAGTCATTTGGCCAACATAATTTTTAGGTCTTAATAATTCTTATGTTTCTACTTTTTAAAAATACAAACATATATTAATTGTTATGTTTCGTAGTTCTTTTTAATTGAATGTTGAAACCGCCAACACCCCTATGGCCCACCCTGTATAAAACAAAGTCGCTGTCGTCTGTCCGGCCTATCGGTTTTTTTAATAGACAGAGTGATTCAAGAAGATGTTTTATATGTATTATACATGCTTAATATTGTAGAGAAACACTAATAAATTTAGATTTTCATCATTGCACCCGTGCGTAGTATAAATATAAATGTAGAACTGCAAAATGTATTTAAAAAATAAAATAACGTAAATGTAACATTTGTTAAAGGGAATGAACTCTGTTATTGAACTAAGTCGTTGAACTCCATATAAGATTAAAGTAAAATATAATAAAAAGTACATAATATATTGTGGCTCAAATTCACCCAAAGGGTAATAGAGAGGACTATGCTCTGAGTTTCCCTTCGAGATCGAATCAGAAACGAGATACGCAGGCAAACCAGGGTCACCGACACAGCCCACAGGATTGCCAAACTTAAGTGGCAGTGTGCAGGGCACATAGCGCGCAGGACCGACGCCCGATGGGGAAGAAAATTCCTCGAGTGGCGACCGCGTTCCAGAAAGTGCAGTGCTAGTAGGCACGGTGGACTGACGACCTGGTTAAGGTCGCCGGAAAGCGAGGGATGCGGGCGGCTCAGCACCGGCCTTCGTGGAAATTCTTGACGCCGTATGTCCAGTAGTGGACGTCATTTGGCTGAAATGATGATGATGATGATGATGATAATAAAAAGTTGTGAACAAAATGGTTTCCACAGAAAGCATTGTCGATTGTAAATAAAAATGAAAACTCATTTAATCAAGTTGGCTCATTAAACATGTTTTAACAAGTCAAACAGTAAAATAAAACTTACCCTTTAAAATTGAAAATATACCAACTACCACCGTTTCGGAATGCAGCTCTACAGAGAAGAGCCGGTAAGAAACTCTGTATTTCTCTTTTTAGATCGCTATTTTTGGGTACAAGCGCGGGGTAAGACAGACTTGTGAGAGAGACTTGCAATAGTCGCAAAGGGACAAACATCAACAAGTGTATCAAAGGATAGTCATCATCATCATTTCAGCCGAAAGACGTCCACTGCTGGACATAGGCCTCCCCAAGGATTTCCACAAAGGCCGGTCCTGGGCCGCCCGCATCCACTGCTTTCCGGCGACCTTAACCAGGTCGTCGGTCCACCGTGTGGGAGGCCTACCAGCACTGCGCCTTCCGGAACGCGGTCGCCACTCGAGGACTTTTCTGCCCCATCGGGCGTCGGTCCTGCGAGCTATGTGCCCTGCCCACTGCCACTTAAGTTTGGCAATCCGGTGGGCTATGTCGGTGACCCTGGTTATCCTGCGTATCTCCTCATTTCTGATTCGATCTCGCAGGGAAACTCCGAGCATAGCCCTCTCCATTGCCCTTTGGGTGACTTTGAGCCTTCTGATGGAGCCCAAAGGATAGTGTGTATTCGAAAATTAGCCTCTTTAGAACATTTTATTCGGGAGGTGTTAGGATGCTGGAGGAAGCCATTTTTATTAAATAAGCATTACTTATACTACTAATACTCAGCCTATATAATTATGACCCACTGCTGAGTCGGGCCTCCTCCGGTTACATGGAGGGTAATTGGCCTACTGTGCCACGCTGGCCAGAAGGGTTGGCACAGGGTTTCGGGCAAGCTGTTGGAGAGGGTAGTCGCTGCTCGCATCGTCCAGCACCTCACGCAGGTTGGTCCCGACTTGTCTGACGCCCAGTTCGGGGTTCGGGCGGGTCGGTCGACGATTGACGCCATTCTCCGTCTGAGGGCCGCAGCTTCGGAGGCCGTCGCCTCGAAGGCAGTGTTGTTGGCGGTGTCTCTCGACATCGCCAACGCATTCAACAGTCTGCCATTCGGCTGCATCACGGAGGCGCTCCGGTTTCATGGAGTGCCCCCCTACCTAAGGCGGCTGGTGGCAGACTACCTCGACGGCCGCGGCGTCCTCTTCGTAAACCGGGAAGGGGACGTCGTAAGGAGGCCCATGTCGTGCGGCGTCCCACAGGGTTCTGTTCTCGGACCGCTCCTGTGGGACATCGGGTACGACTGGGTGCTCCGCGGCCGGCTTCCCCCTGGGCTGGGCGTAATCTGTTACGCCGACGACACTCTCGTTACAGCCCGGGGCGGGACCTTCGGGGAGGCGGCAGCCCTGGCCACCTCGGGTACCGCGGAGGTGGTCAGGAGGATCGAGGCGCTGGGGCTTCGGGTGGCCCTTAACAAGTCTGAGGCCCTGCTCTTCCATGGGCCTCGACGCGGCCCACCCGCCGGCGCCTCGATATCGGTTGTGAGTACTGTGGTCGGTATCCGGGCCCACATGAAATATCTGGGCCTGGTACTCGACGGAAGGTGGTGCTTCGACGAGCACTTTCGCCAACTCGCGCCAAGGCTCGTTGGCACGGCGTCCGCCCTCGGTCGTTTAATGCCGAATCTGGGCGGACCGAGTCTAGCGTGCCGACGACTCTACGCCGGGGTGGTCCGGTCGATGGCGCTCTACGGCGCCCCCGTGTGGGCGGAGTCCCTGACTGCCCATAATAGAACCCGTCTGTGGCGCCCGCAGAGGGTCGTGGCGGTCAGAGCCATACGCGGTTACCGCACGGTAGGTGTCGAGGCCGCGTGTGCATTGGCCGGAACCCCCCCGTGGGATTTGGAGGCGGAAGTGCTCGCCGACGTTTATCGGCGGGTGTCGACGGCGCGGGCGGGGGGCTCCAATCCCCCGCCGAGCGCGATCACTGCGTGGCGGGATGACGCCCGCCGCACCACCTTCACACGGTGGAAGGCTCGGCTGGAGACGCCTCGGGCTGGTCTGCGGACCGTGGGGGCGCTCCAGCCGATATTGGAAGAATGGGCGGTGCGGCAGCACGGAGTCCTCACCTTCCGACTCGTGCAGGTGTTGTCGGGGCACGGTTGCTTCGGCAAATATCTGCACGATGTCGCAAGGAGGGAGCCGACTCCGGGCTGTCACCACTGCGACTGCAGCGAGGACTCGGCACAGCACACGCTCGAGTCATGCCCAGCCTAGGCTGAGCAGCGCCGAGAACTCGCTGCAGTCATTGGAATGGACCTGTCGCTGCCGGCCGTTGCGCGAGTGATGGTCGGCAGAGACAGGGCCTGGACCGCGGTCGCCGCCTTCTGCGAGGACGTCATTTCGCAGAAGGAGGCGGCGGAGAGGGCCCGGGAGGATTCACTCCTTTCGGACCCGATTCGCCGCCGGCGCGCGGGGCGGCGCGGGCGCGCTCACATGCGCCTGATGCCGCCCTAGCCGAGGCTGCGGACGGTTGGGTCGGGGATCGCCCACCGTCCGCCGGTATAGCCTACCGCGAAGGTGTGACGTCCAAGTGCGCGGGACGTCGCACGGGAGAGGGTTTCTGAAGGGGCTGCCGCCTGCGGACCACGGTAGCAACGTACGCGGTACCCGTGGTCCGCGCGTGAGGGCGGGTGTCGGCGCACGGCGGGTTATTTTAGTGGGTGAGGGCCCCACACTACCCCGTAGTCACCCCGGACGCGGGAAGTGCGGTCAGGCATTTTTTCCCGCCAAAAAAAAAAAAAAAAAAAAAACGTAACAATTTGGAGCATGGGCCCCCACTAGCTTTATAAGAGGCGGGCCAAGGCCGCCAGGGTCACGGAGCATGCTCTCGTAATGGGAGTGAATCCCGTGGCCCTGGTTTGGGCAGTCGAGGATCGCCGTCGGTTGTAGTGGGTAGGTCGGGGCGCGATTCACCATCTCTACGCGTCCCGGAGCCCCACATACCCCGGCCAGTCCCTAAAGGCCGGGTATCCATGTATTTTTATTACCGACGTAAAAAAAAATGGTTTCGTAACAAGTTTTCTTTCCATTGCGGCTAGCTTGTCAGCCGTCATTTCCTTTTGTCGGCTCTCACGACACCCTCAGGGTGGAATGGAATGGTGACACTATGCATTCTAAATATAAATTAATTAAAAAGACCGTTACACACACTACAGGTCGTGCTCAAGTCTCCCGTCTCTACTAATCTTACCCCATCGCAGATCCTTCCATAGTACACGCAAGCTCCATACCCGCATTTGATCTGTTCAGAATGGCACAGGCTGTGTCTGCATATCTCATTAGTCTCGTCTGAGCCATCAGGACATTCGGGGTTACCATCACAAAGGCTCCAACTTGCAATAATGTTGCCATCTTTGCACTCAAAAACATGGTTCTCACTATAAGCACAATAAATGTTTCATGAATTACAACAAGTATTTTTATCAGGGTCTTGAATGCCTTTGACCCAAGGATTTCGTGATGAAAAGCATCCCCTGGCGTTGCTTTTCATCTAAGATGGAGCAGGCAATTCAAGGAAATGCCCTGTTGGGCACCGGCTCTCACATACACACAGTGGAACTGCTTGACTTAGATGCTAGGGTGGTAGATAGCCGGGCGGACCATTAGACCCTACCACTAAGCTTGCTGGGTTGTGTTGACTTTTACAACACGCGTTATTTCCCAGCGTGCGGTGGGGAAGTATAATATTCTGCCCCGTCCCCACACAGGGAGATCCATGCAGTATCTTATTTCATCCAAAAAGCCCACTACTAAGGATTAGGTATCTTCTAAGGATTCAAACTCAAACTCAAATTTATTTACGTAGGTTTCATCACAAAACTCTTATAAATCGTCATATTTATAAACACCATCATCATCTTACGGCCCCTGTCCCACACTAGGTGGTAGTCTCCACACATACCTATCAGTCGTCATACCTACATTCACACCTTTCACACACAACTCTTCACTCCTACAATCCCTCCATCTCCCCTGATCGCTCACAATCCCTGCGTTCACGCACATTCATGCCGAAACTTCCACCGGTTCGGAAGGCTGCTCTACAGAGAAGAGCCGGCAAAAAACTCTGTAGTTGCTTTTTTAAAACTAAACTTTTAGTACTAAACAGCATAGTGAGAGCAAGTTCGCAAGATGAGAGAAACACGCTACACGTTTACATATATAATACTTTATATCTGTGGAAATGTTGCAGTAGCTGTTTTAAAATGATTTCTCAAAAGTTTTACTTAAAACTGGCAAAATGGAAATAGGTCTATACTTTTGGCAACTATAGACCTATTTCCATTTATTATTGCCAGCTTTGTAGAGCCACTATTCATTCTTCCACCATAACCATTTCGGCCAAAAGATGTCTCACTGCTGGACATATGCCTCCTCAAAGATTTCCTGAGCCACCTATTATTTTCCGACGACCTTAACCAGTTCGTCGGTCCACCGTGTGGGAGGCCTACCAGCGCAGCGCTTTCCGGAACGCAGTCGCCATTCGAGGACTTGTTGGCCCCATTGGCCGTCAGTCCTGCGAGCTATGCGCCCTGCCCACTGCCACTTAAGTTTAGCAATCCAATGGGCTATGTCGGTACCTCTGGTTCTCCTGCGTATCTCCTCATTTCTGATTCAATCTAACAGGGAATCTCCGAGCATAGCCCACTCCATTGCCCTTTGGAAGACTTTGAGCCTTTTCATGGAGGCCATAGCGGCGGGACTGTCTACTTTAAGTGCACGGAAGAAGTCAAATGTTACGTATTATGGACACCCATCTAACATATAGCAGACCAGACGTTGCTTAAAGTGCCCATCGACTGGTTTTCGCACTGTGCACTAGGCTTTCTTGTTGGCAATACTTACATCGTCACATAATCGCAAAATGGGTGCGTCTCGTCCGAACCGTCCAAGCAGTTTTCCACTCCGTTGCACAAATATATTACAGAGGTGCATGCGCCATATTTGCACTGGAACTGGTCTTGGTCACACCTGCGGCAAAACGTGACCATATCAGCACCATCATCAATATCGCCAAAAACGTCTGCAGAAGAATTCGCAAGATTTCTCGCTCACTTCCCATCAGATCCCATCTTTACTTTTACAATATTTACACATACAATTTAACTACTTTTTTTATTTAAAAGAGCAACCATGCAGTATCTTGCATTCCAAACTGGTAAAGACTAATTAATTTACTTTATACATACATACATACATATAATCACGCCTGTTTCACGTAGGGGTAGGCAGAGACCACTTCTTTCCACTTGCTACGATCCTTACATACTTGTTTCGCTTCGTCCACTTTCATTATTCCCTTCATACATGCTCTTCGGTTCAGGGTTCTCTTGACCTGGCCTTTTTTCAAGACGTCCCTGATTTGGTCTTGAAACCTCCGCCTAGGTCTTCCAACATTTTTATTCACACTCGCCTTATACACCTTTTTCGTCAATCGTTCTTCATTCATTCTCTCGACGTGGCCAAACCATCTCAGCATACCATTCTCAATTTTTGTCACTACATCTTCTTTCAGACCACAACGCTTCCTTATCTCACTATTTCTTATCCTGTCACTCAGTTTAACTCCTATCATACTTCTTAACGCTCTCATCTCAACTGCATTTATTCTGCTTTCATGTTTCTTCTGCCATACCCAACTATCACTTCCGTACATGAGTGTCGGACCACCAACACTCCCTCATGCACAGCCAAACGAGCCTTGTTAGACACCTTCCGACTGTTCATAAAGGAGTGCAAAGCTCCGTTCACCATGTTCCCTGCATTCACTCTTCTTTCGATATCACTCTCACACTTTCCATCTCTTGTAAACTTAGAACCCAGATACACAAACTCATTCACCTGTTCAACTTGTTCATCTCCAATCACGATATTGCAGTCTGTCACAGCCTCATCTCTTTCAAACACCATCACTTTCGTCTTCTTAACATTCATCTTCATTCCCTTTCTAACAAAAGCTCCACTCATAGCAGTTACCATCTCCTGCAGCTCCTCGGCCGAAGACGCAAGTAATACTTGGTCATCAGCATAGAGAAAACACTTGACGAGTAACTCATTCATTCTCAACCCACATTCATTATCTTTCAAATCTGACAAGCAATTGTTCATGAACAGATTAATCAGCCACGGTGACGCTACACATCCCTGTCTAACACCTTTCTCGATATTAAAACCATTCAGTGTATGCCCCGTTTATCCTCACACAAGCACTAGAGTCCCGATAAAGAGATTGCAATGCTCGTATGACGATACTGCTCACTGTGGATACTGACCACAATTCATTCCGCACCACTCTATCATAGGCCTTTTTTTAGATCCACGAACGCGCAATAGACCTTCTTGGTTTTAGCCAAGCACTTTTCGGCTATGCACCGCAAGGAAAAGACCTAATCCGTACATCCCATTCCCTTTCTAAATCCCGCTTGTGCATCCCATACTTTTTCATCTGTTTCATTCACAACCCTTTCAATTAACACTTTCGCGTACAATTTACCGACGGCGCTGAGAAGGCTCATACCGCGGTAATTTATGCAATCTTGCCGTGACCCTTTTCCCTTATATAACTAACGGCACTATTACGGCTTTGCACCAGTCTGCCGGTACTTGCCCATTTCACCAGCACAAATTGAAAAGGCGGTACAGCTGGCTAGCCCCTATGCCCTGCCCAGCCCTCAGCATCTCGACGGTAATTCTGTCATACCCTGCAGCTTTGCCTAAGCTCATACTTTTCAACGCTTTCACTATTTCATCCATGCTTATCTCTCTTTCATCACCATTTATACTAGTTTCCATGGAAGGTGCCGGATGTTGTACCTGCACTCCTCTCTTTCAAACAAACTTTCAAAATACTCTTTCCATCTCTTTAGCACACATTCTTCTCCTTTTATAATGCTCCCATCTTGACTCCTAATTGTACTCAGCTCCGAGGTAGATGTTTTTCCTCTGACTGCTTTGATGGATTTCCAGAAAAACTTGATGTTTGACTGGAAATCTTCAGTGAGCCTCCCACTTATCACAGTCATCCTTTCGTTCTTCTTTCTTTCTAGACACAACTTCTTTCGCTGCTGATTTCAATCTTTTATACTTCGTTCTTGCTTCCTTGACCGCGTCATCCGTCGCCTTTTGGACATTTTGGTTAGCTTTTGTTGCTAACCAATCCAACCACGCTTTCTTATTTTCTTGCACCGCCATTTGCATCGTGTTATCTTTATCCATCCACAAATTATAGTTCCTTCTTTTAGCTACCCCGCATACCTCAATAGCAACATTCACAACCCCTCTTTTAAATGTCTTCCACAAATCTTCAATCACACATATCTCTTCTATGCCTTTAATACTTTCTTTCAGTTTCTCTACATATTCGTCTTTCTTTTCTTTTTCTTGCAGATTTTCCACTTTTGCTCGGCCCCTCGGTGTCGCCACCGTTTAAAGAGGCCACACATTCGGGCTATGACCAGGAAGTGGTCTGTGTCGAGGCCTACACCGCGGTATGCCCGAGTGTCTAGCACTTTCTTCCTCAGTCTTTCATCCACAATTACAAAATCAATCATACTTCTCGACTCACACTCATCTCTTGTATACAAGTGGATCTTTTTGTGGTCAAACATTGTGTTGGCCACGCAAAGATTCCATTCCAAGCATACTTCAAGCAGGCTTCTCCCATTGTCATTCACTCTCTCGTCCCCAAACATACCCAGAACTCCTTCATACCCATCACGCTTCACTCCAACCCACCCATTAAAGTCCCCTAACATCACGATCCGTTCATTTTCTCCGCATTTATTCAAGACCTCTCTCATGCTATCCCAAAATTCCTCTCTCTCTTGTTGGGCTTTTAAGGACCCACCTCCACGCAGATCCGTCGGGCATAGACCCCAAGGATAAACAAGCGAGTGAGTCCGACTTTTAACCTAATCCAGAGGAGTCTTGGGCTTACACATTCATGCTCCATCACACATTCAACTATTCGAGAGGAAAGAATCACACCAACTCCCTGACAGCCTCGGCTGCTTTGGGGTACTCCCGACCAGTATGCCGTGTAGGGACCAAGAACCGTGGTGTCACATCCTTTCCTCTTGATTTCGTTCACGCACAAAATATCTAGGCATCGTTCATCCATCATCTGGCATACTTCATTGACCTTACCATCCATTCCTCCTCTTACATTCAACGTAGCGAAGCGGCTTTCCATGGGCCGCTTTTCGCCCCCGCGAGAAACGAGACGTGATGGGTGGCGAACCACATCGCCGCCATTTTGGTTGATTAAATTATTGTTATCCATTGCGTTCCCACGAATAGCAAGGGGGTCCACCCCAGCAGAGCCCCGCATGCCAGGGTAAGGCTAGCCTAATTCTGGGTCACCCGGTCCCAGGGCAGTGTGGCACGCTAACGACTAAGCTTGCCCCTAGCCATGCATCCATCCGCGCAGCAGACGTTGGATTGGCGGAGATGGTAGGGATAGGGAAAGAGAAGGATAGGTGGTGTTAAAAGGAAGATCGGTACGTTAGAATGGGAATTATGAAATGTAGGATATTACCGCCCAGGAGGCAAGGGATAGGACAGTAATAGCTAAGGAAGCCGGGGTCGCATACCCGTGTACTATACCACAACTACCGGACAGGTAAGTTGGGAAGAGGACTAATTGAAATGATTTCTAAGAATTTATTCGAATAACATGTTTAGTTTGATTTTGAGCTCAACCAGGTCATGGGTCCACCGTGTGGGAGGACTGCCAGTACTGCCCTTTCCGGTACGGGGCTGAGGCAGTGGGTAACGCATATAGCCCTACGAGCTATGTGCCTTAACCACTGCCTCTTCAGTTTGGTAATGTGGACCTTGTCGTAGCTCTGGTTCGCCAACGCATCTCGTCATTTCTTTGCTCTTTTTATGAAGTACAAGATATTTCATATAATCTCAGCGGCCTTTATAAAGTCGCTTGTTCATCATCTAATCAGGGTTCTTCCTACTCTTAGTTTAGCGAGCTATATCGGTCGCTCTGGTCCTTCTGCTGATATCTTCATCCCCATTTTATACTGAAGGTGACGTAAAAGAAGGGAAACCCGTTCGTCCAGCATGCAGCTAATTACTCTACATGTAGTTGCAGGAAGTCCGACTTAGCAGTCGGTCATTTATTTATTTATTTATGCTTTTTGCACATACAATAATGTACAAAGGCGGACTTAATGCCTTAGGCATTTTCTACCTGTCTACCTTCGGGTGGTGCAGAAACAGAGCGTGGTAGGTGCACTACTACTTTGACTAATCTATATGATACATATACCTATATAATAAATACTATACTAATATACTATACTAACTATACATAATATATGATATATATATATATATATATAACAACATACTCAGGTTATGAGGAAAAAAAGTGTGATAAAATTCCACGACAAACATCAGGCTAATTGGTAAAGCTCAAATGCTTGCGAACCTCATTCTTAAACGTGTAGCAGAGAAAAAGAAGAATTCAAGCATACGTACGTTTTATTTTTACACAGATCTGGGCTTTCGTCGGAGTGGCCTACACAGTTCGGCCAGCCATTGCAAATCAAATCATTCTGAATACAACCGCCGTGAGCACATTGAAATTCGTCCTCCTCACACCTGAAAAAAACCAATATGAATTAGCTATTATGAATTGCCCTTTAAACCATTTATGTTCCGCACATTTTCTTAAAACTATTGTAAAATTTAAGTGAATATGTTAGCATGTGCGGCAGGACATTAGCTCAGTAATAATCTGTGCCGTCGGCACAACACTGTTTTTCAGCTAAGCCCTGTAACAGTTAAGCATACTAAACGTTCTTTGCGCTAATCTATACTAATATTATAAATAATATTATAAAGCTGCAGAGTTTGTTTTTTTGAACGCGCTAATATCAGGAACTACTGGTCCTATTTCAAAAAATCTTTCAGTGTTAGATAGTCCATTTATCGAGGAAGGTTATAATAGGCTATATTATATTTTCAAAAGAATAAGGGATCCGTATGAAAATTACGAATTTGTAACCCAAGGTGTAATTTCGAAAACCTATTTATACGTGCGCTGCAAAAACTATAGACAATAGAACAAAATAATGTACTACGAGTTTGTAGGTCTTATTAAAATCTAGCACATATCTAACTATAATAGTTTAGCCACAATAACCGCTTTTATGTTCATAAAAAATATTAATATCAAGCACGGCGGGCAAAGCTGCGCGCAATAGTACATACGTACAGTTACATAAATATATCAAAATTATGACTAAAGAAGTAACGTGTGGTAGCGGAGTAAGAATACTACCACCCCATATCTTCCCGTGGGTGTCGTAGAAGGCGACTAAGGGACAACAGACGTTGGGTAGCAGCGACGTTCTGTCAAGCATCGGCCAACCGATACTGCGATCGCCAACCCGCCTGCCAAGCGTGGCGATTATGGCAAACCCCCCCAATGAAAATGATCACAAGCAAGAAAACGGCCCCCAGTCCCCGGCAGCCCCGCTATTCCTTCGGCCACGGTAGCAGCCAAGGTAACGGTGGGGTAGGGGGTGCTAAAAATCTCCGGCAGAGATCCGGCTACCATACAAAACGACGGCTGCACCTGGCAACATACAACACACGGACACTGCGGACTGACGAGAAGATCATAGAACTCGAGGAGGAGTTGAGCAAGCTGCGGTGGGATATAGTGGGGTTGTCTGAAGTCCGAAGAGAGGGGGAGGACATGATAACCCTCACTTCCGGGAGGGTGACCAACAGTCCCAAGGTGGTGTTGGGTTTATCGTCCACAAGTCCCTTGTGAACAACGTTGTCAAAATCGAGAGTGTGTCGACCAGGGTGGCGTACCCTACACTCAGAATAACCAAGCGTTATTCGTTGAAGGTCATACAGGTATATGTACCGACCTCGGCACACCCCGACGAAGCGTTGGAGATAATGTATGAGGACATTTCCTCGGCCATACATGGCTCTACAACGCACTACACCGTTGTCATGGGGGATTTTAACGCGAAACTGGGCAAGCGGAGCGGAGATGAGCTGCAAGTGGGGCAATTTGGCTTTGGACACCGGAACCAACGGGGCCAGACTTTAGCTGGTTTTCTGGAGAAGGAGGGACTTTATATGATGAATTCCTTCTACAAAAAACCAGAACAGAGGAAATGGACCTGGTTGAGTCCGGATGGCACCACAAAAAACGAGATAGACTTCATCATGTCGACGGAAAAGCACATATTCAATGATGTCTCCGTGATCAATATGGTTAAAACCGGAAGCGATCACCGCTTAGTAAGAGGCACATTGAATATCGACGTCAAGCTTGAAAGGTCGCGCATGGTGAGGTCTACGCTGCGTCCCGTGCCTGTTCAGATTCAAAACCCGGAAAGCTTCCAGCTCGAACTGCAGAACCGCTTTATTAGCCTAGGCGTTGACGTGGACGATAATAATGACGGGTTCGTGGAGACTGTCCGCAAAGTTGGGTCGAAGTTCTGTAAGACCCAACGCCAGAAAACGGCCAAGAATCTCTCGGACCTCACCCTCAAAATCATGGACGAACGACGGAAAATGGTCCTGCAGTCTTCAGATGATGCGACGCACCTTCGGATGCTCAATAGACAGATATCAAAGTCCCTGAAGCGTGATATACGCCGATTCAACACGAATCGTGTTGAAGAGGCTATTGAACGCAACAGGGGCTCCAAGGTTTTCGCCAGGGATCTGTCTATTGGGCAAAGCCAGCTCGTCAGGCTGAAGACTGATGACGGCAGGATCGTCACGTCGAAATCCGAGATTTTGGGTGAGGTCGAGAGTTTCTATGGACAACTGTACACGTCTACACAGGAACCCGTCATAAATCTAGCAAACGACCCACGAGCTAGATTAACCCGGCACTTCACAGAAGACCTCCCGGACGTCAGCCTGTGTGAGATCGGGATGGCTCTCGAGCAACTTATGAACAACAAGGCGGCGGGTGATGACGGAATTACCACAGAACTTCTGAAGGCGGGTGGAGAACCGATCCTTAGGGCCCTTCAGAAGTTATTCAATTCCGTCATACTCGAAGGACGAACGCCTAAGGCATGGAACAGAAGTGTGGTGGTGCTGTTCTTCAAGAAGGGAGATAACACCTTATTGAAGAACTACAGACCCATCTCACTTCTGAGCCATGTCTACAAGTTGTTCTCGAGGGTCATCACGAATCGTCTCGCATGCAGCTGCCCCTTTGTCTGGCGTTCGTGGACTACGAGAAAGCCTTCGATTCGATCGAGACGTGGGCAGTATTGCAGGCTCTCCAGAGGTGCCAAGTCGACTATCGGTACATCGAAGTGTCGAAGTGCTTGTATGAAAACGCCACCATGTCAGTCCGACTCCAGGACCAGACCTCGAAACCGATCCAGTTGCAGCGAGGTGTTAGACAGGGAGACGTTATCTCTCCGAAACTGTTCTCCGCTGCACTGGAAGATGTTTTCAATGTTCTGGACTGGAAAGGGCTGGGCATTAACGTGAACGGCGAGTACATCACTCACCTTCGATTCGCTGACGACATAGTCGTAATGGCTGAGACCATGGAGGGCCTCAATACGATGCTCGATGGCCTCTGTCGAGCCTCCGAACGAGTCGGCCTTAAGATGAACATGGTGAAGACAAAAATCATGTCTAATATCCATGTCCAAGCCACTCCTGTTAACATCGGAGGTTCTACTCTCGAAGTTGTTGACCATTACATTTACCTGGGACACACTGTCCAGTTAGGTAAGTCCAACTTCGAGAAAGAGGTCAACCGTCGGATCCAACTCGGCTGGGCAGCGTTCGAGAAGCTGCGAAAGATCTTCTCGTCCACAATACCGCAGTATCTGAAGACAAAAGTCTTTAACCAATGTGTGTTGCCAGTGATGACATATGGAACAGAGACGTGGTCGCTCACTATGGGCTCCATCAGAAGGCTCAAAGTCACCCAAAGGGCAATGGAGAGGGCTATGCTCGGAGTTTCCCTGCGAGATCGAATCAGAAATGAGGAGATACGCAGGAAAACCAGGGTCACCGACATAGCCCACCGGATTGCCAAACTTAAGTGGCAGTGGGCAGGGCACATAGCTCGCAGGACCGACGCCCGATGGGGCAGAAAAGTCCTCGAGTGGCGACCGCATTCCGGAAGGCGCAGTGCTGGTAGGCCTCCCACACGGTGGACCGACGACCTGGTTAAGATCGCCGGAAAGCAGTGGATGCGGGCGGCCCAGGACCGGCCTTTGTGGAGTTCCTTGGGGGAGGCCTAGATAGATAGATAGATAGATAGATAGTATTTATTTGCCTATGTCCAGCAGTGGACGTCTTTTGGCTGAAATGATGAATGATGATGAATTAGCAACTTTGGGATGGATGAGAACATAAGTGATCACTATCTTATGGAGATCATAAGATAGTGGTCTTCTGTAAGGTGGAGGACTACCCGTTTTGCTTCTGGCTCTTAGAACCCGTTAGTAGAGATTCCAACTTGAAGATTTCTAAGAAATTTGCCAGAGAAAATCCTTGTGGTTAAGGCAATTACTTACTTTACTTTGCTGCATAGCTCGGTGGTTTCATCAGAACCGTCCCAGCAATCACTTCTCTGAAACAATAATTCATCACCCTCAGCCAATATAGAACCAAGTGGTTCTATATTTATATATTTCTATTACTATATTTCTAACCGAGTAAGATTTCGGCGTCACCAATGACCACAGAATAACAATTAGCTGCCCGGGACGCTCTTCAATAGACGCTTGCCCGCGTACTGGGTACCACGTCGGGGCGTCACAATGGAATGCGTTTATGCGAACCTGTGGCGCCCCAAGCGTGTCGTGTGAGATTATACCGCTGGGTTTTAGTGGGTAGAAGAATCGTTTTTGAAGTCCCACTTAATAGCGGACACCCGCCCTTGGAGCGGCGTTTAGCATAAAGTTGTATGATGCGCCGCTTTTGGATCACGGGGTTGGATTCCGGAGCCGGGCAAGTGTCTTTGTGTAAACCAGAGACACTTGCTCTGAGTCTGGGTACCATTTGTAGTCGTTAATTTCATGTTTGTAAACTGCCCCCGCGATACAGTACAGTTCAAACCTAGTGCAGGGCTGTCGTTTAAAAAAAACAACGGGTTGCACCATGGGAGTGCCGGTAGAAGTAAAAACTAAAAAACGCGGCAACTAAAAAAATAATATAATATTAGCACGACAACCCGCTAATTACACACACTAACCTCACAATGTAAACCAAATAATTGTCAAAATATTTTTTACTAGCTTTTGCGCGCGGCTTCGCCCGCGTGGGCTTCGAAAACGTGCATATTTTTTATGAACATAAAATCGGTTATTGTGACTAAACTATGATAGTTAGATATGTGCTCTCGCGGGCTTTTTGGTAGATCTTTATAAGACCTACAAACCCGTAGTACATCATTTTGTTCTATTGTCAATAGTTTTTGCAGCGCACGCATAAATAGATTTTCGATTTTACACCTTGGTTTACAAAATCGAAATTTTCATACGGATCCCTAATAATTCTTTTGAAAATAAAATATAGCCTATAACTTTCCTCGATAAATGGACTATCTAACACTGAAAGATTCTGAAATCGGTCCAGTAGTTCCTGAGATTAGCGCGTTCAAACAAACAAACAAACTCTGCAGCTTTATATATTAGTATAGATTACGTAGCAATAATAACTATTAAATTAATAAAGACAATTATTACGTATGAATTGAATATACTAAACACAGCGAAGAGCAGCTGACTGTGTCTCTCTGGCTCGGGTACACTTGGCGGTCCCGAGTTCAACCGATCGAGCCTTTCACCTCAGAGCGTGACAGATCAGCCTAACTTACTGCCTACGGAAAAATCTGTGCCCAGTGACAACCCAGGAGATTTGTTTACAAAGGAAAAGTTTGTTAGGTCGCGTAGAATTTAAAATGTGCGTATGCGACGCAAGTTTCTGTATGTTCGGCATGAATGTGAGTGAACGCAGGGATTGTGAGCGATCAGGGGAGATGGAGGGATTGTAGGAGTGAGGAGTTGTGTGTGAAAGGTGTGAATGTAGGTATGACGACTCATAGATGTGTGTGGAGACTACCACCCAGTGTGGGACAGGGGCCGTAAGATGATAATGGTATTTATAAATATGACGATATATAAGAGTTTTGTGATGAAACCTACGTAAATAAAGTTCCTTTTGAGTTTGAGTTGGTCCGGTATAAATATATCCTTGGACAATTCACACAACGCCATCTCGTCCCAAGTTAAGCAACTTAATGCTTGTGTTATGGTAACGAGATGGATGATAAACTACTTATGTACATTTTTTTTGTAAATACATACATATTATAGATAGAAATGACACCCAGACTCCGAGCCAGTGCCTCTGGTTTAGACAAAGACACTTGCCCGACCCCGGAATCGAACCCGGGACCCGTTGATCCAAAGGCGGCACATCTAACCACTAGACCAACGAGGCAGTCGCACAGTCGGTATGTGTGATATCAGTGTGTCATGTTTGGCGTGTTATGTATCTTCTTCTTCGTCTCAGCCCATATTACCCACTGCTGAGTCGGGCCTCCTCCAACTACATGGAGGGCAATTAGCCTTGTGTGCCACGCTGGCCAGACGGGTGGCCACAGGGTTTCAAGTTTTCCTTCCTTTGCGGCTAGGTTATCGGCATCGTCATTTCACAGACTGATCAGTGTCTTTGAATATATTAAAACTAGCTGTCACACGCGTCTCCGTCCGCGTGGGATTCAACAGGTGGCGATGCTAAGTTGCGCCCCGATCTGCCCACTAAAACCGGCGCCGGCGGCGATCCTCGACGGCCTGTACTAGGGCCACGGGTTTCTCTCCTCTATTGGAGCAGCATACTCCGCGACACTGGTGGCCTTGGCCCATCACGCGTAAGGGTCATCCATAAATTACGCCACACTTTAATGGGGATGACCGAAATGTGACAAGAGGCATGGGGGTCAATAGTTTTGCACATCACATGTTAAAAATAAGTAAACAATTAAAATAGCTGTTTTCCCTCGATTATTTTTAAATTCAGACGTCACATCAGGAGAGGCAGTGTATAAATTATGACAACCTGTCACTAGGATGGGGGGAGGGGTTCCAAAGACCTTAAATTCGTGTGACGTAATTTATGGATGGCCTCTTTTAGAACCCCAAGCTCCGAGGCGACCCCTCCGGTTACGCGGAAGGGCTGTAGTAGCCTCCCCCCGCCCCGCCGGACATCACAGGCTAACCCTCAAAGCGACTTACCCCATCACAAATATTTCCGATGGTCAAACACCCTCCATACTTGCAACGAAACTGTCCAGAATGGCATTTGAAGTTCTTACATAATGTCGGGCTTTCGTCAGAACCGTCTTCACATAGGGCGAAGCCATCGCACACTCTCGGAATTTCAATTGTATCGCCGTCATTGCATTTGAAAATACCTCTGAAATCGAGTGTATCATAAAATCAGATTTTGGAATTAACTCCGATTATCAGTGTTGAAATGGGAAAGGAAATACCCAAACTAACTCCTTTTAAAATAAATATACCTACCGGAAATAGAGAATAAATTATCAAATTCAAATTCAAATGGAACTTTGTTCTAATGTTACTCAGCCCCTACACTTGCGGCTAGCTTGTCGACCGTGTCATTTTCTTTTGTCGGCTCTTACGACACCACACCATCAGGTTGGAATAGGGTGGTGACACTGTGTATTCCAAATCCCATAACTGTACATAACCGCAGTGCGTTTGGGACCTACTCAACCCGCTAAAAAACGTTTTTTTTAAAAACTGCATAAGTCGTTAAAAATTAAGTTACGACATTTGAACTTTTTGTGAATTGAAGACCATCGATTACTCTATTTCAAGGTTGTTTCGCCTCCAGTTATGACATATAGATTAGAAGGAAATACTAAAAGAAAATAGGGGATCTATTGTATCCCGCATCGCAAATGATATGTAGTGCTATTTTAGTGGTGACTAGTGAGGGAAAATGTGAATAAAATCTCAAATATCGATAATCAAACTTTTATTAAGTAATTAGCTTCTATAAAAGTAATTAAAATAATTATTTTTGAATATTTACTGTAATCTTTATGTAACTATGTTTCTCATTTCTCGGGTTGCCAAAATGTACGGTTTACGGTGTTAAACCGTACATTTTGGCAACCCAACCAGCGCATATTGCGCTGACGCTTGCGGTTACTTCAGCGATATAAATTAAATAGCTTAAAGAAACAATTTTGTGTGTGACTATAACTGTCATCGAACACACACAGCAGAAATCGCTATTATCAACCTTTAACTGTAAATCTACGGAATAAAGTACTTACTTAGATTCAGTGATTTCTTTATTGTGCACTCCATCATAACAACGTAATAATAAACGTTTATTTATGCACTTATTTAAGAGAACTCATAATTTAATTTATTTTATTTTAAACTAGTGGCCCGCCCCGGCTTCGCCCGTGCAAAGCGTGGGTGGGTTATACTTAAAAACCTTCCCCTTGAATCACGCTATCTATTTAAAAATCCTTCCATGACTCTAAAAGATCCCGTAACGCACCTATGATATAAAATTACTAATCATTGCGTTAGGGAAATCTTCTACCCCCTATTTATTTTTTAAACCATTGATTTAGTCTTGATGTGGGAAGCATGTATATATATTTATCTCTGTCATAGACATAGAAATAAATAAAATACGGTTAACACAGAGGGAGATAACCCGATTGTAGGCGCCGCACTGGCTGTAAGGATCGTAAGGGATCTTTTAGATCCCTTAATGCACTAAACGTGTTAAAATAAATATACCGGAAATACAGAACAAATTGTCAAATTTGTATGGAACTTTGTTCTTCTACTATTCAGCCCATATATGACCCACTGTTGAGTCAGGCCTCCTCCAGTTACATGGAGGGGAATCAGCCTACAGTGCCACGCTGCTTACCACAGGGTTTCGTATCAAGTTCTCCTTCTCTTGCGGCTAAGTTGTCGACTTTGTCATTTCCTATAGACGGCTCTTACAACACAATGTTTTTATACTACACTTACTGGACATTGACATCAGATTCACAGAGTGAATTCCGTTCATCAGAAAAGTCATGGCAGTCGTGGACTCCGTCACATAAGTCAGATCTATCTATACATGCTCCATAGTTACAGCGATAATCCCCATGCCAACATCTGTAGACAATTAAAGAAAAACAATATGTCACATTTAATGAAATCATTAACAAACTCACACAAACACTATGACTTAAAAAATATGTTTTTATAGATATGTCTATTATACTTATACATATTTATATAGAGGTAGAGGGTAGAGGAGTTCTTGAGTGGAGACCGCGAATCGGTAAGCGTAGTGTGGGACGGCCCTCTGCTAGATGGAGCGAGGATCTGCGAAAGGTTGCGGGCAGCAGCTGGATGCGTCAAGCAGAAGACAGGGCGCTATGGCGCTCTTTAGGGGAGGCCTATGTCCAGCAGTGGACTAATGTGGGCTCATGATGATGATGATGATAATATACTTATTATAATGTATATAAATAAATATATTAATATTTATTGATATTTTTCCCTGCAAGATCGAATCGGTTAAGATGAGATACGCAGGAGAACCAGAGTTAACGACATAGCCCACAGGATTTCCAAACTTAATTGGCAATGGGCAGGGCACATAGCTCACAGGACTGACGCACTGGCGCAGTGCTGGTAGGCCTCCCACACGGTGGACCGACCTAGTCAAGGTTGCCGGAAAGCGATGGACGCGGGTGACTCCGGACAAGGCTTCGTGGCAATCCTTGTGGGACGCCTATGTCCAACAGTGGACGTCTTTTGGCTGAAATGATGTTAAGTCGACGGGTGCGAAGTAAATAAGTAAAGTTAACTGCAAAATGATGATTTTTAGGTTATTGTACAATCGTTTTAATAAATAATTCTTTACAATATGAGATTTTTTTTGTATAAATCACATTATTTCAATAAATTTTCGTACGTAAAAAAGCCAGCTACGTATGTTCTTTCAAATACTACGAAGTAAATACGACCAAGTAACGTCGGCCGCATTGACACGTGGCCGCGGGGCTCTCCCCGTGCATACACCAAAGGGCATCTGTCTGTTGACACGCGCTTGTTCTGTTATAGATTTTAATTAAATTAAAAATTAACTAATTAAATGTTTCAATAAAATCTTAAATGCAAGCGAATGCAATTTTAACATAAAATTTAAAGTCCCTCGTTGACTTATTTATAATACAACTAGCTGACCCGGCAAACGTTGTTTTGCCAAATAATTAACCATCCCCCGCGCAACCCCCTTCCCCGCGCAACCCCCACCCCAGGCAACCCCCACCCCGCGCAACCCCACCCCGCGCAACCCTCTAGGTCTTATAGTTCCAGAGATATCGTGATGACTCAATCTATCTATACAACATCTCCTATCGCAAACGTTGTTTTGCCACGTAATTAAATAGGGGTTGATCGTAGAGGGATGAAAATTTAGGGTTGTTTGTATTTATTTATGCTGAATCTTAAAAAAATAAAAGCAAAAAATTTTCTCTAAAAAATAAAAAATAAAATTTTGATTTGAATTTTGTAAAATAGATGTTGTCCTATTCTCAGACCTACTTAATATGCCCACAAAATTTCATCAAAATCGGTCAAGCCGTTTCGGAGGAGTATGGCAACGAAAACTGTGACACGAGAATTTTATATATTAGATATAGATGCGAACAACTGCAAAATTTCGCTAAATAACAAAAAAATACCAAAATAAACATCATTTATTTAAATGAGTAAGAGTGTAAAGATGTAATACTTAAGTTCAATAGAAAACGATTCATTAATTTGAAAAAAAAAACACACTTCTTAGATCTTTTCGCTCTCCTCTAAAGTAGCTATTTTGCAGATATCTCTTTTAGCTTTGCACCCATCGATGTATTAAGACAATGAAATGAAATGAGGAAATCCGTAGAAGAAACACAGCAACCGACATAGCTAAAAGAATTGCACAGTTGAAGCAGCAATGGGCAGGCCACGTAGCCCGAAGAACGAAGGGAAGGTCACTGGGAGTTGGTGGATATCGGTCGGTGGTCGGTGGTCAGTATGCACGAGATCGTGCGTTGTGGAGATCTATTGGGGAGGCCTATGTTCAGCATTGTACTTCAGCATGCTACATACTTTACACAATTTACCCGAAAAATCGGAACTAATCTAATCATCAAGAAATATCGTATCCAAATTATCAAAAAGTCGCGATAGCGAAGTTTCAAGAGGAATTTGCACAGTTAAGAATTCCCCTACTAGAACTATCTGGCTAGATGATCATCCCTTTGCGCCTAAGGGCCTCCGCGCATTATGCGGCCAGGCCGCGCGGAAAGGTCGCTGCGGCCTGGCCGCCTAAATGCGCGGGGGCCCTAAAGATAGAACATTATTTTAATTGTGCCGCTTGAAAATTAACTTTTAAACAAAACAAAACGGTAGTATATTGGTTATTTTTTGGGGTTCTTTTTGTTGATATTGAAGTCTGTTTAGATTTTCACAAACCACCAGCTAGTAAGTTCTCCAAGAAATCCTAAATTGGGTTTTCGACAAATAGTTTTGTTCACTTATTTCAAGTTCGTGAGTGTAATGTGTGTTGTTAGTGATGACATATGGTACGGGAACGTGATCGCTCACTTTGAGCTCCATCAGAAGGCTCAAAGTCACCCAAAGGGCAATGGAGAGGGCTATGCTCCGAGTTCGGAATCAGAAATGAGGAGATACCCAGGCGACGTAGCCTACACGATTGCTCAACTTAAATGGCAGTGGACAGGGCACATAGCTCGCATGACCGCCGCCGCCCAATGGGGCAGAAAAGTCATCGAGTGGCGACTGCGTTCCGGAAAACGATGGATGCGGTTAAGATCGAGGGAAAACGATGAATGCGGGCTGCTCAGGACCGTCTATACCCAGTGCAGGTGCTTCGTTTAATGAAAAAACAAATACTTTTTTTATAAGTAACCTATTTAAATTGGGAACACCGTAAAGAATACGACTCACGTTTTGTTGTAACACAGTGAACGCAATTCATCTGAACCATCTCCGCAGTCATTCTCACCGTTGCATTGAACATTGTTACTCACACATTTCTCATTGGCACACGCAAATCCATCGCATCTGAAATAGGAAGTTCATTTACATATCAGCAGACGTCGTGATGTTAAAGTAAAATTTACTATCCGCGGGAGCTCCGAGGAAGCGGCTCCCCCAACCGTTTCGCTCTACACCCGGCACTCGGCCATTAAAAGTGACGCACGACATTGACGATACAGCATGTTGTATAGTTTAGGCGTATTTTCTGTACCTTAACACAGTTTTATTGTTTTATTTGATTAATTACATACAGGGTGGTCCATAAACGGCCCACTACTGAGTCGGGCCTCCTCTAAGTTCATGTAGGGAAATAAGTCTACTGTACCACGCTGGCAAGACGGGTTGGCTCAGGGTTTCTGTCAAGTTTTCCTTCTCTTGCGTCTAGGTCGTCTATCTGTTAGTTACCTCCTGCCCTTAGGATATTACGGGTTCATGAATTTGCTTCATTATAATAATATTTTATCAATTTTTATATTTATTAATACATCTCAAACACAGAGTAGTAACTAAATTAGCACGTGTGGAGGTAAATCAGTGCGAGCGATAAAATGTAATTTATGGACCAAATCAAAATGCTTGTTGTGCGAATAAATTCACACAACAATTAAAATTTAATAAATTTACATATATTAACCATTTAGTTTTTACCACCGGTTCGGAATGACATTTTACAGAGATGAGCCGGAAAGAAACCCCATTGTTGCTCTTTTAAATAAAAGGGTTACAATTATGGTGTAGATTAGAGTAAGCAATTACACGCATAAATCACAAATCTAGAATTTACGTCAACATTTAATAAATCCTCGGCGCTGGCGTGCGGTTAGCAGTTGTGTGGTTAGTTACCTATATATCATTCGACTGCCTCGTTGGTCTAGTGGTTAGATGTGCCGCCTTTGGATCAACGGGTCCCGGGTTCGATTCCGGGGTCGGGCAAGTGTCTTTGTCTAAACCAGAGGCACTGGCTCGGAGTCTGGGTGTCATTTCTATCTATAATAAGTATGTATTTACAAAAAAAAAATGTATATAAGTAGTTTATCATCCATCTCGTTACCTTAACACAAGCATTAAGTTGCTTAGCTTGGGACGAGATGGCGTTGTGTGAAATGTCCAAGGATATTTATTATTTATTTATTTATTCGTTGCCATGAAGTTGTCAGAAGCTAACTAGTATCTAATATATATATATGTCAACGGAAAACAACAAGAACCGGAAATTTATAAATTTCCTAGGAAATTTATAAACGTCCGTAGGATTCCAAACGAGAGATAAATTGTATTATTTTACGCCCACATTTTCGGAAATTTATAAACTTACAGAACTCACGCGTAAAATAATAAGTAGCAATAACCAAACGCCATGGGCGCTCTGATTGGTTGAATAAGTCACGTGTTCCTTCTCCGTCCTCTCCGCCGCCATTGTTCGATATTGTCTACTTGTGGTAACATAGACCTGATACTGCTGCATCATCAGATATACCTCTGCTGCATCATCAGGAATCTATAGGATACCCAACTCCTTACCAAATTACAGTAGATGATCGTGTTTGGACTCATTGTAAGGGTATCAATGAAACATATAAAAACGTTAGGTAACTGAAATTTATGGCTGAGTAGACTCTCAATGTAGTGAACATTGTGTGTGTACTCAGCCATAATGCAGTCCGATGTCAGGGGTTTTTTAAGTTAAATCCTTATTTTATTATGTTTAATTTGTTACATGTTTTTAAGCATTTTTTTTATTACTTAGCGTTTGGCAATTCGCCAATCGCGATCGCTCGCAATTCTCGTTTTTTTTTTAAATTAAACTTATAATGTTTGGTTTTTTTTTGGCAGAAGGCCGGCTTTATAGTTTTATGATTGTTTTTCTTTTTAATAAATCTTTTTAACTTCGCATCACTCTATTTCTATTGTTTTATTTTGGTAGAGTGAAGTAGGGGTCATTAGCATATTATGTAATACAGTAACCCTGTATTATAGGTACTTACCTAGTTTTAAAGTAAAAATACTGTTACGTACTGATAAATTTATAGTTTGGCAAGTCTAATTGTCTATGGACACAAGCATGCCACTAACAACATCGACCAATCAGAGAACAGTGTGTTATTTGCCGTATCTTGTAGAAGCGTAAAATTAAAAGCTCTACTGTGATTGGTCGAACCGTTTAGAATCTTACGAATGGATATCCGTTAGTATATAAATTTACGACGAGACGTCGTAAGTTTATAAATTTCCGAAAATGTGGGCGTAAAATAATACAATTTATCTCTCGTTTGGAATCCTACGGACGTTTATAAATTTCCTAGGAAATTTATAAATTTCCGGTTCTTGTTGTTTTCCGTTGACATATATACCCTTACGTTGTTATGCACTGAACATCCCATTCATCGGAACCATCCGCGCAGTTCTGTGTGTCATCGCAAAGCAACTCCATATCAATACAGGCGCCGTACTTGCATTTGAATTGGTCTATGTGGCAGCTGCAAGTAAGAACAGTTTTATCAACATCAGTCAGTTTAGTATAGATACTTATTGCTATCGACATTGATTTCCATCGATACTCATTTCTATTGACACTGATTTCTATCGACACTGATTTCTATTGACACTGATTTCTATCGGCTCTGATTTCTATTGACACTGATTTCTATCGACACTTAACAGTATCGATATACAGGGTAACTCCTGTAATGTTGAATTGGTGCTTATCTTTTCTTATCGATGGGTTTAGTTGCATTAGTCCCAAGTACAATTCGACCCTTTCAGATCCATTCGCTCTCCTATAGTTTTCCTCATCATCAAGAACACTATCAATGAGTTATTGGAACAGTATTAGTAACAGCCCGTATTCGTCTGGTCCCGCATTGCATACAGATATTATATGTTCATTGGGGGGGTGTGGAAGTGTGTGTGTTCCGGAAGGCGCAGTGCTGGTAGGCCTCCCACACGGTGGACCGACGACCTGATTAACGTCGCCGGAAAGCAGTTGCTGCGGGCGGCCCAGGACCGGCCTTTGTGGAGATCCTTGGGGGAGGCCTATGTCCAGCAGTGGACGTTTTTGGCTGTAATGATGATGATGATTATATGTTCCATCCTCTCACCATATCTGCACGGGTTGTTGTTTGAGAGGCCCATCCTGTGTAGTCCCTCGTGCCATAGTGGCCAGAGAAGGCACCTATCAGACTACTTACCTGGTGTCGTTGGGTATTGCAGAGTTTGCTATAACTGCCAACCTAGAAACTTCTTTGAATGACGCATTCTCTGTTCTAGACGCACAATTATTTATGTGCTTCTTTAAGGAATACTCTTTTAGCCGCGTTTTAGTAGGGCTCTTTGATAATCTGACAAATACAAATAGAAGTGGTCAAATAGAATTGTTTTGCTTGGTGGTAGGATCTAGTGGTCCGTCCAGCTAGCTGGGTGGTCACATCTAAGTCAAGCGCGCCAAGCATTTTTAGTGTGTTTCGTCGTGTGTATGTGAAAGACGGTGCCCGACAGGGCATTTACTTGAATTGCCTGCTCCATCAATCACGCAAGCCTGGTCAAAGGCATTCAATTACTGATAAAAAAAGTAGTTCACAGAAGCTGCCCTCGCAGCCTTCCTAGCTACTTCAGCAGAATTGCGACTTACATCTTATCTGAACAGTGGAACTCGTCAGACCCATCAGCGCAGTCTTGTGTCCCGTCGCATACGTGGGTGCTATTTACGCAGACCCCTGTAAAGAGACAGCTCCACTGATTTGGCCCACATCTGAAAGAAATTATTATTATTATTTTTTATTTCGCACGGATACGTCTGGATAGCCATCATAATGTATCTCGAGTCTACCTCGAAGGTATAGAGTACACATACTAAGGCGAGTGTGCAATGTAACTGTATAGTCTAGAGTCTAGGGTAATATGTTGATGGTGAATTCCATCCTGAGGGTGTCGTAAGAGCCGACAAAAGAAAATGACAAGGCTCCGAACCTAGCCGCAAGTAAAGGAAAACTTGATGCGTAACCTTTTGCCAACCCGTCTGGCCAGCGTGGCACACAGTAGGCTAATTACCCTCCTTGTGAGGAGACGAGGCCTCACTCAGCTGTGGGTCTTATTGGGGCTGAGTAGTAGTTGTTTACCGCTGTCCGCTAACCGATATGAGAACACGCATATGCAATTGTGTGAATCGTCAAAATAAACAATAGGTAACTATATTGTTAATCCATAAATAACTTGTTTGTAACGCATATCTGTCGAATATAATAAATGCATTCTTGCAATGGGTGTAACAGAAACGGCCCGTCACAGACGTAGCTATACTATCTATACTAATATATAAAGCTGCAGAGTTTGTTTGTTTGTTTGTTTGAACGCGCTACTCTCAGGAACTACTGGTCGGATTTCAAAAAATCTTTCAGTGTTAGATAGTACATTTATCGAGGAAGGTTATAGGTTATATTTTATTTTCAAAAGTATTAGGGATCCGTATGAAAATTGCGATTTTGTAAACCAAGGTGTAAAATCGAAAACCTATTTATGCGTGCGCTGCAAAAACTATTAACAATAGAACAAAATGATGTACTACGGGTTTGTAGGTCTTATAAAGATCTACAAAAAAGTCCGCGAGAGCACATATCTAACTATCATAGTTTAGTCACAAATAACCGCTTTTATGTTAAAAAAAAATATACATAGAGATAAGCACGGGTTCGAAGCCCACGCGGGCGGTGCCGCGTGCAAAAGCTAGTATATCAATATATATTAAATTATAGCAAGCTTACTCGGTCTGCGGCCGTCCTTGCAAGCGCAGCTTATTTTCTGTATATTAATATGACAAAATATATATGTCGACATATTTTTGTGATGTCATAGAAATACATATCATATTATAGCTGCGTGTGTGGTCACTCCAACATTTATATGGAAAATAAATAATAGTTTAACTAATCTAAAAACATACGCTTTTAAATCCAAATAAAAATAGCAAACAAAAATTTTTTTTACTCTCCATATAACTGGAGGACGCCCGACCCAGCAGTGGGTCATCTATGGAGTGGGGAGTAGTAGTTTGAATGGGTATAGGGATTTAATACAAATATGCACAGACCTCTTCAAGCTCTTCTTGACTGCCGACGCATGTACTGTAAAAAACAATCTGATATTAGACAACTCTTTAAGCTGATGATGCTGATGATGTATTGAAGTACGATACGAAAACTCAAACTCAAAATTAACTTTATTTACGTAGGTTTTATCACAAAACTCTTATACTCGTAAATCGTCTTATTTACAGTTACCATTATCATCATCTTACGACCCCTGTCCCACGCCAGGTGGCAGTCTCCATACACACCTATCAGTCGTCATATCTACAGTCACACCTTTCATACACAATTTCTCATGCTTACAATCCATCCATCTCTCTTTATCTTCCACAACCCTTACGTCCACCCACATTCAAGCTGAAACTACCACCGGTTCGGAATGCTGCTCTACAGAGAAGAGCCGGCAAGAAACTCTGTAGTTGCTTTTTTCAAATCAATGGGTTTGTTAACAAAAAGCACTAAACAGCATAGTGAGAGCAAGTTAGCCAGATGAGAGAAACACACAACACGTTAACGCAATGACTGACATCTAGGCCTTGGGTCAGGGCCAGTCAAAAACATGTCAATATGGGAAAACTTACTTCTCAGCCTAAAAATGACCCACTGCTGAGTCGGGCCTCCTCCAATTACATAGAGGGTAATTAGCCTACTGGGCCACGCCCGGCCAGACGGGTTGGCACAGGGTTTAGTAGTATCAAGTTTTCCTTCTCTTGCATCTAGGTTTTCTGCCATTACCTTTAGTCGGCTCTCACAACACCCTCAGGATGGAATGGGGTGCCGACACTGTGTATTCTTATTCCGTCACCACACGGAACATTGACATTGAGATTAGGCACCCAACACTTGTGTTCGTGAATTACAATGTTTGTAGCCCCCGCGACATAAATTATACCTACTAAGTATAACCTATATCGCGGGCGTATTGCCTAGATAAGAACAACCATGGAGTTTCATGCCAGCCCTTCTCTATGGAATGGCATTCCGAACCGGTAGTAAAAACTAAATTATAAATTATTTTAATTTTGATTTTTTCTCTTAAAATCTTTGACTATTTGAAAGCATTCGCAAGAATTTATTCGAATAAAAAACATTTCGATAAGATTTGATTTGAGTACAGAGGCTATAATAAAGTGTGTGAGTGAAAGGTGTGAATGTAGGTATGACCTGAGAGGTGTGTGCGGAGACTACCACCTAGTGTGGGACAGGGGCCGTAAGATGATAATGGTGTTTATAAATAATATGACGATTTATAAGAGTTTTGTGATGAAACCTACGTAAATAAAGTTCCTTTTTTTTTTTTTTTTCGAGTTGTGAAGAAAAAAGTTCCTTTTGAGTTTGAGTTTGATAAAAAAAATAGGCGTTTCTTTTTGTGGGTTTGCGGAGCGCCCATAGCTCGTAGGGCATATTCCGATTGGTGTGCGAAACTCGTGGGCCTGCTTCGGGCAGTTGGGGGAAGCCGTTGCTTTTAGTGGGTAGGTCGGAGCGCAAATATTATCTTGCCGCGCCCCGGAGTCCCACATCCCCGTGAACGCGCAGCAGCTCATGTACTTAAACGCACCCTATTACTTCTACCTTTAGCGGCTTTATTAAATACTAGCGACCCGCCCCGGCTTCGCACGTGTTCAATTGCATATATTATACATAATTATAAACCTTCCTCTTGAATCACTCTATCTATTAAATAAAACCGCTTCAAAATCCGTTACGTAGTTTTAAAGATTTAAGCATACATAGGGACGGACAGACGACAGCGAATTTGTTTTATACTATGTAGTGACTAGCTGCGCCCCGCGGTTTCACCCGCGCTTACTTATTGTCGTACCACGGATGACGCCGCGGGGCGAAGCTAGTCTAAAAAAATGTGGCCTAAGTTACTCCGTGTATCATCAGCTTCCTATCAGTGAAACTCCGGTCAAAATCAGTCCAGCCGTTCCAGAGATTAGCCGGAACAAACAGACAGACAGACGGACGGACAGACAGACAAAAATAAAAAAATGATATTTTGGTCTATGTACTGTGTATACATACTTACGGTTTTAGTAAAAAGTGGTTATTTTATTATTACAAACAGACACTCCAATTTTATTTATTTGTAGTATGTAGTATAGAAGATGTATAGATTAAGTTTACAGAAAATTAAAAAACAACACTTACCTACAGCAGTTGAAATAAAAAATAATATAATTACGATTTTGTGCAACATTCTTATTGAATTACGCACAAAACTGCACGCATTAATACATTTGTTCATAAAAAGTAACAACACAAGACAAGTATTAAATCGAACACTTCAACCCTAACTTGCTAAATTATTCAGAAGAAAAAAAAACATTTGTCTTTTATTAAAACATCCTTATTTTAGATTTTTAAGTTAATCAAGCCGTCGGGGTAAGCTCTTGCAATGTTAAATGTGAAGAACCTTATACATTTATAAGTGCATAATGCATATTATCTGCGTGAAGGATTTTTTTTAATTTAGTGATGTGCTTACGCTGTTGAATCATTCCTGGCAAAAGACATCCAGTATCGGATTTGCACTCTGTCATTTGCCTCAGTTGGGCCCTAAGCAGAGGACTATGAGAATAAGCATGGATGGATTTAATTCTTTTTAACCAAATTCAAAGAGTAGGCTCTCAATTGGATTGGTGCTTCTAATAATTATAGCTGAAATTCTGATTATTCCGTGTGGTCACGGATTTAGAATACACAGTGTCACCACCCTATTTCATCCTGTGGGTGTTGTAAGAGCCGACAAAAGTAAATGCTAAGGTCGCTAACCTAGGCGCAAGAGAAGGAAGATTTGATAAGAAATCTTGTGCCAACCCGTCTGGTCAGCGTGCCACAGGAGGCTAATTACCTTCCGAATAGTTGGTGGAGGTCCGACTTAGCAGTGGGTCATTTATGTGATGAGAAGTAAGTTTTTTTTACGTTGGAAATCCTCATGGATATCCCACCGTTTTACGCAAGCCGGGATATGTGTGACTCCGGGGCGCGGAAAGATCTTAGTTGCACACCAACCTACCAACGGTGTCCCTTAACTGCCACGGGCAGACTGCCAAAAACCCGTGACCCTGCAAAAAAGAGCCACGGGTTTTACTTCTCCCGATAGGGGGTCATGCTCCGTGACCCTGATGGGGCCGGGTCACTTTGTGGGGAGCTCTGAACGCTCCCCAACCCACCGAAAGGCACGTGCGGGACATTGCACGTGCCCCCGTCAGGCGCCGGATGAACTGGCGCCCAACCCACGCGGTTGCGGCGGCAGCCGTGGCACGCCTGCCTGGCAGTGCATTGCTAGTGGTGGCAGCCCTGACCTCAACGCCTGGCCGCCCTCCACTACATTATCACGCCGTGTGTCACGGCAGGATAAGGCTTTCGAGGCAACTCTGAGGACAGAGGAGTCTCCTGAGGCAATACCCACCACGACTCTGTGTGCCGCTCCTAATCCGGCATCTCCCTGTGGGGCCACCCAGCATGGGTGACCCTGAGCCGGTATGGCCCCAACGGATCCTAAAGGCACGCAAGCCCCCTCACCACAACAAGGTGGCAGCAGAGTCGTGGGGGAAGTAAGTATAATAGAAATATCCTAAGAACTAAGTTGGGTCCCTAATATTTTGGCACATCTTGCTAATAGGACTTTATAACATAAATTGGAACCCTCTGAGTGGAGAAATGTTTTACAAGATTCTATTTATCTATTTATCAGCCACAGAAGTCCACTGCAGGACATAGGCCCCACAGATCTCCACAACGCACGATCTCGTGCATAGCATAGCTCTCTCCACTTTGAGTGACTTTTAGCCGCATAATATGCCGTTATAAAGTATTCCCAAAAGATTTAATATTAGATTCGAATCGCACATACGTCCCTAGTTTAATCGATTAAAACTGTTTCAATGACCTTTTGTGGTATTGCATTAAGGAAATTTATTAATATAGTACGAGAATTATCTCTTCCAGACTGGACGAGGTACTCAAAGGGTATCACCATCATAACTTCTGCTGACAAAAAACCACTGTTGAGTGTCTTCTCTACACTCAACAGTGGTTTTATAAATAACTAGCAACCCGCCCCGGCTCCGCGCGGGTGCAATTATGACATATAAAACTTCCTCTTGAATCACTCTATCTATTAAAAAAACCGCTTCAAAATCCGTTGCGTAGTTTTGAAGATTTAAGCATACATAGGGACGGACAAACGACAGCGACTTTGTTTTATACTATGTAGTGAAGTCTTTTTAACCTTACCTTACATAATACCAGGAGAAAATAGGATAGTCAGGGAGTGGATAGTGGTAGACTGGGTAAAGGCCTCTACCCAAACTCAAACTCAAAAGGAACTTTAATTACGTAGGTTTTATCACATAACTTTTATAAATCGTCATATGCCTTACATAATACCAGGCGAACATTCGATAGTGGGAGCTTATGAGAATAAGGGCCGTACGCTGGCGGACCAATTTAGTATCTATATGCCATATTAGGTAATGGAAAATATACATTCTGTGCAATACAAATAAGGAAAATGCTTAGATATAAGCATTCTGCTTAATTAGTTACAAATAAGTTATTTGTGGGTTACCAAACAAACATTTTAATTGGCTGCCTCGTTGGTCTAGGGGTTACATGTGCCGCCTTTGGATCAACGGGTTCAGGGTTCGATTCCGGGGTCGGGAAGTGTCTGTCTAAACCAGAGGCACTTGCTCTGAGTCTGGGTGTCATTTGTTTTCGTGAATTGCATGTTTGTAAACTGCCCCCGCGTTACAGGTTACACCTAGTGCTCGTAAGGAGCCTGAGGAGAGGAGGAGGGCCTCCTCGTCTGCGGCGGCGTGGTTCTGCATCAGATCCCACAATGCCGCAACAGGACGCGAGCTGGAGCACCCCGGGGAGGTTTAGTGGGTAGGCCCCCACTATGGGGGAGAGTCCCACACTCCCCTCGCTGGCCATCCCCGTGGCCGGCGAGGAAGTCCATAAAGGCGAACCCGGGAAGTCTATGTAGTTTCCAACAACAGTGGTAGGTTTTAGTGGGTAAACCGGTTCGCAACTCACCATCTCAACGCGACCGGGACTCCCACATACCCCAGCCCCGTCCCACCGGCTGGGGACCTATAAAAGGTTTCCCCCACTAAAAAAAGGGGTTAGGTACTACATAATAACAAAAAAAAAACAGGGCCACGGGTTTCACTCCCCATTGGGGAGTGAAACCCGTGGCCCTGTTTCGGGCAATAGAGTAATACCGTTGGCTTAGTAGGTTGGGGCGCAATTATCATATTTCCGTGCCTCGGACCGAATCGGATCGAACTACCAAATTTTTTTTTTGTTATTATGTAGTACCTAACCCCTTTTTTTAGTGGGGGAAACCTTTTATAGGTCCCCAGCCGGTGGGACGGGGCTGGGGTATGTGGGAGTCCCGGTCGCGTTGAGATGGTGAGTTGCGAACCGGTTTACCCACTAAAACCTACCACTGTTGTTGGAAACTACATAGACTTCCCGGGTTCGCCTTTATGGACTTCCTCGCCGGCCACGGGGATGGCCAGCGAGGGGAGTGTGGGACTCTCCCCCATAGTGGGGGCCTACCCACTAAACCTCCCCGGGGTGCTCCAGCTCGCGTCCTGTTGCGGCATTGTGGGATCTGATGCAGAACCACGCCGCCGCAGACGAGGAGGCCCTCCTCCTCTCCTCAGGCTCCTTACGAGCACTAGGTGTAACCTGTAACGCGGGGGCAGTTTACAAACATGCAATTCACGAAAACAAATGACACCCAGACTCAGAGCAAGTGCCTCTGGTTTAGACAGACACTTCCCGACCCCGGAATCGAACCCTGAACCCGTTGATCCAAAGGCGGCACATGTAACCCCTAGACCAACGAGGCAGCCAATTAAAATGTTTGTTTGGTAACCCACAAATAACTTATTTGTAACTAATTAAGCAGAATGCTTATATCTAAGCATTTTCCTTATTTGTATTGCACAGAATGTATATTTTCCATTACCTAATATGGCATATAGATACTAAATTGGTCCGCCAGCGTACGGCCCTTATTCTCATAAGCTCCCACTATCGAATGTTCGCCTGGTATTATGTAAGGCATATGACGATTTATAAAAGTTATGTGATAAAACCTACGTAATTAAAGTTCCTTTTGAGTTTGAGTTTGGGTAGAGGCCTTTACCCAGTCTACCACTATCCACTCCCTGACTATCCTATTTTCTCCTGGTATTATGTAAGGTAAGGTTAAAAAGACTTCACTACATAGTATAAAACAAAGTCGCTGTCGTTTGTCCGTCCCTATGTATGCTTAAATCTTCAAAACTACGCAACGGATTTTGAAGCGGTTTTTTTAATAGATAGAGTGATTCAAGAGGAAGGTTTATATGTCATAATTGCACCCGCGCGGAGCCGGGGTGGGTTGCTAGTTATTTATAAAACCACTGTTGAGTGTAGAGAAGACACTCAACAGTGGTTTTTTGTCAGCAGAAATTATGATGGTGATACCCTTTGAGTGCCTCGTCCAGTCTGGAAGAGATAATTCTCGTACTATATTAATAAATTTCCTTAATGCAATACCACAAAAGGTCATTGAAACAGTTTTAATCGATTAAACTAGGGACGTATGTGCGATTCGAATCTAATATTAAATCTTTTGGGAATACTTTATAACGGCATAATAAGCGGCTAAAAGTCACTCAAAGTGGAGAGAGCTATGCTATGCACGAGATCGTGCGTTGTGGAGATCTGTGGGGCCTATGTCCTGCAGTGGACTTCTGTGGCTGATAAATAGATAAATAGAATCTTGTAAAACATTTCTCCACTCAGAGGGTTCCAATTTATGTTATAAAGTCCTATTAGCAAGATGTGCCAAAATATTAGGGACCCAACTTAGTTCTTAGGATATTTCTATTATACTTACTTCCCCCACGACTCTGCTGCCACCTTGTTGTGGTGAGGGGGCTTGCGTGCCTTTAGGATCCGTTGGGGCCATACCGGCTCAGGGTCACCCATGCTGGGTGGCCCCACAGGGAGATGCAGGATTAGGAGCGGCACACAGAGTCGTGGTGGGTTTTGCCTCAGGAGACTCCTCTGTGCTCAGAGTTGCCTCGAAAGCCTTTTCCTGCCGCGACACACGGCGTGATAATGTAGTGGAGGGCGGCCAGGCGTTGAGGTCAGGGCTGCCACCACTAGCAATGCACTGCCAGGCAGGCGTGCCACGGCTGCCGCCGCAACCGCGTGGGTTGGGTGCCAGTTCATCCGGCGCCTGACGGGGGCACCTGCAATGTCCCGCACGTGCCTTTCGGTGGGTTGGGGAGCGTTCAGAGCTCCCCACAAAGCGGCCCGGCCCCATCAGTGTCACGGAGCATGACCCCCTATCGGGAGAAGTAAAACCCGTGGCACTTTTTTGCAGGGTCACGGGTTTTTGGCAGTCTGCCCGTGGCAGTTAAGGGACACCGTTGGTAGGTTGGTGTGCAACTACCATCTTTCCGCGCCTCGGAGTCACACATATCCCGGCTTGCGTAAAACGGTGGGATATCCATGAGGAATTCCAACGTAAAAAAAAAATTACTTCTCATCACATAAATGACCCACTGCTAAGTCGGACCTCCACCAACTATTCGGAGGGTAATTAGCCTCCTGTGGCACGCTGACCAGACGGGTTGGCACAAGATTTCTCATCAAATCTTCCTTCTCTTGCGCCTAGGTTAGCGACCTTAGCATTTACTTTTGTCGGCTCTTACAACACCCACAGGATGAAATAGGGTGGTGACACTGTGTATTCTAAATCCGTGACCACACGGAATAATCAGAATTTCAGCTGTAATTATTAGAAGCACCAATCCAATTGAGAGCCTACTCTTTGAATTTGGTTAAAAAAATTAAAAAAAATATTTTTTTATTTAATTTTTATTGTAAGGAGCCTGAGGAGAGGAGGAGGGCCTCCTCGTCTGCGGCGGCGTGGTTCTGCATCAGATCCCACAATGCCGCAACAGGACGCGAGCTGGAGCACCCCGGGGAGGTTTAGTGGGTAGGCCCCCACTATGGGGGAGAGTCCCACACTCCCCTCGCTGGCCATCCCCGTGGCCGGCGAGGAAGTCCATAAAGGCGAACCCGGGAAGTCTATGTAGTTTCCAACAACAGTGGTAGGTTTTAGTGGGTAAACCGGTTCGCAACTCACCATCTCAACGCGACCGGGACTCCCACATACCCCAGCCCCGTCCCACCGGCTGGGGACCTATAAAAGGTTTCCCCCACTAAAAAAAGGGGTTAGGTACTACATAATAACAAAAAAAAAATTTGGTAGTTCGATCCGATTCGGTCCGAGGCACGGAAATATGATAATTGCGCCCCAACCTACTAAGCCAACGGTATTACTCTATTGCCCGAAACAGGGCCACGGGTTTCACTCCCCAATGGGGAGCATGCTCCGCGACCCTGATGGGACGTGGGCTCGCTTGTAGCGGGCTTCACGCTTTGATGGGGTGATCTGATTTTTTGGTGAGTTTGTGTGAAATGCGCACCGAGTTATGTGTCATCTTTCATACTATGTAATTCCAACAATACAAAGAAACCGCACAATTTGTAAGAGCGTTTCGAATCCTATACAAATTAAGTTACTTTTGAGTTATGATGATTATGGAGATAAAAAAAGATATAAACGCACATATTTATTTTCATATCGTTCAACGAAATCAATAGTACGGTGCTATGAAGTGTTCGTAGAGCGAGACTCTAGTCATGGCGGTGTACACGTTGATGTTGCATTTATGATGGTTCTGAGGCGCCGTGGAGACCACTCCACGGAGGAAGAACCTCTCCACCCCATCGTGAAACGTCGAGAAGACCACTCCACCACCGCTGTCGCCCTTACACAGAGCTGTGCCTGAAATATATAAATAATAATAATAAATAAATATCCTTGGACATTTCACACAACGCCATCTCGTCCCAAGCTAAGCAACTTAATGCTTGTGTTATGGTAACAAGATGGATGATAAACTACTTATATACATATTTTTTTTGTAAATACATACTTATTATAGATAGAAATGACACCCAAACTCCGAGCCAGTGCCTCTGGTTTAGACAAAGACACTTGCCCGACCCCGAAATCGAACCCGGGACCCGTTGATCCAAAGGCGGCACATCTAACCACTAGACCAACGATATGTCGACCATTATTCAGTTACTCCACATGATTACCAGACTTAAGTGTGCTGGTAGACTTGCCATGAAAGGAACAAATGCCTCGTTAAGGTGAATGTTCCAGGGTAGCCCGCGAAATTCAAATTTTCTTACGTTTTTTGCAATTTGCAGGTCAGTGCTAGGTTGTATGTTGATTAAAATGTTATTTGCGGCTGTAACACGTATGTAGTTATAGAATTATAATCATCAAAATCATTAATACAACCCTCCAAGCCCATAAAGGTGCAAGAAAAACTTTTTCAAGCTCAAAGTCATTCTTGCATCTTTATGAGCTTGGAGGGTTGAATTGATGAGTTTGATGATTATAATTCTATGACTACATACGTTTTACAGCCGCCAATAACATTTTAATCAACATACAACCTAGCACTGACCTGCAAATTGCAAAAAACTTACGAAAATTTGAATTTCGCGGGCTACCCTGGAACATTCACCTTATGGTCACCTGGTAGGTCTACTCAGCCCATACACGACCCGGCATGAGTCGGCAACCACATGATTTACAAACATGTAAATAATTAACACGAAGGACACCCACACTTAGAGCAAGTGCCTCTGGTTTACACAAATACATTTTCCTGACCTTAGACGGACAAGGCAGGTCTATTCGTCATTTATTGCGTAAACGTGTAGCGTGTTTCTCTCATCTTGCGAACTTTCGGCTTTCTTGTTCTTTCTTGTTTCGGCATGAATGTGAGTGAACGCAGGGATTGTGAGCGATCAGGGGAGATGGAGATTTGTAGGAGTGAGGAGTTGTGTGTGAAAGTTGTGAATGTAGGTATGACGACTGATAGATGTGTGTGGAGACTACCACCTAGTGTGGGACAGGGGCCGTAAGATGATAATAATATTTACAGATATGACGATTTATAAGAGTTTTGTGATGAAACCTACGTAAATAAAGTTCCTTTTGAGTTTGAGTTTGAGGTGCACGCTGAGTGACTGTAAATCCCAAATGAACGACCTGCCTCGTTGGTCTAGTGGTTAGATGTGTCGCCTTTGGATCAACGGGTCCCGGGTTCGATTCCGGGGTCGGGCAAGTGTCTTTGTCTAAACCAGAGGCACTGGCTCGGAGTCTGGGTGTCATTTCTATCTATAATATGTATGTATTTACAAAAAAAAAATGTATATATGTAGTTTATCATCCAGCTTGTTACCATAACACAAGCATTAAGTTGCTTAGCTTGGGACGAGATGGCGTTGTGTGAAATGTCCAAGGATATATAAAAAAAGTCTCTGAGGCCGGTTAATCTCAGCCGTTGATGTCTCTCAAAGAATTTCAGGACAATACTCTCATAAAGTCTTTCATACCGCGGTTGAGGTATCCGACGCAAAACTTGTCCAGGGTAATGTACTCCTTGAAGTCGACTGGAGAGTCTTCGCTGCACTTCGCGTTGTCTATGTACGGCAGGTCAACGACCTTTAGTACTGGAGACTCCCCGTCGTCTTCTCCAACCAGACCCCAACCAGCTACCTATTGACATATAATCGGGTTTATAGCAATGCGTTTTGCTTTCTATTATTTAAACGACATCATGCTCAAGGTTTGTATCCATTGTTGCGAATATTGTTAAAAGAGAACGCATATTTTTGCTGCTAGAGAATAAAGTGTAGCCCGTTTGGTGACGAATTTAGAATACAAGGTGTCACCACGCCATTACATCCTTAGGCCCTTAAGGAGAATGTTCCAGGGTAGCCCGCGAAATTCAAATTTTCTTACGTTTTTTTGCAATTTGCAGGTCAGTGCTAGGTTGTATGTTGATTAAAATGTTATTCGCGGCTGTAAGACGTATGTAGTTATATAATTATAATCATCAAAATCATGAATACAACCCTCCAAGCTTTTTTCAAGCTTTTCAAGCAAGAAAAACTTTTTCAAGCTCAAAGTCATTCTTGGTCATTCTGGAACATTCACCTTAACCTAGACGCGAGAGAAGGAAAACTTGATACCAAAACCCTGTGCTAACCTGTCTGGTCAGCGTGGTACGGTAGGCTAATTACCCTCCACGTATTAGGTTGGGGAAAAAGTCTTTTCGCAATATAACGTAAACGCACCCATTACCGCCAGTTTAAGCCGAGTTCGGATTGATGTCCAAAAAATAAGCACTTTCATAATATGTGGTGCCAATCAAAATAGATTTTCAAGTACTGAAATTATCCATGTTTCTATTCTTATATAGAAATAGTTATACTTATAATTACTTAAAAATTAAATACAACTTAAAAGAAAAAAGGGCTATGTCCCTATTACCGACCCAAAATATAGGGTGTGTGCCTAATACCGTTTATGTGACACCTAATACCGACCACTAAATAAATGAAACCGTTAAAGTTAAATAAAAATGCTCGTGTATAGTTAGTATTTAGAATAGTTCAACTATTTATTTAAATGCTCCAATACAGTACGGAATGTTATCAACACATAACAAATTTATTTGTGTTCTTATCATTTAATATACATAACAGCGTTAAATCAGTCAAAAAAATCTTCTTTATACCAAATATGTATAACAAATTACAAAAGGCCAGCATTGATTATACTATAATATATAATCAATGCGGCATTTGGTATCTATTATTTACAAAATGTAACTTATAAATATAAAAATACTATAAAATTTTAAGACTGGCAGTCATGTCAAATCAGAATCAAAATAGATTAACAATTATAAATAAAATAAATTAAGAAAAGTTACCTTTGGCGAAAAAAATAAGATTAAGAAATTGATTCAACAGACTTTCAGAATGAAATCCAAGATCATTTTCTTTCTCGTAATCATTTTCGGAATCAGTTGTATCTTCCCTTGAAGCATCTACCTTGGTTATTTTACGTTTTGCCTTATTTAGTAGTTTTTTTTTATCTTTTTGGTTTCTTCTCCAAATCTTCGTTTCATTTTTTTTCTTCTATTTATATTTTTTCTGCTTCAATATTTTTCTGATATGCCATAAATTCATTTCGATTCTTCGTGGTCTTGTTCTCGCGAAAATATAATGTTCTTTTGGAATATTTTTACTGATTGTAGTAGATTTTAGTGGAGTTTTACAATATTCTGATTTATTAATAATAGTGCTATCAAGAGATTCAGAGCTCAAATTCACGCATGTACTTTGAATTTATGATGTTGATGGTTTCGGGGTTAATGTTGATGGTTTCGGAGTTGGCGTTGATGGTTTTGGAGTTGATGTTGATGGTTTCGGAGTTGGTGTCGATGGTTTCGGAGTTGATGTTGATGGTTTCGGAGATGATATTTTAGATCTTGATCTCCGGTATAGAAAATAACATCTTTAAAAGGCGATTTTTGCATTGAGTTATGTATTACTATATAATAAAGCTTATGGTATTTTAATTTTTTATGTAAAATATGTATGTTTATTAGGGAATACTATAATGTTAATTAGGTAACTTTATGATAACTTGAAAATAAATAGGTAGTAAGGGGGTTCGTTATAAATGTATAAGTAGATCGGTAATAGGTATTATTAAAGGAAATCGTATAACCAATTACCGACCCTAAATACTTGTGGTTTTCGGACATTTGTATGATTTTAAATGGTGTGGTTATTATAAATCTTTAATAATAATCATATTTTAACTATAAAAATACAATATTAGAAAAATTATACCTCCTTTATTCATCAAAATATTTACTAAATATTTAGAAGAACATTTATATTTTTACGGATACTAATGCTCTTAAATATATGGCGTTAATAGCTCAAATACAAGTTAACATACTAAGGAACTAAATTAGTTTATCCTCCTGCCTTTTAATTGAAGCATTTTAACAAAAATCATGGCACAAAAAAGATACGAAATGTACCTATCAGCGACATGTTTAACAACTGGGTCGGTAATGGGAATAAAATTGTGATTTTTGTTCCTATTACCGCCTATTTTTAATTTTGAATTTTAAGCAATATGTATTAGTATCTCAGTAAAATTAATTGTTATTTGTGTTTCTGAAAGTATGAAAAATGCATCAAAAGAACTAGAAGTAACATTAAAATGCTTGAAGATGTAATATTCTGCTAAGAAAGAAACAAGAGTACTTACGTCGTCGGGAACGCCACACTATGGAAAATGCACTATCACCGGCGTTCACCGACAAATTGACCAATTATTCTTTAAATCGTTGAGTTACATACACAAACAAGATATGAACATTAGCAATACAAATACATCTAATTTTTTTCTAAAGCAACCACTTGTTTACCTTTAATACATCACATAAAAAATCTAGTTTTCTGAATAGGGCGGTAATGGGCGCGGATTTTAAGGGGTCGTTATTAGGTGCGTTTACGTTAGTATGTATGAACTTGTAATAAAATCCCTTTGGCTATACTATTTGACTATTTGTATCTGGCTGGTTTTGGTATCATTGAAAGTTTAAATTTTAAAGAACATATTTCCAAATTAAAATTAGTAAAATGTGTGATTTCCATTTGTTTTTCGACCTGTCAAGATGAGTGAATCTAATGAAGAAAACCGACACATTTTAAAAAATAACTACAAAAAAGGAAAGAATGCAACGCAAGCCGCGAAAAAAAATTGCGATGTGTCTGTGAGCCTAGTGCAGTGTCTGTGAGAGTAGCACAAATTTGTTTTAAGCGTTTTCAATCCGGAAATTTTGATGTCAAAGATGCACGTCGCGCTTGTCGCCCTATTACGGATAAAATGGATGCTATTTTTGAAAAAGTGGAGTAAGATGGGCTTATCTGTAGTTACGACGTAGCTGAAGAACTGGGAATTGAACACAAAACAGTTTTGGCGCATTTGAAAAAACTGGGTACACAAAAAAGGACGATATTTGGGTACCTCACGAGCTCACTGAAAGAAACCTAATGAATCGTGTACTCATTTGTGATTCTTTATTACGACGTAATGAAACCGAACCATTTTTGAAGAAGCTGATAACTGGTGATGAAAAGTGGATCACGTACGACAAGAACGTGCGAAAAAAGTCGTGGTCAAAGGCCGGTTAGACTTTACAGACTGTGGTGAAACCCGGGTTAAGTCGCAACAAGGTGATGCTGTGTGTGTGGTGGGATTGGAATTTTCATTATGAGCAGGCAGGTCCCTCAATTCTTAACTCTACTGCGAATAACTGATAAGATTAAAACAAGAAGTTGAGAGAAAGCGGCCGGAATTAATCAACAGAAGGGGTGTGGTTTTTCATCATGATAACGCTAGACCTCACACATCTTTAGCCACAAAGCAAATTAAGAGAGTTTGGCTGGGAGGTGTTAATGCATCCGCCGTATAGTCCTGATCTGGCACCTTCAGATTTCCTCCTGTTTTGGTCCCTTCAGAATTCTTTAGGCCTTGTTAGGTTACCATCACAAGAGGACTGCTAGATGGCCGGATCAAAATACCGCGACAAGTGGTCTTGACGCGGTATTTTGATCAGAAGTCCCAAATTGTATATAGCAATGGGATCATGTCCCTACGTACAAGAAGGCGTAAAGTTATCGAACAGAATGGTACTACATACTTTAGTTAAATGTAAATAAACTAGGTATATTCAAAAATGTTTTGAAATTTCTTAAAAAATGTGAAGAAAGTTTTTCCCCAACCTATAAATTGGAGGAGCTGCAATCAGCAGTGAGTCATCTATGGCCTGTGTATGATCAGTAGTATGTAGTAGTATTTTTAATTCTTTGTCTTTTTTCCTTTTAAAGTGAAACTTTTTTATTACAATTTCATTTATTACATCGTCTCAAACTTTTTCTTATGTGTGTTGCATGTCACGTGACGGTGACGTCAGAGCAGCCAAGACCAATATGGCGGCGCCTATAGTTCGCAGCAGATGACCGTGTAGGTTAAAGACTATTACAAGTTTCCCTTTTACCGTGGTTTCATAAAACCACACACTAGTTTTTTTATTATTTGTATTTTCCTATCATGTCCAAATGAACCACGCTTTGCATTCATGTTGTATCCTTGTGGTCATCATATGAGTTGAGGAAAGGGATTTCTTTGTACCTTCCCCTTATTCTCTGGCTTAAGCTGATGGTCCTCGAACTCCGCGTCAAAGCTCAGGCACACTGGTCGGATGTGCGGCTTGTACTCGATCGGAGTGTCCATTATCATGATGGCAATATCCGCCTGGAAGTTCCTGTCCTGACCCTCGAAGTCTTTGGGGAAGACTAGTTGGCTGACCTGCGATGGAAGAACCATTCTTAAGAAAAGAAACACCGTTTATAAGAAGGTAAGAAGAAGGTAAATGGAAACTTGCCGTAGATTTCTGGGCATCAACATCATCGGGGTGATTCCAGCGTCTATGAAGCTTGCCAACAGCCACTGCGTAGTGCTCCGGAGATAACTTCACAAAACTCTCTTTGACCATATCATAGCCCCAGAAGCAATGAGCAGCTGTAATGTTACAACATTTACTATTACTACGCAGCCCATAAATGGCGCACTGCTGAATCGAGCCTGAGTCTTGTAAGCGAACGGTGGCGAGACTGGTTGGCACAAGGTTTCGTATCAACGTGGTACTGCGTACAGATCCCACAATGACTGCCTCGTTGGTCTAGTGGTTAGATGTGCCGCCTTTGGATCAACGGGTCCCGGGTTCGATTCCGGGGTCGGGCAAGAGTCTTTGTCTAAACCAGAGGCACTGGCTCGGAGTCTGGGTGTCATTTCTATCTATAATATGTATGTATTTACAAAAAAAATATGTATGTAAGTAGTTTATCATCCATCTCGTTACCATAACACAAGCATTAAGTTGCTTAGCTTGGGACGAGATGGCGTTGTGTGAAATGTCCAAGGATATTTATCCCCGTGGCCGACGGGGATAGTCCATAAAGAATTTTACCGCGGGCGAACAACAAAAAAAAGATTTCGTATCAAGTTTACCTTCTCTTGCGGCTAGGATTTCGGCCTTGTCGTGTCCTTTTATCAGCTCTTACGACACCCTGAGGATGAAATGTAAAATAAACCTTTATGTAATATTGACAGTGTGGTGTACACAAGGTCATACCATACCTCCTAACATCCTGGGGGTTAAGAAACACATGAGGCAGAGAGCCGCAAGAGAACCCTTGAATCAAACCCTGTGTCAACCCATATTGCCAGCTTGGCACAGTAGGCTAATTTTCCTTTATCAAGTGGGCTGGACTCAGTAGTGGGTCTTTTATAAGCTGCAACGATGAGTACAAAAATTGTAATTATGTTGACATTTCAAAAAGTCTTTTTTAACCCCCGACGCAAAAAGAGGGGTGTTATAAGTTTCACGTGTCTATCTGTCTGTCGGTCTGTCTGTCTGTCTGTCTGTCTGTGGCACCGTAGCTCGCGAACGGATGAAGCGATTTCAATAAAGTTTTTTTTTGTATGAAAGGTGAGTTACGGGCGAGTGTTCTTAGACATGTTTGATGAAAATCGGGTGAGCCGTTTAAAAGTTATGAGGGGTGAAATATAATCGAGTGGGGTCTCAAATGAAAGCGCATCACGTGCAATTTAACAAAATCTACATTATAATAAGTATGTACCTATAAAAAGTATAAAATAAAAATTAAATTTAAAATTTAAATAAACCCCCAACATAATAACCTTTAAAAAGTAAAAAATAAAAATAAATACTTCGCGTTGGGGGACCAGGGGTCAGGTAATAAATAAGTGGGAGTGGTCCCCCAACGCGAAGTATTTTTTTTTTATTCGAATAACTTCCTATGAATGTTTTATTATAGTCAAATAACAAAAAAAGTTACACTAAAATATTTTTTTTATAATAATAATGAATCAATTAGCACTCTTACGCACTAGCGGTCAACCGCGTGGCTGGCCGCTCTTCCAGTATAATATGCAACCGCTTATGATGGTAGGCACTAAACCGCCACAAAATTTCAACCGCGGCGGTTGAATGGCGGGCTGCGGTTAGCTTCGCGGCTAGCCCCCATCTTGTCTATACGCACTGGCGATGGCGGTGAGATGCGGCGAGCCGCCGGTTCAGTAAGCACGACACGTGCAGTTTAAATTGCGCAGCCATGCACTTCGACACAGAGAAATTTAATAACCAGAAGCTATTTGTAATTGTAAAGGAGCAGTTTAAAAGAATTGTTATTTATAATAATAGAACATAATATTATTAAGTAATATATTATTATTAGAATAAAATATATTTTTGGGAGTAAAAATAAATAACACAAGCTATCTCGACGGTGTCAATTTTGTTCTCCATGTTTGCTCTTCTAAATCCAGTCCACTCCACGACTTTTATGTCCCAAAAGCCATCCGTTCTTCGGGCTACGTGGAGTTACCCGATATGACGACTTTACTGTTGACGAGAGATCCTCCGCAGATCTGGTTATAGTTCTTGTCGTCTTTTCTACTATAGATGGCTGCGTGCCAAGGAAGTTCTCCATGTCGTGCGGCGTCTCCTCCACTAATAAGCTTCTTTCCCTCCGGAGTCACTCTACCACACTCTGGAATCGTCGAGAAAGTGTCAATCCACAGAACATTCCTCTCACCTACTCACAGATTTCCCGTTTACATGATGGATACCCGGCCGTTGGGACTAGCCAGGGTATGTTGGACCTACGCACTAAAACCAAGGGCTTTCCTCCAATGCCTGCAGGGCCGCGGGCTATCGCCGCTAGCAGCGGAGGACGGCCAGGCAGGCAGGCGGACAGGTCTGCCGCCGTAACTGAGCTCCATGTGGATCGGGCGCCACTTCAACCGGCGCCTGACGGAGGCACGTGCAATGTCCCGTACGTGCTGCTCGATGGGTTGGGGAACGTCCAGCGCTCCCCCATCAAAGCGTGGGGCCCGCTTCTACAAGCGGGCGAAGGCAGCATACTCCGTGTCCCATCAGGGACACGGAGCATGCTCCCCGCTGCGGAGGAGTGAATCCCGTGGCCCTATTTCTGGGAGTCGAGGGTACCATTGGTTTTAGTGGGTAGGTTATCAACCTTTCCGCGCCTCGGAGTCCCACATAACCCGGCTGGGATTTGGCGGTCGGGTATCCGATTAAGGATTTCCAACGTAAAAGGATTGGTGACATCTTGGTTCCCACCATGATGTCACCAATCACCTCCGGTGCTCTAGACGTCCATTGACGACGTTAAGCGCCCACCATCAAGGCCATAAGCTTGAGAAGCACCCTTATGGTGCAATTTTCTGGTGTTTACATTAATGGAATCGGGATAGGCACGATACCTATGGTACAGTTGGGTGTGTTGTCCCAGGTGCCGTTGACGCAGGTCATATGTGGCAGTGCGTGCTTGGAGTAGTAGATTGGTCCACTGCACGAAGGCAGGGCTACTGCGCCCGATAGCTCCCGCTCGCGGCAAGGACGGGACAACTCTAGGTCCATCCCAGGTTCCACACACTTCAAGGAGACTGATGGATTGTTCGGCAGAGTGCAGTACCCTGGGAATGTAGGTAAAGTGGAATAGAATAGAATAGAAAAATGCTTTATTGTATAAACCAATTATGGCGTTCACAATCGTCAACGGATACATAAGTTTTAGAACACTACTACCAGGTCGGAACGCGGCACCAACCGAGAAGACCTGGCGGAAGAAACTCGGAGGGCTTGTCTTTTTTTTAAACGCCATATTACAATGACCTTGTACATAAAACTAACTAGTTTCGTTCGAAAGGCGAAAAAACTAAAATTACAAGTCTTGAATCCAGTGAGCCGACCAACGCCAAACAGCGGCACCTGTTCACAAGCATAACGCGTGTGGCAGCCATCGATCTCCTCAACCATATCAAAGGGAAGTGGTCGACCCGCCACACGTCGCTACCATTTTGAAGATTAAGACACTATTTTCAGAATGTGCTAAACGCTATATCTGCTTCCTTCTCCATATGCTTTCTATGAACGCTGTTTTACCAAACAAGAGAGACACAATATCTCGTTCTGTTAAGAATGCAGTAACCACCAGATTAGGTGCACCATTACTACTACTAATCAGGCCATAGATGACCCACTGCTGGTTCGGGCCTCTTCCAGTTGCGTGGAGTGTGTAATAAGCCTACTGTGCCGCTGGCCGGACGAGTTGGCAAGAGGTTTCGTATTAAGTTTTCCTTCCCTTGCGGCTAGGTTATTGGCCTTGACATTTCCTTTTGACTATGACACCCTCAAGAAGAAATGGGGTACCGATGGAATGGAATTCTCCACCACACGTTTACAATAAAATCGTTCCAAAGTATAAAGTTCCGTTCCGAGTGACCAGTTGAAGGCATACCTTCGAACGAACTATTGTTAAAGATTCCTCGTAGACTCAAACTCTTGCTCTTTACATACATCACTTTATTACAGCAAACAACTGTCGGTACACTTTCTTAGGAAACTATAGAGATGATTACGACATGGCTTATCGGCGTAGACTGCCTGTCCCATCATTTACGCCTTATAAAAATACTTATAAAATAATACATAAAAAAATTAAATTAAAATTTTAAATAAACCCCCGACACATAACCTTTAAAAAGTAAAACATAAAAATAAATACTTCGCGTTGGGGGACCACTCCTACTTATTTATTACCTGACCCCTGGTCCCCCAACGCGAAGTATTTATACTTTTTATAGGTACATACCTATTATAATGTAGATTTTGTTAAATTGCACGTGATACGCTTTCATTTGAGACCCCACTCGATTATATTTGCAGACATTCGGTTATTCTTCCCCACTTTCACCCCTCATAACTTTTAAATGGCTCACCCGATTTTTATCAAACATGTCTAAGAACACTCGCCCGTAACTCACCTTTCATACAAAAAAAACTTTATTGAAATCGCTTCATCCATTCGCGAGCTACGGTGCCACAGACAGACAGACAGACAGACAGACAGACCGTCAGACAGACAGACACGTGAAACTTATAACACCCCTCTTTTTGCGTCGGGGGTTAAAACAGTTGAAGTCAAATCAACAACCAACAACTCGTAGTGTTGCCAAGCAGAAATTGAATAAAGAGTATTGAAACGATACATATTTTACACAAGTCTATGATGTTTTGATATATTTCTTACTTAATTACAATTATAGCCTAACACTATAGAACAAAAAAGATCATAATTATACTCAAAAGGCGTACATAGAGCAGTGCCGACAGGCCTCCCAATACGGCTGAGGCCGGTTCTCACAGAATCCCTTAGGGAAGCCTTTGTTGTTTTGGCTGAAATGAAATGAAGATGATACTCACGGACACATTTGGGCATCGTTGCGGTGGACCACTTCCCTTTGGTGCAGAACAGGGAGTTGTCTTGGTCGGACGTGTATCCTTCTTGGCAGTGCAAGATCAGCGCTGTTGACTCCAAGGAGACTGTGGTTTTGTTCTTGTTACCGACTGTCACGGCGAAGTACCCATGCTCAGGGGGAGGTGGCAGAACGCACCTGGGATCCGGATTTTTAATACCATTAGTTTAGTCGGAGTTGTGACCCCATTCCAATCTCAGGTAGTCGTCAGAGCTGACACAAGGAAATTATAATACTTGAAACAAAACCGTCAGCTAACTCGTCTGGCCAGCGTGGCACAGTAGGTTATTACCCTCCATGTAACTGGTGGAGACCCGACACACTCCGCGCTTTTTTTACAATAAAATCTTTTTTTTTTTTCTATTTATTAAAAAAAAATGTTTTGATTTTCTATCAAAGCGTATTTTTCAGTTTTTTTTTTAACTAATACTTTTTTTTTTAAACTATTATATGCCTCTTTGGTCTAGTGGTTAGATGTGCCGCCTTTGGATCAACGGGTGCCGGGTTCGATTCCGGGGTCGGGCAAGTGTCTTTGTCTAAACCAGAGGCACTGGCTCGGAGTCTGGGTGTCATTTCTATCTATTATAAGTATGTATTTCCAAAAAAAAAAATGTATCTAAGTAGTTTATCCATTTCGTTACCATAACACAAGCATTAAGTTGCTTAACTTGGGACGAGAGAGATAAGTGTGGGAAGCCTGGAAGAGATTGCTTTTAGTGATAAGCACCAATTGTATGTGTTTTGTATAATTTCTCCTGTACGCTATGTTTATGTTGCAGATGTGCAATAAAGTGTTATCTATCTAAATTTCATCAAATTTCATTCAAAGTTTTTCCTTCACGTGTTAATAATAATAACATAATGAAGATGAAGTTTGGCTTACCTCACCCCGTTACACAGGTCTGGGGTCTCGTCTGATCCGTCACGACAATCTCGTACCTGCCAAATAATCATCATCATTACGTGGTGACAGATTTACAATACACCTGTCACCAACCCACACTATCTTGAGGACATCGTAAAGGAACGCATGAGGCAGACCAACAAGCTGCAAGAAAAGGCAAACTTGATACAACCCTGTGCCAACCCGTCTGGCCAGCATGGCATACTAGGCTAATGACCCTCCCTGTAATGGGAGGAAGCCCGACTCAGCAGTGGTAGCAGTCAATCTGCTACAGTTACGAATGACAGCCGGACCGACGTTATCTATGTTTTTTTTAATCTGCCAAGAGCACATGCTTCATCATCAGTTCAGCCAAAAGACGTCCACTGCTGGACATAGGCCTCCCCCAAGGATCTCCACAATGGCCGGTCCTGGGCCGCCCGCATCCACTGCTTTCCGGCGACCTTAACCAGGTCGCCTTCCCGAACGCTGCCCAGCCGAGTTGGATCCGACGATTGACCTCTTTCTCGAAGTTGGACTTACCTAACTGGACAGTGTATCCCAGGTAAATGTAATGGTCAACAACTTCGAGGGTAGAACCTCCGATGTGAACAGGAGTGGCTTGAACATGGATATTAGACATGATCTTCGTCTTCTCCATGTTCATCTTAAGGCCGACTCGTTCGAAGGCTCCACAGAGGCCATCGAGCATCGTACTTACCCCATCGCAAATAGCCCCGGCAGACACACACGCTCCGTAGTCGCAACGGAACTGCTCCTTATGGCAAACGTTGGAGGAGCACAACTCATTTTTTTCATCAGCGCCATAGAAACAGTCCACTTTGCCATCACAAATCTGCAACGGTCGTACCGGCCCAAATATCCTACATTGGAAGTGGACTCTGAAAAATATTAATTCCGCTTTTTCGTCGGTCTGTATGTCGTTGATAAACATTTTGCTTAAAGACTTGCATCGAGTGGCGACCGCGTTCCGGAAGGCGCAGTGCTGGTAGGCCTCCCACACGGTGGACCGACGACCTGGTTAAGGTCGCCGGAAAGCAGTGGATGCGGGCGGCCCAGGACCGGCCTTTGTGGAGATCCTTGGGGGAGGCCTATGTCCAGCAGTGGACGTCTTTTGGCTGAAATGATGATGATGATGATGACTTGCATTTAAACGGTTTCAAGGTTCAATTGAGTCAAGAACTAAATCCTTTTGACTCTTGACCATTTCAAGCGTCGTCAGAATGGTGGCAAGATGTGGCAACAGTGGATGATCAATTATCGAAGAAAATCATCTTCAGTCATGTGGCACATTTTCACCTCAGTGGATTCGTCAATAGGCAGAATTGCCGCATTTGGGTGAATGAGAATCCAAGAGTAATTGTCAAAAAACCAATGCATCCACAAAGAGTGATTGTTTGGTGCGGTTTATGGGCTGGCGGCATCGGGCTGTACTTTTACGAAAGCACGAGCCCGCACAGCCTTGTCGCAAGAAACACAGCGAGTCTCCACTGTCGCGGGTGCTTAGCACGCTCTACCTCATATCAGAACGGATTGACATATTTTCTTGATCTCTGAATTAATACACAAAGCTGGCAATGTATAGTGTGTTGTTACTCCTAACATTACTTATGAGTTAAGTAGTATATCGTATTGGGTTACCCTGTAAAGATAGATCACAAATGGACAAACAAATAAGATGTAGGTATTCTAACACTGAGAGAGAGAGAGAGAGAGAGAGAGAGAGAAATTCTTTATTGTGCAAAGAACACGGCGCACTACAGAGAAATACTGACAATAACATGTAGGTATGTACCTAACACACACAGTAAAAAAAGCTTATAACTAAATATATAATAGGTACCTACATTACGTGTGCACACCGTGTTCAGTCACAAAGAAGGTCCACACTCAGCATATTCTGCCGTGTTGCGACGAAGATCACAACATGGCAACTGATTTTCAGTGTGAACCTAATACGCGGGGCGAACACGAAGCCACATACATAAACAATTAACAAAGAAACACTGGCAAATCCGTATAATTTCAGGTTACGATACTTACTGACAAAAGGGCAGCATTTCATCAGAATTATCTGCGCAGTCTTGTCGTCCATTGCAAATCAGCTCTCGACCAATGCAAGGACCATATTCACATTGAAACTCGTCCGGTCTACATCTGGAAATACCATAGCTATTACGAATCCGCCTTTAAATGACTCACTGCGGAGATGGGCTTTCTCCAATTGCATGGAGGGTTTAGATTGTGTCCTGAGGGAGTCTTAAGAGGAATGACAAGGCCGAAATCTTAGCCGTAAGAAAAGGGCAACTTAAGGTGGATGTTCCAGGGTAGCCCGCGAAATTCAAATTTTCTTACGTTTTTTGCAATTTGCAGGTCAGTGCTAGGTTGTATGTTGATTAAAATGTTATTCGCGGCTGTAAGACGTATGTAGTTATATAATTATAATCATCAAAATCATCAATACAGCTCTCCAAGCTCATAAAGGTGCAAGAAAAACTTTTTCAACGTCAAAGTTATTCTTGCACCTTTATGAGCTTGGAGGGTTGTATTGATGAGTTTGATGATTATAACTCTGTAACTACATGAGGAGATACGCAGGAAAACCAGGGTCACCGACATAGCCCACCGGATTGCCAAACTTAAGTGGCAGTGGGCAGGGCACATAGCTCGCAGGACCGACGCCCGATGGGGCAGAAAAGTCCTTTCCGGGTGTCCGGGTCATTTATGAGCTGATTAGTAGTAGTAAGATTTAGAACTGATAAGATAACCTTTAGATGTTTTGTAGATTATCTATAAATGAATGTTTGTCTGTATGTCCTTTTTAAAATCGTAAACTATGGATTTGATAATGTGATGATCTTCAGCAAAGTGTTGTGCATGAGCCCAGGAAGATTCCTGAACAATAAAAAGGAGATTTGTGTAATATCTTTCCTTTTATTTTATTTATCCCACGTTCGTAGCAGAACACTTACTTTTTGTGAGAGCATAGCGACACGAGCTCGTCGGAACCATCTGCACAGTGCCGTTTACCGTCACACTTGTATTTTTCGTGTATACAAGCACCGTAGTTACACTTAAAAAAATCATTTCCACATCTGGAACAATAACATTAATGTTTAAAATTTTAAAAATTGTACAGTGCTGGTACCACACAACAGACCGAGGACGAGAGACTTCTAGAGAATTAGAGCACTATATCTTTGTGCGTGTCTGCCGCCCCCGTCAGGAATATTAATGGTATGAAACGGTTATGGAGGAAGTCTTAAAATCAATTACAAGTAATAATAAACACGCAAATTTTAATGTAGATCTACTGGCTGACTCTCTGAATACTTTATTACTTTATTTAGTTTTTATGGATTTATTTGATCATTGTGGACAATTATTAGCGCTTCCAGATTTAAAAGCAAATACATTAGTGAACATCATTGCTAGTGATATCACTAGTGGTCGAAATAATGTATTTAGTGTAAGTCTTTTGAAAATAGTGCAAACTGAGTTTGAAAAAATATTTTTAAAGAACGTTGCTTTTAGACAGAAATTAATGCCCAGTCAGTGGGCCACGCGTGGGATATACTCGTATATTAGTAGAAACAATTCCCAAGATCTGTACGATGTGAAACAGACGATCCCAAATAAAAATAAAATAAATAAATATCCTTGGACATTTTCATTTTATTATTCATTTTTTAAATGGTATGTCATTTAAGACAAAATCACTTTATATCAGTAATAAGATAAAAGCTCCACGAACAAAATTAAAACTACGTGAAATATTATCAAAACTGAAACCGGGAAGACGGCACCGCGAGACCATAGATCTGTTTTAAATTTTAATGAAAAAACACTTGGAAATGTTTTTTATGTAGCTCAAACATTCAATGAGGTTTTTGCTAGCATACCATTAGCTTCATCTAACTCTATAAAATCTTCGTCAACCGATGATGAACCTATTTAAAATAAAATTGTAAGCGTGTGATCTTTGAATTTCATATTCACACGCGTGACCCCTGACATAATAACCACTTTTAAAACATTGAACTTGAAAAAACCGCCTTGTGGGAATTCCCGTTTACGTATATAATGGTAATATTGTATCATATTGCTCCACACCTTGCTAAAATTTTAAATCAATGCGTAAATTTGGGTGTATTTCCAAATAGAATGAAGCACAACAAAATTATTACTTTGCTTAAAGCTGGAGATAAAAAAGAACCGGGGAATTATAAACCAATTTCTATATTACCTGCATTAAGTAAATTATTTGAAAAGTTGATACTTAAATATTTGAAAAGTTGATACTTGTGCTAATGGGCGTACCGCAGGGTTATATTCTTGGCCCATTTTTGTTTTTAATAGAAATATATTAATGACCTCCCCCATTTTGTGGAAAATATTTGTGATATTGTTTGCAGATGACCCTTCGTTTATATTTAAGGTTGACAGAGACAAAAGTCTCAAATATGCAACTATTGGTTTGAAACAAACCTAACCTTGCATTAAACGCTCAAAAAACTAAATGTATGAAGTTTGTCACGCCCAATGTACGAATTGGTAACACCGATTTAATGATTGACAATAGATGCGTTGTCCGTGTGCATTCAGAATACGCAGTGTCACCAACCTATATAATCCCGAGGGTGTCTTATGAGGCGACTAAGGGAACGCAAGAGGCAAATCACCTAGGCGCAAAGGAAGGAAAAATGGATACAAACCCTGTGCCAGCCCGTCTTTCTAGCGTGGCACTGTAGGCTAATTTCCCTCCACGAATTTGGAGGAAGCCCGACTCGGTAGTGGGTGAAACGACGAAAAGATGCGTAGATATTGTAGAATGAAGAAAATTCCCAGGCTTCACTTGTCACTGCAACCATATTGCAGGGAAAAGAATCCGCCACACGATGTCACTACTGCCTTGAGTCTTAAAGTGAGCGAGACGAAAACAGAATGTTACTTACGAAGTATTTTCACAGTTGGCTTCATCAGACCGGTCAGCGCACTCCGCAGTCCCATTGCAAACAGCGTCGTTGCTGACGCATGCTCCATACTTGCATTGAAACTCATCAGGTTTACAACTGTCCAGGAAAGTATAGAGGATTAGACAACCGTACAAAACTTACAGCAACCCGAAGTGACGATATCCATCAGTCACCGACGGTTGAACATAAGCATCCCACAAAGAACACCACAGACTACGATCGTATTACGACTCATAGCGACCTTTACAAGGTCGTCCGTTCAGCTATTGGGGGCCCGTCTCAGACATAATTTGCTGACACTAAACTTAATCAATAGAGCAGTTCTGTGTTTACAAGTTTTTGTATCTTGAAGTTCACTTGGGCAGAGTTTCTTGACGGACCTTCTCTGTAGAGATGGATTTTGAACCAGAAGTAGATGAAATAATTTCTGATTTTAACATTACAGCCAAAAGAAGTGCTCTGCTAGGCATAGCACCCTCTCCCCATGAATTTCCACACAGGCCGGTTCTGATCCGCCCGTAACCATCGGATTCGGCTACCTTATCCAGGTTGTCGATCCACCGCGTGGGAGGTCTACCAGCAGCGCGCTTAAGTGGTTACCAATTTGCCCATCGGCCGTCAGTCTTTCAAGCTGTTTGCCGTACCAACTGCTACTTAAGTTGGGCAATCCTGCGCGCTATATACGTAGCTCTGGTCGCGCATGTCCTCAATTTGCTCACGCAAAGAACCTCCAAGCCTTTTGTTGACTTCGAGTCTTTTTATACAAACCATGCGACCAATTTGTATATGTCATCATCACCGACTACAAACCTCATATTTTGACATAGAAATGAAGTCTCATCCGATCCGTCAGCGCAATGTTTGATCTAAAACAACACAAATACCTGTAGCTGAATGAAGCAATAACCTGCCACCTGCCACATGAATTATGCTTGTGAACTGGTGTCGCTGTTTGTGGTTGGGTGGCTCACTGGATTCAAGACTTAAAATTTCATATTTATTTATCTACCTTTTTTGTTTAAAAATTAGTATTTCAGTTGAGCGTCTTTCGGGACCAAACAAAACTAGTTAGTTAGACATCATTAGTTAGTTAGTTATATATGTAGACGGTCGTTGTAATATGGCGTATAAGAAAAAACGCAAGCCCACCGAGTATCTTCCGCCAGGTCTTCTCTGTTTGTGCCGCGTTCCGACCTGGTAGTAGTGTTATAAAATGTATGCATCCGTTGACGATTGTGAACGCCATAATTGGTTTTTACAATAAAGCATTTTTCTAATCTAACTATTCTATTTTCTTTAAAAAAAAACCACCCGCTCTCTGGAGCTTCCCATTGGGGAAGGATTTCAGAATACCAGGAGAACATACGACAGTATGAGGTTACAGGAGTTGGAATATCACGGTTAACCACCCACCCGCTCGCTGGTGCACCCAGACTGGGAAAATACATCCAACTACAGAATACCAGGAGGACATAACATAGTAGTGTGGTGAGGGATTTAGAATACATAGTGTCACCACCCGATTCTGTCTCGAGGCTCGTAGGAGCCGACAAAAGGAATGACAAAGACGAAAACCTAGTCGCAAAAGAAGGAAAATTCGAAAAGAAACCCTGTGTCCATCCATCTAGGCAGTTTTGCATAGTAGGTTAATAGCCTCCATGTAACTGGATCCATGTAACAAGATTGCCAAACTTAAGTGGCAGTGGGCAGGGCACATAGCGCGCAGGACCGACGCCCGATGGAACAGAAAAGTCCTCGAGTGGCGACAGATTAAAGCGCAATGCTGGTAGGCCTCCCACACGGTGGACCGATGACCCGATTAAGGTCGCCGGAAAACGATGGATGCGGGCGGCCCAGGACCGGCCTTTGTGGAAATCCTTTGGGGAGGCCTATGTCCAGCAGTGGACGTCTTTTGGCTGAAATGATGATGATGATGTAACTAGAGGAGGCCCGACTCAGCAGTGGGCCGATTATTAGTAGTATTTCTCTGAAGTAAAAACCAATAATCCTTATATGTACAAATTTGGCGGTGTGTATTTTATACTAGAACTAGCGACCCGGTCCGGCTTCGCACGGGTAATTCTAAATTTATCAGTGTTCCTCTACAATATTATGCATGTATTATACATATAAACCTTCCTCTTGAATCACTCTATCTATAAAAAGAAACCGCTTCAAAATCCGTTGCGTAGTTTTAAAGATTTAAGCATACATAGGGACGGACAGACAACAGCGACTTTGTTTTATAATATGTAGTGTTAGTGATATTCGCACAGTCGCCGCGTCTCCAACCTTAGCCCACTTCTCCTTTCTTTACCTTGTTGGAAATCCCCATAGATAGATAATGGTCGGGCCATTGGGGACTAGCTGGGGTATCTAGGACTCCGCGCGGAAATATGGTAATTAGCATCCCGCCTTCCCCTCTAAAACGGCGTTATGATTCAGTTTCAATATTATTTTATTTATACTACCATATTATTCCTAAATAAACTCATGTACCTTCTGCCTAATAGGGAGTATGTTAGACTCCGATTTACCCACCATAACCAACAACGTTCCTCCACTGCCCGCTTCAGAATCACGTTCTGAGCGGTAGAAAAAATACTTACTCCATCGCATATCCGACCGTTGAAAAGACAAGCACCATAACGACATTGGAACTGGTTGGAATGACATTTCGACTCGGAGCATAGATCTTCTTTTTCATCAGCCCCATTCTGGCAATCTATTGATCCATCGCAAGCTTTCCAGGCGCTAATCGACGTCATGTTCGTGCAGTAGAACGGTCCACTACAAACACACATAACTGTAGACTACAAATGTCAATGTTATTACAGAATAAGTCATCAAAAATGCACGGCAAATCGCTCTGCACATATTTCCATATCATAAACGAGACCTTTCCAACTCAATGTGAAAAAGGAGGTTCTGCTCGGAGAAGAGATGGATAGATTGTGTGAATGAGAACATGCATATGAAAGATATGAATGTAGTCCCTTGTGGTGATACACAGTTATTAAAAATACACAGTAATGTCACACTATTCAATTCTGATGATGTCGTAAGGCAAAAAGAAAATGACAAGGTCAATCACCCAGCCGCAAGAGAAGGAAAGCTTGAAAGGAAACCCTGTGCCAACCAGGTCATTTATGGGCTGGGAAATAGAAGAAGAATGTAGATATGACACTGATGGAAATGTATGGAGACTACCACTTAGCGAGGGACAAGGGCCGAAAGATGACTATGTTAGTTTTAAACATGACTATTGTCGAAACGAGCGAGTTTTGTTATAAAACCTACATGAATAAAGTTCCATGAAATTAGACAGTTTTAATCGGATTTATCGTGTTAATTCCTGACGTTTCGAATGTTTTGCAGCAGTCGTGGTCGCGGGAGAATCTAGATGACAGTTGTCTTCAAAGTACAAATAAATAGTTAAATCTACCGCCTATAGTTAATTTTGTTTTATTGATAACGTTCCCTGTGCACGCAGAAATCGCTCACGGAGTCCAGAGGTCTTGCAGCTGAGTGTTGAGCTTAAGATTTAATCAATTTAATGATTGGATCTCAAGCAGGCGGTACCTGCCAACTATCCTCTCTATTGAAATTTGGATGTTTTGAGATGTAAAGATTTTCCTTGGCCTTTGAGGTCTATCAAAGTGAACGTAGTGGTTGGTCTTGGTGAATGTGTGCTCACAAACTGCAGACTTGGTCAAGGGAGACATCATTCATAAAGTTCGTTTTAAATTTGAAAGTGATTGCAGCTAAGGTACATTCCCATTACACAGAAAATTACTTACTGGTCCATATAATCACACATTTTTAGGATTTCGCCGGTCCTGTTATAGCAGTTCTTTTTCTTATTGCAGACAGAGGTCTTAGGAATGCACGCGCCGTAAGAACAGCGATACTCGCTTTGATCACAACTGAAATTGAAACATTTCTTCATTCCATTTGCGCTCTAGTCCGTCAAATGTGATGAATAATATGATGACGGATGTGATGACTGACGATGAAGTGTCTCGGGACGTAAGCAAACTGAATGATTTGAATTAGAATTTAACTTGATATGAAACCCGTCTGGCCAGCGTGGCACAGTAGGCTAATTCATCATTATTTCAGCCAAAATTCTGCTGGACATAGGCCATCGCAAGGATTTGACTAAACGAGACTTTTTAAACGAGACTAAACGAGACTTTGACTAAACGAGAAACTAAACAATTGCTCGACGAAGGCCAGTCCTGAGCCGCCCGCATCCATAGTTTTCCGGCGACCTTACCAGGTCTTTAGTCCACCGTTTGGGAGACCTACCGGCATGGCAGCACTGCGTTTTCCGGTAGCCACCATGCTGTAATTTCTGATTTACCAGTACCTGTAGGCTAATTACCCTCCTGGAAATGGGAGGAGGCACAACTCAGCAATGGGTCAGGTATGGGCTGAGTAATAATTGTAGTGTCGACAGAGCGAATCACAACTGTCAGTCAAAAGAGGATTAAAATGAGTTTCTTTTTATTTTTTTACATTGTTATCAGTTCCATTGAGTTCAAATTAAACTACACGGTGTAGCAAAAACCTTTAGCCGACCCCGATACTGGCCTCATGCGTCATGCTTGTCAACAGGTGCCTTTGCTGGGGGTCGGTTGGCTCAGGAATTAGAAGGTTACGATTGTTGACTAGATTTTGCTTGTGCTTGGCCCTTTGCGACTATTGCGCGAGTTTCCTCTCACACATCTGTCTTGAATTCCGGCCTTGTACCTAACAATGGCGATCTAAAAAGAGCAACTACAGAGTTTCTTGCCGCCTCTTCTCTGTAGTATCAAATAATCAGTTTCATCATTAATTATATATGGTAAATTTTATTTTATTGTTTCAATTCTCAAAACAGCTCTAAAGAGCCAACTGATTAAACGCGTTTTGATTTCAGTTGCGGGGTAAAGTTCGCGAAAAATCTTCACTGTTTACCCAAGAGTGATGTAATAGTGTTTTCGTTGCTCTTGATAATAGATTGGACATGTGCTTACGGTATATGGGTGCAGATTGTCCTCTCCTCATCAGATCCATCTGCGCAGTCCGCCTGGCCATTACAAATGTTCTTTTTGTCGATACAAGCGCCATACGCGCATCGGAACTCCTCCGCGCTACATCTGTGTCACAAAAAAAAAACATTAAAGTAAGGAAAGAACTTTGAACCGGCGAAACCGATATCGATAAACCATTTCTAAGTAGTGGTTGGTGATATTGTGTATTCTAAATCCGTCAAGGCGTCATATTTATAAAGGTAATCAGTGTGGTGACCACACTGATTACCTTTATAAATATGACGCCAAAGCATTCTTGATTTATCGCGTGTATATTACGTTATTTAGTTCTTGACATGGAAAATCATTACATCCCAAGAATGAACTGCGAGTCAATTGATCAAATCTCAAGCTCAACACTCATCTGCAAGACCTCTGGACACCGTACACGACTTCTGCGTGCACAGCGAACTGCTTTAGGAGTCTCTACGGATAATTTAAAAAGAAAACTATTTTAAAACCTTTAAAGATAGTATATTATTTTTAATTAAATTGAGACAATATTGAATAGTGAGATTGAGATTTTTATAACAAGTATTTGTAACGGAGATAGAAATGAGACTAAAGCTAGTTGGATGAGTGCTATAAAAGGTAATGGAGAAATGCTGATGCTGCAGCTTAATTATCATATTGGGTATTAGGGGCGTGTATAACAACCCCTCGTTTAGAGAAAACATACAAGAAAATGTAAGTTACCAAAGAATTATTGAATCCGTAAGCGCGGATGGTTGATTTCTATTAATTCGTTGTCTTCGGAAGAAGGTTCTGAATTTAGGCTTATAGAATTGGGTTTAGAACAGAGTGTTTCCAAATACGTATTCTTCTTACAAATGTAAAATATTATAAAGCTAAACCAGAGAAAAGAACACAGAATAAAAACTATAGGAAAACTAATATGATTTTTTAATACAGTAGAGGACTCGACATTTAATTTTGTTTCTTTCAATTTATTTAGGTTACCATCTTTAATTGAAAGTAAGGGTAAATTTAGTTTCCCTGTTCGACTAAGATTACAGCAACTACCATTAATAATATTAAAATCAGAGGACACATTATATATCTTAAGAAACTTATTACTAACAATCTTCACATTGTGATGTCTTAGGTTTTCACGATCTTTACACATTGCAGGAAATGATGGCTTCACGGTTATGATCGTTTTATTTTTAAAACGAAAACGATCATAACCGTGAAGCCATCATTTCCTGCAAATCTTCACATTTTTATAGAAACCTATGCCAATTGCATATTTATTCGGAATATTTATTATGTTGCCGGATATTACAATTTCTGAGAAATGATTATCTTCACATTCAATAGAGACTTTGCTTGCTTATGATTGAATAAAAATCCACTTTCCATTGTTTAGTCTACGGCGAATGTCCAAATTGCCTTGTTCATATCGGTAGTTACAATATTAGGGTAAGGAAGAAACTGATAAAGTGATCAAGTCCTTTTCGCAACATGGGTTTCCTGGATTGTTATAAATATTGTAGACTTCACAAAGGTAAATTTCTTTGAATATATTTTTGCAGGTTTCCCACTCGACCGTGCTGCCACCTTGTTGTGTAATAAATAAATTTCTAGCACATTTAAAGCACTATTAAACTTCGTTCTAAAATTGTTTTCAGATACGGTGCGAGATACATTGTTTAGAGAAGCGGAAGTCCAATCGACGGCGTCATTCAACTTAACTTCGTTACACTGTAATTTTTTGATTCAACGGAATTCCCCGGAATCAAACCCGGGACGGGTTTGATTCCGGGGTCGGGCAAGTGTCTTTGTCTAAACCAGAGGCACTGGTTCGGAGTCTGGGTGTCATTTCTATCTATAATATGTATGTATTTACAAAAAAAAATGTATTTATAGTAGTTTATCATACATCTCGTTACCATAACCGGGGCCACTCACATTCGCGCAAACATTCGTACATTGTACGAATGTTTGCGCGCATGTGCAGGGCATAATAGATATTGAAGAAAAAAAGATACCCAATATCTGCAAATATATGTGGTGGGGAGAAAATTAGGAAGCGACAAGAATCTATGTATTGACAACGTATATATCTACATTATAATAAGTGTGTACCTATAAAAAGCCGAAAATAAAAAAAATAAAAAAATATTTTATTTAAATGGGGTTTATTTAAATATTTAATTTAATTTTTTATATAGGATTTCTTTTGAGGATCCCATATTCATTGTGCAGGAGTTAAAAAAACAAGGAGTTCAATGAACTCCATCATCTTGGTGTTATTCCAATCCATTATGAAGGTACGCTAAACAGTGAGAGAGTCGTCACGAATTATGAAAATAGCGACACGTCCGTCACCTTCGCAATCGTGGGCGCAACTGGTCGAATGTGTGGGAGACTACGCGAAGGTTCGCGGTTCGCGCGCTTTGATGTGCGTTAAAAAACCAACACCGCTTGGAAAAGCACGAATGCGGCAAAAACTTCGCAAACCCATTCGCGAATGTCGTCCTACACTTGTGGGTTCACGTATTCGTGCGAATTTGAGTGACCGGCCTAACACAAGCATTAAGTTGCTTAGCTTGGGACGAGATGGCGTTGTGTGAAATGTCCTAGGATATTTATATTTATTTACTGTAATTACACTCGGCTTTGTTTAATGTCCGATATTCATATGCTATTGGCTGATTATTTTCAACACTTCATTGCGAGAGTATTGCGGAAATTGCAAAGTTAGAGGCATCACAAACCAGTATGAATGATTTAGTGAAGTCGGGATACGCTAAAAAAGAGGCAAATTTAAGAACATGTATTAAACTTTCAAACGCTTTATTCTTTTGCAGAAGGTTTTGCCTTTTTAGAGACATCTGGTATAAAGCGACGATAATAAATTACCAGACATAAGAATGATTTTATGTCCACTACGGTGTATGGAAATCCACTACGGCTTTTGTTTTTTCTGGATTAGGTTTTACTCCGATATCTATAATGATGTGCCTTAGATATGATACTGCTCTGCGGATAAATTCGCACTTATTTGGCTAAAGTTTAAGGTTAAAATTTCGAAGTCTGTCCTATACATTTGCCAAATTTTTTATGTGGGGTTCAAGATCATAGTAGTGGATTACGATGTCATCTAGGTATAAGCCTGATAATGCTGAGTTCATTCATCTTTGAAATGTTGCTGGAGCATTTTTGAGCCCAAAGGGCATTTGGGTGAATTCAAAGTGTCCTTGTGGGACTGAGAAAGCTGTTTTAGGTGCGTTCTTTTCTGACATTTTGATTTAATGGAAGCCAGAAGCCAGATCAGGCGTGCTGAAGTATTTGGATTTACCTATAGTATTTACGCTATAGCAAGGTGCGGGTGAAAGTTTCAGTAACATTTCGTTTCACTCTTGAAAGTTGCCGTGATTTTCAAAATTATGACTTAGTATTTCAGCAGTACCACATCGTAATATATAAAATCATTAATAATTAATAACTGTAGTAAATCAAATTAAGCCAACCATAATGTTCTAGTTTATAAATAAAATCAAATGAATGAAAAATTATGCAAAGTGTATATGTAGTATGCAAAGTATATATATATATATATATATTTATATAAGTAAAAACATAATTCTGCAGCCATAAAACATTTATATTGACAAGTTTATACACGTAGTTACACTAGACAACTAAATAACACACAAATTTTCATAACAATATTAAAGAAAACTAGATATTTTATTCTGCGAGTATCGTCAGCGATAAATATGAATTGCATCACGTCATATCCCTAGTAACTTCGTACAGGCAACTGTCACCCGCACCATGCTACAGCGCAAATAGTATAGTTCATCTAATATATATGAGGTATAGGGTAGGAATCTCCGATTGTAATATCGTTAACTTAGCGGTAGTCGATTACTATGCGCCATTTACGTTGGCCTAAAGCGTCGTTCTTTTTAGGAACTACCCATATCGGAGAAGACCATGGGGACATAGCCGGTTTGATTATGCCATCGTCGAGCATTTTACTATTTGAGACTCTACCTATTAATAAACTTGAGCGACTCCAAAATCTTTGCATAAGGTTCATATTTGGACTCCGCAAATATGACAACGTTTCCTCTTTTCGCATAAAGCTCAAGTGGTTGCCAATTCGTCATCGCCGGAATGCTCATATTGTCTCGTTGTTGTACAACATTTTATATAATCCCATTTCGCCCATTTATCTTAAAGAACGTTTCGAGTTCCTTTGTGACACACATATGAGGTCCCTAAGATCATCAAATAGCCTATAGCTGCATTTCCCTGAACATACATCTATGTTTATGGATAGGTCGTTTACGGTTACAGCAATACGTTTGTGGAATGCGTTACCTATCACAATAAGATGTGCACAGTCTTTAGAAACCTTCAATAAGCTTCTAAAGGAACATTACTTACAATTATAATGTTATCTGTTATCTTTATTTGTACATATATAGTATTTTTATGTATAATATATTTGGTAAATATGTATAGTATCATATTATTGTTATTACATAGGTTCCATAGTATTTAAAAGTTATTTATGTATTAGAATATACTATATTTATTGTTCATGTATTTGTCATACTTGTATAATTTATTGCACACCGCTACCTACCGTTGTAACGTGCACAACTCCTATCCATCCAAAGGTTGTCTGGAAGAAATCGCCTAGTGCGATAAGACCGCCCATTGTACATTTCTTTGTCATATATATATCTGATGGTATGTTAACCTTTTATATTATTGGTGTACAATAAAGAGTATTCTATTCTATTCTGTTGTTTGTGGACGTCAGGGAAACGATATGATTTCGTGTTATTTGGAAATGAGGAACTAGTAGTAATTTCATGTTGAATAACATTAGTCGTAGTCAAGCAGCCATTTGGAAGGTGGAATATGTCAAAGTAGCGCTAATTATAAGTAGCAATAAAGTAATTTCATAAAGAGCATTTGTTTCTTCTGAATTTAGATGTGATACACGTAGTAATTTAACGATTTCTTCGGATCGGTCAGTAATGGCCTCGTATTGCTCATTGCACGATTATTGGAACAGTCATTGATAATTGCATACATTTTCTGCGTCGAGCTCAATAAAAGCTAATGTAATGGCACTTTGTAGCATATTATTTCTTAAACCTCTGGTTTACAACTAATCGTTGATATCATGACTCCGGAATTCATAACATTACCAAATACGTATTATATTACTTACTGTTACCTGTTTTGTTGTCCAATAAATAAATAAGTTATTTCAAGTTTAATAGCAAACTACTACACCGATTTCGATAAAAAATGTAACGATGATGTTGAAACGAGACTACTCGACAGCACCAGCTTTCAAATTGAAGAAGAATCATCATAATCGGTTCACATAAAAAAACCACAATTTTATACAGTATCTCCTCTTGTTTTGAGGTCGGTTAAAAAGAGAGTAAATCTCTTACTTGAAGTCTCTGCAGGTTTCTTCAGTCTCATCGGATCCATCTGCACATTGTACCTGTCGATCGCATACCCAGGCCTTTGGTATACAGGCGCCGTAGGCACATCTAAATTCATCTGCACCGCACATGGAACTATAATAAAAACAACGGCATGGACTACTATTATTCAGCCCATACATGACCCACTGCTGAGTCGGCAATTACATGAAGGGTCATGTCGAGATGGGTTGGCACAGGGTTTCGTTTCCATTAGGGCCCTTCTGCGGAAGCCGTAGAGGGTCATAGCGGTGAGGGCGATCCGGGCTTACCGCACGGTGTCGTGGACGGCTGCCACGCCGCTCGCCGGAGACACTCAGGGACCTCCAGGCGGAGGTGATCGCGACCGTGTACAGATACCGTGTGGCACGGAGGGAGGAGGGAACGCTGCCCCTCCTCGACGGTGGTGGTATAAGGCGGATCAGGGACAGAGCGCGAGAGGCCTTGATCCCCCGATGGGAAAAGGATTTGGCGATGGATGAGGTAAGTACATACATCAAATCGCGGGCCGGGAGCCTGCCACGAGTGTGGCGCGCCAGTCGATACGGCGCGCCACGCGGTGGAGGAGTGTGCCGCCTGGGTGACCGACAGGCGGGCCCTGGTGGCACAAGCCGGAGGAGACCTCTCGCTGTCGAGCCTAAACAAACGGATGCGAGGAGGCATGGGAGGTGGTGACCTCCTTCTGCGAGGACGTCATTTCGCAGAAGGAGGCCGCGGAGCGGGTCAGGGAGAAGGACGTCCTGGCTGACCCGCGCCGCAGACGGAGGCCGGGGAGGAGGAGGCAACTGTACGCCCACCTGCTTCCCCCGCCATAGAGCCCGGTGGTGGGTCCACAAAAGCCTCACTGACTGAGGGCGTCCCAGTTGCCCAGGACACCATCCGGCAGTCGCTTGCCTCCTTAGCGGGCACCTCGTCGGGGCGTCACAGTCGACTGCGTTTACGCGATCCTGTGGCGCCCCAAGCGTGTCGCGTGAGGGTATACCGCTGGGGTTTTAGTGGGTAAACGAGTAGTTTCCAGAGTCCTACATAATCACGGACCCACCCCCGAGGGGCGGCGGTATGCATAAAGCATTTTCCCAGCGCCACAAATCAAGGGTTTCGTTTCAAGATTTCATTCTCTTGCGGCCATGTCTACGGCCTTGTTATTTCCTTTTGTTGACTCTTGCGACATCCGCGGTTTGGAATGGAGTGGCGCCACAGGGGAGATGGAGGGATTGTAGGAGAGAGGAGTTGTGTGTGAAAGGTGTGAATGTAGGTATGACGACTGATAGATGTGTGTGGAGACTACCACCTAGTGTGTGACAGGGGCCGTAAGATGATAATTATATTTACAAATATGACGATTTATAAGAGTTTTGTTATGAAACCTACGTAAATAAAGTTCCGTTTGAGTTTGAGTTTGAATGTATTCTAAATCCTGTCCCCACACGGAGGGTATCTTCTCGCCTAATCAAAATTATTTCCATGGTAGAATTGGACAGGTGTTCACAGATAAGCCCCTGGCCAGACGAGTTGGAACAGGGTGTCGATTCAAGTTTCCCCTCATTTCCTTTTGTCGCCTCTTACTACACCCTCAGGATAGAATGGGGTGGTGAGACTACATATTCTAATGGCGACATTGTTAATACGAAATTTGTCAAATGAAGAAATACCTGTTTCCACCACACAGCTCCACTGTTTCGTCCGATTTGTCAAGGCAGTCCGCTATCTGAAATTAAAAAAGGTAATGCTTCATCATCATCATCATTTCAGCCAAAAGACGTCCACTGCTGTACATAGGGCTCCCCCAAGGATTTCCACATATTTCCACAAGGCGAGACGAAGAGCGGCACCCAGCGCCGCAGTGGATTGGGACTCCAGGGACTCCAAAGGCTCCAAAGTACTCCAAACGCCGGTCCTGAGCATTAATCGTTTTCCGGCGAGTTTTCCTTACTGCTTATTTCTATAGACACCTCTACCAACTGTTTAACGTTCATAACTCCTATCTATTCAAAGGTTGTCTGAAGAAATCGCCGAGTACGATATGACAGCCCACTGTACAGGGTGGGCCAGTGATTAGTTGAAATAATAAAAAAATATAGAAAAAAGACGATAATACTTATGTTAAAAAATATTTAGTTAATTACGAAATAGCCAATAGGCGGGAATTTACTTTTAAAGAATAATATCGTCTAAATGATGACCATCGCGACTTCGGCATTCTTCTAAGAGCGAATGGAAATTTGCCAATACTCTTATATTTAGCAGTAGTAGTAGTAGCAGTAATGGTAGTGGTAGTAGTGGGAGTGGGAGTGGTGATGGTGGTGGTGGTGGGAGTGGTAAATATAATACAATAAATGACAAAGAAACCGGTTAGCATTACAATCCTTTACTTTCTCATTGTCACCGCCGTGTCGAGCCCAGCACCTCCATGTTATACACACTCGGTATCGAACCAGGGCCTCGTAAAACCGCACTTTGGCGAACAGGACTTACCCCGTTGCACGTCTTCCCATGGTACAAGCAAGCCCCATACGCGCATTTGAACTGTTCGGAGTGACAGATGCTGTCTCTGCATATCTCCTCAAGCTCGTCAGAGCCATCAGGACAATCAGGAATAAGATCGCACAGCATCCAACTGTATATAGTGTTGCCATCCTTGCACTCAAACTGATGACTCATACTGGAAACATATTACTCTTTGAAGTTTTCACTTGTATGTGTGGTGACGGATTTCGAATACCTGGTCATCATCATCATCATCATTTCAGCCAAAAGACGTCCACTGCTAGACATACCCCACTGCTCCCCCAAGGATCTCTACAATGGCCGGTCCTGGGCGGCCCGCATCAATCGCTTTCCGGCGACATAACCAGGTCGTCGGTCCACCGTGTGCGAGGCCTACCAGCACTGCGCCTTCCGGAACGCGGTCGCCACTCAAGGATAGCACTTTCTGCTCCATCGGGCGTCGGTCCTGCGAGCTATGTGCCCCGCCCACTGTCACTTATGTTTGGCAATCCGGTGGGCTATGTCGGTGACCCTGGTTTTCCTGCGTATCTCCTCATTTCTGATTCGATCTCGCAGGGAAACTCCGAGCATAGCCCTCTCCATTGCCCTTTGGCTGACTTTGAGCCTTCTGATGGAGCCCATAGTGAGCGACCACGTCTCTGTTCCATATGTCATCACTGGCAACACACATTGGTTGAAGACTTTTGACTTCAGACACTGCGGTATTGTGGACGAGAAGATCTTTCGCAGCTTCCCGAAAGAAAGAATACCTGGTGTCACCACCCAATTCCTCCCTGAGTATGTCGTAAGAAGAAACTGACAAGGCCGATAACCTAGCGCAAGAGAAGGAATACTTGATGCGAAACCCTGTGCCAAGCCGTTGGCCAGTGTGGCACAGTAGGCTAATCCCAGTGGCGGATTTACAGATTTGCCGCCCGTAGGCTTTTAAGCCGCCTCTACAGTTCGACGAGACAAGACGAGCTTTTTTTTTAGACGTCCACTCTTTTTGACTGCCATTTTTCTATTTTTACGATCTTTTTTTTTAGACGTCCACTCTTTTTGACTGCCATTTTTCTATTTTTACGATCTTTTTTTTAGACGTCCGCTCTTTTTGACTGCCATTTTTCTATTTTTACGAGCTTTTTTTTAGACGTCCACTCTTTGCGCCCCACGGCCCACATGCCCACGACCCACATGCCCAACGGCCGGGAGAGTAAAAACAAAATGACTTTTATTCGAATAAAATTCGAATACGAATGCTTTCAAATAGTCAAAACTAAAATGTAAAAAGAAAAAATGTATATTTTAGCCTAAGATCCCACGATGGCCAGACCTTCGTGATTTAAATAAAAGCTAAAAAGTTCTTCTGTGCATAGCCAGTCAGCACCAAAAGTCTGCGTCAGGACGTAAACATCGGTTTGTAGTTGTACGCACACCTCGTGGTCCGTGGCCATATTGAAACGACCAAAGAAAAGACGAAGACAAAGAAAGCACCATTGAGCTCCAAGAACAGCTGCCTCGTTGGTCTAGTGGTTAGATGTGCCGCCTTTGGATCAACGGGTCCCGGGTTCGATTCCGGGGTCGGGCAAGTGTCTTTGTCTAAACCAGAGGCACTGGCTCGGAGTCTGGGTGTCATTTCTATCTATAATATGTAAGTATTTACAAAAAAAAATAATAGGATATAATATGTAGTTTATCATCCATCTCGATACCATAACACAAGCATTAAGTTGCTTAGCTTGGGACGAGATGGCGTTGTGTGAAATGTCCAAGGATATTTATATTATATTTATATCGCCTGGTCTGGTCGTTCTTACCTGTTTAGGGGATATGCACAGAAGAACTTTCAGCTCTGGTCATTCTTACCTGTTTAGGGGAGAAGAACTTTCAGCTTTTATAAAATAACGAAGGTCTGGCCGTCGTCGTGGGCTCTTGCTCCATTATGTCTTTACCACCGGTTCGGAATGCTATTCCACAGTGAAGAGCAGGAAAGAAACTCCATGGTTGCTCTTTTAAATTTAGGGATTACACTTATAGTGGTACAACAAGCCTGACAGATTTGTTGTACATAGCCAACAATAAACACTAACTTAAGTACATATTAACAAGACTAAAAATACCAATTAACCTAAAACTTAAATACTAAAATATATTATTTAAAGGAGTCTCTTTAGGCAAGGTTCCGAAGATACTGGCAGCGTTCCCCCTTTGAATCGCTAGACTGATTCTTTGTCCAAGGTAGCTACCAGCTCTTCGGTCTCCTGTGATGTCGACTAACCTTTTTGCTATTTCCTTAAAAAGGCTTCTAGCACTAGGACCCCACGAACCAAGGGTCTCGACACCGAATGGGACAAATTATATCAATAATATAAATATCTATGTTGTCATTGTTGGCAATACTTACGTGGCCACATAATCGCAAAGTGGTTGCGTCTCGTCTGAACCGTCCCAGCAGTTTTTCACTCCGTTGCACCGAAGTGTGTTGGAGACACATCCCCCATACTTGCATTTAAACTGATCCCTGTCACATCTACGAAAAACACCTTATTATTAACTTCCAACCTCAAAATTATAACCTCTAATGTCCGTGTGGTGACGGATGTAGAATACGTAGTCTCACCACCCCATTTCATCCCGAGAGTATTGGAAGAGCCGACAAACGAAAGTGACAAGGCTCACTTATCATGCTCACTTTAAGACTCATGGCAGTGGTGGCGTCGTGCGGCGGGTCGTTCTCTTCCCTGCAATATGGTTGAGGATGGCGATGGCTGCCGCATGCGTCATGCTTGTGAACAGGTGCCGTTGCTGGGGGTCGGTTGGCTCGGGCATTAGAAGGTTACTATTGTTGACTAGATCTGGCTGATTTTTGGCCCTTTGATACTATTGCGCGAGTTTGCTCTCACAAATCTGTCTTTTATCCAGTCTTGTACCCAAAAATAGCGATCTAAAAAGAGCAACTACAGAGTTTCTTGCCGGCTCTTCTCTGTAGAGGTGCATTCCGAACCGGTGCTATCACGTCACGTGTGTTTGCTATCAAATACATTATTTTTCTTTCTTTCTATGTGCGGTGGTAGATTGTAAATAATTAATTTTCTAATGGTATTTTTTTTTATTTTATTGTTTGACATGTCGAAAGAGCTCTAATGAGCCAACTTGATTAAATGAGTTTTGATTTTGATAACCTAGCCGCAAGAGAAGGAAAACTTGATGCGAGACACTTTGCTGACCCGTCTGGCCTGCGTGTCTCAGTAGGCTAATTACCCTCACGTAATATGAGGAAACCCGCGTCAGCAGTCAGTCATTTAGGGGCTGAATAGTAAACTTTAAATACGTTACTTAGTACTTTATTTCCTCCCGCATGAAAATGTGTAGGAGGATTGTTAACATCATCATCATCATCATTTTAGCCAAAAGACGTCCACTGCTGGACATAGGCCTCCCCAACGATTTCCACAAAGGAGTCCTGGGCCGCCCGTATCCATCGTTTTCCGGCGACCTTAACCAGGTCATCGGTCCACCGTGTGGGAGGCCCACCAGCACTGCACTTTCCGGAACGCGGAAAGCGCAGTGCTAACATACTCTAGTAAATAATGCACAAAAAGCAGCTAGCTGTAAGTCAAGGGAAGAGTGATACATGCTTCTGTGTTTGACGCTGACGAACTTTCCATTGAGATACAGCAAGCTGATATTACCAGGTAAATTTGGACCAACGACTGCCTCGTTGGTCTAGTGGTTAGATATGCCGCCTTTGGATCAACAGGTCCCGGGTTCGATTCCGGGGTCGGGCAAGTGTCTTTGTCTAAACCAGAGGCACTGGCTCGGAGTCTGGGTGTCATTTCTATCTATAATAAGTATGTATTTACAAAAAAAAAATTATATAAGTAGTATATCATCCATCTCGTTACCATAACACAAGCATTAAGTTGCTTAGCTTGGGACGAGATTGCGTTGTGTGAAAAAAAAAAAAAAAAAAAAAATTGTCGAGAGAAAATTATTGAAAATATTAATATTCTTCTCTATTCCAATTCTCACATTTCTTTATGTTCAAGCAGCCAGCTGACGTATAATCCACCATTTTATGGTCAGCTGACTTTGTATTTCCTTCAAAATATTAGGTAAACTATAATCTGACAAATTTTCAAATGGGAGGAAATGACTAAAAAAACTTTTTTTTGACCATATCATCGCATGCCTTTTTATACTTACTTTTTATTCTCACACTTTGTAAAAGTTTCATCGGAATTGTCGAAACAATCAGCCACGCCGTTGCAAGTCAAACGATCCTCAGTACAACCTCCGTAGGCACATTTGAATTCGCCCTCCGCACACCTGTACATGATGGTTTGTGACTTTTTTGTTAAATACAACTGGGACGGGTAACAGGTAGTTAAATAAATACTTACACATGGTTACTGCATAAATCAGTGGTTTCATCAGAACCATCCCAGCATTGTTTCTCCTGTAAAATACATATCAGTCAGTAAATTCGCCAACGTTCTCAAATTTCACTCAATAGTGGAGAAAAGAGATGGCGAATAACCTGTGCCCCAAACTTACTATTTCAATATACAGGGTGGTCAAAAAGTCGTGGATCAAACGAAACCAGCGGTTAGATGGGGCCATCAGCGGCAAAAAATTGTCCTTAGGGTCAACCCCCGCGGAGTTACAATTGATTTTGTGTTTTTATGAGAAATTGTCTATTTTTTACTAAAACTTGATAAAATTCGAAAAACTCTACACCCTGTATCTTTTTTATAATTTTCACTAGATTGGTACTGATGAGTCCTTTCGTTAGACATGCTATTTATGGTAGTTTATTGGGTGTGTTGAAGATAATATCACGTTTTACGAAAGCAAGAATTCATATATCAAAACTTGTTATTTACTTCGGACCCCACTGTGAAAAAAAAATACTCTACAGAAAAGTTCCACTGTATCACAATTTTTGGCGCAAATGCGCAAATCTTGCGAACTCTATTAAATAATAGGGATTCTAAAAAGGTATTACACATGGCTATGCGTGGCTTCGATATCTTGCAAGGACGATCATTCGTAGCAAGGCCAGAGCTAATTCATACATAAAACTCGGTTAGGCCTACTAACCTAACCTTACCTAAGCGTGATCGTTTTCCGGACTACAGGGTCTTTATCGTCTTTTCAGCCCATAAATGACCCACTACTGTGTCGGGCCTCCTCTAAGTTCATGTTGGGAAATTAGCCTACTGTGCCACGCAGCCAAGACGGGTTGACACAGGGTTTGCATCATGTTTTCCTTCTGTTGCGGCTGGGTGATCTGCCTAATGTGTTCTTTTAGTCGCTTCTTACGACACCCTGAGTGAGTCTCCTAACCTGTCTGATAGCATAGGCGGCTGAACTAAGATTTCCCGTAAGTGTAGCAATGTGAGGCTTCCACTGCAGCTTACGATCTGGAGTGATGCCTAGAAACTTGGTTGAATCTAGCATGTCTACTTGTTTATCATCCAAAACTAGTTCTGTTCTGTTTTCACAGAATTTAGTAGCAGATTGTTTGTTGTGAACCAGTATGATACCTGACTAAGGTACATACGCCCGAAGCCTGTTACATACATCTGAAGATAATAAAAGCGTTTAAAAAATCGTCAATCAGGTATACAGTAATACAGTGTCACTTCATTTCCTGCTTCTGCTGGCATCTTTTCCGTAAGCTTGAACACATACGGAAAATACCTTCTTAATAACTTTCGGCCCATAAAAGACCCACTGCTGCGTTGAACCTCCTGCGATTTGAGGAGGGAAATTAACCTACTGTGCCACGCTGGCCAGATAGGTTGGCACAGGTTCAGGATAGAATAGGGTGGTGACATTATGTGTGACATCCATCACCACACCGACAATCTTGGATATCTTACACCATCGCAAGTATTCCCATTGGTCAAACACCCTCCATAGGCACATTGAAACTGCCCTGAATGACATCTCAAGTCCTTGCACAATTTCGGGTTTTCATCAGATCGGTCATTGCAGCCAATTGCCCCATTGCAGACACTCCAGATGTCGAGTTCTTTGCCATTAGTACATGTAAACTTGCCTCTGAAACAAAAAAAAAATGTGTGCAACCGCTTTGTGTGGAGCCTGTCTGACCACGGAATAATCAATTTAGTCCAGACAACTGATCGATGGTAGAATGGATTAGTTGACATCAATCGATAGTTTCTACCAGACCAATCGATCGATGGTAGAATGGAGTCATTCATTGCGTAAACTTGTAGCGTGTTTCTCTCATCTTGCGAACTTGCTCTCACTATGCTGTTTAGTGCTTTTTGTAAAGATGATCAATATTTTTTTTAAAAAGCAACTACAGAGTTTCTTGCCGGCTCTTCTCTGTAGAATTTAAATTTAAATTTAAATTAAATTTAAATTTAAATTCTCTTCTCTTCTCTTCTTCTTTTCTCTTCTCTTCTTCCGAACCGGTGGTAGTTTCGGCATGAATGTGAGTGAACGCAGGGATTGTGAGCGATCAGGGGAGATGGAGGGATTGTAGGAGTGAGGAGTTGTGTGTGAATGTAGGTATGACGACTGATAGGTGTGTGTGTGTGTGGAGACTACCACCTAGTGTGGGAGTTTTGTGATGAAACCTACGTAAATAAAATTCCTTTTGAGTTTGAGTTAGTCAACGTCGATCGAGCTGCTTGAGCTCCCCTTTGTCGTCGACCGATGCCATAGGCCCGCTATCGATCGATTAGTTTGATGACCGGTATCCGTCGATCAATTAAAGCTACCACATCAATCGATCAACGTCAACCGATGTCGATCGATGGCATCGATCGACGAACACAAGATTGGTACATAACACAAGAATTAAGTTGCTTAGATTGGGACGAGATGGCGTTGTGTGAAATGTCCAATGATATTTATTTATTTAGATTTGCAGGAAATGATCTCTTCACGGTTATGATCGTTTTATTTTATTTTCTTCCCAACGTTTAGATTTGTTATTTTGGTTTCACCCAGCCGGGGTTTTGTTTCAAGCTTTCCTTCTCTTCCGGCGAGGTTTGCCATGTAATTTTCTTTAGTCGGCTTTTACTACAACCTCAGGATGGAATGGTGTATCTGTGACCACATGGACGTTCCCCTCACCACGGGGTCTCAAGATTATCCTGTGCTTTATTGTTGCTCTTCAGGATATGAAGTATGCTTACCCAACACCTGAGTCACAGAGTAAATTCTGTTCATCAGAAAAGTCATAGCATTCGTGGACTCCATCACATAAACTTTTTCTATCTATGCAGGCTCCGTAGTTGCACTGGTACTGCGATTGCTCGCATCTGTAAATGTCATTAAACGTTTTAACAGAATTCAAACAAGCATGAGGTTCTCGATTCGTCAAAATACTTTATTTCGTGTGGCGTCGTCCGACGGGTCGTTCTCTTCCCTGCAATATGGTTGAGGAGGGCGATGGCTGTCGCATGCATCATGCTTGTGAACAGGTGCCGTTGCTGGGTCGGGCGTTAGAAGGTTAGTATTGTTGATTAGATCTGGCTGTTGTTTGGCCCTTTGCGACTATTGCGCGAGTTTACTCTCACTAACTGTCTTATCACGGCCTTGTACCTAAAAATGGCGATCTAAAACGAGCAACTAAAGAGTTTCTTGCCGGCTCTTCTCTGTAGAACTGCATTCTGAACCTGTGGTAGATGGTAAATTTTAAATTTTATTTTGTTTTTTGACTTGTCAAAAGAGCTCTAATGAGCCAACTTGATTAACTAAATGAGTTTTGAATTTTGAATTTCTAACAAGACTAATTTTAGGCATAACTGTGCCTAAAACTGTAACACAGAAAATATTATAAAAAGAGTGTCCATGGAGTTTCTTGCCTGTTCTTATCCATATGATCTACTTTTTGGAACAAGCAACTAGATTCCTAACTTCACTATTGACCATTCGAAAACGCCTGTAACTAGGTTTAATTGAAATAAATGATTTGAGTTTGAGTTTGTACTAACGGTTTACAAACATGTAATTCACGAATACAAACGACACTCAGACTCGAAGCAAGTGCCTCTGGTATACACAAAGACAATTTCCCGGCACGGGACTCGAACCGGGGACCGTTTCAAAGTGACCAACGAAGTAGTCGAAAGAAAAAAGGACGACAAGACAACAAAAAATAAAACACAGAAGACTCACGTTTTATTGCCGCACACTGATTGCAATTCGTCTGACCCGTCTGCGCAGTCAATCTTCCCATTGCAAAGTAGTGTGCCGTTTACACACTTTCTATTGGCGCATGTGAATTCGTCATGAGCGCATCTGCAACATTAAAATAGTTTTAATTACGAATGTTATTTTAATAACTGCCTTTTGGTCTAATGGTTAGATGCGCCGCCTTTGGATCAACGGGTCCCGGGTACGATTCCGGGGTCGGGCAAGTGTCTTTGTCTAAACCAGAGACACTGGCTCGGAGTCTGGGTGTCATTTGTGCTCGTGAATGACATGTTTGGAAATTGCCCGCGCGACACAGGTTATACCTAGTGCAGGGGTTTCGTTTTAAAAAAAACGTTTTTGTTGGAGATAAAGAAAGTCGAGTCATCATTTCTTCTCCGCCCTGCTGAGTCGGGTCTCCTGTAACTACATGGATGCCCACGCTGGCCAAACAGATACACACATGCTTTCGTATAACCTTTTATTACCGTATAAGATTTCCTTCTCTTGCGGCTAGGTTATCGGATTCTTTTAAATAATTATAATTCTGCACTCCTTCTCTATATTTTATGCAATAAAATAATATTGCTAATATAAATTGAGACGTATACTATCCTATCTTTCAAGTTGGATCAAATTGCACACGGTATGATATAACCCCCCCCCCCCCCCGGACCGTGTCACCTTGTTGTGGTGAGGGGCCTTGCGTGCCTTTAGGATCCGTTGTGGCCATACCGGCTCAGGGTCACACATGCTGGGCGGGTCCACGGGGAGAGGCCAGACGAAGAGCGGCACTCAGAGGCGTGGTGGTTTTTGGCTTTGGGGACTCCTCTGTCCTCAGAGTTACCTCGAGAGACTTAAACTGCCGCGACAATGGTGGGCCAGGGCTGCCACCGCTAGCTACGGAGGCTCGGCTAGGCTGGCGGGCCAAGGCTGGTGTGAATGTAGGTATGACGACTGATAGGTGTGTGTAGAGACTACCACCTAGTGTGGGACAGGGGCCGTAAGATGATAATGGTGTTTATAAATATGACGATTTATCAGAGTTTTGTGATGAAACCTACGTAAATGAAGTTCCTTTTGGGTTTGAGTTTCCCTTCTTTCTGAACTGCAGCGCGGCGCGCTTTATCTACTGGGACTCTACTGTGGAGACAGGATGTCCGTACCCTGTCCCGGTCCCGTTGCGTCTCATGATGTTAATGAGACTGATCGACGCTGGAACTACTCTATCCTAAGGCCAGGGGCGTTCCAGAGAGCCCCGCCCGGAGTCCGCCACTAGGGCGGCAAGTTACCCAAGTGCGCTAGCCGTATTCGCCCGATGCAGGCTCTACGCTGTGGGTGGGCGTCAGATGTCCTCTCTCTTGCTCGCTCTGCGTCCTCCTTCCGCATCATGACGCTTTCTGCGTATGTGTTTAACGCACCCACGTTCTGTCCGATTGTGTGATTGCCGCTACCACAGAAGGCAGCGACAGGTCTCATCAAATTTCTGCAATCAGCGTTGCCCGCTCTTCGTCCCAGGCCGGGCACTATCTGAGAGTGTGTTCGGCGGTGTCTTCCACGGCGGCACAGTGGTGGCAATTGGGGCTCTCGCCCGCCACCTTGTGCAGGTATCTCCCGAAGCAATCGTGCCCCGAGAGGACCTGCATCAGATGATACGAGAGTGTGTTGTGCTGCCGTGTGAACCAATGCTCCAGAACCAGCCGAACGGCCTTTATGGTTTTATGCCCGGCGCTCGGTTCCTGCAGTATCTCTACCCAGTTTTCACCGTGGGGGGTTCTCGGCTGGCCCGTGTGTTGTACGCGTGGGCCACCTCCCTTCCGATCGCGTCTATAGTCATCGGGCGTGTCCGAACCTCGCACAGGTTCCGGAGTTGTACCTCGCACAGGTCCGTCCGGACATATTTCTTTCTTCAAGATTGTTTTTAGGAAATTTCCTTCTCTTTTTTAATCTTTATTCAAATTTGAAAAATCTTTATTAGTTATTGAGATATTTGCAATACACTAAACCCCCTTTTTACTTAATTATTAATAACTTTTGCAAGCGGAACATAATATGTTTTTTCAAAAATCATTTTAATGTCATTCCGTATCGAACGACATCTCGATAATAATTTTAGTAGACTGCTGAAAAAAGTGGACCAAAATGGCACTTGTTAAGTAACTAGACTATAACTTAAGTAAAGCAACGCGTAAGATACAGGCGCATAGAAAAATAATACCGATGGTAAAGCTCACATTAACACAGAAAAACTCAAATTACATGGATATCAAAATATATAATGCTCTCCCATACGAAATCCGCAGTCAGACCGGTGGTTGCTTTAGGAACAAACTGCATAAATGGCTAGTTGAAAAATGCCACTATTCAATTAAGGAATACTTTTCAGATAACCCTCAAAAATGACTGGTCTGGTTAATGGTTCTGGCTTGCTGATGTAGTAACATAATTTTATAATTTTATATTGCTGACATAAAATATTGTAATCAATTAAACATAATTATACATTTCTATTAATTAACATTTAACATTGCATGAAATGATTTTTTGACATTTATGACAAGATAATAAAAAGAAAAATATTTGTACGCTTACTATAAGCAGATTTTGCAAGGAATTCCAATATATTTTAAGCAACATCTAATCCAATGTACCCAAAATCCACACAAATAAATAAATTCTATTCTATTCTATTCTATTCTATATCGGCAGCAAATTAACTTGAACAAACTGCGCATATTTGACTGCACAGTATTCGAGATTCGTGTCTCATTTGCGGTCTTTAGCGTAGAACGGACGCGGCACCGGTTAAGGACGTGCGCGAACATTCTCACTACAAGACACTTTTTGCTCAATGGTGTGGTGTAGACGTCACTAAATATCGTGCATAGTGGCACCACTCCATTCCATACTGAGGTTGCTGTAAGACCTGACGGAAAAATGCAAGGCCTAACCTAACCTAGCCGTCTTGCGGCTAGGTTAGGTAGCTAAACTTGATGCGAAACCCGTCTGGCCAGAGTGACACAGTAGGAAAATTACCCGGCACGTAATGAGAAGAGGTCTGAGTCTGTGGTGAGTGGTGAGTGGTAGTAGAGTAAATAAGTATTCTTACGCTTTCTTGCAGAGAGACTCTTCCTCGTCCGAGCCATCTGCGCAGTTCTTCGTGCCATCGCAAAGCATCTCCTTGTCCACACAAGCTCCATACCCACATTTGAACTGGTCTGACTGGCAGCTGCAAAACAAGTTATAGAGACAGGTCGGGTAGAGTGGATTCGAGGAGCGTGTCCCCCCATTGTGGAACGTGACCTGCGGCCCGGACGCGGGCAGTCCTGCGTGCCTGTTCACAAGATTGACCTGAACCATATTGCAGGGAGGAGGGAATGGGCAACAGAAGGAAATGGTGCAGGTCCTAATGCTGAATAGATTGAGGGCAAGCTCTGTAAACCTCTGCTCTGAGTCCAGGTGTGTTTGTCTTGTTGTCGACTTACATCTTATTTCTGCAGTGGAACTCGTCAGTCCCGTCGGCGCAGTCCTGCGAGCCATCGCAAATTTGGGTGAGGTTTACGCAGGACATGGTAGAGTCACAGCTGATCTGATCGGGTTTGCATCTGAAAGAAATTAATAGAGAATCATCGTAAGAGGAGATGTAGAGCAGAACGGATATCCCCCCACTACTGGAATGTAGGCGTAGAGCCGGCTAGGGAAGGACTTGCACCTTACATAATATTAAGGTGGGTACTGACCAACGTTACGAGATGTAATGTACAGCGAGCATTCGTGCAGTCAGTACGTCGTGTTACGTTGAAACCAGCAACCAACAACAACAACAACAAACTAATCTAATGGTAGGATCTAATGGTCCGCCCGGCTAGCTACCACCCTCACATGTAAGCCAAGCAGTTTTACTGTGTTCCTTCGTGTGTATGGGAGAGCCGGTGCCCGACAGGGCAGTTCCTTGAACTGCCTGCTCCATCTTAGACTCTGGCGTTGCTTTCCATCACGCAAGCCAAGGATCAAAGGCATTCAAGTAACAGATAAAAAAACACGAGGATCACGTTGGTGTTTTTATGACGTACAATGTATAGGAAAATATACATTCTTTGCAATACAAATAAAGGTAATGCTTCACTATCACTACATAGTATAAAACAAAGTCGCATTCTTCTGTCCGTCCCTATGTATGCATAAATCTTTAAAACTACGCAACGGATTTTGAAGCGGTTTTTTTTAATAGATAGAGTGATTCAAGGGGATGGTTTATATGTATAACCCACCCCCGCTTTGCACGGGCGAAGCCAGGGCGGGTCGCTAGTAAATTATAAACCACGCGCTTGATTAGTTTCAACAAATATGTGTCATAAACAAGTTAATTGTGGGTGACGGTTTTAGAATACATAGTAACTATCACTACCTCAGTGCATCCTGAGGGTGTCGTAAGAGTCGATAAAAAGAAATTATTAAGCCCAAAACCTAGCCGCAGGAGACGGAAAACTTGATACCAAACCCTTTGCCAACCCGTCGGGCCAACGTGGCACAGTAGGCTAATTCCCCTCCATGTAACTGGAGGAGGCCTGACTCAGCTGTGGGTCATTTATGGGCTGAGAAGTTGGAAGTAGTATTTCTTATACAGACCCGTTGGGTTCCTCCATGACTGCTGACATCTGTCCAAACACTATCATTAACCCTGAAATTAAATTACATGTACAATTACTGCGCGTATCACCAACCCATTCTACCCAGAGGGTGTTATTAGAGCCGACTACAGGGACAAACAAACTGCACCTAGCCAAAAAAGGAAATCTTTATAGACATTCCTATACCAACCCGTCAGCCGTGGCCAGCGTGGCGTAGTAGAATAATCTCCCTCCATGGAATTGGAAGAGGCCCGACCCAGTGGTGGGTTATCTGTGGGCTGAATAGTAATAATATATAAATAAATATCCTTGGACATTTCACACAACGCCATCTCGTCCCAAGCTAAGCAACTTAATGCTTGTGTTATGGTAACGAGATGGATGATAAACTACTTATATACATTTTTTTTTTGTAAATACATACATATTATTGATAGAAATGACACCCAGACTCCGAGCCAGTGCCTCTGGTTTAGACAAAGACACTTGCCCGACCCCGGAATCGAACCCGGGACCCGTTGATCCAAAGGCGGCACATATAACCACTAGACCAACGAGGCAGTCAAATTACGAGGCAGTCAAAAAGTCAGTAATAGTAGTAGTGTCATAATGGACGTTTTGCTGGATCTCCATGCTATGGAGACGTCGTGTCGGCCAATAAAATACCCTCATCTGGGTCGGGCCTCCTCCAATTACATGGAGGGGAATTAGCCAACTGTGCCACGTTGGCCCGACGGGTTACACATTAAGTTTTCCTTCTCTTGTGGCTAGGTTATCGGCCTTGACATTTTGTTTTCAGACGGTTCTTACGACACCCTCAGGCTGGAATGGGGTGGTGACACAGTGTACGACATTTATTTACGTCTACACCAAACTACTTGAGCAAAAAGTGTCTTAGAGTGAGAAGGTGCGCGCATGTTTTCAACCGGTCTGTCAAGACTGTCTGGTCTGTCAAGACGACTGACTGAGTTGGGGTTTGTAATAAGTTTTCCTTCTCTGGAGGCTAGGTGGGTTTTTTTATTTATTTTTGTTTTTATTTATTCTGTTACAACACCACAGACTTGTAGTCCGTGTTCTTTTTAGCAATGAATGGTAGGTATTTGCTCTTTTTTTTTTTCTTTCGTCTGTCGTCCCCTGCGCCTCGGCACCTGGGACATTGGTGTTTCATTTAACCTACTCTCAGTAGGTGCTTCCTTAGCTTATGTTTGGTAATAGCTGTTTGGTCTTGATATTTAAATAGGCTAGGTGGGTTAGTGACATTGAGTATTGTAAATCCGTCACTACACGGAACCCATCACCACATGCCACGCTGTGGATGAGACACAGGCACATAGAATAATCCTTGGCTAGTGTGGCGTCCACAATACCGCAGTGTCTGAAGACAAAAGTCTTCAACCAATGTGTGTTGCCAGTGATGACATATGGAACAGAGACGTGGTCGCTCACTATGGGCTCCATCAGAAGGCTCAAAGTCACCCAAAGGGCAATGGAGAGGGCTATGCTCGGAGTTTCCCTGCGAGATCGAATCAGAAATGAGGAGATACGCAGGCAAACCAGGGTCACCGACATAGCCCACCGGATTGCCAAACTTAAGTGGCAGTGGGCAGGGCACATAGCTCGCAGGACCGACGCCCGATGGGGCAAAAAAGTCCTCGAGAGGCGACCGCGTTCCGGAAGGCGCAGTGCTGGTAGGCCTCCCACACGGTGGACCGACGACCTGGTTAAGGTCGCCGGAAAGCAGTGGATGCGGGTGGCCCAGGACCGGCCTTTGTGGAGATCCTTGGGGGAGGCCTATGTCCAGCAGTGGACGTCTTTTGGCTGAAATTATGATGATGATGAGTGTGGTGGAAGGGCTTAGAATACATAGTGTCAGCACCCCATTCCATCCTGCGTGTGTCGTAAGAGCCGACAGAAGGACAGAATGACAAGGCCGATAACCTAGCTGAAAGTGAAGGAAATGTTGATACGGAACCCGTTTAGCCAGCGAGGCACAGTAGGCTTAATGCCCTTCATGTTATTGGAGGGGGCTTGACTCAGCAGTGGGCCATTTATGGGGGACTAGAGCTAGGTGACGCCAGCGTCCTCTCTTAATTTATTACAACTACTTTTAGTGGGTTAAAAAAAACTTACCAGGAGCATTTGACCATACAACTAAAAAATATATAATTTTGTAAAACATTGTCATGGTATTACAAGTTAAATATTTTGTTTTCACTTCATTTAAATTATGCACAAAAAAGTGATAAGTTTTTTTTAAGCGCACTGCGACCTCAAAAGCGCTGCACTAATATTCACAATTTAAAAAACGTCATCAATAGTTGAGTTAAGATGGCAAATAGTGACTGCAACATATTTGGCATGTTGTTATAATAATCAATGTTTTCAAGATAAATATATTCGTTTGATGTAGTAATGTGCCCACGCGATTGATTCATTCCAGACATAACATGTCCAATAATGTATGTAAACATGTCCAACATGTCCGTCTGGTTAACTGGGCATATAAGATCAGAGTATCATTTGTGTTTGTGAATTTCATGTTTGTAAACTGCCCCGCGATACAAGTTATATCTAGTTATGTTATTTTTTAAGAAGTTGGAGAACCACAGAAGATTGCATTCTCGCGAACTTGCAGAGCCCCTAACGAGACATATAATACCAGTGGGGTTTAGTGGGTAGCTGAGAAAAGAGATATAAGTTTGGAGTCATAATCACTTATTGGGCGTGTCTATCAGTGGCATTACTTAGCAGCCCATAAATTACCCACTGCTGAGTCAGGTCAACTAGGTGGACGGACAACCTTGTAAAGGTCGCTGGGAGTCGGTGGATGCGGTCTGCACGAGATCGCACATTGTGGAAATCTATGGGGGAGGCCTATGTTCAGCAGTGGACTTCTGTGGCTGATATATAGATAGAGTCAGGCCTCCTCCAGTTAAATGTAAGGTAATTAGCCTACTGTGCCACGCTGGCCACACGGGTTGGCACAGGGTTTCGTATCAAGTTGCCCTTCTCTTGCGGCTAGATGTCCGACCTTGTAATTTCCTTTTCTCGGCTCTTACAACACCCTCGGGGTGAAATGGGGCGGTGACACTGGGTATTCTAAATCCGTCACCACATGGAATGTAGCACTGGCATTGTAGCACTGCAAATACGATTCCCGATCCGATTTTAATGCTACATGGCGATGTACGGGAAGCCGTAAGCGCCTACTGAAGCATCTCCCCTACTTCTGTAAAGGCAGAAAATCTATCTCATAGAGAGACACACTTACGTAATTTCCCTCCACGTAATTGGAGGAGGTTGGACTCATCTATGGTTCTTTTGGCCTGGGATGAGCAAGGACATATTCTCTCCATTTTTTTATAATAACGAATGCAACGAATTTTGGATTCGAATCATTTGTTGTGTCCCATCTCTAATGTTATTAGGTCGGTTAAAACTGGTGTAAATGACCTTTAGCCGTGTTAATAAAAATAGCTTAGGTTTTTCTTTATACCTCAAGGCTTAGTATCCGTGTGGTGACGGATTAAGTATACTCAGTGTCACCGTAGGCACTCACCGTGAGACTAGTCCACCAGTTCAAAGGTTCAAAGGTTCGAGCTATGCTCGGTGTCTCTCAAAGAACTATTACTACTCCTCTTATACGACCCACTGCTAAGTCAGGGCTCCTCCCATCACAGGGCAAGAGTTGGCACAGGGTATCGTATCAAGTTTTCCTTCTCTTGCGACTAGATTTTCGGCCTTATCATATATAGCCTTTAGTCTGCTTTTACGATACCCGCACGATGAACCCTCTTTAGGGGAGGCCTAATGTTCAACAGTGGGTTGATGATGCTGAAACCACATACACGCATACACTAAAATGAAGGTTTGCTGTTTATAATTAATTCTACCTTTATGTTTAAAAGGAATCTGCGTAATATTATGCGCCATCAATTGACAGAGTCACTTTTGTCGTCGTGCGGGAATATTTAGAAAACCGAGATATTGTTTTACATCGGCGTAGCAATCAACTGCAGCGTGTGTCCGAAACATATTGATCTTAAGATAAGATTAATCTTATTTTGGGAAAGTGAAGATGGGTATCATTTTTCAACGAAGATGATAAATCCAATTACAGGTTCCAAAACTAACAAAAAAATTATTTAAATGAATTGTTATTCATACAGACTGATGGTTCGGGAAAATGAGGACAATCATATCTTAAAATGTCGGCGTCTAGTCCACCAATATGCTGTGAATATGTCAGTTTTTTTGTATACGCGCAAGTAATAAAACAAAACATTAGAATAATAAACACAAATTCGAATTCAATATTAATATGTAGTTAAGACAGGACGACCTCTGTCGGGTCAGCTATTATTCTGATAAAGGTCAAGGTGATTCAGCAACAAGTTTTTAGTGATGTCCAGATGATTTATTGACATCGATGGGCAGGACAAAGCGGATCCCCCTCGTGATCGGAGGGCCCGCCTCGGAGCATGGGGCTCGTATAGCGAGGCCAAGGCTCCTAGGTTCCCGGATCATGCTTTTCCATTGGTTTGTTTTAGTGCGTAGGTCGGGGCGCAATTTACCCTCTACGAGTCCCGGAGTCCCGGAGTCCCACATAACCCGACCAGTATATAGACCGAACAGCTGGGTAACCAAGTCGGTGTCGCGAGTCCAGAGATTTTATTTCATTCACATCAATATTTCCATGTAAACGGATGCATACCTCGCAAGCCATCAGTGTAAATTCATAACATCCCGCGAAATGTCAGAAGGAGACAGGCAGATAAAAGGGAGATAAAAACAAATGTAAGCGCACATATTTATTTTCATATCATTACAACGTAATCAATAGTACGGCGCTATGAAGTGTTCGTAGAGCGAGACACTGGTCATTGCGGTGTACACGTTGATGTTGCATGTATGCTGGTTCTGAGGTGCCGTGGAGACCACTCCGCGGAGGAAGAACCTCTCCACCCCATCGTGGGTCGTCGAGAAGACCACCCCACCACCGCTGTCGCCCTAACACAGAGCTATGCCTGAAAATGTCGACCATTACTCAGTCCCACAATATTACCAGACTTAAGCGGTAGTAGGCAAGTACTGAAAAGCGCAGAGCTGGCAGACTTGCCATGAAAGGCACAACTGCCTGGTACATGACCCACTGCCGATTCGGCAATCACATGAAGGTTAATTAGCCGGCCAGGTTGTCGGCTTTGTCATTTCCATGTGTCGGCTTTTGCGATAACCTCAGTATGGAATGAGAATCCGTCACACGGGCTGTTTACAAACATGTAATTAATGAACACAGTAAAAAAGAACCGGGGAATTAAAGACCAATTTCTATACTACCAGTATTAAGTAAAATATTCGAAAAGCTGATACTTAAGGTGAATGTTCCAGGGTAGCCCGCGAAATTCAAATTTTCCTACGTTTTTTGCAATTTGCAGATCATATGCATAACTAGCTTTTGGGCGCGGCTTCGCCCGCGTGGGCTTCGAACCCGTGCATATTTTTGATGAACATAAAATCGGTTATTGTGACTAAACTATGATAGTTAGATATGTGCTCTCGTGGACTTTTTTGTAGATCTTTATAAGACCTATAAACCCGTAGTACATCATTTTGTTCTATTGTCAATAGTTTTTGCGGCGCACGCATAAATAGGTTTTCGATTTTACACCTTGGTTTACAAAATCGCAATTTTCATAAGGATCCCTAATTCTTTTGAAAATAAAATATAGCCTATAACCTTCCTCGATAAATGGACTATCTAACACTGAAAGATTTTTTGAAATCGGACCAGTAGTTCCTGAGATTAGCGCGTTCAAACAAACAAAAAAACTCTGCAGCTTTATATATTAGTATAGAGTATAGATAAAATTCCTAAAGGCATTCAAGACTTGTCTTTAGAAAACTTCAAGTGTGACATCAAAAGTCGGCTAATCCTCAAGGGATACTATAAAGTTAACAACTATGTCTTAGATAAAAATTCTTGGGAATAACTGATCGGTGTTGTTGCTAGTCCGATGCTCATATTTAGATACTTTTAGAATACTGACAAAGTAATTAGAAATAATGTTATAAATAAATAAATAATAAATAATAAATATCCTTGGACATTTCACACAACTCTCTCTCTCGTCCCAAGCTAAGCAACTTAATGCTTGTGTTATGGTAACGAGATGGATGATAAACTACTTATATACATTTTTTTTTTTGTAAATACATACATATTATAGATAGAAATGACACCCAGACTCCGAGCCAGTGCCTCTGGTTTAGACAAAGACACTTGCCCGACCCCGGAATCGAACCCGGGACCCGTTGATCTAAAGGCGGCACATCTAACCACTAGACCAACGAGGTGTGTGTATAAACATCAGTTCTTCTAATCTGATGTTTATACACAGTATGTGAGTGCATCCTAACGCCATAATAAAACTTTTTTAAATAGTGAGGTTCCTCGGTGCTCGAGTTATCATGCTTACTATAAGACTCATAGCAGTGTTGGCGTCGTGTGGCCGGTCGTTCTCTTCCCTGCAATATGGTTGAGGAGGGCAATGGCTGCCGCATGCGACATGCTTGTGAACAGGTGCTGTTGCCGGGGGTCGGTTGGCTCGGGCATTAGAAGGTTACTATTGTTGACTAGATCTGGCTGATGTTTGGCCCTTTGCGACTATTGCGCGAGTTTGCTCTCACAAATCTGTCTTATAACCAGTCTTGTAACCAAAAATGGCGATGAAAAAGGAGCAACTACAGAGTTTCTTGCCGTCTCTTCTCTGTAGAGGTGCATTCCGAACCGGTGATAGATGGTAAATAATTCATTTGAAATGGTTAAGTATCTATTTATTTAAGGGGTATACACTGACATAATAATTTGGTAATTAAACTAAACTATACATAATTTATAAAAAGTTCAGTTGTGCCCAATCGCCACTACTTTTACATTCACTCCGCCTCCTAGGTGCCCCCGTATTTGAAGAGTCTGTGCCTTCTTTCATTGAGGAAAAAATTCTAATTCTAATTCTCTAATTTTACCATGAAAACGGACAAACTATCTGAAATTAATTCTCATATGGCCTTTTTCATTATTCGTTACTGCCTTTTTGTACCGCAATTTATGTACTTTCTACGATTTTGTCCTCTTTGGAAACACATTGAATTATTACAAAGCCTGGATAACATCGTAAAAAGTACACTCATTTGCATTTTAAATACACCATTGGATGATCGCGCTTGGTCCCAAGCTTCACTGCCAATCCGACTAGGGGGTCTTAGTATTCGCAAAATATCATCTGTTTCTTTGCCAGCATATTTATCTTCAGTCCACAGTAACAAATTTTGAGACCTGCTTTCGGATATGTTGAAATTTTAGACCATAATGAAGCTAGGAATCACTGGCTATCAATCTGCTTAAACTCCACCGAGCCGGAACACCTTTCTTCCCAGAGACAATGGGACGAGCCGCTCTGCTAGCTGCTGCGAGTAAATCTCCTAGATACGTCAAGCAGTTCTACAGAGCGTGCCCGCCTTCTTGCCAGTAAAACATGGGAATCTGGTTTGTGGCTACAGGCACTTCCATCCACACATATAGGCACTTTAATGGACTCTACAGCTTTTAGACTGGCCGTTTGTCTCCGCTTAGGAACTACGTGCGTTGTGCCCCATCGTTGCCACTGCGGTGAGTCGGTTGACCGACTTGCGCACCACGGATTGTCCTGTCAGCGCAGTGTAGGCAGAATACCGCGGCACGCCAGCCTCAATGATATCATACGTCGGTCTCTTATCCAACGTTCCGGCGGTTCTAGAACCGAACGGTCTTTGGCGTGACGATGGTAAAAGGCCAGACGGAATGACTGTCATCCCTTGGAAGATGGGTCGGCCGCTTGTTTGGGATGCCATATGTGTAGACACCTTGGCGCCGTCCCATCTTCCTAGAACATCTATTGAGGCTGGTAGTGCTGCGGATTTTGCAGAAAACCGTAAACGGCGCAAATACAGTAGGCTTGACGAAGGCTACTTGTTTGAGCCGTTTGCGGTTGAGACATTGGGTACGTGGGGTCCTAGTGCTCATCGGCTGTTCAGAGACCTGTCGCGTAGGTTGGTCGATACTTCTGGTGACCAGAGGGCTGGCACGTATCTCGCGCAAAGGATTAGCATAGCAATCCAGCGCGGGAACGCTGCTAGTCTTCTGGGCACTTTGCCAAGTATTGGCGATTGGGCACAACTGAACTTTTTATAAATTATGTATAGTTTAATTTAATTACCAAATTATTTGAAATGGTAAATTTTAAATTTTATTTTATTGTTTGACCTGTCAAAATAGCTCTAATGAGCCAAATTGATTAAATGAGTTTTGATTTTGATTGACCATCATAATTTCTGCTCATGAAATCCGACTGCTGAGTGTAGGGAAGTAAAAGGTTGGATTTGCCGCCTTTGGATTACGGTTCAATTCCGGGGTCGGGCAAGTGTCTTTGTGCAAACCAGAGCCACTGGCTTCGAGCCTGGGTGTCATTTGTGTTCGTTAATTACATGTTTGTAAACTGCCCCCGCGATACCCCTAGAGTTTCTTGCCGGCTCTTCTCTGGTGGTAGATGGTAAACTTTAAATTTTATGATTGCTTGACTTGTCAGAAGAGCTCTAATGAGCTATCTTGATTATATGAGTTTTGAATTTGAATTAAAAAAATACGGTTGACGCAATCGGTTCTAATATTGTTCCATTCAACTGTACATTGGATGGATTCTGAAATGTTGTACATTTCGTCATATTTACATTCACACCTTTCATACACATATCATCATTCTCACAATTCATCCATCTCTTTTGGTTTTCCAGAAACCGTTGTGAAGTGTACTAAATAAAAGACAAAATGCTTAATCGTGTTTTATTTCTACAAATTCTGTGTAATTAACTGCTGGTGCTGCAAGACGTGTGTCATTGTGGTGTAAATATCTACATTACACAGGTCATTTTCATTATTCTTGGGCGCTGAGGAGACGATGCCTCGCAGGAAGTACCGGTCTATGCCGTTGTAGGACAGTGGGAAGGTGAGGCCGCCTCCACTGTCCCCCTTGCAAACGGCTATACCTGTGTTAAATCACCCAATGATTAAGGATTAAGTTGTGAAAAAAGTTTAAGAATTTCCGAGGCTAAAGTGACAGCAGTGTCACGGCACTTGAGGTAGTAGTCGATTTCAAGTGGGCGTTAGTACACTTTTGTGAGTAGAAAATCGATGTGGTACGAGTGATGTCGTTCGTGTGTATTAATGTAACGCTTGAGTGTCACTCAAGTGTGACATTAGTCAACGTCAAGCAAATGGCAGTAGTGTCAGGACATTTGTGTGAGAAGGACATCTGGACGCTGTGACGCGAGTTGTGTGGGACAGAAGTCGAACTCAAGTGAGTGTCGGGACACACATGTGAGAAGGAAAACTATGTGACACGACTGTGTCATGACACTGACGAGGTCAAGTGTGAGTCGGAACACTTGTGTGAGAAGCACATCGATGTTACTTGAGTGTCTGTTTGTAATATTAAAATAACCGCTTTTTACTAAGTGCATTTGTATGTTTAAACGGTAAAAATACTAAAACAATATTTTTTTCATCCCCCCATCTCGTAAAGAGTATTTTTGCTCTTCGATATCTGAGTACAAAAGCCGTTTTTATTCGCTAGAGAATAAAGTATTTTTGCTCTTCGATATCTGAGTGCAAAAGCCGTTTTTATTCGCTAGAGAATAAAGTAAAGATTATTCTGTAATACTTACCTGTCATAATGTAGTAATTAATACCTAAACTGAAATAAAAGTGTACCTATCTTGTGATTGTAAACGTATTTTTTTTGCATTTAGTCATTTCCTCGCTGAGGTGGAATGAAAAGTTACGTGTTGCACTCGAGTGCAAAGATTTTTCACCTCGTGCTCTTTTGATTCCCTCGCTAACGTTCAGGATTCTAATTTTGAATCCTTCGCTTACTCGGTCATCAAAATTGAACACGCGGTTAAAAAGCAACTTTGCACTCTTGTATAACAAATAACTATTGTATTGTTTTTACGTCTGTATCTCTGTAATAGTAGCGTAGTGCCAAGCGTAGTGTGAGACGGCCTGAAAGGTTGTGGGCAGCAGCTGAATGCGTCAAGCTGAAGACAGGCCGCTATGGCGCTCTTTATGGGAGGCCTATGTCCAGCAGTGGACTAATGTGGGCTGATGATGATCTCTGAAATGGCTGGACAGCATGTCACTGGCAGATAGCTGATATAACCAAGAGTAACTTAGGCTACTTTTATAGACACCCCCTCCCGATTTTCAGGAGCCCATATTAAGTTTTTTTTTGTTAAACACCACGCGCACGAGGTCGCGCGTAACAGCTAGTTTACTTTATAGGTAGGTTAAGTCTTTAGGGACAAAGGGATGACCATCCAGCCAGACGAAGTGGCATATCTGGCAGGAGGCGCGGTGCCTATCCCCCAATAACTATAGTTGGGGGTTTCTTAGCCGTGCGCATTGCTCTGTAAACTTCGCTATCGCGGCGTAGGGCTTTTTGGTATTGATCGCTTTGTAGGCGATATTTCTTGATGTTGATAGTTCAGATTTTTCGGGGAAATATTTGTAAAGTATGTAGCAAGTACGTAGCATGCTGGTCGCTACAACTGTACGCAAGCAATGCTTGCAACAGATAGTAATCAACGTAAATACGTACCACCACGCCAAAAGCCAGCACAGAACTTGTCAAAAGTTAAGTACTCCTTGAAGTCTTGTGGCATCCGGGCGTCACATTCCTTGATAGGAATGAAAGGCAGTTCCACTACGTTCAGGCGGGGGGAGACCCCGGCGTTGCGACCGGTGCGACCCCAGCCAGCTACCTACCGAAAGTCCGTTATCAATCAGTCTAACTGCACTAATAAAAATTGAAAAGAAAACTCTATTTCAACAACAATTAAAAAGAACTAAAAAGCTATTGTAAACAAACCCATTGATTTGAAAAAAGCAACTACAGAGTTTCTTGCTGGCTCTTCTCTGTAGAGCAGCATTCCGAACCGGTGGTAGTTTCAGCATGAATGTGGGTGTACGTAAGGGTTGTGGAAGATCAAGAGAGATGGATGGATTGTAAGCATGAGAAATTGTGTATGAAAGGTGTGCCTGTAGATATGACGACTGATAGGTGTGTATGGAGACTGACACCTGGCGTGGGACAGGGGTCGTAAGATGATGATAATGGTAACTGTAAATATGACGATTTATAAGAGTTTTGTGATAAAACCTACGTAAATAAAGTTAATTTTGAGTTTGAGTTTATACACTACAAATCAATAACCATTTCCAAACTGTACCCTAAAATTGATTTACTACTACCTGCTGGGACGGGCCTCCTCCCATTACAGGGAGGGTCATTAGCCTATTGTGCCACGCTGGCCAGACGGGTTGGCACAGGGTTTCGTATCACGTGGTTCTGCATCAGATCCCACAATGCCGCAACAGGAAGCGAGTTGGATCACCCCGGGGAGGTTTAGTGGGTAGGCCCCCACTATGGGGGAGAGTCCCACACTCCCCTTGCCGGCCATCCCCGTGGCCGGCGAGGAAGTCCATAAAGGATTTAAACCCGGGCGAACAAAAAAAAAAAATTTTCATATCGAGTTTTCCTTCTCTTGCGCCTAGGCATTCGGCATGTCATTTCCTTTCGTCGTCTCTTACGACCACGGGTTGCACTCCGGGACTGCCGGCAGAAGTGAAAAGGTTGTGCATTTATCAAAATTTTGGAATGGTTAGGGAATAATTTCGCAAGAATTGCTTTATTAATCAGTTTATCATTACTAGCATTTAGGTTAAATACAATATTTATTCATATCCATATTTTCAATGACTCTTTCACCATCTTCATTACCAGCATTATCATGGCCAATCTCTAAAACGGATACAATAGTTTTATGGTAGCTGAACGTTTATGGTAAGGAACGAACATTTATATATTTATACAATCAACTAGCTGACCGGGCAGACGTTGTCCTGCATGATATTTGTTTACCGACTGCAGCGCCATCTGTCGGGCTGATTTGTGAATCTAAACCATCCTCTGTGCCACCCAAACGCATACAAAAAATTTCATTCAAATCGGTTCAGCCGTTTAGGAGGAGTTCAGTCACATACACACGCACACAAGAAATATATATATTAAGAATATCCTTGGACATTTCACACAACTCCATCTCGTCCCAAGCTAAGCAACTTAATGCTTGTGTTATGGTAACGAGATGGATGATAAACTACTTAGATACATTTTTTTTTTGTAAATACATACATATTATAGATAGAAAACACCCAGACCCGGACAAATATTTAATAGCAGTTTCGTTGTGCTAAGATGGCGATCATTTGACATCGGTCTATTCTCCCTCCGTTTTACGAATTTTCGATCAGGTCACGTGTCCTGACGCGAGTTTAACATTTTATACCCATCCCAAGAAAAGTGCTCAACGCCGCTAAAGAAGTATTCACCTCAAAAATTGATAATAGTAAGCCGAAAAAGGCGCATAGAAAGGGCCTTGAGTAATATATCTACGGTGAAAGATTTACTTTATCTTGACCCATCGGCGAGAGTAACGCTTTCTCCTATTTTCATTTTGAATGTCACTATCGACACTTGTACATCACTAAAATGTACATTAAACAATCAGCCGGCGCCTCTTTAGCTTAATTACTCGGAGGTCATGAGCGAGCCTACTCCCGGTACTAATTACCGGCTGTTTAAATGGTTTACATCTTTTCTTATAAATATCGGTCTCTAACTGAAGAAGAGAGGTTAAAATCCGCAAATAACTACCTTTCCTTTGTTGCCGTCCATCAGCTGCGCTTCATCGAACTCTGTGTCAAAGCTGAGGCATACTGGTCTTATGTGCGGGCGATACTCGAAGGCGCGACTCATTTTCAACACAGCAATATCTGCCTGTTGGTTCTTGGCTTGGCCTTCGTACTGCGGAGAGAGCAGGATCTCACTTACCTGAGCAAACAATGGAGGGTAAAAAAAAAAATCTACGGACATTTCACACAACGTCATCTCGTCCCAAGCTAAGCAACTTAATGCTTGTGATATGGTAACGAGGCGGATGATAAACTACATAGATACATTTTTTTTTGCAAATATATACATAGCTAGAAAACACCCAGACCAGGAACAAATACTTGTAGGTCGTACAAATATTACCTTTGTATATTACATTGTAGTAAACTATTCAAGGGGAACGGTAGGAGAACATCAGTCATGGGGACCATCATGCTTTTTCTCATAGATATGTAGCTTATATGAAACGTTTACATAGCGCCATCTATTGAATAATTACTGCAATTTATACAATCCAGTCAACATTAGTTTACGTATCGCCATTGTTTGGAGCTAGCATATGATTGTGACGTTCAAATAATAGACGAATAATTTGCATTAAATTAATCAGCTGGGCCCGGCGCGTAGAGAACGCACCTATGGGCTGGAATGGGGGCTCTGCGTAAACGACGGTATGATCCCAACGGAACCTAAAGCCTCACCACAACAAGGTGGCAGCACGGTCGTGGGGGAACCCAACCCCTAGACCTACAAGGCTACGTTTCAGCCCAAAAATTCCGGCCTCCTCGAAATTCATGGAGGGAAATTAGCCTACTGTGCCACGCTAGCAAGACTGGTTGGCACAGGGTTTGAATCAAGTTCTACATCTCTTGGGGCTAGGTGATCTGCCTCTTGCGTTCTTTTAGTGGCCTCTTACAACACCCTAAAGATAGTATGGGTTGGTGAAATTGTGTATTCTAAATACATTCACACAAATTCTACTACACTACGAGATAATACTCACGTCAGATCGCTGGGCTTCCAAGTCTCGACTGTCCACCCAACGGCGGTACAGTTTGCCCATAGCAACGGCGTAATTCTGGGCCGGTTGCTTTATGTTCTTCTTTTCCAGTTCGTTGTATCCCCAGAAACAGTGAGCAGCTGGGAGAGAGTATATATTGGTGGCTTGCTCGTTATTACGAACAGTCCGCGCCAGTCTTTATGGCCGGTCTGAATGTAGCCGGGGGTACAAACTTGCGCATCGTGCATTTCATAACCAATACGAACGCAGCACACTCACACTAACATGCGGGTGGCGAGGGCGCTTGCGGGTGAAAAACGGCGAGCGCGGGCGTAACCTGCCTGCCCGCCCCGTGTGGGTCCCGCTGATACCTGATTTTGTGTAGTGCCGTGTGCGCAGCGTATTGTGGCTACATTCAGACCGGCCATAAAGATTGGGGCGGTCTCTAAACGCGTTGCCTGTTTTCTATCACAATGCGGTATCATCATGTCATTTGAAAAAAGCAACTACTGAGATTCTTGCATTAGTTCCCGAGCGAGTCAATGCCACAGATGGCGATGCAAGTGAGTGTCACGACACTAGTGCGTAACGTCACGTGACATGGACATATGTTCATGTCACGTGAGTGTCACGAATCTTGCGTGAGACGGAAATTGATTTCTATGTGAGAGTCACGACACTTTTCTGAGATATTATGTCGACGTCAGGTGAGTGTCACAACAATTGCATGTGACAGACGTCGACATAACGTTAGTCTCACGACCGTAGTTCGAGGTTGACATTGCTGTCAGGAGGATGTCACGACGGTTGTGTGAGACAGATGCCGATGGCGAGTGAGTGTCACGACACATGGTGTAGACTGATACCATTGTCACGATAATTATTATGGCAGATTTTGATAACAGGATACTGTCACGACACTTGTGTGAGACAGATGTCGCTAGCGACTGAGTGTTACGCCACATGGATGAGACATAATTATGTTGTGTTCAGGTGAGAGTCACGACTGATGGATGAGACAGATGTCATCGACAAGTGAGTGTCACGACACTTGAATGTGATAGACGTCGACGTCACGTGTATGTAACGACACTTGTATGAGACAGATGTCGATGTCCCTTTTGTGGTAGTTAAACCGATGTGACGCGAGTGTCGTGACGGAAACCGTTTCCAATCAGGCGGATTGTAAACTTGAGTGCAAAGTTGGTTGTGTAAAGAGTAGATATTTAAGAAACGTATGGCATAGCAGTTCATCTCTGCTTGGTTACCTGATACCACAACCTTTTCGCTGACCAGGGACCCCGCACAGATCTGTTTGTAGGGTTGTCCCTTCCTGTATATAGCGGCATGCCAGGGCAGCTCTCCAAACTCGGCGTTCCTTCCTCCGGCGATGGTGGTTTTACCAGAGGGTGTCACTCTTCCGCATTCTAAAAGTACACTTTACCTTAAACCCACTGCAGAGTCGGGCTACCTCCATTTCATGGGGGGGAATTTGTTAGCCTACGATGTTAAGCTGCCAGGTTTATATTAACATTTTATTTTGTTCTAAAAATTAAATATAAGAATACAGTATCACCACGCCATTCCATCCTAAGGATGTCGTAAGGGTCGACAATAGGAAATGACAACGCCGAAAACCCAGCCGCAAGAGAAGGAAAACTTAATACTAAACCCTGTGCCAACCCTACTGTCCAGCGTGGCACAGTCAGTAGACTAATTACCCTTTATTTGCAGTTGGAGGAGGCCCAACTCAGAAGTCGGTAATTTATGGGTTGTCAGGGAGGTTCCGGCTGACCCGTGCCACAGACGGAGGTCAGGGAGGAGAAAGCGACTCTACGCCCACCTCCTGCCCCCGCCATAGAGGTCGGTGGTGGGTCGGGAGACCCGCCGCCGAGGAATGTGGAACGGCCTCCGATAGTCGCTTGCTCGCGTAGCGGGCACCTCGTCGGAGCGTCACAGTTGAATGGTTTTACGCGAACCTGTGGCGCCCCGCTGGGGTGTTAGTGGGTAGACGAGCTGTTTCCGGAGTCCCATATAATCACCGGCTCCACCCCCGAGGGATGGCGGTATGCAGAAAGCATTTCCACAGCGTCAACAAAAAAAAAAAGGTATAGTTAACCTGTCGGGGGCAGTTTACAAGCATATAATCTAATTCACATCATAGTAAATGACACACAGACTCAGGGCAAGTGCCTCTGGTTTAGACAAAGACACTTGCCCGGCCCCGGAATCGAACCCGGGACCCGTTGATCCAAAAGCGCCACATCTAACCCCTAGACCATTTAAATATCAAGACCAAACAGCTATTACCAAACATAAGCTAAGGAAGCACCTACTGAGAGTAGGTTAAATGAAACACAAATGTCGCAGGTGCCAAGGCGCTGGGTACGACAGACGAAAGGAAAAAAAAGAAGAGCAAATAATTACCATTCATTACTAAAAAGAACACGGACTACAAGACTGTAGTGTTGTAACAAAATAATTAAAAAAAAAACCCCTAGACCAGCGAGGCAATCAAGGTCAGTGAATACTAGTATGGAGCTCGTGTAGCCACGACAAAAACGTAGGTACCAAAAAGCAGCAGATACCAACCTGTTGTACAGTTGGCGACCTTGTCCCAAGTACCGTTGACGCATGTCATGTGGGGCAACGCGTGCGTGGCGTAGAAGTGCGGTCCGTTGCAGGAAGGCAGAGCCACTGCGCCGGCCAGCTCCCGGCCTCGGCACGGGCGGGACTGCTCGGAGTCCGTTCCGGGGTCCAAGCATTTGAATGTCACGGACGGATCATTTGGCAGAGTACAGTATCCTGGGAAAAAAGTTCTTTTAACAGGAACCTGGCTGATACACATACCATTTATTTAGCTTAAGTCACGATGGACACTTACAAATGATCAAAAGCATGTCGATATTATTACGAACAAACATTTGTACGACCTCCAAGTATTTGTTCCGGGTCTGGGTGTTTTCTATCTATAATATGTATGTATTTACAAAAAAAATGTATATATGTAGTTTATCATCCATCTCGTTACCATAACACAAGCATTGTGACAAATTTGGCCAATTCTTTTTTAAAATGTTCGTTGAAGTTAACCCCTAAAAACAGCCTTTTTCTTTTTCCAATACTAACGTTTTCTAACTAAAACGTGACAATTTGAGCTTTTTGCTATTGCATAAAGTCTAACTAAACTACAACCACTCACTGTTGTCTAAGCAATGTAGTTAAATAATAAATAAATATCCTTGGACATTTCACACAACGCCATCTCGTCCCAAGCTAAGCAACATAATGCTTGTGTTATGGTAACGAGATGTATGATAAACTACTTATATACATTTTTTTTGTAAATACATACTTAATATAGATAGAAATGACACCCAGACTCCGAGCCAGTGCCTCTGGTTTAGACAAAGACACTTGCCCGACCCCGGAATCGAACCCGGGATCCGTTGATCCAAAGGCGGCACATCTGACCAATAGACCAATGTTCCTAACGTCAAAGAGTCAAATTGCACTTTATTACCGCTATCTTTTTGACAGGACGAAGTCCGTCGGGTCCGCTAGTTAGAAATAAATAAGTAATTACATAAACCCTGCACACGATAGCTTGATCGATTTGACAGATGTCAATTTATCTGATCCACTTAAAGGTATGATTCGAAACTACGTCGCGGCAATGTGGACCTGTAGTGCCGCGGTAGCACTGCTGCGTGCAGCTTAGTTCGGAATCATACCTTTACTTTGCAATGACGAACAGTGATGGGAAACATATAGTATCTGGTTGTCCAAAAAATAACGTTTTAAATTACTGATAACTGTGACGAGATGGTGTGGGTGTATTATGTGTGAAACTCTTTATCACTTTTTCTTCACTTTATAAGACAATATTCGAATAAAATCCATTTTCATTTATAAAATCAAATTCGTTGGCTTTCGCACATTGAAATTTAACACTTTTACAATTATTATTTTGTTTTCTTTTTCGTTTACTTTCATGGTCTAAACCACCTATTTAAATTTGGCGGGAGGCCAAAAAATACCCCTATAATATTAAATAGGAACTTATTATGAATATTGACCCACCATCGCTTATCTACCCAATGTTTTATATGTCTAGTGCAATAAAGAATTTCACACATAATACACCCACGCCAACAATTACAAGTATATTAAAACGTTATTTTTTGGACTACTAGATATTTTCTGTTTCCCATCACTAGCCCGTCTGTCAAATCGATCAAGCTATCTTGTACAGGGTATATCACATTTATTTTATTTCATAATTAGCAACCAAATTGACAGCTGTTGACTAAATCGGTAGTTAATATCGATATTACCATAACTAATTAGGTCACCGCACTACCGCATTCCTCAGGATGGACATGAACTCGCGCGCCTATAATAGTTATGTTCTTTTGGCTGAAATGCAATGAAGATGATACTCACGGACGCATTTTGGGAATGTTGCGGCGGACCACTTCCCTTTGGTGCAGAACAGGGAGCTGTCTTTGTCGGGCGTGTATCCCTCTCGGCAGAGCATGGTCAGCGCGGCTGACTCCAGGGAGACTGTGGGTCCGTTCCGGGGATCTTCTGTCACTGTGAAGTACCCATGCTCAGGGGGAGGAGGCAGAATGCACCTGCGAATAGAATGAACTGGCTTATGGCCGGCCTGATAGAAAAGGCAGGCCTTTAGTTCTTTCTGGATCAACTCCAGGCGAGTGCCCTATACTTTCCAAACCCTAAACGAACTGGGTAAGGAAAATAAACTAAAGCTGGTCTGGGTGCCAGCCCTCGAGAAGTCCGATATCACAGTTCAGCAGGCACCAGCAGATGCAGGTCCGTTGCATGATGCATCTTGCAAACTTAATAGTGTAACTCTGCAAATATTGATCCTAAATTAAAAATGTTATTGACAAAACTTGTGAGAAATAAAATTTCCAACAACTTTGGATATTGTCATTTTGCTCTAAAGTTGATAATTATAGTTATTTCAGAAAAACGAAAAAAAACCTTTAAAACAAGATGGCGGCGAACCCGATATTTATACTTGCAACCACCAACCCCGAAGTGTAAAAAAAAATCGCTCCTCGGAATTTTCTATTTAAATGTCTACCCCGACTGGACTATTTACAGTTGTTTTTGAAAGGTCGAAAGTGAAGTTAGGAATCTAGTTTGGAGTTTGGAGAAGAACAGACAAAAACTCCATGGACACTCTTCACTATCACTACATATTATAAAACAAAGTCGCTGTCGTCTGTCCGTCCCCATGTATGCTTAAATCTTTGAAACCACGTAACGGATTTTGAAGCGGTTTTTTTTAATAGATAGTGATTCAAAAGGAAGGTATAAACTTAGATGTTCATCATTGCACCCGTGCGAAGCCGAGGCGGGTCGCTAGTTATATCATATTTTCTGTTACAAACATCTGATTGGGTTACACTGATTTCGTGTTTAATTATAGTAAGCTAAGTGAGGACAATGTAACATTATTGCACAACAGAAAACAAATAAAATTCAATACAAAGCTATGTATGTCAATAGCAGTTAAGAGAAGACTTCTTTTTTTATTGGTTTGGCTGGAAAAAATGCCTGGCCGCACATCCCGCATCCGGTGAGACTACGGGGTAGTTTGGGGCCCTCACCCATTAAAACCCGACGTGCGCCGACGCCCGCCCCCACGAGGCGGACCGGCCCCCACGAGGCGGACCGGCCCCAGCTGTACGATTATGATGATCCGATACGAAATCCTGTGAAAACCCGTCTGGCCAGCGTGGCACAGTAGACTAATTGCCCACCATGTAATTGGAGGAGGCCCGAGTCAGCAGTGGGTAAGTTTGTAAGGTTCTAAGGTGGACGTCCTTCTCCAGTTGGGCAGTCCAGCAAGACCTTTTTACGTAGAAATTCTCATGGATCGGCCCTTGGGAACTCTCCAGTACTAGCACCTCGACTGCCCACTGCAGGGCGGGGGATTGCTTCCACTCCCCACGGTACCCTGTGGAACAGGCTCTAATCCCTTTCTCTCTCTCTTTTAGTTAAGTGGTGAAAGTCGAAGTCTTAAGCTATAGATACACATGCTCATTAATAGCACGAAAGCATGCTATTAATGAGCAAATCGTTCGATTTCAAGCATGCCACCTGTAGCGCGGGTGGAAGGAAGGGGGCGTGCTTTGAGCATGTCTGAACACTTCCTCTCGTGTTCAGACATGTTCAGACGACAGACGTGTTCAGATTTTATTTAATTAAGTCAGTTGTGTTATAAAAAATGGCACGTTGGGGAGACGAAAAGACATTAAATTTTACAAAAATAACATAGCACGTAACAAAGCTTACGATGATTTATGAATGAACCAGCTTTGACATTGAAAATGCATAAACTAAAATTAAAAACTTAAGATCAGTATATTATCACGCATTCATCTTCTTCTTCTTCTACCTGGCGTTAATCCCGGTTATTGCCAGGGTCCGCCTTCCGACTGACCTTCCTCCACTTTGGCCGATCTTCAACGTCCTTTTTAGTTAGGCCATTGGCTCTCATGTCGGATTTGACGACGTCCAGCCAGCGCTTACGAGGGCGACCACGGGACCTAGCCCCAAGAATAGCCATATTCAGGCATCTTCGACCAACGTACTCCATAGGGCGGCGCATGATGTGGCCATACCATCGCAGACGACATTCTTGCAGATTTTCCCCTACGTCACGGACACCAAGACTACCTCGGATGAATGAGTTGCGTATGCGATCGGATCGCGTTACGCCGCTCATCCACCTCAGCATCTTCATCTCCGTGACGAGAAGCTCCTGGGCGTGTCTGCTTAGTGCCGGCCAACATTCGCCGCCGTATAGGAGGACAGGCCGTATGATTCATTTATATATGCCCCTTGAGCTTCGGAGGCATTTTGCGGTCAAATTCAAATCATTTATTTTGCTTGGGTCACGATGGACACTTAGTTACAAAAAGTCAACACAATATTCATAATTATTCTATATAATACTAATGGTCTACCATCTACCACCAGTTCGAAACGCGACCACTGCTGAGAAGAACTGGCAAGAAACTCAGAGGGCTTGTAAATTTTTTTTTCCATTGCTGTCCTATTTCTTATGTTTATGTACAATAACATACTGGCACTGAACAACTTAGTCCCAAGCAGCTGTGTCGTTTATATAATCAGCAATGCGGTAATACGCTTTTTTGTAAAGCTTTGTCTTGACCGTCTTTTCGCATATAACGCCTGTTACCTCGCGCCACTTCGCCCAAGCCGCGCCTATACGGGCTTGGACATTGTCAACCTCGTTGCCAGACTCGTGCAGCACGGATCCAAGGTACCTGAACGTATCGGACTTTGTATCACGCATTCATGATGGTCACTAAATGTCACATGATGGTTTGACGACACGGTTAGCGCAGTGGTTGAGCGATCGACTGCTGCGCAGCATGTCGCGGGTTCGATCCCCGCACGGAAGAAATATTTGTACGACCTACAAGTATTTGTTCCGGGTCTGGGTGTTTTCTATCTATAATATGTATGTATTTACAAAAAAAAAAATATATAAGTAGTTTATCATCCATCTCGTTACCATAACATAACACAAGCATTAAGTTGCTTAGCTTGGGACGAGATGGCGTTGTGTGAAATGTCCAAGGATATTTATATTTATTTATTATTTACTAAATAGCAAGTGTACCAGATTGTTTTCTTGAGGAATGCTTATTCAGGAGTATGCTTAAAACTAGCATGCTTTTTGCTAGCAAATGTAAACAGTGCCAAGCATGCTCATTTTTAGCATACTAAAAGCATGCTTACTAGCGTGCTATTATAGAGCATGTGTATCAGTACCTTTAGTTTCTTACCTCACTGTGCCACACAATTCTGCGGACTCGTCAGACCCATCGCGGCAATCCTTGTACTGTCAAAAATTGTCATGATTATCCTCTACGCAGCTTATAAATAATGTGATTCCTCCAGCTACAGGGAGGGAAAATATCAAAATCAAAATGTTTTTTATTCGAATAAATTCTTGCGATTGCTTTCAAATAGTCAAAACATTTAACACAATAATTCAAAATAAATAATCGTTTAGTTTTTACCACCGATTCGGAATGCTATTCCACAGAGACGGGCCGGCAAGAAACTTCATGGTTGCTCTTCACTACATAGTATAAAACAAAGTCACTGTCGTCTGTCCGTCCCTATGTATGCTTAAATATTTAAAACTACGCAACAGATTTTGAAGCGGTTTTTTTAATAGATAGAGTGATTCATAAGGAACTAGGTTTTTATGTATAATAACTACATGCATAATATGGTAGAGAAACTGATAAATTTAGATGTTCATCATTGCACCCGTGCGAAGCCGGGGTTGGTCGCTAGTTTAAATATAAGGGTTACAATGATGGTGGTAGAAACAAGTATGACAGATTAGTGAAAGCAATCTGTATAATCACATAATATACTGTATAATGATATCCTACTATAATTGGCTAATGGTCAATTTCCATTCAAAATCAAAATCAAAATGTTTTTTATTCGAATAAATTCTTGCGAATGCTTTCAAATGCGAATGCTTTTCTATCTATAATATGTATGTATTTACACAAAAAAAATGTATATAAGTAGTTTATCATCCATCTCGTTACCATAACACGAGCATTAAATTGCTTAGCTTGGGACGAGATGGCGTTGTGTGAAAAAATATATATATATATATATAACACTAAATCAAAATTAAAAAAAATATATATTTAAAAATAATTTATCGTTTACTTTTTACCACCGGTTCGGAATGCCATTCCATAGAGAAGAGCCGGCAAGAAACTCCATGGTTGCTCTTTTAAATAAAAGGGTTACAATTATGGAGGTACAAACAAGGCTGACAGATTAGTGAAAGCAATGACACGCATAATTCTAATCATGCCCCTCAAAATGGAATGAGATGCCCATAAATGACCCACTGCTGATTCGAGCCTCCTCCAAATATATGGAGGGTAATTACCCTACTGTGCCACGCTGGCCAGACGGGTTGGCACAGGGTTTCGTTTCAAGTTTTCCTTCTCTTTTGGTTTTGGGCCTTGTCATTTTCCTTTTGTCCGCTCTTACTACACCCTCAGGATGGAATAGGGTGGAGACATTGTGTTTTCTAAATCCGCCATGACATAATACTTTGTCTTGTTCTTTCAGCCAAAAGAAGGCCACTCAGAGCCATTGGCCTCCCCCCAAGAATTCACATAAAGGCCGCGTGCTCGGATCGGTACAGTGTTGGACATGCGTCATGCTTATGAACAGGTGCCGTTGCTGGAGGTCGGTTGGCTCGGGCATTAGAAGGTTAGTATTGTTTTTTTTTTTTTATATCCTTGTACATTTCACACAACGCCATCTCGTCCCAAGCTAAGCAACTTAATGCTTGTGTTATGGTAACGAGATGGATGATAAACTACTTATATACATTTTTTTTTTGTAAATACATACATATTATAGATAGAAATAAATGACACCCAGACTCCGAGCCAGTGCCTCTGGTTTAGACAAAGACACTTGCCCGACCCCGGAATCGAACCCGGGACCCGTTGATCCAAAGACGGCACATCTAACCACTAGACCAACGAGGCATGTTGACTAACTATTGTTGATCTGACTGATGTTCGGCTCTTTGCGACTATTGCGCGAGTTTGCTCTCACAGATCTGTCTTAACCCGGCCTTGAACCTAAAAATGGCGATCTAAAAAAGCAGCTGCAGTGTTTCTAGCCGCCTCTTCTCTGTAGAGCTGCATTCCGAACCGTAGGTAAATAGTAAATTATCCAGCACTACGCAACTTCCGGTAAGGTCGCCACTCTACGACCTTTCTGCCAGATCAGCAGTCAGACCGAGATATGTGCCCTGTGAACCTTGGACAATCCTGGCACAATACTTACTCCATCACAAACAGCACCGGAGAACAGACACGCTCCATACTCGCATCGGAACTGCTTAGGCTGGCAATGATTGGAGGAGCACAACTCCTTGGTCTCATCAGAACCATCAGAACAATCCTCGTCGCCATCACAGACCTCCCAGGGTTTTATCTTACCGTCAGTCTCGCAGAAAAACACATTGCTGAAATAAGATTATTGTCATTTTATAATACGCGGCCAAAATGGACGATTGAATGTGTGTAATGAAGTGAATTATTTGTTCGAGTAAGCACACATAATGTATATTTATTTAATACGCCGCGCTCCGACCGCTTCAAGCATCGAGCTCTAAAAATAACGATTCCATTTAACTTTTATCTCCCCTTTCAACACCTTTTTTACGCTTTTTACGCAAAAAATAGTGTCAAGCAAGTATTTTTGGGACATCCTGTATACTTGCTCAAGCTCTAGACTAACTGTGTACCAAATTTCATTTAAATCGGTTCAATGGATTTGGCGTGAAAGCACGGCAGACAGACAGAGTTACTTTCGCACTTACAATTTAATAATTTATATTTCATTTTCCTTTTCTTTTTTTTTTAAAAACCAAACCTCTGCTCTAGGTATAAACTGTATCACGGGGGCAGTTTAAACACATGTAATTTGAACACAAATTACACCCAGACTGAGAGCAAGTAAGTGCCTCTGGTTTAGACAAAGACACTTGCCCAACCCCGGATTCAAACCCGGGACCCGTTGATCCAAAGGCGGCACCTCCAACCCATAGACACTAGACCAACGAGGAAGGTCGGATTAATTAAATAAATAAATAAAATATCCTTGGACATTTCACACAACGCCATCTCGTCCCAAGCTAAGCAACTTAATGCTTGTGTTATGGTAACGAGATGGATGATAAACTACTTATATACATTTTTTTTTCGTAAATACATACATATTATAGATAGAAATGACACCCAGACTCCGAGCCAGTGCCTCTGGTTTAGACAAAGACACTTGCCCGACCCGGGAATCGAACCCGGGACCCGTTGCAGTAAGGATATTTTAAAAAAGAGGACTCACTTCTTTGTGCGTCGACACTGGGGCAGCATTTCGTCGGAATTGTCAGCGCAGTCTTCTCTTCCATTGCAGATCAGCTCTTTGTTTATACAAGCTCCATATTCACATTGAAACTGGTCGGGTCTGCACCTGAGAACACCGCAAACACTTTCCACTAGTTAGTTTTAAGTTAGCGGATAGATGTCGCTAAGACGATTATGTACGCGGCATAGAAGTTTGCACAGCTTAACGTAGGTAACAACTAGCCCCCCCCCCCCCCCCCCATTTGTGCTGCCACTTTGCCGTGGTGGAGGGGCTTGCGTGCCTCAGTGATCCGTCGGGGTCATACCGGCCAGGGCCACCCATGCCGGGCGGGCCCGCCCTGAGAGGCATTACTAAGAGCAGCGCTACCTGTTATATCTCAATCTCAATTAATAACTTAGTGTCTGATCTCATCTGGTGATATACATGATGGACCAAGCCGACTTAAAATGTGGTCCCCGGGCAGGTCCCAGCTCACCGGTGGTGGCTGGGAAATCCTGCACCCCTGTGCCTAACAGCGCAGGAGTCTGCCCTCCGTGGTGGGCAAAAGCGGCTCTCCGTCGGTAGCTTCGACAGCAGACGTGGCAGTGGAGGCAGGAGATAGGAAGGTTGAGGGGAGTGCCCCTGATAAGAAGGCCGCAAGGAGCGGAATACCGCTCCTTAGAGACACGAAAGGCCGTTTCAGCAGAAACTCAGTGGATGCGAAGGTAGATCAGATGGTAACGCAGTCTGTGAAGCCCAAAACGCGTACGTATAAGATCGTAGCAGTACAGTCAAGGGGGATAAAACAAAACCCGTCTATAGCCTGCACGGCGCAGTAGGCAAAATACTCTAACTGTGATCATTTCTGGCCTGAGTAGTGGTAGACCTTGCAGAACATTGTGCGCCCATAGTGCCTAGGAACCCATAGTAAGAGGACCCAAGAAAAATATATCAAAGAAATTCAATTCGCTGGTTCGATTCCCGCACGGAAGAAATATTTGTACGACCTACAAGTATCTGTTCCGGGTCTGGGTGTTTTCAATCTATAATCTATTTACAAAAAAAAATTATATATGTAGTTTATCATCCATCTCGTTACCATAACACAGGCATTAAGTTGCTTAGCTTGGGACGAGATGGCGTTGTGTGAAATGTCGAAGGATATTTATTTATTTATTGATTATTTCTGGGGGTCCCTCACAAAAAGGCGAGCCATAGCTCATCGAGTCGCAGAGCATTTTCCTCATTTGGAAGCGAAACTCATGGTCCTGTTCGCCCGGGACTCCTGCATAAAGGATGACTCACGCTAGACCGTGTCGGGTCCGAGCCGAGTGTCAGCCGTAGCCCGGTCACCGAGCCGGTTCCGTGTCTGAAATTACTAAGACGGGCCTTGACCGGGCAATCATCGTTGCGCTGTGATACAGTATACTCGTCCGAGAAAAATCAGTGTTGTAACTAAACTACAATCATGTTCAATTTTAACGATCTGGAATTATCGGCTATTGCGATCGCTGTGGATGACGAAGAATCTGAGCCGAAGCGGGATCGAGTTGTTTCCGAGCCTTGTCCGTTGCTCGGGCGTCACTCGGTTGCCGCTCGATATAACGTGAGTGTGTTCATACAAAATATATGTAATATTAGTTGACCGTGCTACGGCCGACACTCGGCTCGGACCCGACACAGTCTAGCGTGAGTCATCCTTTACCCGGCTTTCTCTCAGTGCCGCCATGAGGATACCCAAAAAAAGAGGTGAATATGTACAAACTTACTCTTGTTGATGACACATCGACACTACTTCGTCAGAGCCGTCTGCACACTGCCTTTTGCCGTCACAAAAATATTTCATATGTATACAGGCCCCATAAGCACAACTAATGGTGTACTCTCGGCAGCTGTAACAATATGATGGATCATGTTTTGACGATCAAGTAGGTGACCTGCCTAATTCTTTTAGTCACTTCTTACGACACCCTCAATATGGTGTGGGTTGGTGATCCAAACCCTGTGTCAACCCATCTTGGCTGCGTGGCACAGTAGGCTAATTTCCCAACATGAACTTAGAGGAGGCCCGAATCAATAGTTGGTCATTTATGGGCTGAAACGACGATAAAGACCCTGTAGTCTGGAAAACGATCACGCTTAGGTAAGGTTAAGTTAGTAGGCCTAACCGAGTTTTATGTATGAATTAACTCTGGCCTTGCTAAGAATGATCGTCCTCGAAAGATATCGAAGCCACGCATAGCCATGTGTAATACCTTTTTAGAATCCCTATTAAATGCGCCAAAAGTTGTGATACAGGGGCACTTTTCTGTAGAGTATTTTTTTTTCACAGTGGGGTCCGTAGTAAATAACAAGTTTTGATTTAAGAATTATTGCTTTCGTAAAACTTAATATTTTCTTCAACACACCCAATAAACTACCATAAATAGCATGTCTAACGAAAGGACTCATCAGTACCAATCTAGTGAAAATTATAAAAAAGATACAGGATGTATATTTTTACGAATTTTATCAAGTTTTAGTCAAAAAAAGACAATTTCTCATAAAAACACAAAATCAATTGTAACTCTGCAGGGGTTGACCCTAAGGACCTCCCGTAGAACAATTTTTGCTGCTGATGGCCCCATCTAACCGCTGGTTTCGTTTGATCCACGACTTTTTGACCACCCTGTATAAACAAGAATATGTTTCCACCTCAGAAACAAATTTAATATTCAAAAATTGCTCCACCATCTTGGAAATCGCCGCGACTTATGTAGCGACGACCTCGTCCGGAAGGCAGCGCGCGACAGGCGCGACGCGATTCCCGCGACGAATGTCGGCGACGCGACTCGTGTACGAACCGCAATGGATTGGCGGTAGTCGCTTGAAGACTAAATTTGCATAGCCTTGTATACGAAAACTGACCTCTTGACCGCGAAGCGCTCAAGAGGTCAGTTTTGCGTTCGAGCGTGCAATTTGTCACGCTATTGGACGGTCTACGCGGTACCACTCTTGTCACCATGTTTTTTGATGGTAGTTCTTCATCAGAAGACGAATGATTGATTTTGTGGTCATTATCAGTATATTGTCCATTTTCCTTACGATTTGGTCACCGAAACAGCAGTGAACGCGCGAACGCGCGCGTTCTAGTTGACCGACGCTGTCAGAACGACTTCTGTGTGGTATGGTATAAAACGTAATACAACGCAACGAACGCAAAACTGAACTGACTTGAACGGTTGACCGCGTGACCGCTCTCTGTCTGACAGGTCCCTAAAGCGCCTCGTCCACGATAGATTAAAATTACGGAGAGCGACTGTCATAGGGCAATCTACGACGTGTACACATTAGCGAGACTATCCTAGCTAATGTGTCACTACAGTCTACGTAGACAGGCTCGGCTACTCTCGGAAGGCGTCGTGGACGCAGGTACGCAGATGCGTATAGACAGCAGACAAGCGATGCGTATAGAGAGCTCTCGAATTATCTACATGCCATAGATCAGTCTAGCTATAGTTGTATTTTTAATTTTTAATTAGAAGTAGTAAACTGACGTTTACTGTTTATCTACGAAGTAGTGTAGTGTACGCAGGCCAAAATGACACTATGTTATCACTGCAATAGGGCGCTCTAATGATCTCTACGTGTACGTAGAAATCACTACATAGTATAAAACAAAGTCGAATTCTTCTGTCCGTCCCTATGTATGCATAAATCTTTAAAACTACGCAACGGATTTTGAAGCGGTTTTTTTAATAGATAGAGGGATTCAAGGGTAAGGTTTATATGTATAACCCACCCCCGCTTTGCACGGGCGAAGCCGGGGCGGGCCACTAGTTAGAGTATAAGGATTAGATTAGTTGTCAAGCTGTCTAGCTCTATTCTCCCTGCGTGGACGACGCGCTTATAACAACACGACCAAAATGTCAATAGAAATTCGTGTGAAGTGACCCTGAACCGATTTTAAACATTTCTACAACGCTTTGGCAGAGTGGACCTATTATTTTATGTTTACGCTAATGGCTACGTCTCCGTCCACGGATTTAGAATACAAAGTGTCTCCATCCTTTTCCATCCTGAAGGTGTCGTAGGAAAAGGCACTAGCAAGTCCGATAACCTAGTCGCATGAGAAGAACAACTTGATTCGAAACCATGGCAACCGATCCGGCCAGCGTGGCTCAGGTTAATGACCCTCCATGTAGCTGAAGCTAGAGGGTTATTGTATTTGATTGGCCCTGACCCAAGGCCTAGTTGTCATTCATGCGTTAACGTGTTGTGTGTTTCTCTCATCTGGCGAACTTGCTCCCACTATGCTGTTAAGTGCTTTTTGTAAACAAACCCATTGATTTGAAAAAAGCAACTACAGAGTTTCGCGCCGGCTCTTCTCTGTAGAGCAGCATTCCGAACCGGTGGTAGTTTCAGCATGAATGTGGATGGACGTAAGGGTTGTGGAAGATCAAGAGAGATGGATGGATGGATTGTAAACTTGAGAAATTGTGTATGAAAGGTGTGACTGTAGATATGACGACTGCTAGGTGTGTATGGAGACTACCACCTAGCGTGGGACAAGGATCGTAAGATGATGATGATGATGATAATGGTAACTGTAAATATGACGATTTATAAGAGTTTTGTGATAAAACGTACGTAAATAAAGTTGAGTTTGAGTTTGAGTTTGATTTATGGGCTGATGATAAGGAATACAGAGCTAAAGAGATGATTTTTTTTTGTTTTTTTTTTTTTCTAAAAAAAGAAATATATCTTACGTCTCATCTTCACAGTTGGTTTCGTCCGAACCATCCGCACACTCCAGAGTTCCATTGCAGACAGCGACATCGTCTATGCAGGCTCCATACTGGCATTGAAATTCTTTAGCCGGGGTACAACTGGCAAGAAATATTTATTTTATTTTATTTATATCACCAGTGTCCTGCGAGCTATGTGCCCTGCCCACTGCCACTTAAGTTTGGCAATCCGGTGGGCTATGTCGGTGACCCTGGTTTGCCTGCGTATCTCCTCATTTCTGATTCGATCTCACAGGGAAACTTTTTTGCCCAATGGGGCAAAAAAGTCCTCGAGTGGTGACCGCGTTCCGGAAGGCGCAGTGCTGGTAGGCCTCCCACACGGTGGACCGACGACCTGGTTAAGGTCGCCGGAAAGCAGTGGATGCGGGCGGCCCAGGACCGGCCTTTGTGGAGATCCTTGGGGGAGGCCTATGTCCAGCAGTGGACGTCTTTTGGCTGAAATGATGATGATGATGATGATATCACCAGTGTGGTGAACAGCGATCGTATGCGGTCCCTTAAAGTCGTTGGTGCGGTAACCAACATCACAACATATATTTAATATTAGTACTATTTATTTATTTATTTAATACTTTAAGCAAAACATGTACATGGGCAGTCAACCTTTGGGTGGTACAGCGGGCTTACGGCAGATGCACTGGAAAATTGCGAAAGTATACATATATAGGGTTTTGACTGCCTCGTTGGTCTAGTGGTTAGATGTGCGGCCTTTGGATCAACGGGTACCGGGTTCGATTCCGGGGTCAGGCTAGTGTCTTTGTCTAAACCAGAGGCACTGGCTCGGAGTTTGGGTGTCATTTCTATCTATAATATGAATGTATTTACAACAAAAAAAAAATGTATATAAGTAGTTTATCATCCATCTCGTTACCATAACACAAGCATTAAGTTGCTTAACATGGGACGAGATGGCGTTGTGTGAAATGTCCAAGGATATTTATTTATTATATTATTATAGGGTGTCTCAGCAAGAGTGCCATTGTTTTTCGTTTTAAAATAAAAACAAGTATTTTATGACAGAGTTGTGATATATTTATTGTATTGTAAAGAAGACAATCATGATTAAGTATGGAATAAAATATCCGGCAAATGACCCCCACGGCTCCGATGACAGGCCATTACTCTTTTTATGAAATTTTCCATGACTTTTGCACAGAGATGTGGCTGTATCTTTCCGATGACACGTTGGATTTCTGATTTGAGTTTGTTAGTATTTGAACAAACTCAAATTGAGTAGTTTGAGTTTGCTAGTAATTGTTTCGGGTTTATGCGAATAAAACCGATAATTCACAAAACCCCAAAGAAAAAAATACGCACGGTGTTAAATCGCACGATCTTGGTGGCCAGTTGACATCTAAATTTCGTGAGATAATGTGTTCTGGAAATCGTTGCTGCAATAAGTCGATTGTTTCATGCGCGGTGTGGCAGGTTGCGCCGTCCTGCTGAAAACACGTGTTGTCCAGATTCATGCCGCCCAGATGAGGCCACAAGAAGTCCGTTATCATATTCCTGTGACGAATGCCGTTTTTGTAATGAGTTTTCACAATTATAACGCGTTGTTCTTTCGAAAAGCGCTCCATAATCACTACTTTAAAACAAAGTCGCTGCCATCTGTCCGTCCCTATGTATGCTTAAATCTTTAAAACTACGTAAAGGATTTTGAAGCGGTTTTATTTAATAGATATAGTGATTCAAGAGGAAGGTGTTTATGCATATAAAATACAAATACCATGCATAATTGCACCGTGCGAAGCCGGGTCGGGTCCCTAGTTTTTAATAATCGGAATAAACAGAGGTGACAGCTGTTAAATTTCAGAGTTGCCACTTCCATGATGAAAAAAAAATATTCCAATTTTAAAAAGTGCTCTCTTACTGAGACTCCTTTATTAACCTAGTAACATAAACTAACTTAAAAATTAAAAATGTACCTATATTAGCATACAAATCAAATCTAATTTATGAAATATAAATAATATATCAATTCTGTCACGGTGTTTGTTATTGAACTGCTCCGAAATGTAGACCTACCAAATGTGTATATAAAATTTCATCAAAATAGGTCGAGTCATTTCGGAGGAGTTTAATAACAAACACCGTGACGTGGGAATTTTATATATAGAGATACCTCACGTTTCCGCATAATTCTGAAGTTTCGTCCGATCCATCAGCGCAATGTGCAATCTAAGACAAATTAACATGAATCATCATCAATATCACCATTACAGCCCACAGACCCACTACTGAGTCCGGCCTCCTCAAATGGGGAGAAATTTGCGTAGGGTGTCAAAGTTGTTTACCGGCTCTATAATTTTTGTACAATAAAGTGTTAACACATTCAATGCCACAAGATTTTTGTGATGCATACATGTGAACAAAATGGTGTTCGATAACTTTTTGCCATCTTGTAGGTAGGACATGATCCCATTGCTATAGATTTTTTGGGACTTCTGATCAAAATACATATCCAACGCTCTTCAGGCAAATGACGGAGGCAAGACACTTACGCCATCACAAACGCCTCCGGACAAAAGGCAAGCGCCATAGTTACATCGAAACTGATTTGAATGGCACTTCTGCTCGAAGCATAGATGTTCTTCTTCATCGGACTCATTTTGGCAATCTATTTCTCCATTGCAAACTTGCCAGACGTTAATCGACGTGGAAGTCGTGCAGTGGAACTTGTGACTGCGAAAACAAAATACGGTTAAGGACTTGGTCTTGGGATGTCTCAGGTTTTCACGATTTTTGCAGATTGCAGGAAATGATTTCTTGACGGTTCTGATCATTAGACATCACGTTAGGGGCTGTCCATTACTCACGTGAGGTGCGAAATGGGGGGAGGGGTTCGGCAAAAATCACGAAATATCACAACTATACCCCCCTCTATAGTAAGATATCACTTCGTCTCATTTTCGTTAAACGCGTGTTTTCTAGGTACTGAAAATACACGTGATTTTTAAAGGGGATCCCCCACCCCCTTAAGTAGCGTAGTCTTTTAATGTTTATTTATTAGTTTACCATGGATATGTCTGAAATAAATAAATAATAAATATACTATAATATATATAACACAAGCATTAAGTTGCTTAGCTTGGGACGAGATGGCGTTGTGTGAAATGTCCAAGGATATTATTATTATATTATTTTTATGTTTACTTTTATTATTATTATAACCTAATTTTAATAGTATAATAATAATAAACTAATTATAAGATACATTTATTAAAAAAAAATACAAATAAAATAGTAAACACCAACCATGGCGGAGCCGAAGGCCCAAACTACCGGTGGTCAGGATAGGATATAATAATATATATTTGTTATTATTAAACCTCACTTTATGGACTATCCCCGTCGGTCTCGAGGAAGACCGACGAGGGGCGTGTGGGGCTCTTCTCCACCCCCGCGAGGAGGCGGAGGCATACCCACTAAACATTCCCCCGGTGTACCATCCTGTCCCGTGGGCCCTGACAGTTACTCCACGAGAACCCACCCTGGCCTGATTTTTACAGGATTTGTATAAAGTTTTCGGCCTTGGCAAAATCAAAAATCGATTTATTCAAGTTAGGTTAGGTGGTTATGTGTCCCCCTCGACTGTGCTGCCACCTTGCTGTGGTGAGGGGGCTTGAGTGCCTCAATGATCCGTGGGGCCATACCGGCCAGGGCCTCCCATGCCGGGCGGGCCCACGGGGAGAGGTGAGACGAAGAGCGGCACCCAGCGTCGTGGCGGGTTGCGGCTCCGGGGACTCCTCTGTCCTCAGAGCTGCCTTGGGAGTCGTAAACCGCTGCGGCGCACCATGAGGTCCTCGGGTTGGCGCTCAACTTAGTTGGCCGTCAAACCGAGTCCTCACTCAACGTCCTCGGGTTGGCGCCGGCCGAGGGCTGACGCACCTCCTCTGCGGGGCCGTATGCCGCAGAAGGGGGCTGCGGGACGGATCGCCGGTGCGCTGCGGTAGATTGGGGCTGCGGGGACTTGGGTGGATGGGGACCCTGTCCCCAGTGTCTCGCTGCGAGCCCTGGACGGGGGCTCCGGGGACCTGGGTTGACGGTGGACCCTGTCCTAAGGGTTTCCCTGCGGGCCCTGGACGGCTGCGGTGCGCCGGTGTCCTCTGGTTGGCGCCGGCCCGAGGGCTGACGGGCCTCCTTCTGCGGGGCCGATGTCGCAGAAGGGGGCAGCGGGGCGGGTCACAAGGGAGGGAGCTCCGGGTGACCCGCGCCGCGGACGGAGGCGGGGGTGGAGGGGGTTCCGTGACGATGCGGGCCCCTTCTGCCCTCGCCTAGGAGGCCGGTGGTGGTTCGGGGGAGCCACCACCGACGAAAGCCTCGATGACTGAGGGCGTCCCAGTATACCGGGACGCCCTCTCTGATAGTCGCTTGCCCGCGTTGCGGGCACCACGCCGGGGCGTCACAGTAGAATGCGTTTACGCGAACTTGTGGCGCCCCAAGCGCGTCGTGTGAGGGTATGCCGCTGGGGTTTTAGTGGGTAAACGACTCTTGGGTAGACGACCCTTGTCGGAGTCCCACATAATCACCGACCTTTCCCCCGGGGTGCGGTGGTATGCATAAAGCATTTCCCCAGCGAAACCAAAAAAAAAAAAAAAAAAAAGGTGGTTATGTGTACTGATCCCACAATGCCGCAGCAGGACGCGAGTTGGAGCACCCCGGGGAGGTTTAGTGGGTAGGCCCCCACTCTGGGGTAGAGTCCTGGCCATCCCCGTGGCCGGCGAGGAAGTCCATAAAAATTTTTACCCCGGGCGAACAAAAAAAATGGGGTTAGGTTAGGTTAGTCTTTTTTACTGTTACTACAGGTTCGAAAGGCCAATCCACAGAGAAGAGCCGTTAAGAAATCATGCATTTGCTTTTTGAAATCGCCATTTTTATATACAAAGACTGTTACGACAGTATTGTTAAAGCAAGAAGATGATGTTGATTAGATGTTCATCATTGCACCCGTGCGAAGCCGGGGCGGGTCGTTATCTAAATTCGACACCACACGGGCGTTCTTCCCCCCTTCTATATTCTACTACTATCCACCCCATAGATGACCCGCTGCCGAGTCATTCCTCCTCCAGTTACATGGAGGGTAATTGGCTTACTGTGCCACGCTGGCCAGACAGGTTGGCTCTGGGCAGTGGCGGATTTACCAGTAGGCTGAGTAGGCTGGAGGGCGGCATGTTTTAAGGGCTGGCCGATTTAGGACGTCTAAAAAAAATGTCGTCAAAAGAGCTAATAGGCAGACAGCTATAAGGCATCTTACTAATATTATAAACGTGAAAGTTTGTAAGTATGGATGGTTGGATGGATGTTTGTTACTCTTTCACGTAAAAACTACTGAATGGATTATAATGAAACTTTACAATAATATAGCTTATACATCAGAATAACACATAGGCTACAAGTTATAAAGATATTATGTGAATTACAACAATATAAACAAGTCGAATTCAAAATTTCTAATTGTCAAATTTTCGACCATATTAAACTATAGACAACATAAGGTTTCGCTGTCAGTTGCGTTTTGTTAAAGTAGGTTTTATACGGACGGGATAAAAATCTCAGGTATCCTATGTCCAACTTTCATTTTGTTTTAAATATATATAATGCGGAACAAAGTTCGCCGGGTCAGCTAGTATGTATACACGGTGATTTTTTTCCCATTGTTTTCCCGCGGCAGATCGATTTGCTATTAGTAGTACTATCGATTGATAGCAATAAATTAAAAAAATAAAAGTTTTTTTTTTTCAAATATCAAAAAAAATATTACATGAACTCGAAAGCGTGAGAAGCAACAGTAATTCATCAAACATAATATTAAATTAGGTATCAACATACGAGATACCACCGCCGACCACAGTGAAAGCCTCTCCTCCCTCGCCACCCCCTATACCCGCTATACCCGCTATAACCGCGCCGCCTCAGTTAGTGGCGAATTGGCGACTGTCGTCGCACGCGCGTTGTGTTTTCGTGTAGTGGCGTTTGAGTGCAAAAATGAATCGGCACTACAAATATTCTAACTTAGAGTACGTCGCTATGGTGCAACTGTACGCTCGGGCTGATTATGACTCCCACGCTGCCCAGCGGCTTTATGCGGAGCCGCAACACTTGGAGTCGCTCCGTCTTTGCGGGATTTTGAACCCCCAAGTCCCACAGGCCCGGACAATCGTAGCGGCAACACAGCGACTACTCGATCATGGACAGTTTGAGACACCAGCGCATGCACAGGGCAGAGGTCGATTGGCCGTTTATTTGCCAGAGCTCGATGAACAAATTATCGAATTCTTCGAACGGGATCCTTGACGGAGTACGCGTATGGCTGCGGCTAGGTTTAACGTAACTTTTATGTAACGTGACTTTTATTTGTGGTCAGAGCTCAAGCAACTAGTGTATCGGGAAGAACACGAAACGCGCGACGCGTTAATAACTGCGATAGTGGACGCTTTTAATAATATCGTAAGAAGTGACAGAGACACTCTAGTGAAATTGAAAGACAATCAAATGAAACGTGCTCAATTGTGCATTCAACGAAATGGGTTGCACTTCGAACAATTACTTCGGTACCGGTGAGTGTAATTAATTACTTTGTAAATAGCAAAAAAATCATAGTACGTAGGTTAGTTAATTAAAATCATTGTAAATATGTTGATTCCAATTTTTTTAATACGCCCTAAATACTTCAATAATACAAATAATTTTTTGTATTGTATTAAACTTGTTAGTAGTTTCGTATTTAGTTAGTTGAAGGTAAAAAGTATTGTTACGCCGCTAATGAGTGAATTCAAGAATCGCATTCCGTACCGAAAGCTATGGCTCAGGGTTCCCGAAAGTACTGGGGAGTAAACAAAGGCTTTTGTTTCCCACGTTAGTTTCTTTTGTGTTGTTGTAACAATAGCGTCTGTTAAAATGCCGACACCTATTGTAGGTGTTTATTTTTATGATGTTTTTTTACATTTCACCGGCTGATTAGCGTGTGAAAGACTGTGTGGTAATGAAGTATTTATGACGGTCCTAAGCCCGTTAAAGTATGAAGGAAAAATTGCAAAACTTTTAGGTAATTATGTTATGTGTTTCGTTAACACAAGCCCTCGTGCTACAGCTTACTACGGAAGGTATTAAGCATCAGCTGATAGCGCAATGATCCCCGCCGCGCGCTGCCCTTACTATAGGTAGGACGTCGCTTTCGAGTTTTGTTTTTCACAATTGTAAATCCGACATTTATTAATAATTAAATTATTTGTTGTTATAAATCGTTTGTACTACCGGGAGGAAATCATTTCCCTGCGGGAAAACATCCATTTCAATTTCACGGTGTATAATTATAATAAGTACTCGTATATATTTTTAGTTACCTATGTATTTTGTAATTATTTAAGTATATAGTATGTATTATTAGTATGTAGGTCTATGTCGTATATAGTTAGAGATCATTTAATGGTAAATTTCTTTTTTTCTTTTTTTTAATTTGTTGTGCACTGCCCATACCCATCTTCTACAGGTCTCACTCTGCCAAAGGTTTGCTGGAAGAAAACTCTTATAGAGTTAAGCTCGCCTGTGTACATTTTGTTTCCAAATTATCATGTTTTTTATTTTATGTATCTGTTTATGTTTATGTGTGCAATAAAGAATAAATAAATAAACTGTAGACGCGGCAAAAAGCCTACCGGCGGCAAATCTGTACATCCGCCACTGGCTCTGGGTTTTGTATCCACTTTCCCTTCTCTTGCCGCTAGGTGATCTTCTGTTCACCAGACGAGACAACTTGTTGGTGACATTGAGTAATCTATTTTTGTTTTTTTAAGACAAACGTAACCTGCACTAGGTATAATCTGCATCGCGGGGGCAGATTACAAACATGAAAAGTTGTTTGTAAACTATATAGTTATAGAAAAATGTTTCTAAAGATATTCCTGGAGCAGAGTGCTTTGTGTTGCATTTTCCATGTTCTTACAGTTTTAAACTTCTAGTTTGTTTTTTTTAAATACATTTTTTAATTTACTTTTTTCGCGATATTGGTGATTGCGTGTCTGGTTGTATGTGTAATATAAGTCGGTAATTTGTAACATACACATGTAAATGTGTGACGTCACCCGCCGCCCCTGGCGGAAGACCAGCGTTGGTTTGCAACCAGCATCGTGCTGAGTTTGGGACGGTTTGTGGCAGGAAGGCTTTACATTGCATTTAGTGTCTAGTTTTATTATTTTTGTATATTCTTGCCACAATAAATATTATATCTATGTCTAGATTCACGAACACAAATGACACCCAGACTCCGAGCAAGTGCCTCTGGCACAAAGACACTTGCCCGGCCCCGGAATCGAACCCGGGACCCTGTGATCCAAAGGCGGCGCATCCAACCCCTAGACCAACAAGGCAGTCAAAATTCGTCAGCACACGGATCTTCTGCCGTCATTCTCCGTGCTAAGCCTTTATTGTAATAGGTCTTACTCGTCGAAATGCTGACACAATGGCAGGTCTTCGTCAGAATTGTCTTGGCATTCCCCCTCGCCACTGCAAACATCTTTCTTGGGAATACATGCGCCGTACGCACACCGAAACTCATCTACCGCACAACTGTAATATAAAAAAAAAACGAATATAAAGTTATCCGCGCTTCAGGCCATTTATAAATAAATAAATAAATAAATATAAATATCCTAGGACATTTCACACAACGCCATCTCGTCCCAAGCTAAGCAACTTAATGATTGTGTTATGGTAACGAGATGGATGATAAACTACTTATATAATTTTTTATTTTTTTTTGTAAATAAATACATATTATAGATAGAAATGACACCCAGACTCCGAGCCAGTGCCTCTGGTTTAGGCAAAGACACTTTCCCGACCCCGGAATCGAACTCGGGACCCGTTGATCCAAAGGCGGCACATCTAACCACTAGACCAACGAGGCAGTATGAAGTGAAAACTTCTTTAGCGGCGTTGAGCACTTTTCTTGGGATGGGTATAAAATGTCAAATTCCCGTCAGGACACATGACCTGATCGAAAATTCGTAAGACGGAGGGAGTGAAGACCGCCGGCACGGCGCAGGATATTATATTACATAATAATAATAAATATTTGTGCTCTGAAGTGTAATTTTTTATTATATTGTATTTAACAACATAAATATTAAACAATATAAATATTAATGATGTCTTAGGTTTTCACGATCTTTACACATTGCAGGAAATGATGGATTCACGGTTATGATCGTTTCATTTTTATACTGATTGTATATTTTTATACACTGGGCCAGTAAATGACTAGTCCAAAATTCGGTTATAACTTGAATTTATTTAGGTGTTAACAGGGAGGTGGTCGTGAGCCAATTGAATGAGATTTGATTCTATACAATGCAACTGGGGTAAAAATCTTCCACGGATTGCCTCTTCAATCATCGTTTTGCTTTGAATAATATGTAAGGCGCTCCGCCGCAACATATTCCCCGCCGTTGAAAGCATCCGCTTTCAACACTTCAATTCTTCAGCAGTAGGCAGTGGGCACAGGCGAGTGAAAGGGCGCCGCACACAACCTCTTGATGTTTGCACTTCTGCAACTCGAGCCAAACCATCAGGCCCAGGAAATAGCCGAAGAACTCTCCCCAATCGCCAACATAATGGGGGCGTGTTGTCTTCCGCTAACAGCACCATAGTGCCAATTTCGAGCGTAGCCTCGCCTTTACGCCATTTCGTTCTCTGCTGCAGCTCGGACAAGTATTCCCGTTGCCATCTATTCCAAAAATGACGTCTTATGGTTTCCAATCGCTCATAGCGATTTTTGGGGGTTGTGACTCTTTCTTCATCTGTGTTGGGTGCAGGCAATGCGGTTAGTGGCCGACCAATGATGAAGTGTCCTGGGGACAAGGAGAGGAGGTCATCAGGCGAGGAAGAAAGGGGGCATAAGGGACGACTATTGAGAATCGCCTCTATTTGTGCAAACAAAGTTGTGATCTCCTCAAAAGTTAAGTGAGTGTTGCCGATAACTCTCTTTATGCAAAATTTCGCCGATTTGACCCCGGCCTCCCAAAGACCACCGAAATGGGGAGCGTAGCTTGGTATAAAATTGAATTTAATACCCTGATGACTTGCAAAATCAGTCAGGTGATCCTTGGCCTTATCTATAAAAATGCCAATTTCCTTAGACGCGGCAACAAAATTGCGACCATTATCGCAAAAAATCTCTACAGGCTTACCACGACGTGCAATAAAACGCCTCAGAGTCATTACAAATGCGTCCTTGGTTAAATCACTGACCGCTTCTAAATGAACACATTTGTACCGAAAACACACAAAGATACACATATAACATTTAATTAATTTTGATCCTCGTCCCCTTTTACTTAAAATCATAAATGGGCCTGCAAAGTCTAATCCTACTGTTAAATATGGAAAATCTGGATTTACTCGTGGGGATGGTAAGTTACCCATTTTAGGGCATAAGGTTTTGCCACGTAACCTTCTACACCGAACACAATTATTTACGGTGCGGCGGGCAAGCAACCTGCCATTCACTGGCCATACGGTTTCCCTAACCGTTGCTAGTAACAACTGCGGCCCCGCATGTAGGTTGGCAATATGCTCTTTGGCAAAATACAATTTGGTTAGCCTATGCGACGCGTGCAAAAGTATAGGATGCCGTTTTTCATAGCTACACGCAGATGCATCTATTCTACCACCAACACGAATCAATTTATCCTCGTTTATAAACGGAGACAGTGATAAAATTTTACTTTTAGCAGGCAACGGTTTATTTTTTATAAGTAAATCGTATTCCTCGAATGAATCTCGCTGCGCGATGCGACACAACGTATGAAAGGAAGCTAATAGCTCCTCAGACGTAAACATGCCTACACGCTTATCATATGGATGACTCATGTTAAACAGGAATCTGCGCACATAACCAAGTGTGTGTAAAAGTTTGTTGAATGAGGAACAGTTTTCAAAGCTAATTAATGGATCGCTATTTACAACTACGCTATGCGACTTAACCTCAGGTAAATTTTCCATTCGATTTACGTTTATTACTGGCCAAACTGATTCATTTTGTAAGAGAAAGCTTGGGCCATTCCACCATATGGCTGTTAACAACAAATCTTTGGCATCTATTCCTCTAGAAATCAGATCAGCAGGGTTCATAGCCGTAGGAACGTAACGCCATGATGACGCCTGAGTTAATTCACCTATTTCACAAACACGATTGGCGACAAACATTTTTAACTTCGCCGGATCGGTATTTATCCAGCTTAAAACAACACTAGAATCGCACCAGTGGACTATTCTTCCCGGCCGGTGCCGGAGGGATTCCAAAACCAATTTACAAAGCCTGCTTGCCAATAATGCAGCCACCAATTCGAGACGAGGTACGGTAGACGGTCTTAGAGGCGCCAGTTTCGATTTAGCGCAGAGCAACCTAACCATGACGTCACCATTGCTATTTACCGACCTTAGGTATACACATGCACCCATTGCACTAAGAGAGGCATCACTGAAGGTGTGCAATTCTATTTGGTTAGGGTTGTCACACAAAGTTAATCTCGGGATTTGAAATGTATCTAAACAAAGCAAATTTCTTGCAAATTTGTCCCAGTCATTACGCAGTTCTTGGGTGACAGGCTCGTCCCAGTCTAACTTTAGCTGCCACATTTTTTGTAACATCATTTTAGCCTGAATTATTACCGGACTTAAAATACCTAAGGGATCGAAAATTTTAAAGGAGTTTGACATTACAAATCTTTTGGTTACGTCGGCCTCTTTATCTATACAAAAACCCTTCATTGGAAAATATAACGTGTCGCTAGACGGAGTCCATCCCAGACCAAGTGTATTGGAGGAGTCACTAAATGTTAAATTTTCTTCATTAAGATTGAGATTTTTAAATATCGATGGATTATTCGTTTTGAATTTTCTTAAATTAAAACAACCCTTATATAATGCGTTAGTGACACTTTGTTGTATGTAAATTAATTGCTTTTCATCATTTGCACCCGTGATTAGGTCATCAACATAAAAATCTTTCTGAATTATATTTTTAATTAAGTTGTCACTATGCTCTTCACCTAGTTGCCATAAACAGCGAGTACTTAAGTAGCTCGCGCTCGCGGTGCCGTATGACAACGTATTTAGCTCTAACGTTTGAATAGGCTGAGACTCATTTTCTCGCCATAAAATTCTCTGTAAGCTACGGTCTTCTTCATTTACGATTACTTGCCGATACATTTTCTCAATGTCGCCGGTCAAGAGATACTTATATTGTCTGGCTCGTATGAGAATTGCAAAAAGCGAATCTTGTAGGGTAGGACCCACCATCAAAATATCGTTTAACGAGTAGCCCGAAGTCGAAGCTGCCGACCCGTCAAACACTACCCGCAGCTTAGTGGATTCACTTTCCTGTTTAATCACGGCGTGGTGACACAAATGGTATGCTACAAGTGGCTTGTCGTTAACTAAAGATAAATGTCTTAACTCAAAGTATTCGTTAATGAATTTAGTGTATTCAGCCTTTAGTGTCGTATTTTTTCTGAACCGTTTTTCTAAGCAAAGTAAGCGCCGTTTTGCTAGACTATAACTATCCCCTAGGCAATCCGGCGTGTCCCTTAAAGGTAGTTTCACACAAAACCTACCTGTAATTTCTCTACGAGTGTTGGCAATAAAATGCTGCTCACAAAATTTTTCGCCTTCGCTCATAATACGTTTTTCGGGAAGCTCTTCTATCTCCCAGAACTTGGCAAGTGACTTTTCTATGCCACACTGGCTCGCAAGAGAACTACAAAAAGCTTGTTTAATTTTAGTAGCATTGACATGCGGACCTATCGGACCAGCGACTATGTAGCCTAGCTTTGTGCTTCTTAAATTTGGATTTTTAAGACCGACGGACCGCTGCTCTGTATCTAAAATTTCCCAAAATAAGTCAGCTCCAATTATGATATCAACGGGACCTGGCTGATAAAAGTTTTCATCTGCAAGCACTATATTTTTAGGTAACTTTAGTGAATTTATATTAACCGTAGACTTTGGCATTTGTCCGGTCAGTTCCTTTAATACAAGACACGAATAACTAGTGTTATACTTCTCATCTAGAGAACTTAACTTAATGTTACAGCCCTTCGTCAATTTGGAAGCAACTGTATTTCCTATTCCTATGACCGTTAGACAGTCACTTGGGAATGTTTTTAAGGAAAGTATATTTTTTATTCTTTCGCTAATAAAAGTGGATTGACTTCCACAGTCAAGCAGTGCTCGAACCTTCACGCGCTGCTGAGACAGTGGATTCGAGACAATAACTTTCGCGGTTGACAACAACACTTGTGTTGAACTACGTTTTGAAAAGTTAACCATGGTTTCATTATTAGAATCCGGTTGCTCATCTAACGTAGCGATATTATGATGTTCAGACGAGGCATCGGGGCGATGCAGCAATGAGTGGTGCGTTTTGTTACACTCTCGGCACGGACCCATTCGACATGCACTCGAATGGTGACCCTGTCTAAGACAGTTGGAACACAACTTATATTTGTGTACATCCTTTAATCGTTCACCTACCGCCTTTCCTTTGAAGGTGGGACAATCGTAAATTCTATGATTTTCATTGCAAATAATGCATAAATAAACATTAGACACTTTAGTATTATTAAATTTGCTTGATTTAGTACTAACTGATAATGATCTGACAGGCATACTTTGATTATGTTTGCTAAGGGTATTAGGTGCACTATTGTTACGGACACTAGTTGACTGATTTTTTGGCAGTCCACTATCACGCTTATTGCGATTTAAAGACTCCAGCACATCTGCGCGGTCAACCAGAAATTTGTAAAATTGATCTAATGTAGGAGTTTCCTGTTCTAAATTATTTCGGTATTCCTCCCACTTAGTGAGGGTGTTAGCGTCCAACTTTGATGACGACATAAAAATTATAAGCACATCCCAGCTTTCTGTGGGTTGCCCTAGACTGGATAAAGCACGCAAATTTTTATTTAGGTGGTCAACTAGAAATCGCAATGACCCCTCTGATTCTCGTTGGATAGGCCTCACATTATACAATGAACTTAAATGATGATTTATTAGCATTCGTTTATTGTTGTAGCGATTGCAAAGCAAGCTCCACGCTTCCGTATAATTAGCAGAAGATACCTCCAAGTTCGAGATTATTCTCGCGGCCTCACCCTCCAGGTAGGATCGTAGATAATGGAACTTGTGTATCGATGTCATATGTGCATCATTGTGTATCAAAGTCTCAAATGTGTCACGAAACTCTAACCAGCGAAAATATGCCCCATCAAATTTGGCTATTTGGAGTTGAGGCAACTTTAGACCAGGGAATTGATGGCTGGATGAAAAAAGATTTTCATGTGTAGAAGCGCGCCTTTGCTCGCTTTCTAATTGAGCGTATTCATCTAGAATATTTTTTGCAGTGGCGATATTTAAAATGATATCTCTATCGATATTGTCACGCTCATCAATTTCCTGGTCCAAATTAGTCTCATTTAAAACCTCAATCTCATTTTGCAAGTCATCTATTCTGACGGACAATGCCTCGAACTTTATTAATTTTAGTCTTAATTCTGTTAACTGTATACTGCTTAACTCGGTTACCTTAGAAACAATGTCTAAATAATTCTTAAATTTAGTGATTTGACCTTTGATAGACGCGCGTTTAGTCATCAACTCTCTTAAACGACCTTTGTCCGACACGTATTCGTTAGGCATTATGCGCAAGAAGATATAAAACTCAACAAGTCAACGAAAGCACTGAATGACTAGCTAATAGATATATTGTAGTTTTGAATAAATAATGAATGGCTCACGCTCCTCAGTTCAATGGTAGTTATCGGGCGTCCCTTAGCAAACCGGTTCTGCTCGGACAGCTGTTTGCATTCACGGCGATTAAACGACAATCTGAAATTATTACAACTTATGTTAGAATATGCCGTCAATTTACCAAGTAGAAGTTGTAGGAATGTAATTAGTAATTATTTTTACAACTATGTATCTTTAAGATCTTTTTTTTTTTTAACTACCTGATAGTTAGGATTATAAATATAATTTAAAATTGGTTTTAACTTCTTCAAACTAAAATGTACAATAAATATAGATATAAGCTTTATGATTTGAAAAGGTTCAGTTATATTTAAAAATCTACCACCCTACTCTACTGATTCTACTATTTTACCAAAGCCGCACCAATTGCACAATTACCTTTCTTTGCACTAATAGATTTGATTCTCTACAGGCTTGGGAATTGTATTTAAGGATTTTAGTGAATAGGACAGTTAGGAAACACGGGACACTTATCTTAGCTCAGAAGTCTGATGCACGATGTGAGACTTTCGCCGACTCACTGCTCGTTACAGCTCAGGACTCGTTGATGATCCTGCTGGCTGCGCCTTATGGCCACACCTTCTAAGCTTCGACGCCTTTCTTCTCCTCTTCAAGCTGCCACTGGATCCTCCGTCACGCCGGGGGTGCAATTTTCTCCAGATATTTTCAGTTTGATGTCCTTTCTTCTTTTCTTCTAATCTTCTTTTTTTTTTATTATGTTCCCCTCATGGGCCACCAGCATGTATATTTTTATACACTGGGCCAGTAAATGACTAGTCCAAAATTCGGTTATAACTTGAATTTATTTAGGTGTTAACAGGGAGGTGGTCGTGAGCCAATTGAATGAGATTTGATTCTATACAATGCAACTGGGGTAAAAATCTTCCACGGATTGCCTCTTCAATCATCGTTTTGCTTTGAATAATATGTAAGGCGCTCCGCCGCAACACTGATAAATAGAGCAAATTTGGTGACGGATATTCCGTATGGTGACATAGTGTCACCACCCCATTCCATCCTGAGGGTGTCGTAAGAGCCGACAAAAAAGGACATGGAAATAACAAGGCCGATGACCTAGCCGCAAGAGAAGATAAACTTGATACAAACCCTGTGCCAACCCGTCTTGCCAGCGTGGCGCAGTAGGCTATATTTCCCTCCATGAACTTGGTGGAGGCCGACTCAGTAGTGGGTCATTTATGGGCTGAAATGATGATGATGGTGAAATAAAGCAAATTGTACGGAATTATTCCCTAACCATCTCAAAATATTATAAAATGATGCGTCAGTGCGTACAGCGTCTGTTCCGTTTCCGTCAACGCATTGTCGGTCGACGTAAAAGCGGCAAATTTCGTATTTTTTTATTTATTTATTTTTTTTATTCTGTTATTGCACCACAGACTTGTAGTCCCTGTTCTTTTTAGCAATGAATGGTAGTTATTTGCTCTTTTTTTTTTCTTTCGTCTGTCGTACCCTGCGCCTCGGCACCTGGGACATTGGTGTTTCATTTAACCTACTCTCAGTAGGTGCTTCCTTAGCTTATGTTTGGTAATAGCTGTTTGGTCTTGATATTTAAATTATATTCCGTGTCCGTGATATTTATATCATATCATTTTTAGTTATGTAACATTTCATAATCGTAAGGAGTTCATCTAAAGATTCTAAGTACCTACGGTAAAACGGAACTAATTTTGTTAATTTTAAAATTCAATATCACACTACACAACCGCTCTGTAGATGCTGAACGCAACTGCCTAGACGCGTAATGTGAAAGGTCTAATTTGACCGAATAGACGCGACCGACGATACGCTCGACGCATATTGTGAACCGACCCTTAAGGTTTCAAAAGGTTTTCTATATCATCATAGGATAGTGTATGTAGCCAGTTTTGACCCCGTTTCTTACTTTCCCTAAGATCTTTCACACACCCACGCGTGTGACATATTTTTTTATTATATGTAGTCTGTTTTAGTGCCACGGTTTTAGTGCTAACAAATTTGTGCTTACGACATATTGGAGCAAACAGACAACACCTCATCAGATCCATCTACGCAGTCCACCCAGCCGTTACAAAGGTTCTTTCTGTCAATACAAGCGCCATATGCACAACGAAATTCGTTGTCGTTGCATCTGTGAAGGAAAAACAATCAAATAAAAAGTCACATATCAGATTAAGAATGAGTGGTGTTACCACCTCGTCGCATCCTGTGGCGTAAGTACCGACAGAACAAAATGTCAAGGTCGCAAGAGAAGGAATACTTGCTACGAAACCCTTTCTTTTTTTTTTGCCCGGGGTAAAATCCTTTATGGACTATCCCCCTCAGCCACGGGGATGGCGTGTGGGACTCTCCCCCAGAGTGGGGGCCTACCCACTAAACATCCCCGGGGTGCTCTCTCGCGTCCATGTCGGTGGCATTGCGGGAACTTCGCCTACTGGGGCCCAACCGCTATGCCACAGACTGTAGGCTCGCCGCCTCCTCAAACCCGCGCTCCAATGAGCACCGACGTCCTGCCATGAGCACACCGAGTAGGACGTCGTCCAACGTCGGATCCCACGTGGGGCAGGGGCGTCCCCACGCCCTGCCCCGGGATCCACGGCCGAATTCGGCCTGGTGTGTTATAGCACCTTGAAGGTGGCCTTGCTAAATGGGGCAGGGGTGTAAAGAGCCCGCTGTCCTGGCCATTATTAGGAGCCCCGTATGTGGTATCTGTCCTCCTACTAATTCCCGTACGTCTTGTCCGATGCGTTCTGCCAAGGATCTATGTGCTACCAAACCCTGTGCCAACCCGTCAGGCCAGCGTGGCACAGTAGGCAAATTAAAATAATAATAAATATCCTTGGACATTTCACACAACGCCATCTCGTCCCAAGCTAAGCAACTTAATGCTTGTGTTATGGTAACGAGATGGATAATACACTACTTAATTTTTTATTTTTTATTGTAAATATATACATATTATAGATAAAAATGACACCCAGACTCCGAGCCATTGCCTCTGGTTTAGGCAAAGACACTTGCCCGACCCCGGAATCGAACCCGGGACCCGTTGATCCAAAGGCGGCACATCTAACCACTAGACCAACGAGGCAGTCATTAATTTTTTTCACAAATTACCCTCCATGAAACTGGAGGAGGCCATAAAAGACCCACTCCTGAGTCAGGCCATCTTCTAATTACTAGGAGGGAAATAGGCTGCCTTTGTTTGGATGCTAATTTACTGCCCTAATGAGTCGGGCGTGTGGGGCAGGGCCGGATTTAGGGGTCCAGAGGCCTCGGGGCAACAAAGAAGTGGAGGCCCCCTTGCCCCAAATTATTTTCCAAATAAAATGAAAAACTTTTTTCAGTCGAGTTTTTCAATTTATTGTGAAACCAAGTAGATTCTCTTAGTATTTAACAAACACATATGAATATAATCGGAAACAAGAATTATTTGAAATTTAATTTAGTGTTAACGAACGGAATCTTTCGAGCTTTTTTTGCCGAAAAATCGTTGATGATTTCGCTGAAATCCAGTTCTCGGAGTCCAATTTGAAAGATTTATTTTTCCGAAGTCTCTATTGTGGAGGCCCCCTGCTTGTGGAGGCCCCGGAGCTTTCGCCCCGGTTGCGCCCCCCTAAATCCGGCCCTGGTGTGGGGACGTGTCAGAATATTACACTTCCCCACCGCACGCTGGGAAATAACGCGTGATGTAAAAGTCAACAAAACCCAGCACGCTTGGTGGTAGGATCTAATGATCCGCCCGGCTAGCTACCACCTTCACATCTGAGTCAAGCCAAGCAGTTTTACTGTTTCGTCGTGTGTATGTGAGAGCCAGTGCCAGACTGGGCATTTCTTTGAGTTGCCTGCTCCATCTTAGACCCTGGCGTTGCTTTCCATCACGCAAGCCTAGGGTCAAAGGCATTCAAGTCAATGATAAAAAAAAGTAAAAGAATCGACATTCTTTTACATGTATGAAATTACAATCTGGTGCGGCTTGTGAAGCGGCTGAAAAAGCTAAAGCATACAAATACAGGGGTCTAGGCTCCGAATATTAATTTGTCCCATTCGGTGTCGAGACCCTTGGTCCGTGGGGTCCTAGCGCTATAAGCCTTTTTCAGGAAATAGCAAAAAGGTTAGTCGACATCACAGGAGACCGAAGCGCTCGTAGCTACCTAGGACAAAGAATTAGTCTAGCGATTCAAAGGGGGAACGCTGCCAGTATCTTCGGAACCTTGCCTAAAGGGACTCCTTTAAATAATATATTTTAGTATTTAAGTTTTGGTAATTTGTATGAAATGAAATGTGAGTAAATAATCAATGAAACCATAAAAAACTCACTCCTGAGTCAGGACTTCTCTAATTACATCAAGCTTTCCTTCTCTTAGGGCTAGGTTTTCAGCCTTATCATTTCCTTTTATCAGCTCTTACGACACCCTCAAGATGGAATGGGGTGGTGACACTATGTATTCTAAATCCGTCACCACACGGATCAATTTACTTTTTATTGTATTTACTAGTGGCCCGCCCCGGCTTCGCCCGTGCAAAGCGGGGGTGGGTTATACATATAAACCTTCCCCTTGAATCACGCTATCTATTAAAAATAACCGCTTCAAAATCCGTTGCGTAGTTTTAAAGATTTATGCATACATAGGGACGGACAGAAGAAAGCGACTTTCTTTTATACTATGTAGTGATTGTTTACTAGCGACCCGGCCCGGGTTCGCACGGGTGCAATTGTCCATGTATTATACATAAAAACCTTCCTCTTGAAAGCCTCTATGTATTAAAAAAAACCGCTTCAAAATCCGTCGCGTAGTTTTAAAGATTTAAGCATACATAGGGACGGACAGACGACAGCGACTTTGTTTTATACTATGTAGTGATTGATTATTTACTTACATTTTATTTTTACATTCAGACTCTTTACGGTAGTTGGCAAATCAACAAGGCAGAGGATTATTTCCCCCCATGTAATTAGAGGAGGCCCGACTCACAAGTGGGTCTTTTATGGCCTCCTATTATTACTCAGCTCATAGATGACCCAGTGTAATTGGTCTCCATATTTACTTACATTTTATTCCGGCATTCTTTTTCCACTTCATCCAAACCATTAGGACAGTCAGCAACACCATCGCACACGAAATAATCATCCAAACAGAAATTGTCTGCGCAACGAAATTGAGCCTCGTCGCATCTGTAACATAACCAAAATAAGGCAACTACTCAGGGACGTAGCTCCCTACGCATGAGCACTTTTTTTTTTTTTTTTTGCCCGGGGTAAAATCCTTTATGGACTATCCCTGCCAGCCTGGAGATGGCCAACAGGGGGTGTGTGGGAGTCCCCTCCGCCTCTGTCAGGAGACGGAGTCATACCCACTAAACGTCCCCGGGGTGTACCGTCCCCCGTGGGCCCTGACTGTATCTCCACGGGGACAGCGTGACGCATGAGCACCTGCTGCCTTTCCAACCAGGGCTAAGAGAGGGAAATGACTGCTGATAAAGCGGAGTCAATAAGATCAGAACACCTTTTTTTTTTTTTGTTTTCGCTGGGGTAATGCTTTATGCATACCACCGCCCCCCGGGGAGAGGTCGGTGATTATGTGGGACTCTGACAAGGGTCGTCTACCCAAGAGTCGTCTACCCACTAAAACCCCAGCGGTATACCCTCACACGGCGCGCTTGGGGCGCCACAAGTTCGCGTATACGCATTCAAGATCAGAACACCTGAGGGTAGAGCATCAGACTCCCTTCATACAAGCCAACGGCGTATATCTAGTTTCCCGAAGACGTTTAGGGCTTGAGTAAGAGGATGCAACTGGTGGGTAAACCGGCCGGGACTACCGCATACCCCAGCCAGTGTTAACAACACCTATATTTTGAAAAAAAAAGCAACTACCGAGTTTCTTGCCGGCTCTTCTCTGTAGATCAGCATTCGGAACCTGTGGTAGTTTAAGCATGAATGTGGTGGCGGTCGCCCCTCGGGGACTTTTCAGCCCCATCGGGCGTCAGTCCTGCGTGCTATGTGCTCTGCCCACTTCCACTTAAATTTGGCAATATTATTTAACACTGTTCGATTCCCGACGTTTCGAATTCCGTGCTGCAGGTCACGGGAAACCACCACTGGACTGCTGTTGACCAACATATCATATTGAACATGGATAACAGGTGCCGTTGCTGGGGGTCGGTTGGCTTAGGCATTAGAAGATTGTTATCTAGATCTTGCTGATGTTTGGCCCTTTGCTCCTATTGCAAGTTTTGGGAGTTCGCTCTCCCAAAACTTTTGGCAGAAAAATGTTGATCTAAACAGAGCAACTACAGAGTTTCTTGCCTTCTTGTTCTTCTTTATAGAGCTGCCAGGCGGACCGGTGGTAGATGGTAATTTTCAATTTTAAATGGTACATTTTATTTTATTGTTGTTGTTTATTGTCAAAAGAGCTCTAATCAGCCTACTGAATTAAATGAGTTTTCTGCTTAGCACGTTATCCGTGTTAATTTCAACAAGAAGACACGTCAATTTCTTACTCGTAGTCTCTGCAGGCTTCTTCCGTCTCATCGGATCCATCGGCGCATTGACTCACACTATTGCATACCTTGTCCATCGGTACACATGCGCCATACGCACATCTGAATTCATTCTCGTCGCAAGTTGTACTTTAAAAAGAGTAGAAAATAGTAATATCTTCTCGCAAAATCAGTACACATAAGTTTTAGAACTTAGAAGATAAAATTAAGTTTTTTTTTTCAGATTATAATAATAGTTGCTTTATACCGAAGAGCAACCAAATATCTGTGTCTACTGTTGAATCCTGCGGACAACTATTCATTGAAACCTGAAGCTTCCAAGGCCCCCGAGGATGTTCCGGCGCAACGTGGCATGTAGCACGGAACGTTAGCGGATATCCGAAACGTTGACGGATATCCGAATCACTTTTTAATTTTTATATTTCAATCATTCACTTCTTAACTGTCACAAACTTTCAAGAATATACAAATTTTGGAGTCAGATCAACCACTAATTTTATAATCACGAACCCAATACTAACTACAAACACTATTATAATATATAACTATAATATGTCTTTTTGGGGCAGAAAAGTCCTCGAGTGGCGACCGCGTTCCGGAAAGCGCTGTGCTGGTAGGCCTTCCATACGGTGCAGGTCGCCGGAAAACGATGGCTGCGGGCGGCCCAGGACCGGCCTCTATAGAAATCCTTGGGGGAGGCCTATGTCCAGCAGTGGACGTCTATTGGTTGAAATGATGATGATGATGATAATAATATCTGTCAACATTATTAAGGGTTCCAGCCTAGGTTAGATCCGTATATTAGAATTACTTGTTCAGTTGCCAGTTGTTACTTGCTTTCTTATCCTATAAACAAATTAAAAAAAAAATTGTGGCACTCGGGGACTGCCGCGGTAAAGCTATTGTATAGCATTTTTATCAACATAATACAATAATAGTTATTTGTTATACAAGAGTGCAAAGTTGCTTTTTAACCGCGTGTTCAATTTTGATGACCGAGCAAGCGAAGGATTCTAAAATTGAATCACGAGCGCAGCGAGTGATTCAAAATTAGAATCCTGAACGTTAGCGAGGGAATCAAAAGAGCACGAGGTGAAAAATCTTTGCACTCGAGTGCAACACGTAACTTTTCATTCCACCTCAGCGAGGAAATGACTAAATGCAAAAAAAAAAACGTTTACAATCACAAGATAGGTACACTTTTATTTCAGTTTAGGTATTAATTACTACATTATGACAGGTAAGTATTACAGAATAATCTTTACTTTATTCTCTAGCGAATAAAAACGGCTTTTGCACTCAGATATCGAAGAGCAAAAATACTTTATTCTCTAGTGAATAAAAACGGCTTTTGCACTCAGATATCGAAGAGCAAAAATACTCTTTCCGAGATGGGGGGATGAAAAAAATATTTATTAATTTTTTATTTATGCATGTCCTTGGTGGGCGGTATGTTTATTGTCGAGTTGTATTAACTAGATGGCGCTGGCGTCATCCGATATGGTTTGGATTTATATGATATTTATATATATATATCTATTATGTAATATAATATATTACGACGTCACAGAATTTCTTGATTCGGTCGCCGCGCTCAGAGCCCGCGATAAACACTATACAATAGCTTTTTTTTAATTTTATTTTTTATGTAAGAGCAGGCAGATGACTGCATTCCGCCTGATGTTACGCGGAAATGCCGTCCAGAAGTGGGGATACCTAGTGCTAAACTGTAAGTAAAGCATTAGCCATCCTCACCCTGCCGGCCCGCAAGATGCCTCTTCACGCTTCGTTTGTAAGACCCCTTAATATAGCTTAAATTAAAATTGCATGAATGCTTTATTAATTTAAATAATAACCAAACCGCTTCTCTAGGTATGAACTATGCGGCCAACAAATAAAAAAAAACCAAAGGATAACCTGAGGCTAGAGAAGGGAATCCTGATTCGAAACCCTGTGCCAACTCATCTAGCCAGCGTGGCACAGTAGGCTAATTACCCTCCATGTAGTTGGAGGAGGCCCAACCCAGCATTGGGTCATTTATGGGCTGAGAACTAGTAGTATTAGTATTCGGAAGATATAAAACGTTTTTTTAATGATAACTTGGTACCCATTCCATCCTGAGACACCCTAACCATAGAATGAGTTGGTGAGATTGCGCATTCCAAATCCGTCACGCCGTAAGCAACGGAATGAAAATTACCTGTTTCCACCACACAGCTCCGCGGTTTCGTCTGATTTGTCTACGCAGTCTACGAGCTGAAATACAGGGTAATTTTATAAAGCGTGCCCAATAATCTTTGCACACGTCACTCAAAATCTCTTTCGGTCAAACAAAACGCATATTTATAAATAAAATTGGAGTGTCTGTTTGTAATAATAAAATAACCACTTTTTACTAAATCCGTAAGTATATGCAGACACAGTACTAAGACCAAAATAACATGTTTTTTAATTTTTTGTCTGTTTGTTTGGTCCGGCTAATCTCTGGAACGATATTTCACTGATACGTAGCTGTCAATATAAGGAGCTTTTTCCCCGTGTGGGGACGGGCCAGAATATAAAACTTCCCCACCGCACGCTGGGAAATAACGCGTGTTGTAAAAGTCAACAAAACCCAGCACGCTTGGCGGTAGGATCGAATGGTCCGCCCGGCTAGCTACCACCCTCACATCTAAGTCCGGCGCCAAGCAGTTTTACTGTGTTCCGTCGTGTGTATGTGAGAGCCGGTGTCCGACAGGATATTTCCTTGAATTGCCTGATCCATCTTAGACCCTGGCGTTGCTTTCCATCAGGCAAGCCTAGTGTCATAGGGTACAAGGTACAATTATAATCATCAAACTCATCAATACAACCCTCCAAGCTCATAAAGGTGCAAGAATGAATTTGAGCTTGAAAAAGTTTTTCAAGCTCAAAGTCATTCTTGCACCTTTATACCTTTATTCTTGCATCCTACGTTCGCAAAAAACGTACGAAAATTGAATTTCGCGGGCTACCCTGGAACATTCACCTTAAGTCACTCATTACAAATCTTACCCCATCGCAGGACCTTCCATAGTACGCGCAAGCTCCATACCCGCATTTGAACTGTCCCGAATGGCACAGGCTGTGTCTGCAAATCTCACTAGTCTCGTCTGAGCCATCAGGACAGTCAGCTCTACCATCACAAAGCCTCCAACCCACTGTGGTGCTGCCATCTTTGCACCCAAAATTATGGTTCTCACTATAACCACAATAAATATTTCAAACAAAATTATCTCAGCCAAAAAGCCCTCTTCTGGACATAGGTCTCTTCTAACGATTACAACTAAGGCTACTCTTGTCATCCATTCACCATTCATTCATCCACCATAATCATTTCAGCCAAAAGATGTGTCACTACTGGTCATACGCCTCCCCCAAGGATTTCCACGAAAGCCGGTCCCGAGCCACCCATCATTTTCCGACGACCTTAACCTGATTTCCCGTCCACCGTGTGGGACGTGTGACTACCAGCACTGCGGTTTCCGGAACGCAGTCGCCACTCGAGGACTTAACTGCCCCATCGGGCGTCAGTACTGTGAGCTATGTGCCCCGTCAAACTTAAGTGGCTGAGCCACTTAAGTTTTCCTTCCGGAAATCCTTCCTTTCCGGAATTCTCTTTCGTAGCCGAGCATAGCCGAGAGGATTATGCTTGTAGTTACCCTTTGGGTGACTTTGAGCCTTTTCATGGAGCCTATAGTGTTGGGACTGACGACTCAAAGTGCCCTTCGATGCCTTGTGGACGGACTGATGACGGAAGAATAAGGAACATCCAGCAGAGCCAGACTTTCCTTAACCTGCAGTTCGGTTTTCCCACTGTCCGACCTCCTCCTTAGCAATACATACGTGGTCACATAATTGCAAAGTGTTTGTGTCTCGTCCGAAGCGTCGAGGCAGTTTTTCACTCCGTCGCACAAATATGTTGAAAAGATGCATGCGCCATATTCGCACTGGAACTGGTTTTCGTGACACCTGCGGCAAAACATGACCATATCAGCATCGTCATCATTAAGGGCCACAGCCAGCGCACTAGCTACTTTTAGCATCGACGATCGGCAACTAGTCGCTTTTTAGAAGGTAAATACGACGACCGAACACTCCACACCGCACACTTAAAAACGCCAAACGCGGAAATTGGGTGGCTTTTTAGAAGTGCGACACAGCTGCTGAACGCTACTCACGGCCCACATTCGGATGCCGATAGCATCGATTTGGCCTCTGCCGAACACGACTTGACTATAAACAACACTACAGCCGACGCGATCCAGCATCTGAGCAGTCGCTGAAACGCCGATACCGCGTTCGAACGCAGAAAGTCGCGAATGATGCAGTAGGTATGACGCGCGATTTTGATACCGCGATCGAACACAGAAAGTCTCATTGTAACGCGATGCAGGCGTAAAATCTCCGATCGTCGATGCTAAAAGTAGCTAGTGTGCTGCAGAGGAGGCTCCAAGATTTCCCGCCCATTTCTATCAGATCCCATCCTTCCTTTTACTTTTTTATTTTAAAAGAGCAACCATAAGTGACATTCCAAGACTAATTAATTCACTTTATTTTTTACAAAAAATTATTCGAATAACATATCTACTTTGATTTTGATCTTAACCAGGTCATTGGTCCACCGTGTGGGAGGACTACCAGCACTACCCTTTCCGGTACGTGTTTGTCATTCGAGGACTTTTCTGCCGTCAGCCCTGCGAGCTATGTGCCCACCCACTGCCTCTTCAGTTTGGTAATCATGTGGACCTTGTCGGTAGCTCTGGTTCGCCAACGCATTTCTGATTCGAACTCGCAGGGAAACTGATTGCCACTTCAAGTCGGCAATCCTTCGAGCTATGTCGGTCGCATCGGTTCTTCTGCCGATTTCTTCATCGCCACCCTTATTTCATCCTGAGGCTATCGTAAGAGTCGCAAAAACGGTGAAAACCTAACTGGAAGAGAAGGAAAACTATGCCACGCTGGGCGGACGGGCCAATTACTCTCCACGTAGCTGCAGGAGCACTGACTCAGCAATCGGTCATTGTTAATCGGCTGAGCAGAAGAAGAATTGAAGCATACATACGTGTTATTTTTACACTGATCTGTGGTTTCGTCGGAGTGGTCTAAACAGTCCGAATCGCCATTGCACGCCAAATAATTGTGAATACAACCGCCGTAAGCACATTTAAATTTGCCCACCTCGCACCTGCAAAAAGTCAACCATTTCCCCCAACCATTTTTTCGCTGCTGCTGCCCTTCGGGATCAGATCAGGTTATGTGGGACTTCGGAACACTCGACTACCCACTAAAACCCAATGCCAAAGTCAAAGACAAGTGTTAAACACTCACACGTATCGCTTGTGACGTTCACGAGATCGGGTTACGACCATCAGAGGGCAAGCCGGGTAACTGGGTCCCCTCAGTCAATGGGGCTTGTGTCGGTGGACCCCCGACCCCTAAAATTTCCCCCAACCTTGTTATTTTTCAGTTAAGAGTCCATCCGATACGCTGCAATTGCTAACTTTAATGTGCTAAATTCAAAAGTTCTGGCCAACTGCTTCTGTCCAATGCGTGAGACTAGGTCTAGGGGTTAGATGTGCCGCCTTTGGATCAACGAGTCCCGGGTTCGATTCCGGGGTCGGGCAAGTGTATTTGTCTAAACCAGAGGCACTTGCTCGGAGTCTGGGTGTCATTTGTGCTCGTGAATTACATGTTTGTAAACTGCCCCCGCGATACAGGTTACACAAAGCAGGGGTTTCGTTTAAAAAAAAGAAAAAGTATTAGTAACAAAAAATGTTAAACAATATTGCACTTATGATCTCCAGGTCTTCTGCAAGTTGGAGGAACACCTATTTTACTGCCGGCTCTTCTCTGTAGATCATTACAAACCGTTGGTAGTTACAAACTTGAATATTTCTAAGAACTTTGGCAGAGCAAATTCTTGTGGTTCAGTTAAGTCCAGTACTTACTTTACTTCGCTGCATAACTCTGCGGTCTCATCAGAACCGTCCAAGCATTCAATTTTCTGGAAAAAAACATTCATCATATAGACCCACTTGAGTAAGATTTCGGTGTTGCCAATGGCCAGCGGACAGGAATAAGGTGGAGATTCCCAACTGGAAAATGACGATATTTGACCTTATGTACGTGCAGAAGCAACACCTTCCCAGGGTGATTTCATATGGCTGCAGTTTCCCTTACACTCCTACTATCTTATGAGCTCCTGGTATTCTGCAAGATCAGTTTGTGTCAGGTGATGATCAGCCGATTTGCATATTTGTTGACAACCAGAGTGCGATCAAAGTCTCGTATAACCGTGTAGCACATAGGCGTA